>JBCEDN010000001.1:0-2400000 GCA_039880775.1 Diaporthe vaccinii
ATATTTAGATTAATAATTAAAGAATTTATTTTATAAAAGCTATCTATTATAATGATAATTATATCCTTATATATTTTAACTTTTTAATAGCTTAATAGGATTAATAACGAGCCTATTAATCTTAAGTTAGTATTACCTAAATAGATTAATATTAAACTTATTAATTTATCCCTAAAGGTAGGTTTTAGATCTTAACCCTAGATTTTATATCATCCCATGACTTTATTATTTAATATCATTATTTCTCCATTAGGGTATCCTTCCCCAAACCCCTGGGCTATTAAAACTAAGTACCTAGGTGCTAACTATATTGGTTTATAATATAAAGAAATTAAAAAACCTTTAAGCTTTTTATAATAATAAATTAAGAATATAGGAATTAATATAAGTAGGTATTTAAGGTAAAATAATATTAATTTAAACTTTATTTATATTTATTTAAGAGCTAACCCTAACTTAAAAAAAGTTTATTTAAATATTTAAATAAATAAAAAAGTTAAACCTAACTTAAGAAAAGTTTTATTAAGCTTAAATTTTAATATTAAAAAAGAAATATTAATTAAGATTAATAAATAAAGAGTTATATTAATATATTTATTACTTAAAGAGTAATTTTAAAGAACTTAACTTAATTAAAATATAAAATAAAGTATTTAATAAAGTAATAGCTAAAGTTAAGCTATTAAAAGATTTCTTTTTAAATGGAAAATATACCTAGCTTATTTATATTATAAATATAAATTTATTATATATTAAGGCTAGGCTTATAGTTAAAGTTAAGGTAAATTATTTAAAGCTAGAAATAAATTAAATAGATTTAGGTATAATTAAGGAGATTATTTATAGGATATAAAGATATAATATAATAAAGGGATTAAAATAGATTATTTAAGAAAGCGTAAAAAGTATTAATTAAAAGATATTTATTGCTAGATTTATTATCTTAAAGAGAAAAAAGATTAAGGGGCAATAATAAGGTATATTTAACCTTTTAATTAAATAAGCTTATAGTTTATTAAATATACTTAAAAGGTTTATTAAGTAATACTTAGTAAGTTATCAATTAATTAATATTTTAAGTTATAAGAATTAATATTTATTCTTTATTATATATTAAGCTTTAATTATTAAGTTTAAAGAATAGGCGCTTATTTTAATTTAACTCTTTAGGTTATATATATAATTAAGCCAGGATATTAATATTTAATAAGATATAAATATTTAATATAATTCTTATATTAATTAAGTTATAATTTTTATAAATAAGGTAATATATAAGCTTTTAAAAAAGATTATTTAGATTAATTTAATACATTTTTATAATTTAAAAGGTTAACTTTAAGCTACCCTTTATAATAATAAAAAAGAAATAAAGGGTTAAAATTTAAATTATATTTTATAAATTTTATATTATAAAGGAAAAGTAAGATATTATAAGCTTATTATTAGTTTAGATTTTAAATATAATAATAGTTAATAATAAGCTTTTTAATATTAAATAATAAGTTAAGATAAATATATAATAAATATTATTTTTTACTTTAATAATTACCTTTAAAATTAAAATATAATAATAATAAATCTTAATAATAATGAAATAAAAAGGTAGATAAGGTTATTAAGAGATAAATTATATAAATATTAAGGTATATATATTAAGTTTATAATTAAAGAGTTAAACCTTAATTATATTATAGCTATAAAGATATAAGCTACGGTTTAAGGCGGAAGAGATAATATATAAAAGGCTGAATTATTATTTAACTTAATAATAAAGTAAGCTTTATTTAAAGGAAATCTCATCCTTAATTTAAGAGTTTTAATTATTTTTATTAATTAAAAAAGAGAAATTATTAATAATAATTAAAGTAAAAATATAGCTAATATTTATTAATATAATAAAATTATTAAGGAAGAGGAAATATTAGCTTTAAATTCTAACTTAAATAACTTAGATAATAAAGATAGCCTATTTAATAATAATAATGGAAGTTTAAGATTTAAATTTAAAAATAATCTTTTTAAAAATAAAGATAAGGATTTAAATATAAGGATTTAAAAAAGCATTATTTACCTTTAAGGGAAATATATTAATTAAGGAATAAAGATATAAATAAGATTTAATCTTAAATAATTTAATTATCTATCTTAACTTTTTAAATATAATAAATATATTATAATAAATATTTATAAAGGATTTAAAGTAATCCTTATTAATATATTAATGATATTTAAAATTAAATAAATATATTTATTAACTTATATATAGGATTACCTTTAATGATTATCTTAAGCTTACTTATTAAATAATATCCTTTTAAAAATATAAGATTAATTAAAGTTTTTAATAAATACCTATAATTAATTTATAAAGCTTAATTATTAACTTTTAAATTAATAATAAGATAAACTTTAATATTTAATATTAAATATTATTTTAATAATTATTATTAATTAATAAAGGAAGTAATTTAACTTAATTATAGAGTTTTTAAAAAGATAAGGAGTTAAAGATTTACTTAATTTTAACTTAAATTTAATATTTAATAATAAGGGTTGTTTAATAAATATTAAATTAAAATAAATAATTTATAAAGTAAGCTGTTAAGATATTAAATCTTAAGAGAATATAATTAATTATAAATATTAAATTTTATATTAAAAGTTATTTAATAAAGAGGATTAGTTTAAGAAATAATAAGAAGATTATTAAAGATATTATAATTAAAATCTTTATTTTATTTATTAATAAATTAAATGGATAAATATAAATAATTAAGTTATAATATAGATTATAAATAAGTTATTTATAAAAGATAATAATATAAATATAAGAGATTAAAAATAAATTCTTTTAAATATTTTTTTTAAAATAAGGATTAGAGAAGATTTATATAAAGTATAAGGTATTTAATGCTTTATAAATATAAATTAAGAACTTTATTTAATGCCTTATTTTTTTTTAATAATTAATAATAAGGGGATTAATTAACTAAGGTAATTATAAGTTATTAATAATATAAGATTTTTTATTTATAAAGTTTTATAGTATTTTATAAAGTAATTAAGGATTTTATTAAATTTAAATAATTTAATTATTAAGATAATTTAAGGGATTTAAGATTTATTAAATTATTTCCTTATTATTAATTTAATAAATAAAGGTTATATAATGAATTAAGGATTTCTTTATTATTTTATAAGAAATAATAATTAAAAGCAATTATATAAATTCTTAAAAGATTATATTTATAAATATATTATTTAAGCTTAAGATAAGGAAAGTTTAGTTAATTTTTTATATATTATTAAAAAGGATTTTAATTTATTAAGTTTTTAATTTTTATATTTAATTATAAATAAAGAGGATATTTTAAATATTCCTTATAAATTTAATTAAGGAGCTATTAAGGGAAGTTATTATTTAAACCTTTATTTATTTTTTAAGGAATATTTTAATTTAATTATTATTAAGCTTTAAAGAAAGAAGATCTTTTTAATTTAAAAGAAAAACTTAAAGAAAAAAATTAAAATTAATATATTTCCTTATTATTTTAATTAAAAAGGTTAATTAAAAAAAGTATTATATAAAATAGGATAAAAAGGGGGCTAGGTTATAAAAATAAAATATATAATAAAGATTTTTTTATAAGGAATATAATATTTAAAAGAAGACTTTATAATTATAACTTATTAATATATAAAGGAAATAATTTATTATTTAGGTTAAAATATAGAAACTTTAATAAATTTAATTAATAAAGGTTTAAAGGATAAATTAAAGATAAAGGGAAAGCTAATCTAGATTAATTAATTAATTAATCTTAAAGGTAATAAGGAAGAAATAAATTAAGAATATTTAATAAATAATAATAAGGTAAGTAAGGAAGAGTTTAATTAAAGGTACCTATTTATAAACTTTAAATATAATAATAAAAGGGGTAAATTTAAATTTAAAAAAGGTAATAAAGCTTTTTAAATCTTTATTTATAATTATATTTATATATTATATTATTATTTTAATTAATATTAAATTTATTAAAATAAATAAAAATAAATAAATTTATAGCTTTTTAAGGAAATTACCTTATATAAAAAATTAATAATAAATTAAAATTATAATAAGGAACTAGCTATTTTAATATAATATTTATTATAATTAAAGAATTATATAAAAATAAATAAAGGGCTATATTAATAAAAAAAGATTTATATAAATATTTTCTAGTTATTTATAATAAGATATATTTTTATAATATCTTTTTTTTAAAAGATTAAGATAAAAGTAATTATTAATATATATTTATTATTATTATTAATTATATTTAAATAAAATATATTTAAGATATTAATATAATAAAATAAGTTTATTTATTTTAAAATAATAAATATAATAATTATTAACTTAAATAAGCATTACCCCTTTTCTTAATTCATTAATAAGAATAAATTTAAGATAAAAGTATATAATCTTAATGGCATTTTAATAATATAGGTTTAAAGTTTTATTTAAATAAAAAGGGGGTTTATATAATAAGGATAGGAGTAGCCTAGGCCCTTAGGGCCTTTAAATAGGAAATTTTTAGCCCTAAAGATAAAATAGCTTATTTGAGAAATATATATATCCGAATCCCCTCATCCTTTCGCACTGTCTACAGTGCCCCTTTCTCCCCGTACTGGTTGCACCGACACAATTGCGTGCCGCGCGCGGGCACGAGAGATCCCAAGTATGCCTCAGCTAGTTATCCCCGATCCTTCGCCTGGACTGCATGGCATAGCCACACGCAGGCCCTGCTGATTCCAAGGACTATGGCTGCATCAGGGGTGATCGGTCTAGCTTGGTGACCCAGGCGGGGCACCAACTGCAAGGAGCGCAGGTCGTCCAACCTGCAGCTGCCGCCAAGCTTTCTATTGTGCACCGTCAACGCGTCCTCTGATTAGTGCACCTGGGACTAGGTGGGATGTTGGCCCAATACTGTCACTGTCTGACCGATGTAGTCTCGGACCCCAAGCGCTTTGCCGCCGGCATCAATGTCACAGCGATCACGTATATCAGAGAGTCACCTTAGCTTGCAGCAAGCGGCTCAGTCTTTTCTGTATTTGAAGAATCCGGGCTCCTCATCGTTGGAAATTCCACGAAGATAACCTTTACTTCCAGTTCCAGTACCGTCGTGTTGCCCCAGTGAGTACACGCTCAAGGCAAGACCGCTCTTGATCAAACACCGCGGACGTTGTCACATAGATGCAAGCAGAGCCGGACGAGCCCCCAGACCACCCCATATCAGACCTCAGGCCGAGGCTCGCGGCAAAGTCATACCCAGCCTTGAATTTGGTATTGCCACTGGAGTAATTTTACCAAAGCAAAAGAGGACCACAGAAATAGCCAAGAATCGCAGGCGTGCCGCAGCCACTAGACAACCCACCAGTACCCACAACATCAATGCAATGGCGAGCAGCTTGAGTGACTCGTGGTCCTTGAGCCTCGACACGCTTGTTGCAACCACTTTTGGTTTTATTGGTGCCCTGAGTTCTCTGGCAAACCTTTACTTTGCCTGGAGACAGCTCACGGTCTGCCGAGCGTAAGTGAGGATTCCAGAGATTCGGGACTGCGCGTGACGGAGACTCCACCGTTGACTTGTCACCTTAGGGTCCATCGAAGAATTTTCTACCGGAAGAATACTGAATGGCTTGAGAATTGGTCTGAACAGGCGCCAATTGACCCAGTCATGGTGCATCCGCATCAGCATATGTTTGTGTAAGCTCAGGATGGCTTGCGACTGCTTTGGGAAACCTCCTTCCAGTATCATGAAGGAACAACAGTATATTGGACTTTGAGTTGACTTTAATTACAACCATATATGGCCCTTACAATGCGAAGACATGCTATGAGTACCTAGTCTACAGCATGCCAATATATGTCAAAGCCTAGGTACATATATATGTAGCTCGTAGCTCTGCCGCCGCGGACGGAATGCCATAGGCAAGAATATTGTAAGCTGCTTAGAAAATATATAGTCGACCTCAGATCTGGACCTCGTCGGGCACAATCCATATGAATGAACTTTGGATATTCGAGCAAGGTGGCGGTACCTGGAATGTGCGGATGGCAGACCGAAGTAGAAGATGAAGGGTCCGCTTATAACTGGACGAGTGATTGCTGCATAGCTTTGATCATTGTGAACAGGCACTTGATATGGGTTGTTCGACATGTCAAATTCTCAGAATGAGAAACAATGTCTGGAATATTATTTGGGCTAGGTACAGATATGGTACCATGATGCAATGCCTCATCAGGTCAGTAGCGCTGTGGCCCTACCGTATTTAACTGTACTACCCCTTGGGCTTAGAGCGAAAATTGGCCTCCAGCGGCCAATTCATCATTCAGTGTTTATTGCAATAAAGTACCAACCATACTCAGACTAAAGGTAGTTAACGGACTGCCTCCTGCCTCCTGCCTCCTGCCTCCTGCCTGCTGCCTGCGGCGGCGGCCGGTGGCGTCGTGTGGTCCATGGCCCGTGCGCTCGAGTTGCGCTGCGCGTGCGTACGGAACTTCGGTAGCGCCCCATAGGGGTTTCGTTAAAACGGTACACCGTATAGACCCTTTGCAGTGCGGATTTCCCGTTTGGGATGGGTGATGACTTTTGATTGGCCGAAGCGAGGGCCTCCCTGCCCTTTCCATCCGCACTCATCGACCCTGCATCCCGGTCCCTGAGCCCGCAGCAAAAGCATGACCACCACCTGGGGAATAAGTCAGGTCTGGTGACCAGCGGCTTTCAGACGCGAGATTTGTGGATCCCGCTCACCATGCCTGCAAGGAAGCTGTGGTAACCTCTCGTGACTTCATCAACGGGAGTTGGTCCGACGTCGCGCCGTCCCACTTAGTCCCTCGCTGGACCGTTAACCCTGCATCTTGACAGACTTCACCGATTACACAGGCGTGAAATCAGCATGCAGGCCAACAGCTGCAGGCTGGTGCAAACAAAACTCAACCTGTCACCACCTAGGTCTGGCCTCCTGGACGCTTCGCCGTGCGGGTCGGACTTGGGCTTGGAAACCTTGAGGCCGCAATTCGGCCGAGAGTCCGATTAGAACCATCTACAAGGTCAACTTCCCAACTGAGCCTATTTCCAGAGCAGCTGCCTTCTCCCGAATGCGACCGTCAGCATGGACGGGGAAAGAACACTGGTTGGGGCGCCAGTGCTCAGTAGCTGGTGAAATGCTGATGAACGGCCATCGGCACAACCTGGTATGGAGCCCAATCAGGAGGGATAAAACGGGTTAGCTTCAAAAGGTACGATGCATTCGACATATCCAACAACATTCGAATTTACACCTTTGTGGGTCAGTACCTTGATTACTCTTGTTGCCCAGGTTTTCGATACCGTTGCTCATGGAAAGTTCCCGTGAACGACACGAGGCCCGACTGCGTATTCTATTACATGCTCAGTCAAAAGCAACGCTCCGCTTCAGGCCAGGGTTGCGAAAATTTTTGAATAGCGACGCTGAGGCATCCGAAATGCTGAGATGACAGACGGCTGCCGGGAACAATGCGCCTCGTGGGTCCTCCGCGTTTCCTCGCGCTAGACTTTTTCTCTGCTTACGTTGCGCCAATTGGCAATCGGGCTCTTCTATCCCGAGGGGCGTCTGGGCATGAGGGTGGGCAGGGGCTGAACATCCTCAGTGTTGGCAGCGAATGGACGGCCCATCATCGGGGCCTACCTTGGGCTGGTCATTAACGGGCGTACCTTGAATACCGGGTGGCCCGTCAGCAGGGTCTAGGCCTACTTGAATGGGTGGCCCAAGACTGATTGGCCGCCCGCTTATAGTTGCTATTTGTGCCATGCCATGCCATCCAGTGCCGTGCCATGCCATGCACGTCTACCAACACCGTTCAACACCAATCAACACCCGCAGCAGACCGTAGGCCTTGAATTGTTTATTAGTCAGTCCGCCTTCCACTTCCCAAAATTTCCATTCATAAGAATCGGATCCCAAAGCTAGAACCGGTCTCTTGGCTACTCACTATTGAAAACCATTTAGTGTGAACAAGCTGGAGATTGCTATTCTCTACTACACGTTGGAATCCTGGGCCGTCACCGCGCTGTGCCTCCTTGCGCCATTACCTATAGTCCCTGCACCAATTTTGTTCAATATCAAAAGCCTTCCTGCCCGGAAATAGAAACATTGAAGGGGCATAGTGTCTCATGTCAAGGCCATATCAACCATCAAATCCATTCTGGCATCAAGACATGGCACCAATAACCTTATCACACAACAATACCATCTCCTTTGCCACTTCCAATGGGACGATCATAATCATTCAAGGCCCAGATAGCTCCTGGGACCTAGACTTGAACACACTTGTCACAATCGTGTTTGGCGTCATCAGCATCGCTGTCCAAATAGGCCACATGTACCACGGGAGAACACGAAGGTGAGTTTGTCCTATGTCTTGTAGCCGATGCAAAGCTGACCATGCCTGTTAGGAGTAGAACCATCGGAACAGCTCATGACGACGTTGAGAAAAATGGACCAAAGCACCCCAATGACGGGCAGGGAACACCATTCGGGCCGTACCATCCTCCATATTACTGGGATGAGCCCCAAGACTACGAGACTGGGAGGCCATCGATGGGACAAGCATCTTCGGCAGCGCCTATCCGCGGTTTAGCTCTCCGAAGGGCTTCCTACCACGATAACAGCACGCAGCTGGGCACCAGGAGTATTCCTGAAGGGCATGTATATCGACGGCATCCCTGGCGGAACAATGAGTGGACAAGTGAAACGAGTCCATGGCCTGTTCCAACTGGGCCTATTCTTCAACGGCAACACTCCCAGCGTCGCCAGCCGGGGGTTTTCTGAAGACTCATTAGCTGTCTTGAATCCACGGTGCGAAAATTAGGGCATTTGGCGGCGCTCAGGCGGATAGCGACAGGGTAGGCAAGGCTCCTTGGTGTATGGCACAAGCCTTCGTTCGTTTCTGTAAATTTCTTCTTGGGCCAATTGATCCGCATTCTCCCTCATCTTTCACATGCATCTCGTTGTCCCTGCGTGGTAATGCCGAGCGTAAAGCCTTTTGATTGAGAAACTATCCGCGACCCGATGCACCGCAGAAACCCAGCGGCGCCCTACTGCGTCAGGAACTCCTCGATATCCTTATCCTCATCATCTTCTTGCAGCTCCTGCAGCCTCTTCTCCTCGGCGTCGAGCAGCTTCTTGACCATGGTCCTCTGCCTGCGGCGGGCCTTCTTGCCCCAGTCCGTCGCGCTCGACGTCGACGACTTCTTGCTCTCCCCCTCGCCCTCGGCGTCGCTGTCGTCGCTGTCCTCTGGGATCTCGATCTTGTGGCCGCGCAGCTCGTTGGGTGACAGCTTGGCTTTCGCCTCGGCCTCTGCCTCGGCCTCGGCGGCCTCCTTCTCGTGCTGGTTCATCTGGGCCTTGCCGCCGAGCTTGAGCAGGTACGGCCGGACGAGCATGTAGGTGCCGACGATGATGACGATCCTGATCCACTTCTCCGGGGACATTCCCTCAAGGGTGCCGCGCAGGTTGCGCGTGAAGCGCTCGTATGCGATGTAGAGGAGGTTGGTTATGCCGTCCATGGTGGGCGGTTTTTGTCGTGGTTTTGAGAAGAGGCGTTTGCAGGTGGCCTAGTGGAATGAAGGCTTTGAGCTGGAGGGCCGCCGTTCAGTAGTTCGGGCTGGTTGTGTACAGCTTGCCAGCAGGTCGCCAATGCGAGACGACAGGTGTCAGGATTTGTATTCGGTGTGGGAGAGTCGCCAGTGGGTGGGAGTGCGGGAATTTCGACAGCTTTTTCTCGCTCGAAGACATGTAGTCCAGTTCGCGCGCTCCGAAGCTTGGACGAAAGAACGAACGCACTGACGAAGTTTGCGAGCCTCCACAGCGTCCTCGGCACTGGCTGACAAGCACGCTAGTTGTAGCCACAGAAGCCGATAGGCCAGCGCCCCACACGTTGCTTCGAGCCAAACAGGACGCTTGTGATTTGCTGGGGCCTCACTAACAACCTTTTGGGTTGTCCAGGGGTGGGACTTGGCTCTTTCTTAGCCAAGCATCTCTCAACGCGACGACGACTCTTTCGAAAAGTTGCCATCTTTAGAGGATGCATCATCCGACTACCTTGTAAGCCATACCCCCGACTGTCGCCCGGAACCACTCTTATCGAAACCGTTTGCATCTGGGCCAAGATGGCAGATGAATCTGAGGAAGACGTTCGCGAGGTCAGTGAATGGCTGTCTTCCCAAACACGCGCCTCAGACGCGTCGTGCACTCGCTCACCCACTGACTCTCATCAACAGCGCCTCAAAGCCGCACTATGGTTTGCAGTCGGCAAAATGGTCGACGAACAGTCCCTGCGGCGCAATAGGAATGCTACACCGCAGTTTATCGGCGCCCTGACAGAAATGGTTTGGACTCAGATCGGTGAGCACTCTCGAGTCGTCATAATTCTTTGGCAACCCCATCCTGACAATGGAGCAGAGAATGTTGCCATAGATCTGGAGAGCTTCAGTCGCCATGCAAACCGGACATCCATCACTACTGACGATGTCTTGCTCCTCGCTCGGCGAAATGCAGACCTGAACGGCATCATCAAGGACTTCGTCGACGAGCAGAAGGCAGCCAAGGTCAGCAAGGGGAAAGGGAAGGCCAAGCGATGAAGGACCAAGCAGTGACATCAAATGCTACGTTGAGGAGCATCGTCTGGCATTCAAATGGCAGCGGATCCGATCGAGCCGCAGCGCGAGTCTTTGCGCCTATCACGTCCCCCTGTCGAAATGCCGGCACTGCACTGTAGGTTGGACGGGGAAGACAAAGGCCGGGACGCATCTGCTTGGAGGAAGATGGCTGTTGCCTTGTACGCCAATCGAGGATTGAAAGTCCACGACCCGAGCGCTGCACGGCGTTCCAATTGAACATTGCTGTTGAAAGCATGGCTCTCGACTCGGGCCCGTCTGGCAGTGAGCCGCGAGTTGTGGACGACCAGGGCCGGAGAACGATTTCCTCGGACCAAAACCGACACCGGTTTCCCCGACGGACGATGAATCTTGAGGCATCTGTCCGACGGACGCCGGCTTGAGACCGGTGTCCACCACACTCCATATATCCTCCACGCCAGAAGGGACCCGTCGAATGTGACCCAAACTACCTACCCGGTTTCAAAACAACGGATGTTTAGCCTTATCTGGTGCTGGGCTCTTTGGAATGGAGATCGTCGAGCTGGCATGTCATGGCCCAGGAAAACGGACTCTGGTAGCGACCACGGGTAGTGACCACGGCAAGAGACAACTGCAACTCTCTAAGCTGAAAGAGTGAGAACAGCAGCTTAGAAAGATGTGAACCCTTGGCGACTCTTCAAGCTCTGCCAGGTCATCCATTTCATTTTTGATGTTAATCAATTTCAAATACGCGTATGCAAAGCCTCGACATGGCAGCGTCCATACGCTTTGTACTAGAGGATGAACACTTATCCACATGTGAGCCCACTGCCAGAGTCAGTACCTCCTGCAGTAATAGCGGGTATTCTCGTTCAGCGATGAACCCTCTACTCGCTGTAGCCGCCAAACTTTGAAGGGGCGTGTCAGTCGAAGTTGAGTTTACCTGCAACAGTATCCAACAGGATGGGAGGAGTCGTTGCCGCGTTCCTACCGGCTCCACCAATTTCCACGAACGAGGTCTTTTTATACTGCGCAGGCGCCTTGTCAGGCCTCTGCCCGTCTAACCACACTCGTGTAGGAAAGCTTATCGGGGAAATAAGGTCTCGGTCCTAGTCATGGAACCGCACAATAGAAGGCCGGATGTAGTTCCCGAGCCAGGAGCCGCCCCGGATGCAGCCATTTGACAGCACCTGTCATGTGCTGGCGTGTGCAGCCGGGAAACGCAACGGTTCGGAGAGTGGAGGATTTTGACGGCGGGAACCTTGCCGCTTTATGCGGTCGCTTGGGGGCCACAGCGTCGTCAGCAGTTTTGTCATTCATGTAAGCTTCTGTCAGCCACGCCTGTCAGCACTCCGGCCTGTCATGCAGTGCGTTTCTCGTGAGGGATCGAAGCAGTACAAGATGGACATTGGGCCCTGTCAAGAGCATGCTGATCCGGCCCACACGGGCATTTATGTGCCCACGCCCCTTGTACTCCAGAATGGTGCACCCAAGATGCGGCACGGCACAAGGATGAAAGGGCAAGGGGCCTGGTGATATCAGAGGTTTGCAGAGGCGGAATTGGTCTTATCCGCCGAAATGGTGACGGTGTTGGGCTAGCGCAGCCAGACGTTGCAGCCCTGATGAGATCACCTTGTGCCACCCCAGGGGTATTTACAAGCCCTTGATCCTTCTCAGTCATCCCTGAGTGCGCTCCGGCTTCGAAAAAAGAATGACTTTTCCGCAAAGCAACTATTCCTTCCACCTGTTTCTTACTGAAGAGACAAGGACGGAACGCCCGGGGGCAGTTCCTCGGAAATTTCCACGCACTCCCTAGTCATTTCCGAGAAGCGAGCGGAAACCAGTCCAACCAACAACCAACCTTGGTTACCGGACTTCGGAGGTGGCTACCCCCACTCCCAAGCTCATCCTTCGCTCGCTGCCCTCAATGACCCAGATGCCGACTCCGCCCCCGATCTCAGACTCGTCCAGAGGCCTGAGGTTCAGAGCCGTGAACCATCCGATCCATGAGCAAGACCCGGGGCCCGATCCGGCGCAGGCAATGGACGACATTCCCACGATCCGAGGAGGAGGAGGCCGGGCCAGTGGTGGCCACGGCTCCAGGGCTGATGCGGGCCCCGAGCCCACGCGCCGCGCCGTGGGGCCTCGGCTCTACCACAAGAAGTCGAGGATGGGCTGTCTCAGATGCAAGGCTCGCCGAGTAAAGGTGAGTGAGTTACTTATTCTATGCTATGCATATCCTATGCTACACCCAGCAGCAGAGTGGGGTGTGTCACCAGGCCGGACGGGGGTCATTATATATGCACGTCTTATCATTCGTCCAGAGACCTTGTTTACCTACTTCCTGTTGCCACCGGTCCTTCACTCATACTCACTCGCCCACAGTACAAGCCTCGACCGCCGAGGCCGTATCGAGGCGGGTTTCTATTACCAACTACTGACATGCCCGTGACATTATAGTGCGATGAAGCACACCCCGTGTGCAGCGGCTGTAGCCGCCACATGGTGGAGTGCGTCTATCCCTCGCGCGGCGCTCCCTCACAGGGCAGCAGCCGCCAGGACGCCGCCGCCATCAGCCTCCGCGTCACGCGCGCCGAGTCCTCCTCCGGCCACAGTGACCAGGGCTTCTCGCCGAACGCCTCGTCGGCGGCTTCTACGCACCCCGGCTCCGACTCGTGGGCCTCCCGCACGCCGGGCCCGGAGCCGCACTCCCTCCCCGTCCCGGTAGAACCCGGCGGCTTCTCCCCCATGACGCCCGGGTACACGCCGTACTCGGCCAGCCGGGGCCTGTCGCCGCCCCATCTCGGCGGCTACCCGCCATCGGGGGCCGCCGGCGGTACCCTGCCCCCGCTATCGAGCCGCACCCCTTCCGTCGTCAGCAGCAGCTCGTCGTCGCAGGCCGGGAGCGTCGTCCGCGAGGCGAACGACTACCTGTTGCACCTGACCGACCCGGAGATCCTCGACATGCCCGAGTCCAAGGAGCGGCGGATCTGGGAGCTGCGGCTGCTGCACAACTACATGGTCAACTTCGCGCAGCAGGCCGCCACCTCCAGGCTGGACCTGGGGCCCGGCCTACAGCCGGGGGCGGCGCCCGAGGACAGCAGCACCGGCGAGGTGGTGGACGACGGCGGGGCTGCGGCGGCGGCGGCGGGAGGCGGCGGGCTCGGGCAGGGGTCGTTCCTGTGGGGCCTCGAGATCCCGCTGCTCGCGTTCGAGGACGACGCGATCCTGTACAGCATGCTGGCGTCGAGCGCGCTCAACATGTGGACCAAGAGCGGCGACGCGCGCGAGCGCGACGAGCTGCGCATGTGCCAGCAAAAGTACCTGTCCATGGCCCTGCGCGAGCAGCGCCAGGCCGTGGGGAACCTGAGCCGCGACAACGCCGACACGGTGTGCATGTCGTCGCTGACCATCCTGCAGAACTCGTTCGCCCTCGTGCAGACTCTGCCCGTGCGGCCCTGGCAGCCGCCGCTCGAGTGGCTGCGCATGGGCAAGGGGGCCGGATCCGTGCTGACGGTGGCGAGGGGGTACCTGGGCCCTCCTTCCGGCGGCGCCGGCGGCGGCAGGGGGGACAAGACGACGCAGTTCCTCAACAGCATGCCGCGGATGGACCCGGACGAGATGTTCACGCCGGCGAACCGCGCGCACCTGGCGTGGGTGCTGGACAACGACCGCGGCGGCAGCGCCACCGCGGACGCCGTGGCCGGGGGCGGGGGCGGCGGGGACCACGAGCTGCAGGACAAGGTGACGCTCGGGGTCTACAACCGCGTGCTCAGCTACGTCGGCGCCGTGCAGAAGGCCATCGCCGACGGCGAGCCGCTCAACACCGTCTGCCGGCGCTTCATCGGCTTCGCCGTCTGGATGCCCGAGGTGTACCACGACTTCCTGACGCAGCGCCGGCCGCGCGCCCTCGTCACGCTGGCGCACTTCTTCAAGCTCTGGATCCCGTACGACGACCTGTGGCTGATCGGCAGGACGGGCGAGAACCAGGTCCGCGGGATCAGGGAGGCCCTGCCGCCGCAGTGGAGGCACAAGGTGGACGGCATCTTCGAGGAATATCACTTGAGCGCGGGGTGAATGGGCTGCGGAAATCAAGACTGCACGAGATTCAGAAGGAAGGCTACAACAGCCTTGTCGAGCCACGCATCATGAGGCACCGCATGTCTACGGCCGAGTGAGAGAGCCTTGACAGTGCCACCGGCTTGCTAATTCCATATGGTGGCTCCAGGAAAGCTCCAGCCGGAATCGACACTCAACAAGTCACCGGTCATGCGAGATAGAGCACGAAACAGGGCCACGCAATGGATAGGATCGACGCAGTCAGGGCGGCGGCATGACATGAGCAGCTGTCACCACAACGACTCGAAAATTCCAGGCCCGGCACTATTACGAGCAGGGAATACAACCTTTCGTCGACACGATACCCAACAAGCCAGCACTCCAACCATTGAGGAGAATTGGGCGAAATCCTGTAGCTGAGTGACTCATCGAACGCACCGAGATATCAGTGGGGATGTTATTGTCCCGTGACATACCTTTCATAAACATCGACGCCCTGTCTGAAGACGACGGGAATTTCTCCGGGGGCGCATGTAAGAGCACGAGAATCACGTGAAGCCCGCCGGTTCACTCTGTCGTGGATGAAAGCCGAGCCCGGACATTGCAAGTGGAGGTTGTATGGGTCAGGTTTCAACCTGAGGCGTCCCACAAATGTGACCGAGTGAGACACGGCCCAAGAATCCAACATACCTAATACCCAGAGTCTGGAGCCCACGGGAGGGCACAGGGACTAAGTCAGCCATCTCAGAAGCACGCATGGGCTGATAAAGGCAGCCTGGCAGGGTAATGGAAGAGAGAGAGAGAGACAGAGGTCAGACTCAGTAAAGAAAATACAATGTTTGGCATCAACAGACCGTGTCACGGGTCATCAGTTAAGCCATGCAAAATTGGTTGAATCATCATGCGATAGGCACAGACACACACATGTATAGTATGTCTTGTGCTATAGAAACGCGTCACAATCAATGACTTACCATATTTGCGAGTGCCTTTCCAGCGGGAATCGGGAATGATGTCAATCAATCTGTGGCACACAACATTCTCTCAGCCATGGTTATGAACCCAAGAGACTGAGACGAGACGGTGCTGAGGCATGTGTGTGTGTGTTCCAGAGAGTTCAGGAGCAATAGCTGATCGGTGTCGGAATAAGACACGTTTTGAAATGAAGCAGAGGGGAAAAGGTTTAGGCATCTTGTTCAGACGCGGTAGGTATTAGAAGGAAGGGGGAGGGGGCCTTTCCCCGCATACTGTATATCTGTGTGCTAATGACCTGACCTGTCACCAACCTGGGCCGCCGGGGGCCCACGGCTGCTTGCATGGCATGGAGAAGCGATGTTACTGTCTCACAATTTGAGATTATGTACAGGGTCACATTGAGAACCTCATGTTGGCGCCTTGAACGCAAGAACGTAGGTATAGCTTCATGGTTTTCACATTATGCGTAGTGAATCATGTAAAGACTTAGGTATTTTGTGAGTCCTGTAGGATATGATCTTTGTGATTTCCACTGGTATCACCGCCGAGTTCCAACCCAGCCGGTCCCATGCCTGAAATGCAATCAGAACACCACCGTCCATGCTTTGCCAGATGATCTCAATCGCTCATCCTGATCCCTGATGCTCCTTTCCCCAGTAGAGGTGTATCCTACTCTGATGCTCATGAACGGGAATTCATAGGGCCTCCGTTGCCGAGTACACTCCTCTCCACCGTACAAATCTCCGAAGTCGATCGAGCACATCTCGATACGATTCTTTTGGTCACACAGAAGCCATCCAAACTCCGCCGCTGTGCAATGGTCACAACCGAACCGTTCTCCGTCCCATTATTTTGCTTCGTCTATCCTCCATGCTAGATATTGCATTGTCCAGCCGATTCCTGAAATCAAGACATGTCTGCGAATGTGATTCGTTCGTCCGAAATCCGAGACCCGAGACCAGCTCCCGCTTCGACGATTGGGGCGACGGTGACAGTTAAGTGAACGTAAGGCCGCTGTTGCACCAGTTGCTGACAGGCTGTGACAAGAGTTAGCGGTTGCCCCAGGACTTTGAATACACAGGATAAGACTCACCAAGCAACTCAGATACTTGCACCAACTGCAGGTCTTACGATAGACATAGAAGTTCTGCAGCAGCACAATGAACACAACAAATACCAGCAGCAACGCACCAGCACGGACCAGCCACCAGGCCCACCAGAATGGCTTTCGACCCTTAAAGAAGCCAACCGGGTTCTTTAGGAATCCTGGTGGCTTGTCCCCTGTATAGCCCGAGTTGACCGTCGAGTAGGGCGAGTCATCGCCTATCCTGCGGCGCAGCGCGTTCGGGGAGTGCAGCACCGAGAGGCCCAGTGCAAGCCCCATCAACAAGCCACCGATGTGGGAGAAGTTGTCAACACCTGGTAGGAGACCGAGGACGAATGAGATGATGATGTCCAACATTATGAACATCAAATCCCGCACAGGCGTGACACGGTCCGACCAAGAATAGAAGAGGTCGAGCAGTGTCAGAGCGATGACGCCGAAAAGTGAGCCGGATGCGCCGGTAGAAGCCAACCCGGCGCCTGCGTAGTTGCCGCCCAAAACGAAACCGAATATGCCAGAGCACACGTAGACCAAGAAGAACCGGAGTGACCCGATAGACCTCTCCATCTCCTTGCCCATGGTTAGCTGGAGCAGCAGGTTAAAGGCGATGTGGATGAGTCCGGCGTGCATGAACATGGGCACGATGAAGCGCCACCACTGGTTAGGTTCCGGTTTGTCGCTCATACTTGCGTCGACACTGTATTTGGGCTCAGGAATGCCCCCAAATCCACACAGGTCGGACAAAGTACAGGTATATGTCGAAGTGTCGGACGAAGTGGTGCTGGGACAGGGCCAGCTTATGGTCTCGTTGGCGTTCGTGATGCCGTCCACGTTGTGCATGCAAGGCGTAAATCTGGCGCCGAAGTTGATCATAACATACGTCGAAGGGCCGATCATTGGGTTGAAGGAGGGTTTGATCATGATCGGAGAACCGGTCTCGATGACTACGAGACGCGTCAGTGCCCAGATCGTTTGTGAGATAGATATTCAAAGCCGACTTACCATTCTTCGCTACCTCGCCGATGAAGACGCCCACCTGCACCACGGTGAAGATGTAGACGACCCATGGAATACGGTTGCCGTATGCGCCGAACATGCCCAGCTCGCCGAACCGCACGCCTTGCTTCCTCTCCTTCCGTCTCCGCTGCGGCGCCTCGTAGACGTGGTCGAGATCGTCATTCGGATCTTTGGCTCCGCGGTCCTGCAGAGGAATGGCGTCTTGCGGATTTCCTCGTTCGTCGGATGGCGAGCCATTTCCGCCGTGGTATGACGTATCCTGCCCCGTCAGGTGCTGGCGACTTGAGCCTGCAGACTGATACGAGCTCGCTGGGTAGGCATGGTCATCGAAGACGGTATCGAAGGGCGAAGCGGAGTTGGCCGAGACTGGCGAAGGGTCCTGTCCTGGCGGCTGGGTGCCCAGGTGCTGTTGGGTCGTGTACGAAGGGGGGTTTGAGTAGGACGGAGCGTTCGAGTATAGAGAGGGTGCCGGCGCGGGAGTGGGTGCCCCGTAAGGCGCTGGCGCAGTGTAGACCGACGAGCTGTATGTATCTTGCCTGTGCTGTGGTGGGATAGAGGGGAGCGATGGGACAGCTGAGGCGTAGGTGTCGGATCTCGCAGGGTATGCTTGGTGGGCGGGGATGGTGTTGCCTCGCTGGGAGTAGTGAGAGCTGCCGTAGGAGCCGACCGTGTCCTGGCGATGGGGAGCATCCATCGGGGCCGGCGAGGCACTCAGCGGTGGGGGTAGAGGCTTGTTGAGGTGGTCCTCGCTGTAGTAGTCGTGGGATGCCATGACGAAATGGGGTTGCGAGAGCCGCGCTCAGCTCAGCTCGCGTACGACCAGGCGCTAGATCTTAACCTCGATCCTCCCCCAGATGTCAACGTAACAGTCGGGAGAGCAACCGAAGAAGGGAGGGAGCGAGCGACAGTCAAGCGGCAGAACGATGCTGAACGAGTGTGAGTGTCGTAGTGGGTGTCGAGTCGGAGAAAAAAAAAAGGAGGATATGTACGGAGATGGAGATGGAGATGGGGGAGCCAAGACGGGCGGAGGGTAGAGTTGTTGAATGGAGTTGGGGTGGGAGCAGGATCGGGTTCTCAGGAGGTTTTGGTTTCAGGGACCCGAATCTTGAAAATGCGCTGCCGCTTTGATGCAGCTGTGCCTACCCCTGTCTGGACCCAAGGAAGAAGGCTGTACTCGCAAAAAGTCTCCGTCACGCCAGATTCAGAGGAAGGCTGAGTTCAGATTCATTTGCCAAACAGACAGATGCTTGTTGTGGCTGTCAGTCCTTCCGCCCCACAAGGTGCAGATGACAACGAGGAGAGCAGGATAACAAAGCCAAACCCAAATGACCACGCAGGATGTCAGCGCAGGTAAACGGCAGCCTTGACTGTGTTGACCGATGTCAGGGTAATGATTGTCTCTACAGGCCGTCCATGTACCTGAGGTGGCTTTTGGTCTATTTGGCTTGCAGCACCCCATCCCGCCATCTCATCCTTTTTGTTGATCACAAACCAAGTGCGAGGAGAGCTGACGTTGACCTGCCCGCAGCAAAGCCGCAGACGGGGCAACAAGTGGGTTCTGCTGGCAGAGACTTGGAATAGAGACCAGGGGGTGGGCTGGGAGCTGGCGTCGGCTGGCTGGGGCTTCTGGGCTGCGTTGTTCACCCCAACTCACCCAGGGCCAGGGCCGCGGCCACTGGCAGGGCAACCTCTGGAGCCACCAACCCCATATTCCACAGATTATTATTATGGGACGATCGACCCGCGCACGACAGCGTTACGAAGTGTCCTGTGGCGTCATCCCAGTTCCCAGACTGTACACCGTTACTGCCCCATCAGCAATGTCTTTGTTGCTGGCTGCAAAGCTGTTAGTGCACTGTCAAATCCCAACCATCCTGCCCTGCCTGCCGCTCTTGACGAATGAGCCTTGGTTGCTGTTTTTAGAAACCAACCCACCCCCTTCCCTTCAACGGCTTTCTCTAGCATCTCCAGTTTCAGTATTTGCTGCGTCCCTAAGTACCATCATGGCTAGCAGAGCCTTCGCATACAGTCACCTCGTGGATCAGCGTGACTTTCTTTCACATTCAAGACGGCTCAGACGGCGTCAGCAACCAGCGTTTTTCTCTGCCCTCCAATTATGTACGTTGTTGTTCTCAGAGGCCTCCACTCCGACGCCATACCGCGGCTGCCAGAATCACAGCTTCCACGTACCGTGGCGTTGGGAATCTGCACCAGAAGTGACAGCTTACCAGGCCGGCTGGCCGGCCGGTTTAGATGCAGTGGCTGCACCACCCAACTCAAAACCGGCAGGAATCACATCGCGGCCGCATCTAAGGGACTAGGAGCCGACCCTAGGACATCACCCAGTGGCCACGCTACTTCTCCTGGTCGGAGACCAGCCGCTCAGATGCGGACTGCCACGGCGATTGAGTTGTGGTTACACGAATGAACATCCAACGATGCGCAGCCACCAATCGGGATGAATCAATGGTGGTTTTCTGCGAACATACGAGAAACAATGGTCTCGTCCGTAGTGGTTCACTGCCGACAGGTTACGAGGTCAGTGGCTGAGCTGTAAGATGGGCGCGTAGTACACCCCGCAAAAGTACGTGCTTCAGTTGCAGCTGTCAACAACGGTGTTCGTCGCTCTCCACTTTGAGCTGTCCTTGCGATCAAAAGATAATTTCAGCCAAAGTTTTGTCGGACAGCCAGAAGTCGTGACCAGATGAATGGGAGTGATTTCCAAGGAGGTCCAAGTCTGGTACGAAGTCGTAACCTAGAATATTAAATTCAGTAGAATGCGGTTGTTGAAGTGTTGACAGGATTTTGTTAAATCGAAACCTCACTCGCCCAGTACCTCAGTCACGATCTACGAGATCTTTCAGTTTGTTTTCTGAGCCTTCTTGCAAACTTCCAACCCTTAAGCACCTGCCAGGAGAAAGGGAAACCCGCCCGACCCGGGGGTGTTAGAGGGGGTTTGCACGGATTCGATAAGGGTTCTTATCGCCGCTTTCCAGATATCCTGCCAAAAAGTTTCGCGACAAGGCCTGGACCCTTTCGAAGATCCCACCTGCAACCAACAGCCGCGTGCAACATACCCACAGCGAAAATGGGAGCTGTACGGACAAAGACGGTCAAGAACAAGCACGCCACGCGTGGCTCCGGCATCAAGAACAGCAAGGCGGCTAGCAAGATCGAGAACGACCCCGTCGTCAAGGCGAAGAAGAACAAGGATGGCAGGAAGGCGCCCGTGAAACCAGGCCAGCTCGCCAAGGAGCTGCAGAAGAAGCGCAAGAAGAAGGTCTACAGCGAGAAGGAGCTGGATATACCGGAGCTCAACATGGTGACGCCGATCGGGGTGGAGAAGCCCAAGGGCAAGAAGAAGGGCAAGGTCTTTGTCGATGACCGGGTAAGAGACGCCCAGCCCATTCCCCAGCCAACAGCTAGCTATATTATTGCCGCATAGAAGTCTGGTCGCTAATGAATGTAACATGTGTGCAGGAGAGTATGAACACGATTCTGTCCATGGTACAGGCCGAGAAGGACGGCCAGATCGAGTCCAAGATGATGAAGGCGCGGCACATGGAGGCGATCCGCGAGGCACGCAAGCAGGAGGCCGAAAAGAAGGCGGCGGAGCGCAAGGCGAGGCTGGACGAGACCAAGGAGTCGCTGCGCAAGAAGCGCAAGAGGCCGGAGCGCGGGTCTGCCGAAGACGACGACAAGGCCGCCGCGCGGTCTATGAGGAATGTCGAGCTCCAGGGCACCAAGGCCGCCAAGCCCAAGAATAAGAAGCGCGTCTCTTTCATCGAGTGAGGGACGGCGGGTTTTTTCCCTGGGAAGGAGAAGTGACCAAGCCGAGCTACCTTGCCGGCATGCATACATACCCGAGGGGGAGGACGGATTCATTGCATGGCGTTTCTGGAGTTTTCGGACAGACGGGGCAACGGATTACGAAAAGTCGGCTTCAAGAGCTCTGTGGTGAAGGGCTTTGCCTCTACGTCTGGTGGCGAGGCCCAATTCGAACATGATACAGGATCTCGAGGACGGTCCCCCAACTTAAAATCGACTTGCCGGAGGATGACAGCTGAGGAACCCTCAAGACGATATCTACCATCGTGGTTCCAAAGTCTATACAGGCCACGAGACAAGCCGGATGGTCATCCAGCTTGTATAGATTCAGTCAGCACGTATCGCGGTCACCGCCTGTCACAAGCTCACTCATATTTGTCCTGGGCTGTAGGGATCAGGACCCGATCAAGGGCCATCTCCTAGTGTAATAATCGCCTAGATAACAATCATATACCCCAGGCCGTAATGTGCCTCGACTCTGTCTATCTGTTCTAATATCTTCCAGTCTATCCGTGTCTATAGTATATTTTCTCCGCGTGCAAATCATTAGACTTTCATATGTCGTGCAAGTTGGAGCGAATTACTCCGTGATCTTGACCTCCATCTTCCGCCGCATAGGGTCAAAGCCTGATCCGTATTGTGGTTTAACGACAGTAGTGCCGTTTGCCTGATTGTTGATCGACTTCAGATCGACATTCGTCGCCATATGTTTCAAGAAGCTGGACACCTAAAATGGTCAGCATGGCTCGCATCTTGAGCAAATCCCAATTTTGGGTCAGACATACTGGCTTTGCGTGCCATCGACCACCGCCCATCTCAAAGAAGGCGAGGTGGCCACCGAGGGACGTGGTCAGGCAGACTGTGTGCGGGTTCTTCTTGAACTCCTGGTAGGGAATAGCTTGCTCCACAGCGATCTACGTACTGTCAATGATCATTTCACGCAATGGTCGGACTTCAGTCAGAAACTCACAGGGTCGTCTGCGGCCTGAATTGCCAGGTAAGGTATCCGAATCGCAAGCACCGAGTCACTCGAGGAAGCGTCACGGTAGTATGCTGATTCTGTGGGATACCCCCAAGATATACACCTGGGAGTTCTTAGCGTGGGCACTTTCACATATTTCAGGTCCGAGTCTGCTTACTGAACTTCCCTATCGAACTCATAGAGATACGTGACGTTCTGAATGGCCTCGAAGTCTAACTTCGTATGCTTGATGATTGATTCTTTGTGACGCAGGATGAGCTTCTTCATGTTAGCTGGGAGAGCAGGTCGTCAGTATGTAGCACAGAAAAGAGAATTTGACCGCACCTCTTTGCACGAACTTCCCATAACCCTTTGATATACCTCCTTCCCAAGCAGAGAGCTCTGGAGCTGGATGTTGGACACCTCGAGGTTGAAGGGGTTGCCGACGACGACGGCCGCACTCAGGAGACAGTTCGAGCCCTCCTCGCCCACGAAGTTGGTCAGGATGTTGGCGCCCAGCGAGAAACCCAGCCCGAAGAGCGGCCGGTTCGGGAACGCCTTTCTCGCCCACCTCACGACCTGCCTCACGTCCCAGGTCGCCCTCGCGTTGAACAGCACCCCGCTGGTGACCTCGCTGTTTGCGCAGCCCCTGGCGTTGACGACGCAGCACTCCCAGTCGCCGCCGTCCGCGACCAACGGCTCGATGCAGTGTCGGAGGTAGACCTCGTACGAGCCCCCCGAGAGGCCATGCAGCACGATAAGCATGGGTTTGCTGTCATCCGAGGCCAGCGCTTCGAATTCGGCATCTTTGAAGTACGATGTCCGGGGCGGTAGGGCGTTGTCATGCTCCTGGTGTGGAGGCGTAACAAAGTCCACAGCAAAGGTGCCGGTGTAAGTGTGGTGGTTCGCGTTGAAGATCTTCCTCTTGTAATAGACATGGGGTGCAGCTTTGCCCACGGCCGTCCACATGGTCTGCAGATGGCCGTTGAAGAGGAGTGGGTTCAGCTGGCATGTCGGAGTGGTCTTCTCGCAAACCTTTAGCAAATCAGTCTCGCTGCCGTCCTTCTCCTTGAGCGCAAGAGGCGACACATGGTGAGTGTATTTTATCTTGGCACGGCCTAGCCAGTCCATTGGTGACCACAGGGCTCGAACGAAGAGCGAGCGAGACAGTGTTGAGGACTCGAACTCCTAGGAGTAGGAATGTAGGCGATGGAGTGAGTGAGTGGCTGAAAGACTGAAGAAGCCAATGAGACTAAAGCACAGGTGTACAGATAGGATTTCACGAAGTGAGAGATGCGGTGGTCCAAGAACGAGAGCGAGCGCGGGATCTCCGTATGCAAGATAACCTTCTTTATTTTCGGAGCTTGTGCATCAGACCTGCAGCAACATGCGAACTGTCATCGGCAGACTCGGTGGGGCCCCTAGATTTGCCTTCTGACGAGATCCAGATTCCAGATTCCAGAATTCCAGGTCCCCCATCCCAATGCTGCCTCGGCTCCTCGGACATGGTGCCGACCACGGCGCCGATAACAGGTGCATCTGCACGGACCATCGGGCGCACGTGGCGGTCGCGGCCTTCCAACTTCCTGGACGCCGCATCTGGCCAGGGATCGGCATCTTCAACCTCGACGTCCTTTGTAACTTGTCCCTGCCCGTCCTGCTTTGCCAGGAGGAGCCGTGTGTCTCTGCCCCTTGCCTCCCAATCCCATCCCATGCAATGCTCTCCGGGGAACATTCGAATCAACGATGACTGCCGTAACGATTACATGACTACGACATTGGAAGACTGGTGGATGAAATAAGCTGTAGAGGGAGAGGCCATCGGCAGCGTGCGCGCGAGTGGCAGATGCCGCCATGAACAACTGGGGCCAGCAGCCTCCGGGCCAAGGGCAGGCCTATAATGGCCATGGATATCAACAGATGCCCCCTCAGCCTGGATATCCGCAGCACCAGCAGCAACTTCAACATCAGCCGCAGCTTCAGCAGCAGCACCAGCAGCATCAGCATCAGCAGCATCAGCAGCACTCGCACCAGCAACAGCAATATGGATCCGGGAACTCGATGGCGTATATGGGCAACCAGCAATATCAGGCAGCAGCTCACTTCCTTCCTGCGCCTGCCCAGCACTCCCAGATGCAGCCGATGCCGCAGTATGCCCACGCCCAAGTCCAACCTCAGGCGCATCAGGCACATCAGGCACACTCCCACCCTGCCGCCATGAACAACTTCCATGCGCAACAGCACCAGCACCAGCACCAACAGCAACCTTTCAGCAACGGCGCGTACCAGCACCATGCTCCAGTGCCTCAGCTCCAGTCCCAACCACAAGCTCAACCTCAACTTCAACCCCACCCCCAATACCTTTCCCACCACAACTACACGCCGCAAGTAGCGACCCCGTCTCCGAGACCGATACAACAACGCATCCCCTCGCAGCCTGCGCAAACGATACAGCAGCCCTTGCAACCTCAACAACAACCAATACACCACCCGCAGCAACTCATCCCCCAGAAGCGACGGTCCGTGGCACAACTGCAATCCCCACGGACGAACAGCCCGCACATGCCACCAGGCCAACTACAGCCAGCACAACAATTAAAATCCCCACGGGTGAGCAGCCCACACATACAACCGGCAAAGCTACAGGCGGCGCAACCATATCAGTCTCCACGCGTGAACAGTCCACACATACAACCAGCGCAGCTACAGGCAGCACAGCCGTACCAGTCCCCGGGCGTCGGCAGTCCGCACATACAACCATCGCAGCTACAGACCACAACATCGTACCAATCCCCACGCGTGGGCAGTCCGCATATACAACCGTCGCAGCTACAGGCAGCAAAGCCGTATCAGCCTCCGCGCGTGAGCAGTCCGCACATACAACCCGCACAGCTACAGGCAGTTCAACCGTACCAATCCCCGCGAGTGAGCGGTGCACACATGCCCACAGCGAAAACACCACTGCCACAGCAATTACAATCTCCACGAGTGACCACTTCGCACATCCCATCGCCCCAGCTGCAGTCAGCACCGAAACTACAGTCCACGCGAGTGAACAATCAAAAAGCGCCAGTGGTTCAAGCACAACCAGCTCCGAGCGCACAAGCGCCTCACAAGGTCGAGTCGCCGGTGCCATCGCCAGCACAAACGCACGCTGCGTTGCAACCACAACAGCCTCCAGAACGCAAGCAACCCGCTGCAGCAATCCAGCCACAGCCACAGCGGCATGTATCTGACGGCATTGATCCCACCCAGCTCATGTTGAAGCGAGAACCTCCAGCGCCGGCGAGGAAGTCTTTGCCGGCGCCTGTCGCAAGATCGCCAAGTATTTCGACCAAATCACCAAGCATGCCGAACGCGCAAACGCCAACCAGTCATTTCGACACACCTGCAGTCTTGACCTGCGTCGCAGATGACTGCTTTCAGACTGCGCATGCGGCTGTACAGGACATCGCGACGTCGCTGGACAAGCAGCGCGTGGACGAATACTACAAGCTCGTTGCAACAGGCCTCGGTTGTCTTGATGCCGCTCTCAACCTGAACAAGCTCCCCCCACGCGCTGAGGCGAACATTCGTCTGCGGTATGCGACAGCGCTGAGCGAGGAAACCGACAATTTGATGGAAGCGGAGACGGCCTTGACCAAGGGCATCGCGGTCTGTGAAAAGAACCGATTCACGGATCTGAAATATTGCATGCAATTTCAGCTGCTCAAGGTCCTGTTCAGGAGAAATCGCAAGGCCGCCTTCGTGGAGATAGACAAGAACATACAGGATGCGATTACGTATAAAGCGGTGGACTGGGTGTACGCCTTCCGGTTTTTGAAGGCTTCTCTCCACCTCCAATCTAGCAACCCAGCTGATGCACAGGTTCTGGACAATCTCCGCAGCATCACGAGCCTTGCGAACAACCGAGGTGACCTTGCGATAGCTGTATTGTCGTCTCTTCTCGAGGGGATAGTGCACCTCAAAGCCAGGAAAGAAGACTCGATCGTGCGGGTGCAAACGTGCATAGCACAAGCGTCGAGATACCAGCTCGACCCGTCTGTCCAAATACCCCAAGTCGAAGTGCTCACCCTCCTCCTGGACCTGGCCTGCACGTTGCAGCAAAAGGCGCCACAGGTTGCCATGCAGAAACTTAAGGCGCTGCAGGCCCGCATGGACGAGCTTGTTCAGGCACACGACTGGGACAAGATGCTGGACGTGCTCCATCTTCCGCTGAAGAGACAGCCCAACTCGAGCGCGGCGGTCACTGGTGATACAAAAACCATCATCCTACCTGGAGACGGGGAGCATAACTTTATTGTCTTGTCATTTGTCACCAAAGTTCATGCATTTGTTCTGGCGTAAGGCTGCAGAAAACCTTAATCAAAGCACATGTAGCTAACTGTTTCCCAGATACGTCTTGAGCGGTCTGGCATTGTTGTATCAAGGAGCTAAGAGTGAAAAGGTCATGGAGTACTGGTCCGAGGCCTTGAACATGCTCGGAAAGAGTAAGCAGTGTGCCCGAATCTTGTTGATTTCACTTCTAACTTCTAGTGGACATGTTAGCTCCTCCACACGCCCGACCACCCGCTCACTCCCTGCCGATGGCCATAGAACAGGCCAGATGGCAAGCGGAGGTGAAGCGCTACGTCTACGCCCTGATTGCACTGATATCGGCCACACGTACACAGTGGAACAAGGTGCACGACTGCATTCAGAAGATCGAAGCGTTGAGCCCGAAGCCCGAGGGTGGCCGGCTTGGTCTGCTGGTGCTATATGTGACAGGAGTGTATCATCAGGGCACTGGTGACATTGATAGAGCGCTCCAGATATTCAGCGATCTGCGCTTTGCTATCCAAGCCGCCGGCGCCGATGATAGCAACGCAGGGACACCACCTCCCGAGGTAGCCCTCCTCGCAGCCATGAACAAGATATGGATCATGCAAGATTCAGATCACCGGGACGACGGAGAGCTCACTGAACTTATTGAGAAAATTACACCGTACTGTTCGGACCATGCAGATGTCGACATCCGCACCGCCTTCAACCTCATGCAGGCGGCACTTCAGACAGAACCCCGCCAATCGATGCAGACGGTCAAGAAACACATCCAGGTCGGCCTCAAGTGGGCGCAGGGCGCAAACAATACGCAGCTTCTTGCCGTGGCTCTGAACCTGATGCGGTCGGTGCTCTTTGAGAACGTCGTCGGTGACCAGGCTGTCAAGAGCGCGAAGGCGGGGCGACAGCAGGCCCACAAGGCGGGAAACCTGCTGTGGATGAGCGTAGCCGACGGAATGCTCGCGCAGACAGAGGAGATGCAGGGGCAGGTGGACGAGGCGGAACGGCTACGCCAGGACGGGACGCGGTTTGCGAACCAGGCTTTTGCGAAGCCTGACGGGAATTGAGAGCATGCGAGTCCCTCGCGGTCCGCCGACACGATAGTCCACGGATAGGGAGCTGGGCTGTTCCCGACGACTGTGATCAAGGCCTTATATGAAGGAGGTGCCGTAGAGGACGGCAGGGCCTTGATTTGCGCATCACGGATTCAAAAAGTAGTGTGGCATGATTTGAGGGGAGCATCTGGTCAGCAATGTGGGCGTTTACCCCGGAGCGGGTTTGGCATGTGATGATGGTGTATTGATCTTCGGATGCTTGTTGGGCTGGGTTTGAGATATACCCCTTCTGTAGCTATGTGCTCTAGTAAAAACTTCACTAAAGAGTTAAATACCTGTCCTTGCCTGTAGTACAGTTCCGAGTCCTTCAGGTGAAGCATGTCACCGGGGCGAAATTTGGGGCAAGCCCGGAGTCGCCCGTAGGTGGTGGAGCCACCTACCTAACCAACAGCTAAGATCCCTGCAGTTGCGGGTGGCTATCTTATCGGGGCGTGCATACTTGGAAATTTTTCCGGGCGCATATTCTTTTGCAAGCGTCATCCAGACCTGCCATAGCATTTGCTTGCCAATTGCGTATACGATGCTTCCCTTGAGGCTGAGAGGCACTCGTGGCATTCGAACACGTTATGTTTGCTCCTCGTGTTGCGCTCATGTCTCCCGGGGCACAAGCGCCCACGGTCGAGGGGCCGCAGTAACTCGAACCTACGCGACCGGGAAGAAAAAGGCAGCAGCTCCACCTCCTGGGGAGTCTTCAGAGGATGTGAAGCCTTCTGACGCCACGGACAACTCAAATCCAGCAAAGCCTCCGCAGGCAGACAAACCAACACCTCACAAACCGCAGAAAGTCAAGGCCAAAGAAGGCGAGAAACAAGGCCTCCGAAAAAAGAAGAAAGCGCCGAGTCCGCCCAAGGCCAGTAAGGAGGAAAGCGCGCCGAGTCCGTCCAAGGCCAGTAAAGCCGAACGTGTGCCAGCCGCCGATCGCTCAAAGAAACCCGATAAGACAGTCAAACTGTGGGAGGAAACGCTCGATATTCTGAAGAACCTCCAACAAACGCAAGACGTCGGTGGACGGGCACAGGCGAATGAAGCTGCTTTGAAGGAAGCGGGCAGCAAGAAAGGTGCCGCAGACACGAAACGATCGTTAAAGTCGCATTTCCCGCCGATACAAAATGCTCCATCCAACAAGGCCAGAGAGAGACAAGCCAAGCTGCTGGAAGGAACTCTGGACGTCCTCAAGAGCGTGTTAACGGCCCAGGCCGACCAGAGGAACAAAGCGAGCAAGACAGCCAAAACTACAGAAGCTCCTAGTCCCAAGACGAAACCCGAGCGAAAGCAGACGGTGAGCAAGGGCGCCAAAAAAGAAGGCGAGAAATCGCCATCGAACAAGCCAGTGCCTTCTGAGGCTACTGTGGCGGAAGGCATTGCTGCTTTGTTACAGAGCACCCATGCAAAAAGGAAGGCTGCTGCTCAGGCGAGCGACTCCAAAGGCAACAGCGTGGAGAAGAGCCCGCTTGCGCCCAAGACGCCGGAGAAAGAAGGTGTACCAGACAAGGACGGCTCCGCAGGTTGGGGGCTCAGGAAGGAAACCAGGAATGTCAAAAAGGTGAAGACCAGAAATGTAGGGCTCGAACCTGTCGACGTTGATACAGCACCGGTCCCTCGCGTGGAATATGGTCTCGAACGTGTACTGTTCAACGAAGGTGTCTATGTGTTGCAGGACCCTCGGACAAGAGTGTTCAACTTTGATCCCTACCTTGCAACCATCATGCCTGTGGACGAATTCGACTTCGAGGCCTTGAAGCAATATGTCACCTCCTCCAAAGACACGACGCTCATCGGGGTGGCTAAGAAGCACAACAAGAAGTTCACGGGATCCACGTCTAGCATGACCGCGACATTGGCACATTTCCACTACCTGCTCTCGTCGTGGAGGCCCATCAACCCTGAGCGCATCTCCAAGGGTTATGTACCCGACAGTGAGAACTTCGGCGCAATCCTCAGGGCGCCCGCGGCGACGTTCTTGCATTACAAAGATGGCACCTACGCCATCGATGCGGACAAGGAGTACGACACAGACACCATCCTCAGCATGCTCGGAAAGTCCATGGAGAAGCTCCTCACCGCCCCGAAGGAAGAGTACGAGAAGTACCGCCGGTCCAATTCGCACCAGCTCACGGAGGAGGAACGGAACGCGGATGAGTCGTATCATTACACGACGTTCGGTGATTTCATGATGCGGTCCCAGTTGGACGCATACGACCCACGGCTTCCCGGAACAGGTGTGTTCGACCTGAAGACAAGGGCCGTAGTCAGCATCCGCATGGATGCCCAAAATCACCACAAGGGTGTCGGGTACGAGATCCGACAGAGGCAGGGGCAATGGGAGTCATTCGAGCGGGAATACTACGACATGATCCGCCTCGCATTCCTCAAGTACTCTTTGCAAGTTCGCATGGGTCGTATGGATGGTATATTTGTTGCGTACCACAACACACAGCGTATATTCGGCTTCCAGTACATCCCTCTCGAGGAGATGGACCTGTCTCTTCATGGAACCACGGACCTGACGACGGGCAACCGGGAGTTCATGGCCAGTCTTCAGTTATGGGAGGAAATGCTGAAGAAGGCTACAGAGAAATTTCCCGGGAAGTCGCTTCGGATTCACGTGGAGACGAGGCCGTCCACGGTCGTCCCGTTCATGTATTTCTTCGCCGAGCCCGTCAACGACGACGAGATCAGGGCGATCCAGGAACAAAACAGGGAGGAAGCTGAAAAGTTCCAGGAAAGAGTGCTGGGTATCAAGCCCAAGCCAGACGCAGCGGCGGAAGCGGCGAGAGCAGAACTTGAAGAAGACGAGGAGGCTTCGGCTGGGGAGGTTGACGCAGCTGAGAATGACGCAGCGTCCAAGGATGAAGCTGTCGAGGAGGCGGAAGAGGCTGAGGAGGACCTTCAAGAGGTCGACGAGGAGGACAGCGAGGACGTGTGGGAGGATATGATGGATGTCGTCGAGCAGACCATGGAGAGCGACGCTCAGGGAATCTCGGCGATTCGCGATGCCATCGAGGACGCCCTCGAGCAGAGCGGACTCCTGCATGCAAGGTCCTCCGAGGAGGCTGAGCAATATGTGGAGGCGCTTCTGAAGGCGATCGTCGATGTCGACGCCGAGAAGGTCAAAACAGACGATGAGGCGGAGGCTGAGGCGGAGGCTCCTCAGAGCGAGAGCGAGACTCCTGGGGAGCAGACGCAAGATCAAGATGTGCGCCCCACTGAGAGTACAGACACCGTCGAACGGAGCGACAGCAGCCCTCCAGCACCGAAACCGTCGCGTTTCGGCTTTCTTTCCAGCTGGTTTGGCTCCGGCGTCAAGGAGGCAGACGCAACGGCCAAGCAAGAACAGACGTCGGAAACAGAGCCAGACAAGGACATTAGCACGTCGCCTGAACAGGACTTGGCGCCTAAGGACGACGCTGCAGAATCAGCTGCCGCAGAGAGCAAGGCTGCAGACGACAAACCGGATGATAGCCTGAAGGACCTCCTCATCAAGTTGACCACACGCATCGGATCTTCCAGCGACGCTCAGAAGGCAACGGAAGAGCTGTCGGAGGACCAGGCCAAGCTGCGCAACTTCGAGAGCATCCTGTTGGAGATGATGCCGAAGACGCAGGAGGCGCCAGCGGACGCAGCAGCGGAACAGGATGCGACAGCGCCCAGCGACTCGGACAAGGGGGCTGCTGAGGACACGCCTGCGCCGGGGGACGGGGAAGAGCCCGCGGCCAAGCCGGTGCTGGGCCTGGTCCTCACGGTCCGCAACAACGTCAACCGCAAGTACGTACAGCGGCCGGAGAAGCTGACCCGGGCGGACAAGTGGAACGTCGAGTACACGATCGAGGAGTTGCCCGGGGACAAGGTGCAGGGCGTATACCAGGCGCTCAAGAAGCGGCGCCACGGCGCCCACTTCAAGGACCCCGGCAGGGACCGCTTCAGGATGGCGTTCGGCGGCATGCTTACGCACTACAGCAGGGCGGGCCAGCAGTTTAGGAGCAAGGAGACGAAGCTCGCGCGGAAGCTGCCGGTGCAAGTCGTCGGGCAGCGAGCCGGCCCCGGCGGCGACCTTTCCGTTTCCGGCCGGTCCACCCGCACGACTAAGGCGGCGCCGAAGTTCATGCATCCGGAGGAGGAAAAGCAGCGCTCCAAGATATTGGGAAGGCTGCAGGCGGAGGGGAAGACGCCGTTCAACCTGGGCGAGGGGTGGGTTCGTTCGCAGCAGAGGATGAATGGGATCGTTGAAGGTACAAACGAGGAAAACACGACTACGAAAGAACGAAAGATATTCAGTGGTGTGAAGAGGCTGTCTCTGGCGGAAGAGGAAACAGCGACGAAGACTGAGTCGTTGGTACAAGAGGAGTCCGTGGTGGAGGTGGTCGAGAACGGCTCGACATCGTTCCGGGAGTGGAGGGAGATGGAACAGCAGAAGCAGGACAAGGAGAAGGAGCAGGAGAAGGAGCAGGAGAAGGAGCAGGAGAAGGAGCAGGAGAAGGAGCAGGAGAAGGAGCAGGAGAAGGAGCAGGAGAAGGAGCAGGAGAAGGGCTCGTGATGGAGCGAGCGTGGTCTGATCTGATGTTGTATTATTACCCAGTGTGTAAAATGTGTAGAGGCATAGTCCGGTAGGCGGACATCGCGCATTTACGCTTGCATAACTTGAACTTATCCACTCACGCGAGGAATTTGATACATCCCGGGTGGTGCATTCTACGATATAGAGGAAAGAAGGGACACAGAAAGTCTTTGGGTCCTGTGGTCTCAGAATTTCAACCATTCATGGCCATGCGGTTATTGAGAGATGCAAAGCGCAAAAGAGCACTGAGAAGGAACATTGAAAGACAACATCGCAAAATGATTCAGGGTTCAACTGTTGTATAGCGCAAGTCGCCAAAATGGCAAAAGGGTCTGATCCTTGTCCAGGGGGTCAGAATCACTACAGACATTGGAAATTGGGATCTTTTACCGCCTCTACAATCCAGACAGGGACCTGAGCAGATGAGGAGGGAGATTTAAGAAATGATTCATAACAATTCAATCACTTTCATAATTGAGTTGATTTTACCCATGGCAATGCGGGAAACAGGCTCAGGGGCCCAGTATTCAAGTACCTGTGTGAGTGTGCACGTGATTTTCTCTCGCTTGCTTGATCTGGACTAGCGCAGCCTGCGAGACGCACGGACTGCACACGGCACTGTGCGCCCAGCTCACTGCAAACTCGCAAACCCACCAAAACCAAAAATTCTCGAATTTGGCAGCTCTTCGGCCCCCTCTGTCGACGACCTCTTTCCCTCAATCAACCCGCCGACACAACCAACCAGCCATCGACACTCCGAGGTCAGTCCATGACGAATCCCACGACGGCAATCCTCTATTGAGGAACTTTCCATCAATAAAGTTCCATCAATTAGAAGAAAAGCGAACCCTGAAGTACTGACATTTCGCAATTGAAGCAGGCCGATTCTTGGGCAAAATGGCATCCCGACCTACCGTCACGATCCTGGGTGCCGATGGCAAGGCCACTCAGGCCACCCACACCTACCCTACCGTCTTCACCGCCCCCATCCGTCCTGATATCGTCCAGGAGGTGCACAAGGGAATCGCCAAGAACAAGCGCCAGCCCTATGCCGTGAGCGAGAAGGCCGGTCACCAGACCTCTGCCGAGTCCTGGGGAACTGGTTAGTACTTTCGAGATTTTGAACACCATTGGAGGCGATGGAAGACGAGGGGCCGATGTGGGAAAACTGGGAAAATCTACGACGAGATCAGGAGGACAGCAATCGGTCAACGGGAATTTGGGATCTCGACGACGACAACAGACGGCTACCGAGTGGAAGAGGGTTGGAACATGACAATCCACACACGCCTGGGATACCACTACTGATGGACTGAAGCTGACAACAAGATATCCAGGTCGCGCTGTCGCCCGTATCCCCCGTGTCTCTGGTGGCGGTACCCACCGTGCTGGTCAGGCTGCTTTCGGTAACATGTGCCGTTCCGGTCGCATGTTCGCACCTACCAAGACCTGGCGCAAGTGGCACGTCAAGATCAACCAGAACCAGAAGTGAGTCCATGGAGCTTTCCACCCGGTTGTCGACGCAGATCCTAACAAAAACTCAGGCGATTCGCTACCGCCTCTGCTCTGGCTGCTTCTGCCGTCCCCTCCCTGCTGTTCGCCCGTGGTCACCAGATCTCGGCCGTCCCTGAGGTCCCTCTGGTCGTCGACTCCGCCGCCTTCGAGGGCGCTGCCGCCGCCAAGACCTCCGGCGCTCTCGGTCTGCTGAAGGCCGTCGGTGCCGGCCCTGACCTGGAGAAGGTCAAGGGCTCCAAGAAGCTCCGCGCCGGTAAGGGCAAGCTCCGTGGTCGCCGCCACCGCCAGCGCCGCGGACCTCTCGTCATCTACGACCCCGAGGTCGACGGCAAGGAGCTCGTCAAGGGTTTCCGCAACATCCCTGGTGTCGAGACCTCCTCCGTCTACTCCCTGAACCTGCTGCAGCTGGCCCCTGGTGGTCACCTCGGCCGATTCGTCATCTGGTCGTCCGCTGCCTTCAAGGCCCTCGACAAGGTCTACGGCACCACCACCGAGCCCTCGGCCCTGAAGAAGGACTTCCTCCTGCCTTCCAACGTCGTCGCCCAGGCCGACCTTACCCGTCTGATCAACTCCTCCGAAATCCAGAGCGTCCTGCGTGCCCCCAAGGGCGAGTCCCGGACGAAGCGCGGCAACGTGCAGAAGAAGAACCCTCTCAAGAACAAGCAGGTCCTGCTGCGCCTCAACCCCTACGCCTCTGCTTTCCAGAAGGAGAAGCTCGGCGAGAAGAAGGTCGACGGTGGCAAGCCCAAGCCTGTGTCTGAGGCCTTCAAGCTCACCCTGGCCGACTAAGCAATGGGAGGGTTTCTTTGGTTTCTGGGAATAGGGAATTGAAACGGACTGCATGATAAATTGATGGTTTCGGCGTTGGTCAGGAATGTGTGAGCCACGGTAGCACATTTGCCAAATCGAAAAAAGAACATGGAATTCTTTAATGACTCTTCACACATAACAACGCCTGTCCGATACTGTGACTATGTCTGCCCTCTGGCTGAAGTTTCTGTGACGGCGGGGAGGGCCTGTGTTGGTAGGGGCTGTCAGGTTATGCGTGCTGCGGAATTCCCTATGAAGAAATTAAATCCAATCGCATACCTATCTATATTGGTGATTTCTCTCGGTAAAGGCAGAGTGTTGTGGGTAATCGTAATATGCCTTAACGATGCTCTTTGGCAAATTCGACAGACTGTTGCGCATCGAGAAGTCTGACTGACAACCATGGAGCAAAAGTTGGGCTAGGCGGAGGTACAAGTTCCCCTTGTGGCCAGCTCTGGGATGGTGATGAGGCACTCCGACCTAGCGTGGTAGTAATATTTCCTCAGTGCGACTAGGACTTAGCTCTTACAGCTCAGGATCTCACAAAGAGTGGTCGCATGGCCAGTAGAGATTGTCGACTGCGTCTGGTGAGAGAACAAAGCTGGTAGCATGACCCGTAGAGACACCGAGCCTGAACGGCCAGAGGGAATGCAGACACTCGAGAGAGGAGCAAGTCCGGGCGGGGAGACGATTACAAACTGGCATCGCACTTTGGCAACATGCAGAAGCTAAATGGCTTTCATTCTGCGCCTGCCCACCTCGCTGTACTCAAAGAAGGAACGTCATAAATCGTGAAGTATTGACAGTAGCTTTATACCCCGACAGTATATGGAAACGCTGGACCAAGACACAATCCCACCCTTGTCAGACCGTGCTAACACCCAAGGTATAATCCCAAATTCCCAAACAACTCCTCCTCGTCCTCGCCATCGGCATCGTGTGCGGCCACGGGCGACTCCTTGATGAGATCCTCCAGCTCCTTGACCTTCTTGATTGCCCAGTACTTCCTCACGCCCTTGACGAACCTCTCCGAGCAGAGGTCGACGTTCTCCTCCGTCTCGGCGGCGAAGCACAGCCGAAAGTGCTGCCAGCCGACGCCCCTGCGGATCTCCTCGGTGGCCGAGAACATCATGCCGGGGCTGACGATGACCTTGTACGGCTTCTTGGTCAGGTAGATGAGCAGGCCCGTGGCCAGCGCGGTGCCGTCGACGATGTCCTTGCCGTCGGAGCTGGCGGCCCCGAACAGCGGGTGCTGCTCGAAGTAGACGCGTATCCAGACGAACATGCCGCCGCGCGGCCAGGAGAAGTCGTACAGCTGCGTCTTGGTGAGGACGCAGACGTCGGCGTCGGCGGGGGACCGCGGCGTGCCCTGCTTGACGTACGCGGACCCTTCGTCCAGGATGCGGCACATGCGGTTCATGCGGCGCTCGTACTCGCCCCGCAGGCCCTCGATCCACCGCACCCAGCCGTCGGTGTTCCAGCCGCTGAAGGTGGCGCGCTCGGAAGGCTTGCGCAGGGAGAGCCACGAGCGCTCGACCTCGGGCGGCTGCGTGCCGATTATGAGCTCCGCGATCATGCTCTGCACGAAGCCCGAGGGCTGCTGCGTCGAGGACTCTGCCACGCGCACGTAGCGCTCGATCAGGCCCGGCTGGGCGGTCACGAAGCCCAGCCGGCACCCCGGCGCGACCGTCTTGGAGAAGGTGTCGAGGCGGATGACGCGGCCGTCCGTGTCGACTGCGAGGAAGGAGGGGACGAGCGAGTCGAGGAAGGGGTAGCCTGTGGACTTCTCGGGCTTGTAGGGGGTGGACAGGGCGTCGGCGACGGGGGGCTTGTTGCGGGACTTGCCCTCCTCGATGGCGGCGGAGGGGAACTGGAGGTACCAGTAGGGGTCGTCCTCGATGATGAGGACGTCGAACTTGGAGGCGATGGCGTAGAGCTCCTTGCGGCGCTCGAGGGAGAGGAGGATACCGGTAGGGTTGTGGCCCATTCTATTTTGAAGTCAGCCATTATGCCACCGCTATAGAAATTGGAGGCAGGGAAACTCACGTCACCGTGTACAGCAGATGCGGTCTCCGGCCCTTGGCGTAGTCCCAGTTTGTGAGCACATCATCCAGACTCCCCGGCCCCGTGGCCACCATGCCGCCCCCATCGGCCTTGACAGGCACGATCTGGACGCCCTTGGGCTGCGACTGGCTCAACACGTTCCCGTACATGAAGGTCTCGCACAGCAGGCCGGGCCTGTCGCGGACGTCGCCCGTCTCGGGGCTCCATGGGTCGACGAACAGCTCCAGCGTCTTGGACATGCCGTCGGTGGCGCCGACGGTCAGGCAGACGTCGACGCCGCCCTCGTAGGGGACGTTGGGGTGCAGGCGCTCGCGGGCAAACTGCCGCAGGAACGAGTACAGGGGCGGGTACCCCTGGGCCTGGCCGTACTGCAGCGCCGTCGCGAGGTCGATCTTCTTGCGCGGGTCCGTGTCGGGGGACAGCGCCTTCGGGACGGTGATGTGCGACGCCGCCGCCGGGTCGGATCCGCCGGAACTGCCATTAATTTTCAGCGAGGCGGTGGACTCGGAGAGGTCGTCGGCGGCGCCTTCGGGCTTGTTGGGCGAGGGCGTCCATCGCTCTGGCTTGGCGGTTTGCGCCTCAAGGGTGTCGTAGGGGAAGAATCGCAAGTTCGGGAGGCCTAGGTGCTGCTGATCAGCACTGAATTTGGGAGTTGGGAACCAGTTCAGGGCCCATGAAGGAATGCAAGATCAAGAAAGCTTATCGCACGAGCGTGCATAGAGTGTCGGAGCACCCAGGCTTATATCTATCTACGGGGGGTTCGTGAAAGAGGCTAATTGCTTACCACCGGCCAAGTTTCCCACGCCAGGGATTTGAAAGAACTTGTAGTATGCCTTCATAGCACTGGGCGTCCGATGCGCCGTTGTAATGGAGTAGTAGTGGCTAAAGTCCTTGGGCTTTGGCTTGGTAGCCATCGCAGCCGGGCCGGCGGCTGTCGTGGAGCTTGACTCCATCGCGACGGTTGAAGTATGGGGTTTGGGTGGGCGCGAGCTATCTCGGTCCGCCGTTGGGGTTCACGCAGTTAGGTCAAGTCCGTCGACAGGTTATATTCAGGGGACCTTCGGGTGGTACGTTGGCCTAGGCGTGCAGGAATCGGCCACTGTTGCAGAGGGAAAGAGAGGCATGTCTGCCTCTGGAAGCGAGCGGATCAATGACAGCAGTATTCTTGTAGATTACAAATTCACCTGAAGCCTTCCTGTCCGGCAGCTAACGCACAAGCACACCATTACTGATAAGGAAGCTCCAGCTCGCCCTGTCCCACGCCCCTTATCGAGCCTTATCGAGGCATTGCGGGGAGAATATCCCGTCTTACCTGGGACCGACAGCCGTCCGATATCAATTATGTCTCCGACGAGCCGCACTCGTGCTTAACCTTCCAAGGTTGTCGGTGGCTATTGATCTTTATTCTACCCTTCTATCCTTCATATTTAGCATGACTACAAGGTCTCGATTGCTGGAATGGGCGTATGAGAAAACGGAGGCGACTGAACTTGAAGGGGAAGCCATTCTAAAGCTTTAGGTGTGGAGGGACAAGTTATGCCCACCAACACGTAGATATGGACCACATGGCCGGAGCACTTCAGTATATGAAGTAGTTATTCCCTTCCCAATTTCCCAATTGATATGATACCATTTGAACGGATTCATCAACTCTGTAGCATTCCTTGTCGACTTCAATTCGTTGACTGTGTCTCGCAATGTTCGATGCGTCAATCGCAGCCTTCGAGTCCTCGGACTTCCAGACATCCCTTCTGTGGTAAAAGGGCATGCGGATCCATCCCAAGCACACAACCACCTCGCCTCATGCCGCCATATCTCCCCCATCTGACGAACACCACCGCGGCAACAACACAGCTCCTCGTGACTCAGGACTATATCCAGACGCCGGCCGACGCCCTTCTTGGTGACATTGACTGCCATTGGCTGAGCTGAGCTTCAATTTCTTCGCGGAGGGCCAGTCTCACGCGCGCTGTCGACCTCCATCTGGAAGGGCTCTGGGCAGGCCAAGCTGAAAGCGGCGTGCGATCATCCTCAGCTCCATCACCAAAATCTCGGATTTCTCCATCTCGCTGTGTCGTCATATCTGCAGAATCCACGGTCAGTTGCCCTAAAAATTATTCACTGTGTACTACAAGATCGGACCAATCTGCAACCTAGGAACCGGAGGCACCTCAGGCGTGTCGGCCACTCCACGGTAATGTAATTGCAATACCCAGCTTCGGCCACAACGCGTTGCAGCGGCAGCTCCCAGGCCTGTGGATTTGCCTCCCGTGTCAAATGTTTTCCTCTACCGTCTCAGTTCTGAACCAGTTTTTCAACCTCTGCACACAAAGCCAGTCTTTCAGTGATTTATGCTTGATTAAATTAAATCAACTTTACCGGTACGTGCTGCAAGATACCCCCGCGTTGATATGACACCTTTATCAAACGACTAGCGTGGGCATGAGATCCTTCCAATTGCTTTTTATGCTTGTGGTGGCTAGGGTGGGTGCCCTGGTCCCCAACACGCGATGGCAAGCAGCTGTAAGGCTGCGTCTTTGTGTAACGAAACATGCCTAAGCGGTACAATGACGTTCTAAATGAGCCTTGGAGGCTCCCACGCTCCCACGCGGTTCCCACAGCGTTACGCCGGTATTGACAGGAATCGGTCCGCCCGGATGTGTCCCGTAAGCACTAGAGCCAACGGCGACCAGGGGTAAGTGGACCATCAAATATTACCGGCACCTCGCATTTATCTCTTGACCGCTTTGAGGACCACGTAATGAGTTCGCTTCCTCTTGAATTATATCCTCACATCCATTTTGAGACTTTGTACTGACAACACTTCATAGGAACCGTCAGCCAGAGAGCCCGACTGTTAGGACATGCGAGGAAAAGCCAAAGTGAGGAGGGCGTCTCCGACATGTCCAGGAGAGAGCCAGGATCTCAATAGCATTCAGGTCCCTCTAAGGACCAAATGCCAAAAGTCCACATGGGCCACGAACGCAGATTGGTGTCACCACAAAGCCACAATCAAGCGATTATATCTCACAGAAAACAAACCTTTATGGGACGTCGAGGAAATAATGCGCACCAAATACTCTTTCAATGCAACGTAGGCTAACCTCTTATCCGTTCACAAATCTTGGATATCCTTTCTTAGTCATGTTTACTCACTGCATGCCTAGTCAATCAATGTACAAGAAACGCTTGAGATCCTGGGGTTGTTCGAAATACATCCGAACAAATGCGCGTCCTGAGCAGTATTCGATTTCCTGGTCGGCATCAGGTTTGATCATCGAAACACCAGACATTTTCCGCACTCCAGAAACGATACTGCTCGGCATTCAGGACTACATCACGGAGAGAAACGAAAATGAGAATGCTCGGAAGGCCATTCAGTGTCAGGGTATATTACCCCTGCAAGCAAATAATCACACCGAGCACAAGATCTGCCGCGAGACGCTCGACGCGATCTTCTCAGGCGCCAAAACGGGGCTGGACATCGAGACGTTCTCCAGGTCGGCAGCAGATTTCATCAACTCGGTCGAAGGCTGTCGCGAGCTACTAGCCGAGCACCAGGTCGAGGAGGCGTTCTTCGAGCTGCGGCGCCTGCCGGGAAAGATACAGGTGTTGCTCCGAGACGAGCCTCACCACGCGCTGCACGGCCTCTTTTTCACAGTCATCAAGATGAGCTGGGATGGGGAGGACTCCGAGACTGAGAATGGAATCCTCAGGGCTCTTCTGACGTACATTGCCGCCTTCGCAGCGGACTCCTCACTCGCCTGGCCCGAGACGTACCCGCTGCGCCGGATCCTCCAGGGATTCTCGCAGATGGAAAATCAGAGCGACTTGGCGGAAGTGACCATCAAGTGTTGGAGCTACTTTTTGAACATGTCGAAACCACCTGGGGACGAGTCGGCCGGCGGTTCTTGCGTGATTTCATCCTTCAGCCTCCCGCGCAGCTTCAAGAACACCGCAGGGCGACATGAGGAGACAAGGCAGTCGTCCCAGCCTCTTGTGCCTGCGTATGAGCGTCTGGGAATTGATAAACGCAGGACACGGTAAGACCTCTTCGTGTTATTACATTTTGTCAAGAGCTATCGCGACGAGCTCCTCGCGAGGCAATTGTCCCAGGATGTAACAGCCCAAGGGCTAACCATGTGCGAGCAGTTTACAACGCCTCCAAAGGGAAAAGGAGGGATACAAACGCAAAAGTCCGTCGGCCCAGGCAAAAGCCGCGTTCAAGAGCCAAAGGTACCTGACATGTGCCTACGAAGCGACGGGGCTGAAGCCCTGTCTGAAGCTCTACCTGGATGAGCTTGTGAAAGAAGCCGTGTCTGGAGCCCAAGGGAAAGAGGACCTGCGCTCGGTGGTGCTTCGGATGACTCGCCTTGATCATATGCTTTCGCAATGGGGTGACGAGGAGAATTCGCAATACGCACGCCGGAATATTTCTATGTTCGGTGGCGCTGAGTATTAGTATAATCAATGCAAAAGAAAATGAACATAGAGTGAAGAGGCGACTCATCACCATATTTTCTACCATCAAGGACAAGTTGGAAAATGTTAAATTGAAAGCCAGAACTGCATTTGCCCCACAATCGTGCTAGACTCCTGGTTTTTGCATTTGTTGTCAACAAGTGTTTGGATGAAACCGAGGCCGCATACCAATCAATATAATGTTGAGAAAAGATTCCATTGCATAATTTACTGATCGAAATTCAGTAGCCTGCATAGATATGTGCTATGTGGAAAGAGCTAATTACTTGCCCTTATGATCACGTAGTTTTTGTCACTTCAACCCTCGAGTCTTAACTTCGTGGCTCTGGCCTTCAATTCTTTTTGAGAATTAGGGAAGGAAAAAAAAGAAGAATAAATGTTCAAATCGTGCTTTGACGCCACCTCCCGTCGTGCAAACCCTCGTGATCCGCGCACAAAGGCCCGCAACAACAAAAAGCGATATCCCAGACTTAATTGAGTCCAACAGGTGACCTTCCGATGAGGTTAACATTTACAGTGGAACGCTTCAGCCTCTCATCCTCTACAGGCCAAAAAAATAAAACTTCTCTCGCAGGATCAAACCGCGGACCTGCAGATAACAACCCCGACGCTTACAGTCTTGCTTGCATGCCTCATTGTCCTCTGCGCAGCTCAGCTGGTTTGTCATGTAGTCGCAGTTGAGAAGGGGAAAGGGGCATGTGCGTGGAGAGGGGTGAAAACAAAAATAAAAAGAATAAATCAAAAAGTCTCCGGAGCGTGACTTGAACACGCGACCTGTGGATGGCTATTACAACAATTACAGTCCATCGCTCTTCCAACTGCATTGGGGTTAGCCGCTAACTCATTACAAGCGGAGAGCAGTTCAAACTTGCCTGAGCTATCCAGAGTTGCTTGGAGGGCGGCTAAATTTTGGACTCATATTGGTGCAATCTTAGCGGCGAAAATGTGGGCCGATTGCGATCCGAGATGCCGGAGGCCGGAGCGGAGCTGCGCCGACCACCTGGCTGATGAGGGGAACTGGCAAATTGGGGCCTTCAGCTAAGGAGAGATATTTGGCTGTTGCTATGACTACGATTGCTTGCAACTCAGAATTTGTCTGCATGAATTCAAAATTCTGGGAATGAGGTATCCATTCATTTGGTGTGTTTATATTCAGGGTGGTGTTTCGTGAAGGAAAAATGGGTCCTCGAAAACCTTCTCCAGGAGAGAGATGTACCACACAGATTCTGCAATAGACCGCCTCGCTTGTCTCAACAACCCTGGGCTTTGTCAGACATTGTCATCACGGATACGGCACGGTGCCGAATAATTACCAGAACCAACGGTTTTCCGTACTGTCACTCACTGGCTTTTGTGTACTGATGGGATGTCATGGGATTCAAGCTTAGGCCTACTTGATCTATCACCCGCAATGGCCAGGAAAATATGCAGACCCGGCTTCGGTGCAGAAGGATATGAATTCCAGAATTGAGACCAAGTATGATTTGCCATTGGCCTGAAGTTTAGAACTTTTCCATCATGGATGAATGGAAACGGCAGGGATGTCGGTGAGAAGGCAGTACCGTTGGGACGGCATATGGTGCGCTATTCTTCTGAAAATGCAGTCTACCTGAGCATCTACTCACTACCCCTTAGATCTATAGCTCTCTATACAATATCCTGCTTGTTGACGTCACTTTCGGGTTCATACGGGAATCCAAGTTCCTTGAGAGACTTCGCCTTCCGCCCTGTGGTCTCAAACTTGAGCTTTGCCTCGACGTAAATCCCGCGCTCCCACTTCTGCTCTGCGGTCCACACTGGCGGCTCCTTGCCCTTGCTGCTGCTGGATTTCTTGACCCAGTGGTGAAATTCATCAAGGAGGTCGGCATCGCCAAGCTTGGGGAAGACGTGGAAAGACTTGCCGTGCCTCTTGGCTTCTTCCTCCTCCCACTGCGACATCTCTTTCACCGAGGGCAATGACAAGGAGTTTGACCAGACCCTGGCGAGTGCAGCAGCATGTGCTTCGGAAACCGGGAAGGGGACGACTCTGATGGGTAGCCCAGGGAAGACCAAAGTGGGATGGTCGATGTTGAACAAGTGTTTGTACAGGCCGTACACCCTCGTTCCGTTCGAAAGCAGCCCCGGTATCAGGCCTTCCAAGAAGGGGAAGCTAAACAGATATCCTGTGCAGTATAAGATGGCGTCCAGGTCCTTCTCCACCCTGCCATCGGTGAACCTGACACCATTCTCCTCTACGAGGAACTCCTCTATCGCAGCCACCTCCTCGGCCCGAACATGCTCCAAGTTCTCATCGGGGGTAGGCTCGTGCACAGATAACAGCAGAGGGCTCTTGCTATGCCGGCTGATCTGGGAGGCAATGTCCAGGCCTGATGAAGCATTGCCCACGACCAGCACCTTCTTTCCGGCGTAGTCCTCAGGCACGCGGTACGTCTTCGCATGGGAAATCACCCCGGGATGTGCGGCGTCGAACTCCTTAATATTCTTAACGTCTGGGATGAAGGGCGTTGCGTAGTGTCCGTTGGCTACCACCACAGCGTCAAAGGTCTCCTTCGATTTCTGGCCATCGACAAGGTTCACGGTCTCGACATCCCAGCGGTCATGGCTTCCTTCCCGGTGAAGCGAGACGTTCTTGACCTGGGTCGAAAAGCGGATGAGGTGGCGGACATCATGGGAATATTGCACGAGGTACTCCTGAACGACCTGACGGGATGGGAAGATCAGTCCGTCGTGAGGGAAATCCTGATCTCCGTATTTCACTTCACGTGGTGGGTCAGTACATTTTCGAGCAGTTGTCTCAAGACTTGGTCTCTGTGGGGAACCAATCCGTCACGTCCGGCCACCTCATCAATACCTCAAGAGACGCAAGGAAAGCAAGGACGTAGTGGGAGATTCCATACTGATGGTCCAAGGGATGTTGGTATTGAGGAGCTCATACATCGGCGAGGCGAACACCGGCGCTTCGCTGTCTGGGCCTTTGACGGGAGCGTCCGGAGGGCAGAAAGGGCTCACTTGAGGGACATGCTGGCTGGACGTGGGTTCTCGGCTATAATACCACACGCCTCCCACTTCAGGGTTCTGTTCGAAGACGACTACTGAGTCAAAAGCCTGCTGTGCGATAAGATACTTTGCTGCCGAGAGACCACACGGGCCAGCGCCGATGATGGCGATTTTCTTGACGTCGAACGTCCCGGAATCAACAGAACCCATGATGGAGTATGGCTTGGTCGGACAGTAGATAGACCTGAGGGAGTGGCGTTGTATGAACAGGAGGGGTAGACGTCTGATCACTACGCGCCTGGTATAGCTTGATAAGTGCGAGGAATTCGTGCGCAGGCAAGAAGAAACGCGTGTCGCTGGTCGGGAGAAAGCCAGATTTGTTTCCTAGCAAGGACGCAGACAAGTCGAGAGACCACGAGTACGGGGCTAGAGGAGATATATAAACAAGTTGAAAGAGGAGTTACGAAAAAGTCAAAAGCGAAGCGAAAGATTTAGTAATTCTTCTAGGTGACCACATCGGATGCGTGGCGTGACGATTGGGTTGACGTGCTCTCCGTATCGGCCTGTCGCGACTCAGCCGGGCCGGAGGTGTGGACCCAGTTCTCTTCGGCAGCGTTTACCGGGCCCCACCCTACCGCCTTCTCCTTTGAGCCGAGTTCAGGTGTGTTTTCTCGGTGTCCAAGTACCCACGTACCCAAGTACCTAAGTACCTGCCCGACAAGCTCCCTAGCTCTGCTCCTGGTCACAAACCGAGACATCGATTTCAAGCTGCTCTGTTTTCGACCTCGAATGACGGAACCGGCACGACGATTCATTTGAAAGCGCGACGTATATCAGATGGCCGATGCATCTCGTCCTCCTCCACCCTGCTGAGCGATGATCTAGCCGTCGATCCTTTCCATCGCAGTACGACATCGCGTCCGCTACGATGGCAACTGCAGATGGAGACGTCGAGCACTTGCTCGCGACGAAGACAGCGACGCCAATCGCACAGTTGGCCCCTGAACTGCCCGATCAGGCGACTCGAAAAGTACACGGAGAAGTCACGATCACCTGGCCGTTCAGCTCTGTCAGCAAGAGCCTGGCCTTCCTACTCGCCGAGCCAGACTTCCGACTGCGACGCGACAAAGGCCAGGTGCGCATACAGCTCAACGGCCCCAGCGCCGAGGCCGTTGGGAGCTTGGAGCTTGGGAGCGGTGATGAGGTCACCTTGGATCTGGATGGTGTCGAGTGGGCCAGGGACGAGGAGCCTGCGCGACCACCGGGCTCTCGGTCGGATTGGCAGCTGAAGTTCGTGGGGAAGCTCACGCTCAAGGTGGGACACTTTGGCTCTGGTTAGGAACTACTCTTCTCACGATGCATCGCAGGTCACACTTGGCGAGTCTCAAGAAACCAAGTTCATCCATATCGACCAGCCTGTCCCCACCGAGCCACAAGAAGTGCTCGAGCCCATCCCGTTCGCCGAGATCGACACCAGCCTTTTCGACGACGAACCCCTAATACAGAATAACGCAAAACCTGTTGTCAACGAATACGCATCGCCGATATTCATGAAGAGGTCGAGGGCTTCATACGCGCCCCTGTTTGAATTTGACCTCGACGAAGAACTGGAGGCGGATGGGGGCAGAAAAGGCAAGGGCCGCAAGCGGCCCAGATACTCTGTGCAGAATGGCAGGTGGAGATACCGAGAACAAAGCAGCAGCCCTGAACCCGAGATACTACAAAACTCATCCTCGCCTGCCTCGGCACAAGATGGTGATGTCGTGATGCAAGACACACCGTCGAAGCCTCAGATGGCCGATGGGGCGTGCCAAACTTCTGAGCTGGAACTTCCACCACCACCGCAGAGTGTAGAAAACACGCCATCTAAGGCTCTCGGGAGGACAGAACCTTCATCTCTATCCTTGAGTGGCAGGCCTTCAGGGACATACGTGGGCGCCACCACGGACACTGGCGTCCAAGCATCGACGTCGAGTCTTGAGGCTGCAACCCCAACCCAACAACAGCCCGCCCCTACGGCGGTACAAACCACAACCAACCCATTCGGTCCGGTACCGGGCACCTCCGGATTCTCTGAATCAAATTTAAGCTTTCAAGCAGGTTTTGGAATGTCTCAAGCCGTGCCTCATGCGCAGAGTAACCAGCAGTCACAGCGGCCACTCACCTTCGGGGAAAACACAGCGCCAAACCAGCCCGGGTTCGGCCAGCCCACTCATTCTCAGGCTGTTTTGGCCCAGCCGGTGTTTGGTCAAACTGTTTTTGGTCAACCGCCCAGTTTTCCTGGGTTTGGCCAACCTTCGAATGTAGCTGCCGGGTTTGGCGCCGTGGGAGGCCCCCCGGTGGAGTCGGTGAGGTTTGGGTTCGGTGAGCAACCGCAATCTACATTTAGTGGTATGCCATACGCATCATCACAGACGCCGTTCAGTCATAGTGTGGCTCACTATCAATCAGAGGCGTACCCCGATCCCCAGCAACCATCGGCTACCGCGTCTCCACACTCGCATCATTCCAGCGAGCATGCCTTGCAGCATTCTCAATCCCAACAGGTCTTTGATGAGACTCACATCCACGCGCCTGAGTCCCATATAAGCAACCACGAGGCACCGCTATGGCCTCAACCATCGGGCCAATGGCACGCTGCCAACCATGCTCATGTCCCTGAGGGATTACACTCCGATAGCAGTGTGCCAGTAGGGGCACCTCAGGGCATGATTCCTTCAGGAGTAGAAGATGGAACGAGAAACCCGGATGAAATGAGGGAGCAAGGTATCCTATCTCAGCCAGTCTTCGAACAAGGTGTTCCACGGGAAGCTCTCCCGCACGGCCGGGAATCCTCGGCGGACGAGGACGACGATTCAATGGACAGCGATGAGCAGGCAGACTACGATGAGGACGAGAAGGGCGACGACTACGACATGAGAAATTACGATCGTATTTCAGACGACGAGGAGGGCTTCGATGCCGAGAGGGGAGCACCCCTATCTGACGAGGACCTGCTGGAAGAGGACGAAGATTTCGAGGAGGACGAAGAAGATTATGATGATGAGGAGGAGGACTACGAGGAAGGCGACTATGCAGGAGAGAATGTCTACCAACAACCGATAGTGCAGACTGCGCCGCCCCCTCGAGTTCAAAAGGAGCCCATCATCATCGACTTGCTCTCGGATTCAGACGATGACGAAGAACAAGCACCCCCGCCGCCCAAAAGCCAACTTGGACGCCAACAAATGGACGGGATCGCTAAGTCCGAGCCCGAGAGGCATCTGGTGGCGGGTGCGTTAGTCTCCAATGTTCAGCTTGGCCAACGATCCGTCGAGGCTGAGCAAGAGTCCGAGAAGACCGACGAGTCCGCAGAAGAAGAGGAAGAAGAAGACGGAGAGGGAGAATCGCTCCCTGGTGATGAGCCGCTTGTTGACGAGAATGGAAGTAGCAAATCTGAAAGTGATGAGGCAAGCGGAAACGACGGCGACAGGGACGTGGATGAGCCAACGAATGCCGGAGCAAGTAATGACGTGGAACCGACCAGCGACATCGAAGTCCCATATCGCCCAATCGCCAGCGTACCGGAGGTGGAAGAGGCGGCAGATGTGAGTCCTGGCCAGTCGCGTAGTCAAAGCGAAGTCGACGAAGGCTCCGACATCGAAGAGATTACTGCAAAAGTGAGTTCCACGGCTGAAAAGACACAACAAGCGCAGCAAGAGACCGGGAAAGTACTCGGTGAAGATGATGCGATGAGCGAGGATGGACACGAGGCGAACAATAGGGTTGAGTCCCCTCAGCCGGAGCCTATCGAATTGCCTGCGACGTTTCAGACACAATCGGGGGATGTAGCTGCATCTTTCGAGACACAAGTCATGGATTCGAATGCAGCCGTTGTTTCCTCATCGCCGTTGGGCCGACCACCGAGTTCAGAGACTTTACACACGCACCCTGTCGACCTAAACGCGTCATTTCAGACACAAACGGGAGACGTAGCTGCGTCTTTCCAGTCGCAAGTGCTGGAGCCCGTCACGTCACCTAACCTCCCATCTTCGCCGCCTAGGCAGGAACCCGTTCCCGGGGCGGCAGAGGACACTTTGATGGACGACGACCATCCCGATGGCACAGATGAGCATCGCAACTCCGGCTCTGGGGAAGACGCGTCTGATGAAGATATGAACTACGACGGAGCGGGAGAGACGACAGGCCCAGAGCCCAGGCTTTCTGATGATGAGCCGGTAGAGGGAGGCACAAATGAAATGGACATAACGCCGAATATTCAAAACGAGGCCTCGGAATCTAAGAGCTTCGAAGGCTTCTCAGATGATCCGCAGGAGGCACCGCCATCTCCACCTGAATCCCAGCATCGAGAAGGTCGCGTTACGAGATCGATGGACGTCTCCATGACGACAGTCTCAAGCCACGTCGAAACACAAGTCACCGACAAGGAGGTAGCGATCATCCAGACGCAGGACACTGAGGTTGTGCTCTCGCAACCTGAGGTGTCCAGAGAGGAGCAGGAGTTGAGTGTCGGGCACGAGAGGGTTGCCACGACAGCAGAGGAAGCAGTGTCGGCCCCTGAAGAGCTCGAAAGTGATGCCGAAAGTATTAAGGATGGACGAGCGGCATCTCATGAAGAAGCTCAACTAGACGAAAACGAAGATCTTGCCATGTCGGAAGCCGCATCAGAGCCTTTAGAGAACGAGATTGTTGCGGCCTCGTCCCCGGCGCAACCGGCTGACCCAGAGGAAGCAGAAGAACCGAAGACAACCGGCGTTGCTGTGAAAGAAGTCGCTCACGCCCTCAGTGACGAGGAAGACTTTCACGACGCTTCCGAGCTGCTGCAGATGGACGAGTCGCCCAGCGTGGCGCACTTTGACGACCGTGCCAGCTTCGTGACGGCCAACTCACAGGCTTCTGAGTCCAGGGAGACAGAAGAAGCGGACTCTCCCTCGCTGCGCAAATCAAAGCGTAATTCTAGGATTCGCGCATTGCGTGAAGAATCCAACATCCAATTCGCGAAGCCACCTCGTGGGTCGAAGCGGGGATCACGCGTACCATCCGACCAGTCGCCCAGCCCGCGCACGACGCGTAGCCAGAAAATGAGCTTTCAGAAGGCTGAGAGCCCGACTCATGAGCAGGAAGACATGTTCGCTCGTGCTGGTCTCCGGTCTCCGTCCAGGAGGAAGGCCTCTGCCACATCGGCGAACAAGGCCAAGAACAAGACCAAGCCAAAGGACGACCTGGTCAAGCGTCTCGGCAGCGAGATGCCAGAGTGTGCTCCGCTCAAGGACCTCAAGTCCTACAACATGAACACCCTTGACATCGCGGCCGTTGTCACCAGCACCAACACCACTCCGCAGCGCACCAAGGCACGGCAATACGTGTCGTCTTTCACCATTTCCGACCCGTCCACCGCCCCTGAAGGCGTGATCGAAGTCTCGCTCTTCCGCGCTCACAAAGACTATCTGCCTGTTGTGAAGCCGGGCGACTCTATCCTTCTGCGCCACTTCATGGTGACGTCGCTGCCCGACAGGGGCTTCGGGCTGAGGACGGAGGACGAGTCTAGCTGGGCCGTGTTCAACACCGACGGCGAGGACGCGACCCCGCAGGTCCGTGGCCCGCCGGTCGAGCTGAGCGAGAAGGAGAAGAGCTACCTCCTCGACCTGAGGGCGTGGTATGCAGCGCTGGATGAGGGTGCGAAGGAAAAGCTGGCGGAGGCTGTTGGGGAGATGGTGCAGAAGGGAAAGGAGAGTCGCGGCGAGAAGTGAGGCACATTGGACGGGGCTTGGCTACGGGTCCCTGCGATGGCAGTGTGCTGAGGCGGGTTGTTGTCTACCGCCCGTAAAAGTCGGCCACGAAAGGCGTACGTACACATGATACCCCTCGACGCAAAAAATCTTTATGGGCTTTGGTTGAAGCGGTTGGCCTCTTGTTCGGTTAGTCTGGCATTGAAATCATGGAAACAGTATGGAAAACTGGGATCATCAAGGGTGGTGTATGAGATAGATGTGTTTATCTTTGTCAAAGCCACCCAGTCAACATCATCTTGCTGCCAAACCCAAATCTTGTGACTGAGACTTGATCAAGCCGCGTGATTGTCTGCTGGGTCTCAGGGGAACAAATGGATTAAACGATCCAGTTTATTCTTTGAAGCCAGTATTGTAAGCTGAAGGCTCTCACAACATCTACACGAAACAGCGCTTTGGGCCTTCACTCCCTCGGGGTCATTCCTTTCTTATCAACAGCACTCTGAAGCTCCTCCCTCCATTTACCCACTTCAGTCGCCTTCTCAGTCTCCCCCCATTCTATCAGCCACGTCTCAAGGTCAGACACGTAGGTCAGCACCATCGGCTCCGCCTCGCCAAACGCCCCGCGCATGACATCGATAGAGCTGCGCAGGTTCTCCTCGGCAAGGCCGCGCTCGCCGCGCGCCCGGTGGGCATCGGCTATGAACCTGTACGCGACGAGCCTCGGGGGGCCCTCGGCCCCGCGCCGCAGCAGCTCCCGGAAGATGTCGCAGATCCTGCCGTCGAGATGGCCGTCCAGCCCGCGGTCGTCGTCGACAGTGCTCAGGTACTCGGCGTGCATCCACAGGGCCTTGATGCACCGCTCGTCGCGCCCCCCGTGCTTGGCCTCGAGGTTTCTTAGAGTCTGCTCGATGGTCGTGCCGAAGTCGGCGGGCAGGCCGCCCAGCCCGCCGACCGCGCTGAAGTTCATCCACTCCCCGAGGGCGCTTGTGCTCTCCGGGACGGCGACGATGCCGTCCCACGTCGACAGGCTCAGCCTCCACGCCTGCGCCGCCAGCTGGCCGACTTCCTGCCGGTCCAGGGCCGGGAGGGCCAGGGCGCGGAGCAGCTGGCGCAGGGGGTGGTTCCGCGGCAGCTGGAGCTGGGCGGCGAGCGACTCCCCGTACCTGACCAGGGACCTGACGACGACGAGGAACTGCGCCCTCTGCCCGTCGTCCGAGAACGGCCGCCGCGTGACGTGCGCCTCCGCCGTGGTGATGGTGTCCTGGTACTCGCCCAGGATGTACGTGCGGACGCTGAACAGGACCGTCTCGGAGACGTAGAAGGTGTTGGGCGGCCGCACGGCCCGCAAGTGTGGCGTGGGTGTTGTGCCGTGGCCCGCGACGGCGGCGTTGCGTTGGAATCTGCGCCGTATGTGCGCGGCGAGGCGGCTGCTGTCCACGGTCTGGCCGTTTGGGAGGCGGACATGCCCGTGCTGGCGCTCACAAAGCGCTCGTTGTACAGTGTCGCTGTCTAGGCCGTCTCTGAGGGAGATGTTCTTGCGACAGCCCCAGGATTTGAGCCTCGTCTTGTACATCTTGGCTCTGGACCGTGACATCAGCACTGGGGGCTCATACAGCATATTCAAGGTGTCGGTGTGACCCATACGTGGCATGGAAGCTGTGTTTCTCCTTCATGGTATGTATGACTTCCTTGAGAGGCAACTCCTCATCCATATATAAGCGCTGAATCTCTGTTCTGTGCATCGCCCAGTCTCCCTCAGTCGCATATCGGACTGGCTGGGAACGCTTGTATGCATCGTGGCCCGGCGTAAAGAGATTATTGGTGTCTTGGATGGCGGCTGTCTGGAGGTCATGTTGAAGCTGTGACACTTGCGTGCGCATGCGCAAGACCGGAGTTGTTGCGCATTCGTGGCGGTGAGGCCTTTCCCGTCAACCTGGCTTCGTGCGCGATATTCAGGAGTTGGTTGGATGGGCGGGATATATATATGCCTTTGTTACACAACTGGTGTCTCATTATCGTGCTGATCGCCGAGTTGATCACGAAGGGTGAAAAGCATTGATTAGATAGTTTTACGCGTTGCACATAAGCATGTCACCGGCGTTGAGGGCCCTGAAAGGACGGATCCTTCGATCCTCAGCATGGGCCGAGGTTGCACCGCTTGTAGGATTACAGGGCTTGGGGTTTCTAGCCTAGGCAGGGTTTACGGCTGAGACAGGCACAGCGCGGGAAGATGACAACTTTGTTGTCGCAGAAATACATACTGCAAACCTGTGGGTGATAGTGAGTCAGTCGTCATCGCTTTAAAGACTACTCTGCTGCTCTAGTCCAACTGTGTATAGTTTGTGAGTTCGTGCGCCCACTTGAGAGCTTCAGCGATTTATTTAAATACCTTTTTAGCGTGCCGTCCGGCACCGGGCATCACCAAGCTTTCCGCCAGACGCGGATGCATCTCCTGGAATTTCCCGTCTGTCAGCATGAACAACAGAGTGGTAGAAGGATTGTAGAACAGGCATAGGTTGGAACTGAGCTCCTCTCAAACAGCAGAAAGCACAACTCTGTTGGATTTTGAGGAGCTTCAGATACTGGACACAGTGACGAGGTGATTTGGATATCTTAAGGTTGTTGTAATTAACCTCTAAGACTAATTTGAAATCTGATCCAGAGTAAAGGATGTCGACTGTAATCTGAAAATCGTATACACCATCCAGATGTCTGTCATAAATGCAGCCCAAGCGCTAAATTACACCATGGTAAAAACCCATTTTCCAACTTACAGTCTCCGGCGCCACATCTTTGTGATGAACTGCCATACATTTCATTCCAGTCTCCTCATCTGGGACCCGGGCGCCAATGAGTTCCTCTTAGTTCTTGCGACCCTGCTGTACGCCCCAGTTCATCTCGATACTCTTCATGCTCTTGGCATCTTCCTCTTCGGCGGGCTTCTCGCCGAGTTTACCGGCGCTCCACAACCGCATCGGCTTGCCGTAGTAGAAGACGAGAGGAAGCATGAGGGTGAAGAGCATCATGATGCCGCTGTAGATGCTGAAGGTCTTGATGAATCCGATGTCAAGGATCCAGTCGGCCGACTTGAAGCTGATCAGGAATCCGGCAATGAGACGGAATGAGGACATGGTCACGAGAACGGGTCTGTTAACAGTTGTTAGCCTATTATACTTGGGACCAGGAGTATGGACTACTTACCCAGCAAAGTTCGGGTAACATTCAACCAAATACACGCTCACAAGCGAGTTCATGGTCAGACCACCAAAGCCAATGAGGAAGAATCCCACCAGCAGCGGCACGAGTGGCCTCGACGCGGTGTTCTGGCCAGCAAAGCCGAACAGGATCGGCCCGGCAACACCGGCGAGCAAGGGGAATATAAGACTGATCAGGTGCGCCTCGGGCTCCCGCCTCCCCCCGTTGCGCTTGGCGTACTTGTTGCTGATCTTGTCGGCCAGGTAGCCGCCAAAGAACCAGACGAAGGGCGTGGCGGCGACCACGGGCAGGACGACGAGCCCCAGCTGGGTGAACTTGAGCTTGAGGCTGAGGATGATGGCGGCGGCGTTCTGCGTCGTGGCCGAGAGGGCGCCGATGAAGATGGAGTTGAGGGCGATGACCCAGAGCACGTTGGGGAAGAAGGTGGCCTTGACGGTCTCGACGACGGAGCGCCTGCACAGGTCCCACTTGAAGGGGACGGAGAAGAGGCCGAAGTCGTTCTTGTTGGTGCGGTACCCGTATCGGGCGTGGTCGAGACGGGGGCGGACCTCACCGGGGCGGAGGGGGAAGACGGCCCTTCCAGCTGTATTTTTGTGTTAGATCAGTTGGGGATGGGATAACTGGTGGTTTTACATACCGAGTTCGTCTTGAGAACGCTCCCACCGTGTCTCGGGGACGAAGAAGATCATTGCAATCCATACGAGGATACCAGCGCCCGCGGTGATGTAGTAGAGCCACCTCCAGCTGAGGTTGATAATAATCAGTGGGCTGGTCAGACCGATGCTAACAACGAAGAGACCCTGGCCGGCACTGATGAGTGAGAAGGCCTTATTACGCTGGTTGATGAACAGCATGTCCTGGAGGATGAGGGGAATCAGAGCCTCGACGGCACCGGCTCCGAATCCCTGGAAAACTCTCGCGGCGATATGGCTGTTCAGGCTGGTGCTGAAGCCTGCCCACAAGCCTCCTGCCCATGCCATGACCCCGGAGAACAGGATCACCGGTCGCCTACCGACACCGATGGAGAGAGGAACCAGGATATATGACGCAATGCCGTTCACGAGGATGGGCAGCGTCGAGATGAGGTCGACCTTGGAGATCGGTGGCCCTCCCAGGCTGTTCAGCAGCTGGATGGGGTCTGCCGGCTTGCCGCCCACCGAGTTGAGGTTGAGTGTGCTGAGGTCGATCTTGCCAAGGATCTTGGGGTCGATGCCGGCGTACTCGAGGACGAAGATGGGGACCAGGGCGCCGACGATGGTCTCGGCCGAGAGGGCCAGCGCACCGAACAATGAGAGCGTTATGATGGCGGCCCATTTCCTCCACTCGGGGAGGTTCAGAGGGTCCTTGGGGTCGGGCGTGGGCATCGGGATGCACTGCAGCTTTCCATCCTTGAAGAGTTGTGTCGATCCAACCACCTGGGCTTCGGCACCGTTGCCCCTATCCACCAAGACCTCCTCCATCGAGTCGCGCATCCTGTACTTCGACGTCATGTTTGTGACTCAACTGCTGCTGTAAACTTCGTGTCTTGCAGATCCAAGACGAAAAGAGGAAAAACAATATGAACCAGCTCCCCAGGAGTCGTAGTTTTCAAGGAGCGTAAACGCGTGGTTGAGTGACCAGTAGATGAACTGGAACGAACTGAGTATAATGCAAGCTATCAAGGTTGGAGCGGTGCAGGGTTTTGAAGGACGATTGACCAGCTCGCTTGGGTTGCCATCCCATTGCCCCAAGGCGTCCAAGGTGTCGAGGCTCTGACGTTTAGTTTCAGAAGTTCAGAGGGGGGAGTCGAATCTCAGCCGAGGCTGGAGGCAGTGCAAGCAACAAAAGGCGTGCCTGCGGGCTGTCGAGCGTATACACAGCTGATTCCATCTGAACTCACCCCGCCTCCTGTAGTTTCGGTAACAGGTGGCTTCGATGCATCAAGGTTTCAATGGGGTGCCAGTCGATGAATCGACTGAACTGTCTGATGTGCTTGAGTTGCGGTAGATGACCTGCGACCGCGTGCCGTGTCAGTGCGCCATGGCCTCCCTCGCGCAGATCTCAAACGCCGGAGCCACCCCGATGTCCCTTTCCGGAAGCCGATGCGCCACGGTTTGTCTAGTACGGCAACGTCCCAATCCGTCAAGTCAAGCGACTTGCCACAACTTGCTCAGGACTGAGATCCAACGCACCGGAAGGGGCGCTGCAGTTGCTGCTGGCAAGACAGCATGTTGCGAGTTTAGTTGTGGATATTTCAGACTATTCCGGCTTCAAGTCCTAATCCAGACTTGCCTCCTGCTAATGTCATAATTCACTCTCGGCAGCCCCGGCGTAAAAACATCTGTCCGCACCGTGCCATTGATAGCAGAGTCCTGCGTGTCCCAACTTTATCGAATGATGATTATTCGTGCATCGGTGAAGCTCGATGCGCGTCATGTTCATCATCAGCCTCGACCAATTACCTCTCAAGTCTAAACGCTCGCTATGTCATTTGAACCCTGTCCCCAACCAGGGAAGACTGCATTTCATTTATATAGAAGCTTTAGTGATAGTGATGACTTGCGTTGATGATTATATTACCCCTAAACTGTAAAACAGGACTGACTGGTCTGGCTGGTCTGGACAAATCGGCCAGGTCAAAGGCGGTACTAGCTAGATTCCGGGCGCGGACCGTCAAACTCTGTTTCGGAAGTTTGCTGGGGTGCCTTGGTCGATAGCCAAGCACCCATAGAAACACTGCAGAATCTAGGTATTACCCCAGAGTATAAAACATTGGCAGGGCCCGTGTCGCACCACCAGCACAATCACCACCACATAACACAAGTGATAGAAAGGAGTACCCCTGGCACGCAAGGGACTAGCCATGACCCATACAGCCCCGGGCGCTTAATTGGGCGGCCTACATAATATTGCTAAATGTGGAATACCCCCGAAATTCTCGTGCCCGTCGAATCTTATCCAACAAAGATGCAGAATGACGGACTCAGTCCACTTTCTCGGATGCCTTGCCGTGCCTCAGCCCAGCATGACGACGACCCACAGCATCTGAGCAGTTCGGAGCCGCACGATCAATTGTTTCGCGGGGTTCTGACTCGGGAATGGCACACGGGCCAGAAACCACGATTGAAACAGACTCTCCCACGCGGGCTGGCCTGCTTCCTCTGCAGCGCTTGCTTTTTGACGGGTGCAGGCATGGGCCTTGCCGTCTCATCTGAACGCTGCGATGCGACAGCTGCCTTTCTCCTCCGAGCGCCTCCTCGCACGTACGACATCAGGACGGACTGAAGGGTGCCCATTGCTTCTGCTTGTTTTATAATCTCAAAGCCGTCCCGTCAGAATTTGGGCAGGAAACACGTGCCGGCCACGGCATTGGCTACCACAAATGGCATGTAAAATCAGCCGCTGTTGATTTTTTGGGCAGGGATATCGAAGTCTGCCGCCGCCGCCGGGAGGGACGGAGGCACGGAGGGCCCGGTGTGAGAGCTGCGTCTCTTCTTTATGCTCCTCCGAAGTGTACCAAACTTTGTGTGTCTGCCTCGTGTCTGCCTCGCCCACGCCGCGCGCCTGCGTTCATTTACCCCGTCCACGACGGGCGGCACATGCGTGAGCTGAAGCACGGCAGAGGCGATACGACGCAGCGAGCATCCGGAGGAGCCGCTGGCAGCAACCGCTGCAGTGCATCAGCCCTGCGGGATAATGCACACGGGCGGCAGTAGGCTCGAAATCTAGCTACCGAGGAGGCCTGAGGGGCTGCGATTCTGTCATCTTGATCACTAAACAGCAAATTTCCGTAGGCTGCTTCACGCTTCTCCAGACTGACACGGGACTGAATTCCCCGTGAATGTCTGGCGAAGCCCACAAAAGAAGGCCTGTGAGCAAAATGCTTCTTCGCCAAAGTCTGATCACCAGGCCAATTACCACGTTGCTATCTATCGTTTCCGGCATGGTCCACCGCGATGGTTGATCAATTGCACCTTCGGCTCAACCGCTTTCTGGGCATACTCTCCCGTTTCCTTGCCACTTTGAGGAGACTTGTGAAGGAAAGATGAGGCAGATGGAATAGGCTTATGATCTGTGGATGACGTGGTTCCACTCACGCCGAGAGGACCTTGACATCGACTCCTTTCTGTCAGTTGACTCTCGGCGCAGTCTAAATCAGTGCGAGACGTCCGCGATACTGGGCAAGCATCAGCTTGGAATACAAGGAGTTCACCACCACTAGCTGAAATCCATTTGCCACCTGTTTATGGAACTCCGATACGAATTCTCGTGAGGATCGCGCACTGTTGGCGCTCCAAGTGATGGCGCTGCCGCCTTGGTTCATGCTAGCCCTCCACCCTCCCCCAGAAATTTGTCCACAAGAGCTTGGGTTGTGCCACCATGACGGATCTAGAATTTACGTCACTCCGTGATAACTTGATCTGCGCTGCCCCTGTGAAGCCTTGGGCTAAGGTCCATTCCGTGGGAGCCTAGATACATCTCACTCGGAGCCTTGGGACTCCGGGGATGCATGATGACAACATGTCCTACTGAGGACGATCGTGACATTAGAGCTCATCATCGAGGCTAAAATCCAACAAGGAGGCAAACATGGGTGAGCCGTAACTTCCTGGTCTTTGCAACACAACCTTTGACCTCCTAATCACAACTCCCTCAGGCTGCAAATTACGTATTCTGTTATTATTTTTGTTTCTCAAAAAAGTTGTCCTAGGTCGCGCGAGAGGAAACTTTTCACTTTTGTTCCTTTATTAGGTCGTTGTCCCGAGATAACTACCCCTGAGGGTTCTCGAGTGTAAGTAATGTCGTTCATAGACTGTAGAAGCTTGTGTGTTTCTAGGTTGCTCATGGCTCAAGCTGTCGATATTTATATCGTAGATTGCGGGGCCGAAATTATATACGTCTGATCTAGCTGCGTGGATAGAAAGGTTTAACGCATTTGGTGTTTCGAGAAACGACACCCTCGTGAGCAAGGAAAACATGCGGTGAGCCAAGCGAAGGCCTGTTGACCGACGGCCTTGAGCCGAGGTGAAGCAGCTGAAAGTGCCCGGGAGCTTCACAGCCCGAGCCGTGCATGCGCAACGAACCTTCCCAACAACTTTGTTCAATCCGACGAGAAATACATGTGTTTCCAATTTGACCAAGAAATGCAACGTTGAGCAGATTTTTCTTCATTATTGGAAATCATCTACGAAGGGTGAATCCCCAGTATCGAAGTGGTGGAGGCACTTGGCTTCCAACTCCAGATTTCCCCTTCATATCGATCATAATACTCTGAGTTGTTCTTAATTAACGCCTATTTTGGTGTCCTGGGTTTTGCTGCCCACGAAGATACCCAAGAGGGCTATGACGCGAGTATGATCGACCAAAGTTGCGACGTAGACAACGAGGTGTCTATGTCTGTACATACGAACCAAGTGATAAACCTCATCCAGTCCATTCCGCCCAGTGCCAATCACAACCGAACCAGCGAGATTGCGAGAAAACCACACGCGAACAAGCCAGCTACCGCAGCAAAGGGGATTCCCGTCCACTCGTTCCCGAGGCTGAGACCCCATCTGAACGTTAAAGCAAGTAGCGGGCCTGCCACGAGCCCTCCGATCGACTGCATGATAGCAAGGGCGGAATAAAGCAGTCCTGCTTCATCCTGGTGGCAGAAGGTGGTCACGAGACTGCGTGCCGCCGGCCCAAACCCGGAGCCCAAGGCGAAAACAGCAATGCCCATCGCCGCCAGTACAACCGCAGGAGCCACCGAGATGACCAGAGATCCCAGGGTAAAGAGGGCGACCGATACACGGCTGATGAGGAGGTCTTTGCCCGGCGCGCTCATCCCGCGCCTAGTCAGAAGCCTGTTGACAGCCGGAAGGCCGACCAGGAGCAGCACGAGGTTGATGGCAGCTCGTAGAGTAATCAAAAGGCTTGCCTATCCGAGGAAACAATGGTTAGCATGTTTGAAGAGCCACGTGCTATGTGGTAAGTTGAAGCGGCCGCACCTTTTCATATGTCCAGTTAAATCTTTTCCGTATGAACTGCAAGAGGAAACTCGTGGACTGGCGCCCCAGAGCCGAAACAAAGAAGGCCATCAAAACCGCGACCACGTTGCGCTTAATGAGAGGTCGGAACCTTGACACAAAAGAAGCTCCTGTGGGTAGTAATGAAGTCGTATCTGAAGGCGCTGATTGTTCTTGATCCTCATTAACGCTTGCTTCGCATGAAGAGGTGTCCGCCTCAGGTGGCGACTTTGGTAGAGTCTCTGGCAAAAATAGCAGAGGAACCGTGCCGCCGAGCAATGTCAGGCCACTGGAAATGAAGTATGGTATCCACGGGTCCCTCGACATGAGCAAGGCGCTCAGCGGTGTAGCCACGAGTTCCGAGAGGAGGCCGCACGCCGTCAGGAGGAAGAAAAGGCTAGCTCTCTGCTGCGGCAGGGCGACATCAGCCACGACGAGGAAGACAATCGAGCCGGAGACAGCATCACCTCCGCCCATCAAGAGGGCGGCCGAGGACAACCAGATGAAACGCGGGTTAGCCTTCTTGGGTACCATATAATAGACAAGGGGGACGGGAAAAAGTATAGAGCATGGCAATTACTCCCGCCTATTTCGACTTCTGCACTGTCAAGAACTCAAGATTCCATTGACAACACGACAAGTGGTCATCATTGTTGACACTCATCCCTCACAATCGTCTTTGTCGTCATCCTCAGCAATCAATCAAGCAGTGCTTTGCCCTTTTCAAGACACAGTTTTCCACCCACATTTTCTACACCTAGGTAGGTGCTTACCTTCCATCCAGGGGTTGATAGTCGGCTCCGGCGCGCATCACTCTCTCACAGTGCCCCGGTGCGTGTGATTTTCCAGGTGTGTTGGGACGTTGGGCGGTCCGTCTTTCAGGCGGGAGACTACATACCTAGGTAGGTTAGGAAGATGGTCTCTGTCACCCCTCTGTCAGGGCAGCCTGCCGGCCTTCCGCCGTGGAATGCGTGCGCCATAGGGCCCGCGCCCAACCACGCAGCCGCATCGCCGACCGCACCACACGTATTACATCAGGTAGCCCGTGAGTCTGCTTTCCGCGAATCGCTAGCTGTAAATATTGGAGTCACATGACCCCTAGCCTCATCTAGCTCCTTCTCCACAGCTTTATACTCCTTCTCCCACTTTTTCATCTGTCTAGCTTTCCCCCCCGCAGTCATGAGCCCTGTGAGCTGGGCCTTTTTCGATGCGAGTTTTGATATGGCAGGCCGACTGGGAGTGGACGATGGGCTCGCAGGTTCTGCCGTCGTCTGCAAGTCTTTAGTTGTGGCCTCAGGGCCCTCTGTGGCTTTTGTCTCTGCCTCCTCATCCTCGGACGCCACGGTGTCTTGGACCATTCCCGCAAAAGTGACCCGTTTCTTTTTTCCAGGGTCCTGTGATGTCGTGGCGACAAATTGGATGTTGGGTGCAAGGAGGTCAATGGAGATTCCTTAGGAGAAAGAGTGTAGCGTGTTGTTGTGGGTGGCGTGTAGACGCGCTGTGAGTGGCAGAGTGGGTTTGTAGAAGAAGCCCTGCAAGAGGAGCAAGGGCAGCCACAGTTTTGTAGTACTCCTCCTCCAGTTACGACCGGGCCGTGGAGGCACTCAACGGAGAGAGGGTTAGGGTCTGGAAATCCCGATGTAGACCCAAGAGCTAGATGCTCATTCCAACGCGCACCTTGTATGATGACATGTAACTTCAGGCCCTTTAACGAGGCCGTTTCTGAGTGTATTTTCTTAAGGTGCCTACTTATCGAACAACGCATCTAAGACTCACTCACAACTCTTAGTATTATGATACTTGTGACGCAGTCCATGCTGCTGCTTTTATAATTAGCTATGTCTGTTATGCCGTATTAATAATTTTATAGGTCCTAAGAGGTACTTAACTAGCGAAGTTTGTAGTACTTTTTGCAACTATTATATAGTGATTAGGTAGTCGTGTATATTGTAGCCCCTAACTAAGGGGGCAGTATTATATGAAATATTACTTCTTTTCTGGTGTAACTCATTACTACACCTCTCATATATCAGGGAGCACATTTCCACCAGCTCAAAGCGCAGTGAATATTGGAAATGTAAACAAGGAGTCCTTGTATCGCTCGAGCCCTAAATGAACTCTTCCCCACTCCCGAGAACATAGGGGACACAGGGGCTGGAGGAGGGAGAGAAGGGGAAGGAGACCCACCGCGACCCCTCTTCTGGCTACGAAAGTATCCGTGGACTTATTCTCATCCATTACACTGGATTGAGGAAGCTTTACGAGTAGTACACGTAGAACCAAGCAACGGACGTAATCTCTCGATCGTAGCCGGAGCAGCATATTTTGCCTCTCTGGCGAAGCAACATTCTGTTCCATCACTAAGTATTCTAAGCCTTGTCCACTCACAAATATGCGCCAGGACACCTGATCGAGCTGGTCTAGTTATTTTTCAGCACAGAACAGGGACATCAATGGGACGCTGTGCGATGCATTGTGATTCACCTGCACTTCTCTGACAGACTACAAGACGACCAACCAGGCTCTTCCCACACCTTCTCCGCTCGATTAACCTATCAGCAGCCATTGCGCCTCGTTATATGTAGCGATGCGGCACAGCACGCGGTGCCCCAAGCTGAGCCATCCAATTTACGCGCCGAGCATGCAGCCTCGGGGCACCTGGCACCTGAAACTCTGGCCGTCACTTACAGCCTCGAGAGAACTCGAGAGCCAACATGCCCGGCCATCAGGAGACCTGCACTCCGACAACTTTCACAGATACTGAATGGCTGGCTTATCGCCGAGCACACCAACCACTGTTTGACCAGGTCGCAGCAATGGAGGCTTTGCAACACTTGACACGTCTCGAATGCCGCAGTATCGTGTCATCTTGCCTGGGCTGTAACTATCCCGATCAAAATCTTGCGCCACTTCTTCTCTGTCTAATCAGACTGAATGAAGCAAGACTTGTTGGCTGCAGCTTCCAGGATCCTCAAACATGTGCAGCCAGTTTGACCAATACTGCATTGAGAGTGTGGAGGAAGCCAGTAATGAAACATCACTCAAGAGAGCTGAGAAAAGAAATAAAAGAAAGGAAAGGTGAAGTGGGAGGACTTTGACAGACTGGAAGCTCTCAAATATAAAAGGTTGAGGATACTCGGCGGGGGATCAATGCGAGCATAGTCTGAGGTCACAAGTTCGATACCACATTTGTGCCGATCAAATCACTCATTCGAAGACTCGTCAAAACGCCAGCCGTCACCGCAAATCCAAATCTATTATATTATTTGCTCTTTCCTCTCTTAAAAAATCGTCAGCGCTCTACATTGCATACCCTCTATCGATTCTTCTTCAGATCTCTCGAGCACATTTCAACCATTCATCATGAATTTCGCTGTCGACGCCTCACCTTCCGTGTCAACCGGAGAGGCGTCTTCTAGAAATGTCGCTCTTGATAAAGAAGCGATAGAGCAGCTCAACAGTCCACACGCCAAGGTCTTACTCGACATGATTGACAGTCTCCGGGAACTCCGAATCGGCGAAATTGTCCAACTGCCACAGATCATCGTTGTCGGTGACCAATCTTCCGGGAAAAGCTCTGTCCTTGAGGCCATTTCCGGGATGAACTTCCCAGTCAATAGTGACTTGTGTACACGATTTGCAACGGAACTCGTTATGCGGAGGCATCCTGAAACCCAAATCACGGTCAGCATCCAGAAAGCAATGGGACCAGCCGCCGCTAGACACAATGGCGAGCAGGAAGAGTCTCTTCCCTTCCACAAATCGAGCTTGGATAAAGACACTCTACCCGATATTATCAGCGAGGCCCGAGAGCGTATGGGCATTAGGACTGGCTCAAAACGGTTCTCCAAGGACATCCTTCGCGTGGTGGTTGCTGGGCCAGATGCCCCCGAGCTCACTCTTGTGGATCTTCCCGGCATTTTTCACTCTCCGACCTCAGAACAAACACTGGAAGACAAGAAGCTTGTCAACGAGCTGATCGACAAATACATGCAAGAGAGTAAAAGCATCATACTGGTGGTGGTTGCAGCAAACAACCAGCTGGCGAACCAATCGGTGTTGAGCCGAGCCAAGCTACACGACCCACAAAACAAGCGCATTGTCGGTGTGATCACCAAACCGGATCTAGTGGACGGTTATGCCAATGAGAAAAAGTATCTCGATCTCTGCAGAGGACTTGAACCGGCCCACAAGCTATCGCTCGGGTGGTATGTCTTGCGCAACAGCTCGGAACAGGCAAGAAGGGATGGCTCTCATGACAGAGACCGCGAAGAGCAACAATTCTTCCAGAGAGGTGTCTGGGCTTCTGTGCCTCCTGCGAACAGAGGAATAGGAAGTCTCCGGAACAAGCTCAGCAAAGTGCTTCTTGAGCACATCAGGGAAAGCTTGCCGGGTCTCATCCGAGAGATCGAGAACAGTCTCAGCGCGCGTGAGGAGGAGCTGCAGCAGCTCGGGAAACCCAGGTCAACTCTAGAAGAGATGCGATCATATTTGATGGGTATAGCAGAGGACTTTCAGCGTTTGGCTCGAGATGCTGTTGATGGAAGATATGGAGATCAATTCTTTGGCGACCTATCTGAAGTCGACCGGAAGCTACGAGCTCGGCTTCGACAGATGAATCGCGCCTTTGATGACACCATGCTGAGCAAGGGCGCCACTTACAACATCGTCTGGAAGACCGAAAACAAATCAGACGACCACACAGGCGAAGACGACCACTCAGATGATGACCGCCCAGACAACGGCCATTCGGACCACGACAGCTCAGATGACGACGACGAAGAAGTTCCCCATCATTTGCAACGACTGGTAGAATCATACCAGGAGAATTTCTCAGACCCTCTTTCGATCACGATGTCAGATCTCACAGATGAGCTTGAGGACCTCGCATCTCTGAATCAGGGTAAAGAGCTTCCGGGGGTCCCAAACCCGGATCTTGGTTTCCATTTCTTCAAGAAACAGGCGAAGCCATGGGGGCAGATTGCTGAGTTCCATTTGGATCAAGTCCAGGCCACCAGCAAAGCATTTGTGGACTGCCTCTTTGGATGTATCATCGGAGGAGATCATGGTACCACTGAAGCCATACTGAAAGGTTGCGCAGACCCCTTCTTCGACAAGAAGAGGACTTTGCTCCTGGACAAACTACAAGAACTTCTTCGACCATACACAACCGGTTATGGCCTTCCACTTGAGAGAGAGTTTCGGAAGAGAACCTTGCGGCGCAACTATCAGCAATTTCTAAAGACATTGGAGAATGAAAGTCCCGAGCTCTTCGGTAGAAAGGAAAGGTTGCGTCGTGAGGATATCTTGGAGACTATTGTCAACGCAGAGAGCCTGTGTCGAAGTGATTTCGGCACAGATCAGGTCATCAACATGATGAAGATTCACTACGAAGTAAGTTCTGCAACCTTTACATGCTATTTCTCTTTTGTACTAAAGTCAGCTTCCCAGATGTCACGAAGCACTTTCATCGAGAATATCATAAACCTTGCGGTGGAGAACTGCCTCGTATGCGACATCTCAAGCATTATGACACCATTGGGAGTCAGTCAAATGACTGAAGAGACATTGCGGGCCTTGGCATCCGAGTCTGACGAAATCTTGTCGAAGAGAGAGGTCCTTGGAGAACAAACCAGATTACTACGAGAGGGCCTTCAAATATGCCAACAACACAGACGCAGAGTGTTGGCAGGTAAAACAATTATCCTTTCCCAACCCTACCCTTGCTCATCTCTGACACTCAGCAAACGCAGTGCCTTCAACGTTCACCGGTGTGTCCACTCCGGAGCGACAGAGGCAGCCAAGTTCAGGTAAGTTCTCATGTCTCTATGTATGTCCAAAACTCATCAAATCCATGATTGACGGCCGTACAGCTCCATCCACGCAGCAGGTATGCATCAATAGTTAGACGGCACCATCGTTTCCAAGTACCAATGACCAATACACAGGCATCATCCTTGGGAGACTTCTCAGCAGCAGCCAGCCCGTTCTCTAACATATCATCGGCTGTGACACCATCACCAACCCCGGCGTCTCGAGCAAAAGGTGGCACGTTACCTTCAAGCTCGACGAGGAATGGCAGAAGCAGCATCAACTCAGTCAGAGGGGACATTCCGGCTTCAGGTTCTCATCAGCCCAGGTCTCCCAATCACAAAGAACGCTGGGAGACCTACCGTGAAAGGTCTGGAAGTATCAGCAGTGAACTATAGGCCTGGTCAGACGAGCCCTCAAGCTAACAGAACACTGGTCAGTACCAACGTACTCGGCAAAATGGAGTTTCGCTAACTCTCAATCGAACAGTCAAGACGTACGAAAGGCTCATGTAGGTTTGAGGGTCGGAATAAAGATCTGACGAGAAAATACGACCGTCTTATACGTCAGCTTACGGAAGCAAATGGAGGACTAAGACAGTGCAAAAGACAAGGTTGGTATTGTGCTGCATAGTGGTATCGTCCATAACCAAGAATGTGTATTTCAGCAAGAGTTGGAAGAGATGGATGTAGAATTATTGTAGTCTTCAATTTTGACAATGTATCAAGGTGTTCTGGAGCTACGTTTTGAAATAATTGTTTGAGCATCCTGGAACACACCTCAAGCAGAACGGGAGCTGCGTCGGGGTAGCATGGCAGCCCGTCCTGGTTCTGATATATTTTTCGAACTTGAAATCGCTCCTTGCAATCACCTAGCCTGTTTCCTGGCCGTCTAACACAGCCTCCTCATTAGGCTCGTTCCTGCGATGGACAGATCCAGTGGCTGCATCCCTCTTCTGTAGATAGATAGCGAGTGACAGTGTCAACGCCGCGCATATAATGAACGCAACAGTCGTAGAGTTTCCCACCAAGAAACGCGGGGCGTATGTTGTGTTGTATGTCAACAATGGGATCCACGCGTTGAAGGCATATCTATGATTGGTGTCAGTGTTGTGTGCTCAAATTGCCGTCTGGGCCAAGGTGAGAAGCGTTGTAAGAAATCCAACTCACGCTACCGAGTTAGTTGAGCCAAGGATAATCTTTCTCTCCAGGCTGTCCCCAGCACAGTGCTCATTGACCATCGTCTGTTCAACAATTAGCTCGTGTCTTGAAATGTGTGATCAACGTCATAATAGGCGTACGAGGAATACAGGGCCTGAGCCTTGCGCAAAGCTAAAATATGCAAAGTCAGTCACACTCAAAAGCAAGAATCCGGACCTAAGTACTGACCCAGTGAGGTAGAAAGACGCCCATTTGAGACCGAACGGCACGCCATCCCAAATAGCCAAGTTCATGGCAGCGAAGAAGCAGACCGCCAATGAGAAGTAGACAATCGGTGCGCGGACCTGTAACGAGTCGCTGGTCCAGCCATAGCACAGGGTGGTGACAATGGTGATTGCGTTTATGACCGTAGGATAGGTGTTGATCTCTGGCACAGTGTAGCTGCAACAATGTTAAAGCAGGCAGCTGTCAGGGGCCAACTAGATCAGGGCTTACCGGTCAAGACTCTTCAGCCACAGGTTCATATAGCTTCCAATGTTCTCGCTGCAAATGAAGAATCTGGTATTCTGATCAGACACCTGTCACCGAATATCTTAAGAGCTTGTTCTCACGTGTAATAAGTCGTGTAGACCCAAAAATGCCACTTCTTGAGAATACGCTTGGCTCCCCGCCACGTGAAAGGCTCCTCGAGCTGCTTGCCCGCCCGCTTCATTCGATCTAGGGCGAGCAACTTCTCCTTGGCCGTCAGCCAATGCACGCGAGTGTTACTTGGGAGATCTGGTAAAGCATAGTAGGCTGGATGGATGTCAGTCACAACATAGGATACCACTACTCCGAGCAAACAAGGTATAAAAGCATTACCCCATAGAGCCATTGGCAAAGTTATCACGCCATCAAAGACGAACAACCAACGCCACCCTGACAACCCATGCACACCGTCCATGCCGGTGTAAAGAGCGGCTTGCTGTCTTATATGTCAGAGAAAACTTTCAACGGGCTAAGCTTGCCGGATACGAACCAGATATCCACTGAACATGGAGCCCACAAAAGCGCTGGCAAAGAATATGCAGGCCCTTTTTGCGAGTTCTATTCAGATTGATAAGTGATTTACCCATCTATTAGGTGCGAGATCTTCTCCCATACCTTCTTTTGTATACCAACCTCCAAGTACTGTATGCACTGCTGGATAGAAAGTGCCCTCTGCGAGTCCGACCTGTCGAGTTTTTCTCAGTATTGTGATTCTATCCAGTGGCAGGAGAGAGAACTTACCAAGAAGCGACAGGCGTACAAGTGGTGTGTGTTCTTGACGGCAGAAGTTGCGAACGTGACTATAACCCAAAATACTGCAGAATTTGAGTGAGCTAATTTCTCGGGGCACTCAGGAAAATGCGGTAAATGGGTGAGGCCAGAACGTTCAAGTCGCTGGGGAGACTTACATTCCCAGCTAGGACACCACAGCGAAAGCCGAACTATACACTTGGTTAGCGAGGTCATGAGTAGGGCGAGTGGTTGCCCACCTCTGGTACAAATTATCTGGGACGGTATTTGTGACACCACGTAGCCTCTGTTGTCATCAGTTTGTCATGTTGAGCTTTCAGATTCGCCGTGACTGATCCAACTCACATGGTCCACATAGTGGTAAATCTGTGATGGATTTAGTATGTCTCACGGTGATTGTGTTCGTTATCTACCATAGAGGGCACTCTCACGTTTGATACTCGTTACCAACAACATTTAGCTCCTCTTTCATCCCAGAGACATATGCGTTCGCTGGAGAGCTGTCAGTTCAGGATTAACCCACTGTTTCCGGATCCTTATACTGACAGATATTATTTGTGTTCAAGTTCTTGCTGAAATAAGTAAACCCCGCCCAGGTGAGAATGAAAAAGTCGATCTTTGCAATAAAGCGACGCTCCTCAGGACTCCTTTCGAAACTGTCCCACACGACGGCCCGGATCTTCCTGCGCAGGGACTTCTTTTCCACTGGGGTTTCCCCGTCGCTTGAAGAAGAGGACCCAACAGGCGATTCCGACGCCGAGACGACAGTCAGTTGGTCATTTGAGTCTTTCATGGTGAGAATCGCAGGCAACAAGCACAGGCAATATAAGAGCCGAAAGGAACGTTGTTTGTTGATTCAGAATTTGCTCCGGCTTCCCTTTGAACGGGCCGAGGCCTGCCGATATGCAGGGAAAGATGGCAAAATTCGGCCTCACGCCACGGGCATCCCCATGATACCATCGATTAAGAATGCCTCGCTTCCAAAGTCGACGTCCGCAGTTCGCAGCACCCACGGCATGTCGTTGCCGTTGATTGGTGCGTTGCGCTTTCGAGCTTGGCTCGTCTTATGTAGAGGCCATGACACCATTTGAGGGGTTGCATTAGGATGTCGAGAGCCGGCAACCGACTCAAATTACTGGCTTTCGAGAATAAGACGCTGGTTCATCGATTTCAGTTCAAAAGTAATCCAAGCCATTGCAAAGGTACGATAACGCTGTCCATATTTCATCATGTCGCCTGCCCGGACAGCGGAAGAGCTCCCTAATTATGAATACCCCAAGGAGACCGAAGAGAGACGTATGTATCTATCTATGACCCATCATATGAAGACGTAAATGACTGACCAGTGTTTACTTCATAGTGGAGTATGCGGATCTGGAGGCGCTAGACATCTCGAAGCTCGATCAGCCAGGCGGGAAGCAGGCCCTGGCCGAGCAGGTCCTCAGCTTCATCAACAAGAATGGTTCGCTGCAAGCACGGTACTAACCCCTGAGCACAACTCCAACTAAAAGATCCCTCGGTCTAGGCTTTTTCTACGTCGTCGGCCACGGCTTCGCAGACGAGGAAGTCCGGCGGCAGTACGCCCTCTGCCAGGCAGTGCTAGACCTGCCGCTAGAGGAGAAGCTCAAGTACCAGTGCAACACGGCGGCCGGCGACTTCAGGGGCTACAAGCCGCAGTCTACGGGCAAGCTGGCGGCGCGGGACAACGACGAGCGGTACAACATCCCCAAGTTCACGCCGGAGCACGAGCGCCCGCACCCGCAGCCGATCCTCGACCACTGGGACGAGATCCGCGGCTTCTCGCGCAGGGTGCACGACGCGTTGCTGCTCCCGCTGCTGCGGCTGTTCGCGGCGGTGCTGGAGCTCGAGGACAAGGACTTCTTCGTGCGGCGGCACCGCTACGAGGCCGAGGGGCTCGAGTACCTGCGGTACATGCGGTACTTCCCGCGCTCGAGGGAGGAGGACGCCACGGCGGGGGATATCTGGGCCAAGGGGCACACCGACTACAACACTCTGACGTTCCTGTTCCACCAGCCGGTCGCAGGCCTGCAAGTGCAGACGCCCGAGGGGCAGTGGAAGTACGTCAGGTCGCCGCGGGATGCAGTCATTGTCAACATCGCCGACGCGCTCGAGTTCCTGAGCGGCGGGTATCTGAAAAGCACGGTGCACCGCGTCGTGCGACCGCCTGAGGACCAGGCTGACCGGCCGCGGCTGAGCCTGATATACTTCGCGAGGCCGGAGGCAAACATCATCCTTGAGCCTGTGGACAGTCCGCTGCTGAAGCGCATCGGTCTTGGAGAGCGGAGTGAGAAGGAGAGGTTTGCCCGCAAGGTGACTGCTGAAGGTACGTGGTAACAGTATGGTTCCTCGACGGATTGTGTCGTTGCTGACCAGGTATTCGTGAGTTGCAGAGTGGGCGCGCGCACGCATCGCCAAAGACCATCGGTTGCGCACCGGGGTCGTGGACCAGCGGGAAAAGGAGATCATTGCCGGTGTGGCTCAAACGTATTACGACTAGATTGACAAATCAGACCGAGACAGCGAAGGGACGAAGTGAGTGTTTCCACCCGTATGCTAGGTCCGCAACAAAATTGATCATGTGGTTTGTTGTGAATACCGTCAGAAGAAGCGTGTACTCACTCCTAATGTTCTTCTGCCACCGTATCATGTCGGCCATGAGTTGTTCTCAATCTAGTAACAGTCTCTGGGACAAGTGCTCACCAGGACCCGTCCCATCTCCAAGCTCATCCAGGGCACCTATTGTCGTGCTGAGACGGACCTCAGAGCCCGGTAACCTGCTTAACTTCTCCCGAGTCATCGCCTCCTCCTCGTCGTTTACAAGCCCCATGACCTCGACCACCAGCGGTGGACGGGAAACCCAGTCAAGTGAGGAATAGGCATTATCCTCGATGTCAGCTACTCCAGGGGGCTGTCCTACATGTAGAAAACGGTCCAACACCCATCTGACCCTGCGGCAGCACCCGATCGCGCAGTAGCACTCCTCAAAGGCCAGGACCAGGCGGTCCAGGGTCATGCGCTTGATACAGTCGATGCGCTCGACCCAGTCGATCTCAAGGTCCAAGTTCTTCTGCCCATGGAGGGCCTGCAGCGCCTCCTCCTGCGAAAGCGTGCGCGCGTCGACAGAGCTCTTGATGTCGAAGCTCCTGTAGAAGTTCGCATAGTCGTCGCCCGGGTGGTCCCGCATGTCGAAGGTGTAGCTCACGTCGCGGAGGAGCAGCGCGTTGTTCGTGCGGTTCCCCAAATCACGGGAGAAGTCCTCCTCGCTTGACCGTCCGAGGGTATCGAGCAGGTTGCAATATGCCGGACGCCGGAACCGACCGGCGGGAAAGATGAACTGGTTCCTGCCGAAGAAGATGCGCGCAGCCTCGTCGTGCACTGCCCGGCTCACTCCTTGGACCAGGCCGAGCGGGCTTGGCGCACTCCGGCCGTTCCCCATCGCAAGAAGTTCCTGCTCGAGCCCCTTGTACCGCGAGTAATAAAATCCATCGTTTGTTCTGTAGTGCTTGACGGGTTCCAGGTCTCCCGCCACGCCGCCGCTGTTCGGTACGATGACCCTGCCCTTGCAGAGCGCGTAGCTGTAAATCAAGTCGCGGATCTCAGAGGGAAGATCCATGAAATGATGGAACTCGTCGTGACGCGTTTGCCTGCCCGTCTTGGCCATGCTGCGAAGTTGATAGGACAGAGCCGTTGATGATGAAGTTGTCAAGTTCAAATGAGCAGGGATGTCGTTCCATGATCAAGGGATTCGTGCCTCCAGGGTTGAACCCTGCGAAGCCTCACGCCCACAGATATCATAGCACGCAGTACAAGGAAAACCATACTCCATCCCTTCCCGCTACGACCAAAATGGCTGCCCTATCCACATCATCCGACTGCGTGTTTCAAGACAAAATGGCATTCAGTACAGTCCTGACCACCTACTATCATAGGGTTCGGCAAGAGCAAATCCACCAGGATCCCAGTATGCAAGTAAAGGACCGTAGTAGAGGCCAGTATCCCGAAGGAATCACAGTTGGACAATGTAGATGGAGTAGTTAAGACCATTGTAAGAGAGAACTCATAGAGGTCCGCTTCAGAGGAAGACAGAGGGAAAAGAAGCACCTGAAAAGAGAACGGTCAAAAAGGAAGAAGAGAAAGAGCAGAGAGTAGAGGGGAAGAGTCATTTGACGAAAGGTTGTGGGCGGCACTATTCTCAAGCGTCAACCGAGCATAGAGATACACAAACGGACAAGGGTTTGTATAGAAAGGTCTTATAGAAAGGTCTCATCAGACGCATTTGAAAAGCTAAACCAAACAGTATCTGCGTCACATAAGCATCTCCAATCTTGTCTCAATCTTGTTCTGTATCCCAAGTGTAAGTCAGGCACCAAAGCATCAATATCAAAATCAAACGCCCAACCATTCACAGCAGCCGCAACATCACGAGGAAAAGCAAAGCAAGTGAGGTAGCCAAGTACCCGTGTCATGTTTGTGTGTGGGTGACCCCGAGAAAACCAGAATCCATTTTAACTCCCAGGTGTATGTGTGTGTGTGAAGCATCACCCATCATCCCCCATCGACAAGAACCGATGGAGAAGGAAACCAAAGGGGGAGCGCCCCAGGAGCCCCACATCCGTCCGCTGTACCACACCAAATTTTTTGATCTATCAGTCTTTCGTCGGCGGAAGAAAGTTTAAAAAAGAAAGCAGAAACCAGGAGAAGCTCCTTAATCCATTCCCGTCCAATTCTATCCAGAACCCAACGCGGATACTAGCTTAAAAAGGGTGATTTTAAAAAAAAATGCAGAAAACGCGGGAGACGGCCTGGCGTCTCCCAAGGGGGAATCATCTTTATTGCCTGAGGTCGCTGTAAAAGGCAACGCAACAGAACAGGAAAGCAGAGAAAAGTGGTACCATGAACCTCAGGGTGAGAGAGAGAGGAAGAGAGTTCAAGGCATTTAGAAGCTGAAACGCCGACGTTGTTTTTGTTGTTGTGGTGGTGGTGTCGTACCCGACAGATCCTCGCGCTTCACTTCCCACCAAGAGCAAGAATGAATTGTATGTCTCCTAAGGGTCGGCCGCCTTCAGTCCCTCGGGTCGTAGATCCTGCTCTTGATGTACTTGGTCAGGGCGACATCGCCCCACTCCTCCCACTCGTTCCACTGTGCCTCGGGCAGGGCGCTGACGCCCTCCCGCCTGGCAGCCTTCATCACCTCGCGCGCAACAATGATGCTCGCCTCGCGGACGCGCTCGATGCGTGGGTAGATGAGGCCCTTGTGGATCTCCTCTGCGTTCAGGGAACCAGCCAGAGCGGCGGCCGACTCGTAAATCATGGTGTCGGTGACCTTTGTTGCCTTGGCGAGGATGGCACCCAGACCGATACCGGGGAAGACGTAGACGTTGTTTCCCTGGTTGGGGTGGTATGTGATAGCCTGGTCCGCAGTCTTCACCGTGTACGAGGCGAATGGCGAGCCGGAGGCAAAGATGACACTACCCTCGGTCCAGTTGATGGCCTGCTCGAAGGTGCACTCCGCCTTGGTCAGAGGGTTGGAGAGAGGGAACAGGATGGGCCTGCGTCCAAGGCCGCCAGAGTCGACGGACGCCTTGAGCGCACGCACCACGCTCTCAGTGAAGACGCCGAAAGTAGCAGTCAGGCCAACCAGCGCGGATGGCTTGACATACTCAATGACCTCCTCGAGCGTGCGGAACTGGTGGCCGCCGTTGTCCGTGCGAGCGAAATACTTCTTGTGCTCAGCCAGCTTGTCTCCACGGTCCTTGGTGACAAGACCCTTGGTGTCGACAAGCCAGAACTTCTCCTTGGCGGCTTGTTCTGAGAGACCACGGCGAGTGTAGTACTCAACGAGCTGCTTGGCGACACCAACACCTGCAGATCCAGCGCCCATGAAGACGAGTCGTTGCTCTTCTAATGGGACCCCAGAGAGGCTTGCAGCACCGATATATCTGCAAGAACCATGTTAGTCACAATTGACCGGAAGGTAGGCGGGGGAAAGCAACTTACCCAGCCAGAACGACAGCACCAGTTCCCTGGATGTCGTCGTTGAAGCACTTGTACTGATTACGGTAACGGTCGAGGTAGTTGAAAGCCTTCTCAGACTCGAAGTCCTCGAATTGCACAACCATATCTGGGTAAACCTCCTTCGCGGCAGCCATGAACTCATCGGCAAAAGCCTGCTGGTCAGCAACGGATGGACGCTTCTGGCGGATGCCAAGGTAGAGCTCATCCTTCAAGTTGGTCTCGTTGTTGGTACCGCAGTCCAGCACAATGGGCAGGGTCTTGCTGGGGTGGATACCGGCGGCGGCAGTGTAAAGAGCCAGCTTGCCAATGGGGATACCAATGCCGTTGAAACCAAGATCACCAAGACCAAGAATACGCGAGCCATCAGTGACGACGCAGATCTCAGGTGCTGGGTAGGGCCAATTCTTCAGGATGGTCTTGATAGACTTTCGCTGCTTAATCGAAATGTACAAGGCCTCTGGGCGGGTGTAAAGGGTTGAGTACTGCAGGCAGACATCACCAATGGTAGGCGTGTAAACGAGCGGCATCATCTCCTTGCCGTGGTCCATAAGCAGGCGGTAAAAGAGATCGGCATTTTGGTCCTTGACCGATGACAGATAGAGGTACTTGTCAACATTGGTCTGGCGGGAGCGAATCATGCGGAGAGCACGTTGGCATCCCTTCTGGAGGTCCTCGATCTGGTGAGGGATCAGACCGGTGAGGTTCTTCCTAGCACGGTCTTCTGGCTGGAAAGCAAGACCTGTAGGTAGTTTAGTATGAGATGGTCTTGGTGCTTGAGAAATTGCCACTAACCCTTGTTCCACAGTGGCTCCCGGAGGACCTGGTAGCCAGTGGCCTGGAATTCTGAGATGTACTCGGTCTGGCGAGTTTGTTGGACCTCGCCGTATGTGTCTTGCCTGTAGCCACGCAGCTGGTCGAGCTGCTGGGCCTTCATGGCCTCTTCGATGCCTTGGATATCGACGGAAGACATTGGGTTAAATATTGATATCCTTCTTGAGGATACTGACATGCGCTTGGAAATAGAAGTGAGGGAGGTGCGACCAGTCGAGGAGGACGGAGAAGCAGACCGAGGTGTTGATATATCTGAGCTGGAGGAGGAGTAAGGATAGGGAACCGAAGCCATTGGCATGGGGATCGCTCTGAGGAGTTTTTGTGTGAGCGAGGAGAGGAGGAAAAAGGTAGAAAAGGCGAAGTTGACGGCAACTTTTGTAAGCGGGCGAGAGGGTGTGGTCGACTTGGGGGTCGAGGATTCCGAGGAGGGCTGACGGAGCAGTCGGGTACAGAGCGGGTACGATGATATGACCAACTGCGGCGACGGGTCTGGATGAACAGGGTTGGCAAGGTTGTCGATATTAGTGTTATTAGGAGATTTGGCCTGAATACGACCTAGGCGGCAGCTGGATGCAGCAGAGGCAGAGGCAGATGCAGAAGCAGATGCAGCACGCGAGTAGGATGGGGCTTGATTAGCTGAGAATGGGACCACACGACGACGGACTGCTGGAGACAGTGGCAGCCGTCGGGCGGAGACAAATACTCCTTTTAAGGCCATGGACAACGCCATGAATGTAGAGTGACTTTGACTTTTTGATTTGGAGGAGGATTGGTCCTTGCAGGGTCGGAAGAATGAGGAAACGCCCGGGCAGGGTCTGTAACAAGTTGTGCAGCCCTGGTGCCAGGCGGTTTCAACTTGTGCCGTGCGTTCCAGCAAGTCAGACCCCAAAGGAGATGGCCCAGGCTCTTGTCGCCCGAGACAGGCCTCTCTTATTCCCTTTTGGATATTGACCACGCCTCTGGGAAGAATGCAAAGAGTCAGCGACTTCTCCACGCGCGGTCGACGGCCTCGGGCCAAGACGAGGACCTCCGCAATTACTCACGATTTTTTCCTCTTTTCCCCGCGTGGCAATCCACAGGATTGGCAGCCTGTACGTAAAACCTGGCGGGGTGACAAGCCCGGCCGAGTCGTGTGCGTTACCTGGGAGGCGGGTTTGACTTGGTGCCCAAGAGTTGGCGCAGGAAGAATACCGGTACTCAGTCTCGATCAGGGGGATGGCCGCCCCGACGGGACAGGATTCGAGTGTCGTTGGTCGGGTGGGAGGCGGATCAGCTCTGTTCTGGGCCAAGCTGGTCTGGGGGATTCGAGTGGCACACAGCTGGGTATTTTTGGGCAGGATCCGTCAAGAATAATTCCCATCGATCAAGAGAGCCAGCATGTGCCCTTTTCCCCCTCTGAGCTTATGGGTCATGGCTTCTGGTCTTGTTCTCCCTGATATGCTTTTCTCGTTCTACAGGCCAACCTTAATTATGATGGTAAGCTGACGAGTCGTCGTGGCCGATGGTCGGCACGAATACGGGCGCAGCCAGTCAGTCACTCAGTCAACATGATCACGAAAAAGAGACATGCATGGAGACGGCCGTGTCTGATACAGTAAATACGGTTACTGGGGTTGGTTCTCGAGGCAGCTTGGCCGTCTGCGCCCAGAGCTGTCGAGCCAAATCGTTGGGAACTGGGGCTTCGCTCGCCGACAAACTCAACTGAATGAAGTGAACTCAACTCAGCGCTGTCGATCCAATCCTCGTCTCCCCGGTTCTGCACGAAAACGAGTGGGGGCCCTGGGTCTGGGTTCAAGGCTGGGGGCAGGGACCAGGGGGCAGGGGCCAAGGGGCGAGGGAAGGGACCAGGGCTGACTTGAGGCATGTCGCTTCCCTGTCAGGGTTTGCCAATGTCGGGGAGCCGCTCCTCCTCCTTCTAGTCTGGGCCCGGGTCCCAGGGCCCAGGGGGCTGTCCAGTCCTTCCCTATCCCGCAGGCCGGACTCCTCCACTCTTGACTGCATGTCTTCTTTTGGCGCTGACGGCCATGCTCAACTGCTGCAAAGTGGTGTAGCTGCCAGCCTCAAGCTGGGCTGAAGTGCTGAGGAATCCCGATCTATTCTCATTTCCCGAGCGAGCCCTTACCTCCTCCCGGGTGTGCCAATCGACAAGAGGGAGGCCGCCTGCAGCGGGTGAAAGGCCAGGGAGGCTAGGAAGCAGGCAGGAGGGCAGGAGACGGGACTTGCCTCTTGCTCTGAGTTATGATAGTCAGGCAGCTCGGGGCAGTCTGCTCCAAGGGCAGATGGCCAGGAGACCGCCGCCAATTGCGGCTCGTGTAATGATCCATCACTCATCATACTTTCCCGTGTCGAGCAAGGATAAACTGGAAACACGGTTTCGGGGTCACTGTGACCTTTGACGCGGCTCGTGGCGTCTCCGCCCGGCCAATGGCAACCCCACATTCAATCAATGAATTGATGTTGTCGACATCAATAGCAGGTGGAATGGCGAATGAGCAAGGGGGCCCCCCGCCTGGCGGTCGGTCCCAGTCCGCAGGAAGAGCCCACTTTACGAAAAAGATCTGGGTGCTGACGAACCTTGCAATTCCAGACAACATCAGATTTGGGCACAACCTGATGATTTCCTGGGGGCAGTGGGAAGATTTGCCATCTATTGCCAGCCTCGCGGTCTTATGCACGGCATCATACCGCTCGGGAATATTCAGCGACCAAATAGCCGCATGAGTCCACCATATCTGGGCTCCTCTTTATTTCAGCCTCATCAGCCGCAGTGGCCACGAAAGCATCACCTTCTGGTCTGCTGTTTCTGCCGTCACCTCCTCCTCCTCCTCCTCAGCAGAGTGTCCCGTCCGAGCTCCTTCCAGAACTTTTTTTCTGATCGGCTTGGCAAGCACGCGGTGCCGGGGTACCAGGGTACATTGCAGGGGGGCCGCTGACGTGCCTTCCGAGTCTTCCCGACTGCGACATGGAACAAGCGCCTGAAGCTGCAGCCACGCCGGCCTCGCCAGGCCTTCCCGAGTCTAGCTCTGGATCGGGAAAGCTCACCCTGTTTCCCCATCCCCATCAAATTGGGCGCCTGGCCGTGGAGCCGCCCAGCCAGCCCAAGTCCAGCTTGGTCGGTTTCAGGGTCCTTGTTAGTCTTACTCTACAGTACGTGTTATACGTGGATGCGGACTCATCACCGGCAATCTCTAGCCTGGTGCTCACCGAAAACGGGCGCCGGGCACGGTGAGAGGCTGGGTGAGATGTGATGAGGGTCGGCGAGGGGGTGACGGAGCATACGACACATGCATTTTTGTGCCACCTCCTTCTCCTTGCCGCACCTCTCGGCTCGTATTAGCAGCACAGGCAGAAGCAGAAAATTTTGGTGCAGCAATATGGGAGCATGAAGGCCGTGAAACCAGCACTCTTATCACGATTCACCTGCGTCTGATGTGCGCAGCGGGTGCTGGTGGTTCCCTCACCCCCAGTCCCCACTTGTCTCAAACGGTCGTCAACGATCCAGTTCCGTTGGTCTATCAGTCTGATCACACTCAGACCCAGGCGCTCGTCCACGATCGATTTTCCCTGGCCAAGCTTTTGGCATGGTCTTGGAAAAGCTTCGCTTGGGAGCATCGAGCGCATTGACACCGGTCGGAGAGCGGCGTTACACATGGGCCACGACTACATCAGATTATCCCGTGCCCCCACAGGCTGTTTTACCCTTTGGACAATGTGTTCTTGACTGACACAGGTGCAATAATATGTAATGTCTGCAAGTCAACAAACAACATGTCGCGTGGGCAGTAAGTAGTACGGGCCGTCTGATCTCCAGTCCCGCCTCCCGTGCAGCCGGCCGTCGACCGCGGGCCGTTCGAGCTAGCTCGCATCGACAGTAGGGTGAATCCTTTCCTGGGATGGCAATGGCGAAACCTTGGTCTTGCGCCAGTCTCAACGTTTCCTAGCTCAACGCTACTCGTTGACAGACATGCTCATGCTCTGACTTCCCGCACGCTGTAGTGTACTTCTTGACTAGCGCTGATAGCTACAACATCACTACTTGTACACCACTACCCCATCTGCAGGACTTCCGAACTGTCACCGCAACGATATGCACAGATTCCAGACCGGTGCTCGCGGACGATTCAAGTGTCGTGTGCTACCGCTCTATTGCTGTGATAAACCACCATGCGCATCAAATTACTCCATAGAATACCTAGGCATGCTTTGAGGTATCATCGCAGCCTTCGTTGAGATGTCACACCCCACATCTCACTAGCCACTGCAACACCAGATCTGCCGGTATTCAGAGGCGCACAATTTCCACGCTACGTACATACACAGTACTTAGATGGCCGCCATTCCAAGCCTAGCCCTCCTGCCTGCTGGGGTCCATCCGGCTGTCATGCATGCATGCAAGCCCAGGCGGTAGTGCAGCACGCGACAAGCCATCGGCGCCTCCCCAACGAATCTAGGCAACATGCACCCGACCCCGACCTAAACCACACAAATCCGTACCGAGTCCGCCCGCCTTCCCGGACCTTGGCGCCGCGGCGGAGTACAGTCATCCTCTATGCACCGAAACAGGCCTCTGGGAAAAGAAAACAAGGCACCTCCGGCGTTGCTCGCTTGCTCGGACGGACTCCTTAGTCCCCTTTCGGATGCCCTAGGGAAGGGAAGGCTGTGTGCCTCGGTCACCGATCGGGGAGTTATGCTCCATCCTCGGACATTCGGTTTGTTGGCCGAGGCGGCTACCCCAGGTTTTCCCCGCGGAGTATCTTTGTATGTTCTAACTAGTTTGTTCGGGATCTACTGGTAGTGTTGAGTTTATTTGCCCGAAGCTATCGCGGGTTTGTGGCCGGTGATGGTTTCGTGAGGTGCGAGTGTGCCAAAGCATAGATGCATTGTAGGATGGGCTTCGACCTGGACGAGCAGTCTGGACAGGGTTTGATTCTGCATGACAAGCCGCAAGAGGATGTAGAGTGACTTGTTCTCCTCGAGTGCAATAAACTTATTCTTGATATATCGTGTCCTTCGTTGCAGACCCGGGTCCGTTCCATAATCCCACTACTAGCCAAGCCCGAGGATGGCCTCGACGCGTAATCCTGAGGTCACAAGTGCTGATACCAAGCCAATTATGGCGAGACCATGCTCATGCACACTTATCTTGCATTTGTATTCATTGCGCTATCTGCTATCTGATCATGAGAATAATGGTCTACATGTTATCTACAAAATGCAAGGTTGAAATCGTTCATCTTACTTGTCTCAACAGGAACCACCTTCCAGTCACGTTCCTTGGCGGCCTTATTACTCAACTAGCAGGAACAATCTGAAGAATCAGAGGTCCACTCTGACTCTTCATCCGACCAGAACGAAGACGACGAGGTGGTCGAGTCCGTATCGGTGTACCAGTCGGACAGGTAGTCGTCGCACAGGTCGTCATAAAATTTTCTCTTCATGGTGAGGTCTTGCTTTCTTCACCCCTATTTCTACTTTGTTTTCTTTGCCTTTTGCGAACCTATTTGAAAGTCTGTTTTGGTAATGAGATCAAGACTGATCCATAATCATAGCGGCCGAAATGTGACATATTATAAAGCCCTAGGAGGCAGAGAAATCTAGGTAGGTCCCCGAAAATATCGAACATACACACTGGTCGGAAGCGTCAGTCAGTCAGTCATGAGTGTGTCGGATTTCCTAAGTGATTGGTTATTGTGCTGAACTCAGAACTGCCGTTTAGTCACTTGTCGAGACATTATCAGGCCGGTAAGATTGACTCCTGCTGCGAAGTCTACAGTGTCCATTCCACGGTAGTCTCTCAGCTGGCTGTCTTTCGTACACGTGCAGTCACGAAGCAGCAACGTGCCATGAGGAACGTCCCGATCACTGGACGTTGGCCGAGCAGTCGGAGGGGATCGTGGTTTTGCTATGGTTTGTTTGTTTTACTCGCCTCTCAAACAAAGAAACGCTCAAATTTCCGCATCGCCTATTTTGAGGCGCTAGTGCACTTACGAAACTAAGTCATTCTTCCGATCTCGCCGAGTACCACTGCGGCTTGCCTCGACAGATGAGCTATTTTGCTTTACTAGCTCTTCCCAAGTAATCCCTATCCACTTCTGAATATTCCTTGGCCCGGTAATTCGTTCAACGCTCTGCTCTTGACCGTACATGATGTTCGTGCCCCATTTCTTACCAGAAACTCCATGAACTTGGCTGCCTCTCGGCTCGTGTTTTTTGCAGCAGAAGAAAGTGGTCTAAGCCCTCCGCTGCCGCTGTCGATGTCGGCACCGTTTGCCAATAGTAATTGCGCGATAGCGACTGAACAGCAACGTCTTCCCAGATCTATGAGCAAGTGTTTCGAATGCTTTGAGAGGAGGGACTGCAGCTTCTCGAGACACTCCAGTGCCAGGATTTCTGCTTGTATGTCGGGCGCCGGGGGTATAATTTCCACGAAGAGGGGCCGAACCCTCAATTGTTTCGAGGACCATCTCTCTCCTGGGTTCATGAGAGACAATACTGTCTTCATGAAGTCTGCGCATCTCGCGCGCCCGATGACTTTCTGCGTCTGCTCGACGAAGGTAAGACACCATTCGCCGAGGTTGGTTCCTGGATCAATATTCAACGGGAACTAATTGGATTTCCTTACGGTATAGCCCATGTGATCAGAAACCGGTCTACGAAACGGTTTCGAGCCATTCACGCCCTGCAAGCTCGCTTCCGCTGGTGTCTCACGGGGACACCGATCTTCAACCGAGTCGAAGACCTGGGCTCCTTGATGGAATTCCTTGGGGTTCATTCGTTTGACTCGTCCTCCGCGTTCAACTCCCGCATCGCAAATCCTGTAATGAAGGGAACGCCGAATGGGTTGGAGACACTGCGAAAGCTCGTATATGCCACATCCTTGAGGAGAACCAAAGACTCAGTTCATGACGGATTGCGCCTCCCTGAGCGAAGAGTTGTTAAACATCGAGTATGTTTAACCACAGAAGAGCGAAAGGATTACAATGTGCTCAAATCCAGTTACGCCTCCATCCTCCACGAAGATGATGGGGTGGATGTTTCCCGCCGCTTTACAGCTTCCATCATGCAGACAATAGCTCGGCTACGACAATTCTGTGACCATGGGCTCGATCTACTGCCGAGAAAAGTCCACCAACTATTTGACGATTCCACGACTACGGAAAGGGTTTCATTGAATCTTTTCGATACATTGGAAGCTTGTGCTGTTTGTCGAATCCCAGTCAACGATGACAGCAAGGACCAAGACTCTCTCGATTGTGGACATTATATGTGTTCCCGGTGCCAGAAAAAGAATTCAGATGAGGAAATACTGGTCGACATAGTGTGCAAGTTCTGCGATCAAGATATGGCAAAATCAGGTTCAAGCAGTCCTTACCCAAGCATGCAACTCACTGCAGCCACGACCAATTACGCCCCATCCTCAAAAGTTCAGGCATTGCTTCAAAACTTGATATCAGAGCGTCAAAGTCCTTCCTATCATCAACCAATCAAGAGGTAAAAGCCCGGATTCTTCTCAGTTACCTTGCCACTTACAATTTTGATAGCATTGTTTTCTCTTGCTGGACCAAGATGCTCGATTTGATACAAAAGGCCTTGATTATCGAAGGCCTGGACTTTGTAAGAATCGATGGCAGCAAGTCAGAAAAGGCACGCAGGGATGCTATCGTGAGATTCAGAGCCGACCATAGTTGTGGAATCCTCTTGGCCACAATTGGAAGTACTGGTGTTGGGTAAGTCGTACCAGGGTTCGCCCAAGTATAAAGACGAGAAGAAGTATGAGAAGGGATTGTATCTGCACTCGGTTCCCATTAATCGTTTTTTACTAACACCGAATTGCTAGACTTGACCTTACTGTCGCCAGTCATGTCCATATCATCGAGCCTCAATGGACTCAAACCGCCGAGGATCAAGCCATAGATCGCGTCCATCGACTAGGCCAGACTCAGGTTGTCATTGCCACACGCTCCATTGTGAAGGATAGCATCGAGGAGGTAAGGTGCGACAATCCTAGAAAATTTTGCAAAGCTAAAATCATTCCAGTACGTCTTGACAGTCCAAAATAGAAAGGCTACCGTTATGCGCCAGGCATTCGAGATCGATGGCATGGAAAACGTGATGAGCACACGAGAAAGGCTCCTTCAGGTACGAACTCAAGCTTGCATGTTGTGAGCGATTACTGACTGCTATAAGTATCTTGCATAATTATCATGAGTGGTAGGGACAGTGACCGCATATGATATAAGCTACTCGCAACGTTCAACTGGTTTTAGGCAGGGCTATATGAGGAATTGCGGCTGCAGAAGGAAGTGACATGCTTGAATCACAAGTATTGACAGGATCTTCTACGATATGCTGACTGTCCGTCAGGGGAAGGAACATTGGAGATGGGGAAACAGTCTATTCTATTTGTCTACAATTCCTTTTAGCCAGGTCTTCTGTTTCGTTCTTACATTCCACGGGTGCAAAGCCCCCTTGATCACGCACCGCGAGTCCTTGGTCATACTGAGAAGGTCCTTCAATCACAAGTGCGCTGCCTTAAACAGACACCTCGTCCAGGCCTCACGAATCGCCACTACAAAAAGTCACTACAACTTTGAGTTACAGCAGACTGGTCATCTTCGAAACGGATCAGATCACGCCGGATTATACGAGATTCGGCAGTAGAATGTGATCTTTCGGATTCTCTCAACTGTCAGTTCACACTGTAATATGCTGTTGGTGGCATATGTATCTGGGTCCACATCAGATAGTGGAACGAAAGTAGGGCAGAAACCAGACCCAGACTCCGTCTCGCCTTAATTCACTGACTGGGCCGTAATACCTCCGTGCCGCCTTGGGAACCCCCTTCTAGTTCTCAGCTTATGCAGTTAAGCGCGTGCTGGAGCTCCGGAACCGTTCCTTCAGAATTTGTGCGGCATCTGAGGTCGTCAGTACAAGACGTTGCCAGAAGCACATCTGCATTTGGATTTTGCCACATCAATTACTTCTTCATTTGTCGAATGTGAAAAGCTCAGCGTCAGAAATGCTCTCCGAGTTCCAAAATTGGCTTGCAGCTGCAGTAAGCATACTCCCAAGTTAGCACATCGGCTGCATGCGCTGACAAGCTCAAGCGCTGAGCCCGCACAAGAAGGCCAATTGGCTCTCTTCGGTAGCAAGTAAATCGGGTAGCGAAGGCCCCACAACCGATGTGCAGCAAAGACGGCCCCAACATCATCTCAGCCGCACCTCAGACCTGCCTGACACCTGTAAGTAGGGCTCTCTGACAGCACTTGAGGCGACACAGTTTTCTGTGGGCCTTGAATCGCCCAAATCATAGAGACGCATAATGCACCAGCCGGCTGTTGAAGAGTTGATATAAATGGTTCCGTGTAGCATGCAATCCCACCATTTTGCGAAGAGCGGATTTCTCCCAGACACTGTTCCATGCCATCTAACCACCCTTCCTTCAGTGCCATCCCCGAAAGTCATTCCCCGCATGCTTTATATGCTTGCCCGGCCTCGGTCAGCAACGCATCTCTTTTCAGAAGCAGTCCAGTGATTCTATCATTTCCTCGTTCTCCGGTCTCTAAGTACCTATTACCTGGTCAACTTCCAAACATGGCGAACTTGACAGATTGGAGCGGAGCTGCATCGACAGTGCAAAATTCGGTACATTTAGGTACCTGGATCAATTGGTCACGGGGAAGCATACTTGGTGCGACACTCACACTGGATCGGACTCAAGGCAACCTTCTCATTGCCTTTACGGCCATCTTCATTGGCGTTGTAACAGATCGTCTGTGGCGCATTGCTTGTTACGTCTTCTACAGAAGCTATTCGACCTCTAAGCCTCGCGACACCCTTCACCACCAGCGCCAGGTAATATTGCGAAATTCAGAATCCGCGGCATCGGCGCTTTGGGCAATTATACAGCTTACCTGGGCATGGTATAATGCCACCGACCGACCCATCACCCGGCTACTGCCCACCCTTTCAACTGCGGTCTTCTGTGTAGTTGCTTTCGCAGTTGCGGGAGGTTACTCATCACAGATCTCCTCCGCACTCAAGAATGAAGTCCTTTTAGACGGTACAAATTGCGGCATTGTAGACCTCCCATCGACTACCGATCTGATGAGCACCAGAATGTCATACATTTCGAGAAGAGTCGACAATGCAGCAAATTAGTAGGTTTTCTTTCCTTGGCTTCTTCACTTAAAAGGAGCCCGATCAAGGAGCTGCTGTTAATTTCTAATTTCCTACCTAGTGCCCAGCAGTGTTACACGGCCAATCTCGGAGTATTTGACTGCACCTATTTCGTTAAGAACACCCTCCCTAGTAAGGTTGATTACAAGGCCGCTTGTCCTTTTCCTGGGGAGATTTGCCGCAGTCATTCATCCAATGTTCTTCTGGACTCTGGCTATATCGATAGCGTCAAAGACCAGGGTATAAACGGTCCCCAAGATGAGAGCATTCAATTCAGGACTGTCCTCCATTGCGCACCGCTGGAAACGCAGGGCTACGTCAGCAACGAAGCCACGCCCTCCAGCAACTACACAAACTATCACTATGGTCCTCTCATGGATGCTTCCACGGATGGGTCCGGTCTAGAATACCAGAACGCGACCATCACAGTGGAGAGTATATATTCCCAGTATGCCAAGCAAGAAGAGAACCCTTGGAGATTCCCGCGTAACTTGCTTCTCGGGTAAGCAAGCCCATTTCTGATTCCCTGTTCGAGAAATGGCGAAAATCTCAAGTCCTGTATTGACGAGTCTTGATAGTCTTCAGTATGCTTTCATGGAGTCTGGCGCTGTTTCAGCGGACAAGTCAACTTTCTCGCCGATTCCTGCACTCGCCCGATCGGATGGAGACACAATGCTGGTTTCCCTCTCCGGGAATGGGGTCAGGTTCTTTGAGTCGACCCCTGATCCATGGTATCGAGGGACCGTACCAGGAGAACAGGTATCGTACGTCGGTCAGAGGGACTCGGCTACAGTATACCAGCCAGAGGAGGCCGCCTCAACCCTTGGTTGTGTTCAACAGTACCAGTTTTGCAAGCCATCTCTTCCGGAGGATAGTCGATGTGGGCCGTTGGCAAGTTTATCTGATTCAATCTCAGGATCATTGACCTTGTTCAATGTGACAGAAGAGGAATTTCGTACCAGCCAATTTGCGAGCCATCGACTTGGGTCGAGCTTTCAGTGGCTGCTAATGCAGTTGAGGTATTCTGTTGTCGGTATTAATCGGATACTGATTACCCTTGGACCCAGGGCTTTAGAGTCACACAAATACTTTAGCAGCGGGTTGATAGGAGAGCTGCCAGACAACCAGTGGCAAATCGATGTCTCCCACTGGTTCGCAATATATCTGGCTTCTGTACAAGCCGAAGTCGTCAATACTGCGATGGGACCGATCGACCCTACTCTCAGCAAATATACTATCCGTCCACCAAACAGACACATTCAGGAATCATGTCAGAACCAGGTGCGTATCCTAAGATACTACCTGAGTCACAGTACAGTCAATAGTATTAACATACTCTCAAAACAGAAAGTACTCAGCACTGAGTATATATCTTTCAGCCTGTTTGGGCTATACTTCGCCTATATTTCAGGCGTCCTGATCTTTGTAGTTTCTTACGTGCTGGAACCAATCTTTGCTTGCCTCTATCACCGACGCAAGTACGGAGAATATACCTACCTTGAATGGGCGGCTACGGAGACGCTCCAACTTCAGCGTGCAAGTTACCAAGGCATAGGATCCGGGACATGGTTCGGCCACACCAAGACCGTTCCAATGACCAGAAAGGGCGAGATGCTAGGAAACCTGCCAATGTATTATTCGGAGCCGAGAAGTGGCTCTGCTAGTCTTGCAGGTTCTTCCAAGTCGTTTTACGGGTAATCGCTACCTAGGAGCCAGCAGCAGAACTCTGCAAGGCCAATGGAATTGGCGAACCGTGCTTCATTTGATAAATCGTTGCTTCTGATGGTGCAGCAGAGAGGTTGTCTGGGGCTGGGTATCTACCGCTCGAAGCCAATGTTATTTCTACACAACCCTCGTCCCAGTATGTGAAGGCCAAGAAATAGAGAACAGATATTCGCACCCGCAAAAACGGAGGGTACACCCGTACATTACTCACGCCATAGCTGCCGCTGATCAGAGCATATCACCTACACACCAGACACCTGCACACCTGCACACCCATACATCTAACACTCATACGTTCCTAGCGGCCACCCTTACACCTATACACCTAACACGCATATACCCAATTTATACACCTAATTACTATACCTAATTAGCCCTAAGAATATATTAAGTATGTGAATGAAGTGTATAGGTATGGGGTATGTAAATTGGGTGTGTGAATTGGTTTAGTGCTGGTGATGTACGGGTGTACTCTCAATTTTACCTGGTGCGAATATCCGTTCTCAAGCAATAATAGTACTGCAGACCTGACATATAAAAACATTCTGAGGCCGATCCGACAGCCGAGCCTCTTCCGAGAAGAAAAGGGCTACGGTCGGAACTGATCCTCCCTCACTCTCCCGGGTGGGACTAAATCAGGTGCTGAGGCGCTGCACTGCCCTGCTCCGAGCAAACTGATCTGCCAGCTAGTCAAAATCTGCTCATGAACGAAGACTCTGGTCCATCGATCGCGTCAGAAGGACAAATCAGGAGCAAAAGGTCGGAGGACAGAGAGGTCTTCGAAAGCATGCGCCACGGATCAAGAACGGACAGGAGCTTGGCGTAGATGGGACCTTACACTAGAAACTAGACCGTAGAAACGCACGTCAGATATTCCCGTTCCTGAAAGGTTTCTAGGACTCACGTTGTAAGCTGAAAATGATCGAGTCTTCTTATTAGTGACGAAATATTTAAACGTACGCCAGGGTCTGGCAAGGCTGGCCAACACCCACTGTTTAAGAATAAAACAGGCATCCCCATAACGAACGGCGCATTGCTCTACCCGTCGGGACCATGAAGCGATGGTCTTTTAGATAAAAGACCGTGGCTTGGTGGGCGCCGCATCTGATTGCGGTCGTGGGCGACGCGTCACGGCTCGGAGCAAAAAGAGCAGTAGACTCGGATTTCCGACAAAAGGACTTATATATATCGGATTTGTTTCTCTTCAGACGGGCATTGATTGAAACAAACTCTGCACCCGCCGAAATACATCTCGTTCGCTGAGTGTTTCAAACACGTTCTTTTTGAGTTGCGATGTCCTTGCATCACGCGTTCGTTCCTCCCCGCCCTTCTTGCTGGGACCGCCTCAGCCGGTCTCCTGCCGCCCTCGAAAGTGGTCCGGCAGGAATCTGGTGCACCCACTGTGACGCTCGACTACTGTACTTTGACCCCTGCTGCCAGCAGCACGACTGCAGGCTTGTACAATTACCAGAACATCCGCTTCGCGGCCGTGCCCACCGGTAATCTGCGCTTTGCCCTCCCGTCGAGACCGATGTAAACGATGGATCACTCGCCGACTCCGATGTCGACTGTGCCAGCAGCGAAGACTGCTTGTACATGGACATCTACGTGCCTGCCAACGCCGCGAACAAGTCTCTCCCCGTGCTTGTGTGGACATATGGCGGTGGTTTCACCGGCGGCAGCAAGTCAGAGAACACGCCTGAGGGCCTGGTAAGTTTGCAAGATGCAAAAGTATGTGATATTCGCTAACAGCAATCTTCAAATTCGATCTGAGCGGCAATTTCATATTCGTCTCCTACAACTACAGGCTGGGCATAACTGGTCTCGCCAACGGCCCGACATTGTTGCACCAGGGTGGTACGAGCAACACCGGTCTCTGGGATGTGCAGCATGCGTTCCAATGGGTCAACAAGTACATCGCCAACTTTGGCGGAAACCCCGACGAGATCACAGCCATGGGCTTCTCTGCCGGTGGTTCCCAGGTGCTCTTCGAGATGACCCGGTTCGCCGGCCACGCGGAACAGCTATTCAAGCAGGCATACGTTATGTCTCCGGGATTCGTTCCAGGAGCGGGCCACGAGCACGCCGAGACCTTCTTCCTCAACGTGTCTTCCGCCGTGGGATGCGACGGGGGCGACCTGACCTGCCTGCGCTCTGTGAACTTCACCACCCTCCAGGACGCGGCCGACACCCTGGTCGTCGAGTACACTTTCCAGCTGCAGCCTCGTGTTGATGGTGACTTCGTCGCCGACACGTACGAGGCCCAGTTATACCAGAACCGCTTCAACTTCACCGGCCCAGCCGTCATCACCCACGAGCAACACGAGGCGAACAGCCAGGCCTGGTCCGGCGTCAACACCACCGAGGACGTTTCGACGTACCTGCGCATTTTCTTCCCCGCCATCACCGACGCTCAGGTGGAGGAGGCTCTCGCCTTGTACCCTCAGGACGATTATGAGAGCCCTGGACTGCGCTTCTCTGACATGAAGCAGCACTTCGATCTCACTGCCCACAACATGGCTTTGACGCATGCTCTGTCTAACGAGACCTGGAACGGCATGGTCCAGATCGACCAATCTACCCACGGCACTGACCAGAGCTACTACTGGTACAGCACCTGGACTCTCTCCTCGGACTCTACCACCACCACCGCCACAAACTCCTCTAGCTCTGCTGGTGGTGTCGGTGTTGGCTCCGGGGGCAGCTCCTCTGTGGACACTGCGACCGCCATCAAGATGCAGAAGTATTTGATGTCTTTCGTCCTCACTGGCAATCCCAACACCCAGTGGCCCGAGGAAAAGCTGGACTGGCCCCTGTATAGCGAGGGTGGACAGGACCTCGTCTTCAACACGTCTGGGTTGTACACCCAGGCTTCTGACTTGGAGAACGCAAAGGTTGCGTTCTGGAACAAGGCTCTCTGGTACTGAGGAGGATATTCAGTTATTTAAATTGTTGCATGGCGAAACGGCGTTGGTTTGTGGTTTCGTGTGATTAGAAACAGGGGCAATATTAACCAGCTGTCGACTCATTCAAAGTCATATAAAATAAGACCCAATCACGGTTCCCTCCGCGTTCTTCTTGACTCAGTGTTGCAATTTGCCGAACCTCGAATTGAGTCTGTCTCGCAAATTATTAGCCGTTGCCGACGTGAAGTGACTGGTCGGTCCTACAAGCAAGTCATTGAGCACTGGATGCAGCATAGGAACGTTGGGGTGCAGCCAATTCTTGTCGCCAGATTCGATTGAACTTACACAGTGAGCTTGTACATTATAGCTGCACAAAGAAACCCAGGTTATAAGCCACATGCGTCGCTGTCAGTCGGGTACGGGTGACAGACAGCATAAGGTTCAACTGAGGTCTTGGCAGGGGCTGTGAATGGCGCATTTCTACAGCATCTCAAAGACATCATGTTTCAGTAATGCTCGTCCCGTCCCGACTCAATTCGCTGAACGAGGCGAGATGCTCGGATGGGCCGGTAAACCCCAGGGGAACACGATCTCGAAATAGGATGGGCGCACCCAAGACGTTGCAGGATCTGGAGGATCCAGGGTTATCACCGCGGCATCTGCCTCCTTGTTCCTTGGACGCCTGAGCTCGCACCACATTCGGCTTAAACCAAGGACGTTCTAGCCGCAAACATGCTTTATTGGCACGCATAGTGGGTTTGATTCAAACGAAAGCATCACGGTCTTGGGTCTTGGAAGCTCGGCAGCTTGGTTCGCCCCTTCCAAATTAACCTTCCTGCCTGATTCCCCCATGCTCCCAAGACACGTCTCGGATCCCAAGACAATGGCACTGCTTAGCTTATCTTTCTCAACTCTGCAACTTGCAGTTTTATCGCCTAAGGAAGACCTCTCCGACTTCGAGAACAACGCCACACGCGCGGCACCTTCACATGTTCTGGCTAGAACGGCCCAGTCGTTGATTCTTTCTTAAGTATAGTTTCAACGCCACAAGCACAGCCAGCGAGTGGCATGGCGGGCAAATCGACTTCCTCGTTGGCCATCCGGCAGTTCTGGAACCGGAGAACGACAACCGCCGTAGGCTTCGCGATAGTCTTGTTATTCTGCTGGACTTTAGGCCCCGCGTCCATAGTGAGCTCTACCACGATCCCATCCTCCTTCTTCCTCACTAGACCGGTACCGTTGACGCCTGCCTCCAGCAACAATTGAAAACCGCAGCTCTCCAATACTCGAACCAGACGCCGGGCGCCAGCCAGACTCCCCAGCCCGGAGGCGCAATCGCAGCAGTACCCGAAGTGTCCGGGTACAAAGAAGACGTCGACTTCCCAGGGCCATTCGAGGGGAATGTCGCATTACTGATGGAGGAGGACCCGATGGCAATCTCGAACATCGCCTCGGTACTGCTGCACTTCCGCGGCATGCTCGGCGCGCACTGGGAGGTCGTGATCCTCACGCGCAAGGGCTGGAAGATCCCAGACAGCCTGGTCCTCCGCCAATTCCTCAGCGACGGCAAGATCAAAGTGCGCTTCCTGCCCGACGGCGTCTCGTTCCCGACACACCCGTCCGTGTCCGTGTTCCTCACGGACCCCTGGCTGTGGGAGACGTTCGAGAAGGTCAACCGCGTCCTGATGTTCCAGGCCGACAGCATCCTGTGCAGCAACTCGAAAGCCCGCGTCGACGACTTCCTCAAGTGGGACTTCATCGGGGCGCCCGTGCTGCCGGCCTACGTGGACTCGAAGCGGCCGAACGCGCGCTCCTTCAACGGCGGCCTCTCGATCCGCAATCCCCGCGTCTTCGCTGAGATCGCCCGCGATCCTGACTTGAACTTCACCGCGGACCTCACCTCGGGGCCGTACAAGGAGCTTCCCAATAACATGCGCTTCGAGGACCACTGGTTCATGTGGAGGATCGACGATCGGCCGGACCTGGAGGCGCGGATCCCGCCGCCCGAGGTCGCCGGGCAGTTCTCGGTCGAGACGTGGTACTTTGACCACCCGCTGGGCTATCACCAGCCGCACAGGTGGCAGGCGGAACGGTACTCCGAGATCGTAGACTGGTGCCCGGAGGTTGGGATTATATTCAACCAGGAGGCTCCTGATCAGAGGTGGAATTGATTAATCAGAGTATAGGCAAAATGTTTAGATAAATAGGTATAGATTGCATAGTTAACGCCAGCGTATTATATGACAGTCACGCTAAGAACTGCGTCATCAGCTGCAGTCACAGCTTGAGGAATGTATCACGAGACGTTACTCGTCAGAGAAAGTCAAAGCACAACACGGATCAACAGTGAGGTAAGCTAGCTTGTGATCAAGCAAGTGAATTGCATGCGGCTTGTAAAGAAATTCGTACATATGCTCCAGAAGCTAAAGGGGATTGCCTGAATCCCAGTTTTGATCCGCAATGAACATGTAGACAGTAGTGACCCCAGCCCGTGTTCAACCAAGCCTCGTCCCTTTTCCGAACGACGAACACAATTCGCCACGCCCATCCCATGCCCTTCCTTGTACAATAAAGCACAACCCCGTGCCCAGTATATATCCCAGTCAACCCGGAAATGAACAGCAACTAGACAATACATGCTCGACGAAGGGAACAGACAAGGGTGAAGGTAACACGTGACGCCGCTATACACCTAGTAAAGCAGCTCACCACTAGCCACCATCCTCTTGAACTTATCATCAGGCTCGTGGAACCTGTATTCCTCGCCCCGGCACACCCGGTCGACCTCCTCCCTAACAAATGGATATACGTCCTTCCACGCGTTGCGGCCCATCCAGCAGTCGAGGTGTCCATAGCCAGGCACGACGCGGCGGCGGTACTCAATACCATCGCCGTCGTGCGGGCCCCCTTCGCCCTGCATGCCGTTGGCGAGCCCGCCGGCCCGCGTCCCGAACGTGTCGCAGAGGATCTCGTACGTCCTCTCCGTGGACTCGGGGCTGAGCACCGCATTGTCGCGGCCGACGAAGAGCAGGAACGGCACACCCCGAAGGCGCGCGATGTTCTCCCGCGTGGTGAGCACCTCATACAGCGGGTGGTCCCCCATCGCGTGGCCCGCGGCGCCCATGCGCATGAGCAGGTGCAGCAGGGTCATGTTGACCCCGCCGAAGAAGCGGTCGATCTGGCGGTGCGTCGCCTCGTTGAGGTTCTTGTGGTTCCAGCACCGGCCAAAGGTCAGGCTGATGCGGTGGCAGCTGGCGCTGTTGCAGATCTCGCGGCGCGCGTCGGGCATGAAGCGCAGCGCCTGGTTGAGCGCCCGCTGCACCAGGCTGTCCTCGCGGCTCGTCGAGCAGCTGAACCACGACCCCGCCAGCATCTTGTACATCTTGTCCAGCGGGATCGGCCCCGCGGTCGCCTTGATCATGTTCATCGTGTTCCAGATCGGGTTCATGAACACCTGCGAGCACGTCACCCCCTTGATCCACGCCGACGGGATCGTCCCGTCCAGCAGGCCCGACGCGAAGGCGACGCTGCCCATGCAGTGGGCGATGGTGTAGATCTTGGGCGGCTGGAACTTCTTGACTTCGTCCGACTCTTTGGACAACTTGTTCTTCTCCGCGTACTCGTCCCGGTTGATCTTGCGGATGTGCTCCAGGCACGCCTTGATGTCCAGCCGCGTCTTGAATGTGGTATAGTCTCTCTCTGCGACCATGAGCTGCCCGATCCTGTGGACAGTCACGAATACGCGGTATCCCGCACGCGTGAAGTAGTTGATTGCGTTGTAGGGGATTGTCGGGAGCGCAAAGATCTGATGGTCGACGCTTGCGCCAGGAATCATAAAGAGATCAATTACCTTACCGTCCTTGGGGGTGTGCGTCGCGTTCCACATATGCATCTTGGTGCACACGTTGTCCGAGGCGTAGATGTCGAAAGATCTGTTGGGCACGGTGTTGTTGATGTAGCCGCTGTACGTAGTTGACGGGTACTGCAGGGCTGTCAAGGGAGCCAGGAAGAGGGACATGGACCTGCGGGTGAAGAAGGTCATGAAGCTGGCCGCACTCCAGAACTTCTGCAGGATCGACGAGCCAGTGGGCGTCATGGTCATGAGCTCCGACAAGAAGTCGCCGGGTTGTATGTGCATCATGCCCTTGGCGACGACTTGCAACTTGCGCCAGGCATCTTCGTCATGTTCTTCGTTCCTGGTGGGAACCATTGGGAGTCGCTTGCTGACGGTACAGTACAGTGTCGTCGTCGACCGCCAGAACTGCCACGGCGCGAGGGCAACGGAAGAGTCGACAACTTTGTACCCGTGAAAATGAAGCAGCTCGCCATTGATGCCCGTCATGTCGAAGTCGTACGTCAGATTACGCGTGCCCGGGGCCTTCAGGTCGAGTTTGAAGAGATTGAACTCGCCTCTCTGAACCATGAAGGGAGACCCAGGGATCGTTGGGCAGACAAAGGTGCCAGTGAGCATGCCACGATGCTCAGGGTCGTGTATGATGCTCTTAGTGTTGAATGCCTGAACGCTCAAGAAGAACCTAGCGCTCTCACACAGGCTCTTGCCTGTTCGATAGGCCAGCTCATAGTTAGGCCTCTTGTCTTCTTTCATCCCGTCCTCGTCGTGGTGGATGAATCCTGACATGACCTCTGTGAAGCCGAAACCGCTGGCCCTGATGGCATCCGCCTTGCTGATTACATGGGCAGCGGCGTTGACATTGTCGATCTCAGAGCGAGCAAGCGCCATTTCCTCCATGGTCTTTCTACGGCGTCGTTTGGGGCTGTGTGCTGGGTCGCCAAAGAGATTCAGAATCCCATTGTCCTGGCGGTCAATCTCCAGGCCACGGCCTTCACAGTACGCCTCAATCGAGCGCTCGGCAAGCGCCGTGATGGTCGCAAATGGGTTTGCCCCAAGCGCGGCGGGGATGACAGCTGCATCCATGACAACCAGGCCCTTGTGGGTCTCCGGGCTGTCCATGTCCTTGCCCACGAAGACCTCGCCGTAATGGTTGGTCACACCCGTCATTGGCGTGCCGTCACGGGCCATGCTCGCACCGCCAATGGGGTGCACTGTGACTTGTTGCTGGCCCAGCAGCGCGAAGAAGGGGTTTTGCACGAGCGTTCCGCCGACAGCTTTGGTGGCCTTGGCTAGGATATCATTGAGCTTTTTGACATGGTCGCTCCGTCCAACGCCGAGGAACTCAAGTTCAGGCTTGTCGTCCCTGAGGGTTAGCATGGCTTGGTTGCTGTCGTGAGACATGATGAGATAGACTTGAGTTCTCTCTATCGCGCCATTCCTGAAATAGGGGCCGAGTAGCCGGCTCCCCCATCGAGCCAACTTGGCATGAGCCTGATCAAGTAAGGTCTCCTCGTTGGACAGACTACCAGGCATCAAGTCCAGCATGGCCTGCATGAAAGGGGCGAGTGCTTTAGGGATGGTACCTTCTTCTATCACGTAGCCATCCAGAGGATTGTCATGGCCATCGCGATTGTCAATGATCCCAGTGATGCAGGGGCCAACCGGATTCTGCGGCGAAGGGTATGGCCTGCCAACACCGTTGACATTTTCATCCGTGTTGTATCTGTGATAACAGGTCAACTATACTGTGCCTTTTCAAGTAGGGTGCCAGACAAGATCTGAAGAAAGGATGTGTATCATGGTGCAAGCTTACCCGAATGCCAGGATGTCCCCGTTCCCACTCATGTTCTGCCCGACCTGCTCGCTCATACTCAAGCCCAGCTGCTTGCTCCGCAACAGTATTTCCGTGGTGCCAATCGCGCCGCCACCAAGGAAGACAGCGTGCTTCGCGTGAACCCACATCAGGTCGCCGTGCAGGTTTGCGCGGAAGTGACCCCGGTTGCGCCCGTGCCAGGCGAAATACACGTTGTAGCCACCACGCTCAGGGGAGCACTTCTCGATATATCGGACCTCGCATTCACAGAACATCTCGGCGCCCCAATTCCAGGCGTCGGCGAGGTATGTCACCAGTGTTGTCGTTTTTGACCCGTCGTTGACGCCCGTGGCATCCTGGCCGGTCAGGGCCGACGGGACCATCTCCACGCCACAGCTGTTGGGCCCGTTCCGGAAGCGGGTTGTCTGCCTGACACGAGAGAACTTGTCGGCCATTCCGAGGTATTCTGCTTGCTTCTTGAGCAAGCTCAGCTTCGGAAGCATGGGCCAGTCAGCTGGGTAGGGCTTCGGGTCGAGGACCTTTTTCGCCTTCTTATAGTCTGCAAGATGTGAGATCAGTCATCTTTCTTCTCTTGTGTATATTGGAAAAGTGTCTCTTACATTCGTCAAGGCACTCAGGATGGTCTCGAATTTCTTTTGGCCATGCCTTCATCCTCAAGGCATCGTGGTTTGCTTCCAGGAAGACATTGGCATTGATCAAGCTGGTGCCACCGAGGCCTGGATGCCTGTTAGCGAGTTTACGGTGACGTGTTGGTATACCAGGGGCTAATAACTTACCATTGCCTACGACGGCGTGCTGTCCTCTCCCAAGGATCAAGTGGTACATGCCCGTGGGATCGCCGCCATCGACGGGAATGCCATCACCAAGGCCCTGGGGCGCGAGGTTTCCAGACCAGTGCAGCTCATCGGCAGCCTCCCTTGTCCCGCTGGGATACTCGCCGGGCCACTTCTCCCGTCCCCGCTCCAGCACACAGACGCTCTCGCCCGCTCTCGCCAGGCGAGACGCTGCGACGGCGCCTCCATAGCCGGACCCTATGACCACAGTGTCGTAGCTCCTGCGTAGAAGCTCAACAGGCCGGGAGAGACGAGGATATTGGTGCTCTATGCGGCTGTCGTCGGTGTACGTCTGGATGCTGGCGTGCGCGCGTGATCTTGGGCCTCCAGCCTCGCCCTCGTGAGGGCCAAATGTAGGGATAGGGCCGCTGACTCCTGGTTCAGAGGGATCGGCCGCTGCGTGCACCGAATGGAGTGATGGAGAGCGCGGCCAAGTTCCCCCTCTCCTGGGCGATAGGCGGGGAAATGGGTCTGTCGATGATCTGGAGTCATCCTGGCCGTCAAAGCCTCTGTGTTCTGAGATGCTAGAAGCATTGCGTGGTGTTGAGGCAACGCTGTTGGTTCCATTCGTGTTGAAGCCATTCACATATGGGCCAGTGGGGGGCGCCTGAACAGGGCCGCCTTGGAAAAGGTCACTGGCACGCTGTGGTCTCTTGCCCTCGCTACGTGAATGAAACCTGAGTTCTCCGTCTGTGTCTGACATGGTAGGCTGTATTGTTGTTTATATCGTGTGTAAATGGGTCCTAGAACGATCACTTAAGGGCTGGGGTATATGTATCTATGTAGTGAGGTGAGTGTGATGAGGTGCGCTTGGGGCTCGGATAAGCGCCGTCGATGTCGCGTACCGGCACGGAAACAAAGACGAGGTTGATTATGGCTTGCTAGGACGAATGCCTAGTCTCACGGGCACGGGACAAAGCAGATGGGTATCATGAGGAGAGTGAATAGAGAGGGAGGACTAGTCATGGCTTCATCGACTAGGAGATATATAGCTTGTATGGCCTAGTAGTGTTCAATTGGGGGGGACGAGATGTGAACCCCGACTCATCCTTGTAAGATGTAATCGTAAGGTAGCATCAAGTTGGGATAGCGTGGGGAGGCTGAAGGTACCCGGCGGAGTTGATCGGAGAGAAAACATGGCTGTCGGGCAGTGATGGACAGGCATATGATCCAAAGAAAGCCACCCGCATGCATGCAGACGAGAAGAACTGTCGTTGCAGAGGTGACGGGGGACATGGATCGGCTGAAGACCAGGGCGTTCATCAAAGGGTGGGCGTTGAGGTCCTGCACAAGCGCGGTACCTCCGTACCCGGGGTCTCTGCCGACGGCCTCTCGTTCAACGGTAAACGGCGTGTCTCGTTTGGTAAGCCAATGCTGGCCTCAGGCGCAGCTGACTGGTTTCCGCTTTTGATGTTAGCTCCGGCTTAGGCTGATGCCTTGCTGCAGATCGTTGAGGCAGGAAGGTAAAATCATCCCCGGCAACACCAAGCCCTAGCTCAGCACGAATCCTCATTGGCCATGTTGCTAACGTCGAGCCACTATTGAAGGGTGGTGTAGACCCGAATCAGTGATCGATCCCAGAAGCTGCAGGTGATGAACATGTAAAAATTCGGCCTCGAGGACAGACATAGTCCTGCGCAAACAGCCTCAGGATACCCAGATCTTTCACATGGAGCAATCTGCTCGTGGGTCCCGGCGGATCCTTGGCCCCACATCAGCAACTACAGGATACTGCGACCTGTCTGCCTGTGCGATGCTGTTGCGGCCTCCTCCTCCCTGGCTCCTCGTCTGCACATCATAGGACCTGCATGCGTGAGGAATGACGCCCAATGGTTATGGTCTCCGTGTCGATTGTCAACTTCAGATTGATGAACGATAACGTCTTGAGAACCGAAGCCAAGATTAGGGCGGAAGGCCATGCTGTCAGGGCCCCCAATGAAGGGCGCATTGCTCCGATGTCAAGGACGCCACAAAGCAGGAAGCCGTTCTCGATCGCCGCCAATGCGTGGTGGTGGTGGTCGGAGAAGCTAGGGCCGTTTCTTTTTTTCAGGCGACTCAGGTCCTACCGAGGCTTGGGGCGGTGCACCGAAGTGGGCAGCACAGATGCTCAGGAAGACGTCGGTGTGGTGCTATCTCTATCGATCCTTCGGCCCTGGAGAAAGCCATTGAGGGCTGCAATGTGAAAGTGAGGCCATTTCTTCTGGCCTGGGAGGTCGTCATCATCTGTGTCAGGATTTGAGCGGAGTGCTGAGGGTGTTACTCAGAGGCGCCAATTTCACCAATGACAGCAGCCACTCGACATGGTGTAGTGGGGGTGTGCGAGGTTAGGGATGAGGTGAGATTGGTCAGGCCCCATTTTTGACCCCAGCCCAGACTCTCAGCGTCGGGGCCGGAATCGCCTTTCCAGAGGCTGGATTGAGCGTTCGAGCATCGCCGCACATATGCTGATCGGCTGTGCATGCTCGAAGAGGTGACGGGTAGCAGTATGCCATTTCTGTGAGGCGAGCGAGGGTGGAATAAAAGACCCCATTATCGCGACCGGGATTGATCTTCGTGAGGCTTGCAGGGGATGCGAGACAGAAGCGCTATTGGGCGGAATGCGACGGGATCGTCTTCGCTCGCCCGGCTAGAGCTAGACTTGTTAGATGGTGCACATCCTGAGGATGGAGCTATCACGGCCGTTGATATCTCTCCGCCAGGGCAATATCTGTATCCGATTGCTCGACCGCCCACCTAGCTAGCAATGAAGTCGGGCCGGAATGGGGGCTGAGGTGGTTGGTGGTGGCCCGAGAGGGTCGAAGTGGCCAGCCCCTCCGGAGGAGGAATGAGCTACGCACGGGACGACCTCCCAATGGAGACGGCAGGACTGCTCGTATGTCGGGACCCCTAGTTTTCAGCGCCCGCCGCTAATGGGGCCACGCCTCGACGTTGCTGCGAAGCTGCGAACGCTCGGCTGGGGAGTTCGGGGGCTCGTCGAGGACTCGACGGCTGGGTACGTCTGCCGGGTCTGGAGCCCGTTGCACGCCAGCGCCAATGCACTGTTGTGGCATCATGACGGATGTCCAGCCGCGGTAGGGTGTGGTCGGACAGAGTCAAGACGCCGTCACGCCGCGGGCTAGGCGATGCAGGACAAGGTGCAGAGCTGCAATGGCAGGTTCCATGCATATTCCTTCGATTGACACAGCCGAGGCGTGCCGTGACTGGAGACGAAATAGATTGCCGGCCGCTTGTGACATCCAATGGATGCCCCAGGACGGGCTGTCAGAGGCACCACCTCGGGCATCAGGTAAGGCTGAGTGCAGGCAGACAGCAGACAGGTGTCTGCCTGCCTGAGGAGGTGTGGGCCGTGGACAGACAGATCTCGGTGTGCCGTCCATGGGCGATTTCTCCATGGCCAGCCCCTCGGGTCTCGTCATGTGTTCTTGTCGCACGAGCCAGGAACACACACGGCAGAAGCCGCATCCCAGGGCTGAAGGAACATGGCAAGTGCAGCGTTCAGACGAAAATGCTGAAACACCTGATGGTCAATGTCAAATAGCGTCGGGGCCGTGTTGAAGAGGTCGTTCGGCGCCCTCGAGTTACACCGGCAGTCTCCCCTCCTGTCAAAAAAAAGGTCCGCCGGCTTTCTGGGGCTTGTCTAACCCTGGAAACCCATCACGAACATGCAGCGTGCCACCAGACAGTTCCAAATATATACTCTCGATTGCACAAACAGAGCTTTCTTGTTCATTTGTATGCTTCGATCAAGGATATTTCCGTCCCGTGTCACATGCAATCGTCATCGTGGCTTTCCAATAGTCTGCCCCGTTCAGGTGTGCTCAGCTGACGCTTAACCCTGGACTCGGAAGGGGCCTGGTAGGGGTGGTGGGGTGCTGGAGTGGAGGGGGGCCTCACAGCCGAGACATCAGCAGCCTCAATCTGAGGACCTGCAGCGAGGCATGCCTGTCCACAAATGACAACATACGAAGATCTCAGGTTTAAGGTTATAAACCAATAGAGCTTTGACTTGTGTTCGGGGTCAATAAGCAATTTATTCTGCTGGAGATGGAAACAATTGCACGCTCAGGCTGGGCGGTCTTCTACTTCCCCCCCTCGTCGGCGGGTTTGCACTCCAGGTAGATGGATGATTTTTGACCTACCAATTTGTATGTAGTTGGAAAATCTAGGAGCCTCATCCCATCAAAAGAACATTGTTGCATTCCAGAATATCCGTCTTCGGGCCGGGCCTCTTCAGACTAGGACCATCGCAGCCCCCGGTCCCAACAGCCGATCGAGCCCTGGAGCCAACGGTCTTTTATCGAGCAAGACCCTAGAGCAAATCACCTATTGCCACAAATAATGAGTAAATAACAGCTTGGACAGGGATACGAAAATTCCCCAAAAATTAGAAATAAAACAGGCAAATTCAAGAGACAACCTTCATATCACCTCGGTGCCTTGAACCAGTGCAAGATCGCAATATAGCACTTGAGATCTCAGAGACGCAAAGAAAAGGAGGGCTCACGAGATGAACGGCCCGTTTATATCAAAGTCATCAATCTACTTATTCTTTTGCCTGCTGTGCCATTCAGGCAACAGAGCTCACGTCAAATCCAAGCTTTTGAAGACATTTACTTGGCACAAAAGCATAGCCACTTCCAATAGAATAAACGTGCGCTTTCTATCGTAGTGGCTAGACAGCCTACTAGTACCGAACTAGTGAGGTTACATAGCCATGTCAGCCTACACACTATTCTATCTAGGTAGTTGTGGTTGCTTCTATAGCCCGACTCCTTGAAAGACATGGTGGAAAGGCCAACTTGCTGCACAACGGCTGAGAAAGAGATACTTAGATACCTTCACAATCAATATGGGAGCGTAATACAAGCACTTTGACGGAGTTGAAACTGTACTGTGAATGCATTCATATTTTCTAAGAGTTTCTCTGGTTAGGCATTCCAGAATGGTGCCCACCTTAGCCTGAGCCTCTCTTTTCAGCTCAGCAGAGTTAGGATGCTCAGCAATTTAGGCGCCGATTAGATGCTGATGCTTACAATGTTACTTATGATTCCCACGGGATATTCCTTCGGTCTGCCATTTAAGACGGGGGATTTAGCTTGATACCAGCACTGCACTTCAACATTCTGAAGTAAGCCAGGTGGTCAAAACGATCAAAAGACAGCAAAAGTACTGACGTGACACTTATGAAAGAGCAACGAAATGGCTTACTCATGGCTCAAGACTGTTGTCACGCACTTTCCTGCAACATTTGCTGTCCATGACCTTATAGGAAAGCCAAGTCATCGTACGTAGGTAACCAACTCATCGTGCCCCAATGATGTCAACCGCGGATCCCCACATCGGCATCGGAGCACAGCACTCTATGATAAGCGGATCCGCAGCTCCGACCACAGAACACAGCATCGTGTCCCCTCCACCTCTCTGATTCAACCTCATCTGTAGACTTTTACCACCCAGAAAATGACGCCCCAGGTTCCAGGCGACCCGGCCATACTCGAGCCCCTAGACAAGCTCGCAGACGGCTCCAAGAGGTCGACCGTCATATTCCTCCACGGCCTGGGCGACGACGGCCACGGAACCGGATACGGCCTCGCCCAGCAGTTCCAGAGGTATCAGAAGCTGCGCTATACCAGATGGGTCATGCCCACGGCCACTATCGACCCGGAGGTCGGCCAGCGGTGCTGGTACAAGCCGCACGAGCTCCCCTCCGCGCTGAAGCCGCGCGTGCCCGGACGGGAGGACGACGGTGCGGGGGCGGACGCGTCCGAGGACGAGGAGGGCATCTTGAAGGCTGTGGCTTATGTCGACGAGCTCGTCAAGGGCGAGGTGGACAGGGGGGTCGAGCCGGGCAAGATCGCCGTCGGGGGGTTCAGTCAGGGGTGTGCGGTGTCGATGGTCTGGGGGCTGAAGGGTGAGTGGAGGGACAAGGTCGCTGGCGTGTTCGGGCTGAGTGGCTACTTTCCAAATATCAATGCCGTATCCGAAGCTGGGAAGGCATCGGAGGGCGGAGGACTGCATGCCCCGAAATGGTTCTTCGGCCATGGCATGGGTGACAGTCTTGTTTCTGTCGGCTTGTTTGCGGATGGGCAAAAGCGGCTGCAGCAGTACGTCCAGGAAGAGAACATCGAGGGCCACGTCTATCAAGATCTGGGTCATGATGTTGGGACATCGGAGGTTCGTGACCTATGGCTCTGGTTCAAGCAGGTTTTGAACGACGACAGCTAGGCACTACAACACCTACGAGGACAGCAAATGGTCACGTTTGTACTTTGAGCACCACAGCAGTTCGATTGGATTAGATTGGAACCATTAGAGACTTTCAGAATTCAAGATTACTTGTCCCCGCCAACACTGACCCGCAGTTTGGGGCCGTCCAAGCCCTACCAGTGAGACCTCCATCAGCCGTAAAATGCCACCAGTTACTTCCAGCTGCCTCAGCCCTTCTTTGAGTCGGCTTGCCGATAGCTTTCCAGGATCTCGTTGCCCTCCTTAATCCCCTCAGGATCCATCGACAGACCATGAGAAGCTTGGAAATTTGGTCGATCTCCCCAAGACTCCTTGATTATCTGGTAATTGGAATTGGAAGAAGCCCTCTGGTCTAATCCTGCAGCTGCTGGAACCGAAGAGGTTGATTTGGAGTCGCCGGACCCGGAACCGGAGCCCGTGTTGCTGGGGGCTGATGATGATGGCATTTTCGTTGGGGTGACTTTGGTGAAGTGGGAACTCTGACTTCGGTGATAGGAACACGATCAAGAATGGATCTCATGCAGGAGCCTTTTCTCCAGTGTCTGGACATGACTAAAAATGGAAGTCTGTTGGGAGTGTTTGAATGTGCTGGAAAGTGCTTTATATACCCACGTCACGGTGTACTTGAACCTAAACTGCCTTCTCCGGTGAGTCAACAGCGGTTGTAAGGTTTGCATGTGATGGGCAAACTCAGCTACATTGACACCATCCATTTATGTAGCATTGCCTTGCATACTCCTGATGTAGTCAGCCGTTTGAGACTGTGCAGTCATAATGATCAAGCCAGGGCAGCCATGATAGACCACAAATAAATGAAATGACCAGCTACTGAATGAGGAAAGGAAAAGAAAATACCGGGTGAAGTTCGAGAACCAACAAATGCACCTTATCAGACTCCAACTGTCTTCTTCTTCCCCTGCCTGAGTGGGGACTGAAATATTTCCTGCATTTCTAAATTTCTGTGGATACCAACTTGTTGCAATAAATAGTTATGTCTCAAGTGCGAAAATCTATTCTCCTGAGATTAAATCCATCTGTAATACATCAAGATTCATCCTGGTGGTAAGGAAACCTAGCATCATTCGACGGAATTGCTTTTCGAGTGAATGCAAGGAAATGCATATTGGCATCCTGAGTGAGAATCATAGATGGTAGCAGTTTTAGCTGTTTGTCGAAGAGCAGGAGATGACAGCACAGTATTCCAAGCAAAACTTTTCCCCAGTCATGTAGCATAGTGGTTATGCACAGGCGGCATGAACACCTCAGGTGGTTTTTACCTAACCATTGCCAGCCAAGAATTGGTACAACTCTCCTTCTTCCATGATCTTTGGAGAGTTTCATGTATCTGTCGCATGGATTCAAGCTGCAAAGGGCTAAGAATTAGGAATGAGGGACTCGAATGTGAAGCCGGCGGTCACATGTGTGCGGGCTCACGTGTCACTAGTTATCGAGTCCTCGCCTGTACCAAGGTGCCTTACGCGACGAAATTAATTGGGAGAAATCACCAGGCCCGGCTCAATTTCAGACCAAACTATGTTACAGCGGATTTTCTGCTACAGGAGATCCAAGAACTTCAGGATCATTTTCGCGTTTAAATTGTCGTGTGATTCTCGTCTGGCGTGGATAAGTGCTGTAGAGAGTTGCTCAATTTCAAAGTGGTTCAACAAGACCGTGCTTAGCGCCCAATATTTAGTCAATCCTGGGTTAAACAAATACCATCATCGCCCTGTTTCTCACCATAAATCATGGCCGATACTTCTAAGAATTGCTTCAAATCGCTCCTGCGTAGTCTCTCATTTAGGTTCTTTAGACCCCTCATGCTCCTTCAATTTCACCACTGAAGCCCTTCACTCCTTCCCTTCCAAGATGTCACTGCCGACAAGAACAAATCTCAGAAACCACCACACAAACGCACAATCTCTTTCTCTGCTCACCTACACTCCATTAAACTTGTTGGGGAATTTCTCGGAACTTCCTGCCACCACTCAGCACAAAATACGCAGCCATCTCCTGCCAAAAAAACAGCCAATATGGAGAATCAGAGCGACAACTTCCAAATCACAATCCAACCCAGCGAGGTGGCTGGCAGAGTAGACGTCGTCTTCGAGGAGTGCCTCTGCGCTTACGTTACAGTTTGCATGTGCACTGGTGAGGATGAGTGCTTTTGCTTCGGATCCAAGGAAAACCATGCCACCTCCGAAAGCGATGCCGTTGAGCACTCTGGTGTCGCCGACCAGTCCGGTGCCGTCGAGAAGTCTGGTGGTGTCGAGCAAGCCAGTGTTGTCGAGACGTACACGTCCGGTGCTACCCAGGAAGCTGATGCTGCCGGTGAAGACTATGCCGCCGAGAAAGACGGTGCCATCGAGGAGATCATCACCATCAGCGACGAGGAGAAGGAAGCCACCGAGGAAGACACCGGCATCCGTGAACACCCTTTCGTGGGCAGGTACCGATTAGAAGACACCAGCACTGCACTTCTCTGGTGCGGAATGTTCGCGCTTATAATTAGTACTTCCTCGCAGCTTGGCACACAAATAACGCAGTCGGAATTCTGGCGTGCCTACGACAGCCAGGAAATGCAAGATTTCAATAGGCAAAACGGCTGGAGAAACCGCGGCAACTTCTATGACGACCAGCTCGCCGGCGTCCTGCGCATCTGGGGCCGCAACCACGGCCGGGACAACCTCCAGCTTGGCTTGATCACCGAGGGCTCGGAAGACGTCTTTATAATTGGTGACGAAAAGTTTGAGATCATTTCTTCGATGGAGGATATGGAGAGACAGAGTGACTTCACGACTGTCTGGATCCACAACGACAACGCGCAGCAGCTTCATGGGGGGCCGATGAACCACTACTCCGGTATCACGTTTTGAGGGCGGGGCGAAGAGCCAAACGATGCCTCGGGGGAAGAAAGCAGCGCCGTGGAAGACAGTGGTAAGGAGATGAGAGACGATGCGGGGACGGGACAGGAAACCGGGGAAGAGAATCTGCGGAAGATTCTTCGGGACTCGGAAGAAGGGTAATATACGGAAGATTTGAAACGCGAGGGCTCATGGACTCTGGCCGAGAAGTGCGATTCCAAATGGGAGGTTTCGCTAGAAATGGACAGACAGATTTTGCTCTGTCAAAGTCGCTAGGCCATGGGTGGCTTTGGTGGGCTTGGTCGACGGAACCTACTGGAACTGACTGGAGGAAAGGGTAGTTTTGGTCGCGAAGACAGTGATAAAAGTTTTTCACGACCTGAGTTCTAGTTTCTCATAGACTCTCTTTTAATAGTCCTAAGTATAGTGAGGTATCAGGTAATAAATTATGAGACCACTTCTTGGAGTTTTCCTTCGTATCCCGGGCTCATCATGTTGTGTCTCCGGCATCCTCATCTACATGACTTCCAACTGTTTGGTCCAGCTGCACCCGTAGAGCTCGATATCCTTGCTTTCGCTTTCGATTGGGTGGCCGCCATCGCAGCCATACTGGATAGCGCGCATTGCGGTGTGAGCCCCAGGGCTACACCGATGGGTGATGCGGCGACTAAGACGCCTGGGAATTGCATTTTGCTTCGCGGTTTCTGTGTGCATGAGGGAATTGGAAACATCACTTGTGTACTTCATTTGTATATGCATGAACCAGAGCGCTTCGTTCTGAGTTTCCTGAAGAATATTGTAGAAGTCGTGATCTTGTCTTGCTCACCTCCGTTCGTGATGCTTGCTGGGCCTTGCTACACGACCAGCCCACCCCGCCCAGTGAGTATGCGGCGTCAGATCATTGGAACCAAGATTGAAGACTTCGTACTGGGTGGATTGTTTTAGACACAAGTTCTGGGTCAGGCTCCCACCCTGGACGGACTGCTGAAGGCTCTCAATTAGGGGGCTCGCTATGTAGGTATGCTAGCGATTCCGCTTACCTGGACACAATGCAGTCCCTAGGAAGCACCTGCAAACTCCGGTGAGCCCACTTGATTTTCAAAGAGAAACAGCTTTTGGCTGAATCAGATTGTCATCCATGACTCTTTTTCCAAGACTCTGGCTAGACCATTGGCCTGCTTGCTCTACCGAGCTGCAATAGGCAATTATGCCTTCTACTGACGAAGTCGTTACAGCCATGTAGCCACTAGTGACGAGCAATGAGTTAAAAAAAAAGCAAGTAGAGGAAGTTGGGTTATCTTGCTCAATGAGACACTCCCCAGGTCTTGTGGCCGGTATCCATCACTTGCGTTTTCCTGGAGCACCGCTCTTCCAACACTGTACTGGCCTGCTCATGAGACATTCTTAGATCGGAACCAGCATTTAGGACAGCGGGTGTGATGATGAATACTGCAAACATACTCTAACGCGTCCGTATATTGTTTCCTGGGTCACCTGCCTGTGCTGCAAATTGCCAAGTTGAAGCAGGGGGTTGGTGGTGATTACTACGGCCGAACGGAAAACCAACTGGTCTCCGCTTCGGCACAGAGTTCTTGGTCTTTGAGCGAGTCTGGAGGAGACTGGCATGTGCGTTCACTTCTTCCGCTTTGTGGCTGATTGTTCCACAGTGAACCTGGTCCAAACAGTCTCGAAGTGAATTCGGGTCCAGGTGGACTGCTTGGTACAGGGTGAGGGCCGAGACGATCCTCCAGGAGCCAAGGTGATCATCTTAGAGGGCAAGGGGCCAGCCCAAAATAACACGGATGCCAGGGCAATAACACAGCCCAACCCCTCTATCGATTGTGCTGCAGAGCATCATTTCGCATTCGGCTTTTCTCCCTGACCAGGTCTGGCAGTCAACAGGGACTCTTGTCTATTCAACCCGACTCCAGAGGCAAGAAAACTCAATTGGAGAAGGCTAGCAGCGCGTCTGTTTCACAGCAACCAAGTCGATGCTTGGCCTACGGCCCAGGTTGAAGGCCCGGCCGTCGCTGGTGGAGCTCCTGGTGCGCTCTAACAGAGACGCAGCACACCCCACACCAGCCGCTGTTAGCAGTGACAAACGAGGGAACACGGCCGCAGCCTCAACGACATCACCACTGCAATTGCCAGCCGAGCTCGACCTTGACCAGGAGGTCCAGATAGCTTCCCAGCTGCCTCTGCCAGACACTCCGTCAACGCCAATCCTGCCGCCGCAATCCACGCACCCCACGCCATCCTCACCCTCACCCTCCACACCCTCCACACCCGCCCCGATACGTCGAGTTCCTACCATCGCCCTGCAAGAGTCCACACCGCCAGCTAAACAGAATCCCAAACGCTCGGTCACGCCGCCCAACATGCCTCCGGTAAGCCAAGCTGCCCTACAATCTAGAATTCGCTCAGGTGCAGCGACACCCGCCCGCCGCGCCGCCCAAGCTGACCAGAGCTGCCTCGCCATCTAGAAAGCCCAACAAGATGGCGCCAGGGAGGGTGAACACTATGGTAAGAGCCCTCGAAGCTGCCCTGCAGCGTTGCGTCGTGCTGTCTCAGGCTGACCTGCTATCTTCTAGGCAAGATTTACTCCATCTCGGGGTACGTAACGACATCCCCAGACCGAGCTGCGTCACCGCACGTCCCTTTCGAGTCCGACTGCTAACACGATGGATATTTCAGACCCGTCGTGGTTGCCGAGGACATGATTGGTGTTGCTATGTACGAGTTGGTATGACACAATGACGAGACCCTCGCAGGGTATGGAGGGCAGCAAGGCTTACAAGTCACAGGTGAAAGTCGGCCACGACCAACTGGTGGGAGAAGTCATCCGAATCAACGGCGACCAGGCCACTATTCAGGTTTACGAGGAGACAGGTTCGGCGCTCACAACTTTTCTGCTCGTATCGCCACACATAAAATGCTAACACGAGAAACGAACAGCCGGTGTGACGGTTGGCGACCCCGTCCTGCGAACCGGGAAGCCCCTCTCCGTCGAGCTGGGCCCGGGCCTGCTCAACAACATCTACGATGGTATCCAAAGACCCCTCGAGAAGATCGCCCACGCCGCCCAGAGCATCTACATCCCCCGCGGAGTCGCCGTCCCCGCCCTCGACCGCACCAAGAAGTGGGAGTTCGAGCCCCAGATGAAGGTCGGCGACCACATCGCGGGCGGTGACGTCTGGGGTATCGTCTACGAGAACTCGTTCATCTCCAAGCACAAGATCATCTTCCCCCCGCGCGGCCGCGGCACCATCACCAAGGTCGCCTCCAAGGGCGAGTACACCGTCGACGAGAAGATCCTCGAGGTCGAGTTCGACGGCAAGAAGACCGAGTACGGCATGATGCAGACATGGCCCGTCCGTGTGCCCCGTCCCACCACCGAGAAGAAGTCCTCCGACGGGCCCTTCATCGTCGGCCAGCGTGTGCTCGACGCCCTCTTCCCCTCCGTCCAGGGTGGTACTGTTGCCATCCCAGGCGCTTTCGGATGTGGCAAGACCGTCATTTCGCAATCCGTGTCCAAGTTCTCCAACTCGGACGTCATTGTGTATGTGGGCTGCGTAAGTACAATTTCTCACATGTGGCTCCCCGTTTATCGTGTTTTAGAATGTTCCAAAATGCATCACTTTAAACCCCGTAGCAGGTGACTAACCCGTACTAGGGCGAGCGAGGCAACGAGATGGCGGAAGTCTTGAAGGATTTCCCTGAGCTGTCCATCGAGGTCGAAGGCCGCAAGGAGCCCATCATGAAGCGCACGACTCTGATTGCAAACACGTCCAACATGCCTGTGGCCGCTCGTGAGGCTTCCATCTACACTGGTATCACGGTCGCCGAGTACTTCCGTGACCAGGGTATGAACGTTGCCATGATGGCCGACTCATCGTCCCGTTGGGCAGAGGCTCTTCGTGAAATTTCTGGTCGTCTAGGAGAAATGCCCGCTGATCAAGGTTTCCCCGCCTACCTCAGTGCCAAGCTGGCCTCCTTTTACGAACGTGCCGGCAAGGTCCAGTCGCTTGGATCACCCGAGCGTGAGGGCTCCGTCTCTATCGTGGGTGCCGTCTCACCGCCCGGTGGTGATTTCTCCGATCCCGTGACGTCTTCGACCCTCGGTATCGTACAGGTGTTCTGGGGTCTCGACAAGAAGCTCGCGCAACGGAAGCATTTCCCGTCCATCAACACGTCCGCCTCGTACTCCAAGTACACCACTGTCCTCGACAAGTGGTATGAGAAGTCCTACCCCGACTTCCCTCGGCTGCGTGACCGCATCAAGCAGCTGCTGTCCGACTCCGAGGAACTGGACCAAGTCGTCCAGCTGGTCGGCAAGTCTGCGCTCTCCGACCCCGACAAGATCACGCTGGATATCGCTACGCTCTTGAAGGAGGACTTCCTCCAGCAGAACGGATACTCCGACTACGACCAGTTCTGCCCCATCTGGAAGACGGAGTGGATGATGAAACTCATGGTCGGCTTCCACGACGAGTCTCAGAAGGCGATCGCCCAGGGCCAGAGCTGGGCCAAGGTCAAGGAGGCTACGCAGGACCTCCAATCCGAGCTGAGGAGCCTGAAGTTCGAGTTGCCTAGTGATGGCGAGGAAGTCGTCACCAAGAAGGTATGTCCCATGTTGCTCGCCCCCCTCCCTTGTGTCCAACCCGCACGGGACGCATACTGATGTTGATATCCCTGCAGTACGAGAAAATACAGCAGGACCTGCTCGACAAGTTCGCATCTGTGATGGATGACTAAAGGGTCCAGAAATATAGTGGCTGGCCTGTGTACAGTTCTTGTATGGCGAGTAGTTGGGGGATGGGATAGCAGCGTGCGTGGGCATGTCTCACTGATGCCGAGAAGAAGGTCGCCAAGATGAGGTCGTCATTTTGCATGCATGGTTTCGTTCCCGGCACGAGCATAGGTATCCGTTGGCGGTGGCGGCTTTTCACATATAGTCAGATCAAATGCATACATCGTTCAGTACCTGGCTTGTGTCTCCCTCTCTGCCATTGTTTGTGTCTTTTGGTTTGACGTACCTAGGTAGGTATGTGTGCGTACTCTGGGGAGAACATAAAGAGCAATGGCATCTTCGGAGCATTCGGCCAAGTCCTAAACACCGGAATGAATGTATATACTTGTTCTGAGAAACATGAGAAGGTATGCGCATATCCTTCAGTGTCACGTACCAAAATCTCACAAAGAAAAAAAAACCTGAGCAATGCTTTTACTGATTTTACACTATGCTACTATATTTATTGTTCTTCTCATTCCTTCATGATGGGTCATTATCATTATACAATATTGACACACCGTTTGTGCCCACCCCCCGGGTTTTTGGGTGGCTTCTGAGATGCAACAGTACTCGTCGACCCGGCCTGCCCCCGGCCCTCGAGGCCAGGCAGTAGGTATCCTTTGGTATATACAGCCGAAACAACTGGGTTTTCAGCTTCCTACCCCGACATTCCCTCTTATTTCCACAGCCTAGTCCATGATGTATACCCAAGACCATATGCGATTCTCCGAGCCCTTTTCTAACGACCTTTTATATCCTCGAGCGCCTTGCTTGACGAGACGCGCTTTCTAGGTATCACCCCTTCCAGCATGTACAATTCGAGATTCTTCTTCAAGTCTGCGAGGGATGGCTGGTATTGTATCCCGACCGATGGGCAGTTTTGTGTGCTTTCCCAAGCCACCTCTCAAGCTTCTCAGTATGATCCTCCATTTGGAGACACCAGTCTATCTTCTTCTCATCCCTTTGAATTCTATCCCGCCCTAGCACGCCTTGTTTTTAAGAGGAGTCACAGGCTCTCCAAGGCTCTTCAGCTTATTGAGAACACTCAGCGACAGCTCCTCCAGCTTTAGTGCTGATGGCGAAGGGGAGAGGGGAGGCTCGCAGTCGCTCGATGCCGCGGTCTCGTTCTGGCTGTGGGCGGGACAGTAATTAGTCTTGGGCGCTTGAGTAAGCAACCAGGAAGCAAACCAGACGAAGGGGGGGCGGGCGAGATTGGAGGGTGGAGGGCGTCTCACAGTGGCGGGTCGTTTTCGTCGCCCTTTTCAGGGATTGGCGTGATCATGTCGCCGTTGACGGTCGTGCCGCTCCATCGGGGCGAGGAAGAAACAGGGCTGTCCCAGTTTGACCAGTCGCTGTCGTCGAAAGAGTCGACGCTGAGGGGCGTCCAGGAGAAGTGCTTCGTCCGCTTTGAGTTGGTCCGTCTTGGCCGTCCTAGGTTGGCTGTATCCGATTCCTTGAGGGGGTCCGTGAAGCGCGACGTGGGCGTGGGAGTAACGTCGCTGAATGTGCTGCTCAGGCGGGGCCGCGCAGGCGTGACAGATGCTCGGATGGTGTCACCGCCCTTGTCGCCGTCACTCATCCTGTTGGAGCCTCTGCGTTGGATCCCTCCCCCGTTGATGGGCTCATCTCCGACAGCAACCTGGCGCAAATCATCCACGAAAGTCCACAGGCCTGCTTTGAAGTCCTCCGCCATCTGCTTCACGCCGTTGTTGGAGTTGGGACTCGCCGAGCGAGGCGCCCAAGATGCGCGTTTGTTCAGCTGAGCCACGGTTATCGGCGATGACCGGCCAAGATGTTGAAGGTGAGGCTCAGAATTCTTGATTGGTGGTTTATGAGCGTCTAGCGGGTCGTCAAGGTCGAGTAGATGGAATTCCTGTGGCTTCGTGGGTGACAAAAGGGACAGAGCCCGAGTGTGCCCGCCGCGGATGACGCGTCGTCTTCCTGAGTTAGGCGTGCCCTCCTTGTTTAGCTGCTGGCTCATCATCATCGTCCTCCTGCGGTCCAGCTCAATACTCCGCCGCGTAGCCTCAACATCATCAGTAGCAGGCGAGTTGTGCACAGATTGGGTTGATCGCAACGGTTCTCCATTGACCATGGCGTTGCGTTTCCTGACCGAATCGAACGCGCCCCACTGCTTCTTGAGTCGTGTCAATTCCGCCTCCGCGTTTTTCAGGTCCTCACGGATTTCCAATACACGTCTCTCTTGGGCAGCAATGGCGTGAATGAAGTCATTGGCATCTGTGGGGGACCGAACAAGAGGAGTATCCTTGGGAGTTGGGGGAAAGGATGGGGCATTCGTGTTGATCGGAGTTGGACGTGACGGGGAGTTTGACGGAGGTGCGATTGGCAAGGTCAACGAGAGTCTGTTTGAGTTGCGAGACGTCGTGGACAGTGAGCGTGTAGATCGCGCGCCAAATGAGGGTGCGGGCGACCACAGGGCATCATCTACTGGCGGCGGCGGCGGCATCGTTTCTGATACCGAGGCCCTTGAGCCTTGTCTTTTGTGACCGGATGAGGTTCTCGAATGAACGACTCGCTGGGGCGTGACCTCGTCCATATTGGCGGGAGACACGCGACGGACGGTTGTCAAAGACCTCTTAAGAGGCTGCTCGCACAAAGGGGGCCCGTGGAAAGACGTTGAGTGACTGTGGATCGAAGAGAAGGGTGACACGTGCTGGATGGGGCGGTTGCGACGTCTCCTGGTGCTGATAATCTTATCCAAATGACTGGACGGAGCGCGATGAGCGCGCCGATGGCGTTGCCTGAGGACGTGAGCCTTGTACTCAAGACGGCTCAAGCGCTGGCTGTGCAAAAGAGTGTTGGAACAAGCTGTAAGAAAGCAAATTGCAAAGAGAGGAGCGGTCATGGGCAAGAATTGAAGATTTGTTCCAGACTCAGGGGCATCGGGTTGGCCAGGTCAATCCCCCAGCCAAGCTAGAATCATTGGGTGGTATTGCTTCGCTTGACCCTGTTCCTGGAGCCCCGGAGCGAGCAGCTTGAGCCAGGGAAATCTCCCGGGCTGCAGAGTGGACCGCGGGCTGGGTTTGCGACGTAAGTGCGAGTGGAAGCGGAAGAGTCAGTCGACCGGGCTGGCGAGGGGTCGTCGGTGAGCTGTGCGCCTCTGCATCCGGTGGTTGCGATTGACGGCAGTGGGTTCTGCTAATCTTTGGGCGCTGCTCGGAATGAGCGTTGAAGCATGGGCTCGTGGGCTCTCGTGGGCTCGGTGACCCTGGCAGAGAGACGGGTATATGAGTCCAGTGGGATTCCAATAACGTGGCAATCTCCGGCGGGCCTGTAGAGGCTGTCTGCTCGGGCGGACCCCCCAAAGAATGTTGCCCGCGCTGACAGCGGGCTGTTTGTTGGCTTTGACCTGGGCCTGACGAGCCGAAAGTTCGAAATGAAGGACAGTGGATTGGCGGAGTGGAGACAACAATGCGGTAAAGGGGAGATGCGTGGGTAAGGGGTGGAGGAGAGTGGGCAAAGCCCAGTTGACGTGCAGAATCGCGGTCGAGGTCGAGGTCGAGGTCGAGGCCGAGGCAGGGCAAGGGAATGGACAGTCCTGGAAAGTGACAGACGAAGCGAGCTGGTGGAGAGGAGCGAAAGAAGAAGGCTGTCCCATCAGCACGGATGGCGGGCGCATCTGTCTGGTTATTATGTGCAGTGACTCTTCAAGGCCGCATGATGGTGCGAGACTCATTTCCCTCCATGTAAATGTTTGTGTACAGCAGGACTTAGGACCCTTGCACTGATCTGAGGATCCACTTTTGCAAGTGTCAGGGCAACGGCGATGGGGCCATCAAACATCGCTCAACCGATGATGAAGCCAAGAAGACGAGGAAATACATCAGACAAAAAAGAAAAGCAGTGTGAGCTGAATTTCCACTGAAACTATAAGTAGGCAGCAAATGTCTAGACGCGAAGGTCGAAGTTGGGAGGCTATATTTACAAAATGAGATACTTATTAGGTTGCATGCCTGGCAAGAGAAAAGGCGCAACGGCCGTCATTGCCGGCTTCCAAGTATCCAGGCCCATAGTATTTGCAGTGTCCTTTCCTTCCCTGCTGTCGGATGACGGCTGGCGACAGAGAGAGCAGGATTGACTGGTAAACGGACGACTGGACGAACACGTCAACAAAGGACGTCAATGCAGAGAAACATCGAACACGAACATGGCCCCGAAAACACCGAACGATGCAGGGTTGCGCTCGAAGCTGTTTCCCTGTCTGGCCTCCAAACGAGCCAGCTTCTTCCCCGCAGAAGCCCAATCGAGCAGTTCCAACAGTTGATCAACCTAAACCAGGGTTAGGGAAGGCCACTGCCACGTGCTTTCGCGTTCCGGACTTGTCAAGCGCGGACCAAGAGTCGCGCCAGTGCTGATGGGGGGTGATCTAGTAAGCGCGATCAGGCGCGGTTTCCGCTCTGACGACGGTCAAGTCTTTAGTTTCTCTCCTTTTCCGTCTCGTGTCGGCATTCAATTCCATTTTGCCCCATCACCAACTTGAATTGGAAGAAACACCCTTACCTGGCCGCCGCGCATGCCAAAGACCTGTGTCGCGTTTTGCGAAGCGGACTCCCACCTTTCGCCTGCAACCCGAACCCCGCTGCCCGACCGTGACAATCGATCGCTATGAACGGTCATTGCCCACGATGCGGTCGCGGGAGCAAGCTAAAACTGCGCTCTCCGGTGAGGCTGAGAGCCAGGACACCCAGGAAGTAATGGGGCAGTATCACGAACAGTTCGGCGTCGGCTTCACGAGCAGTTCCCCGGCCCAGCCAGTACCAGCCGACGAGGTGCACGCCGAGATCCAGCGATGTCCGCGGCCACCTAAAGTCCATCAGAAGTTCGCCGGAGCAAACATCTCCGCAAAACCTTCGATGTCCTCGTCAAAGCCGAATGCAAATGCACCAACGACAAGAGCGAACATAGATGCAAAAGGAAAGGCAAATGCAAGATCGCGGGGTCCATCGGCCAAAGAGAACCCCGCCCCGGCTGGCAGCTGCAAGGGGGCCGAGGGCAAGGGTCGGGGTGCCGATGCTGGTAGCAGTGCAGCGAAGCGACCAGGGGGCGTTGGGACCAAGTCGAACGCGTCCAACAGTCGCGCCTCTTCCCCGTCTCATCGTACAACACCTGCCCACTCACCCAAACAAGCGACACCTTCTGAGGCTGCTGGGGTCTTTGATCCTGACCTTGGGTCTCACAGTGGTGACGAAGATGTTCATCAACAGCAAGAAGACACTGTCATTCCTTTGACCTCCCAGACTGGACCCTCAACCGGAACAGTCAATCCAGCACAATTCACTGTGCTCAACAACGATGCCAAAGGCGTGGCACCATCCTCAGCCAAGCAACCAAAGCCACGACGGCGCAAAATGGATCCGTCTCAATCCCCAACCCAGTCGAATGATGGGCGCAGCTACGAGCAGTACATCTCTCGCGGGGACGACTTGATTCCGACCGACCCCGTTGAGAAGCCTGAACTGGCCTCGCAACAAACCTCCCACTCTGGTGATGGAGACAGAACCCTGCAAGAAGACGACACCGGTGCTGTCAACTTTCGCAACATTGATGAATACAATGACAACTTCTCCGTTCCAGACTCACTTGGAACAGGCAGGCCGTCTCATGGCTCCCCTGATCATTTCGCACGACATCCTGAGACCCCGGCGCCGCATAAGAACCCGTTCGCTGGAAGCAAGGCGCATTTGCTACCTGCCTCGCAAATGTTTGGCCAAACTCAAGTCTCGTCGGCATACAAGGTGATCAGCCCGACATCCTCGCGGCCATCGCCTGATAACTTCCAACCGCAGAACTCCATCTCCCCAAACCTTTTCATCTCATCGCCGTTGAAGAACCTAGGTGCAGGGCTGCAACCACTCCACGGTGGCGTCTCAAGCCCCCAACTGTCTATCCCTTATGATACCTCGCCACAGCGTCAGGACGACGAACCGGTCGAGTTAGCCGGAGCCGCCGTCGATTCAACTCCTTTGCACCCAGCGCGCACCTTTCCAAGAGGCCGGGCGGAAGAGTACGAACCATTGTATACATCTCAGCAAGCATACGAGTCATCCCCTCAGCATGCCCTTGGAAACGAGTCAGATGGTAACGCAAGTGAGGACGATGCAATGCGCAGGCATTACAAGGCAATGTTCAAGAAAGCCAAGGCGGAGAAGAGGCTCGAATCTATTAAGTACGAACGCCGGTCTCCTCTGGAGGACGCTGTGGTGCCTTCAACAAATACTAGGCAAGGTGAAGACCAGAAGACAGACTCACAAAACTACCTTGATCAATGTGAAGGTCGGGCCGACGACTACTCTCAAATTACTGTGGAGGACTCACAGGACCGTGTGGTGCTACCTACTAGTGGAGATTCTGATACCCAAAACGCGGTGATCGACGATTCTCAAGATGGTGTAATAACACGGTCTGCCGAGCATGGAGCTCATGTGTCGAGCAACGATGCGGTGGTGATGGCAACTTTACCCAACACAGCACGAAGCGCTACTAGATCTCCTGGTATAGTCGCAGACAACACGCCCAAACTACCAACCCGGATCAGTGGAACAGGAGAGGATGGCGCGGACCCTGTTCCAGAGACGAGTCCTGCTATACCCCAGCCAAGACCTTTCGGTGCAATGCAGCCGTTGTCGTCGTCTGGCGAAACATCGAAGCAAGAATCGTTCACTGCTCTCTTGCGCAGTAGCTTCCGGGAAAGTTCGGCGTCAGAGAGCCGTCAACCACCCGATGCTATGCCTGCAGGGAGACGAACTCGTTCATCTTCAGAGGCCCGGCAACCTGCTGCGCACCGCGATAAAACGGATCTGGATGTCCCGGATGCTGCACCTCAAGTTGCAGTCAGAAACCAGGCGTCAAGAGGCTCTGGAGACCAAGGTGTGGTAGAGGTAGCTGAGACGAGCCCTATTGCTGAGTCTCGCCCACCCGTCCCGGCCTTGAACACCAGGGCGAGACTCCGTGCGTCACGTAACCGAAGCCACAATACGAGCCCGACGGTTCCCGGTAGCTCGGGCTCTTCTCTGAGTGCACTGGCCACGACGCCCGATGTCTCCAGCAAGACGACACCTCTGACGGATGACTCACCAGATGTCGCAGGTGACAAGACGCTGTTACTAACTTCCGAGCCCCATACATCTCCCAGCGTCGCTAAGGCCGGCCGTAGTAAAGGTAAAGGAGCGGCAGTGAAGCCGAAACCTGCTGCAGCTGCCCGACGCAATCTCCGCATGTCGACGAGGCGATCCGCCACATCATTTGGCCGGGATGCTTCCGTGTCAACAGACGAACTGGCAAGATCACCGCCATCGTCAGCACCGACTACTTTCGAGCAGAGTGCGATGCTATCCAGGCTCGGCAGAAGCTCACTGAAGGAGTCTCCAGTTTTTCGAGAGTCTAGTCGTGGCGGTGGAGCGAATTTGTTTGCAGGGATGGCTTTTGCTGTTTCATTCCAAGCCAAACACCCGGGGGAGAAAGACAGTACCTACAACTCGAGGATGGGTCTCTCGACGAAAGTGGGCGATCAGATCAGACAGGGAGGCGGGAAGCTTCTGCTTAATGGGTTTGAACAGCTTTTTGAGTTCGGAACAATAAAGAACGCCGAAGTGGCTTCCTCGACGCCCCAGCCGGACGAGGAAATCAAGCTCACTGCCTCTGCGAGAGCAACCGGATTCACAGCCCTGATTTCGGATGGTCATTCGCGCAAAGTCAAATACATGCAGGCGCTTGCGCTTGGCCTGCCTTGTATCCACCCTCGATGGATCACAACTTGCACAGAGAAACAGAAGCTGGTTGATTGGTCCGATTATCTTCTTTGCGCGGGAAATTCGTCGTTTCTTGGGGAGGCGATAAGGTCGCGCAATCTGCCGACCTACGATGCGGCGTCTGCGAACCTGAGTGAGGTGATCGACAGCCGACCACAACTATTACGTGGATCGCGGATTCTAATTGTGCTGCGGAGGCAGGACGAGGGCACGAAGATGGCGTACGTCTTCCTCTCACGTGTTCTGGGCGCGTCTTTGTCTAGGGTCTACACTATCGATGAGGCTCGGAGGCAGCTCAAGGCCAGTGAGGATGCAGGCCACCCATATGACTGGGTCTATATTGAGGAAAAGATGGCTGGTAGTGCTGCTCTCTTCGCAGAGGATACGGGCTCGACCTCCACAGCACGGACTGCCAGCAAGAAGCGGAAGCGGAAGAGCGCAGCCGACGCGGCGAATCCGGGGCCGAAAAGGATCCGGACCTTGAGCAATGAGCTTGTCATCCAGAGTCTCATCCTTGGGAGGCTAATTGGGGAAGACGAAGACATCGTATGAGATTCTTGTGCACTAATGCATCGCGTGGTCTAGAATGAGGTTACCGGCTTGTTAGAGCCGTGATTGATAATGTTTGATGATGAGATACTGTATGATACGACGATTGTTGGGTACAGGACGGAACAAGGATGGGGTAAAGACGGCCACCAAACACGGCTTCCGTCTGGAGTGAAAGGTCACAATTGTCATTTTCAACAAAAAGGGGTGGGGAAGTGTAGAAGGAACTCTACAGGGCCCATGGCCATGGCTTGAGATACCTACGTGCATCTGGCGCGGATGCCAAAACTGGCGTTCTTTTTGATGTGGACGCAATCAACATGGCCTTACTACCTTTGCTTTCCTATGTGTGTGAATATATCGAATCCCAAGGGGACTGCCTTTGTTGTGATTTTTCCATTCTTGGTGGGAGTTTGACATCTCACAGCGCGTCCAGCAAGCGGCCGTCGATGGAAACCGATCTGTACGACCACTTGCCCACTCCTTTGTCCCTTTCTTTCCGTTGTCCCTGCCGTTTCTCTTCCAGCAAGCCGGAAACCCAGAAGGCCGAGAATGGTCTCTTTTCCCGAAAGTCTAGATGTTGCGGCCTCCAGGGTGGCGACATGCCGAGGGTGCAGCTTAGTAGTGAAGGGGCAGTCGCCCGGACACACAAGACATCGATGCTGGTTGACAATCACATTTTCAACGAGAATGACGTTGTGGTCACTGTTCTCATATTCCACAGTAATTATCGCCCACGTAACAAAAAGAGGCGTTCGTGTCCCGCGGAGGGGGCAAGCGTCTAACCACTGATCGCAGGGGGAATCCACCCCTTTCCCGAAAACAGAAAAAAGCAACAAAAAAACCAACCATATTTTCTTAGTAACGCCTGTAAGACTCCTCTGACCGCCGCCGCCGCCGCCGCCGCCGCCGCCGATAAGCGAGGCTCATCGGGCGGTCTTTTAAGGAGGGGGGTCTCTACTTGTCCCCAGCCCTGATGTGGGGGATTGGTACACCGTAAAACGCCTTCGCCGGAATACATTCAGAGCAATTGATAACCCGCTCGCCATTCCCGTTCCCCGCAGGCTTGCTTTAATTCCCGTTGACATAAGAGACAAAGGAAGGACAGTTAAAAGGAAGAGGACCGAATTAGTTTTTTTGTGGATGTAAGGACGGACTGAGCCGGATGAATGAGAGTCATTGGCCGGGTCGGTAGGTCGGTTTGCTTGGTGTGATTGATCGTCGTTGGCAGGAGCTGTCATGAGGAGTCACGGCGCTTCAGGCTGATGCGTAACCGCCTGGGGGATGTGGATGATGACGACGAGGAGGAGGACGAAGACACCCTGGAAGCCTCACGCTCGCGCGCTTCTTGGTTCTTGTACCAGCGCATCTTGTCGGCCGAGATCCTGATGAAGAGCTTCCTGGGCTGGTCGGGGCCGGCGTTGTGTCGGCTCGAGGGCCGAGGAGAGGTGACACGGGCCATTTTGTGTGTGTGTGAGAGGATGACTTCTTGGGTTGGTTGGTTGGACGTGTTGGCTGTCGAGGAGGAGAGCTGCCCGCGTATGCCCTGGTGAGGTCTTGGGAGCTGGTTGCGTTGGTTGTTGTATCTAAGGTGAGTTATTAGCTTGGAACCCAGGAAGTCGTTGTTGACTTAATAGCAATGCCATTTGTTTTCTATTTCGTTCGGGGCATTCTCCGGACATGTGAATCGTAGATGATGGAAACAGCCGGATTGGGTTTCACCCGGGTACATGGAGTTTGTGCTAACATGCGCTCGGCGAGAAAGTCCGCCGGGGTGATGGTATTGAGATGGGACGATATGCAGAGAGCACTTACGCAAGGACCCGACCGGGGGTTTGCTTGGAGATTGTAGGGCGCGCGGGTGGTTTGACGTGAACGACACTGACTCTTGCTCAAACGCCTCGAGACGAGTCGGGCAGATTGACTGGGGGGTTGACTTCTTGCGTCAAGAGGAGTCGGGACCAAGGTTGCTTGACTGGATCTCTAAAAAGAGAGAAGAGAAGAGAGAGGTAGGGCGAGATATAGGGAAAGGTTTCCCTTTGCAGGCAGCTCGATTGCGGTGGTTACTGCTGCTGGGTAATAAGAAGTCGCCCCTTTTCGCTCGCCGTCCTTCGCGGTGTGTCTGTGTGGGTACGTGTGATTCCAAGCCGTCTGCCACGTGGGAATGAAAGACAAAGCGAGGCAAATCAGTGCTGATGACAGGTGAACTGCGTGGGCAAGAAGATGATCAGCGTCTGTGCTACAGTTTTGGCCCGAGGCATGTTTCCTGACATGCTTTGCTGACTTACGGGTTCGATGGCCGTGGCGAGAGAGCAGTCAATGTGCGATCCGTCTGGGAGGATTTCGGGCGCCGAACTGGGATGGTGTGGTTGGGGGGATCTCTGGGCGGGAACGACGAAAGCAGCGCTGGAGTGCAGCTTGCGAAAGACAAGGCGGGCGCGGAACGGCTGACGGCGCTATTATAGCTCGGGGAGGAGGGCGAGGAATGAGGAATGATGGGATGATTTGAGGTTCAGGCTCGGGCTCGGGCTCAGGTCCAGATCTACGTCCGGGTCTTCGAAAAGAATGTGAGAATTCGGGGGAAACAAGGCAGCCTCCAGCTCACTGATAAGGCGTTTTCTGGAAAAAAGGGATATCTATATTTCTGTCTACCCTCAAGGTTGCTGCAGCACGGACACTGGGGAGACGGAGATTGGCAATAATGGAGATTCTGTTTCTAGGCTTCTGGAGTCAGGGCCCTCGAGAGCTGGACCTGCGGAGCAACCAGGGCTTCAAAGAATGCCCGAGGCAGTCGGCGCTTTGCTACACATGGTGCTGCCACTGCTGCTGGCTTGCCATGAGTTGGTTGCGTGGGTGGATGAATGAGCGAGTGAGAGGTGCTGCCGCAGCTTGCCTGTCACACTTGCAGTTGCAGTTGCAGCAGCGAGGCCGGCCTTTGTGGCCTCGTAAGGCTGAGCCTCAGCCTGCGGTGTGTGGCCGGCAGGGTCGAGGCTTGGGCGGCCTTTGAGGCTTGGGCGGCCTTTGAGGCTCGTCCTCTTTGCGGCGGGTGGATGATCAAAGAGAGCAAGGTGAAACCAAAAGCGGAGAAGCACCCACGGCTGGCAGCTGTTTCCTTTGAGGCTCAAGGCAAGCTGCACGCTTATTACACGGGACAGCGGACTTTCAAGGTTGTTATTGTAGGCTCCTTGGCAAGGGCCGTGGGGCTCAGGGCCGGTCCAGACGTTCCTTCCTTTGACCAGCACGTGGAGTCGGGGGACCGACACTGCTGAGCGTCTTACTTCCAAACCTTGGCTGCCATATGTCGCTGCTGCTATGATCTGCCCAGGTACGGGACCGTTGCAGTGTTCACAATGAGTCGTGTGGTCGGGAAGGTGAAGTTCTCCGGTGATAGGTACTAGGTAAATATTTGATCATTATTAGGGAGAGATATCATTCCGAACATTGAGAATCACCTGCTGCTACAACAGCACTTTATTACACACATGGGCACACCATCAAATCGCCGTTTGTCCGTCCGGAGCACAGCTGCCGGCAATAAAACGGCGGGACGGATACGGCACTTGGCTCACCTGCAGCCCAGCGCTAACAGCAATTGGGCCATGTCCAACCCGGGAGAATCTCAAACCAGCCCGTCTGGGACGCGGGCCGGCACCCAGCTCCAGCCAGTCCTGATGTTTCAGGACCACGGCCAGTGACAGCTAATAAGCCCTGGGGATGGACGACTAATCAATCCCCTTTTCCTCTCACAGCCTGGCCTGGTCGAGATCGAGGCAAGTCAGGCCTATCAATCGGGTCAAGTCCAGGCTCTTCCCATGCCATCGGCATTAGGTACGGACGGACGGTCCTGACGATACGGCAAGGGGCCGTTGGGTCGTAGGCCAACCCCCTGGTCAAGGAATGCAACTGGAAACAGGAACACATCTCACATCTCAAACATCCATCCTCGAGACGTGAGGCTCTTCTCATCTAGCGTGGGATCGATGTGCCTTTCTATTATACCCTTGCTCCCCTCCTCCTTAAGCCTCCCGTCCCTCCTTCTCTACCGCCTCTCGCTCACGGTGAACGCTCAACGCTCAACGAGCACGGTCATTCCATCCTGCAGTGCGCTTTGCTGTTGTCCTGCCTGTCTGTCCTTGGCTGTGGTTCGTTCTTCTGTCAGACCTAGTCTATCATATTCCACTGGTTGACTGGGCTGTCCTGTGTCTCATCAGTCACACACAACCGACAAAACCTGTGATTCGACTTGGAACACCAGAGAACTGACTGGCCAATCAGTCACTTCAGGCTTGCCTAACCGCCGAGACTGGGCACCCAGTGAGCAATCAGCTTGAATGGTTCCTGAGCAAGCAGCCAGCCAGAAGCCAGCCAGCAGTGTAATACGATCGCAGTAATTCCTAACGTCTATTGCTGGGCCCCCCTTTACCAGGACCCCACAGCTCCTCCTTCCCCTCCATCAGTTGATCTCCGTCCCCTGCACCCTGCAGCCTGCCTACCGTCCAGCCAGCTCTCCATTCCGTGTATTGGCGGCCGTGGCGACCTCGACCGGACCTGCAGACCACTCCACCCACCACCTTCCTACCGTACCCGGACGAGCACCACCACCGTCGTGCCTCTCTCTCGCTTATTACGCACCTCACACCATCCTGCATCCTGCAACCACTCTGTTTCCCTTCTGCGACCGCCCAGCTCCCCGGCACTTCTCCGCCCACTCGACTATAACGACGACGACAAAGACGACCCCTCAGACCAGGAACGTCGAAGCCCATCAACGCGGCCTGCATACGCCCTGCCCTGACCTCTCTTTGTCCCTAGTCTTCTCCCAGCCGGCGACACCTCCCACCCCTACCCTTCCACCCCGACCGCAACATCCTCTCAGCTCCTTTCCGGAACACCTGCAGCCATGGCTTCAAGACCGAGTTTGAGCATGTTCACCCGCGGGCTCTCCAACCTGTCCCAGACCTCGGACCCGAGCTCGCCCAACGTCAACTCCCCCGCCGAGCAGCGGGCCGACTCCAAGCTGGGCTTCCTCAAGGCGATGCGCCCTCTGCCCACCCAGCACTACTGGAATGTCTACTTTGACAGGTGCGCCCTCCTAGCCTCCTGGCCCCCCTTCTGCTTGCTCAGCCAAAGCTAACCTGGGCCCATCCGAGCAGACAGCAAAAAGAGCAGAAGAAGACGGACGATGGCCAGGAGTATCAGGCGCAGCTTGAACAGCTCGGCTCCCAGATCGAATCCGTCCAGGACTTCTGGCGCTACGCCAATAACACACCCGTCGACCAGATCAAGATGCGCGAGTCCCTCTATCTGTTCAAACAGGGCTTCAAGCCCATATGGGAGGATAGGCGCAATATCCTTGGCGGAAGTTGGACCTTCCGAGTGGGCAAGAACATCGGCCCGGATTTCTGGACCCGTGTGCAGCTGATGGCCATTGGCGAGCAGCTCCAGGCTGCCCTGGAGGAGGGTGAGCACTCTCGAGAACGTGGGCGCAAAGGCTCCCGGACAGAAAGCTGACGGAACATGATAATTCCAGGTGACCAACTCTGCGGTGTCGGCCTCTCCGTCCGCTTCAACTCGCACCTCATCACTATCTGGCACCGCGACTCGTCAAAACAGAAGTCCATCGACGGCATCATCGATTGCGTGCTGACCGACATGCCGGCGGAGTTGCGCCCCAAGGCGGATAACTACTTCTACAAGAGGCACTGCGACCACCCGGGTTTCAACCCCCCTCCGGAGCTGAAGGTGGTGCTTGACTCCCACAACGCGCGGATAGAAGCTGCTAAGGCGGCGGCTGAGAAGTATATTGCTGAGAAGACGGGCCAGTCCACCCCGTCAACAGCCACAGAAGACTCCAAGGAGTCGGCAGAGGACAGTGCCCCAGCGGTCGCAATCTCTGGGGCTCCGGCTGCTGAGCCTATGCAAGCATGAAATTATTGATGTGTATGACGATTTCTTTGGCCTGATATTATCCATTCATTCAGCAGCCAACATGGGGACACGGCATTTTGGATCACGAAATTGGATTCATCCACATTTACCAGAGCACAACAACACAAACGAGCTCAACCGTGGGAGGACTGCATCTTTAAGGCGTTACTCGAATTATCTTAACCCACGTCAAATAGCATCAACACAACCAAAGAATATCATGAACGTAGCATACCATAGGTAGCATAACCCGGCCATCATCACGGTGAGTGAGCGAGCGGGCGGCTCAGGAGGGGAGAGGTCGAGCTTGGGCCTGTGCGTGGACAGAGAGTTTGGTGGGTTCGCGGGGGTCACCTCAATTGGCTTATTACTCGATCCAAGAATCAGATGAATCGAATGAGCTACATCAACCAGGCATAGCTGTTTCGTCTGATGTCTGAACTGCAGCATGGGTCCCTGTGAGAGTCGCGCTTCCGATGTTAAGGGCCTACCCCCGGCCACAAGGTGTCATCTCGTTCTGCTGTGGTATGATGACCGGCAATCGAAACAGATTCTCCGTTTCCCTCGCCCGGCCCTGGCCCGACCTCGGCACTCTTAAGGTTGGGTTGGAAAATACGCGTAGTCTTGCACTTCAGGTGCGTTTGAGACGCAATGGAGTGATTACGTAGACAGGGAGCGTCCCACATCTTGGGCAAGTGAACCTGATGAGCGACATCAGGACAACTCTGAAGCTTGGAAAGTAGTCTATCTACATGGGTGTAACGAGCAGGCCCAGCACGGCACATAAAACTGTGCAGCGGAAAGCTAGCGAGTCGCCTCGCTGCAGGAACCAGAATGGCAGGTCCAGGTATCCATGGCTTCGCCTTCTCAGGCTGAGCCGCAGAGCCGGACCAGTCCCCCAAGACCTTCACCCAGCAGGGGGGCGGGAGCTAGTATAGACCAAGGGAAAGTGCAACGCCCGGCGTGTTATTGTCGCGCGCCCTCCCTTATTAGCAAAAAGGGCCGGCCAAAACAGGAGGAACGCGCAAGCAAAAGTCTGGGACCTTCATCTCGGAAATGCCCATCTGCACCACCCGACGGAGAGGAGATGTGCCCTTGTCGTGACAGTCTCGTCTGATGTTCATTTCAAGGACGAGGCTCACTTACAACTCGCTGTCTACCCTAACCCCTGAACCCACTTTGCTCGCGATGGCCACCCGGATCAATGGCGGGGAGGGACCCCAGCAGCAGCAGCAGCAACGACGTCAACAACAACCACAGAGCCTTCTACAGCAGCACCAAGCAGCCCTCAGTCAGACCTGGCCACAGCTGGTCGAGTCCACAAGGGAGATAGACGAGCGCATCGGACGAACGCCCACGTCCGCCATGGTAAGCCTGGCCCTCCCACCACCACGCCCTTGCCTTGCTATTCCAGCCTACCATTCCCAGGCAATATAATCCACCCCCCCCCCAACCCCCCGGACTCCGAATTTAACCCACTGCCCTCCCTCTCTCCCCCGGACTTCCCAACTAACACAAGCTCGTGCTCCCCAGAACAAAGACGCCCACTTCACGTCCCTCCACCTGCACCGCGCGCGCGACGCCGACCTCCTCGAGGCCTTCGCCAAGGACCGCCTCCCCGCCGACGACATCTACGTGCCCGCGCACCACCAGCCGGTGAACCCGGAGGACGAGGACGACGTCGTGCCCGACCAGCACGCCGCCTTCGGCATCCAGAAGGCCACGGCGCTGCGCCGCGAGCCCGCGTGGCGCGACTTCGGCCTCGCGGAGCTCATGGCCAAGGGGCCCGAGGCGGGCGCGTGGAGGGGCGGCGCTCCTGGTGGGAAGGGGAAGGGGGCCGGCGGGGCTGGGGCTGCTGGGAAGAAGGGCGCCGGTGGTGGTAATCGGTTGCCTAGGTAGGGGAGGTGAGGGCGTTTGTGTGTTTTGGTTGGCGTCGGTCAGACATGGAGCTGGTCCAGTTTAGCCCACTGGGAGGTCTTGTCTTGACTCTATCCCATGCGCTCAAGGGGAACCGGGCATACTGCGGGACGGCGTTCTGTTGGTCGGGGTTGCTTGAATATGCTAGATCTGATACCCGCGATACCACTCGTCACGGGCGAGGGTAACGGCCCAATTGCGATATGCGAGGCTTAATTCATCTTTTTTCTCCTTCTATCCCGCCACCGAGAAGGCGTCCCAATGTGATCGTGTCCCCCCGTCTCGTTCGAGCCTTTCTAAAACACTGACCGCCGAGCCGCAAATCCTCTTCCGGGTTCCCCATATTCCCCAACGCCAGGCCATGCAAGATGTAATAACACGTAGAAGCCGTGACACAGACGCCACGGCATTGCTCAACCTCGCTGAAAGCGTTTTGCGCCCTATTCTCTTCTCTCAATATCCTCACTTGGCTACGCCAAGATACGCCTCCCTCTCGAGCACCTCCCCAGCAAACTTGACAAGGAACACCGTCTTGCCAGGCCACATCTCCTGCACCGCGCCGGCGGCAGCCGCCCCAGCACCACCGGCCTCACCAGCACCGCCGGCCCCCTCGGCGCCCGCGGCGGCCTGGCCCCCGACGCTGTGAGCGGTGACGCGGGCGGGGAAGCCGGCGCCGTCGCAGACGCCCTCGATCATGCCGGCGACGTAGGCGGCGCAGTTGAGCTGGGACATCTCGCGGGGCACGCTGACGTAGGCGTTGACGAGGGGCTCGTTGTCGATGATCATGTACTCGTCGGGCGTGTCCGGGTTGCTCGAGCGCTGGATCTGGTCGGCCTGGCGGCCGAAGAGGTGCGTCCACAGCTGAATCTTGATGAGGTGCAGCAGCGTGATGATGTCGCGCGGGCGGGCCTGCTGCCGCGGCGGCTCGCGGTAGAGGAGGAGGTCGAGGAGCTTGAGGCCTATCGGGTGGCCTTGGACGTTGAGCCTGTTGGGGCGCGGAATGTTTGGTTAGCTGGTTTGTCTTTGGGGTGTGGATTGTTGGTGATTGAAGGGCAGGAGCTGGAAGGTGGGCAAGGAGGCTTCAGTGGACGTACCTCTTTTCTAGGTCTTGGATGCCCGTCACCCGTCGCTGCGCATAGCTGACCATCTCGGAGAACAGGTACGCGAAGCTGGACTGGCTGAGCTCCGAGGTGCGCGACCGGTTCAATGGGCGGTGGTAGATCGTCTTGCCACTCGTGGGGTAGCGTAGCCCGCTGCCCGGCGGTGGCAGGGCATCTTTGCTTGCTGCTGACTTGTGCGTTGGTATGCTAGACATTCTGTGGCTTTGTGTGTGTCCTCTCTCTTATGTTGCGTTGTTCATGAGCCGTGCGCGATTCAATGGTGGGCTTCAAGGTGTTGCTGGTATCTCAGTACTGGTGGAGGGTTGCATGTGGTAAGTCAATCGGTAGAGCTGTGTCAGGGGTTCGGAGCCTTATCCATGATAAGGACGGGGGAGAAGAGGGGGGTGGGTGTCTCTGGATAGCTCAGCCTAAGCAACTCGCCCAACTTTGAATTGGATTGGCACCAATGTCTCTGCACCACCGCGCTCAGAAAAGGAACATGGTTTCTAATTACTGTAGAGGTATCTATTACGCCTTGCTGAGTTGCTTGATCAGTATACAACGAATATACTAAATTTCATGTAAAGCACATGTTCTTTCCGAACAATTCTACTGGCCCAACCGGCCGCAAATACGGCTTCATCCTCGCTCTCATGCAGCACTGCCCACGGCAGCAGGCTGCTCCTCGGCTGTGCCATTGCCTGCTGTTTGCGCCTCGCCCTCTCCAATAGCAAGCTTCTCCTTGACAGCATCGGCGGCATCGTCGACGACGGTGTTCACGCCCTTCTCCGTCGCGCCTTTGAGGTACAGCTCCGACTCCCCGATGACGCTGCCGCCCTCGACCCACCTCTTCTTCTCGGCCTCCTTCCTCGCCTCGCACAGCTTCAGCAGCGCCGGCCAGTAGACCGCGTGGTCGTACTCGAACTTGAGCCCGCCGTCGCTGAACTCGGTCCACAGCTGCTCCGCGGGCACGTACTGCTTCATGTCCTCGTTGAACTTCATCTTCTCCTTGGTGACGGGGTCCAGGAACGGCTTGATGAGCTTGAAGAACCCGTTGACCAGGAACGGCACGTTGATGATCAGCGCCTTGCCCAGGCGCTCCGGGTAGTGCGTCTGCAGGATGTTCAGCACCTCCTTGGACTGGCTCATCGGCGGCGCCGTGTAGGACCGGGTGGCGCTGGTCTTGAAGTTGATGAGAAGCGCCAGCATCTCCTGGCCCGGCGGCATGAGCTCGATGGTGCGCTCCAGCATGAAGACGAGGTGCTCGACCTGGCGGTGGCTGGGCTCAGTGTTCTGGCGGTTGGGGATCAGGTACTGGCATGGGTGGCCGTCCTTGTCGTAGCCCAGGATAAGCTGCTTGCCCGTCTCGTTCTCGGGCGAGATGTGGTCTGGCGTCAGCTTCTCGTAGACGCCGAACTCGCGCCGCCAGAGGAGCGTGGCTATCAGGCGCTTCTCGGAATGCTCCTTGGCCCACTTTGTGGCGCGGAGATAGCGGAGAAGGCATTCTCTTGTGAGCCAGCGCTTCTCGTCCTCTGTGAGATCCTTTGGCGCATCTTTGGGCACTGTGACGCCGGAGTCAGGTTGTGACCAGTGCTTGACCTGGTTAAGAAGCCATTCATACTTCTGAACCTGGTCGTCGGTAAGTTCAGCGGTGGGCTTGGCCTTGATTGAGTCAAGGGGGTGCTCTATAGGCGTTTTCAAGATGGTGCTGTCTGCCGAGTCTGCCATTGTGAATTATGATACTGAACTAGCCGTGAAAGAAGATAATATGGGCGCTGTGGTTTTGACAGGTAGTCACAGATTTAGGAACCAAACGAGTGTAGAGGACGGTCCGGACGAGTGACAATATCAGTAGGCGGCCTGAGATTTCATCAACACGGGCAGGGAATTATTATGTTGGCGCAGCAGGTTGGTTGTCAAGCTGTCATTAAAGGGGTTCAAAGGAATTAACTTGACCTGTCGGTGAATGACCCGAGCCTTGTGGAATCTCATCCCGGATCTTCGGGGCGGGCCACTAAATCTCGCCTGATCTTGGTAGTGGCTTGGCCGCAGTCAGCGCACGCAATCGATAAGATCTCAGTGTCCCAGGGTCTGCGTACAGTACTCTGAGAACCCCTGCTCAATTAAAGCTGTTTTCTAAAAGCGCGTCGGGACGCGTCTCCCAAATCTCATCCACTCTGAGGGGGAACCGAGAGATATTGGGTTTGCAACACAACCACGTCGACAACCAGTCAAATTTTAGCTTTTATCACGAAAAGAGAGACAGTGGCCTTCATCCAACTACGGCCAGGAGACAGTATCACCATGGCAGACCCAACAGTGTCAGAGCTCAACGAGCTCTTCGGAGCCGGGGATAAGGGCTTGGGCCAGGACGTTGTCGTCGAGATGCAGTCCATCATGAGGCTGCATAACTTGGCACCTCAAGACCTCTTCTTCAAATGGGAATCATACTGCATCAAAATGGATATAGAAGCGACACAGCCGTCGTATGAGAAGATGAGGTCCTTCAAGCAGGACCTACAGGATGCTCTGGAGAAAAGCACCCGGGCTCAATCCCACGCCAAACCAGAGAAGCATCGGGTCGGTGCAACGCCGAGGGCAGGAGCAAAGGGTGGAGATGTATTTGGCATGTGAGTTGTGTCTATAAGAGCAAGTCTCCGTCGTCATGTATTGACCGGTACCAGGATTGATGGCCTGTTGCCAAACACTCCTGCGGCGAGGAAGAGTGCCATTAAGAAAAAGGAGACGCCAACGTCTCGCATCAAGTCAGAACATGCAGCGAGCTCACCGGATCAACGGACCACGGCCAGTTTGAAAGACCAGCTGGATTCCATGGGGGCGATGCCGTAGGTCTCCGTGCTGTGTGGGTTTGACTAGGCACACTTCGCTAATTTGTGCCAATAGCCCTTCATCCTTCAATGACCGTTCGAACCCGGGCGAGGTTCTGGAGGTTCTAAACAGCGAGCTCCCGGCTGCAGAGCCGCCAATTGCACCCTTTGGAGAGTCTCGCGTCAAATTGACTGCCGGATCAGACCTGAAGAAGCTGGGTTACAAGCCACTGGGCATGAAATTATCAGAAGCATCCGAGATTCTGGACGACCGGATAGACGACTTTCTGAATATCGTCATGGATCACCATAAGCTGGACCCATCTGCTTTCGGCAGTGCTGCATCTCAAAGTACCACCGAGATCGTAGCAGTCGGCCGGATCGCTTCAGACTCTTCAGAAGGCAAGCTCAACGCCGCTTCCCTAGTCCTCGAGACCTCAAGGAGGACGGGTGGTGGCCTGCGCGTACCCTTGAGCATGGAGAAAATTCAGAATTACCAGTTCTTCCCAGGCCAGATTGTCGCCCTGCGAGGAAGCAATGCATCGGGGCACAATTTCACCGTCAAGGAAATCCTTGAAGTCCCTCTCCTGGGCAACGCGGCGTCGACACCGGCAGCCTTGCAAGCCCACCGGGAGAAGCTCGTCGGTGGCCCCGACGCAATGGAAATGGACAGTGAACCTCTGCCCCTAAATGTTCTGTACGCATCCGGCCCATATACTGCAGACGACAACCTAGACTTCGAGCCGCTTCACCAGCTTTGTACCGTGGCAGCCGACACATACGCCGACGCTCTGGTTCTGGTGGGTCCTTTCATCGACATCGACCACCCCCTCGTCGCATCAGGCGACTTCGACCTGCCAGAAGAGGCAAATATCGACCCAGACCTGGCGACCATGGCCAGCGTGTTCAAATACATGATATCTCCCGTCCTCAACCGGCTCGTCGCCGCCAACCCCACAGTGACAGTCATCCTCGTCCCTTCAACACGAGACGTCATCGACAAGCACGTCTCGTGGCCGCAGGACTCCTTCCCGAAGAAGGACCTCGGCCTCCACAAGACGGCCGTCAAGATCGTGGGCAACCCCATGACCCTCTCCATTAACGAGATGGTCCTCGGCGTGTCGTCGCAGGACGTGCTGTGGGACCTCAGGGGCGAGGAGTGCACGAGCCGCCCGCCGCCCGTGCCGGACCTCCTGGCGAGGCTGTCGAGGTACCTGATCGAGCAGCGGCACTACTTCCCCGTCTTCCCGCCCTCGGACCGGAGCAAGTACCCCAAGACCGGCGCCGAGGACGGGAGGCCCGTGGGGCCGATGCTGGATGTGAGCTACCTCAAGCTGGGCGAGATGGTTGGTGTGCGGCCGGATGTGCTGGTCGTGCCGAGCGCTCTGCCCCCTTTTGCGAAGGTACGTCCCTGAACACCTTACTACGGTTACTGAGTGGTTCTCGTTGAGCGTGTGACTGACTGAGAATACTTAGGTTGTTGAAAGTGTGCTTGTAATCAACCCCGGCTTCCTTTCAAAGCGCCGAGGCGCGGGAACGTATGCCCGGATGACGCTGTATCCACCCTCACTGTCAGACATTGAGGAAGCAGGTGGCAGCATGCTGGGACACAAGATATTTGATAGGGCGAGGGTTGAGATCACCAGGATATAGACCAGGTCAGATCGTGTTTGTTAAATAATGCATGAGGGCATGCAGGAGTTTTGATTTCTCGTTGTTACGTCAGGGCTAATCGCCAATGTCATATTATTCCTCAACACGGTGCACCGTTGTGAGCGCAGAATGTGTCAACGGGACTGTTGTCGAGACCGACCTTGTCCGGGCGGTACGCGCTTTTCTAAGGGCTGAGTTCGGTGTGGACTGTGGAATTGGACCACCGTGGGGAGCCTTGTGTCCATCTTGCAACGGCTTCCTATGGTCATTGGCCTTTTTGATCAATGTCTGCCCAGTCTGCGTGCGCACTTGGTGACGACAGAGACGGGGCCGACGGTTCTTCGACCTTGCAGTCAATAGTGCTGTGGGTGGGCCGCCGTGAGGAGCGTTCTCGATACTCTGTCTACCTCGAGTCTACCCTCCTCCGCTTGTCGTCGTCATAACGGTCCCTCTCTCTGGAGTATTCTCTCTTCCTGTCTATGTGATCATCGCGGTCCCGTCTCGGCGACCTTGATCTGGACCGCCTCCGACCCAAGGGCATGGCATTTGCCCCCTTCCCACCATAGTCACCGCCCCTGTCGCCCTCCCTCTCCCCGTCCCGGTACTGATCCCACTCGGTCCTCTGTCGCCTGGGGTCATCGAACCGGCCCCACGCGCCCGTGTCCTCGCTCTTCAGGTCCTTGTACTTGGTGGCGCCCTTCTTGCCCAGCTTGGTCATGTCGCGCATCTGCAGCGCCTGCGGCAGCAGCTCGCGGTTGCGCACGTCGTCGGCGAAGCGCGCGCCCATGATGTCGCGCTTGTCGAGCCCCTGCGCGGCCGCCTCGTCCTGGTAGAAGGCGCCCTTGTGGAAGTACTTTTGCATGTAGCCCATCTTGCCGCGCGACTCCTTCTCCTCGCGCTGCCGCGACACCAGCGCCTCGTCCTCGGCCGCCCGCTCCGCCTCGGTCAGGTTCTGCCGCCGCTCCTTCTCCGCGATCTCGGCCTCCTTGGCCTCGATCGCCTCGCGCGCCCGCTTCAGCCGCTTCAGCTCCCGCAGCTTCCACGCCGCGTACTCGGCCGCCGGGTCCAGGTCGTCCGTGTCGTCTACCTCCTCCTCGCCGGACCGCTCGTCGTCGTCCCAGTGCTTCTTGCCCGCCGCTTTCGCGGCTATGTCCTTTTGGATTTGTTCCTCGACCAGCGCGTCCGCCTCGGCGCGCCGCTTGGCCTCCTCCTCCTCTTCCTTCTTTGCGGGGTCCTCTTCTTGTTTCGTGCGATTGGCTTTTGATATGAATTTGGGCCGCACCATTAACCGTCTTGGAGCTTCCTCCTCACTGCTTTCCTCCTCTGATGAGGATTCATCTTCGCTGCCGCTTTCCTCTTCCTCCCCGTCCTCGCTGTCTTCGTCCTCGTCCTCTGTGACGAACCCCTCCTCTTTGGCTTTGCGCTCGATCTCGGCGCGCTGTTTCGCTGCCGCTAGCTTCTTTGCCTCCTCGCTTGCCTTGCTGCTGCTGGAGTTTGTGCTGATGATGCGCCCCGCGCTGGGCACTTTCGGCGGCGGCGCGATGGTGCGCTTCTTGGGGGGTTCGGGCTTGACGTCTTGTTCGGCGCCGCTGTCGTCTGAGTCGGAGGATGATGAGCCCCCTGCTGCTTTGCCGGCGAAATGGCGTCCCGGCCTGACGGGGTTCGCGGTCATGCGTTTTGGAGGCATCTTCGGAGTGGTGGTTTGGGTCAAGCGGGAAAGTGGTGAGGATTGTGGTTGAAGCTTGAGGTTTGATGTAGAAGTGCTATCGTGCAGGGGTGGGGAGCAGGGTTCCGAACAGGAGGTACTTACGCAGGTACCTAGGTACCTGAGCACCCGGCACCACACCGTCGTTAGCGTGCCACTGACGAGCCTCCCACTTACAGGTCTCTGTACCACGATGACACCAAACTCGATGTACATGCAAGGTCTTTTGTCTGTCTCAACAAGCATTCTGCTTAGTATACATTGTAGTTACTTAAGTAAATAACAGCATAGCAATCAGAGTACGAATAGCTAGCATGCACCCGCCCCCTAATACAAAAATGAGAGGCTCTTTCCGCCCTGCTCCAAACATGGCCTGCACATCTCCTCTTACCATTGAACTGCCAACCGTGGAGTGCACTTTGATGATACATATGCATGCTTTACGCACGCATGTCAGCACCCTTGAACACTGCCGGTGCCGGCATGAAGCTCACATTTGTTTGACCAGTCTCCATAAGAATTCCTCCCTGCTGCACTGGGAAGAGGCCTCGATTCATTGGGAAGGAACTCTGCCACGCGCACTGTATGCCTGGTCTTGGCCGTCTCATACACTTCTTAAGTCCCCGAAAACCGGAAGAACTCAGCTCCGTCAAAATCAGGGAATCGACTTTGCACGTAGGATATGAACGCTATCGACTCCTTCGCCTTGAGGGGCAACGGACGAACAAGTTTCGCTCTGTATCGTATGATGCTGAGACTCTGCTTGGAGATCGGGTCATTTCGATCATAGTCTCTGATCATTCCTATTATATCCTGGTAGCGTCTGAATTCAACACCGTAGAGCTGCCCATTCGTGATTCCTCCCAGAAAGCTGGAAATGGTTCGAAATGTGACCTGCTCTGGAGATAGTGGTGCGCTGGCCCGTGGCTCGTGTGGGTTTTGAGCGGACATTACGGTGCTCGCGTAGTGTGTCAGACCTAGCTGTGACGTCTGAGAACTGCTGGAAAGTCGTCGTTTCTCCTGCGCAGAGTGTGTATTCATGGTGTGACTGAAGCATGTGTATTGGCTGCCGTCACTCATACGGATTCCTCCCTTAGCCTGACTGAGATGTAAGAACGTAGCACAGCCTAAATGTCTCTGATTACAAGATTAGTTACCTTTTAGTGATACTGACTGGCCTTTAATTGAGCTCCGTCAGCGAAACCGCCGTCATTCTTCCTCTCCACGCCAATTTCATATCTTACATCGGGCTTTCGTGGTCCCTAGATCATCGTCAGTCTTCGACAGATTTCCGCTACAAACGGGAAGGGATAAGTGAAACTAGGCCTCGGATTGGATGAAGTCTTCAACTTCAGCATCTTGGAGTTATATTGACCAAAATTTCTGGCCGGCGGGCAGAAGTTCAGTAGCATTGTGAATTGAGGGTGGGCGTTGACAATACAAACACGCAAGGGACAACCATGCTGATACCTTGATGTCAAGGGATGTGTGATGCACGTGACAGAGAGGGGCATCGGAAACCGCAGAATATCAAAACGGACAGGAAGCCAACCTGAGAAGCAAATGTTGCTGGACCGAGCTTAGTCTATGTTTAACATGCAAAGCATGCCATATACTACTAATGCTCCGCGAGTGCTAAGGAAGAAGGTAAAGTTAAATTGCACCCTTTGCTGACTAGATTATACAAAGCACTGACATAGCGTTAGAACATAGCGGATCCTCAGTCAGTCTCTATTAGAGGTAGGTGTGCCGGAGTGAACGGGCCAAGGATATTTACGGTAACATTTGCAGGCTTCTAAAGTAGGCAGAGAAGCGTAGTCAAGAGATTGATTCTCGAGGTTCTCCCTCGTTCTTTCCCTCTATCCGAGTTTTCGCCAGACTCTATGCCCAGAACCCTCCCGCGAGCTCACTCGCATCTCGGGCGAGCAATTAACGACCTTGCCAATCCTCTTAAGCCTCGCTCTCTTTCTGTCACTGACAGTCTCGGTAACCGAAGTGCGCAACCTCGAGGTGGCCATTCACTATTAGCGCCGGAACGCCCAGCTTCTGCGCGAAGTGACATGTCACTTTTGTGTGAACCTCGAGAGAATCCTCCATTTGAAGGGTACCAAGGACCATTCCCCAGCGTCGAAATCTTTTCCAACGTAGATCGAGATTCATGCCCATTACGAAGCGGAGGTTATCAGCATCGGCACTTGCCCAAATTCTGGCACAGCTTGTCCAAAGCACATAGCCTCAAAGTGGAGTTCACCCAGCGAGGAGAGCCGTTCCAAGGAAAAGAACTGCCGGTAGTGAGCTGCCGCCGCAGACTCGGAATGTTGGCTTTGCAGGCTACAACGCATCTAACCTGAAAGATGTGCCCAGCGGCAATTTCGAGCCCAAGATTAAGCGCTGGGTACATAACATCGATAGCCTTATGCACAATGCAGAACGCTGACAAACCCGAGCCACCAGATTCCGGTGGTTCGATGCTAGTTTATTGATGGAAACAGATATTTGCACACGCAAAAACAGAGGGTGATTACACCCATACATCGCCAGCAGTAAACCAACACCCACGCCCAATTCGCACATCCAATTCACACACTCAATTCAAATACCTAACACCTGTATACCTAATTTATATAAGCATTAGATAACATAGGTATTCAATATATGTGTGTTAGGTATATGGGTATTGGGTGTGTAGGTATTGGGTATATGGGTGTTAGGTTTGTGAATATTGGTTGTGTTATCGTGTATAGATGTGCAAATAGGCTTAGTGATATGCTTCAATTGGCTGCAGCTGTAGTGTGAGTGATGTATGGGTGTACCCTCCGTTTTTACGCGTGTGAATATCCGTTTTCTCATTGATATTTCTGTCGATTTTCCGGCATTCCCAGCGCTGCCGGGTTTCCGGGAGCCTTGTGCTCGAGTCAAATGCGCCAATTACCACGAAGAAGGGTCGGATCCTAAGAATCCACCATCGATAGAATGTGATTAATCAATCAATTAATCCAGCATGTCAGCACAATCCTTCCGGTACAGCATATGACCCTTTTTGGAACACCTGCGGCACAACATATCACCTTTTTGGGCTCAGTTCACGGCTCGGGATCAATCCTGCAATTCGTCGTGCATGGCAGGCTTGGCAGCCTCACTTTGCTTGTATATCGACACAGCCTTGTGGACTGCAATGTGCTGTTGATGTAAACAGACATATGTCGGATGTGTGTAACTCGCCGAACGAAGTCAATTTACACTTTCGAAGTCCTTTTGCAATACATGGGCAGTCAATAGTCTGGGCACCCGTACCAAATTACAACTCCGAGTCTCTTACTCCTTCGCTATTCATCAACCCATTCATCGAAGGAGTTACGCCAGAAAGAAGTTGATAGGGATAATGATATGCCGAGTTCATGGGATATGGGCTTGAGCAGTATTGATAGGGTTGGAGTCGGCTTCTAGGAACTCATTAATTACATACTGGGCTCTTCTCCTGGACAAGTATAAAATGGTCACAAGTTCTCCTCTACTTCACTTCAATGAAACAACCTCAACCTTCACTCTCAGTCCTCTGCACTTTCTCTCATCATTGCTCCCAAATACCATCAAGAAGAAAGTCTTCATAAGCCTCTAGAATTTCATCATGCAGTTCAAGCACATCACTGCGGTCTTCTTGGCCACCCTCATCGGCGCTCAGAGCGCAGCCATCATCTCCCGTGATCAGATATCACAGCAAGAGCAGGAACCGGAACAAGCGCTTGTGCTGCTCAGCAGTGAGATCATCCCAGCTGGTAATCTTACTATCTGGGGTGTGCCCGAAAGCGGAATTCCAGCCACACCCGACATTGTTGACGACGTCGCCTCTCCTCACGTCAACCGCCGGTGCGGCAGCAATCAGGTTACATGCCACACATCGAACCAGGCTTACACCACTGTCTGCTCAGCACTGATTGGCACCCTGGGAGGTTCTGGGGTGGGCACCGCCCCGCGCTCTATTTGTCTAAGCCAGTCGGGAAACCAGTGCTGCATTAGTTGGGGCAATCCGGTGCCGGCACTGGTGCAGAGCAATCTATACAACGCCGCCAACAGCGCCCGTAATAGGTGCGGTTCCAGCGGCCTTGTATCAGCCATCGTCGCAGATACCAATCTGCATGGTATTTGCACCAACCAGTGTCTCTCCAACAGACCTGACGGTTGCCCCAGTGCGTAACATTATGCATGCTTGGTCATGGCTGTTGAGTGGAGAACCTGAAGCTAGTTCTAAGAACAGTTTGGGGCTCAAAGATATGGAGGCGACTTGTAGTGCTCGCTTTGGAATACTTGAGGATGGCTGGTGGCAAAGGCTGATATTAGTTAGTGCTCTTATAACATTTTCTTTTTGACTGAATTTCGCAAAGACAATCCAAAGTAAAAATCTCCTTTCACTACCATATGCAGAATGCTTGTACAGTTCTAATAGGTCTATTCTATTGCTTCAGTCTTTGGAACCCCAAGATACAGAATTGTCCTGGGAGAAAAGATATCTGGAGATTGGCATCCAAAAAGGACGCTTTACGCAATCAGATTCAATATAGTGCTAACAAGAGGGCGGAAAACGCAATACTTGATTTTTGTGAACCCTAAAGTACGATCTATTTTCTAGACCTGGTTAAGTGTAAAGGACTCTTCGTTGCCACTTAAGTAATTTCTCAAGTCTGGCTGCCACTCTACAGGCTATACAGAACATAAGCAAACCCGTAGATTGGGGTCATAATAGGCAGGGGCAAAACTCCTCGATCAGTAAGGTGGATCCAGAAAAGGTGCGATAGTAATGGTGAGTGTGGCAGCAAGTTAATGCAACGGCCATTGTATACGGACAGTTCAACTATCATCAAGTGTCCGCGTACGGAGCACAGAAATATTGATAACCAGCCGTTTCCTGGTTCGGTCCCGAGACGCGAGCATAAACTCGTATGCTGAGGGAGATTTGATGGGAGTGGGAAGATTGCGGGTTCGGAACCTGATGACTATGTGTGCTGCCAAGTCGCATTTACAAAGGACTGCTTACGAAATGGGGAGGCATTGAGGGAGACTCGGTTAAATGCCAAACTGGGTAGGAACTCTTGGCCTGCTGGCTCCGTAGAGGCGATTCGCCCAAGGAGCAGGGCTACAAAAGGACCGAGGTAGCACAAGACTGAAATGGCAGGAGCGTAACCTATTAATCCTGTGGCGCCGGAGAGTGAACTGTTTCCTTCCTGTCAAATGGGGCCGCACTGGTTGCGGGTGGTCTAATACTGGGTCACACAACGTGCAATGACTGCTCGCCATGCCGGGTCAATTGCCCCATAGACAATCCGTATGGCCAGCTCGGCTTCATTCAAACGCTTCCTTGGTGGCAGTACTATAGTACCCGACGTTTATTGGTTGCAGTCATATCAGACTACTCTGGGGTATCTGGCTATCTCTTGCTTGATCACATGTGCACATTCAGCTGCAATTTGCACCGGTGGGGGCCTTCTGCGAGCACAATTCCGTGGGGAGTTCAGTCAAGAACAATCACCAGTTGCGACCCGCCCAATCAAATTCCTCTTACTCGCTCACATGACGATTCCCTGGGCGGAGTTCCCCTGAATTCTACCTTTAGTTCCAAGATGTAGTCACCGACAGCCAGAGGCGCATGTAATTGCAGTACTTTCTCGCATAAAATTCCTGATAAAGCCCGCCACTCTTTCGGAGTGAGTTCAGAAACATACATTCCTATAGTATGAATCAGGATGGTACTTGGGAATCCAGCTTCATGTGGGCACAGCTACATCATTTATGTTACCAGACCGCAACTGCGAGGTACCCCTACCTACGAACAATTGAAAGTATAGTCTCTCGCCCACATAACTCAGCACTTGGTACAGATGGGTCAATGTGCAGACTGCTCTGGAAAGCCGATACGTCCAGTCTTGAGATCAACCACTCAGGAAAAATAAGATCGAAAGATTTGGGGGGGTTGGGGGGAGGGGCAGTATTTTCTCCTCCTGATTCGATCTAGAAGACTGGAAGAAGGATTTGGGCGATTGCGCCTAGACTAGGGTATAAATTGGTTCACCATGCGGCTAAGCCGGGTATGTTCTGTTCCGTACAACCGCAGTGCACATGCATATGTGCGTTGCGAGCTGAGGTTGGCGTATTCCGGCCCCCACCCCCCATTCCGGTCCTCGGGGCTCATCACGCGCAAGGTGTTATTTGTACACAGTACATCAGTGGGTTCTTGCCTTCTAACGAGCTCGACCTAGGCGACAGCCTGCATATACAATGGTGTATGTTTATGCAGTCAGCTTCCTTTGTGTGCTTGTGTGTTTGTTGTCTGTTTTGGGGGCGGCCAAGTGGCGCAGGATGTTTGTGTAGTGAATCCAATATGAATTGCCACAATCTTCTCAGTTGAGGTTCCTCAGATTCAAAAATGAGATACAGGTTGGGCACTATCAAATCTTTTTATGTTGGTGTGGGCTGGCCCCATTGGTGAGGCAAAACAGCCCTTTCGCCTTTCAATGGGTTCGTACTCTCCCGATTCTTCTTCACCTGCTACAAACTCTCCTGAATTCATGAGCGGTTCTCCTCCAATTTTTATCCCGATTTTTTAATAGAGTAACATCCTTTTTTCTCAAGCAGCGACTATGAGCGAGTGCGACCCCACCAAGATCCCACTCTCGGTTGCACCTCCTGGGCAGAGCAACGATGTCACCGGAGGGCCATTCCAGGCCTGGATGCCCCGTCTGGTTATTTACACTACACTCCCTGTCGCAGTCGGTTTCGTCTTATTGCGGATATATGCTCGTCTGAAATTCAGAATCGCTTTTGGCTGGGATGATGGTAAGCCGCTGGCCCAGCTCATTGCCTCGCCCTGTATTGACTGCATGTGCTCCTAGGTCTGTGTCTTGCAGCCATGGTGAGCGGAGATTGTTCTCTAAATTGGAGTGTTTCATACATGGTGGTGCTAACTACAGTCGATAATGCGCCAGCGTTGGCTTTTGTGGTGTGATGTTGTCAATCGGTCAGAATCTGAGAACGAGATGAGCTATTTTACCATATCGATTGCTAATTCTCTTTCAATTATTGATGATGTGAACGGACGGCACAGTTTGAATATACCCCTGAGTTCAATCACTGAAAAGGCCATGCAGGTAAGTTTATATCCTTTCTCTCTCAAAATGTGATTCCTGAGAAATGTCCCTTCCACTCTGCATAAAGATGGACTTTGGAAACCAATTTTGGCTAATCACCTGGGGCATCCTCGCAGGAAGCCTGCGCGCTGACAGCGTCATACTGTTTTGCTGCTGCGCTAGTCAAGACATCTCTCTGTTGCTTTTTCCGGCGCATCTTTTACCCTTCCTTGCGCAGCAGGTTCATGATATGGACTGAAATCATTTTGACTACCGTCGCTTATGCCGCTTTCTTTACCGCATGGATCGTAATCACTGTACCGCACGCAGGCGAGGAAGGATGGATTAGTCGCGAACTCGCCTTGAGAATGGGTCAGTCAACCCCAAAGATCGTCCTTGGACTGGGTGTTCTGGGCACTTTTACCGACTTCTACATCATCGCGATCCCTCTGATGGCTCTCTCGACCCTGCATATGTCATTGGCCCGAAAGATTGGCGTTTTGGCACTCTTTGCCACTGGGCTTCTGTACGCACCTCTTTAGGCGTCCCCTTATATCGTTGCTCGTCGGTGCTAATAGTGGAATCTGAACATCACAGGGTGTGTGGTTTCTCGGTAGCCGTATTGCTTGCACGAGTTGACAATTATCTTAAATCGATTGTATACAACAAACCCGACCCTAGCTGGTTATCAGCACCATCATATGCATTAGCGTAAGTATGAGTCGTCAACCAGCCTCCCAGAATTGCCCTCTACTCTAACATTGGTTTTGCCCAGTGTCGGGGAGATCAACGTCGGCATCGTTTGTGCTTGTGTGCCAGTTGCATTTCCCATATTTAAGAGCATGTCCAGCAAGTCCAGCTCTAAGTGGAATTCCTGGAGACAATACCTCCTCAAATCCAAACCGACCGCAAATTCCTCTCAAGAGCTTACAGGAGCGACAGGGAATACGTTACCGGCACAGCGTCAGCTCCCGAGAGTACCCAAGGGCAAACTCAACACCCTGCTTTCCTTACTGAAGGGGTCGCGACACACCACTCAAAACTCTTTGCAAGGACAGAAGTCGCAGCAGATCATTACTATAGCCAGAGCAAATGATATCGAAATGACGCCTTACTCTGAGCTACGAACAATCGACACCGACAACATGTATCACTCCCATTTATATAAGCAAGGGTTACACTCAGATCCAGTGGGTAGCTATGCAAATGCCCGTCGGGTATAATGCCTTTTGATTGCAGAAGGTACCTTGAAGGTGGAAGATATCAACGGAGTCTCTGGGAAGCTTGGGCCGACGAGTGTAACTTTTGAACAGGATCCTCCTTGATGCCACTCTTGGAGCGACTTTCAATGGCCGTGCGGCTCTCTCAAGCACTATCGATACCACAGGGACAACCGCAGGTGCTATTAAAGCCACAGGCAATGCTACGTTTTGTTGGCTAAGCGCTCGCCCATTAAAGCCAGGCCCAATTACCCAAGTATCACGACGAATACACCTGATACTAAAGGCCTGGATGATTACGTTGTGTGGAAATAAATAAACCCCATGGTCTGGGCTGAAAGCTGTGTAAGCAGTCTCATCAAGAAAACGAATTGTACACCACGAGGTCTCTCGCAAATTCTGCACCAAAAGAATGTCGTCGGAAGATACTAGCACGCTCAATTTTGAGTGGATCGAGTACATGGAGGTGTCATGCATGCGTCCCTGAGATAATTCAGCAAGAGGGAATCAACTGACCTTACTACATCAAATCAGTTCCTGAAGGCCGCACCAATCAGTCTGGGGATCAGCAACATAAGAACAATAAAGTAGTGAACAATGAATGTGTGTTTTGTTTTGGGTTGGGGGACGGGGGAGGTGGTTCCCTGGATATTCTCCTTGGCTGGTCTCATTTCTCCTGATCAAAGTCATAGCTGTTGCCGAATTCCCTTTGCAGGTAAGACCCTAGAACCTTTTCGTTCTTCACCCAATCCACCGGAATCTCCAACTGCGACTCCAACCCAGCCAGCAGATCCCTCACATCCTCCCCGAACTGCAGCCTCATAGGGTTGCGATACCACGGCGCAAAGTGAATCATAGCAAGCATGACCCTCACCTCGTCGCTCATATTGGGCATCCCAGCATGCCAGAGCCGCAGGTCCCTCAACACAATGCTCCCCTTCCTGACATTCGGCTGCGACGGACCCCTCACACTGCGTCTTTCAGCTAGAATATTTTCTTTGATCCGCCCACTTGCCCGCTCGCCGTGCTTGCCCTCCTGAGCCGAAATGTCGGCGGTGTGCGTGCCGAGCCAGAGCTCCGTGGACCCGTTCTCGGGCGTCATGGTCACGAGAGGGATATTGACGACCAGTGCGAAAGGGTGCGAGGGATGGTCAAAATCAGCGTCCGAGTGTACGGGCTGCCGCTGGGGTGAGGCACCGGGGAGGGGCGGCATCGCGGAGTTGGCGGAGCAGAAGGTCCATTTCGGACGGGGCCCGAGGACTGTCGACGTGATTTGGGTTGCGATGGGGTCTGTTGCCTTGGTCAACACTAATGCTTCCATGATCATGAGGTAGAACGGCACGGACTTGTGAAGATGGATTTGTAAAAGTACTCAGCTACAGGCGGGAGGTCTTGTTGTAAGTTGCCCTGGTTGTAGTTGAAGGGCCCCTTGTCGCCAAGGGATTGCAGGTACCGCGCATCCTTGGCCATCTTCTCGTTGAGGGCATCCAAGTCCTTGTGGGGTACGACATCCTCGACGACTACAAGCCCATCGACGTGCAAACTTCGGACAGCGAGCTCAAGGTTGCGCGGGGCAAGGGATTTGTTGCGCACCTCGGCCTCTGACGGGCGGACGACGAACGGGTGGGTTGGTTGCGGCTGGCGTGTAAGTGATGCCAGGCCCCTCCGGCCGCAGCTCAGAGAGAAAACTGCGCGCTGGCGGAACAGAAAGTTTGAGGGTTGTGCGATTGCGCTCATGATGCCTGCTTTAAGAATGTCTGCTGATCGAAAATGATCAAAATCCGCGTCTTTCCCAAGCATTTATGTACATGGAGTTAGCGATAGGTTCCGCGAAGTGATCCAATCCCGAGCTCGGGTTTGCTCCACCCCGCTGAGCCTCCAAAACCGAGCTCGGGATATGTTACTCCTCTGGGCCTGTCTCCACCCGATCCCTAAGGCTTCCCTAGATCTCTGCAAGTGGCTTGCTTATTAACTTGATTGTAATTCGCTGATTTCTTGAGAACCTGCTGGAAATGGTTTACTCCATTCAACTTGGAGGTCTGAGATAAGTCGTTGGACCGGCCAGCCGGTTGATCTTTTACACGCCATAAGACGACGGATGACCTCTTGCTGCGAGCCTTCGTCACGTATGAATCTTGCACCTGGGCCCATGTTGGTATCTTGTTGCCAGCGAGGGATCAATTCACTTACAGAATGCAATAGGTCCAAATGCATTGACTAGGACTGCAGGCGTGTTTGCCGTGAAAGCAATGCCGCAGAGGTTAAGTCCACAATTTTCTAGGATTTCTGTTCTCGTATCCCCGATGTCCTGTGTGTCGTTTCGCAAAGTTTTGAGCAGCGTAACACTCGTTGGCGTTGCTTCAGTGCATAGTATGGTCACGCAGACCAGTTCGTAGTGAAGCGCAGATGCTATCCTCACTTCAGCCCCCGATCTTTATCTTTGGGGAACCTTGAACCTACCATGACATTCTCTAAGCATTCTGATGGACGGAAGAGAAAGACCAAGGCCTCGATCCTGCCGTGAGTATGGTCTGAAACGAGCTGGCAGACTTAAAGACCAACTGCGAAGCATATCAAAAAGAAGAACCCATGCCTCCTCTGTTATCGTGCCTGAGAAACAAGCATTGATCATGCGGCCCAGAATGAGTGACACAGTGTTCAGGTAGCTCTGATCTATATCGTGCTCGCTCGGCAAGGGCATTTGATCTAGATCAATCTTGAGAGGACATCGCTGAAACAAGCTGAAAGTGATGTCCTCACGGAGATAGTTCCAAAATCCTGCAGTCCTGAGACCGGATCCCAGATAGTCTATGAGCGGGCTTCGATAAGCTGCCAGTGAGTAAGCACCTCGAAGGTGCATATTTGGGTCGACCTCTTCTACGTAAGGTCAGCTTTGTCATGGTTGTCTCGCCTGGTCCAGGCGTACCACTGAGGATCTCATATGAGCGAAGAAGACAGACGGAAGCGAGTGCTGTTCCCCGCGTATCCACCTCACAATCGTCATCATCTTTCAGCTCAATCAAGATACGAATGCAATTTCCATGATAGTACTCAGCTGCTGCCTTCGCAGAAGGCTCTGTGGTCTGGCTGACGTGCACTGCAGCAAGAGCCAGAATCGCAGCAAATGGCAGTGAGTTATCTAAGGCGATCTCAGGAAGTTTTGTCCCGAACAACTGAGAACTGTCGCTGAGATCATACCACGGAGCGAGTTCAGTGATATAATGTTGAAAGAAGCGCGCGACTGGAGGATACAGAAGGGCGTCTCGTGGCTTTTCAGGCGAGGGAAATGTTCCGGGGGTCGAGGACTCTGAGAGCTTGATTAGTCGGCTGCCATGTCAACACTTCAAAGTCACTGACCTGCACGTTCAGCTTCGGTCTCATCCCCCGTGCTCTTATTGTGAAAAATTGGAGGAGCTCCACTGCGGTCGCAATATCGCTTTGCTTTAGAGCATCGATGGCAAATTGGACTTGCTTCGTCGCCTAGCCTCATGTAAGACCGTGTGCCACTGCTATGAAGCCATAGGCTTACACTTGACCTTTCGCACTCGACAGGTGTTGCTGGATTTCCGGCAAAAAAAAGGCTTGTTAGCATGATCGCTCACGCAAATATTACGAGGTGGGAGTTCCAACCATGCTATCTCGATGTCAGTAATATGCCGCCGTTCTTTGTTTCGTCATCAAGCAGAGCCGAATGTCTCACCTGTTGGATTGAAAATACGAGGCATCGTGGCCGTGTGACGACGATTATTATTTAGAAACCGACAATCGAGCCGTGTTGACAAGCGAGACCCCTGATAACAGCTGTGACGAAGCGCATCGGGATGTTCAAATGCGGAAACGTACAGGATAAAGTCCTAAAAAAGCATCTGATGACAACACATTTTCTGTCCGGAAGTCGGCATCATCAACCCGACCCCAGAAACCGTTCGGCAGCCGCTGCAGTGAGCCCGCCATCTCGGGCCGCAGCATCAGAGCGTGCCCCGGCACTCGTAGTTCCCCTAAGCACTAACATGGCCAAGCCCCAAAGATCAGCGGGAGCTATGCTCTCACAGCCCTGGATACGGAAAATTCAAGACACTTTGTATGTGACGGATACCTAACAGATGGCTTGAAGGATCCGAGGTCAAGAGGCTGTAAGAATTCGTGTGACTTCACTTGACAATCCGGGAATCTCGAAAAACGTTGCATTCAGAAGTGGTCGAGATGAAAGGCTGTTTACGTATATAATAAGACGATGAAACAACCGATCAACGAGTTTGTTGTGTCTTCAGCGAATCACCCCATTGAAGTATATCAATCTCATCAACAATTCGCTACCTACCATTCCTACTACTTTCCAACTTTCAACACTTCAACCCCTTCAAAATGGTCATGCAAACCCTCCTCAAGGCAACCATCCTCACCGCCGCCGCGACGGCCGTCAGCATCCCCGTCAGGAGCACATCCACCCCTGACGCCTTCCGTCTGTCCGCCAACGTCACCCGCCTGGACCTTACACCCTCCATTCAGGGAAATGAACTTACCTATGTCTCTGACGCCGACTGCCAGGCCAATATCGTCTTCGCACCCGCCGGCCAGGGCGCCAACTTCTACACAAGTGGCGAGATGGTCGGCGTCAACCACTTCTCCGATGACTCTTCTCCCGGCGCCGGTATGATCGTCACCCCAGGAGGCACCGCGACGGTACCCAGCTTGAACGCCGTGGAGCTGAAATGCTCGGGTAGCACCACCGGTGTCTCGGTCACTTCTGCTGGACTCCAGTATGATGATGGAGCGTGGATGGCTTGCCCGAGAGACGGGGCTGTGGTCTTGAGCTTCAAGCAGGCTGGGCAGAGGACCCTTGCTTCCTGCGCTGATGTCCAGCTTCTTTCCATTTACTGAGAAGTGTAAGGAATTAGTTTTTTGCGTGGCATGGGAAAATCAATTGCATGTAGAGAATACAATTTCTAGGAATGAGCCTCAAATGCCTTCACCGCAGCTTGGCCACCATCCTAGGAAACACTAGCGCCGCAGTATAGAGACAATTGAATACAAGCAGGATGAAAATAGGCAAAGAGCAAAGTTTACAAGCTGATGGATCTTAGTAATGAGAATCAAACAAGTAGAGAAAGTCCCTGGGTACATCCTTGAGCCTGCCCACACATAGTATTAGAAGGCCGCCCCGCAAAGTTTGGTCACAGCATTCAAATAAGCATCTATGGAGGAAGAATGAGACCGTCTTCCTACTCCATTGATCAACTGTTATACAACTTACTTCTTAACTTTGAGCTCCAAAGCAGTATCTGAGATTTTCATCCCCATACTAGTATGTACATTTACTAAATGTGCCTCGTCTTGAAATAATCGGTGCAATGAACCACTGACCCTCCGATTTTGTGCACGTCCACCCACTATGCAATTCTGCCCATTACGGAGCTGTATTTCTGCGGTTCATGGCTGCTGTTGACTCTGTGGAGAGATTGCTTGCCCCTCAACGATCGACGTAGAACGTACAGTCCTCAAATCTGGCGTATATATGCGGAAGGGTCTGTGAGAGCACACTAACTGGCTTCTAGGTCGGTGATAAGGAACCATTGCTGACAAAGACCACGAGCACCGCAGCGTAACTATGCCTAATTAGCGTAAAGGCTCCCCAAGATTTGACAACCAGCACAACTTCTGGGAGAGTGTATGCTGAGGCCTAGGTACGAGTGGTGAACTTACGCTGCCGTGGCTGCGAAAATCTCAGCACGCCTTGCACTGGTGATCAGGCTGAGTTTCACAGCGAAAAGAGAAGTAAATAGCACCACCATTGCGAGCTTTGCCGCCGCGTTTCTCAAGAAGTAGAGGCCGAGAATGGGGCCGAGCAAGAAAGACGCTGCGGCAGATATTGTTACGAGCGTGACGATCATATTCACAGTGGATTCGCTGAAGCGGCTGTAGTAGTTGCCGTCACTGGCCTGCTCTTTCTACACACAGTATGAGCTGGTCAACCTCCGAAACCAGGGTAGAAGGATTTCAAAGCAGATAAGGAGGAGTTTTACGTACATTTCCAATCAGGTTTCGTCTCAGAAAGTCCGAGAGGAAATCAACTTCTGCCCGTGACTTCAAAGACACAAGGTCATCCTGATTATCTAGGAATTTCTTTGCTTTTCCGAAAAGAATGTGCGTTGGTACCTGGAAGTAGTGTCTCAAGGCAATCAAGACTCGCTCCTGGGGTTGTCGGAGATGTGCAATTTTACTTTGCAAAAGTAAGGCCTCATCTGGATACTAGGTATTAGTCGCACACTCTGAACGAAAAGAGCTCTTCACTTACGATATTCTTTGATCTTGGCTCTCAGGTCCCATACCAATTGCATCTTAGCCCTTGCGTCCTGCCTAAATCTGGGATCCCCCTCTGTAGCCTGTTTGACGAATGTCTCCCATCTTCTGGCCGTCTCTTGAAGATCCAGATCGCTACCATTAGCTACAGCGTCTCGATGCATTCTTTCAACTCTATTCTCGAGATCTAGGATCTCGCTCTGCAAGTACAAAAGATTTAGGGCCGCCAGCTTGTCAAATTTCCGGAACACTAAAGTCTCGTTATCGACATCACGTGCCAACCACTCCGCAGCAGCGGTATAGCCTCCTCTCCGCTTCTCTTGCAGAGTCAGTTCAATATCTATGGACATAGAGTGAGTAAAAAGGTCGTGTTTTTTTTTTCATTAGCAAGTGAGCCAACGAGGCGGGGCCGGAGAAGTAAAATGGTAAGTACGATCAGAGAAGTTGATGACGCCGCGGAGTCTGCCTTGGCACAGACCTATTGTTGCACAGCTGCGCCTCGTCCGGGGTTGGGACCCAATCAGAAAGTACATGATGCAGAGGCATCCTCTACTGCTCACCAGTCGTTGCGCAGACTTTTCAGGCTTTTTACACGCGCTGATGCCCAATGGTGAGGCAGTGCCGAGGCGTGGTAAACAATGAGGAAGTCCCCTGTGCTCCTCTCTCGACACATTTCAAATTTTCTGTTCCTTGCCTCTCAACACCAAATCGTCTCCCTTTTTGAGTTTAACAATACTTTGTACACAATTTTTCATGTCCTGGGCTGATAAGAAGCAACCTCAAGATATTGGCCCCCGATGGTGCGCCTCCGTACAGGGTTCCGTACATACTCTCTCAGTATCCTAGTGCTTGGTTTTCACAAATTCGCTGAAAGAAGAAAGCCCACTGTGCTTTACCAGTGGCCTGCGGAAGGTTCTGAGGACGAACAGGACGAAAATGAGCCAGCCTTCGAGAAAGTCGTGTCATCTTCCAACCGTGACGTAACGGCGTCTGAAGACATGACCCATGGCCCAAGCAGATCATCGATTTATTGTCTGAAGATGATGAATCATCAGACTCTGAAGATAATGAAGCACCCTCTGAGAAGGACATCAACACATTTTGGGAAGAATACGAAGTATCAGACTCCGGAGATGATGAAGCATCCCTCAAGCAGATCATCAATTTGTTGTCTGAAGATGATGAATCGTCAGACTCTGGAGATGATGAAGCACCCCCTGAGATGGACGTTGAGTCATCTTCTGAAGATGATGAAGTATCGGACCCTGGAGACTATGAAGCACCCCCGGAGAAGGACATCGAGCCATCGTCGGAAGACGAAATGTCGGCCTCAGAAGACAACGAGCCACCCCCTGTGAACAATCAAGAAGCCCCAGGGGATAAAGAGCAACCGGATACGCAAAGTCAACCTTGGGAACCAGCGACTTCTTTCAGCTACAGACGCTTGGTTGCAAAAGGATCAATTAACGGCAAAAACTTGGATGCACTCGCAGATTCGGGAGCTAGTTTCAATGTCATCAGCCAGGAGCTGGCGGGTATACTAGGTCTTACTATCGACCAGACCTCTGCCGTCTCGGTCTGTCTACCGAGTGGCGCGATGATTCGCACGCTGGGAAAAGTTACCGGGGTTTTCAACTTCTCCGACGAGGAGAATTCGTACCCACTCTTGTGCATGGTCCTGGAGAAATGCGTTCACCCTCTAGTTCTAGGATCCCAGTTCCTACGAGTAACTCAGACCTTAACGAAGTATACCAGCCGCATCAAGAATGTCTTTTCAAATATTCTTGGCCTAAACTTCCTGGCTGTTCTAGAGGCGGAACAGTACCTACTGGATGGATATCTTAACGGCCAAGCCGCCGACATTGTCCCGGACACAGGCTCTGACATTATGGTTATGTCTCTTCTATTTGCAAAACAACTTGGACTCACAGTCCACAACGGGCCTGAGCATAGGGTCAAAGTTCAATTCATTGACGGATCTGAGGCTTACACCATTGGGAGGGTGCGAGGTGTGAAATGGCGGTTTCAGCGATATCTAGACTGGGGCAAGCACACACTGCGCAGGGATGGATACGAGTTCCACATTATTCAGCATCTACCTGTCGACGCGATCGTCAGCAACGACTTCATTGCTAAAGTCGGGGTGTTCAAAAATCACACGCACCGTCTCGTGTCACGACGACCAGAGAAAGCCCACACAGGCATATACGGCATCCGATATATGGAGTCGAAGCGTGCTCACAAAAAGGAGCAGAGTAGGTTACAGTCTGCCGCTACATGATTGAGAAATCTCTGGGCTGGTCCACTAATCAGTTGATAGCAGTGAGTCGCATCCAATCTTCCTCCGCAGAGATGGAGGAAAGCGAGCTCCACCGCCGCGACGCGGCTGAGGAGGACATCGAAGAGCTCCTCCTGACGGACCCAGTCGCAGCGGAGGCCAAACGGCTCGAGGAGCAGGAGAGGAGGCGTGCTCAGGACCAGCACAAGAGGCGTTATAACGAAGTTCAACTGGCCTCCATTCCACAGACAGCAATTATCAATACTGGAGGCATTGCGCTACCGGCCCAACATTCAACCACCCACTCCTCATTGCACAATACGAGCTTGACTCAGCAATCGGCTCACGCCCCATACCAATCACAGGCAGGTGTCGCAACGGCCGCGAGTTTCGATGTAGAGTCGGGTCGACCGCAGGCAAAACGGCGTCGTCTTGAACTTCCGGGGTGGCTCATTGGGTCTCGCTGACACGAGTCGCAAGAAGGCAGGCGTCATCAGTAGAAATCAAACGATTGAAGATGTAAAACCAAATTCCACAATCCATAGCCGAATAGCCATTGTCCTTATGTCTGTCTCAAACCTAAATACAATATCTTAACATTAAATCTGCCTTCTACTAGTACTAAGCGAATTAGATGCTATAATACAAAACCAACATATTCATGTTGTGTTGCTGTGTAGCACATCACGAGATGTTGGCTATTGGGACATTTTCAAGCGAATGACTAGATTTCGAACTAGAGAGGGCCAAAAAAAAAAGGAGAGCCCCCCGAATTCTCATGCTGCACCCAGTCCTGCCGGCTGTCATACAGCTGCGTTGGGCTTTTACAGTCCTCGTATGTGCAGATGTAGGGGCGCAGATCGTGTATGAGATGAGCTTTCCACGCTTTATCGGCCAGGATTTCCTTGGGACACAAGAAGAAGCAGTAAGGGCACTCGAAGAACTTGTCCGAGGGTGTATTGCGCGACCTTTTCGGCGCCGGAGGAAAGTCAACAGGCGCATGGGCGGCTTGCCGTGTTGACGGTGCATATTCTGAGAGGGTCCAGTTCGAGCGGTTATCCGATACCTCGAGACGTGTGACGTCAAGTCTGGTGGCAGTCGTAACGGAGGGAACAGCACCTGGGGTATACTCGCCAGCTCGATGTGGCTGTGCCGTTGGCAATTGTGTCTTTTGAGCCTGGTACGATTTTGTGTGTTTATCGAGTTTGTCCCGGTGTCTGGCCCAGTACGCAAATTGCTGTCGGCGGCGACCATTTGCCTGTGCGATGCGTTCGATAAGGTAAGAATTGACACCAGTCCTTTTCCGCTCTTTGTCTTGGATTAAGACAGTTCTGATCGGCTCCCACACTTCATCATCGTTTTCGCCCGATGGGCCTTCAGGTGGCTCCGCAGGATGATTTTCTTGACATGCCCTGACCTTTCGATACTCTAGAAATATTGAAGCGACGTAGTCCAAATCAGCTTCCTTGATAGCTTCAAGAAAATCGACTCCAGTGTCCTCATCTATCTGTCGGCAATTGGCAGCCCTGGAAGATCCAAGTCGGGTGGAAGGGTTTTGTATTTTCGTGGACATCTTGAAGAGTCTGTTGATAGGATCTCGTACGCCGTCTAACAGGAGTTCCATATCGATTTCTTCTTCCTCGTCTTCGTCTTCACCCTCATCTTTCGTTCTTTCTGTTTCTGAGCGTTCTCCGCTACTTTTATCCAGCCCAGATGCACCCTCTTGGCTGACGCCAGGACACAATTGGAACACTGTTTCACTTTTGTGAGTAACTTGTTTCTCAAACCGAAATGGAGAGGCCTTACCGTCATCCAGAGAGTTGATCAGGTCCTGCATGAATCTGCGAAGTGTCTGCGCCAGCCTCTCGGCTTCCCGAACACGGTAGTCCAGAGAGCCATGGCCAGCAACGAAGAGTCCCATATTTGCAGCCCAGAGTTCAAATCTCTCTGATTCCACTACCAATAGATCATCGGGCCATGCAGTAACAGCGCTCTCTTTGAGAGCCTTCTCGACTTTGCGAAAGAGGTCTATAGCGTTGGAGCCTAGATTTGCAAGGGACGCACTGCCAGACATTGCGTCTATGAAGTTGAACCTCCAATTGAAAACAAGCGATTTAGACGAATTGTGTATGCAAACCTATCATACGAGGAAGTGAGAAGAATGCTGATTTCCTTTTCCTCGGTGAGGTTACAGACAGGCAAAGGCAGCTCTCCCTGCACGTGGTGTAATCCTCTCTGAGTTATTTTTATTGCGTACTAAAATAAGCGAGCGAATGCCATTCAACTCGAGGCTACATTATCCTCAAGTGTGGGGCTGCATGTCAGCAAGGCAGAAAGCGGAGTAGTGGCAGTAATACTGGCTGATGCGTGAACGTTGTTCTTGCGATTTCTCAGTTCAGCGCCAGGGTCCGCTCATGCTATGAAAAGTTTTGTCAGATATCTCGTCTGCTGTACGCGCTACCACCATGTCGGGCATTGAAGTCGCAGGTCTCGTCCTCGGGGCCCTCCCTCTCGTTCTCAAATCCGTGGATGCTTACCGAGACGGCTTCCGCAGGTTTGGCACAACCTTTAACAAGCGCAAGCATGTCGAGAAGCTGGCTCGCGCACTGCTTCTTCAACAACGGACTCTAGAAGAACTCATCAAGTCGGTCATTTTAGCGAGCGGTTGCGAAGATGTCCTGGCCCTGGATGATGACCCGGTTGGATATCTTAAAAACCCCGATGTTCAGGAGCAAGTGGAAGAATATCTCGGCCCAAAAAGCACCAGTTTCCTCGTCGACGAGCTTGAGGTCAACAGCGAGGCTGTGGGGAAGGTGGCTAGGCGTATATCAGGCCTTGTGCCTGGAGGTCAGGTAAGAGTCACTGCAAATTTCACCACGAGAACCAGTTCTGACACCACCGCAGGGGCTGAAAGATGACCTCATCGCCATCATCGAGGCCAACCATGCCAAGCCAAGTTTGAGGGCTGATCTTACTCCGAGGATTAAGCTGGTACTTGGTATCACTGACATGAGGGACATGATCCAGGAGATTGACAAGGGCACTGATGCACTCGATCGCTTCTCGAGACTCACCTTGTCGAACCGCCAGTCGATGAACAGCAACTCATCCAGGAACTCAATGAAGCTGGCGAAGGCATGCAGACAGATACGCAAACTATCGGAAGGTCTTTATACTGCCATTCTGGACGGTTTCCAAGACAAGTGCCACGAGAGTCACGAGGCAAGGCTTTATCTTGACGACCACATCGATACTGCTCATCGATTACTTCAGAGGCGCAGTGCGGTAGACTCTGCAGCTCCACAGATGATGTTTGATTTGGTTTTCCATGCTGAGGGACAGAAAGACGACGCGCTGTACTACGAAACAGTTGTCCAAGTCTTTGATGACTATAAGATTGACGATGTATACCACGAGACCACGCCAGAGGACTTGGTGAAAGCCGTGGTTACTTTTAGCGTGACCGACGCTCGATCAACCTGCAAGCCCAAGGTAGCTACAATTAGTAGCATCTGCGAAACTATAAAGGAGGCATGTGGAATGAAGTCTGGCATTTCTTTCGCATTGCTGGGAAACCGGCAGATGGGTACATTTCCGGACCAGAAAGCCATGCCTGGAACCCGGACGCTCTGTCAAGTGGACCACAGGGACTGCGTATCCCTAATTCAAACACTGAAGACATCATCGACCCTTCCGTTGAAACCTCGGATGCAGCTCTCTCTACAATTGGCGTCCAGCCTCCTGCAACTCCTCAGCACGCCATGGCTTACACAAGCGTGGTGCAAACACACAGTCTTCTTCCTTCTGCCCGAGCATCTATCCGGCCCGACAAGTCACGCAAAACAAAATGCCCAGGTGGATCTCAACCGGCCCTTGGTCGTCTGTAGTTTCAGCGGCGAGTGTCCAGTCGTACCTCCCATGGAACCAAAGGCAGCACTACTGGAGCTAGGCATTCTATTACTGGAGATATGGCACGGAATGACTTTGGAATCACGCTTTGGGCTGGATGAGTCCATTTCACAATCACAATCGATGAAATACTACGAACGTCTGGTGAAAGCCTTGGAGTGGCAGGATGACGGGACAAACCCGATGCTAGGCCTCTACGGGCAGGCGGTTTCGAAGTGTCTGACTGGAAACAACCTGTCGGCTGGAAAGTTGGTTGATTGGGAGGATTCGAAGCTCTGGAGCTCAATTTGCAGTGATATTATAGAGCCGCTGGCGAAGTTGTGTAAGAATTTCTGATTTAGAGACTATCTTTGAGACATAGGACTTCACAAGAACAGTTAGAAAAGCATGAAGCTTTGAGCGAGAGCTAAATGTAAAGTGCCATCGAATAGTAATTTTCGTGGCCTTGCATATTCCAAGCCTTTACCTGCGTCATTGAAATATGTCACTTGTCCATAGTATACCAACTGCTATTGCATCATCTTGTCCAATGGTGAAGAACCCGCTGGAGGATAACCTTTTGTATCAAATTGGAATGTCCACGTGCACACACCTGGCTGGCCGATTGAACAAACCATACTGCACCGACTTGCTTCAGCCTGACGTCGAAACACATCACCTTAAGCCCAGATGCCCAGATCCGCAGTGCCGCCACTATCTTCACAGTGTATAACACTCCAGAGGAACCAGTCGCGGTGATAGCTCTGCCAGTTGGCAGCTGTCGCAGAGATGCAGCCTTTGATGTTGTCGTTGATGCTGGTGAAATGTATCACCATATGGCCCTGGCCATTCGCGTTATACTGTCCGCCGATCCTAGAAACCAGGATGGCTGCCGCACCAGCAGGGGAGTTGACGTCTCTCCAGAGGCCCGCGTCGTTGTTGTGGGCACAGACGCATTCACCGAGGACCTCGGGAAGGGAACTGGCCAGCAGGCCGAGGGCGAAGGTGGAATATGGGAGTTGCATGTTGGCTTCTCGAAAGAAAGTACGCTTGCTCAAAGATGAAGGAATGCTACACAGCACCGAGTGGATTGTTTCTGTGAGGCTGATGGTCCCATCTCGGGGAAGTGCGACGTGGAACTGGACGACTTGCAGGTCGATAGCATTGAGGAGGCCGGAACTTGTTGTATTTTTACAGCTCCGACACCGCCATTTCACGACACCATATGTCTCAGGCTATGCTATGATCGCGAGTCACTTGCATTCTTAAGTGATTAAATCAAACCAATAGCCTTGTGTGCGTGTCTCATTCGAGTGGGGCTGCTAAAACACACAGTAGGCGTTGCATGTCAGCATTGCAGTGTGTATTGTGACCATAAGGGGGACGCGAAGCATGTGGTACTGTGCCGATATAAAATGCAGTGTGTCTCATATCCGTAGTACTGTTTTACGACACTGCCGCCATGTCGTTCCGATCTGCAATGGCGTTAACGCTTCAATAAACAAGTCACTGCAGCGGATCAATGTTTCGACGTGGCTAAAGGGTCATCTTCAAAAGGGACATAAGATGTCGGATTCGCTTCGCTAAAATTGTTACCTAAGTTACGGCCCTATGCTCAGGGATTTACCAGTTTTGCACGTTCTTGGGTTTTTGGGTTGGTGTAATTCAATTGCTAGCCGGGAGGCCTTTCAAATTTCTATTGCTAGTATTGCGAGCCCGAAGGGATAAGCGCAGCTGGAAGCAAACTGGCGGCTAGTTACCTTTCTTGTGTTGCTTGTGAGCAGCTATATATCTGATAGAAGACTCTAGGTACTTTCAACGTTCACCGTGGTCAGTCAACTCCATGTAAGAACCCTTGACGGCGCCAGTCTTGCGACCCAGTCCACCAGCTGGGTCACCCCCTGTTGCCTTAATCATAACACCTCCCCCATACCCCCTTTTTAACAACCAAGCGCCGGCGCTGACGACACCTGTAGTCCAGGCTGAAGCCACAATACTTTCAAAGTCCAGAGTATCGAAACAAGGCAGGCCGCGCCACCACCGTGTTCGTATACCCTCGGCAAGGATCAGGAGGAGAAGCGCCGTGTTGACGCCAAAGATGGCCCACTGATATTGCGGCTGTCCCACACGGTAGGCTGCGAACTCGCCGCGGATGCTTGCGGGCCGCTGACCGGTCATGTTTCCGGCAAGAACGAGCTGGCTGCCGCCGTAGATGCCTAGCACGTCTTCGAGCATAGCGGTGAATGAGTCGGCGGTGGCGCGGAGCGTTTGGGTGGTCAGGTCGTCGTTTGCGGTCAGGGGAGAGGATTTGATGGTTTGGAGATTGTATTCGAGGGCCTCGCTGAGGACGGAGACGTACAGCGAGGTGCTCATGCGTGAGAGGAGATTGATGGAGCGGATGGCGTTACTGCGGAGGTGGCCCGTGCCGGTCTGGTCGACGTCGTCGACTTTGGCTTCGAGCACATCAACGGCGGAGACGGTCATGATCTGCTCGGTATTGTTCACTTTAACGGTGAACATGGTTGGCTCGAAGGTGACTGTACATTGGACTTTGCTGAAGCTACCATAACTCTTGCTGGCCACCACTTCGATTATGTGGGTTTCGTTGTTGGACACGCCTACCCATGCCAACATCGCGGCGTCGTCAAGGGCATCGCGATGCCACGCCATGACAGGGTAGAATTCGCCGGCGATGGAGTTGGGCAAGCTGCCCTCGACCTCCCAGATGTCGACGTTGTCCACGTTTCTGCTGAAGGTGAAGTTGAGCGAAGCGCTGGTGTTGAACTCGCACGTCACGCTTGTATGGTACCCTGTCTCGTTGTAGGTGAAACTGAGCAGGCTGTAGTCCGCAGGAACCCCTTGCACTGGGGTGAGGCCCTGGGCGGCGCCGATTCCGTACGAGCGGCCACGGTACGTCCAGGCCGGGTTGTCGGGCTTGGAGTGGTTGCGCGAGGTGGTGCTACCACCGGCGCTGGCCTCGTGAGCCGATTCGAGCAACTGTGCCCGGTAGTTTGGGACAGGGCAGTTGGACAGGGAGATGGTGGATGACAAGTCGCCGCCGCCGCGCACGCGCGTGCAGTTCTGCACGAAGTTCCAGACACTGTTGTTGCCGTCGAGGTGAAACTCGCTGTCCCACAAGTCCGCAGTTGCGTCAGAGTAGAAGGGCACGGCAACGCTGCCAAGCATGGCTATCGCGGATGTGGGCACGGGGGTTAACGCGCCAGCCCATATGGCCCCAGGCGCCTGTGCAAGAACAACCATGAGCAGCGCGGGAAGAAGACTTGGGAAGGACAGGCTTTTGGGGGTTCGCGGCACGATGATAGCGTTGAGCAGCCCGACGGTCCTTAGTTGTATGGGCTGGGTGGCCAGTCGAAGCCGGAAGCCCGCGCTGATGACGCCAGTCAGGGTGGTTACCTGAAGGGTTCCCATGACGGCAGATAGAACCTGGACAGTGACCGAGATGGTCGTCTGATGGCGACGAATGTCTTCCCGCGTGGATCCCAGCATGCGGAGGCCAGAGGTCGAGATGAGGGCGACGGACGCGAAAAACGGGATAATGAGAGCCGCAAGAGGGAGAAATCTCTCGAGAAGACTTGTAATTCCTGTGCCGGAGCGCTGTGGGCTCGCAGACATTTTGGTTTCAAGGTAATACTCAGCGAAAAGATATGTGTGGTTATCCCTTGTCGGAATCTTTTGCAAGCTTTCAGGAATGACCTTGTGAGCTATCCAGTCTCATTTATGATGTATTGTGGAACTTCCTCTGCTCCTCTGCCCATAGACCACTGTCCACCCTCAGCTTTCTAAGAGTGGTAACCCTTTTGGGCCGCCAGCGCAGTAGGCACTCACCATCAATATGCATCCGGAGAGAGCCTTGACAGCTGAGTTCTATGCCGACTTGTCGCCACTTTATTGGGCCAAGACGACCAGCAGAAAAGGCCGCAAAGCTCTCAACGATTGATCTGCAGTGAGTGGGATCGCTCAAAGAAAGCTACCCGAATTGGGCTGGAAGCAGGATCCATTAGGCAACTACCTGCCAATCCCATCAGCGCACTGCGCTGCACTTACCCTGGACTCAGCTGAAGTGGTAGGGTAGTAATATGATGCTGCGGCTTTGCAGACCACGATATTTAATCTAAAGAGGCTTCGAAAATGCCTGATATGCCTTCGGATCACTTGCTTGCCGGCATGCAGATGTGCTACTGCCCAAAGGATGTGGCAACCCACACGCTATGCTATTACCACGTCCACGGGTGCAGCACGTCCTCGTCTTGGAGGAATCATATCGTGTTTCGAGAAGCTGATATGCCGTTGGCCTCGTCTACCGTCACCTTTGGCCCGTTGACCAGCACCCCCCCCCCCACCGCCCCGGGTAGTCATTGGTGACTGCGTTCGTAGTCACAAAAACGGCGCGGGCCGCTACATACCTAGTTAGACGCCAGTTTTAATACCCCATCCCCTAGCATCGGTATGCCTGACTGACGCCTCTGCAACGTCTCCATGGCGAGTCTGTCTGGTCCTGAAACATCAGCGCAATGCCTCCTATAGCCTTGACCACCAGCCACCAGCCTGATACTCCGAAGTTCAGGTTCGCATGACCAGCTGGAGTTATCTTTGTAGATTTTGTGGTCGCTTTGATGCCGAGACGGGAACCATAAGCCTGTGAATAATTTCGTGGCTGACAGAGATAATTATGTGGAATGTGAAGTTAATTATCATGATACTTAGTTCTTGGGCCATTATTATTTTGGAAATAATCTATATTAGAAGAGGTCCAGCATAGATAGAAGAAGATAATGGTGGGTGGGTCTTTTCCAGCCATCTCTAGCTACCCCTACAGTCCGTTCTAAGCCGACCGGAAAACCCATCGTGATGACCAGAACAGCCGGGTCCTAGACTTTTAATGCCATGGAGTGCGGTGTGGCGGACCTTAATGAGACGATGAGAAAACTGCTTTTGATAGAGGAATGCTCCTTATTAGTTGTTAAAGTATGATGTTATATAGGTTCCCTTTAGGCATTTTCAGCCCTATAGGTGGCGATTATATGATTATATAGGGGTTACCGCATAGCGTATACATCTTTAGAGAGACTTAAATCTTAGGTTTAACTATTGCTTTAGCTTATAAGGGTTATTTAACCTTATCATTTTACCTTTATATCCTTATTTTTAATAATTTAAACCTTTGCCTTTTTTAAGAAATAAATTAATAAGGCTTAGATATTATTTATTAAGCTATAAATATATTATAAAGATATTATAAGAGAGCTTTATTTATAAGAAAGCTTCCTTTATAAGAATATATTATTTATAAAAAGAATCTATTTATAAGAAGACCTTATTATTAAGCCATAAGAATATTATATATAAGCATTATTTATAAGAATTTATTTTTATAAGAATATTATATATAAGTATTATTTATAAGAATTTATCTATAAAAACCTATTTATAAAAAAAGACTTATTTATAAGAAGAATTTATTTATAAGAACTTATTTAATAATAAGAATGCTATATATAAGTATTATCTATAAGAACTTATTTATGAAAACCTATTTATAAGAAAAGATTTATTTATAAGAAAAACCTATTTATAAGAACCTATTTAATAATGAAAACGTTATATATAAGTATCCTTTATAAGAACCTATTTATAAGAACTTATTTATAAGAACTTATTTATAAGAAAAAAAACTTATTTATAAGAAGAACTTATTTAATAATAAAGATATTATATATATATATATATTATTTATAAGAATTTATTTTTAAGAAAAAGATTTATTTATAAAAAGAATCTATTTAATAATAAAGATATTATATATATATATCCTTTATAAAAACTTATTTATAAAAAAACCTTATTATTAAGTTATAAGAATATTATATATAAATATTATTTATAAAGAATTTATTTTAAGGATGCTATATATATATACTTTTTATAAGAAGAACTTATTTATAAGAAGAATTATTTATAAGAAGAAAATTATTTATAAGGAAAATCTATTATTAAGCTATAAGAATATTATATATAAGCATTATTTATAAAGAAGTATTGCTTATAAAGAAATATTATAATAAGATCCCATTATTTTAAGAGTTGATTATTTTTTTTAGAATTATAAGAGTATTATAAAAGCATTATAAGGGCATTATAAAAATATTATATATAAGTATTAGCTATAAAAGAATATTATTTAATACTATATATATATTTTATAAAGAGTATTATTTTATAAATTTATATAAAGGTATTATAAGAATATTATAAGATTATTAATTATCATAAGCTGCTTATTAAAAGGGACTTAATAAATAAAAATAGTTAAAGATTATTTAAAATTAAGCCTATAAATAAAAAGCCTATTATATATTATTATAGGATATATAATATAAAGCTAAGGTTAATAAGTTATATATATATTATGATATAATAATAAATATAAATCCCGTTAAGCTTTATAATTTAATCGCTATATTTTTAATAAAGAAGTTCATTATTTTATATTAAATAATATTATTATTTTAAAGAATATTTAAAAGCGTTAAAGAATAATAATAAAACAATATAAATAATATAAATATTATATTTAAAAGATTTTATATTTAAATTTAAGTTATTTTAAAAGTTAATATAAAGATATTATAAAAGTAATATAAAAGTAATAATAAAGTAATATAAATAATATAAATATTATATTTAAAAGATTTTATATTTAATTTAATTTTATTAAAGATTTTATTAAGTTAAAGATTATTAAATTATTAAGGGTATTATTAAGAGAGTTATAAGGAAGCTATTTATTTAAAGTAATAGTGATATAAAGATAAAAGCTTTAAGATAAGGCCTTAAAAAGAGGGGGTTAAAATATTTTAAAAATATTATAAAGAGTAAAGTAAAGGTAAAGTAAAGATATTATAAATAAATAATATAATTAAGATACCTTAAAAGTATTATAAGGAGTAAAGTGAAGGTAAAGTAAAGATATTATAAATAAGTAATATAATTAAGATACCTTAGAAATATATAAAGAATAAAGTAAAGATAAAGTGAAGATATTATAAATAAATAATAGTTATATAAATAATATAGAAAAGCTATAAAAATATTATAAGGAAAGCATTATATTAAGTAAGTAAAAATATTATAAAAATAAAATAAAGATATTATAAAGATATTATAGGTAAGCTATAAAGATAATATAAAAATATTATAAGGAAGTAGCTTATTTAAAGTAAGGATAATATAAAGAAATTACTTATTTAAAATAAGGGTAATATAAAAAATAATAAAAGTAATAAAGGTAATATAAAGAAGCTATTTATTTAAAGTAAGGGTAATATAAATATAAAGGGCTTAAAGATAAGCTTTAGGAAGAGGGGGTAGTTTATTAAAATATAATATTATATAGGTCCTCTTTAGGTATTCTTAGCCTTAAAGGTAGTGATTATATAATTATATAGGGGCTGCTACATAATATATGCGCCTTTAGAGAGATTTAGACCTTAGGTTTAATTATTGCTTTGGCTTATGGGGGCTATTTAGCCTTATCACTCTACCTTTACACCCTTATTTCTGATACCAGTGCTGCTTACCATAGAGTATCCTTCGTTGCAGCGACCTTTGAAGCTAGGCGGTGGCAGGGACCAGCGAGGGTCTGACGCAAAGTCTGCTCGCGTTTGGCACTTCACCTCACCATCCATCGCCTATATATAGAACTCAGGATTTCCCTCTTCGCATTTGTTGCCGTCTGGGTATCCATGTTCTTGGACGAAGGCAAGAACGGCTCGCATATTCTCCAAGCGATGGCCATCAGTCTCTGCTGCCATGTCGTGTTCAATCATTCAAATATCACTCTGCCAAAGCTCGAGGTCCTGTTTTGTTGCACCCTTTACGCTGTTTACGTGCGGTGAAGATACGTTTGCCCCACTTGGTCTTTCGTCCACTGAGATCGGCTCAGGGGCATGGGCAGATCGCTGCCTGGCGGGCATAATGGCCTTGATGGATGAGGCTGGACGCTGTGAAATATGTATGGATTGCAAGGAATGCCAAATCAATGCCTGTGCCTGGTAGCTGTCAGGTATCAAAATGAATCATGTGGTTAGAAGTGGTCAGGACGTGGAAATGAGAGAGCGGGGACTTTTTCAGTTGAGGTCTGCCTAAAACCATGTTGGCTCAGGTACCCGGTAATTGAACGACTTGGTTGGATTGCCACGTCTTTCCGGCCTTTTCTTACTCACAAACAATTATTCATCAACTCCATGTAGCATCACCTATATCGCTCTGTGACAATCTTTCACGTGGCAAACGACATGGCGGAAGTCACTTACTGAAATTTCTCTCGCCTGCAACATTATCCAGCTGATCATATTCACCACGTTGTGCTTGAATCCATTGCAAAAAGAAAAGACTAAGATTTTGAGCGATCATTTTTGACCTGATCATTTACAAGTGCTGGTTAATTTTACATCATAGTTGAGATGATGGTGGGTGGTAACTTGAAACTCATTACCATGTAAGGAACGCGATTACACACGTAGCCCCTCACGTGCCCAACCCAGAGAACTGTTTCCAAGGTGAGGTTAATCAAAGCAATGCAGTGTTTCAAATGAGGTAAGATAGCACTATATTATCAAAATATACAATTACTGTGCAGTCATCAGCACTGATTACCTCCCGCCTGGGACAATACAAGTGTGCTTATACTGTTCATACTACGGACAGATCCATGCCTGGTTCCCAGTAGAGACGATAAAGCTCGCGTAGCCTTCTTCACTGGACATGCATTCTCCAATGGGGACAATATCAGCCCCCTTGGAACGATCCTCCGAGGTGTAAACAGTCACTATTGAGATATACCCCATCAATGAGCTCATCGTTATTCCTCACGAACATGCTCTGGGCACTATTTCAGGCCATTGAGCTAGTTGGGGGGACATGGGGTGCGAGAGCTGGCTAGCCAAGTGACAGCTACCGCGAGACCGGGTCCAGAGGAAGAGTCGACAGCAATGGGTGCAGGCTCACAGGTAGAACCCTCGCCGAGGGCCTTCAGGTGGACCGAACGGACAGACTGCTCATCGGAATTCTTGAAACCATGGCAGGACTCTGTAAGCCCCTTGTTCATGGACCACATTCCCAATGGGATTGCCCGGCGCCGTGCCGCACTGACCGCCGTTCCACATAGAGAAGTCCCCAACGTAGGCGCCGTCGCCATCGAGCGCCTTGCTGGCTCCGGCGAGTCCGAGAATGACGGCGAGGGCGGAGGAGAATTGCATATTGGTCAGGGTGTCAACAAGTGCCTGTGAAGTCCGTGGAGTTGAGCCTTAGGAACCAGGTCCTCAAGATGAGAAGGCAGGACGTCGTATATCTGGATCTATTGAAATAGCAGTCTCTGGAGAATATAATTGGGCCGTATGACTTTTGGCAAATAGAGGATTGAAAGGAGTAGGGGCAATTCGTTGGCATTTATACTTCCTCGACGCAGTGGACTTAAGGTTGAGCTGTGCTGTCGGGTAGCGCTTGAGCACAGCACAATTTCCCCGGAAACTAAATCAATTAAGTTTCTTATAGCTGATATCGCTTCGTTATGATATCATGGGAAAAGAAAATCTGGAGAAAGTGGCAGAGGGTGCTATTACCTAGGAACTTAAGGTGCCTTGTCATTCGAGCAGATCGAAGGATACGAGGGATCATTTTCGTGAAGCCGTGGCGTAATTTGCACTTCGGAAATATCCTTTTAATCATTATGCTATAAAATTCTGAATTCTCCTCATACTTTGTGTCATAATGACTGGCATGGGTGAACTGAATAGTACATTCAGATCTGTCCCCCCTCCCCCTCCGCCGCCGTGTCTTTCATTTTTCTCGCACTGCATGAATCAGGATTTACATAGGTAGCTTTTTCGGCAGATGAGAGGGATGATGGAGTTTGACTGATTGAGTAATGTGAAAAAGTATCAAATTGGCTGTACAGATGTATCAATAATGAACCCTCCGTTTTCATCTCAAAGGAATACCATCACATGCATTCTGGGTGGTAAGATGAGACTGGTCATTCCCAATGTAATCATCCGCCAACACAATCCCTATATGAGTGTGATCTGAGCCTCGTAATACACAGCAGGCATCACTACTCCAGGCTTCGTGGCCAGTTTAGTAAGAGAAACCTGTCAGATATGATTGACTATGTGGTACAGACGGACAAGCAATAGATATATTCATAGAGTAAACAGATAGAACTCTGCACGACGACATATAGTCGAATACTCTTTTCTACGACGCTGGAAAAAAGAAAAGAAGTCCTTGAAAGGATTGTTGAAGGCATAAATCTTCAAAATCTTGATGCAATGCCCAGATCCCATTAAGGTGGCTTGTAGCAAGGCTAAGCAAGGTTTGGAAACGATTGCAACCCACATCAGCCCCCCATGTGTTAAATCATATCTCGCTTCTGTACCCTGGCCGCCCCCAATGCGACTTCTCAGTTTCACGGAAACTCTCGGGAATGTTCAAGTCACAGCTGCCTGTCAATCCAGAGGCGAGGCGTATATTTACTTAAGTGGCTCGCTGCTTACAGCTGACAAAGTTTCATCTTTGCCTGGCTGAACCTTTTCTCCTCTTTTTACCACTCCTACGGTTGGATTTCAGGCTAAAAAGCCTCGCGGTGGTCCTTCTGGCGGAGAACGCAGCAGTCACGACTCCCCAAAATGTCGGTCGACGTAAATTTCTTCCGCAGCACGGTCAAGGATCGGTGCAGCTACGATGGCGCCTCGATGGTGGCCGGAAACAACACCATGCGCGGGAACCTCTGCGCATACGTAGAAGGCGAGACCAGGGTCTGGGCGTGTGCAGCTTCGGACAGGTGAGAAGCTTATCAGCCCCTGACCCCTCGTGTGTGGCAGATTGCAAAGTGCCCTTCTGATAGCCATCTAGAATGTGCTGGACCTTTTCCCAAGACTGTTCCGGTGATGACACGCAGCGACAGTGTTCAGCCAACGGTGCCGACTGGTGCTGCAGAGCGTACGAGACGTGCACAGACATCGTCGGCCAAATCAATGTCTGCTGGGGTCCTTGGGATAATCCGCTCGAAAACATGTCCGCTTCGGATGCTCTAATTTACAACCAGGCGCATTACCCAGTGCTGCCGTCGCTAACGACGGCTTCGGCGGCAGGATCCAATGCCACTGAGTCCCCAACGACCTCGGATTCCTCAGCGTCAGGGCTCACGACCACGGAGTCCCCGACAGCCTCGGGTTCTTCGACGTCAGGATCTACAGCCACTGAGCCTCAGACGGCCTCAGGTTCTTCGCTTTCACTTGGATCTATCATAGGCATAGGTGTAGGATGTGGCGTGGCTGGTGTTGCGCTCGCGGCTGGTGTTGGGTTTCTGTTATTGCGTCGAAGGAGTCGCGAAGTCTCACTTGGCTCTGCCCAGCATCTTGTTCGACCAGAAGAGAAAACATCACAGGGACACGAATTAAGCGGTGAGAGGACGGCAGAGATTGACAACGGGCGATGGCTGTCCGAGCTGCCAGCTGTCAGGACTTAGGACGCTGTAGGAATTTATTGGCTGAAGGTCAGCATTTTAATGTGTAATTTTACTTTCTAGACTTGGGTTCATGATCATGGAAGGAATGAAAGAGAACAGGGTGCACTAAAATCATAGTGGTATCAGACTTTTCTGAGTAATAGTCAACGTATGCTGTTCCACACGTGAGCGAGTCGATGCGGAATATCCAACACAGTCCCCATAATACGGATAGTCAGGTCCGCTATTCGATGAGTTCAGATCCATCGTACCTGAATCTGTGACATCTGTACTGTGCAGGTATTAAGGTAATGCATTAGAGACCTTATGGATCTAAATATGAGTAGGTACCCCGTTAAGATTCGTCAACTATCTACCTAGGCAAGCCTCTGCAGGTCGTCTCTACCGCTTATAGATTGGACCAACAAAGTCTGACCAATCGAGGTCTTCCGTTGCACCCGAAGTTCTTATTCAATTTCGTTTGGCAACATCGTCAACAATTTGCTGATGCAATGTTCAATTTGGATCGCTAAAGGAGTCTGTATATCTAGAAAGGGGTTTATGCTCTTCTTCTCAAACTTTTGTGACTTAGTCCCAAATGCCCAACCCCGAACGTCCGGTCCTCATGTCGTTATTGATATTACCCATGGTTCAAGACACAAAAAAGTAGCCGAAACTGCGAAACGTGTCTGAGAAAGTATTCGTGTCTCGAGAAGGGGACGGGCTTTGCACGCTCCGATGTACCACTCCTATTACCTTCACCCTGGCGGCTATCTATATCTACACGGGTGCTCGCGAAAAAGCAAACATTAGGCTTTTCGGTGCCATTGTGCTTTAAGGTTTACTCGAGTACCTGATTTCTCGATCGAGGTAGGCCTAGCATCGTCCTGGTGTGAGGCACGGTTGAAAACAGAAGAGATCACGGAAAAAAATGGCCGAGATGACGTCGATACCTATAGAAGACTACTAGTCTTTTCACCAAAGATGTGATAACATTTCAGAGGCCAAATAGACATTAGCTCTCATCCCGCGGTGCGCCATAATCCCACGGACCCCTCGAGGCACGGAAGTACTGGTACACATGGTTGTGAGCTTGTATTACCGGCAACGGCTGCTTTAGAGACCAAACCTCCCTAGGTCTACCTAGCAAGGCTCTATCTGGCCGTACGCCGAGTGAGTCAAATATCTGGTGTCGAGGCCACGGCAGCTTGGTTAGGACAGTCGATCCGTGCACTGCGAATCCTAAGGATCCTCTACTGCTTCGACGACCACCAGTCGATCCTCGCCGTCCCTGGCACTCGTATTTCTTTTCCAGGGAACCATAGTGCAAGTGGAGTTGAAAAAGTGCATTCATGCCGTGTAACGTCTTTGAGGCTGCGTCACATACAGTATTGCGTTGTCAATCTCCATAATGGCGGGTCTTCCTGACCAAGCTCGAGTACTACCAGGGAATATGCTTCTTGACTACCAACCGCATCTCTAGCCTGGACCACGCGTTCCAGTCCCGGGTCGACCTGTTCCTCCCGTACCGTGACCTTAAGCCCGAGGCGCGCCGGCAGGTCTGGGACAATTTTATCAAGCGGGCGGGGGACAAGCAGTTCGATGTCGATGCTGCTGGCTTGGATGAGTTGGCAAACATTCCGCTGAACGGCAGGGAGATCAAGAACCTGATCAAGAGCGCGCACCTCTTGACGCTCAAGGGTGGTGAGAAGATCTCCAAGGATCGTCTCAAGATGCTGGCTGAGAACCGCATCAATGCCCTTGATGCACTAAGCGAATAGCCATGGTACCTGCCTTGACCGGCTCGAATTTAGTGTTGCAATTCATACAACACGATGAGCTATACGGATAATTTTGCTACTGCAAATAGACTGGAAACGGCATGAGGGCTGAGTAAACTTTTGATTCCCTTTGGATTTCTCTTCTGGTTTATTCTTCTACACATGAAGCACAGAGAATGGTACATTATTTTGGAGGGATGCAATTCCAAGGTGGATCACGTTGTCAGCTACAAATCACCTCGGCAATAAGAAGTACAAGGAAAGTGAGTGTTATGACCCCTCAATAGCAGTCTGAGAACAAATCACGGATTGTCGCAAAAGTATCTAGAAATCTGTGAAGGTGATTACCCACGAACTTAAGTAAGATCTGAAAGCCACACCTGAGGTCATGCCGTGGGAAGCTTCCAGACCGGTCATAACCCGGGTCCAACTCCAGGGTGTGACTTGACGCCCTTCCTGGGTTGAGTTGGGGTACGTCTCGGAGCATTATACCCTGTTTAACACTCGGGCATGAATATTCGGTCTGGGTATATCTGCAAGACAAGCCAATCCAGTTGGAGGTAGTGCCAAGCTTGAAGCGGTTGACCACTCAATCCCCCCACACCTCGACCACAAATCCCGATATACGAGGCGGGGACGTCTCTTGGTAGACGCGCAGATCGGACGACTTGAAGCCACGATGGAATCTCCACACCATAGAAGCGTCTGACTGGTCGGAGGGTGGGTGTATTGGTCAATGGAGTGCCTGGATTACTCATCGGATTACTCTATACAGAACGAACGTATGTGCTGCATGTGAAGCTCCTCACGCGCCATTGAGACCTCTCCATCTGATTCGTAGGCTGAAGTTACACAGTAAGCACCTAGGTCCCGCATGGCTTCCGATACGGTTCCGAGTACTCGTCAGAGCACAACTTCTGGTATATATGTAGGACGCGATTCCGGACATGCAATACATTCGGGGACAAGTCCCCAAGTCTATGCTTTTAGGCATCAGTTACCAAAATGTTTGTGCCTCTCAAAGTGATTCTGTTTGCTACAGCAGCTTCCGCTGTTGTCAGGGGAGCACCTGAGTATGCAGACAATACTTACGACTACGTAAGTGTGACTGAGCACTCTGTGGATGATTTCCCACACTGTGTGAACGTTCAATATTAACAGTGTGCGTTTTCACAGATAGTTGTTGGTGGAGGCAGTGAGTCGAATCACCAAGCTCATCAAGGCAACCTGACTACTGACGACTTCAACCCTCAGCCGCCGGCGCTGCTGTCGCAACTCGACTGAGCCAGGCGCTGAAGAACAGCAGCATCTTGTTTGTCGAATTTCCTCAATGCTCGTTCCTGGTTCACGCAAGTTCTTGAAAAAGTGGCACTCATCCCTATCATCAATATGTGTCGCGCTATGGCTCATATCACCCCTCACTAACATGTGTAGATTGATTGAAGCTGGACCAGCTGCCCCAGAGGAGCTGAAGATCAATGTTCCCGGTATGTTTGGGTCTACAACTGGCGGGCCGTACGATTGGAACTTCACCACAAGGCCCCAGTCAGGTCTTGGAGATCGTCAGGTCGGCCTCGCGCGTGGGAAGGTTCTAGGAGGCAGCTCTGCTCTGAATTATATGCTCTGGAACCGCGCCTCGGCGCCTGAGTATGATGTCTGGGAGACGCTCGGGAATCCGGGCTGGAACTGGGACAGCATGCTCGCCGGGATGGCCATGTCCGAGAACTTCACAGGAATCGACAGCCAAGACTACGGTCACGTCGGGAGAGGCACGCAAGGCCCGATCCACAACGTCATTGCGCGGCAAAGGACCGGGCCAGTCCAGGCTTGGGTCCCGACGCTGGAGAATCTGGGGCTTTCGCACAACCTCGAGTCCCTCGGCGGCAACCCCATTGGGACCATGCTTCAGCCTAGCAGCATAAATCCGGACAACTACACACGGTCTTACAGCGCCAACTCATATCTGCCTCGAGTCGGATCCAACCTTGACCTTTTACTCTCCACTCGTGTAGCAAAGATCAACTTGGAGGTCCCCTATACGACCCTATCTGGGAGACGTGCCTCACAGGACGGTGTTGTGGCCACTGGCGTCACCTTGCAGGACGGGTCTGTTATCGCAGCAAGGAAGGAGGTGATCCTGTCCTCTGGATCCCTTCAAAGCCCGGGAGTTCTCGAGCTCTCCGGTATCGGACAGAAAGACGTGCTTGACGCAGTGGGTATTGAGCAACTCATTGACCTTCCTGGTGTTGGCGAGAACTTACAAGGTTAGTACCAACTGTTTTGCATATTTCTCCCCTGAGTGAAGTCTAGTCTACCGAAAATCTGAAGCGTGGTGGCGCTCCCTGTTATCTTCAACACCTCGTCAATAGCGGATTTTGCGCCCTTAATCCCTCACATCTTGTACCCCAACTGTGAACCGCTCTTTTGTACTATCACCTAAAGAGGATATCTACAAGCCAGCATCTGAGTTGTTGAAATTATCCTGGAACTATCCTGTTAACACTCAATTTAGACCATGTTGGCTTGTTAGTTACATATCAACTGAAACCTGGCTACAAGTCACTTGATATCTTCAAATATAACGCCACCTACGCAGCCGAGCAACTGACACTTTGGGAGAACGGACAACCTTCTCGGTATGACGACGGCATTACAAGCATTGCATTCCTGAACTGGAAGCAGCTATTGGGAGATGACACCGCAATAGTTGATCTGGGCATTCAAGATTTCGGCAACTCTACGAACGTTATCGACAAAGCGAAGCTTTCATTTCTGTCGGATTATTCCGTGCCACAAATAGAGATGACACTGAATGAAAATACGAACACCGGGAGCTATCCCCCGCCGGATGACCCTCTGTATGGCTCTGATTTCGTCAATATCAACGGCATCGCGAGTAAGTAACTCTGCTTTGGTTTTACTTCACCAGCAGTAGCGGATAGAGAGTTAGCCTGATTATATTTGACTTGATTTTCTCCTACATGGTGCACCACGTTCAAATTGCCACGATCCACTGGTGGAAAGATCAGAGTGACTAACGTCCGTTTCCCTAGTGCGGCCTTTGACTCGGGGCAGTGTGCACATTCAGTCATCCAACATCAGCCAGAGCCCAGAAATAGATCCCCGGTACTTGTCCAACGCCTATGACCTGCAGACACTGATTGAGGGAGCCAAGTTCGGGCGCAAGATTGCCCAGACCGAGCCCCTGGCAAGTATACTTGTCGGCGAATACGCGCCTGGGCTTTCGGCGGTTCAAACCGACGAGGAGTGGGCCGAGTACGCGCGGAAAGCGATGCGCACCATATTCCACTACTCCGGTACTTGTGCTATGTTACCTAGGGAAGATGGTGGGGTCGTTGATCCGCGGCTAAGAGTCTGGGGGACAACAAATCTCAGAGTTGTTGATGCAAGTATCGTATGTATAAGTTTCTCTTTTTCATGACTCGATACTCCTCCTAGAATTAGGCAGCAACAGAAATTAGGCGCTGTGATGCTTGCTAATGTTTCACAGATTCCGGTGCTTGTGGCATCTCACACACAGACCGTGACTTATGGGATCGCGGAGAGAGCCGCCGAGATCATCATTGAAGATCATCAAGGACTGTAGTGTATCCATTCTTCTTGCAGGATCATGGTATTTGGATAACGTGGCGTGAATGATCTCAAACCTGGTAGTAAGGCAAATGACTGGGATCAGTCGAAACAAGAGGCAGCTGTTCAACCGTCTATGTCCGAGGCTCCGTTCGATCTGCCGGTGCTCCGGCGTCCTTACCCGCAGTGCTCGCAAGAAGTAAGGCTCCACGAAATGTTTGCCCTGCTAGCTGTCGCGTCCAGTGCTTCGACGAGGCTCTGAAGTCCTCACCGGTGGTGATGCATGGTACAGGGTACGAGTCTAGGCACCCATCAATAACATGTAGTAGTACGGAGGTCGAGCCAAAGAGTCTTTTTTGCCAAAAAGCAGGGGCCCTTAGTCAGTCAGCTCGATTACTAGGGTAAAAAAAGAAAACAGATCTCACTGAAGATTCAGCTAATAATATTCTCCGTATCCAAAACCGGAAAGCCGAGGAGCACAAACCGCTCGTTCACGCATACCCCTGACGCTTAGCAAAAAAGACTTTTTGGCTCGACCTCCGTAGTGCAATGGCATGCGCCTAGTTCCCCGTCTCCTCCAATCAGTCCGCAGCTGCACACGAGGAGCTGAATCTCTGCCCCGACGAGCTGAGCTTCGGGCAACCAATTCGGCCAGCGTTGAGCGATTCATCTGGCCCATGGGACCAGAATTATGTGAGGGTGTAGGCTCTCATTGGTTAATGTTCTTCGTGCGTCAGCAGACAAGAGCAGCAGAAGCAGGCAGCAGAAGCATATCTCTGAGTTAACGTCCCTACACCCGATTTAGCGCACATCCGATTTAGCGCACCCCACACCTGTATATATATATATAAACGCATCTATATCCACTTTTAAAAAAAACTTAAATATTTTTTTAAAAGATTTTTTTCTAATTATTAAACTTAATTTTATTATTAATTTAATTATTATAAAGTTTTATTTAAAAATTAAAATATTTAATATTTTTAATATAATTATTATTAATATATTGTTTTGAAATTAAAGGGAATTTAATATATAACGGTGGGTATAAGTATTTTTATGCCCTTTATTGCTTTTAAATTTTAAAAAATAAATCAACTCTTTTTTTAAAATTTTAATTATATATATATATATATATAATTATCTTTAATTAAATTTTCACTAATTTATTTATATTATTTTTTTATTTTTATTTCTCTTTTTAATTTATATATCTTTTTTTATAATAAAATAAAATCACTTTATTATTATAATGATTTTATTTTTAATATTATTTTATATATATATATAAAATTATTATAATATTATATATTTTTAAAAACTTTTTTATACTAAAAATCTTTATTTCATTTTATTTATATTTAATTAAAATAATTTAAAATTAATATTAATTTATTTTAAAGTAAGGATTTTTATAAATTAAATAACTTTTTTTTAAAAAAACAGAATTCTTTAATTTTTTAATTTATTATTTTTAATTTAAAAATTTAAAAATTTAATCTATTAAAATCAAAAAATTAAAACTAATAATAAAAAGAATTAATAAAAATATATTTTAAAAATATAAAAAGAATTTATAAAATATATTAATATTTTTAATAAAAAAATTAATATTATAATTATATATATATATATATATAATTATTAATTTTATATAAAAATATATATAATTTTTTTATTTATTTATATATTATATTTCAATTTTTTTAAAAAAAATAATAATAATAATAATAATTAAATAATAAAAATAATTTTAATAATAAATTTTAATTTTTTTAATTTTTTTAAAATATTTTCAAAAAACTTATAATTTTAATAATATTTTAAAAAATAAAAAATTTAATAATTTATTATATTTAATAAAAATATTTAAATTTTATATAAGAATTATTATTTTAAATGATTTTAAGAAAAATTAATTATTAAATATTTATATTAAAATTGATGAAAAAATTATAAAAAAAGTTTAAATAAATTTAAATATAATTTTTATTAATATTAAATTATTTAAAAATTTAATATTAATATTAAAAAAATATTTGTAAATAAAAAGAAATTAATAATTCTTTAATATTAATAAAAAATAGATTAGTGATAATTGTGGCGGGCAATTTGAGGTTAAGAATAACGATATTTATATAGATGGCGGTATACCAAATCAGGTGTGCGCCAAATCAGGTGTAGGGACGTTATCCCAGAGCGCAACACTGCTGTCTGACACTGAGCATGTCACACGGAAGGAAATACGCGCCCAGGTGGAACGCGTTTAGGCAACCAGCGGGCCCGGTGGGCCAGCTAAAGGAATAGCAGCTTCAGGCATCTAGACTCAATATGGCGCGAGCCTAGCACTTATATCCAGGGAGAATCCTTGAACCTTAAAGATCCCTTAGACCCCCTTAGAGATTATCGTTGAAATACCACAAGCCCTACACACACACTATCCCTTGTAACAGAGCACAACATGGTCCAAGCACGCCCTATGCAGTGATTAAGCACTTGCGTGTGCTTCTTCAACAGCTCCAGTCACACGATTCTGGCAGTTCTTGCGCCGCTATAAGATCCGGCTGTCCCAGAACTTCTGTATTGATTGATTTCAAATCTGCTCTTCTTCTCCCAGACCTACTCAGAGGCTTGTCATCACTCCTTTGCCAATTATGAGCGAGTCTACCGCACCCCCGAGTGGTACTCCTGCTAAAGGAAAACCACAACCGCCACCCCAGAAGGCTGTAACTGACTTCTGGGCTGGCTTCTCTATCGAACAGCCCGAAAGGGTTACTCGCATACTCCCACCTACTGCCCATGCGAAATTGCTCCAGAAGGAAATTTTGAAGGGACCCACACGTGGAAATGTTAAGACATCTGTGGGTTACGAGGCCGCAAGAGATGAATGTAGGAAAAAGGTCAAACGTATTGCCAATGAATGCAGGTAAGAACAGACTCTAGCGGACGGCATCTCACGAGCAACTGGGAGACTGCATACATGGGGTATTTCCCGTGTGTAATGATCCAGCTTTCCCGGTGAATGGTGAATGGATAGCGGTTCGGGGCTGACAAGTACTGTTCGTTGCAGGCGAATGAACGAGAAATGGTCAGACCCAGAGTTCAACCTTGAGTTAGACCAGGCCAACTGCCTGAAGGGACTGGTATATGATGACGGCTCTGGAGGTTCCAACATTGATGCGCGTCACTTGAAGCACGCGCTTGGAATTTTCAACTCGGCTCCGGATCTTATCAATCCACTCGGGACGATATCGTTGCCAGCTCTCGGCAAGGTCCTTGAACAGGAGCTTACGTCATCCAAATCGTACCCAAAGTCCGTGCATAGGGTCGTGAGTACATTCCCGCCTCTGAAATGACCCGATATCATGTCACCTGTGGGGAGTGGGCTCGAGACCTGCTGGACCGCTGCCAAAGAGTGTTTCAGTATTCTATTTCTCAAGTCGCTAACTCGCAACGTGTTAAGGATTATATATTCGACAAGCCTCAGTTCACCATTGACGGCTTCGGGACTTCTGATGTACAACAAGGACAGCTGGGTGATTGTTCGTGGTTAGCATCTGCTGCTGCCTTGTGCAATGTGTGAGTAACGTCGGGCCTAAATAGGCCACACAAATCTGGTGACTAACAGCTCCAAGTGACGGCCATATGGACAAGATCTGCGTGGCTCGCGAGGAAGAATGTGGCGTGTATGGCTTTGTCTTCTTCCGGGACGGCGAATGGATTTACACAGTTGTGGATGATAATTTGTGTCTCAACTCGAAGGACTTCGACGATGCGTCCTCCTCCGTATACGATCCCAGCGGTAAAATAGCGAAGAAGTGGAAGGATGATAACCAGACCGGATCCCAGGCACTCTTCTACGCCAAGTGCGAGGATTCGAACGAGACATGGTTGCCATTGCTTGAGAAAGCATACGCAAAGGTCCACGGAGATTATGAGGCCATCGAAGGTGGATGGCCGGGTGAGGGAGTTGAGGACATGTCTGGTGGAATTGCAACAACCAGTGAGTGGCGCAATGCCTATTATTCATGAGAACGTACCCACACACACCCATACACCCATACACCCATACACCCATACACCCATACACCCATACACCCATACACCCATACACCCATACACCCATACACCCATACACCCATATATCCATACATCCATACACCTAGGATATAAACCTAGTACCTATATAAATTAGGTGTATAGGTGTTAAGTGTGTCAATTTGGTGTGTGAATTGGTGGTGAGTATTGGGCGTGGGTGTTGGGTTAGTGTTGGCGAAGTATGGGTGTACCCTTCGGCTTTGTGGATTTGAATATCCGTTTTCTTATTTATTGTCTCATCCTTCGGGTCTCGGACCAAGATTCATATTCTATGAAGGCGAGGAAACTTTGCTGATAATTTGAAGTCAATCTGAACAGAATTTTGAGCAAGGAGAGGTTGTGGCAAGAGCTCCTGAGGGCAAACAAGGACTTCATCTTCACCATCTCGACGCCTGGCGCGCAGGGAGACGACTCCGATGCACGGAACGGTTTAACTAGCCAACACGCCTACACCGTCCTTGAAGCGGTCGAGCACGAAGATGAGAATGGGAAGAGTGTCAGATTCGTTCGCATCAGGTACGGCTATTCATAAAGTCTGGTTGAAATCCAGCACGACCACATGTGTGTTGCAAAGCGCCACGCACCATATGCTAATACCAGAGCAGGAACCCTTGGGGAGTCAGAGATTACAGAGGCAAGGGTGAATGGGACGGCCCTTGGAGCGATGGCTCTAAGGAGTGGACTCAATACTGGATGGAAAAGCTCAAGCACAAGTTCGGTGACGATGGAATATTTTTTATTTCATTCGAGGACATGCTGAAGCGATTCGATCTCCTCGATCGGGTACGGCTGTTCAACGGTGACGACTGGCACAATTCGCAGGTGTGGACCAGTGTCAATGTCCCATGGATGGCCACATACCTTGACGATGTCAAATTTGTTGTCGACATTACGCAGCCCGGTGTCTTCGTTTTCGCTCTTTCTCAGGTCAGTCTCATATGCCACTGCTTTCAAAACCCCCGTCATAATCACATTCCTAATGCAACACGAAACTAGCTTGATGAACGCTACTACAAAGGGCTGAAGGGGCAGTATACCTTCAACCTTCACTTCCTCCTCCGGGAGTCCGGATCCGACGATCACATTGCGCTTGCCGGCACGGAACTCCGGTCACGATCTGTCAGCGCCGAAGTTGAACTTGAACCCGGGAAGTACGAGTTAATTCCCAAGCTCGTGGCTTACAGAGACAAAGACAACAGTCTGGTCGAGGAGGCAGTCAAGAACGCGGCGAGATCAAACCCCCGGAAGCTGCAGCAGATCGGATTAAATTACGACAGAGCGCACCTGAAGGCTTCTCAATGGAAATCCGCCTCGGAATCTACTAGAGACGAAAAGTCGATACCTATTAGAGAGTCCAAGGCTCCGGAACAAGTTACAAAGGTTGAAGTGGTGGTGAAGCAAGAATCATCAACGGTGCCGCCCTCTACTGAGGGAAATGCTGTCGCGGAGAGTATTGATCCAGCCGCAGTTCAACCTGACACTAAAAAGGAAGATGAAGCCAAGCAAGAGCAACAACCCGGAGCGACAACTGAGGATTCAAGTGCCATCGGAGGAGGTCAGCAACAGAATGATCTGGTTGTGGGTCCTGGAGGCGAGGGTGAAAAGGATCCGGCTCCTGTTGAAAAGAAACCCAAGGACAAAGAGCAGGAAGACGATGCTAAAGCCGAGGCCGGTACGTGGAATGCTGTTTGTGTGATTGGCCTGAGGGTCTTCTCGAAGGATGCCAATCTCGGACTTCATCTCGAGGAGTCCTAGTCACACTCCGGAGAGATGTGGTAATATCCCCAACAGCGTCCCAACTCCAGTCCATACAGTCAGTATATTACACTCCAGTCCACTCCATTTCATTACTATTAGTTTTCTGCTCCATGGATTCTGAGTGATCCAAACGCTCCCCTCCGTGACCACCATGCTCGTCGCGATGCGTAGGCCAGGCGAGAGGATATGCCCGGACATAGACCTTATGTGTTACATCTGACTGCCAGTCGTCGAACTCCCAAGAAGATCCCACTTTCTCGCCATCATAGCCGGGGTTGCCATAGTACTCGCCACTCCCTTTGTCAAACGTCGAGTCTTCTCCCGATTCGTTGTTAAGCCAGAATTCGCCGACCACGTCCTCCATCATATCCCGCACTCTGCAGTTTGCGTCGGCCAGGTTCACGAACACGCCGCAATTTCTCTTTTCCCCTTCGGCCGCGTTGCGGTTATGAAACTGCAGGTGGTGTTTCTTGACATGCTCGACCACAAACACACACCGTGGTCTCCATGTGTGTGATGGTCGCGATGTTCCAAACGCGTTCTCGATGCGTTGTTGCTTAACAGGTGGCTGGTCCGTAATCTCTATCGCGACTGTGGAAGAAGATCGTTTGTGCATGTCCATATGGATGGTTATGCCCTAACCGTGCTGTTCTGACTGTGATGGTTTTGCAGTGTGTTTCTGGTGGGTTTTCCTTCTTCTATGACTGCGAGCTAATATGAAAGAACGGCTGCTCTGGCTGAACCCGAAACCGATGAGACTCAGTGGCTCGTGCCTGCTCGTTGCATATGAGGCCAGTTAAATATCAGACGGGCTGCCTATGTGTGCCGGGCTGGGGCCCGCCGGGTCAAACGAGACTCCGTGCAACATGTCGAACCCACTCCCGAAAAGTCTATAATATGGGATGGTCGAGACCTCAGAACTGCTTTTATTAATAATGCCTTAATAAGTGCATTTTTCAAGATGTCTACATGCTACTGAATTTAAGTCCATTGGAGTCTCGCCATTTGAAGTGAATATCCCCTCGTCAATAAATAGTTTATTTCCATCAGAATAGCATTCATAGATAGTTACTCTCAGAAATCCACACCACAATAACAGCTGTTGAGGTACTTTTCATGAACACAACACTCCAAATTCATTGGAGTCAACATCGCAACTCAACATCTTTCAACCATATAGTCCTCTCATGTACACAGACGCATCACAAGAATCACATACCCGGAATGTAAAGAATGAATTGATACTGATCATCTACCAAGGCCCAACACCATGAGCCCCGACAAGCTTTCCCTCCTCCCCATCCCTCTCCCCAACGACACAACCAACGATGACTTTAGCCCCCTCCTCGGATCCCTGTATCCCCCTCGACCTCGCCAATTCAGCCTTCCCCTCGCCCATGAAGTCCGTCGCGTTCGCCCCAGGGTCCGCGCTCCAAACCCGCACCTTGGTGCCCATGCCGACCCCATCGACAGCAACCCTCGGCTCCGCCCCATACCGCTTCCAGTACTCGAGCATAAGCATGTTCAGCGCCGCGTTGCTGACCCGGTACTCGAGCGGGCTCGTCCCCAGCACGGAGCGGTAGTACCGCGAGCTCGGTTCCGCCGCCCCCGTCAGCGAGCCCATCGAGCTGGATACGAACACTAGTCGTGGGTCTGCCTCGGACGCCTTCGCCGCTAGTAGTAGAAGAGGCATGAACGCCTCCGTCACGGCCGCGGCGCCCAGCACGTTGACCTCGAGGTCGGCCCTCAGCGCCGCGGCCACGCCTGCCGGATCCTGCGAGAGCGTGCCCGCGTTGTTGACCAGCGCGTCGAGGCGCCCGTGGTCGTCCCTGACCTTTTCCGCCGCCGCGGCGATCGACGATGCGTCCGTGACGTCCAGCTGGATCACCTCCGCGGAGCCGCCACCGCCGGCGCTGATGGAGTTGATGGCGGCTGCGGCCTTCTCGCCCTTTGCGAAGTCACGGCTGCCCACCAGGACGTGGTAAGCCTCCCCGTTGGACCCGCGGCGCGACGTGACCAGGGCTTTGGCCGCTTCGAAGCCCAGGCCTTGGTTTGCGCCTATTGCATATGAATGTAAGTTAATATGGGGGCTGAATGTGCTGGGAGCCACATTGCTATCTTGTGTTGCTCACTCACCTGTGATCAGACAGATGAGCTTCGCTGTGGAGGCGGCCATGGTCTATATCACGTTCTGGACTTTTTCTTCCTGACGTGTGGGATACTAAGTTGGAAGTAGCTGCAGCTTCCTAAAAGCTTGTCCATTTGAACGCAAGGAACTTCAGTCTCAAAGTGAATAGCCATGGCATATAAGTGCACGTCGACCAGGAGCTAGGCGGACTTAGCACTGATCGCCGGCCGTGAGCATTCCACATCTACAAAAGGACCGATCTAAGTAGGGTCAGTCTACTCGCAGCACAGTGATAGTTTCTTCATTTCCGATTTCCTCGTCGGCGTTTAGAATTAACTTTGGCACCTCTCTGAGCAGCTCACTACCTAGGTAGTGTCCCCGAAGTTGCTGACGGGCTTGTGACGACGCGGACATCTCCAAAACACCACCGTCCATCGTTCCGGACAGACACTTAGGACTAAGTTTGGGAGCTCATGTGGTCTCAAATGCCGGACTGTGAGATTAGTATAAGATTCGGGGATGCTCCTTACCTCGTGAATAATCATGAGGCCTATGCCGATATGTCGTGTGATACAATGCCGCAAGTGCCGTGCCCAGCCCTGCATTATGTGTGGCTGGATTAAAACACTAATACGGGCACACACAGCTCGAACATTTTCAAGTAGAGACAATAAGGTTGTTCAGACAAGTCGATTCTATCAGACTCGTCATGCACTTCTTCTATTCTCCCAGGCGAGCGACGCTCAGCAGTCGCGCCGATGCTTCTTCCCACACGCCGGCCAGCAATGGGCTTATGCACGCACAGAAGGGTGCAAGAAAACAAAACAAAAGGGGGTATTTCCATGACAGGTCCCAAGTCCCACCCAAACAAAGCAAATGAACAAAGCCAGTTTGCCCGAGAAGGAATCCCCCCGAGTCAAAACGAGGCAAAAAGCAAGTGGTATCTTCGTGGCCGTGACACATCTGACCATGCTCGGTGAATGACGCTCAACACCTTCCCGCTCAAAAACAAAACACCATTTTGTCCATGAGAAGCAATCCGGACCGAAAACAGAGGCCCTTCCTGATGCCTTTCCGAGTGTGTCCCACCCTACTTATCTCCTTTCCCAGGCCGATACTCCATCCGGCCCTCATGTGGGCTTCCTGAACAGCCGTTTAGTTCCTCCTACCCTGCCCAGTTCGCCGAATTTCCCGCTTCCGTTGCCCTGGTCTCTCGGCGGGACAGCCGAGCCACCACTAACGGCCCGCACCTTCTCCTTGATGCTTTCGACCCAGTCCAGACTCTCCTGGGGAATATCCTTCCTCATACCCCTGGGCCCCGCCATGCCAAGCGAGCTGTCCTCCTCGTCCCAGCTAAGACGCGAGCTCGATCGCGAGCGGCCGGTGCTGCCTGACCCCGAGGATGGCGGCTCCGAGGCACGTTGGCTGCCATAAGCAAGAGGTGTTGCAGGCAGTCTTGGGCCCAGGAGGTCTTCGCCCCCGCTGGGCTGTCGCTTCTTTTTTACATAGATCGGGCTGGTTGAGTCCAGGGCCGAGCCGGGGCGGCTAGGAGGGCTGGGGCGGATGGAGGGACTCGCAGACGGTCGTCGAGTGCTGAGGGCGCTGGTGGATCGAGGAATGTCCTTCACCTCCACCTTGCTTTCGCTACCTCGGTGAGACCGTCGACCGTGATGGATCGCATATTCCTTGAGGTATTCTCCCAGGTCTGCCCAGCCACCTCCCACACGAACCATAACTCTTTCGCCGTTCTCGCCAACACAGCGAATGAAAAGCTTGATGGGAGCCTCCCCAGTCGCTCTGGACAGATGATACAGTTTGATGTCTTGGTTACCCCGCTGATGGCGTGGTCGAGGAGCCGGGGCAAGCATGAAGGATGGTGTGCTGGCTCGAGACGACATGCTAGCCCGAGAGGACATGCTGGACTTGCTGCGAACAGTCCTATCTGCCGTAGGTCTCGGCTTGGAGCATGGCAGCTGTAAATCGGGAGGGTTGAGGTGGTTGATGGTTGGGCGGGAGGAAAGCTGAATTTTGGCCGGAATGTTTTCCAGGATCTGGCTGATCTGCTTGCGCATGTGATCATCCTCGCCATTTGCCTGGCTGAGGACAATAGGACTTCCGAGTTCCTCTGCGTTACTGTTGAATGAAGAGTCCAAAGAGTTGTCCTCTGAGCTCTCGTCCTCTGGATACTCAAGAACTGGCGGCATGTCTCCCACCGGCATCGATGTCGATCGTACTTCCCTCGGCGGAGTATGTGGAGAAGTGCGGCTGCCATTCACTGGTAGAAGGTCCGGAGTCATTGATGGGTCTCTGGGATGAGCGCGAACGACGGTCGAAGCGTCTGATACAGCGGTACCTGGCCGGTGGTTCTCATCGGAGCCGGGCGCGTGAGCGCCAGTGTCCAATGACAGGTGATCGGCGTCAAGGTCGCCGATGCTTAATGCATCGTAGTCTTCCACGCTAGGCTTCGGCCGATCAGCGTCGTCTAGATCATCGTCGTCTCCCAAAGCTTGAGACTCAGGCCCATCGGGATGGTCAACACGGATAATCGGCCCTGGCGTAGCAGGCTCCTCGGGCTCGGCTTCTGTTGCTGCATTTTCAATTCTGGCTGTTTCCGCCTGCTTCTGCAAAGCGGCCACTTCGTCGTCTCGAAGTCTTTTCTCATACGCGGCAGTCCATTCCGCGCATTCGCGCTCGACGGCCTCCATGCGGTCAAGCCATTCGTCCGGCAGGATGTCATCCCGGCCTTCGAGGTTGTCGAGCATGTAGTCGAGTGAGCGCGCAGCTATCGCAACTTTCTTTTCTAATGACAGCTTCGTGACTTCGTAGTGGTGCTGTGAGGGCTTCTCTGCCTCAGGGCTCTGCCCTGGAAGTTGTCCTTGTGCCTGAGACTTTGATCCCTGCTCAATTGTGGCCCAGGCTGACCTGAGCGCAGTCTCAACATCAACAAGAGAAGATGTCCACAGAGGAACGCGTCGAAGAACCGTCAAGCGAGCGCTCCACGCGTTCATGAGCCTTAATAGCCTAGAAAGATTAGGCAACGCCTGCACAACCGTGGCTGTGATCACGGCCGTCAAGTCGTCCATTCTCACGTAAGAGGAAAGTGAGGACATTCCGAAGTGGCGATCGAAGGTAGGGCTTGCCGGAGTGCCTGGTCTCGAGAGGGGCATGATGTGGTTGTGCAGCACATGGCGCTTGATGTCCTCAATTTCGAGCTTGTCTAGCTCTTGTTGGATCTCAGTAATGCGCGTTTCGTACCGCGTCATCTCTGGTTCCAGCAGGCTTCCGTTGTACACCTGCTTTGATGTCGCGGCTTCGTCTTCCGAGGCGAGATCGACAGTCGAGCCGGCTCTGCCGCACGACTGAAGCTCGCCCTGTGTGGAACTCGGCACCTGGAAGCCGAGGCCCCCCTCGGTGGGCCAGGGCCAGTCTCGCAGCTCATCAAGCCATTCGTAAATATTTTTAGAGGCCACGGCAGCCCGCAGCGCAAAGCTCTGTTCACTGGGTGTCGCCGCGTCCATGCAGGACTTCAGCGGGCCGCCAGGCGCGCGCAAAGTGTCGATCGCGTTCATGGGGGATAGGCGGGTTATGAGGTCGTCGGAGTGTTGGCGCTGGTGCTTGGGGGACTGAGGCGTCGAGTGATACTGTCGACTCGAGAGCAGCAGGCGGCCCCCCGGCGGAGGATATATCGAAGGTTCGGTCATGTTTTGGGTCTCGTCAGAGGGAGCGGTTAATGGTGTGGTCGTTGCAGTGGTCGGTCACAGGAGACATGGCCCCGTGTCGAGGTGTTCCAGCTTTTATGACCCGGTAAATAAAGGATTGACAGCGAATGGCCGAGTAAAGCCCATAGTTGAAGCTCAAAGGAGTGTTTGAGAGGGGCCAACAGGACAGGTGAGCTGAAGGGCCGTTGTCTTGTTCCAGCTTGCTGTCAGGATCTGCGACTCGGCCTGATTTGGTCGTCCACAAGGCTGTTGGTGGATGGGGCGCAAAGGATGACAGAAAGATGACCGGGCGGCTCGGGAGCCAGGGGCGAGACCGAACGGCGGAGACGGACGGACAGGTACAGGAGCTGCTGCGGCCACACGGAGCAAAGCACGGCGAGCGTCGGTTCGTTGTACAGCGGGGCAAGATGAGGGTTCGGCCGTGGTAGTTGATAGGGTCGTGAGGCACGAGAGGCCGCAGGGTCTGGAAGCTGGATGCAGGGGGATGGGCCAGAGTCCGGTAGAGAGAGGGGCGTGTGGATGTTGGGCGTAATACCATGCAATGCGATGCGATGCGATGCGATGCAGATGCAGATGCAGTCAGTGCGAAGAGTCAGTGATGAAGTGGCTTGCTTGGGCTTTGGGCGTGTTGTTTGTGAAAAGAAGGCGGTCCAAGAGGGAGATGAGGGCCAGTAGGTCCAGAGATGAGGTGCTTTGCTTGACGAACAATGCCAGGCAGGAGAAGGAGTGGGGGCTGGTCAGTCTGGATGTGAGACACGGGCGCAGATCAGAAACGAGCGGCAACCAGCTGAATGTGTATTGTAAGACACGCGTGAGAGGAGAAACGAGCGACTGCAGCGACTGGATGAGTGGCAGACAGACAGGTCAAGAGAGACGGAGAGGGCTGAGATGTGGGCGATGTGCAAGGTGATTCGTCTCCAGCGGCGATGCGGGCTCCGCGCCCATCCCGGTCGAATTATGCAAGCCCACGCCGGCTCTCTCCCCAGGAGCCCAGCTCCCCCTGCCAGCAACTGCCAGCTGCCAGCGCAAAGCAAGCAGGCAAGCTCCAGAAAGAGAGAGAGAGAGAACGCGGGCGGGCTGGCAGGGCAGGGCAGGGCAGGGCAGGGCAAAACAGGGCAGGGAAGGTCAGGCCCAGAAGTCGCGACGGGGTGGGTATTCTGGAACAGGCAAGCTCAAGGCGTCGTGCAGGGATGGCACGTGTCACCATTGCGACCTCGCGACCTGGACGCGGATCCACCTGGTGGCTCGCCTCAGTTCGGTTTATTGAATGAGCGGGCCACAGTGGGAGATTTGATGGACCCTGAAATGGTAGTCGTTATTAAAAATAAGTACGCCCGGCCGAGGTGACCGACACTACGGCTGTCTGCACACAATAATTGTGTACCTTATTACACAAATAAGTCGACCCGCAGCTGTGTCCACGATGCCTTCTCATCACCCACCATCGCGATGATGACATAGACGGAGGGAGGCTGGGTCATGTCACCATGACGGCGTACTGGGTGGCTCGGCCGACGTGCCCATTGAGCTCATTCATGCAAGACACACTGTGGGATAATGCAGCCTGGACCGTGCATAGCGTCGCCTGGCCGAGTGAGAGGGCCGGGAAAGTAAACTATGAGTGGGTACGCCCCGCGGGTACCTTGGCTCGCCTCGCCTGTTCATCAGTCAGGCACCGTACCTGAAGCAGTGGGGTTGGGAGCCAGCACACACGATCAGAGGCAAATTAGAGGCGGCCGGATCCAGAGTCGGTCGGGTGGGTGGGCCACAACACTCCGGTCAGACGGTGTCATGAGAACAAAAGTGAGAAGGAAAGGGTGCCCACTTGTTCCAAAACACTTCCTCCGGGACGCAATTAGCAACGAAACCACGCGAGAGAAAACGAACAAACGATAGACAGAGACAGATTGGGAGGTAGCCCTCCCCCGGCTGTGCACCCACGCAACCCGGATCGTCGACAGCGAACCACCACAGCAGTACCCTGACAACCCCCACCGGGCAATGTCATGGGCATGGCTTTTCCGATCAGATCGAGACCCACTTTCATGGGAGGCCGTTTCGGCACACATCGTTGCACCTCTATCTGCCCGATCGAACTGTCACAGTGAGCGTGTGCAGTCAAGTCAAACAAAGTTTGGGTCTGAGGCTGGTCTAGTCTTGTATGATAAAGGCATCTTTGTTTTGTTTCTCGGCTAACCAAGTCAATCATATATCCACCAAACATAATCTGTTGGAATGCGCTCGCGCACAGCTGTCTCTGCTGGTTGTTCCCCTCTCTCCATACCTCTCCCTGGGGATTATGCCCCGTCTATAATAGGCCCAAATATATATAGCCCCTGTCATATAGCAGTCATGCTGCTGCTTCTGGGGATCAAATTGATCCTCATGTAGATAACGTATCACGTCTCTCTCATGCGCTCCCCGGCCCTCCAGTCTAAGGTAACAATTGGCCTGAACGGCTCGGTCGCCTGCAGAATTTCACCACTCTCTGTTGAAGAGAAGTTGTTAATCCCGTGGCGTGTCTGTCGCTGCAATGACTTGACACGGCATCGCGCGTGCTCTGTTCTCAAGGCCGAGCCTTTCTGGACCGGGCTGTGTTGTTTCCGTCTCCGCGAAGACATGGCGACTGCCATTGGCGATGTCCACATAAAGTCATCGTCGTCGTCGTCACTAGAGACTAGTCCGGAGTGCAGTCTGGGTGTAGACTAGCAGCGTGGACTGTCCGTAGCGGCAAATGCCCCAATGGTCCCTCTAGAACTGCCATCAACAAGGTCTAATCGTCCCGTTCAAGTCTGTGTAAACATATCCGGAATGGGGTTGAGCGTCGTGTCAGTGTCAAACAGGCTAATGTTGAAGTTATCCGTGCTATTCATACCCTCGGCTGGGAAATGTAGCCACTGGTTAAAGTCGAGGTTTAGGTTGTTCATGTCGGCGCCGCCGCCGCCGACGTTGGACCAGTCCATCGCGTTGATGTCAGTCATCTCCATATCAGCATGTGCGTGCTCAGACCCGCTCGACGGCGTCAACCCGTTTGGCTCCGAGTGCGGCGGCGATTCGCCCATCATGACCGACTGCGGCGGTAGCTGCTGCGGTAGTCCATCGATGGTCGGCGACGTCGACGACGCTGCTGCCGCAAGGTACGCGTGCTTGGAAGCCTCCATCTCCGCGACTGTGACCACGGGACCAGTCTGATCCGGCGGCGGCGTGGCTGGGCGCACGAACGGCGTGGCGACGCTGATCTCAGCCGTCGGCAGTGTTGTCGCAACGTTGGCAGCTGCGGCCGCCGCGGCGCCGTTCAGCTCGATGGCGGCCTTCTTGAGCGCCTGCTCCAGGAACCCGGCGGCAAAATCCGCTGCCGCGTAGATGTCGCGCAGCCTCAGCATGACCTGCATACACTGGGCGAAGCCTTTCTGAGCCTCCTCGCGCCTCTCGTGGTCGTGGTGCTTGTACTCGACCAGGTGGATGATCATGGCTGGCAGCACGACGGTCACGCCCGTGGTCGGCAGGTACTTGTCCAGGTGGTACTTGTTCATCTCGGCAGCCATGCGCGTGATTTGCGTCGCCGCGTTCTTGACCTTTGAGCGCGAGGTCTCCTGGACGGCCCGGGACGCCTGAGGCGGCTGCAGGGGCCCTGTCGGCAGGAACAGCGGACGATGAAGCGCGGAGGTTGTCGTCTGGTACACCATGTGCAGGAGGTTGCGCTGCACCGCAACGGTGGACCGTCCACCTTCGATGTCTGCCCGCACCAGTGGCCTGTACTGGCACGACGGTGGGAGCGCATTGGCCCATGCAGCAAGCTCCCTGTCGACCTGCTGCACAGCCTCCAGGTTGTCCAGCGACTTGTTCGGGAAGAGCATCATGGTGGTGTTGGTGCGCTCGGGCTGAAGCCGGTCACGGATGAGAACCGAGTACTGGGCCTTGAGCATGTGGCTGATGAGCACACAGAGCTTGGCCTTCTGGACGCACATCTCGGCGAGTTCTCGCTGCATGTCTGTATTACGTATCACGGTACACTCAGGCGGCAGGAGTCTGTTGTCGTCGGGCAGAGCCTGGATCTCGAAGTCACTCTCCGTAAGCATGGGCACGTCGAAGTCCTCATCCTTTATCCTGGTTGGACGGCGCATGCCGAGTGCGATGAGGCGGTCACGCATGAAACACGACCACCACATCCTCTTCCATAACCTCTGCTTGCGGATGGGCATGGCGCCGTTGTCCGGGTTCCGGTGAAGCCCAATTGTGTGGGCCAGCGAGATGGCGACACCCATCCAGTGCCAGGTGTCCTTCTGGTCGTCGGGGGTCTCGTACCAGTACGTCATGAGAAGCAGCGCCTGGACGAGAACGAGCCTGTCGGAGTCGTAGTCGAAGTCATAGAGTAGCTAAATCAGCGGTCAGCACCAGTCCTCACAGCTCCAAGATGGTCGCACGAGCGAGGCAAGGCAGAGGCTCACCTTGGCCCTCTGGAAGAATATCTTCCGGGCAACCTTTCGGTTCGGGTACCCATGCTCGGCCAACACCTTCCTCTTGACGAAAGCCGACCCTGCAAACAGGACGGCATGATACAGGAGCAGGCTGATCTGGCCACCCTGGCCGTCACCAGCGTTTATCACATTCAAGAAGTCAAACAACTCGAGGAGAGGCATGTAGGGATGGACATATTCGACGTAGGCCTGCAGGAGAGCGTTCTGCAGCGGACGGTCCGGTATGTTCAGGGCGCCCTTGCGCTGGAGGTAGGCGATCTCATCCGGGCCGATCTTGTCGGGCAATGGCTTGACCCAGGACGGCAGGAGAGACAGAGGGTCGACCTCATTGGGCTCGTCCAGGTGGCTCAAGCGGTTGCCGAAGAGCTGCACGGGGTTCCAGGAGATCTGGCTGGGGTTCGCGTCTGGACCGAAGCCAGGTCTCTGGACTGTTTCGGTGTAAGCTTATGGGCATTGGAAAGGGTCTCGTGGACAGAAAATCATGTTGTGGTCTGTGTACGTGGGTGTACGTGAGTGCTTGGCATTTGCATGTGAAGATGACGGACAGGACTGTGCAGGTTGGGGCTGGGTGGGGGTAAGCTTGGGGGCAAGGTGCGGTTGTGTCGACCAAGCCAAGGCTAGCGTGGGCAGGTGGGATGTGATCAGACACCAACGGGTGAGTGAGTAAGTGAGAGTGTGATTTTGAGTGAGCAACACACACACACACACACATTAAAGACTTACAGAGCGGTAGTGGAAGCTGGCCGTCGACACCCCTAAACATGCCCTTGACGCTCTCGAGGCCAGGCATTGAGGCTGCAGAGACATTACTCGGCCTCCGGAGATCTGCACTGGCGATGTTGATCGGACCAGCAGCGCTCCCTCCTTGCAAGTGCTGCAGGGCCTCGGCACCAGGCATTGCGCCCACCGAAGCCCCTGTCGAGCTCGCCGCTGTGTTGAAGAGTTTCTTCCTGCAGGCACACACTCAGTTAGCATGGTCCCGTGTTCAGCCATCTCATCTTGCAGCTCCCAAACCTGTCAAGAATGCAACCCTGAGACATTTTTTTTTCTTCTTCGACTTCCTCACCCTCTCATCCTTCCCCGGAGCTTCCATGTGATCACAATTTCACATGTGAATATGACGCACCCCCAGCTGCTGTCATATTCTTCTCGCTCAGGGAAAAATCAAAGGGAGAAAATAATACAGAGTGCCACAGCATGTGCGAGACTGGGCAGTTTGTACTCTGGGAGGTGCAAGAAATGCTGCGCGCGCGAGAAAAGGATTGTCACTCACTTCCGCCGGCGGCTCTCGTGGACAATGCAGTCGACATTGTCCCAGCGGCAGTTCCCGCAGGGAAAGTGCTCGACCACGTTGCATCGCACCTTGCGTGCCCTGCAGGACGCACACGCCCGCGGCGCCCGCCGCTTGGTGACCTTGTTGGCCTTGTCGTTTGTGTCCGCCGTCGAGCCCTTCCGCTTCTTGGCCTGCGCGTCGGCCGTGGATGAAATGGAGAGCTTCTTGGCGTTTGCCGTGTTCTCGTTCACGTCCGTCACGTTGTCTGCCAGCGTCGAGACCGACTCGGAGCGGGAGTGGAACTCGGCCTCGCTGTTCGCCATTGTGTATGGTGGGGTTTCTTTTTGTCGTCGAGTAGGGCGCTTTTTACAAGTGTATCGGTTCGCAGAAGTGGTGGCCTATAGTAAGGTCCGGAATTCGTATGTACAAAGGAGTCCCAGTAGCGAGTGGCCTCGGACCTCTTTCTAATTTTCTTCTTCTTTTTCTTTCTCAGTGTGTAGACCGCACGGGCTGGTGTTGATGGGCGAGTCGACTCATGTGTTTGATGCCAGGGTCCCTCTTAGCCAGCATTGAAGCGCCTTTGTTCAGCCTCGGAGCCGATGACGACGGTATAAGCATTGGTGGGAGGGCGGGGCGGGCCACGGATAAGCAGAGGCAGGATGTGAAGCAATCGAGAAGGAGGATGAGACTGCTTGCGCACGATGCGCGGGAGGAGTCGCCCTTGTTATTATAATTTCGAGCCCAAGCCCGGGATCGTTCTTCTCGTAACTCTCGTTGGACTTGGCCCGTCACTAAAGTATCGGTACATTGCTCCACCCCTGCACGTCTAAGCTGCCCGGTAGTGTACGTACCAGTCCACGCTACTTGCACGCAGAGCATTGCACAGTACTGTTGCAGCTCCGCCTGTCCGCTCGTCCCGCGGAGAGTGCCCGAATATCTTTGTCTTTTTTGGCACTCTTGGTGCCATGCGCTCGCTCACTTGACCCTTTCCTCCATCCATCCCTCTTAATGCAGGTCGACCGACTGGGCTGTCATGCTGTGCAGCAAGGGCAGAGAGAGAGAGAGAGAGAGAAGAGGTTGCGAGTTGAATCTTGCCGCGTGGATCTACCGCGACTCTCCCTCAGGGTTCTTATTCGGTTCCGGGCACGGCGCCCTGGTCACATTCCACGGAATCTGGTTGCTATTACGAAGCCGGTGGACTGCGGGAAGCGGGCTTCTGGACGGACCCATCTCCTCTTCCCCACGGGCGACGGAGCCCACACACACACACGGCCACGACCAGCCTGCAAGCCTGCGGGTGGGGACCCTCGTCGTGGCCAAGACAATGGGGTTGTGGGGAGGCGCGAGCCCAACTGTTTGAAGCCAGAGTTCCAAAGATGCCCACAAAACTGCTCACCGAACAGGCTTTGGTGCCGCTTCGTTGGTCTTCTGCCGGTGTCTACTCCCAGGAAAATCCACTGTGGTATGCACAGTATGTATCTATCTTCACAGGCTTCAGAGCAAACTCGCGCTGCTCCTGCTCCACCGGCGTGCGTCCGTCCTTGACGTGCTAAACTCTAGGCCGGCCAATGGGTCTTCCAAGAATTGGGATGGGCTAAGGATTTCCCACGATGTATTCGACTCGTCAGCTGTCTTGCGCCCTGAGAAATTGGACCCCATGGATGATGATGCTCTCCTGCCCTAGTCTCAAAGCATCTGGGGAGGGGCCTTGACTCGAGTCGACCCTAGCGCCTAGTCATCTAGTCAAGGTCCAGGTGTCTAAGTCAGCTGGCCAGGGCTGGGCGTCCTTGAGGCTTGACAGAACGGGTTGATTGGGCTTTGACTCGAAAAACAGGTGCATGGCGTCTGGCTTGTGATTGTGTCTGAGGGCTGTGCGCTGTGCGGCTCTCTGAGATGAGACTCCAGCCTGCCAGCCTGCATCGCTTGCCTCGCCTCGCTCGACGACACACACTACGGCCAGGGACGAGTCTGCTGCTACCACACTGTAGCTTCGACATGACTGACCGACAAGCCCGCCTTGTCAGCGAGCAATAAGGCGCGCGGGTCTCGAGTCGGCAGGTGACGTTGCGCTTGACTTCATCACTGACGACACAGCAGCGACAGTGCAGCGCAGAGGCCCATCAAACTTCACAGCTAGAGGGATCGTGAACAATGCGCATGTGCAGTACAGGTACATGGCAGATTTGCCTACTTGGAATCGCTCTTGACGGGGTCTCAAGACGCGGGGCCGAGGTGGCCCAAGGATCGCCGCCAAAATGAAGTCAAGGGTTGATCTGAAATCCACGAAAAAATTCCAATAAAAAGCTTCCCACCTCCAAAACCACAACGTCGCATCTCGTCGCATTCCTTAACGGCGAGGATGCACCTCAGCCCCGTAACGGCTGTCTGGTCCATGCAAGTCGGCAACTGTCGGGTTCTTGACGACAACGCTCAACGCTCTGTCCTGGATTGATAAACCACAGTCCCAGTACCAATCGTAACAATGCTTATCCAGGACGAACACGACGACTTGTTCTCCTGGATCTATCTTTTCGCACGATCGTCGACGGCGCATTTCGCACGCTAGACTTGAAACAGGGTTGACCGCACGCCAGGTTAGACGTGTTGTCTATTCAGGAAATGGGGACCGGCACTACCGAGCAGACCCGTCGTGCGCCCGCTCTGTTGCATACCTTGTGGGCAATACTGTACAGGAAAACTCCCCTAGCAAGAGGAGAGCTCCATGTAGATGCTGGGAGATCCTCACCGCTGACATCTCCATCCTCCCTGGGCCCCCATCTTGTGCACCGCCGACAATTGCCACTTCACGCCCACTGCAGTGGCCGGCTGTTATGTCACGCGCTCATCAGTTGGTGTCTTTGGTGTGACCACATTTCGAGCCTCTTGGGAGCTGGTGGGTTTGCCAAGAGGTGTGTGTGCCCAGGTCCCAGCCACTTGGGACAAGGCGCTTCCAGAAACAAAAATTCTTGGGGATTCAATCTTCGAATTTCTTTTCCTCTTGCCCCTGGTACGTCCGGCCCAGGCAGGATGACACAATACAAATGCACCAAGATAGTGACAATGCAATGCTGCTCCTCGCGTGCCGACCAGGTGGCTCAACAAGCAAGAAGCTCAATCTGGCCTCTCTCTCGCGCCCTTCGGCCTTTACATCTACCTCCTAAACGCCCAGCGGCTCCACTTTCCGCCCAGATCAAGTCGCATCACGATTGCGCAAGCAGCGAGCGAGACGCGAGGGAATGAGCCGCAAGGTTGTCCGCTCCTTTTTCCTTTGCATTGTCCGTGTTATTCATGGTGTTGCTGTATGGACATGGCGTCTTGCGGATCCGAGATATATTCGTGCCCTCCAACCATCACATCGGACAAGCTTTCGAATCCTGGACAGGCTCGAGCCCGCTCGCCCGCTTTCCCCCCAGCCCGTCCAGGTGAGCCCATCCCGTCCGGCCACCAAAACCCCTCCCCCAAAAACAAGTCTGCTCCACATCTCCGCAAAAAGGGTCACCCGTAAACCCCAGGAATCGGGAGGACTGCCTATCTCCTTTGCTCCGTTGCACTTTCCCATTTTCCGGGGTCGCCCGACGGCTTCCTTAATTGGCCCCAGGGGAAAGGTGCCCAGGCACAAAAGTCGACCTCGAGTGGGTGGGTTGCAGCCACACCAAAAACTTTCCCGCTTCGGAACTTGACCGAGCGTGTCGCGGCTACTACAGGCATTATTAGATGCTGGGTTACAGAATTTTCCCATATTGTTTTAACATGCCACATCTGATCATCTGCGCGGGAGCGCTGCTGGGGGAGGGGGGTAAATGTCCAAGAGCGATCGCTGCTAAGTATCTTGACATCCATCCTTACCCCGGATTTCTTTTCTGACACCTGCGGGTTGGAATCTGGGGGGTCTGTCTGTCTGGGGATGGGCTGTTGGTCTCCCTCCCTGCTCCACATACTCCTCACGCGATGACAGCGTCGTCAGGCCACCCAGATCGACGACGAGGGGCTAGATCTTTCACATCCTTGCTCTTGTGTTGTGTTTCGCCCTCATGTTTTCATCATCAGTCTGCTCGTGTGTGTCAAGGCTTCATCCCATTTGGGAATCCCATCGTGTGTTGACATGGGGTCACAGCTGCGTCCTAGAATGGTCATCAACGTGCTGCCAGCAAGTGCAGGCACGTTGTCCATGGTACTGTGCTGCCGCATTGGACTCTTGTGCTTAGGGCACTTGCATTCTCTCCTATGCTCCTCGGCATCGCCGGAGAGGCCGCTTTGCTAGAGGCGACAGTACCTCTATGGCCGCGACGGCGCCAGGCTAGACCTCTTCGGCGGTGAGCAGACTAGCTTGATCAGGGCGGCCCTCGCCGCCCTCTCATAGACTGCCTAGCCTGCTGTCTACCTCAGTGAGGTTCGGTCATATGTCCAATGGCTGGCCTTCACGCTTGCTTTGTCCACCTTTCCCCTGGCGGCAGCTACCAGCCACGCGAACATAGCAATCCTGCCTCGCACTGCCGCTCTGTCAGGCCATCAGGGCAGCCTGTCGGGCTAGTTTCCGAATGCCGTGCAGACGGATCATTCGCGGCGCCAAGTCTCAAACAGGCCGGCCGGGTCGGCGTTGGAGACAACTGCTCCCCTGGCCTCAAGCCGCCTAGCCTTATCCGTCGCTTCACTTACACCAAACTGAACGCAACTGGCTACATAGTCGCGTAGTCAAAACCCGGTCATGTTGGGTCCTGTTGGGAATCAGGGCTTCCAGCAACGGCCTCAACAAGCTAAGGAGCTTAAGCTGACACCTCGTGCTACTGGACTGGGCAGGCAAGGCCATAGCTTCCAAGCTTCGAGCTCATGGTCACAGCTGATAGCTCCGGCCACAGACTACCAACGAGACAATGCTCACGGGTAGCGCTCAGGAATTGCTTGCTGCAAACGACAAGACTCTTGTCACACATGATCTAGCAGGGCGCGCGGACTGAGACAGCCAGCATGGGTCTACCATAATCTAATGGAGTCGGCCACCTCAAACCGACACGATCAGCGGGAAGGTCCGAGAGTGACAGGCAACAGCTGGCCCCAAATGCTCAAGCTGTTCAAGCTTCTCGAGTCCACGATCCTCTCTCAAGCTCTAGATCTTGGTTTGTCGGCGCCAGAGAGACACCGCCCACACGAATTTCGATTTACCTCAAAACAACAGAGATCGCTCCTGGCAACACGAAAACCCAGCCATTGGTCAAGGATACATAGTTGTAAAACACAGGAGAATCCTGAATGGCCTGTCGTATTTAGATGCTATCATCATGCGGTTCGATCTATGCCTCTGTGCGAAACCCAAGACCTATCTCAGGCGCGTTGATGCGGCTGCTTTTACTCTGGATGTCCAGAGAGATAGATGTGTTTGCTCATAATGAGCTACACAGCCACACTCGGGCCCGGTCCGATAGATTTGCATCGTGCACGCAAGGGACTCCATTTGCGGCTTGGTGAGGCCAGTGGCGATATTATGGACGTCTTGGTCGACGTGGCCGTCTCGCGCTTTTTGATAGCGCTGCCTAGGCTGGCCTGCGAGGTTGGCGATGATGGCACCCTGCGGAGGAGGGCGCCCGTGGCCTTCTTAGGCATGCAGGGGGTCCCAAAAGAGATTGATCCTCATTGGTCGGTGCGCTACTGTTAACATAACATCTCCTGTTTGTCAAGGTTCAACAGTGTCGGGTACTGTTTACCATGAGATGGTACCTGTTCATGAGGCTATAGCGCAGCCAACTTGCCTGATCCCTTGCATTTTCAGGTTTGACATGTGATCCCAACGCTCACGGCGACAACGAGTTAACATCGTGAAAGCGACATGGTCCTTCCATGTCGTGGCGAGGCGGTGTGTGCCCTGGAGGCTCGGGACCATGGTGCTCGAGCTTGGAATATCCAGCACCGATAGCGCCATCAAAGTTTAGAGGGGAACGGTCAAGGAGCGATTGAGCGCGGCTCGGTGAGTGAATGCGAGTGTATCGCAGATCGGCAACATGGAAGAGCCTGCAGAGTACATCGGGAAGGAAGGGGGCTCTTGGGACCGCCACCCAGCCTTGTTGGGACTGCTTCAATATGGTGGTCTTCGATATGCACCCGGCCAATACTCAGAGAACACTTGCGCAACCATCGTCACCTTCTCCGCTCAAGACTATGAACAAAGACAAACATCGCAAAGGTAAACAGTACTGTAGTTAGTGACTATGGGTGTCTCTGGTGTGTCTTTGGATGTCTCTGTGTCTCTCAGGGAGGTTTTGTAGGCCGTGTCGTATGTTAATGGTGGACAGTAACGTGCTGAAGGGCAAGACGGCCGCGGCGGCGAGGGCGCTGGGTATGGGTATGCTGAAGCCACACTATTGCCTCGGACGCTCAACATGGCAACGCCATGCCACATAACAGCGACCATGGTATCAGGTTGTTGCGATGTGTCTTTGATGCCACTCGCTACGGGGCTTGGAGACAATGCCTCTTGTAGCTTCTCGCTGTCTTTCTACCTATCCCGTGTCTGTTCCTCTTAAAGTATGATTCCATGGGAGCCAAAACTGGTTATCAAATGTCGGCATACACTTTACTCCCTCCGGCGGTCCTTGCCAATCAATACTATCCTGGCGAGGCTTCGACGCTGCCGTAGCAGAGGTATATCCCCTCTCATCTTTAATCCGCTGGCCCTTCTCCGTTGAATACTCCAGGTTGATATACGGCACCACGGCAATCCTCCCGTAGCCATGCGCCCATAAATCCTTGCAAAAAATCTCTGGCTCCCCATTATGGCACTCGCCCAATTCAGCCCTTGCCGCCCGAAACGCTACCTCCCGGCCTGCAATCGGCCGGGCAGGAAAGGCCACCGCGCCATTCCAGCAAGCGAATACCTGCAACGGCCGTCCAGCCTCGAACCGCGCCTTGGATTCGGGGTCGTTCCAGAACAGGTTCGTGGCTTTGGCGAAACTGCCGGTGCCGGGTGGGATTTCAAAGAACAAATCGCCGTTAATGCCGCGCGCAATATAGGAATCGTAAAACAAAGTCTCATCACCAGCTCCGAAGATCCAGTCCATAGCGCAGGTCATATCGGCGGATAGGACCTTGCGCTGGTAGACGAGCTCGAGCAAGTCGTCCGGACAGGCGGCGACGTCGTTAATGAACAGGACCGTAGCGTCGCGGTAGCGCTCTGGTTCGTCGACAAGGGGCTGCAAGGCCATATTGCGCAAGGTGGCGAGTCTGGCGAAGCGGGCGTCGGTGCTAGGGTCGATGTCGTCGACCGAGAGCACGAAATTGGTCCTGACCTTGAGGGGTTTCAGGTAGGCCTCGAGGGCGGCCAGGACGTCGGCGGTGCCATCAGGGGAGTTGCCTTCTACGATGGACAGGGCACAATTTTCGGGCCCCAAGAAGTTGATTGCTGCTACCACGCTGCTGAGGAGGGTGGGTAGGATATGGAGGCTGTCGCGGAGGTTCAGAGCAAAAAAGTAGGGGGTCTGAGATCCGGGGATGAAGAAGGAGGGCTTCAGGTCCTTGTAACGAGACAAGTCCGGATTATGGCAGTCGATTTTGGGGAGGCGCTCGCTGTTAGAATCCAGAATCGCCCGCATGTATGCAGCAATAGTGGTCTCAGGCAATATGCCCTTGGCTAGAGAAGAATTAGACATATGTTCATGCGTTCGAATGCGGAAGCAAGACTTACCTCCTGGTGTTACGGTGTCAGTTACCGAGGGCACTGTCTGCTCAAGTGATACTCGTGCATTCCGAATCAGCCGGTCACTCTGTAAATACAGAAAGAGGCCGACCATGAGTATCGCTACTACCAGGGGCCAGCGGCCAAGAGGCTGGAGCAGCCGACGATGTGAAGCCATCGCCATACATCTAGATGAGCATGTGGTTTCAGTGTGAGATTGAATCTCATTGTTGGACCCCTGAATCCTCGGGGACAGGTTGGTTTCGTTCTTAAAGTTCCACGGATCCCTAGGCGAACCTTGGCGCGTACGGAGGTTGGCTCAACCAAGGACCTGTTGGTTCACTCCCAGCAGAATCTGCAGCAACCAGACCCGCCTGTTGGTACGGGAAGGTGACCCACTGCGGTTAGACAACCAAAGGGAAGTAGGGGTTAGGCGCCTTTATGCAGATCGTTGCACTCTTATCTTGTTGAAGCCTTGACTTCGCATCGTACCTGTCCACTACAGGCACAATCGAGCATTACTTAGGCAATTGTGTTGTCCATCATGATACGCGTATTTTTGTGCCAGAGGAAGAGATCTGTGTCCATATGCAGTTTCACAAACAAGGCATAGTGTCCTACCTCCCTGCATAGGTGCATACGAGTAGGTTTGATTCTGGTGTTCACGAAGAGAAGTTACAAATTTTCATTCCATTGACTGAGAGGATATCTACGCGTCCACATTGTGAAAATGATGGCGGCAAGTAGTAGCAAGGCGTTCGGGTTGCCTAGGCATTTCTGGAGATGCTCCCCCTGATTCGCTCGTAACAGGTGTTACATCTCCACCGTCTAGTGCGTGTTGGTTCTAGGTGGTATTCGGCTGGTAGGTTGTTGGTTACCTTTAAAATAGATACATATCATCCCGGTCTGGGAGCCTTGCAGTCCCATGGAATTTCTCCCTGATCTTCCACGGCTAAGTATGTTTCAGTTTCTCCAACTTCTGCTCACCAAGTCTCTCCTTTAGACAGCCAACAAGACGTGATATCTGGGTCCTTACGAGGACGAGACTCTAATCTGAGATGCCTGGACTCTCAAGTATTGTATTATTGGGATTATTGCGATGCTTTGTACATGCTCTCGTTATTCTTGAACCGCCGACCATTACTCCCGCACCCAATCTCCACCAAGCTCGAGCCCCAGTCAAAGCCTACGAGTTGATGGACGGCGTGTCTACCTGTGGATACGAGGATGGAGATCCCTCCAAGAGCTGGGGGGCACCAGCGGGTTACGATTGCCGCGTGGACACGGCCAATGGTCTATGGGGATTCTGTCCGACAACAGTCTTTATTGCACCGGATTGTGGATTGGGAGGATATTGCTTTGACCAGAGCAGCTGCACAAGTGGCTGTGGTGTGTTGAGCGGGAAATCATCCATCACTACTTGGACATGGCACGTATAACCCCCTCCCCCGAGCCTTCTCAAGGTTTCATATTGAGGGGAATGGTCCATTTCCAAGAGAATTGTTCTAACATCTTGCTCTTGTAGCACCCAGAGTGATCCGTCCTCACGATACTGCCAGATGATCTCGCTCTCCTTCTCCGACGAAGACGAGAATTATACCTACTTCCACTGTGGCCCCGATGCGAACAGAGCTCAGTTCTACGCCGACCCGACATCATCCACGACAAGCACAACCTCATCTTCATCTGTGACTGCAGAGACAAGCTCTACGTCGTCATCCGTATCGGCTACAGCAAGTTTCACGCCTTCGTCGCCGACAGTCACTCCCACGAGTGATGCTGCAAGCGCCTCGTCGTCATCCACTGTTCCAAGCTCAACCGAACACCAAAGTTCAAGCAATAATAATAATAACAATAATCTCGGCGCGATCATTGGCGGTGTCATTGGAGGGCTGGCTTTGATTTGCGGCAGCGTCGCGGCGGTAGTGTACCTCCTGAGAAGAGATGAGTCCCGTCGCCAGCCAACTCCCACACCTGATCAGTCACCACCTCCTGATCAGCTATGGTCTGGGGCTGCGCAAACATCCGTTCGAAGCGATAACATGAGCCAGTATGGTGGATGGCATCCTTCCGAACTGCACAATACCTCCATGAAGCGTACTCCCTCTGAGTTACCAGGCATCCACATGGTCTCGGACGCCCGCTCACCTGTCGAGCTCCCCGTGTACTCCGTTCAATGAGAAATGGAGCAATTAGGCAGCTTATATAATATTTTAAAGGCACAAGAATATATCAGCCAGATTACATCAAGGGTTGGAATCACTAAAGACCCCGGTGCCTCTATTCAAGGTTCATCAAGACGGAACTAGCGGCCAAAGTGGGAAAAAGCGTTCCGCCTCTACGGGGCTGAAATCTCGCCCATCTTTGCCTCTGGACGCGAGAATATTGTCCTCGAACAGTCATCAAGAACATAGGCCATGGATACGGAGGAAGTCCCGCCTCAAGCCGCGACACTATAACGCCATGGACGGAGTATCTAACACCCGCCCCGGGAATCATTGAGCATAAGAGCGCCTAGCATCATGGGATGAACATTAGGCTGCAATGATGAGCTGCTTCTGTGATTTCTAATTTCTTGCTGGTCGATGCTGTTAGATACAATGATTTATAATGGAAAAGAAAATGGCCACATCTTGAGCTGCAAGGCTTTTATCATCAAATCAGAGATTTGCACCTGCAAATACAGAGGGTACACCAGTACATCGCCAGCACCTAAACCACGTGAGAACTCACACGCCCAACCCCCACGCCCAATTCACACACCCAATGCCTAATTTGCATACCCAATTAGCACATCCATTTAATACTAGAGATATAAATTAGCTGTGTAAATTAGATATGTGAATCAGGTGTACAGATCAGGTTTATAGGTGTTGGGTGTATAGGTGTTTGGGTGTGTAGGTGCTTTTGCAGGTGCCAATCTCTGTATTCCCCACCGGGTTTTTTTTTAATTTTATTTTATATATTCTTTTTTGTTCCTACAGAGAGAGAGCTTGCCCCATGTGAACTTCAGTTGACGTACGGAGGCCAGCTGCTTCTTACCTTGGCCCCCTCTCGTGACAGCATCGTTTTCCGTGCCAACGTAAAGATGAGCTCTATCGCTACAGACTTGGAAGATCTCTACGTGTTTTTGAACAATATCAGGTGCGTCAGCGTTAAGTGGAAGAGACACTAAGCTCACAATCATATCAATAGTCAATGCCAGCTCTCATACAAACGCCAAAGCAGACGGGGTCACTCAACATTCCACTATTCACCAAGTGCGTAGAGCATGTCTCTAGAAACAATGATATAAATAATAAGGATTACGACGAGAAGATGATCATAACTCTTTCTTGATAAAGGCTTTTCTGATCTAGTAATTACTTGAATATATCGTAGGAGCGAAGTTCAGACTGCCGTGTATTCCGTGCCGCGTTGTACATGCTGAATTCGTTCCCATGCCAGACAGGTGGACACTGAACATTGCTGACAGTGCTAGTGTCATTGCCTAAACTACTGGCATATCTGTCCATACACTGCCTCGCATGAGAGGCGGACTGGCCCATCATCGACGTCAGCTGGCCCAGGTTGGGTAGCGCTGTGGCGGCGGCATCCTCCAAAGCTGGACTCCACCAGACTCATGCAATTGGCCCAGACTTGCATGCAAAGCGGCTGAGGGCAGTGCAACCATAATGAGGAACTATGTACATATGCGGGGTATTCTTGCGCCATATCCTAACTTGAATTTCTCTGCGGTCTTGCGCTACTTCTCCTTGGGGAAGATCTTGAGCTTTCCCGAGGCCCTGAGGCCCCCGGTCCGCCGCACTTGCTGTCAATATGCCCCCGTCCTGGACACGCCGCATTTTTGGGAAGTCCAATCAAGACAAAGTGAAGGTCCGTTTCGGCAGCAATAAGTCGAGCACCAGCAAGAACGACGAGGATTTCGCAAATGACGAAAGCAGCATCAGCACTAAAAGCCTCGGTCAGGAAGACGCCACCGACGATGACGACGGAGGCTTCGGGATGCATGTTTTTGTCGACAAGCCTGCAAACGAGTCTGGTGTTATCGACTTTGTTGCTTTACATGGCCTGAATGGCCATTACAGTAATACGTGGACCGCGACTAGCCCTGTGGATGGAAGCCAGGTGAATTGGCTCAAGGATCTCCTACCCGGAGTCCTCCCGAATGCGAGGGTGATGTCCTACGGTTACAACTCTATCGTCCAATTTAGTAAAGGAACAGCTGGTATCAGCGAATTCGCTGAGCAGCTGCTGGAAGCGCTCATGGCATGGCGGACATCCCCGGAAGAGAAAAAGCGGCCGATTATTTTTATCTGCCACAGTCTAGGGGGAATCGTCTTCAAGCAGGTATGGAGGCGGATCCATGCCGCCCTTGGAATTTCGCAAGTGCAAGGCAAGTCGAACTAGAGGCTGAGAATTCATAGGCCGTTGTGAGAGCCCGAGAGCGTGACCGCTTTACAGGGCTGCTTGAAAACATTCGGGGTGTCGCATTTTTCGGCACGCCTCATCGCGGATCACCAGCTGCAAGTTTTGGGGCAATATTCGCCTCCATCTTGAAGGTCTCTACGCTCGGAACCAATACAAATTCCAAGCTCGTGTCGCAACTGAAGGAGAATGCGGAAGCGTTGCTTGCCATCAACTCGTCTTTCGTGGATCGCAGCAAGAATTTGGACATGATCAGCTTCCATGAGACGGAGAAGATGGACTACATGCGGAAACTGGTCAGTGCCAATATCCCACAGCTGTTTGCGAACTTGGCATGGGCCTCAGTAATTAGAGACTAACTGTTGTGGGACCTAAAAACAGGTGGTTGAAAGAAAATCTGCAGTGATGGAAGTGCATGACGAAATTACCATTGGCCTCAACGGAAATCATCGAACTATCTGCAAATTTCTAGACTCGAAGAATGACAGGGAGTTTCGAGTGGTTTCGTCTCGTCTCAAGGAAATGGCGGATGCCATGCTATTGACTGAGGTCACATATTCCGCCACAAGTGAGTCTTGACACAACTGGGGACATTCGTCCTTTGAGAACTAGAGGCCAAAGCAATTTGTAGCTAAAGGCAAACGTAGCCCTTAAGCCCGAAGATCAAAAAGAATGCTTGCGGAACTTCTATCACAAGAACTACGAAAGTTATATGAACCGGAACCCTCCCCGCGTTCCCGGTACTTGTGAATGGCTCCTGCGGCATGAGAAATATCTCAACTGGATCGCAGTTGAATCCGGGTCCGAGCTGCTCTGGGTGTCGGCAGACCCCGGCTGTGGCAAGTCAGTATTGGCAAAATTCCTCGTATCGCACCTACGAGTACCAGTCTTTGGACACGAGCGACCCAGAGTGGTTGTTCACTTCTTCTTTAAAGACGACAACGAGGGCCAACGAAGTGCCGTGTTTGCATTGCGAGCTTTGCTCCATCAGATTTTCAGCGACGACAGGGCGTTGCTGCGGCATGCGTTCCACGATTATGAATCCAAAGGCGCTGCGATGGTAGATGATTTCGACAGCTTATGGGAAATACTCTGCCAGGTTGCAGTCGACCCTGCCGCGAAGGACTTGATATTGATCCTGGACGCCCTCGACGAGTGTGAGGCCGAGTCCCAACGGCAACTGCTTCAAGGCCTGAGGAAGTGGTTTAGCAACGTCAACAATTCCCGACCCTTCCTCGAGATCATTGTTCTCAGCCGACCCAACAACATCATCGAAGACACGTTCACTTCTGTGGCAACCGTCCGATTGCGTAGAGAAGACGAGCCCGAAAGCATCAGCAACGACGTCGAGCTGGTAATCCGCAACCAGATTGGAGATCTTGCTTCCAAAGGCCTTCCAGCAGAGGACTTGTCTTGGCTGCAAGAAGCTCTGATTGAGAAAGCCGACCGGACATTCCTATGGACGGCGTTGATGATTGGTCTCTTGCTGGACGCAGCCAGAGCTGGCTTCTCAAGAAACGACCTGGAGGACCTACTGGATGCCCGGGACATCGACGGGATCTACTTTAAACTTCTTTCTCACAGCGGCACGGAGCATCAACGGGGAGAAACACGCAAGCTGCTGCAAGTGATCCTTGCAGCAGCCGTACCCCTATCTCTCGACCGACTGAATGTGGCCATTGCCGCCGATCCAAAGCATAGTAGCATAAAGGATTTCAACAGGGCTCTGAAGTCGGGGACGGAGAAGTATGTCAAGTATCGGTGCGGCAATTTCGTCCGCATCATCCGTTCAGAAGTGTTTCTAGTTCACCAGACTGCCCGGGAGTTCCTCCTACAACAACAAGAGACAACCGAGAATCTCTGGCACCGCCAAATCACCATAGAAGATAGCAACGAGGCGCTTCTGAGGAGCTGCATTTCGAGCCTCTTGCTCGTTGCCTTGGAGGCAAACACTACTACTGTTCACTTCGCTGATCTGGGGATGCCAAGGGAATTAACAAGTTTCTTCAGGTATTCCTCGGAATTTTGGTCGAGACACATTCAAGAGGGGCCTGTTGAGATGTTCAACTAGATCGTGGACAGTTGCCTCGCCATCTCTAGACACATGCCTGAGACCAAGTGTCAGTGGCTTCCTGCCCACAATTTGATTTGGTGGTTGGGTACTTGGGAGATTTCTATGGCGAGGACGAAGTGGAGTGTACTCGAGCTCCCTCTTGCGAGACTATTGGATGACGAAATCATCAACGTGAACGCCTGCGATTCGCCTGGCTCGGGCAACGGTCTTCTCCATCGTGCTGCACGATACGGGTCCACGAGTCTAAGTCAAACCCTATTGGAACACGGGGCGGACGTCTCTCTCAAAGACAACGAGGGGAACACGCCGCTCCATCTTTTCACGTGGAGCATGACACCGGCAGCAGAAAGAAAGCAAGACTCATTTGACATCCGGCGATTTCTCCGCATCTGTCTCGACCATGGTGCCGATATTGACGCGCAAAACAACCAGGGCAAGACACCGTTGCATCTGGCGGCTGAAAATGGCCTAGCAGTAGCTCTTCGAGAGCTTCTTGACTTTGGGGCTGATGTCACTACCACAACTCGTTCCGGACACACTCCACTGCAGTTGGCGGTGCAAAAAGAAGTTAGTACAACATGCATATCTTTGCTTCTGGAGCATGACCGGGACCCGGCCGTGGTTGATTTGCATCGCGAGGTCGATCGAGGTAACTCACAGGGTGTCATTGATATTCTTGACCGTGACTCAAGCTTTCTTGATAGGGAAGAGGTTAGATGTGGAACACTGGGAGTGCTGCGGAGGCAGGCGACCATGACGGATCTAGTAGGCATGCGACTCGTCTCTGTAGATAGCGATGATGACGTGCGTGATGAGATAGAAGACTCATGAACACGGGTCCAATATAATTACTGTGACATCCTCACTACTTTACTGTAATCTTGTAATGATGACTTGTTATTCAAAGCGTATCAAATTTCCGATGCGACAGTATTGAGGTCAAATAGAAAACGTCCATCAATTAATAATGACACAGCAACTATTAACAATTGCAAGAAAGCCATAGCCCAAATTGACTACTATTCAGGGACAATCGGCCCAATACTTCTCCAGAAATCGCATCTCGCCCCGCGTCCTCCTTCCCAAGCATACGCGTCCACGACCCGAAAGTCGTTTCTCAATCCCGGCTCCGAGTGCAATGTCACATTCTTGTCATTGTCCCCAACTACCGTAAGCGGCCCGTCGTTCCGGACCTGCACCGCGGTGAACTCATAAGGAGTACCGCCCGTCTGGTTGAAATCAACCATCAGGGGTTGTGCAGGGGAAAACTCGGGCCAGTGGTCTAGGGGGTGGGGCTCCGGGCCAGCACCGTCTGCCCCGTCTGCCACGCTCGAGGGGATGGACGGGTCGCCGAAGCGCACGAAGTTCCCCCAGCTTAGCTGCAACGCGCGCAGGAAGTCCGCGCCTTGGTTCCTGCGCGGAGGGCCGAAGTAGGCTTCTAGGTCGTAGCCGTGCAATGCCGTGGGAATCGAGTACTGGTACTTGTAGCTGCGGTGTCCCGTGCTGGGCGAGCTGAAGGCGGTCGCGAGCCAGTAGGATGGGCACATGAAGGTCGTCTCGCCCAGGATAAGGTTCGCGCGTTGCTGGTGCCCGTATGCGATTTGGCTGGTGGATACCGCAGTGGCGCCAGAGTCTCCGGCGGTCGGATATGTGAGGGTGGTGTTATCTGACAGTGGGAGGAAGGGGTAGTAGTATAGAATCCTGTTGGCGTCTTCGATATCCAGAAGAGGGAACGTATGGAGAAGCCATGCGATTAACTCTTCTTCCGACGTGATGGTCTGTGGTGTGTAAGCAGGCCCTTCCTCCGCAGTATTGCTTGTGAGGAGCCTAAGACCATTGATCCTCCGTTTGAGGAGGGCCTGACTTGGACTTTCGCGAATAAGGTGTCCGTCTGTGACAGGTAGAAATCCCCAGGATCCAAACGTGCCTGAGACAGAGATATTATGGGACGCCTGCTGGAGAATGTGACTATCCTGAGACTGAAGACATTCGAAGATCGTCCTTGTCGTATTTCCGTACGCAAAGGTCGCCGGACATCCTGCCGCCCCGGCGAAAGCATAGTACGCTTGGGTGGGTAGGAAATCGTTATAGTTATATTGCGTTGGTAAATATGGAGACGCAGCAATGGACTAGAACGGAATATTAGCACGGTCGATTGCAGACTATGGCACCCGTCACATACACTCGTGAAGAGGGAGGTTCCGAGGGTCCCTCCATATGCAATAGTGTGAAGCACTGGATCTCTACGAGTCAGTAATCTCCGCTTGTGTTTCCTAGCTGAGTTTAGGCCTTTTCTCGTGCTCCTGGCAAGTCGTAGGTTCCCGAGGAACCGGGTAGTAGAACATGTGAGAAGAGGCAGGCAAGGAGTGCTGGGGTTACTTACTGACTGAACCCGCCCCAGCTGACAAACCTGAAATGGTCACTCGTGACGGATCACCTCCAAACTTTTCGATGTGCTGTTGGATCCATTCCAGGGCAAACTGTTGATCTAGAAGCCCAGCGTTCAGGGCACCACGTCGGGCCACCTCATCTGAAGACAGGAAGCCGAAGACCCCAAGCTATAGCATTAGTAAGCATTTAAAGAATCTAGTTATAAGCATTCCAGTGGAGTATCTTACCCTATATTGAATACTAACGCCTATGAATGTGTTGTTGTTCGTCATGATAATCGAAGACATATCCTGTTGCCCATTGTAGAACCCATAGCCACCACCATGAATCCATACCAGAACCGGCAGATTGTCAGCGTTGGCGGGCGCATAGACATTTAGGTAGAGACAATCCTCATCGCCGAGGACGAAGTCGTTTCCTGGTACCGCGTTGAAGCTCTGTGGGCAAATTGGCCCGTAGGATACCGCAGGCTGCACGGAGGTACGGTTCAAGGCTGGTCTCTGGGGAGGTTGCCAGCGGAGGAACCCAGTTGGGGGTGCCGCGAAGCGGATACTGTCCAAAAGTTAATCTAAAGACACATGCATGGACTCATGATTAAAGGTCGTATACGCACCCTTTGAAAGTATTCAATCCAGTTGAGGCGTTGGCTACACCTTTGTAGATGGCATATCCTAAGTCAACTTGTACCGAATCGTTCCCACTAAATATAGTGCTACTCTGCGGATAGATGAAAGCACCAGTTGAAGATATCACATGGTGGATGAATGTTTGCAGACACAAGGTTGTGAACTTTGAAAGGCGTCGTAACAGCGACATGGTCATGATGCTGAGTGAATCCCTTTAGAAGCAATGCTAGCGGTGAAGGACGTTTGCTCATGTTGACCCAAGTGTGGTGGTACATATGTGGTGATCCACTCCCCCGCACTGCAACGACAGCCAATGCAATCGCCTTGTCCATTTTGGACACTTGGGCACTATGTAAGCGCTAAGATGTGATAAGTAGTAATTGACAGTTAAGAGCTTCAGTATTAAAACGAGCCACCAAGTGACTATGGCACCGTTCTGCTGGACGCCCCAGCTGAATCGAGAACGCTTTAACGCGAGAAAAGAGACATGAGGAAGAATAGAAGAAGGCTCGGGAGTACACGGCCAGCGTTGTAGTAAATTCCAGAGAGATAAATGCACTGTTATCGTGTTGCGGGTGACACCGCAATTAAAACTGGCTGTGCACGCAGATGTGTCAAATCAGCTTGGCAACGATGCGTTATTGGGAGGTTGGCTTCCGACACAGGTTTCTCAGCGCTGACTTACACACAGCAACGATAACAGGCTTGGAAGGCTCTGGTGCGAGCCCGGGATTGGGAAGGGGGCTCGGTGGGGACAATGAAGCGGAGCGTACAGATACAGAAGAAATAGGTGGCCAAGACACTGAGCACATACAGCCGTAGCCAGACCAATGCAACGAACCAGTGATCGTTGACACAATCAGAGACACGGTGATCTATTTGGCGATTGTAGGACTCTAGCGCAGATAACCCATGATGTGGTACAACTATTAGGACCAGCAGTTAGAGGCCGCATACGCAGGAGGGCTTGCAGTAGCAGATGTTGTGGACCGCCAACGCCTTCTATTCATGGGGCTTAGATGGGATACAGGAGAAAGTGTTCTGTCTTGCGATCGAAGATATTATTCATTTATTCAATCGCTCTCGGATGCACCTTCGGCGACAGCGGGTTGCACTCGAATGTTTCGCACCGCTCTTCTGGCCTCTACTCCAGATGGACTCTTCTAGTTATTAGCCTGATGCACCTGCGTCTCCCGTCGTTTCCGAGTGCAGCGGCACTCTGTTACTCGGCCCTCATTGTTGTGTTTGCTGACTCTGTCTTCAAATGCATCTATAACTCTTTCTTCCATCCCTTAGCTAAACTCCCTGGGCCATGGCTCTGTGCAATGTCAGAGTGGTTTCTCGTTTTGTTCGTTCGTGATGTGCCAACCTACGGCTTAAAACTCTGGCGCATACTGATACTGCTAGGACTTTAACACAATGATCGATCTATGGGGACTCTAATGAGGATCTGAAACACCAACGTATTTTCTTTGACGGGTCTGTAGCACAATTTATCGTATAATGTTTAAGACATAGTCCACTAACCGACAATGTCCTCAGACTCGCTGAAACAACACATGCTCACGGGACTCAGTTCTCTAAAGAAGACCTTAAAGTCGAGGTCACAATCTTTACAGCGGCCCGTATTGACGGTGCAGCGGCTTTTATCTCCGGCTTCTTTGACAACTTACTCACCAATCCTGCGGCCTATGCTCGCATAGTGGACGAGATTCAAGTAGCAGATCGTGACTGCAGACTAGTTATCACAAGGCGTCGTTAAGTACGGCGAGACGACTCAGCTGCCCTTCTTCATGGCCTGCATCAAGGAGACGCTACGCCGTGACTCCCCAGCGCAGACCATTCTCCCGCGCCTGGTCAGCCATCCGGGCCATGACCTCTAAGGCGGTCAGGTGCACGTCCCTCCGGGCACGCTGATGGGCGCGAGCCCGTACTTTGACCACCGCGACGAGGCCGTGTTTGGGGCCGAGCCCGAAAAGTGGAGGCCTGAGTGCTGGGTCCAGGAGGAATCTGGCATTGGACCAAGAGAACACCAAGAGTACGTGAAGGGGATGGAGAGGTACGGCCTGTGGTGGGGTTATGGTGCCCGAGAGTGCGCTGGCAAGTACTATGCGCAGATGCAAATGCAGAAGCTCTGCGTGGAGTTGCTCAGACGCTTCGATATACGGAGTCCGACGACTGGCAGGCGATTGTCACAAGCGAAGTGGGCAGTGGCGATGTTCTGGAACCAGCAGCTCATATTCAAGGCTTGAAATGCGTCAGTCTCTTGAGTGTTTTCCATGAGGTGGAGGAAATGGAGTGACCAAGTCAGGTTTCACATTCAGAACAGGCAATCAATTTGAATCGGTGTGCATGATCGAGATGACCGGCAGAGCGGACAGCAAACTTGGAATCGCAATGATCAACTGCGAAAAACACGCAGCCCTATAATCACTAACAAACCACAAATCCGCAACGATAGACACAGAATTGGATGACCGATATTCAGGATTGAGTATTGGTCGGAATCGGAACAAGAAAATGCTGGTCATGCAAGCGATGTTGAACCGCAGGTGGGGGGGGGCGCAGGTGGCAGCATCTACCGGAGTGGCTTAGGTATTTTTAGCAGGCGCAGGGGCCCTTGCAGCTAGGCGAGTCGGCTTCATCAGCCCTCATACCGGTGCTACAGGGAGTACTCTTATCTCAAGACTCAGATGCCTTGCACATGTGTACAGGGGCACACCCACACTGGGTGCGGAGTCTGTGCTAATGCAGACGGGGGCAAATGAGGTCTGTGAGCCAGAGATAATGCAGGGCCGCGCGCGCCCGTGTGTTGTGTTGCGTAAGCCTTCAGGAGAAACCTCAAAATCCAATGACCCGGCTGGCTGGATCGTTCCGAACTTCTTGCTTCGCGGACGACATCCCTTCTCTTCACTTCACATGCTGCTTTTGCCTCGTCTGACATGTGGTGACAAGAGTCGTTGGAGAAGCACCGAGGCCGCCCTGCACCACGAGATCCGCTCTTTGTCTCTCATTTCTGATTACGGTGTCTCAACGAGTAAGGTCGCCTCCCTTGTCCGGCAGTCCGTTAAAGGGTCGGCCCTCCCTCCGTCGGCCCCTTGTCGTCTAGAGACTCGTGCGTCGGCCTGCACGTTCCTTTCTTACCTTGGCAGCAAATGCTGGTGTCCACAGAGGCAACATGGCTAAGACGTCTTGCTCCCCGCTGATGGGCTGGAACAAATCGCTGGCACTCGGCATACTCATCGTCATATGGGTTGTCTGGAGCCTGAGCTCCAGCACAACAGACGGCGTCATCTCTCGGCTCCCTTCTTTCCCTGCTGGCGGTGTCACGTCGTCACCAACAGATCCGAGTCTGCGACCTCTGGTCTTGTACACGTATGCCGAGTCGGACAACGCACGGGAAAACCTCGCCTTTTTCGTCAAGAATGGGCTGCATGGCAATGCTGATTTCGTCTTCATTTTCAACGGCGAGACGAGCGCGGTCGACCTGCTGCCCCAGGCACCAAACGTTCAGGTAGTCAAGCGAGACAACAAGTGTTTCGATATCGGCGCTATGGGCGAGGTTCTGCGCAAGGACGATCTGTGGAAGGGTTACAAGCGGTTCATCACCATGAACGCGAGCATCCGGGGCCCTTTCTTCCCAGTGCATGCACCTAGCTGCTGGACCGACACGTTCCTCAACCGGATTACGGACAAGGTCAAGGTAGGAACCTATATATCTCGAAACCCGGGCCATCTTGTGACTCAAGAGGGAAAACGCTGACAAGATTGGAATGTACAATAGCTCGTGGGCACGTCGCTCAACTGCCACCCGCGGGTGCACCTGCAGTCGATGCTCCTCGCGACCGACGACGTCGGCATGTCCGTCCTGCTCGACCCGGCCCTCGCGCTCAGCGCGTCCGTGGACGACTTCTACGGCACGTCACAGGACCCCGTGGGGTTCTCGCCCTGCTTCAGCACCCTGCACAAGGCGGTCCACGCCGAGATCGGCATCACGTCGCTCCTCCAGTCCCAGGGGTACGAGGTCGACGTCGTCATGACGGCGCCCCACTCGGCGCCGAGCTTCGACGCCTTCTGCGACAGGGTCGGCAGGCCCGACGACTTCCTGTACAAGGACAGCTACCTCGGCACCAACGTCCACCCGTACGAGACCGTCTTCATGAAGGCGAACCGCGAGATCGACCCCATGCTGCTGGAGAGGCTTACCGAGTGGCACTTGGCTGGGAACATGACGAGTTGGGAGAGCTGCGGCCGGTGAGGCCCGCTTGGAAGGCGACAGACCTGGAACCGAAAGAGGAGCGCCACCGCGGTTCGGTGCTTGGTGCTGAGGTGGACTGGCTGGCTGCCGTTGCATCGCGCGGCGCCAACCCGATTTTGACTTCGATGCCAGTATACCATGTACTGTTTCCGATTGTCGACAGTGCCATCGTCCATCGTGCCAGCTCAACCAGGCTCTGAGTTCCCCCAAAGCCAACCTCGAGACTGGACCACCAGGGCAAAGGTGTCAGCCGCGCTGGGTCGCAGGGTGGGATAATGAGGGGCGCTTGTTGTGTTTTCCCGTGGCCTTTCGAGACTTGGTCGCGATACTGAGCATCAGCCGTCCATTATCGAGCAGACAGTGCTAGAGAAATTGCCGTTGCTTAATTCAAGAGCCAATTTCCCAAGGAAACATGTGTCAAAGCAGGAGCATGGTAATCGTGGATGGGCTTTGAGAGAGTGCTGGGGGACGGACACTGCTGGTGCACCCTTTATTCTGGTCTATGCATCCTCATATCTCAAGGCTATGAATTCAACCTTCAGCCCTACGAGCCGAACTAGACATAGAGATCCATGGGCTCTATTACTATATTCAAGGCAAGGTATGTATACCCACACATAGGCACATGCAGTTCAATTACCAATGATCCAATCCTGTCAGTCTCGCAAGACAACGACAGCCTTTTCACCATCAACCTCAACCACATCCACGACACAGCTGTATTTTTTGAAATCCCTGGTCGGTATTCTCTTTTGGAACATTTCCTCCAGCTCCAAGTAACTGCGACCCTTCATCTCCGGAAAGCAGAAGTACAAGTAGACGGAAAAGAGCAGTGACGGGCCAAAGAACACGAACGCCACCTTTGCGCCGAGGTTGGCATTCCCCGGGTTGATGAGGATCGGTGCTATTTGGCCTACCAAGCATGCTGCCGCCGTGTTGCTCATGACGTTGATTGAGTATGTCTTCTGGCGCAGTCGGGGGGTGGCAGTCTCGCCGCCCACAGCGTAGGCCGCAGCTCCGAGGGTAAGTTGAAACTACAACGACGTACATTGATTAGCAGGCGTTTCGGGGCAGAGAACGTCTCTCCCTCGGCATGACGTACCAAGAAGCCCCAGATGGCCATCAGGGCCACCACGGCGGACAACGCTTGCTTGTTGTCGCGGGCAATACCCAACCTTGGAAGCAGCCGATGACGAGAAGCAATGTGGTCATGGCGATGCAGCCCCACACAATGAGAGGACGTCGTCCCGAGCGGTCAAGGAGGAACCATGAGCAGATATTACCGAATAGTTGAACTGTATAGCAAGCTTGAGCAACGCCGACGGCGTTCTGAACCCCTGCCAAAGTGAAAAAATAGCTGCCAACCAGTGAGTCAAGCCATGGGCACCGTTTCATCTGCGACAAGAAGGGGAGCAAAAGAATCAGGTCTCCGGGCGGCTGAGGAACTTATAGCTTACTTGATAACCTCTTCATTAGACGGTTTGGAGCGAATTTATCCATGGTAATTTCACAGTACCTAGGTATTAATTACACATAGTCAAGAATCTACTGCGAGCATAGACTAATCCGTGACTTTGACATATTGTCGTTTCCATCGGCGCCAACTGAGCTAGAAGTTCTGGATCTATTTAAGTTCTTCGTTCCCTTTCCCCAAACGGTTCGTGCTCCACACGTCATTACGCTGCCGCTCAGCAATAAGATCCCTCACGTATCTCACTAATAGAGGTCCAATCTGATTTGCTATCAGCCGGTCTCCTGTCTCATTGGGATGCGTTCCGTCACCGTTCATGCCGAGTGTATAGCCAGCCTCCGTGGAGCAGTCAGCGATTGTGATGGGAGAATCAGGAGAGCTCTTTTGTTCAGCCCATGATGGGATGCGCTTGTTGAGTGTGTCAATGCCAACAGGGTCGATAGCCATTGGAATCAAAAGATCAACCTAGGCTACGTCGTCAATAATTTCTCTGAACACTCTAGAATTTCCGAAATGATCACAAACAAGAATCTTCGCTCGAGGATTGGACGCTCTTATCAGATCAATAATTTCTGTGTAAGAGTCGATGATGTCGCTCGTTGGCCGACCTAGACTGACGTCCTTCGTCCCAAGCATGATTTGTACGATGTCGGGCTTACTAGTGGCCAACCATCCTTCAAGATAATGATTCGCGACATTGATGGAAAGTATGCCGTGGTGGCCCTCATGGTGAAGGTCGAATGTTCCTGATCTAGCCCGGCAATTACGTGCGTTGCTGGTCTTAGAGCCGACGAATAGTACATCGTAGCCTAAGTCTTCCTGGACCAACACGTCCCAAACCATGGCTCTCCAGCATGTCAACTCGGTGATGGAGTCGCCTAGCAGCACTACACGAGCCCAGTTTAGCTGTGAATTCAAATGGTGCTCTTGAGCTCGACTGACTAATTTTGATCTTGTTTCCGGCAACGGCGTTAGCCACCAAGCCGAGGGAAATTAGAATCTTGAAGAGCTGCATCTTGGGCGGTATCCGTGGCCAATATAGGGAAGCAGGAGAGAATTATTAGATCATGAGATCACTCATTACAAATATCAACGAGAATCGAAGAAATGACCGGGAACCACTCTTTTGTAGTCAGGCGGTTGCGGCATTGCGTGACATTCCAAGAGCGCGATCCATTCTACCAATGGCTCGTTACTGCCAATGGTTGCACATTTCAGGAATTCTCTAGTTTGACCCAGAAGGCGCTAGCTTTTCTGTGGTCATTGGCCCAGATGGCGCCACTGGCGTTCTGGATAGGTACGATTCTTGGCTATGATTCCGCACTCACCGTGGCTGTTCGCGGCTTCGACGCCACTCCCATTCCAACCTTGCCCCCTTGCGTACGGGCATTACCAATCCGAACACTACCTTTGGACTCTGTCACCTGCGTTTCTAAAATCATGCTATCTAAAAGCTCCGCAACCTTGGATTCGGAACTGAGGCAGGCGAAGATAACGGGGGCTAGGGATATTACTAGCCTGGACCATAGATGGAGGGATAGAGTTCCGTTTCCGCCATATTACTTGACATGACTGACAAACACACCAGGTATACCCGCTGCAGAGTCTGGGGCACTGGCACTCTTCTTGATACAGCCGCTGGGAATTGTTATAGAGGAGTTGATTAAATTAGCAGTAGAGCCGCTGTTTAGGCGCGTCCCGTTTCCCCACTTCATGAATCACTGTGTGGGAGCTCTCTGGGTTAGCTTGTGGATGGCATGGACCGCGCCATGGTATATGTATCCAATCCTGGAAAGGGGAAGCGGAGATGATGGTCTTATTCCAGTAAGCATAATATTGTACACGAAGCGTCTTCTGAATTGAGTCCTTTAAATTAGAGAAGCATGCCAAATGGGAAATGAGTGCGGTATTCTGGGCCTTGCAGCCTGTGCTGGGTTTCATAGACGGAACGTGACCCATCTATGTTTATAATATCCAAAAGCAATAACAACATATCAACTCTCGATAGGATGTAGATTTTGAGGATGTATTTCAGTATATATCCCTGTTCACTTGAAGTGAAATGTAACATAAGCCCATCTTAAGGACTATTATTAAAAATGCATTACTCATTAACGGGTTCTACTAACCCACCCGGCACAAAGGCGTCAATCTTGAGAGTTGTACTTGCAACCTCTAGGTACAATGTAGAGAGAACAGTTGGACTGGCGGAACATTTCTGTTATAAGGAATAAGCCCATCTTAATTTGAATAATTTGTGCATTTCATTTCGTTTGTAGGAGGGTATATTTTAGAGAAACCATATTCACAACTGTAAAAGGAATAGTACACTGGTACATCACTCACGCCACAGCTACAGCTAGCTATTCAGAGCACCTCACCCAGGCCTACTCACACACCCACTCACCCACACATCCACACACTCAACACCCACACGCTCGACACCCACATACCCTATACCCATATACCCAATACCTATACATTCAACACTTATATACGTGTTATGTATATAGGTTAAGTGCGTGAATTGGAGTGCAAATTAGGTGTGTGTATTGATTTAGTGCTGGCGATGTACCGGTATACTGTCCCTTTTTGCAAGTGCAGATATCTGTTCTCATATTTATGCATGATGAGTACGCTCAGATATCTTTTGAATCATCTGGGTCTAGCCCTTGTCTACAGGGCAAATTTATAACTTCATTGGGCTACCTAGGTACACGGACCATCATCCTTTGATGACATGGCGTTGTCGGCTACTATAGCGGCCCGAAAGGATGTTGTAGGAGCCTGACGTTGTTCCAGGGAAAAGTGCTAAGGACAGGAGCGGGCAAGCCTGATACAGTTCCCCAGTACCGCTTATGGTGAGCTTGTACAATGCATCGTGTTTCGGAACACGCGTAGACGGCCCATCCCAGTAACGTGGGTCTACAAACAGGGTCCAGTTTTAACCTTATCTAGACGTCTGTGGAGGACTGCCAACTGCATGAAGGATCGCACCTAGATTACGACCAACAGTGGATAGCTGGATCACCCCGAGTGCACGCAGCAGCGGGATATTGAAAGCAAGCCCCGTATGAGCGGCCAATATCAGCCCTACCGAGGTACGAAGTGTTGTATGGCCAGGGGGGGTGCCCGGGTGCCAATGCCCTGCTGACGAGCGTTGTCTTCATAGGATAGACTTATCAGTGGCCTGACCATACCCATATGTATTGGACCACAAAAAAGGAATGGAGGGCCAAGATAACAGGCGCTCATAACAAGTGCAAGGTCTCGACTCAGCCTGTTACGAACGTGGCTCCTGTCAGGCGGGATCCGACCCCCCGGCCCCAACCGAGATGGCGCATCTGCACCCGCGGCCGAGTCTCGGGGGTGGCTCATCCCATCTCTAAATTAACCTTCGTTATCGTGCGTGACTTCTCCAGGCCGCTGCATTTGTCTCAGTCGCACAAATAAAAGGGAACTCGATATGACCTGCCCCGTAATGGCGAACCACTTTGCAACAACTGCGAGCATCCGGGTCCCAAACAACCGCACAAAACAGGCAACTTGCAATTCCCACACGTGATGATCAACGCACCCAAGAGCACCCGCGCTAGGCAGCACAGCATGCAGGCTTCGAATAGTCGCGGCGGGCGCGGGCCAATACCGTGCGGCTGATATCCAAATCAGCACCCAGAGAGGCTTGGCGCCCTGATTCCTTCCACCCCTCCGAAAGTGAAAATACGAACGGGAACGGGAACGGGCAGGGGTCCGCATCCCTGGCGGCTCATCTCATCTCCTCAATGTTCTCTCGGATCTAGAATGCCCACGGTTGCGCTGCGCCCAAGTGGGCCGATGCCACGATACTATCGTGGCCTGGGCGAGTCTAAGATACGGGCGCGGGATACGGCACGGTGAGTGTGGTGGTCAGCAGTAAGACGGCGATGTGAAGTTTTACTTCTCACATTCCCGTTGCTTTTTGTGAACTCCTTCATCTTCTGACTTCTTCGCGTCTTTGCTTGGCGATTGCGTCGTGCCACTGCTGTCCCTCGTTGAGACCAGGTCTCGAGTTCATTCGTCTCGAGTACCTCTGCAGCATTCGTGTAGTCTCAACTACCTGTTTTTAATGTTTAGTCTTTAATTGGGTTACTGACATTCCACCGGATTGCCCATCATGCTTCTGAAGACTGCAGTCGCGGTATTGCTGTCCCTCGCGGCAGGCGTCCGCGCAGATCCCACATGGCCGGCAGCAACAGACGAGATAGAGGAAATAATGTACCAGCTGTACGGCTCCAGGGCGCGCCTGTTCGCAGACACGATCACACCATGCTCGAAAGAAGCTCATGGGGTGGGGCGGAAGACTGCCTCCGAGTGGCTCCGGGTTGCATTTCACGATGTGAGCTGGACTTTATGTGTCCCGAGGACGTGTGAAGTCGCATCGCTTCTGACATGAGATACGCAGATGGCAACGGCGAACGTGTTCTTCGGCACCGGCGGCATCGACGCCTCGGTCATGTACGAGCTCAACAACGGGGAGAACCTCGGGCCGGGGCTCAACACGAGCCTGATCACCTACGCGGGCTACTTCTCTCCCAGGAGCACCATGTCGGATCTGATCGCGCTGGGCGCCTCGCTGTCAACGCGGGTGTGCGGCGGGCCCGCCGTGCCCGTCAGGGGCGGCCGGACGGACGCCACGTCGGCGGGCAGCATCGGGGTGCCACAGCCACAGAACGCGATATCACTCTTTATCAACCAGTTCCAGCGCATGGGGTTCACGCAGGCCGAGATGATCGGACTGGTAGCCTGTGGGCACACGATTGGCGGCGTCCACACGCCCGAGTTCCCGGCGCTGGTGCCCGCTGGGACGGCGGCGAACAACGAGTCGGCGCTGGACTCGACGCCCGATGTCTTCGACAACAAGGTCGTGACCGAGTACCTGGACGGGACGACCAAGAGCCCCCTGGTCGTGGGGCCGTCCGTAGCGCTGAAGCAGAACGCCGACTTCGTCGTCTTCAACTCGGACAGGAACGTGACGATGAACACCCTCGCGAGCCCGACAAACTTCACGAGCACCTGCGCGAGCCTGCTGCAACGCATGGTCGAGGTCGTCCCATCCGGCGTGGCCCTCTCCGACCCGATCCTACCCTACGCCGTCAAGCCGGTCGACCTGGGGCTAACCCTCAACAGCGGCGGCGAGACGTTGCTGCTGAGCGGGAGCATCCGCGTGCGGACGACGGGGCTGGCACAGGCCGTCAGCAGCGTCGCGCTGGCGTACAAGGACCGGAGCGGTGCGAGCTGCGCCTCCTGCACCATCTCGGTAACCGTCCAGGCGTCCGGTTCCGGGCTGGACGACACTTTCGACTACTTCCCCCTCTCAGCCAACATTCCCGTGGCAACAGGCATCTCCTCCTTCACCGTCACGCTGGAGTTCGCCGACGGGACGACGAAGCTGTACGACAACAACGGCAACGCATACCCCATTTCCGATGCTGTGATCCTGCAGAAGCCGCAGAGCTGCCTCCTTCAGGGACCCGGCACCCTGAACGTGTCGGCGCTCGTCCTCAGCGACCGTGCGGCGCCGGTGGCCCTTGGGATCCAGTACCAGACGCCGCAGGTCGGGATCGCGGGCCCGCGGCTCCAGAGCACCAGCGTCGCCATGGTGGAGGGTGCCTGCGTGGGACCGTACACGTTCTACACGGCGTCGTACACCATCCCCGGGGGGATGTCCCACGCGGCACGGCTCGACGTCACGAGCGGCAGCGGCACTTCCGCGGCGTCCGACACGTTCAACCTGGCATCCGACCTAGCCGGGACGTGCCTTGAGTTCTCCGGTGCTGTTGCGTGCGGCAGCGCTCCCTCTTCGTCGTCCTCGGTCGTGAGCTCCACGCTGTCCACGGTGTCCGTCCCGTCCAGCGCGGTCAGCACTTCCTCTCTGTCGACCGAGTCCGTCTCGTCTTCAGTCCCGTCTGTGACGACTTCTTCCACTGTTACTGCAAGTTCATCTAGCACCTCAGCGGTTGCGACGTTGGCTCACAAGGCTACAGTAGCCGGATACGAACTCGTGTCTTGCTGGACCGAGGGCACCGGCGTGCGTGCTCTTTCAGCGTCGACGTACTCGGACGACAGCATGACGCTCGAGTCCTGCGCAGCTTTCTGCGCAGGCTACAAATATTTCGGGGCGGAATACGGAAGAGAATGTAAGTTCGCCCGGAATCTTGTCTCCGTTTTCATCTTTCCCCCTTGCCTCTTCAAATCAGCCCGCTGACCTCGCTCCCGTAGGCTACTGTGGGAACACGGTTGATGCCTCGACCGAAGCTGCCCCGTTGGACGACTGCAACATGGTCTGCTCGGGCTCCAGTGTCGAATACTGTGGATCTGGTAACCGCTTAGAGCTCTACTTCAACAACAGCACCGAGCCAGGCACTGGCGGAGGCGGAAGTGGAGGCGACGGCGGTGAGCCAACACAGCCGGAGATTGTAGGAGCGTACAAGACCTATGGGTGTGTGACCGAGGCAAGCCAGACCAGGGCGCTGACTGCGCGGAGCTTCGTCGATGCCGGAATGACGCTGGAGCGTTGTGCGAGTTTCTGCTCGGCATATACCTACTTTGGCGTCGAGTACGCCCGCGAATGTGAGTATCCGTCGTCTTTCCCAGCCTGACCACATATGAGTCCCGGCGGGTGGTGCTAACATGTCCTAGGCTATTGTGGAAACAGCTTCGGGGCCGGCTCGGTAGCTGCTCCAGCGACCGATTGTTCGATGACATGCGCGGGCAATGCAACACAGTTTTGCGGTGGTAGCAATAGGCTCAGCGCCTATCAGAAATCGTGAGATCACCTTCAAGCCGAGTGATTATCACGCATGGATGCTATGGTTTCGAGCCGGGAGTTGGGACCAAAAACCAAGAGCCGTCTGCGTCAGTCAGCAAATCGCAAGCGTGTCACTTCGTCCTACTTGCTGTGCCGTGACGTAAAGTCGAGCTTATGTGAGTTCGAAAGCAACAGGAGGTTCATGTGTGTGTGTGGGAGCGCAAGCGACCGACCACACATGCCTAACGCGCCTTCCCTCCCCCCCCCCAAAACCAAGGACACGTGTGCTGTGAAGCCATTGTCCATACACGTAGCTTCAAAGTCGGCAATGCTTTCAGGGTGGTTCCTATCGAGTCGTTTCACACGCGTATCTTGAGGTCCAATCGACTGTGGCTCGCTTCGTCACCTGGGCTCCCGGGTTTTCCTCTCTGGAAATCTTGACGGCTTCCCGATTCGACCTTCAACGAGCAATTGCGCGTCGTGTAAGCTTCGATCATGCTTTCGTAAAGTTCCGAAACCTGCAGATGAGGATATTCGGCGAGAGTTCCACGCAGTTTCCAAAACAATCTTGTGGCGAACGATTGGTCCGATGGCAGGAATATCGTAGGTACCTAGTTATCACTGGATGTGAGGGTACACTGCATGAATTTGGAGGAAAAGTTTCGATAAGAGGTCTCGACCATGATCCGGCATAGCATACTGCTTTCACGGCCGCAGAGCACCAGATCATGTTGGTCAAGGGCAACCGCGCAGCCGGTGCTGACCAGAGTACGGAGTACACCAGCAGTCCGCTATGTAGCCAAGATCGTTTGCCGTTCACAACATATCAAACTTGTAGGGCAATCTAACCCCCAATGTCACACAGCCCGACATCTCAGGGCGAGGGTGAGGAAGACCACGAGTGTACCACATACAGTGCAACTCGGGAGCTAGACCTCGGCACGGATCACCAATAGGGGCTGCCATGCCACCATGCCTCGAGTTCATTCGCAGTTGGACTGCCTTATAGACCATCAATGTCCTCACCAGCTGACCGTGCGATTGTGGCCAGTGGATGATGCGTGTGTGTGGCTGGTTTCTTGGGGCGCATGCAGTAGGCTGTCTGCTGTCTAGCCCAGCGGTCCAGACGTCGAGGCGAATGCAAAACTGAGAGGGGAAGTAGCCACTCACAGCGGACCACTAGCTCCGAACGCATCAAAACAACCGGGCAATCGCAGATCGAGGAAAAGCGGAGACCATCGAGATTGCCTTTTGAGGGCATTTTCTGCCTGTCATGTGGCGATCCCCATTTGGCCCCTTCAGGACTGCTATTCCCAGCCTAGCGGCCGAGGTTTGCTGTTCTGATGGGAGTTCCCATCTCACCCTTCCCGCTGGCAGGCGTCAGGCTGGCAAAGGAAGCATTGATGGGCTGACGAGTTGATGGGGGCGGAATGACCTTCCCCATGGCTTGACGTCACGACGGGGTCTGACAGGTGCATTCCAGCGAATTGGAGTGGTTGCTCCGCCAGGGGTGGTCGATGGTGGGGGAACCGCCCGAGCTACGACACAATGGCAGGGGGTAGCTTCTTTCCGCTTCTGGTAGGTGGCAAGTGCTCAGCATGCCCACCGTAACGTCATACTTTTGCCGTGGACGAAGGAATGGAGAACTGGGGATGGGAAAGCGGAGCGTTTGACCAGATCTGATTAAATGCAAATCATATGGGCAGATTAGCTCGAGCTTCTCGGAATCAGCCGCAGTGGCACAGGCCGCACAGCACGGTCACACTGCAGTGGCTATTATGTACTCGTAGGCTAGCTGTTCTGGCGGTGCAACTCTATTCTGTACAGTGCCTAGGTGGCAGATGGTATGTGTGGTGAGCTTGAGCAAGTGCCTGAACTTCTGGGAGCCGCGGTCTGTGAGGTTGCCTTTGCTCGATGTATCCGGCTGTAGCTATTTCGCTGTGTTTGCGTCACATACTTGGGTAAACCGCCGATCCAGCCCAGCAGGTACAACCAGGCATCTCCGTACCTTGTGTATGCATTTTGCCTCTGCATGTCAAAGACCGTGTCCAGCCGCTCGTTCCTGCTTTGTGGGGGCTTGAAGCAATGGACCCGCAACGATGAGATCTCGCGCCACCCACAGTACCGACATTTCTAGCTCTATTGGAAAGCTTGTGTATGTCACTGCCAGTCTGGCAATCTGGCCCGTCTGACTGTCGGGCTGAGCAGGCTGGCTGGATGCGTTTTCCTTTCTGCGACCCTCGACGTACTCACTACGTCAGAGGTCATGCCGCCCCACGTCTCACGATTGGATCTCCCCTTGCCTCTCCAGACCAACGGGCTTTGTGTCGTCGGGAAAGTCAATAGACGACGGTCTGGCCCTGCTCGCTAGCCTCATAGGGTCACTCCCTTGGACATAGCTCGGGCCTTTTCGTGCCTTTGGCCTGGCAACCTCCTTCCCGCAAACCAGGGGCTTCATGACGTAGCTTCGTGATTCACATGATAGCCACTAGTCTGCTTGCAACTGCTGGGTTGATTGCCAGCCTCGTTGCCCGGGGCAAGTTCTACGTGTTACTTGGAAGCAAACGGAAGGAAGGGACGTCAGTCACTGGCAGGTGTTAATGTTGACAAAAGCTCCGGCTGTTGGCCCCTGCCTTCCCGCTCCCTGCCTCTGGACTACTTAAAGACTCTCAACTCCTCGACTCTCACTTCTGAGCTTTTTCTCTCATCAACCACCAACCTCAAGCATCAAAGCAAAAGACCTTCACACACACAAACAATCACCAAACCAACAACTTCCCAAACCAACCACCAACAATCACCATGGATACCATCAAGAGCACCGCTAACTACGTCTCGGGTACGACTTGTCTCTTCACCCATCCCCTTCCTCAACAGCATGACTGACCTTCTCCAACAGACAAGATCCAGGGCACCACCCACGAGGCTTCCAAGGAGGCCAACAAGGAGGTTGCTAAGGACTCCAACGTCAGCGTTGGCAACCGGTACGTTGTTCGAGTTCCAAAAGTTTTCCCTGCCACCACACGCCAACTAACATTCTCGCAGTGCTCAGGCCGGTGTCGACGCCCTCAAGGACAAGTCCAAGGAGCACCAGCACGATGCTTCGGCTGAGGCCAACAAGCAGAAGGCTACCCACTAAGGGCCTTCGCCTCTCACTTCAAGCAACAATATCATGACGACTCCGACATGATTATGGCTTTTTGGCGTCTCGGAAAGACTCTTGTGAGAGATTATCACGGATGATGAACAGTCTGGCATGACTTCGATGGGCAGGACAGATTTCTTCACATACCCCCTAGGCAGTACTCCAGTTTCCTAGTCGAAGAATCAACACATCCATAACAACAATTTGGCTATTGACTTGCTTGTGACATGTCCTACTCGCTTGCTTGAAATGTGCCCCTGAAGTTTTGACCGACACCGTCTCTCGAATTGTGCCGACTACCTGTTATCATTTGACGTACTCTGGCCCAGAAACACAGGTTTTGCAAGATATTCGACCATATCACGATGTTTGGGCTTGTTGGCATCATTCAATTGATGGTCGAATTAAGCTGCAGTGGTTCGTCGGTTAAAGGATCTGAGGTTGCATTGAACTCCACACGCACGGCCCCTGGCTGCTGTTTCGTAAGACCGGCAGAAGCGAAGCGACCTCTCCTGGTTTCCACCAGGCGACGATTGTTCCCAAAGAATTCGACAACAATTCGACTCGACTTGCAAAGTCTCACAATTCGATATTGCAGCTTCGACTCTATCGAAACTCCTGTTCCAACAATCCCTTCCGTCACCGCCGCACCAACCACAATGGCTAGCAACACAACAACCGCCGACCCTGGCCTCCCGCCAGACTTGTTCGACCAGACCACCCTCGTGTCCCTCGCCTCGACCGTCCTGATCTTGGCCGTGGCCTACGGGACTTCGCTCAAGGCCCTTTCGCCGTCGACCCCGGGAAGCTACCGCTTCCTCTTCATCTGGCATGCGTTCGACGCCCTGATCCACTTCTTCCTGGAAGGAAGCTTCCTCTACAACGCAAGTCATGCCTCCCCAATCGGCCACCCAAGGCACCACCTTCAGTCCAAGCTAACTGACAGCTTTGGGCGCCCCCTCGTGCAGTGCTTCTTCAGCTCGATACCCTACGATGACCTTACCGTCGGCGACCTCCGCTCCGGCCGCTACTACAGGACCCAGACGGGCTACCTGGGCCACGACGACCGCATCTGGGGCTCGCAGGCCGCCGCTGCCGACAACCCCTTCGCGCAGCTGTGGATGGTTTACGCGCGCGCGGACAAGAGATGGGCTGGTGCGGACACGGTACGTTCTCTTGGAAACACGCACACACACCCACCCACTTGGGGTGAAATGGGCGGAATTGGTTGCCCGCTGTTCGGACGGGACAGGGAGCAAAACGCTGACTTTCTCCCACGGGGCTGCTAGGGCGTCGTGAGCTTGGAGCTCCTGACGGTGTTCGTCGTCGCCCCGCTGGCTGTCCTGGTGTGCTACGACATCGCGAAGAAGAACTCACGGGCCAATGTACTGATGGTAATCATCGCGACTGCTGAGCTGTATGGAGGTAGGTTGTCGTCCCACGGCCGCAACAGGCATATCTCTTCCCCAGTAACGCATGGAGACGGAGAGCTGAATTTTCTTCTCCGCCCTATTTTGCAGGTTTCATGACGTTCTGCCCCGAGTGGCTCACCGGCAATCAATTCCTTGACGGCAGCAACTTCATGTACCTCTGGGTGTACCTGGTCTTCTTCAACATGCTGTGGGTCTTCATCCCGTTCTACGCCATCTACGTCAGCTGGAATGCTGTCGACGCCGCCTTCAAGACGCAGACTACGGTCCAGGTGGTCAAGAAGTCCAAGTAGCGGCCCACGCGGGAGGGCGTGCAGGCGGTTGCTTTTGTGAGCGAGGCTTGCCTGGCAGAACGATGACCAGAGTTACGTGGTGGCTTTACTCTCCGTTGTTGGGAGGGTATCTGATATTTTGGCGTGGTTGCTTTTGATTATGCAGAGGTTTACAAAAGGGTTTCGGCCAACTCGAATCGATGTGACATACGCCGTCTACGACTCAGTGGTTGAGGGGAACGAAGTCCGTCGATATCCCAGTTGATTTGAGGACAGTGAATCAAAGTTACGAAGATTCATGTGCTCTTTCCTCTTGTTTGTGACCATGAGCTTGCTATTTCATTGAATTACGCATGGCACCATTCTGTTCTGTCATGTTGGGGTCTCCGTCACCTTCTACGGGTAAGGCTCGATTGGCCACTCGACTCGAAATGGCCGACTGTGTGCAACTGCTTCCACGCATTGGAACGTCAGTTGTTAATACTCATCGTCACGACAGCAGTAGATGCTACTCTACTCGGCCGTAGTGTCGGACTGCCTCCAGTCGCAAGCAGCGCAGTGCCTTGAGCAGCAACTACCTGCGCCGAATTTGAGCTTCGGGTGATATTGGACCAAAGTCAGAGAGGAGGACTTGACACGTTCGTATGACTTTGCAGGGAGCTGGGAATCATTACCTCTTCGACGAGGTTAGGTTCCGTAGATCTAGATAGAGGACGCAGTACGGCCGGCTCATCTCATAGATATCACACATCTGTTGCACGGACTGATAAGAAAGGTGTATGTGACCATGTGAGATGGAAGCCTTCGAATGTTCCTTGTGAGTCCAACTGTTGCTAAACATGTTCGTGGTGACATGCGAGACCATCGCATCAGCCCGATTCAGGCACGAGCCGTACACCCTCAACGCCCCTGAAGCTGCAAGAGCAATATGTGGATTATGTTCAACATGACACCGGGGATGCCTTATAAGGCGAACGTATGGTGAACCAGAGACAAGAGCAAATCCTACTGTCCAGTTCAAGGGCCATCCATTAATCTCAGAGACCACACTTCGGGAGAGCGTGATCACGACTCTGGCCGCATCATCTACGCCTCACTTCATGATGGTCACTGTCTTACGTGAGAGACTTCGCAGGTAGAAGTAAAGCTTTCCCGAGCACCTAGGTGATTGTGAATGTTTCTAGCATAGGCTTACTCAACAACGCGCTCTACGGATGGCAAAGGGGATGTCACACAGGGAAGGCCTCCGACGGGATTCCGTAGACGTGAAGACGGCCAGTATCAGGTATGAGTTGCTTCCCAATATCACCAAAACCACTGGTTCCAGGTTCTTCGAGCATCAAATCAAACCTCAGGGCACGCCATCTCCATGACAAATGATCAGCTTCGTCTTCACAAGCCTCAATCGTACCACTCGTGAACCTTTCCCCCAGCATCATCTGTCTCGCGTAGAGTGATATACTGATACCAGGAGCAGCCCAGAAGCGCAGAAAACTCAGAGGCCACCCATCAAGCAGCCTCCCCTCATCCAGGAAGTGTAATCGTCTCACCAGATCGAGGCAAGGAGTTGGAGTCACATCGCCCTGCGGGCACACGCGACGACCACCCCGCCCCATAGCCACGATTCACGAAATGAAGGGACACAATGCCAGGCGGGTAACTCCCATCAGCCCGGTGATTACCAGAGCACAAGCTCGTCAATGCTACGCCCTGTGACGAGGCAAGGTGCCGCGTATACACACACAGAACTCTCTCTCTCTCTCTCTCTCTCTCGCTGGGACACAAACACTTGCCGCCGGCGGCCACTTGCCGCCCGGCGAGCAAACACCTTTCAATGTTCCCTACCGACCGCATTGCCTCTCGCCCAACCCCAGCGCGTCGCAAGCCTCCCGGGTCCGAGAGAACCACCGACGAACCATCGTCTGACCTGTGGCGGGATCCGGCACGGACCGACAAATGAAGGGGAGAGCAGCGCTGGGTATTACCCGAGGTGTCTCTGGGCAGGAAAATCAAACGAGGTGATCGGGGACGGAGGAATCAGGGCGAGAGACACTATGGGAGATAGCGAACAAGCACTCGAGCTGGGGGCTATTTTGAGTTGCCCAGCGAGGCTTGGGCGCCGCGAACTGTGAGGCTGATTCCGCCGCGTGTGTCGGGGCTGCCACACAACCTTACTGGCGCCATGGGACACTTGCAAGTTCTCCTCGGCGTTGAGGCCATCAAGCACCACACCACACCACAAGAAACCTGTTCTCTTCGCGCGCATTGATGCTTGGGGCAACGCTTAGGTGGCGCACAGAACGTCCCACTCTAAGTGAATATTCTTTTACCATGAGTCGCAGCTTCAGGTGTGCACTGCATGCAAGCAAGCAAGCAATCTGCCCCGCACCGGCCTCCCTCACGATAACGGCGTTGAACCCGGCACTGAGGCGGGCGGCGCACGGCCAAGGTGGTAGTTTGGGCTGAGGCTGTGGTAGTGGTTCAAGCGCTGGGCATGATCCGGCGCAACGGTCGCTTAGATTGAGTCCTGGCCTGCCTGCCTGCCAGCTCGGTTGTCCGGGCTGCTGATTAGCCACAGTTGAGGTGGCAGGTAGCATCGCCCACGGCTGGGTGCCCGCGTGGGAAATTAAGGACGTACACTGCCTCCCGCTCAGAGTTCGAACGTGAGTCCGCAGCTCATCGGGACTCACTCGTCCCGTCTTCGATAATTCTCTTAGCTAAGTCTTGTTTTCTCGCTAGTGGCTGGATGAGCTTGTTCAGGTAATCCCGGCTGGTTGGACCTCGTCTGGACACGCGAGCCCTGTCCACGAGCAAGCTCCCGTCTGGTGATGGCCTCAAGCCCGCACAGCCCGGCACCCAGTAGCCAAGGGCGAGACTGACAGCCATTCTAAATGAAACGGACCTCCGCACCCACACAGACGAGAGATCACAAATGCCTCGCGGGGGATCTCAAACAGAGAGAATCCAATGAGACAGCATCGAGGTGCTGAGGAGGACGTAGGCGTTACGATTTGTACTAGGCCATGATAAGAGTCGAAACGAAACGCCCACTCAAACTCTCTTTCCTGCGGCTGCGACACCCCTGGCCGGGATCAGGTCTCCTGGGGATTCCGCAGGCCTGTCTGGCAAATGAACGATTGTTTGACGGGTGGCTTAGCCTCTGGGGAAACCAGGTTGATTGAAGATGCGGAGAGAGATACACGTGTGTTGTCTGTGAGCGTTGAGGAAGGGCAGGTGAAGGCGAAGATGCGCAGATCTGATGGTGACGGGCTGATTACGGTCCCCTACCCCGTCTGTCCGCTCGTACCCAGCATCCGTTCTTCAGACGGAGACTGGGCGGTTCTCTCACCCCTTCTCTCTTGTGTTACGATATCTAGCTTTCAACGGGCCGAATTCGAGACGAAATGCTTGTCACCTAAGCGGTTGGGCAGCTGATGGGCCCGCGATCTGCAGCAGTGATCATTCAGCCGCCGGCTGGGATGGATATAACAAGACCGAAATCCAAATATATCAAATGCGGAAACGACGGGTGTCCCCAGATGTTCGCGCAACTGACAGAGAGCCGCGGGTGCTCCTGCGCTTGAGGCACAGCGATTGGCCTCCGCGCTAGGCTGACCCGGCTTTGTGAGACGATCAGATGCTGTAGTGGGCCTAGATAGGCAAGTATGGCGAATCTCTAACGTTGTGTGACTCCTCACTGAAGCCTTAAGCAAGACGGAGACACCCTGCAGACATGAGAGGGCCGTCTTCAGACGAAGGGATCTTTGGACGGGCGGCCTGCGCGTGGCCTATCGGCCGTGGCTTGGGATGAGGTTAGTTCGGACCATGGCATTGACGCCGAGGTGTCTTGGGAGGGATGGGAGGCAAGTCTGAACAGTCAGCATCCATCCATCCAGGCTGGAGTTGGGTTCGACCGCAGTCCCCACAACGAGCCACCTGACATCGAAACCAGCTACTTGTCAAGCTCGTGCTCGGGGCATTGTTCATGTCGGTTGACGGGCGGATGCGTCTGCAATAGATTAACCGTCGACTCAGCCCACGTTCATGGCTAAAATGCTCCCCCGCTATCAGATCTCTCCGAGGACCCAATGAGCTGGCATGCCGGGTTGACAGCAGCCCCACGAACGAAAGGATGATGATGCATCGAAATCTGCTCAATGAGAGCTCGATTGGCGATGAGGCTGGCGTGGGAAAGCCCCAGAGTCCTCCCAAGGTGCCTAGATCGCGGCCATGGCGCCTGGATGCTACGGTACCGAGCCACGTCCGCAGCGATGGGCGCAGATCGTGGGTTGCCCCCGTCATTTCGGATGACGAAGGTTCCAGAGCCAGGCCGAGATCTCGTGTGGAAGAATGCTCTCACTGCTGCTTGCCACTTGCTTTTGCTTGCCACTGTGGGGCCTCGATGACCACGCTGAGACTGAGGCATTCTAGGGGCCCGATGGCCGGGGAAGAAACAGGGGGGCGAGGTGATGAGACGGTGCTGGGGTGTATGTGGGAGGTGACGTTTGCATTTGCACGGGAGAGGCTTCGGTCGGTCATTGTCGGGCGGGCGCACTTCGGCAAAGGTGCCGCGGATATTAATTTAGTTGGGCTGCCGTTGGACCCATCGCACCGGAAGCTAAGCCATGCTTAATTGCTTCCCCAGTTGCGAACGGCATTTCTGAGCTTACCTGGGTAGTTTGTCCAAATCAGAAAGGCGTTCTCCCTACCTGACGTTGGAAGCTGAGGACGGTCCTGCGCTGCGGGAGGGAGCTGTTCGACTGGGACGGTGCGCGATCGTGCGCCTTCGCTTCCATCCTGCGATGAAGTTGTGAGGCCTGCTCTCATTCGCCATTTGTCTCTCCAAGGCTGTGATACAGGGGCCGCTTCGACGTCAGAAACGGGAGGAGGGATCGACCCTGCAGGAGGCCCAGGCGTGGGTGGGGCTTGGCTTTAAGGTGAGCGTGTCAAGCTAGGAGGTATTCCTCAAAACTGCCACCCTAGGCTACGCTAGGCCGATAGCACCTCTGAGTGGCCCATATCGAGTGAACGGAGAGTAGGAAATGTGTTTCTGGGGGCTCGGGGCGCAGACGAGTACGGCTAGACCATAGGTCCAGCCAGCACCTCGTAAGGTTTCCTTTTGAGACGACGTCGTCGAGAACGGGCACGAGAAACGACTCAGAATAGCCCCATGCAGCGGGACCCATTGCTGGACTACTGTGTACACGTGCAAAGTCTGGTTGTCGTGCCTGGGCGGGTTGCAAACTTGCTGGCTCCAAGAGCACACGCGCGATGTTCGACTCATGAGCCACTGCCTAGCAGATCTGCATGTTCTCGATATGAAAGGTCACGGATATCTTGTGAGTGTATCCATGGTCATCGGAAAAGCTCTAGAAATTTCTCGCGCGTCGCAATTACGTCCTGGGATGGCGGATATTATCCAAGAATCTCTCCATCTGTCAAGTTATAGTACGCTTTCGGAGGGTTTTCCCACGTGAAGTGTGAAATGAACAGGCCCACGGGGGTGGACCAGGAGCAGTCGCCACGGTAAAGGCCAGGGCCGGGCATTGTTACTCAGCAAGTGGGCGGCATGAGGTGGCGATGCCGTGGCGGACCTGAGCCTTGGCCGGCTGGCTGGCAGGGCTGGGCAGAGCTTGGTTGGATAGGGTATTGGGTGGATGCTGATGGAGGGATAGAGGGAAGGCTCGGGAGGAGAGAGGCAGAGGCAGGAACTGATAGTGAAAGAAGGATGCTTGCCCTTGTCTGGGGTGGGAGTGGGGAAGGGGTCCAGGGCCAGACGTTCTGACGCCCCAGCACGCACGGGTGCGTTCGATCCGGGCCAGATGTGGCCTAGCGCGTGCAGCCGCAAGCTCAAATTCAACGTCGTCCCAAGATTCCGACAAGTGCGAAACCTCAGGCGTGTATCATGACTGCCTCATCTCTTCCCGTCCTCAATGCTTGACTCACCCTCTGCTCTGCTGTCATGGGCTCTGATGGGCTCCTCCCCCGGCCTCTACCGGAGCTTCCAGCAGGTTTTCCTTGCCACCCATGACAAAATGCAGTCACAGACGTCCGAAGCGATGCTCCCGGTCGGGCGTGGCAGCTTGGTGGCCCCTCGGTGACTCCATGTAGCTTCCTCGCGTCGTCCCGGCGGCGAGATACCTGTCGTCTCCTCTCTGTGCCTCCTCTGGCCCTCCTGTTTTCCTGGCTCCCTAGTCATGGTCGACGCCTCCAGGAGCCTCTCGAACCTTATCGGCCCTTGCCACGTCTTATCCCCTCCTGTCGCTTCGTCCGCTCGCCTCCATGGCCTGCATTGGCTGCATGGCATGGCTGGACGGGTCGCTGCCCGTGCTCGGCCAGGCTTAGTTCCAGTCCGCCCACCCACGGGTGTGTGGGCTCTGCTTCTAGTCCGGCTTCCATCGATCTTCCCCTAGGGCCTGCCCCCCTGTTGGTCCAACTTCTCCACCGCCGTCCGCGGTTGCTGAGATCATATGGCCCACGACAGTTGCTGCTAAGTAGCCGCACCAGTTCTTCACCCTGGCCCGGCTTCGCAGTCGTCCGCGCCGGGGTGGCCTCGTTAGTCGTCACCAGGACCGGGGTTGAGCCCAACTCTGCTCAACTTCTCCTCCTCCTCCTCCTACCACACATCGTGCCCGTCCCTGTGCGCGATCATTCTTTTTATGGACCACCCATGCGATCTCTATCTTTATGGGTGCAGTCGCCGGTCTCCTGCTCCACTGGCGAATCCTCTCTGCCCCTGCCCTTCCATCCCTCCAACTGCCCACAACAGGTCAGGGTCTGTTTCGTCTGGTTCGCCGTCGTAGGCCCTTGGGAGGTGCGGGAACTACCCCCCCTGTATGGCAAATCCACTCCTCTTTGGCTCGACACCTTAGCATATGTTCATTTTCCTCCCCTACCCTACTCAATTGTTGTTTGATGTGCCATTCCATCTTCTCCATCCAACCCATACCATCGTGTATCCAAACACTCATTATCGTATCCATGACTTGACGAACGCGGGGGAGATTCGCGCGGCTCGACGCCATCAACCTCTCCGAGGTACAACAATCTCTAGATCTCGAGCCAGCTCTGGTACACCGCCACCATGAACGCTACGCCGTATGGCGAGGCTTTCTCCTCGTCCACCGATGCGAGCGGCGCCTCCGGAGCAGCCTCGAGCTACAACGTGTCGAAAGAAACCACCCAGGCAATCTCGAATGGCCTCAAGTTTGCGGCGTCGAAATCGATCCGGACGTCGACCATGATCTTGGCTTCCTTCAACGCATTGGCGGCTCTTGCCACGGCCATGGGAATTATCTACGGTTGCTACACATACAAGAGGAGGGCTATCAGGAGATCATCCGATGCGTCAGTCTGGCAGTCTGAGATGAAGAGTCTTCCCGTGCTGACCCCTTGTAGACCATCGGGCCTGTTCTTCATTCACACCGTCGAAGTCTATCCTCTCGTGCTGTCTTTGGGCATTACAATTCAGAGCATTATCTTCGCCGCCGCCCAATCGATTGGCTTGAAAGCCCTGCTGAGCAGGGGCTGCACCGTTGTTGCGATATTCATGTTGCCGGGTAAGTAGTGTCAATCACATCATACACCAGGAAGTCGTAAGCGCTGACATTGGGGCCAGCTCTTTTTATTGCACCATATATCCACCTTGTTTTCGGAGTCGAGACGGCAGCGCGGGGCTTGAGGTCGCAATTCTCTCCCCGACGAAGATGGACCGTGGCAATCTGCCTTGGCACCATCTCAACTTCCTTGCTGGCGACCCTCCTCGTGGCGGCCATTAGTCGAGCTCCCGACTTCTGCTTCGCCTCTCTGCTCTGGCTCGTGAAGCCTTATGCCAAGGGGATTTTTGCAGTCTTTCTGGGTGTATCCATCGTGCTTCTGCTCGTCATTATCATAATTTTCGTGAAATTGAGCAAGAGCCGCATGGTCGACCCGACCGAGAGGATGGCAGCTTCGAGGATGATCTACTACCTGATCCTCGGTTTCATCTCTAACGTAAGTGATCGACATATGAATATCGATAAGCCCAATGTCTGACCTCACCTTCAGGGTTTCATCATCCCATTCTTCTTCAGCCTCACATTTTTGGACCAGAAGAAGCAAATATTCCAGTCGCTGAACCTGTCCATGGTTGCATCTGTCGTGGCGAACGTCAACGGTCTCATGGTCGCTGGTCTGCACCTGTTCCTGCGATCACAGAACAACGCCTCCATCGGACACAACCTGGGAGAATACGAGCATCACAAGACCAAGTTCGAACCGCACGAGGAAGACTCTGGCTCGACTCACGCCATGCACCCAGTTAACAGCTCCAATGACCAGGAGAGAGGAAGGTCGGACAGCATAACGACGCTTCTGCGCGCTGTTGATGCGGGAGAGGGACAGAGTCCCAGCAGCCCTACCTTCCGCCCTAAGGTTACCATCCCACAAGCTCCGGAGCCCACTCAAGCGCCTTCTGAGACGTCGCCATCCCATCTGCGAAAACAATCATACTCTCTATTCCCAAACAACCCGTTCGCTCCTGCTGCGGTCCTTCCCGCAACGACATACGCACCTGCGGCATCGAAGCCGCTGAGGGACACCTTCAGACCGCCACCCATCGTGAAGCCTTGGCTTGGGCGGGGACACAAGAGGGACTCGTCAATTGTCTCCTCGGCCACTGTCCAAATCGGCATCCGCTTCTCCAACGTGGATGACTTCCAGCCCGCGAGGGCTAGTGATGTACAGGAGAGTGAGAGGCCAGAAACAGTCTTGCGCCCTTCGCCCTTGGCGCAGTCCGAAGCCAGACCCGAGTCTGAGTACGTGGAACCGGAGGTCCTGCCAGAGCCGCTGTTCACTAGGAGAGCATCCAGAGACGCGAGGATGAAGACTCTACCGCCGGTGCCGAAGGGCGAGAACCCGGTTCAGAAGGTTGAAAGCGATGAGGAGCAGTCTGACAGCGATAGAAGCGAGGGGAGTGATTCGGATGGACTGATCACCCTCAGCCCCTCGGTTTACACTCCACAAGAGACTCCCCAGAGGAACAACTCAACCAAGACCACCAGAATGCCTAGCCCCATGGGTGTGGGCTTCAACAACCCGGCCGCCCGCAACAACGGCGAGAAGCATGCGCCTCCGCGACCAAACGCCGGTACAGCGACGACACCGGTGCCGTCGAACAAGTCATGGATCTAGACGCCGCGCAGTCTAGCGTACTTTCGGACTGTGTCCCTACTCTCTACCAGTATTTTTTATTATCCCACAAAAACGAACAAAAGCCACCCGGGGACACCAGACAAAACGGCTGTCTAAAAGTTCCTGGAATTGTGTGACCAGATTCATGAGCATCGGCGTTGCGGATTATTTTTCACTTGACGTGAGGCGTACAATTTCTTTCATTGGCATTCAACGGGACGATCTACGAATGACACGGAGCTTGGGGGCGGGAGGGGAAATAAATACACTGTACAATGTACAAAGTGAGGGATATATCCTTGGGCAACACTGCATGTTGATGGCGCCGAGACATCCACTCGTTTTCGCGGACTTCCTGCAGTTGTGAAGGCAGACTAGCAGCAGACAGACCTGGAGCCGCCTCAAGCTCACCTTAGGTAGCTTTGGCCACGTCCTGAAAGAGACCACACCTGGTCACAAGACACGGCCTGAATTCAAATCAAAAAACTATGATACCAATCACATAACAATGAGCACACACAAGACATGCATTTTGCCGAGTGACATGTGTATGATTTGCAAACTAATATGTGACATGAAGGTTTTCTACTTGGTCATGCATGCCACGCCCCCGCAGCGCTCTCACCGGCCCTTTACTTTTTCTTCCTCGACGAGGGAGCAGCAGCAGCAGCAGCAGCAGCAGCAGCACCACCACCACCACCACCCCCCTTCCTATCCTCCCATTTCTCCCAGCCCGCCTGGCAGAGGTCCTCGCTGACGACCAGGTCCCTGACCCGCAGGCCCCTCGCGACGGGCGACTCCAGGGCCCAGGCCAGCAGGCCGTAGCCCCTGGCGGCGGCGGTGGCGGCGTACCACGCGACGGCGCAGACGGCGCCGGCCAGGCAGCCGACCAGGACCTGGTTGACGGTGTGGTAGCCGAGGTAGACCCTGCTCCAGGCGACGAGGGCGGCGACGCCCAGCACGAACACGGCGGCGGCGGCGCGCTCCGCGTACGACCAGGGGCGGTGGGCGTAGCTCTCGACCATGACCCACTCCTGGCCCCAGCTGCTGGCCCGCCGCGACGCCGCAGTCCTGGTGCCCGCCTGCCTGTTCCCCTGCCCATTCGATGTCGCTGCCGTCGACCTCGGCCCGTACCCGTGGTCCGTCCAGCTGGGCGTGTGCCTGGCGAGGAGGAACAGCGCCATGGCGACGGCCCAGAAGGCGACGAACTGCGCGTGGCTGCTGGGCATGCCGTACCCCTTCCCCGTCCTGTGGATGCGGCTGGGCCGCTCCTCCTTGATGAGGCGCTTGAGCACGAAGTTGGCCGCCTCGCAGGCCAGCTGGCCCGCGAACATGAGGGCCACCTCGGCCTCGCGCGTCGACCAGATCAGCGTCACGTAGACGATGCAGAGGGCCTGCGGGACGAGGGCGAGCCAGGCGCAGAGGTACGAGATGTTGTCTTCCGGGTCCTGTGTTGTCGTGAAGGTCTCGTCAGCTTGGGGATCATGGTATTCGCCTCGCGGGTTCGCTGGGCTGGGTTGGGGTGGTGGGGGATGTAGTCTGGATCTGACGAGGCTGCAGCTGCAGCTGCCCGCCACAGACAATTGACGCTCTGGTCAATCAATTGGTTGGATGATTGAATGATTTACTCACATAGTAGACATGTGTCAGAGACAGCGAGGCCAGAGGGGTGTCGTCGGCCATCGCGAAAGTGAGTGTTCGCAGTTCGCAGTTCGCAGTCAGTCCGTCAGTCCGGGACCCAAGGCGATGTGGTGGATTTCCCACGCGGCGCGCACCGCGCTCGCCGGCAAAGGCAGGAGTCGGAGTCGGGATCGGGAATGAAGAGGCTGCTGTGTGTGACGGCCTTTGCTCTAGTTTGCAGAGCCTCAATGGTTGCACCGAGAACAGGGAGTGAGTCCCAGATGGAAAGATGTCTCTGGGAATACGAAACGTTGCCGTCACATGGAGCCAAAAGTCTAAACCCGGGGTGGTGCCACGTGTGGCGGTGCACGGGCCAGTTTGTGGCTTGCGCCTGACGCAGCAAAATGGGGGCCCGATCCACCCAAGGCCGCGGTGATGGGCAGAGTGGTGATGGGGAGGCAAGATGAGGAGGGCCAGGTCCAAACCAAGGAGGCAGGTATTAGATGCCTCGTGGTGTTTTGTTTCATCGTAGGGACAACATCACCTACTCCGACCGGGGAGAAGAGGGTGCTTCGGACTCGGGCACCTTCTCTCCCGCGGCCAACTTCTTCTCCTTTTCCTTGGCCCTCCGCTTCAGCTTCTTCTCCCGGTTGAGCCTCTTCTTCTTCTCGAGGAGGTGCTCTTCCTTGGAGATCTTGTGCTTCTCCTCCGCCTCCCGCCTCGCCCTCTCAGCCTCACGCTTCTCCTTCTCAGCCCTGGCCTTGATCCTCACAGCTATCCTCCGTTTCTTGCCTGGCCTCTTCCGCTTTACCCCATCCTCTGCTGCGTCTTCACTGATTGTCTTGGCCCCAGCGATGAGACCGGCAGTTCTGCTCGGTGGTTTTCGCGAGGACAGAGAGATCTTGACAACCCGCCATGGCCTCTCCAGCCCCCACGCCCGTCTGCTCGCGCCGGCGGCGACGTCCTCGGCCGTGACCGCCGCCCAGCGGTATCTCTCCTGCTGCTCAGGAGTTGCCTCCCCAGCCAGGTAGTAGCTCTCCGGCCGCACGGGCTGTACGAAGGCGCCGTCTCCCCTGGCCGCGTCCTCGTCGTCCGAGGCACTCAGCACCACCTTTGCCGGCGCCGAAGCCGCCCCGGGCGCGGTGGAGAACAGCCGGAACTCAAACTCCTCCTCGTGGTTGCCTCCCACCTGGTCTCCCGCGGTGCTGCCCTCGTCATGCCCATGGGCGTCGGCCGCGTCGGGCCCCGGCCCGGGCACCACCGGCGCTGGCTCCGGGACGGACAGGTCCAGGCCCAGCATGCTCAAGAGCCGCTCGTTCAGCCTGGCGCGCTCCTCTGCGTCCTCGACGCCATGCTCGCTTTGGTCATCACCACCATCCGAGGATGACCCGTAGAGCTCATCGCGCCTCACCCTGCGGTTATAAGCGGTCAGCCAAACTATCGATATGCAATCTCCCGCCGTCGGGCTCAATTCCAGGGTGTGCCGGCGTACCTACCTCTTGGCGTTGGGAACCTCGAACATGGCGGCGGTGGATGACTGTGGCCCCACGCGATAGTGTTGAGGTTATTATTATTATTGCTGTGATTGCGAGAGGCTAAGATTCCAGGATATCAACTTTCGTGCCAAAGTAGCACGGATTTGGGCAGCGATATGTCGGAAGTTTGGTCCGTCCTATTGCGCAAGCATTTATCTCGTATGGGCGAGGAGTTGCAATCTCAGTGTTGGGGGCTGCTGAGTCTGAATGCTTGATCCATGTCGTGCAGGGAAATGCCAGGACGTTAGCGAGATGCCGAGGGGATCGCGGAGCCGGTCAGGCAGGACTGGGATGTATCCTCCATCGAGTCCAGGCTCATTACATAAGCCGATTCCCTGCCAGCTGGCGCGGCTGTTCAACAGCTGGGGGATCGTGCCTCGTACCTCGTTGTCACTATACCGCAGGTGACTATCAAAGCACCTCACTCGGTCGAAACCTAGAGGCACCGGACATGCAAGGTTCAGAACAAAACATGGACAGCCTTCCACCGCGGCATCGTAGCATCGCCATCTGCAACCCCTCCCCTGCCCCGCCCATGGCAGCTTTTGTGCCATGTCCTTCCAGATACCAAGTACCGCACTCCTGGAAACGGGCGGCCGCTCACAGGCAAAGCAAGCAACCCGCCTGCTCAGCCTGCGTACTGTGTCGCCTCTGGCCCAGCCAGTCTCCTCCTCCCGCCTCCGTCTGGCGTCGCACCTCGCAACCACCACGGGTCCAACTCGCTTTGACACCTTGTCATACGAACCTTATGTGCCCCTTCAGGTGGCAGTCACACAGCAGTAGCAGCAGCAGGAAACGTTCCAGGACGACGGCCTCCACTGCCTCCCCGGTCCTTTGCCGTCCTCCTCACTACCCTGACTACCTGACTACCTATAGACCCCCCTCTATGACAGATCAAGCAAGACATAGACATCCAACGCAGATGGGCATGTCACTCCACCCACCGCAACTCCTCCTCCCCCTTCATCCCATCTCTGACAAGTCTCCAAAACAAAACGGTATCGTGCAACCCTCGAGCCCGGTGGCCAACTTACTCGCATCAGCATCGTCATCCTGTACTCCCCCCCCCCTTCCTCCCCGGCTCCCAGTCCAACCCTGTTGTTCTTGTCGTTGCCCGTGTGTATATGTATGCATGTATGTGTGTATGTGCGTGCGTTTCGCGCGTGCGCTGCCCATCAGACGAACACAGACGGATTGGAAGGGCCGCTCGAGCAAAAAAGAACAAGAAGAGCGAAGAAAGAACGAGGACGAAGGGGACAACAATCCTCCCCTCCCCTTTGCATGGGGGCCCTCCATGCATGCGGGTCATCCGTCCATCACCTGGGGTGAAAATTCTCCGCCTGCTACTGTGCCATGTGTGCCATGTGCCCCGGGATCACGGGAAAGTGTATCATCGCACAGATACCACACCGACATAGTCTTTCCCCTGCTTTGTCCGTCTGTCTGTGTGTCTGTTTCCGTTTGTCCCATCTTGTTGCCCATCAAGGTCCGTCTATCCGTCAACCTGGTCTCGCAGGATATTTTTGGAGTCGGTCAGTATCTTGCTCTGGAGAGCCCCTCCCCCCTTTGCCTTTCCCCACGAAGGGGCCTCGTCACATGTAGCAGCTGCACGCATCGCGGCGGACTCGCACACCCACCCAGCCTCCGAGGCTTGTCCGGGCCCCTCCTCGATGCTACGGTCCCTCTGGCAGGCCGACTCGCAGGCCGACTCGTGCTTGGATTCTGTGACCGTTGATGGCCTCACCCGAGCCTGTGCGGGTACCTTGCGCGGGATGCGCCTCAGAAGCGCCACAGTAGATGGAGATCGCAGCATATGAAGGGAAGTATCAAGGAGTGAGATCAAGGGACGACCAAGAAGCGAGAGTCAAGTGGCAGAGGGCGTTGGAAGTGGTATTATTCGACTCATTTTTCGGTAGAATTCGCCTCCCTCTCTGCCTGGCCCTCTGCGGGAGTATGGCAAGAGAGATATGGTTTATCAAGCAGTCTTCAGCCCCCGCCAGCCCAGTTACGTCGTACAAACACACACACGCTGTTCCCAGAGACAAAGACCCGCCGCCTCTTCACTCGATGACGTCCTCCTCCCCCCTCAACTCTTCTCCCATCCTCTCTCTGCCCCTGTGTCTTTCTAGCCGCTTCTGGGTCCAGGTGGGATAAACAAAGAAATGCAAGCGCAACCAAGCCCCTGCATAGATAAAAATAATGAAGAAAACAAATGTTCGGCCCGAGAATGATCAAAACATGTATATATGTGTGTAAAAGAAGCGAGGCGAGAAACAGGTACAACCCCTCCCACTCCCCTCAATAAATACCAAGGCCAGAATAAATAGTAAGAAGAGCAAAAAGCCGCCAAATCCTCCTCAGCCCGCCCACCCCGTTTGCCCCCTCTATCATAGGGTATTTGAACATGCATATGAATCATGCCAGCTGGGCCCACACATGAGGGAGGACCATATCGTCCCATACTTGCTCTCGAGGCCGAAGAACAATGCAACTCCATGTGGTTATCTTTTGGTGTGTGTGCGCGTGTGCTTGCGTTTTGTGGTTCCGTCCGTCGTCCCCCTCTCTCTGGCTCTTTTGGAGGGCCGTGGCTTGGGAGAAAGAGGTATCGTTCGATTTCGACAACAGAAAATTGGTATCGGTATGGGTTATGAGATTGGGGGGGAAAATAATAAGAGGCAAAAAATACGTGGGCATCAAAACAAGTGACGTGAAAGGTCGCACAACAGTAGAACTTAAAAACGCGTCAATCTGGAAATGCTTCCCAAACGCCTGCCTCCCCTCGTTCGCGCCTAAAGCTTCCACAAAGGCATTAAGCCATCCGTAATCATTTTGGACAAGGCCACCCTGGGTGATTATACACAACAAAAGTTCGGTCGGTAGGGACGGGAAGAAGTCGCATCGTGTCGGGGTATATCGCGCTCGTGGTTCAGATACGGTCGGAAATACTGGTATTGGGGCTGCTGTCATGCTGTCGGTTCGAGTCGATGTTCTTGACATGCATTTCAAACTCGAGAAGCGGCCCTCGGACCCCAACGGTCCAGAATCCTACCCAGATTATTCCCAAAAAATCCGCATCCTAACGCCATCAAGAAGTGTTCCACGAGTAATGGCTCATAGCCTGTCCAGGATAGACAGGGGGTGGAGGAGCGTGCGGATCACTTTTCACACCTCCTGCGGTCTTGTATTGGTCCGCCGAATATGGGTACGAAGACCGGTGGTCCCCGTTTGTATACGTAGGTGCGTTTGATTCGCCCGCAGTCGTCGTCCAGGATGTCGAGGGCGGGAAATAGTCCCTAGGTGGAGGGATCGTGCTCGAAGACTGGGTGTTAGCCCCGGCGCTGGTTTCGTGGCCTCCGCCACCATGCGATGTGGAATATGAGGCGTGTTGAGAAGTCTGAGGGCTAATTTCGGCCGAGTTGGTGCTCATGGCGCTGTAGGGTGGCCCGTATCGGTATTCGCCAGACGACTCCGTGCTTGATATCGATCCGGCGTGGATGGACGGATGCCGAGGGCTCTTTGTTGGCCGCGGATTGCTGTCGTCCACGTACCTCGGCACGCTCAGGCTGCTGTTCGCTGTCGAAGAGACAGAGAGAGGCGGAGGAGCGTTAGAACTCTGAACGTAGGAGGCGTACTGTGTCCTAATTGGCGGTACTTGATGAGACGCCGCTGACTGCTGTTGCTGCTGCTGCCCCGGTTGGTCGCTCGAAACCATGGACAACTGCATTGAAGGCATCGAAGTAGGCATGTGAGATTGCATGTCCTGCGGCTCACCCGAGTATGCTGATGCCCCTGAAAGGGGCATCTTCTGGTAGGGATCGGATGCTATTGTGGTAGCGGGATAGTTTGTTGCTCCTGAAGAAGGCATCGATGGATTCCAGGTTGTCGGGTAAGAGCTAGATGCAAGTCAGCAAAGAGCGCTCTTCCACGAACGAAGTCCGCCGACCCAGGCCGGCGGCCGTCATCAGAAGGCAAGAAAGGCATTCTCGAGTAATCTCAGAGCATCACTGAACTTACTTCGATCGCATGCTAGTCATGGGGCTCGCTGGCAACTTGGGCGCGTTGAACGTGAATGCTGTGCGCGGCAGCTCCATGTTGAGAGGCCTGGCCTTCACTTCTTGCGGCTTGATCGCCAGAGGCCCAGCAACAATGCCCAGCCCGGTCTCCACAAGAGCCTGACCTCGGGACCCAGCGCTGGACCCCAGGAGTGGGATCTCCTTTCTCGCTTGGAAATTGCGCGGGCTTCGTCCTCTCACCACGATTGGCGCGGTCGCGGCTTCCGTCAGCACGACCTTGGTTCCATTTGCCAATGTGCCCATGACTTTTAGGTGAACCACGAAATGTTGCTGAAGTTCCTTCCTTCTGCCGTTGTTGGCCGTCGCACTGTCGATATAAAGGTCAGTGACTTGCCAAGAAGAGAGCCGTCGCGCGATCTGTCTACTCACATTCGGAACTGCAGACGCCGCCAACCGATAGGATACACTGCGTATTCCCCGTCCGCGTCGGAACCATCGTCCTGGAAAGGAATCAATGGCAACGAGGCTGGTTCCTGGTCTGGCGCCTGGGTGACTTCGGGCGAGTTTGGCGGTGGTGTTTTCCACGGAATAACGATGAGTCGGACCGGGTGCCCATCCACCGATTCAATCGAGGAGATGGTTACTTCTGTGCTGCTCACTGGCGCTGTTTCCCCCGTCTCCGTTATGACAGAGAGCTGGCCCCTCGGGGTGATCAGCGACCCGCTGACCTGAAAAAGGTTTCGCCGGTAGCAAGTGAGCTCCGGTTGCATGACCGAGCCGTCGTTGTTGGTCGTTGGCATCTCGGAGAGGAAGAACATGCCATGTAGTTGAGCGGTCAGCTCCAACTGTTGCATGCGACCATGATGGTCGAGGATCGTGTGCTTGTCCGGGACTTTCCTGAACGAGAGCAGCTTGTGGTCGTGCCCAACGCCGAGCTTCGAGCCATCGTCTCGTAGGTCCTGGACAATCTCCTGGTACGGAGGCTGCTCTGTCGCCGAGTAGGGCCGCTTGAGGTTGGGGAAACTCTGATGGCTGGGCAAGGAGGGATGCTGGTGTCTGTCGTATGGGTCGTTGGTGTCGTCCTGGGAATAGCGGCTGTATGACGGATACTGCTGGTGATGGTCCACGCTGCCCCAGCCGCCTTGTCTCGGTCGTCCTGAATGGGGTGACGCTGAGGTTGGATTCGAAAGCCCTGCATCCACGGCGTGACTGGAACGGCTCGCTGGCATCTGCACCGGGCTGGCGTACCAGAGGCTGTTGTGCGCCGGCTCCTTCAACTCTGCCATGGTAACTGCGTATGTTGCGGTGCACATGGGAACATATCTCGCCCAGAAATTGCTAGATTCTTCCCTTTCTTGACAAGAAATCAACGCTGTGGTTACGGCGGAGGATCGAAGCACGTCGTTCAAGTGCTCGTCGCCCCGGCTGCTGGTGGCCAGTTAAGTTCGAAGAGATGCCAACTCGAGCAATACGGCCAAAACGCCCGTTGTGACCCTTCCAGGCCGTCGGAGTCAATGACTGATGAGTTCCAGATCCGTGACTGCGCTCAGCCAGCTACTGAAACAAGAAGAAGTTGAACGGGCTCAACAGACGAAACGAAGATGAAGTTAGAATCGAGTGAACAATGGTCGTAGGGTTGCAGGGCAAGTGGTACTTGTATAAAATGATACGGTAGATGCGGTGGGGGACGTTTTATGAGAGCCACTGGCACACTATCCTGGGGTTGGATCAGGGTCGATGGGGCAACTCTCAAAGGGCGACGAACGGCCAAGGTCAGGGGATTGAGGGGCCTCACAGTGGATATCCGGGAGGTGATGAGCCTGTGAGGGTGGACCGTCTAGCGCACAGAATGGAGAGCTGTACCGCAGTACAGTACATATCTCTAAGTACATGCAGCCGGACAGGGAAGGAGATGGAGGCGGCGGCGGCGATCTGGCAGGTAGGCAACAGGGGGGGATGTTAGTCGAGATACGGCATGTGGAATACAACGTGAGCCCACCCACGAAGTATCGCGCCGGGCCAGGTACATCACAGCAACTGACTCTCGCTTCCGCGCAGACAAAGTTGTTCCCTCACCGGCCAAATCTCAAAATGCCCGACTTCCAGCTGGATCCTCGGCCAAAAGTGAGATGGCTGGCATGTTGCCAGATTGGCTTGACGCATAGCTGAGCGGATAGGTGCCCAAGATATTTGACCGAGGAAGAGGACAAGAGTGGGACTCATCATGTATCGGTCCAGGGGCTCCCACCAGGGTACTAGGGCATCCGAGGATAGAGTTTGTAAAGTATCATCGGACGAGCCAACGATTGCCGTCCTCCTCGAAATGCTCTGCCGAAGGATCAAGGAACTCCTGGCTAGTGTCGACATCTTGCACAAGGACTATTGTGGGTCGCAAGAGATGCAAGACACAGCACCCCATGGCCTGGACCACACCAAGGTCATTGAGCAGACCGTCTGAACAGATTGGCACGACCACGGTCGAATTCTCCGACTCGATGGAATCGATCGATCAGGCCCTGCCTCGATGAAGAAACAGAGCGGAAGCGCACGAGGACGGTACTTGGGGGACAGAGAGGTGATTGATACCCGGGTTCCCTCCCAGGTTCCTAGTGGTCCTCAGTCCAAGAGGGCTAAAGCTGCTTTTTACCTCATCAAGCTCGCAGCACACCCGGTCCATGTAGGTGGTAGGCATCAGCAAGGGTATCTGATTAGAGCAAAATTCTCCGACAAGCTCTGCGAGGCTGCAGACCCGTAAAATGTCGAGGGACCGTTGGACGAGACGGCCGATAAAAGATCGAAGGGGAATGGTGTGCGGGCATGGGGGCCAGGGCAAAGCAAAAGTCGGTTCACGAGATTGCTAGAGACCAGGGGGGGCTGATCAAGAGTGTGGGCGGCTGTTTTCTCAAGGGAAGAAAGGCCAGGGGTGCCGGTCAGGGGTGCCCCAGGGATGCAGTGTAGGCAAAACACATTGATGCCGTTTTCATTGATCTCAAGGATCCTCTGCCTCGCAAAATCAAGTTATGGGTAAAGCAATAGTCAAACCTTGTTCCATATATCTAGCATTCGGCTCTTAAGACGGTCGTTATAAGGGTGACCTCGACTTTGGGGTTTGTGAAATTGCATTGCCAGCGTCTAAAACAACACCTGTATGAAAGACTTCTCAAACAGTTATATTGCACACTTATGCGCTTGAGCACGTCGACAAGCCAACCCAGATGTCAGTGAACAAAGAGCGAGACCAGACCAAGGAGCCCATCAGAATCGCTAAATATCACAGCTCCAAATACCACGTTGCCGCTTGGAGCGCAGTGCATGTATGCCAGTCGGTCGCGAGAGCCCCGATTGAAGACGAGGAAGCTGAGGTGAAGCGATCGATAAAGACGGGCAAATTGATACCAGTAGATCGATTGACACCAGATGTCATGGTTCCCCAGCTCTATCAGCACCCACCTCGGCTTAGAGAGGCAGTGAGCGAAGAGGTGTGAGCAATCCAGCCAATTGCACGAGACGAGCAAGTCGTCATGGGGGACTGACCTCCCCAAAGGGGCAACCCAGAGGCCGCTGTCAGGCCTGCATTCACGGATCTAACCACCACACACACATGTGAGCGATAGTTGCGAGGTACTTCCGAGATCATTGAGTCATCCCTCCATCCGTGACAAAAACCTGCATGCCTTGAACGGAAGCGCGTCCGGGTAGTGAATGTCATCGTGCTCCTTGCGTAAATCGATAAATGTCTGGCCAGTGTGATGGCTGGGCTTCCAGGTCGACAAATATCACAGCGCGGGTATTTGACCATTCGCGGTAATTCTCCTGCTTTAACATTTGCCGGCCGAAGTCGCATGCGCGGTGGGTTGTGACGGGTCCGCATCTCGTACAGAGCGGCTATTCTCCACTTGTCGAATGTTGTAAAACCTGGAGCTTGCCGCCTTGGCTGCGATGATCTCCAGAAGCAATAGACGCGTAACGTTGATTTCAGAGGGTTATTAGAGTGTGAGGGCCAGGGACAAGGTTCAACTTGAGCGCTGCGGCAACACTCCGGAATACACTGCAGGCGCATGCCTTCTTGACAGCGTCTCTGTAGACGACATGTCGCAAGTTAGAAAGCTGAACGACCGAAGACAGGCCTGGACCCACGGGGCCACTTTCCTGGCCTCTGGGCTGCGCGAGAACGGCCCTTGGAGGGGCCACCCTGGCACACTTCCTGCAGATGGTGGCAGCGGGTTCTGCTTTCGAATGCTCTCCATGTGGACAGACTGCTTTTTGGGCCGTAACACCGCAGAATTGGCGAACAGGTCAAGACGACCTCTGCAGCTGACGGGAATGGAACGTCGTGGTCGCTCTATACTGATATTGTGCAAGCTATCCCCCAGGGCACAGCGGCGTGCGAAGCAGTGCAATGTACCGGAGACTACTGCACGACCGTGGTGCGCACCACGCCTAATGAAGGGCATGCAGGCACTGGGGATATGTTGCTGCGGCACGGTACCATTGAATATGGTAGATCAGCGAAGTAGGCGCCTTGCCCACCGGGGCGGATGCCGCGGGCGGCACTCGATCGCAACCCAGTATCAAGACCAACCATCGAAGTGCCGCTTGGAGTATGGGGGACTCCGTCATTTGACTTCTCCTGCTGCCCCGCTTCGGCCATAACAGCAGCACGAGTGCAGGACCAACAATGTCCAGCAGAACCTCGCCAACCCTGGCCGAACATTCGTCGAAGCGTACTGGTATCAAGATGAACCGTCTGTCGCTGCACCTGCCGATCAAGTGGCTGACATGGACGTGTATCTGCCGGTGGGCCTGGGTAGGTTGGTGGTGATTATGCACATGATGCAGGCATCGTCGATCATTAGAATCCTTTTGAGACGGTATTGGTATCTAACCATGTGCGCTGCATCCATCGCGAGAAACTTGGGGGCCGAATCGTCCAAGACCACGTCCCCTGCAGCCCCAATGTCGTCAGATGGCAGCACCGTTGTTCGGCGCCATCGAGAACGCCTTTCAGCCCCTTTTTACTGCAGTCTTGGGGGATGCTACAAATAGACAGGCAACACGCGGGAAAGTAGCAGGGTGGCAACTTATTGAAAGAAAGCGAAGTTCCACCTTGTAGGCAAGGATTCAGTCGTCACCGTGTCCATATGTCGCAGACAGGTTTCCCCTTGGGTAAGCAGACCGTGATCCATGACGGATTTGCCCCTTGTGCGTAGGTGGCCGCTGCACAGAGACCCTGCCAGGAGATCTTGCCGGTCGTGATGCAATATCCGTATAGAGGACCAGGCTGGAGCGGAAGTTCAGCCCAGCAGTCCGAAGCCACCTTGGCCGCACCAGAGCTGCAGGGATGTGGCTTATCAAGTAGCCTGCCTCGCCCTGCTTAGGACAAGTGCTAACACTCTTAGTGATATTTGGCAGCCTCTTGAATTCGCTGAGTGCTCACGACGCATAACGCCTGCGTCCATGTCCTCATCTCCCGAGAAAGTCATTCCCCCCTTTTGGTGCCGGATGGGACAAAAAAAACTTCATGATGGGCAGGTATGCGCTCGAATTCCGCTATAATCGGTGCTCTCGTGATCAGGCGATGAGGGTGACTGTGCTCCAGAGCCTCAAAACGCGCCGAGGGCCAGAGCGCAGTGGATGTTGCAGCCGCGTTCGCATGGGGTAAAGCCCGGGAAGCAAAGGCCAACTCCTGAGAGATCCGAACATGCGCAACGGCCCACGGGTGCATCGCCAATGTGATTGCGAGTGACCCTGGAACTACTGTTGATCTCGACGGGCCTGGGTTCCCCTGAGAGATTGAAGCACCATTCGACACCATCACGCCGGGGACGTGCGCACGACGTCAGAGCTGGGAGGAGCTGTCTTGAGCTCCTCCGCACCCCTCGATTCAGGGTCCGTCGCACTGGTTTCCCATATTGTTCGCTGCTAGCGATCGTGAAACTTTTGATGTGTGACCAAACGATTGTCAAGACTATATTTATCAAAGCTTTTTTGACAGCCAGGAAGTGCTAGCTTAGAAACATCCAACGGTTCTTAGCGTTTCGTTAGCAGGTTCATGAGGCTCACACGAACTCTATCACGGAACGCGGGCCTGGTTGTTCTTGGCGGGCGACCAGATGAACAGAAGGTTTGTGGCGACGGTGTACTAGCAGGCCACACTCTCTGGAGTTCCGGTGTGACTGCGATTGGACGTGTGATATGGCGTTTTAAAGCGGTCTCCAAACAGGCCCACAAGTTCCTCTTGGTACGATGCTGAACCTAATCTGCCGTACGTTGAGCTCAACATAACCCAGCTCCAGAGAACGCTCAGTGCAGAGAAGACTCGAGCTGCTTGACTCTGGGGTCATGTTTTGTGCTTGTCTCGTCTCGTGCAGGACTGGTTGCCCACGGGTGGCCGGTCAGTCACGCCGCCGAAGACTTGCCTGCGGCGAAGGCCGATGATAATTCAGGTTTCAGTGTGGCGGATGTGCGTATTCACAGAGACCTAGTTGCACTCTCGTGTTGGACGCAGATGAGATGATATCGTCAACGAGGGTGTGAGAAGGCCGTCCGTCTTGCACACGGAGCGAGCTCTCTCCGGTTTGGTGATCTCGGCCTTCCTGTCCGAAAACTTCGTTCGTGGAATCTAGGAAGGTCGAGCTTCCTCCGCTCTCCGGTGCAGAAACTACACCTGTATTGGGACATTATCTGTGACACTGTGGCGTTGCGGGATTGCCATTACATCTCTACTATGAGGGGGGTGTTGGCAGTTTCACTGCATGGTGCAGTTGGCCTTGACAGTATAGCATCACCAACAACGTCAAAGAGACGTGTGATATCTCCTAGTCGGCTGCACAGCTGCCGTCGCACGCGCAGTAGACAGGTTCCCTGTGGGTGCGACTGTTGGAACAGCACCCGTTCCTCAGAGACCCCTGCTGCACTATTGCCCCACAATGTTTGGTCGTGAAATGATTACATACCAGCAACCTGTGCTGCGGCGCGAGGCATGCACCGAGCTCAGGCGCTCGAGTCAAAGGAGCGGCGGCGCAAGGAGTGCGCCGTGCTTCCTCCAAGGTGGCACTAGAGTGTCATACCGAGTGATCTTGTGACGTTGCGTAATGTGACAACAGTGTGGCTCCGAGGAACGGGGAGATCTCGCAGTCGGAAACCGTCCACTCGCCAGTCGTCAGGCCCGGTGGCAGGTTTGGACGGAACTCTATTGTTGTTTGGCGAAAGGCCAGGCCAAGCCAGGTGCAGGTTCGCAACGGCCCGGGTAGTGACTCGTTGTGCAAGCCTTCTGTGGTTCCATCACTCGAGGCGCCCGTCAGAATCCTGTCGCGGGTTCGTCCGCTCTGTGGAGCAAGTCAAGCCGGAGCGACCCTCCCTTTCAGCACTATGTGGTGCACCAGCGTGGGGACCTCCAGTGCCCTCGCACTGCGGCACTGTACGAATCTGCGAGCGCTGCGTCCGTCGCAGCAGGCCAGATGCACAACATTGTCGGCCATCACAACTCTATTGCAGTGACATAGCCAGGGCTGAGGGATAAACCTCGGGTCCGAGAGGTTGTCCCCCTGCCGCCGCCAGAGTGCTGTGGTGGCTTGGTGGGTGCTGTAGCCTTGAACGTGCTGCTGGAAATACTACAGTAGCGACTCTGTGCTTCGCCGCTGGCGTGCTTGGGGTCGTCGGTGCCACGGTGCCTGGCAGTCGAGGAGCGTTGCAAACCGTGTTTGCCGAAGCGGATGGCTTGCAACCTGAAAAGGCTCAGCCCGCTTTTTTCTCTCCGGAGAAGCTCATCTTAGCAGCGCTGCGAATTTATGATTTGCGCCAGTGTGGGCGTCGCAATTTGGGAACTCTGTCGCAAGAATGGCGACCCCCGCCCCTTTCGATGCAGGGCAGTCGGTGAGGAAGCGAGCCTTGTCTCGATCAAGCAGCAACGCCGACCAGTAGACCCCGTCCCAATGAAGATCACCGACCCCCATCACAGCACCCGCGCGTTCTTGAACGAGGAAGGCGCGGCGCGACGCGGCCAGTGACTAGAAGAGGCGTTGAGGGGGAGGGATGGAGGGAGCATACACCAGGCCGGATGGCAGTTGGTGGGTTGAGTTCCAGCGTCAAGGTGCCCTGCGCCGTGCAGAGGTGGGTGGTCGTCGCAGTCTACCGTCGATGGATGGATGGCTGGCTGGCTGGCTGGCCATGATGTCGCGCCTGGTCTGGGTCCGACAAGGGAATCGTCATGGCAGAGACCGATGAAGGGCAGGCCAGGGGAGATCGTGATTGACCCTCAACGGTGAGGGGCGGCCTCGGCCAGGCTCTGTCCCATGTCTAGACAGAGCATCCGTACTGGGCGTACTGTGGTAGCGCGGTACCGTGCTGGACTCCGTACTTGTAGATGCATGCCAGGATCTTGGGTAGTGTCGACGGGAGGGACATGGGGCCGCGATTCGAAAGGCGGCGTTGGGTTGCAAGGTGCAGGGTGCAGAGTGCAGGGGGCAGACTGCAAAAGGTGCGAGTGCAGGCGCGAGGGCCAGGTGCAGGTGCAGCAAGGTGCAACAGGGTGCGGAAGAAGTGTGGCAGGTGCAGACGCAGAAGGGACAAGCAGGTTGCAGGGATGACCTCGCGAGAGTCCCGGCTTGAGATAATGTTCCTTCCGCTTTGGTCGACCACCCTGCGTTTGTCTGTCCGGATGGAATAAGTGAGCCTGTGAACGGTACGTGGGTACAAGTGCAAAGCACGTACGGATGCACAGTAGTCTACCGTACCACGAACTGCAGACGTGGCTGGCCACGCAGTGCTTGGTTGGGTGTGCAGGTGGTGGTGCGTGCACCTCCCTCACCTGCACACACACCAGCGAACGCGAGCACGCACGCACAGAGAGAAACGCGGAGGGAGACGGAGAAACAGAGAGCATCGCAGTCGCTGCACAAAGGCTTCACAGAGGCTGTCGGACTCGGTAAAGCAGAACAAGGTTGGGCCAAGGCTGAAACCACCACAGAGGGCTGCTGGAGTGCTGGAGTCGAGGCCCCGAGTCAATCAAGAGATGAGCGATGAGGACCCAGCTCCAGATGCTGTGCTCCGTCCGCAGTAGCCCAGAGCTACGGTGCGTCAGATCAGCTCCGTCTGCTGCGCTCTGTGCACACCCAGCTCCGCCTGACAGGCGGGGCGAGAGGGGTGCTGCGGTAAACGGGACTGTGATCAAACGGAAACCTGGCGAGACGGCCCACTGCATACGAGTGCACAGCGTGCGCAGAGGTCCATGCCTGAGCATGCCTGTGTGCTTGTGTGCCTGTGTGTCCGATCAGAAAACGCAACCAACATGGGGTGCAGGGGAGGGCCCAGGAGGGCAGAAAGGGCAGAAAGAGCCCGGAGAGCACAGGGAGAGGGCCAGCCAGGGAGGGGGAGACGACCCTTGGGACCCGGGTGGAGCGGGGTGGGGAAGCTACTCCATGCCTGGGCGATACATGACTAGCGATCCCAGTCTGTGCATGCTCAAGTACCTGAGGCGCCGCGATACATGCGGCCGTGCAGCAGTCCAGCCCACCATTGTACCCTTTTTATGTGGAGAGGCGGCCCTGCTGTGCAAATGAGCTTGGCCTGTCAAGAATCGTCAACGCGGAGACAAGAGACATGTGAATTGAGCCCATGCCGGCCGCCCATCCGTCGAGCCGTCGCCTGTGTGGCCAGGCACGCCCCGGTAGGGGGCAGTGGGTGACACGGGAGTAGCCATCGCTGCTCTGACCACCATCGACGGCGGCGTCCAATCCGATCTGGCCCAATTCCTGCATTTTACTGTGTCCGTCGTCTCCTCGGTTTTCGTTGCACCGTAGTCTCGTCAATCTGACGGCAGAAAAGCACGCAGAAACTCTGGGTGAACAGGTTCCCATGCTGGGTGCATACCAGGTCTGCCGTCCAAGGGTGGGCAGGCCGTCGGGGGGCTGATGTTCGGTATCGAATCTGGAGTTACATCCCATCGTAGGCTTGTGTTGCATTCAGACGCCCCAAGGTTCACAGTTGCCAACGCCAATCTTCGGCTCCGACGCCAGCAATGCACAGTGCTCCAGGCCGTCTCGGAGAAGGGGCCTTCGAAGGATCTTCGCGTGTCAACGTCAACAACGCTCGAGCAATGTCTCATTTTCACGTGTCCCGTTCCATGTGCCTAGTTATTAGTCGCGCGTCTGGATTCCTGTCGGCGTCTGTCTGCCTGCTAGGGCCGTCGCCGCTCACCTCGCTCGCCCGGCCCGCCAGGCTCACCAGTCTCACCAGGCTCACCTCTCCGAAGTCTCACAGTTCCAGTCCAGCCCAGTCCAGGCTCCCAGGGGGCTCCAGGAGGCAGAGAAAGCGAGCTCCCAGTCCGCATAGACCACCTGCTTAGAATGGACATGGCCCCGAGGACACGGAGACCGCGCGCAAATCCACTCACTATCGGTCATGGCAAGATGCCCCAAGTTTACCTGCCTCCTTGACCGGCATGTAGACTAACTTACTGCCATGGCCTTGGCCACTCGGTATCTTCCTCTCCCTGTGTTGCACATATCGGTTCGGGCCTGAGCACGGCACTATCTATTGTGTGTGCAAAAATGCCTCGGTGAGAGATGGCCCGCCCTTCCCTGCTTCAACCAGGAGCCCCTTGGTCGAGCCGGCTTCCGGGACGCGGACGCGATGCCGCTGCCCTCCACTCCCTCCCGCCCCCTTCAAGATGCCGAGGCTTTCATAGCAGTACAGAATTGCTCATCGATGTCTTATTTGAGATGGAGATGCAAAATCTCGAACGCAGTGAGAGTGAGAGACGTGGGAATGAACATGGGACCTTTGCCATTCAGCTGGCCGTCTCATAAGCGAAGTACCGGCAGGGACATGTCAAGGATTGGGGCAAAGAAATAACCCGCCCGTGCTATAACACGGCTCCTGAAGATGAGATGATAATGCAATAGTGCACAATATCAGTAGCCTCTCGACTTGCGCTTCAATCATACGACTCGTCATGGGCAGATGATATCGGTGCCATGCATGCGCCCACCGCGAGTCCGACTCGGCCCTTTCAAGACGTACCAAGGTAGGTACTAGGCATGACAAGGAAAGGGCAGGGGGGAGGAGAGGCATCGTCTATTGTACATCCGGCAGCCAGCAGCAGCAGCTAGCACGAATGGATCCGAGGTGTGCTGCTGCCTCTTGGGGCATGGTGTGTGATCGCGGAAGGAAGGACAGCCTACGATTTCCAAGATGGGCCAATCACCGTCATCGATGACCTCTTCTGGGGGCCCACACTGCAGATACCTGGGTACAAGGCCTGGTACTTCTCGCCGACCGTGGTACCGCATCCCAATTTGGGAGAGCTCCCTGCAACTGGCCGACGCGATGCAGCAGGCAGTCCGTCTAGCGGCTGGTGGTCTGGTCCTGCTCCTCTCCGTCGACCAAGGAAGGAGGCACGCAGCTAAAGGGAGCCTAGGGGGACACCCCATCTTCGCCCGATGTCTGGTATTGCAACAATGCAGCCCTATTCCCAATCGTGACAATCCTACTACCACTTCCAGGCATTGTTGCGCGGCCTCCAGTGCCATCACGGCAACGCCCGCCTCCAGACGTCATTCCTCGCTCCGGCAGAGCCACACAAGCCATACCACCCGACTGCCTGACAGCCCGCCCGCTTCACACCTACCCAACCGCAGTGATCGCCGCGGCAGTCATCAGACTCGACCACGCCGGGGCCACGTCCTGCTGACCAGTCAGTCCTGGGCCGGGACCGAACAGGACAAGACAAGACACGACAAGACCACCGAAGGCTTCTAGAAGGATGGGACGAGTTGATCACATCACCAGTCCGTCGTGACCTCGACGGCAATGGACGTCGACGGCCGCCCCCAGAGAAGCAACCTGCATGCACGGTCCAGTGCCGTACACAGAAGAGCTCCCCACCCCTACCAACGAAGCCTTGTGCTCCGTAATCCACATGCAGCTCCAAGCTCCGATGCGCCGCCTCCTCTCCCTCCAGGCTAGTGGCTCGTCGAGCTTGTTCCTGGCCTCGATTCGAGTGCTGGGCAATTTCCATCAAGGTCTCGCATAGCGCCCTGCACTACCCAAGGGCCTGCCTGCCTGCGCTTCTCGTCGGGCGGTGCAAGTGATCACACTCGAGGTGCCTGGCCCGGTCAAGACACTCGTCAAGAATGGGCTAAATCTTACCTTCGCTTCCAACTTTCCGAAGGGCACTCTGTGCAAGAGGCCCAATCATGCCCGTCCGTCGACATCGACCCTTGCACACCCCGGCACCTTGCCTTCTGGAGCTGACCCCCACCAGATTGCAATCACACGGCTGCTTGCTTGCATCGTTACTTCTACCAACGTCCTTGTGCTACCCAGGCATGTCAGACGCCCAAACGCAACACCAACTGCCTACCCCATACCCGGAAACCTCATTCGGCATAGCGGTTAGACACTCTGGGGAACCCATGGTTGCTCCCAACAGAGTCTTACCCGTCCCGTCTAGCACGCCGTTTCCCACGGCGAGACTACCGACTTTAGCCTGGAAGGGCCGGCCTGGACTGGCTTCATTTTACCCGCTCAGTCATCCAGGGACGGCGGACGGCCAAGGGAGCCAACTTGCGGCTGCCCTGGAACGGCGGCAGCGGTATCCTTTCACCAGACCACCAATCTCTGTCTGCAGAATCTCCAGTGTTCACCTAACAATGCGGTTCTGGCTTTGCTGGACAAACTAGAACACGTAACGTTGGCAGTCCACATCCGCACATCCGCCCGCTCGGGCGCTCTCTCACTCACTCACGCTCTCTCTCTTCTCCCCCGCCACTGACAAGTCTGATATGGTGGGTCAACTGCTGCATCTGAGTGGGTGTGCCATCATCGACCCTTTCGTCAGCAGCCGCAACTGAGCAGCGAGCTATCACACTGGGCCTAGCCCCGTGCTAAAAGGCAGTCTGTGCTCCGTGACTCCGTCGACATGCTGCAGTCCTTGCTTTAGCTTGAACTTTATTACCTGTGCTCCTAGACTGTCCTGACTTTCTGGACAGATGCCAAGCCCTAAGCTTACATGTCTTTGACCATCTGTGGCCAAGGGGCGGCGGCTGGACATCAATGTTTCTGCTGAACCATCTCTCGGCCTCTTTCCTTTAGCGCATCACGGCTACCATAGGACCAGGAGAACAATCTACACGTGTGCCACAGGATCTATCCGTGGAATTCGGCTTGTAGTGCGCTTCTAGCCTGGCCACCAGACATTAGGAGCCGTTGAATTCCTGGGAACTGATCTTGGAAGTGGACCGCCCGTGGCCTCGCAGGCCGGGGAAGCGCTTGCAGCGCCAGAGTGGTGTGTGAAGCGGGCCAGCAGACCGACTGACAGCGAGGGGGGGTTTTCATCTCAGCATATCCGGTGACACGAGGTCCTCCCAAGGATAGCCTTCGCATCGGTTTCCAGGCCAGGCAAGAAACCACCCCAAGTCTTCTCGGTGAATGAATCTCGGGGAATGAACTGAAAGTTGGACCCGAGAGGCGATGAACGAGACCGTGGCGGTGGAGCTGCAGGACATCAGATGGACAGGAGAGACAAGCAAAGTGCCTGTTGATGTGCATCACCACATAGTTCGGAGCCGGCTCGTCGATGAGTAGCAAGTAGGTATAGGACGACAAGCACGGACGCCCACAAGGCTGTCACCCTGCAAGCAAGAGGCAAACTTTCAGTCCGTAATTTGTCCCCACAGGTGACGATCTGTTCATCTCGGGGAAGCTTAGTCGTCCTGACCTGTCCGAATAAGCTCTGCCAGCATGGAGAATGCGGGAAGTTACTCCACACTGGAGGGAGGCAGAGAGATTGACGAAGGAGATTTTGTTTGCTCCCGGAAGATCACTCAGGTCAGTCTCCCGCCCTCCCGCCATCTCCCAAGGACCGCCCCCACCCCTTCGCTGCTCGACTAGTGAGCAGGGAGGCAGAGATTTTGGCAAGCACGGCGACTGGCTCATCACCATCTGGGCAATCCCCACCACCAGATCACCGTCGGACGGCATTTCTTCAACAGGAGCGCTGTAACGTGTGCGATCACCATCCCTACAGCACCATGACAACAGGGCATGTCCTTGTTTTCTGATCTAGACATCAGGGTGGCGCCTGGCCTACCCCCTATACCCCTCCAATCCCCCCTAAATCTTCCAAGGATAGGGGAATATAGGAATCACAATTCCCATCGTAAAGCCATTCCGTACCGATCCGTACCCGTCAGGGTATGGGCCGGCGGGGACTTCACGCGACAACAGCAGCTTTAGCGGCAGCAGCAGCATCAACAACAACAACAGCGGTGGGGCATGATGAGATAGAAATGCTACCTATCTCGAGTGCAACAATGGGCCGACCGGCTTCCCTCCTCCGCCGCTGTCCCTCTCTCTCCGTTCGGTCTCCTCGGACATTTGATGACGATGGCGAAGTGATTGAGTTCGTGTTGGCACCTAGGTGACACTGTAACGCACATACAAGATCGGTAGCGGCGAGGGTCTACAAGCGGAGCCAACGGTGGTGGTGGGCCCTGAAGACCACCTTCTCCGTGGCTCGACCGTGGTTCCTGGGCCTTTTGCCCCCCTCCCTCCCTCCTTCCCCAAGGCCACAAGCACCCGACACCTAAAAGGCTAGGTCTCAGGCACGACGGCGGCCGCGAAGCAAGCTTCACCGCCGCCGTTGCAAAGGCGGCTACCACAGTAGCTATCAGCGGCCTGTCTACTCCTGAAGGATGGCGTGGGAGGGGAGACCTGGGTGTGCCTGCCTTGTCTGCCTTGTCTGCCTCCTTCCCGGCTGACCTAGAATGGTGCTGACCGCCAGTGTTGCTTTATTTGTCCGCGCATGTATGGATGGATGCATATGGATACAAATATAAACATGTGTTCTCGTTTTCGGAGACTTCTCAAATCTCGGCATAGCATCGGCAAGGAAAATGACAGGCATACGGCACAGGGGCTCCAGCACGAGCAGTAGGGAGTACGAAACAAGAGAAATTCACGCCGTGTGAAAGGAGCAGCTGCCGGCATTGGGGATCATACAGGATCATCTGCTCCCCTTTCCTCAGGGGTTGATAGAACCTCTCACATAAGCCTGCAAGGAACCAAGAAGCCGGTGGCCGGGTCCGAAGGTTACTTAATCAGTATAATTGTGATGTTATGGCTTTGGCCCGGAGATGTCTTCGGGCGGAACGTCAACGGGGAGGCAACGTCAACATGGCCTGATGATAATCAGGGCCGGGGACGAGGGGGGCTGGTTGGGCCAGTTGGATTTGGACATGGGGGCCCCTCCGAGCATAGTTGGGCAAGTGTAAGTACTGTTTGTTGTGATGTACGGAATACCACAAGGTACAGTACTATACTGTAAGCCAAATCCCTTCCTTTTCCTGTGTCTTTGCACTCCTCCATCCCCACTTGGTTCGAGGCCTAAAAGTTGCCTCCCCCAGCTCGCAACGCTTGCCAGCCTCCCCCCGTCCACAGGCCCGCTTCCCAAGAGGGATAGCCTTTCCACCCCACGTCGCATCGCCCATTCGATCTGATCTGTCCTCGCCGGCCAAAGGGTGGGATCGCCTCGTAGCCGGAGCTAGCTCACTCGATTGCCTTTTGTCGGCATCTATTACGCGGGCGGGTTCAGGGCACGGGCCACGGGGGAGGCGGGTTGGCATCGGGTTTGGCTACGGTGTACCCCGGCGAGAGAGGGAGAGAAGAGAGTCATTTTGGTGGTCTTGGTTTTGTGGTTTTTTATCGTCATGGCACCGCTGTCTGGCGCGAGTTCTTTCGCCCCAAGGTCAACGCGGCTGCGTCCTCGGCCGAGCGAGGCAAGGAACGGTTGATGATCGGATGGGTTGCGCTCAACCTTTCGCCCCCCCTTCGTTCGTGCCCGGGCTGGGTCGGTCCATGGAGCTGGTTGAGTGATCCGGTGTTTCGATGCTACCGTGGTCGGTGAAGGGGGAGCGGCACAGCGAGATTATTATTGCGTAGTGTAGTAGTGTACGTGTACCTTGGCACGGGCACGTTCCGGCGAGTTGCGATGATGTGTTCTTAGCACATTCCCGGGCGGCGCGGTCGCCGAGCGGTTTCTCTCGCTGAAAGGGGATGAACGCTACGAGCTGCTGTGTGTGCCCAAGTAGAGGTACGCAAGCGCGAACGCACGCACCAACAGCCTACGCGGCCTAGTCGTCCTGGTCAATTAAGTCCTCGTTGTCGTCGAGCGCGAGCTGCACGAAGTGTCGGATCCAGGCTGCCTCTCCGGCCTGGATCTCCTCCTGGTCGGCTTCGTCGCGCAGGTGCTGCGCGTCGACGTGTCGGTCGCGTCGAATAAAGTTATGGTTCGGTCCTTGAATCTGATTCTGCCGCGGACCGAAACCTCTTGCTCGACCCCCTCGTCCCTGATGAGCTGCTTGCTGTCGCCCGCCTCGTGCAGGATTGCCTCTGCCCCGGTTCTGCCCGCCGCCGCGCTGTTGCGGAGGAGCTGGAGCTGGTTGGCGTCCTCCGCGGGCGCCTGGAGCCGGCGCCGCCCCGGCATCGATCCTGAGGACCAGCGGTCCCTCCCGCTCGACGTCCACCCGCCGACCATGCTCATTCAGCGCCGGCCGTGGCTCAGGCTGCTGATGGTTGCCGACGCCTTCATCCCCAACAATTGCCTCCTCGAGTGCGATCTCCTGCTCGTTCCTAGGAGCCTGCTGTCCGCCACGACCTCCAGCGAAGAAGTTCTGGCCATCCTCGTCGCCCTCCTCCAGCTCCCACAGTCTCATGTAACAGCTACCAATCTTGCCATTGGGCTGTTGGTTGAAGTGCTGGTACGGATTCGAAGGGTCCAGCCATGCCGAGCACAGATAACAAAAGTGTGTCTGGCACCTGTAGCAGATCCTACGAGACAGTCAGAGAGAGCAGCTTGTGGCGGGGTGATAGAAACACATACATATGGTTACAACCATGCGTCTTTTGAGCAGGGCATGCACAAGTTGGACACGGCGTGGTGTGCAAACTGATGAAGTCCAGCGAAGCCTTCTCTTCCGCGCTGAGTTCACCGTCGTCGCGGCGGGGAGCGCAAATGATGAAGTCGCCGTGCCAGCCTTGGTAGCACCTGCTACAGAAGGCAAACCCGCAGTCCTCGCATACCGCAAGCCTGTCAACGTATGGCCTGGACTTGGCTGTCTTGTCAGTGTCTGCCATGGGGGCCTCCTCGGTTTCGCTGGCCGAATCGTCCTCGGCCTCGTGCAGCTCGAAACCCTCAGGCTTCTTGCGCTTCTTGGAACGAGCCGCGCCCTGGCACCACGGTCGCGGGCAGTAGACCGTATGCTTGTCTGATTCGAGTTCTGTCTTGTACTTGAGAGTTACGTAGCGTTTCACCATGTCAGGCTCAAGGGGAATCTGAAGAAGCTCGCTGGGACTGATAAATGTCTTCCGCTTGCTTCGTTTCTGGCTGTCGGATGCCTGGGCAGCAGCCCTCTCCTTTGCGCAACTAGGCTCTAGACATCGGACTGCAGCGAGATCGCCTTCTTTGATGGCATTATTGTAGAAGCTTTGCAGACACTCAGTACAAAAGACATGACCACAATCTATCATGCGATGGCACTTGGCTCCCTTCTTCGGATCTGGAATAGATATTAGCGGACTAAATCGGGTCTCCAGGCAGAGGAGCAAAAGGACCTACCGAGGCAGACACCACAGTCGAATGTCCCATTTTCAAATGCAACCCGCTTGGCCTCAATATCGTAGTCTAGAACCGCGATCTTATGCTCAGGGCTGATTTGCAAAGCACCGACGTCACTGACGAGCCCAAAGACATCGTCCGCTGACTGCTGGACGTGATCAAGGTAGGTAAAGACGACGAGATCGCGACCGAGCTCCTCCCATAACCGTGCGCAGTCATCTTCCAGCTTCTTGGCCGTGTCTGAGGGGAGCCATGATGGTTGGGTTGACACACTCGCCACTGGGGGTTTCTCTGTCGGGTACGCCGGAGGCAGCGAGATTTGTACGCGGACAGCAGGCAGGTGGGCCAGCTCGTGAGAATCAATTGCGTTTGGATTGGGCCCCGCCAATGCAGTGCCGGGTTCCTGTGCTGCCTCTGGGTTCAATCCCTGTGCCTCTGTGGCCGCGGGGAAAAGGACCGTGACAGCCTTTGTTGGGTTCACAGGAACATCCAACACAAAGGTGTACGGGTCATCATCGTGAACTCTCTGGATCTCGGGGAAGATGGCCGACAGAGTCGACAGCTCGACGTCCCTCTGGTCCTCGGTGTCCATCTGGTCGCAATGTCAGAGGCCTTATTTGAGTGCGAGCGGCACGGCCTGTGTGGGTAAGAGGGGCTATCGATCAGCGCTCGCCAGCAACGATGGTGCAATACGCATCCGACCGGCCATCAGCAGTGATTGCGATGTCAAGAAAAGTGTCCAAAGGAAGGGGACAGAGCAAGTCATAAACTGTAGCTGCGGTAAGATGCAGACATATTTGTCAGGATCTCGGGCAGTGCAATGCCTGATAGTTGCCACGGCGAGGTGAGTTAGAACTGGCAAAATGTTCCAGGCCGTCAGCAAGGTTCGCGATGGTGTTGCAGTAAATCGTTATCGGACTTTATTTGGTGATGATGATGACTCTTGCCGAGGGATGGATCCCCTGTGGCAATTCGGCGTGCGGCTGTCTGAAATGTTCCTGGCAGGCACTTTGGGTCTAGATTGCCATCCTGCCGCGCCACCCAGCGCCTCACCGCCTTCCATTCCTGCCCGCCGACGTGGGGTTGCCAGGGTGTTTGCATGGGATTCTACGCCGTCCAGGTAAGGAGCCCATGTCAGGGGGCGAGAGCTGCTGAGCTCTGTCCATCGCGAACACATGCAATAGCCGTCCACAGCATAGCTGTCCGAGCCTCGCACCCAAGCGACCCAGCATGCATTCTTGATCCACCTGAACAGTCACAACACTCCCATGGCATCAATGGAGTACCCTGCATGAATAGTGGAACCGTTGGCTGCCGACTATGACCACGATTGGGATCCAACCTGTCCGAACCAGAGCACTCCAGTCGCGTCGATCCGGACCCTGAATCACCATGAACTCTCTCTGGCCGTCCCGAGCGTCAGGTGAGGGCAACGCGGCTGCGCCCCCTCCCACCACGGACGTGGCAGACACCGGCGTACCGGATGCTGGGCTCACCAAGGGCGATCAGCAACAGCAGGCAGCGGCCGTTCGTCCTTTGTTGCAACGCAATGCCCAGCCACAGACTCCTCCGGCCTTTCCTCCTCCGCCCTCAGGCCCTCCGCCACCACCCAACGCAAGCACGCCCCTACAGCCGCCCACAGACTCGCTGTCTCTGGCCCAGCTGAGGCGTCTTGTTGCCGACTTCCCCCACGCTGAGGCGGCTGCCTACGACTTCGAGTACCAAGACACTGCGCCGATCGAGGAAGAGATTGACGAGTGGTTTGTGTACCAGTTTTGGCAGTGGGTGCGCCTTAATGGGGTGCAGCGTGCCTTCGAGTGGCAGTGGCTCAACAGCCACGGGCAAGACACATCGTGGGAGGAGGTTGGTGCCGATGCGAGGAAGGCCTTCGTGTCGGATGCCTTGTCAGGGCTCTCGTCAGAGACATCCAAGGAGCGGTCGGCGAACGTCGCGAGACTTGTGTATATCGCGCTCGGGAGATGGACCAGCACTGCTGGTGGGGATCAGCCGGCAACTGGGACGGAGAAGAAGCCCAGATGCGTGGCCACACCTGCCCAACTCGACGGGATCAAGGCTGGCGTGCGGCTCATCGCAGATGTCGGTGGTGTTCAGATTATTTTTAACGCGCTGAAGAAAGCGTTTGAGCCGTTTTGGTAAGTACTGACTCGGGAACTGGGAGAGATAGCAGCTGACACTTCCAGGCCCGAGGAAGCACAGCATACCCAGTCGAATACTATGCAAGAAGCACTGGATGAGCTCATGAATTTGATGACAATTATGTACATGATGATACAAGAGGTTTTGGCAAACAGTGACGAACTGAGTGACCTGGAAACACAACTCCGTGAGTACACCGTCTGAGTTCAACCAGCAGACCAACTGATATGTGCAAAGTCGCCCTGAACCCCAGTCTGGTGGAGTTCTTCGCAGAAGTCACAGGCAAACTTCGGTGGGATGAGGCGCAGATCGTACCTCAAGCACAGGTGTTTCTGCTCCTGTGGAAATCGATACTGCTCGTCTTCGGCGGGTCGAAAGAGCTGGCTGAGACGAAACGGGCCACAAGAGAAAACCCTTCAGACGACAAGGATGATAGGGACGTCATCACAGCCTCACCGCTGGACTACCATGTCTTTCGCCAGGAGATAACGTCCAAGTACCCGGCTTACATCCCACCTCAACCCGCCATTCCCTTGGAAGCCGAGAACACGTCTCTGCTTCCGCCCTTGCCGAGTCAACAGGCCCGGAACAACGGCGCTCAGGGCATCCTGCCTCCTCAACCTGGCACACAAGCGGGAGGTGCCTCCATCCTTCACCAACCCGTTCACATAGCGACTCCCGCTCCTTCGCCGCCCCCGTCACCGGGTGTTGGCGGTAAAGGAGTTAAGAAGCAAAATTACCAGACGAACCAAAATTTTCCATTCATGTATCCGCCTCTAGACGAGTCCAGCAATAGCCTGGGTGGTAAGGGCAACACTGCGTTGCAGGATTTGCTTGTCACTCGAAAATGGGAAGGCGGCGATGTCCCGGCTTCGATTCTTGAAGCTGGTGAGCTGTTCTCCAACCGTGTGAGGATGACGCGTGCGGCCAGACAGCTGTGGCAGGAGCGGGAGAGATTCATCAAGTTCGAGCGCGGCTGGGATGAATCCACAAACGACATATTAGACGAGCTTGACCTCTCGTCTCTGACGCTGGAGGAGAAGGAAGAATTGGGGTTGGTGAAGCCAAAGGAGCCTGAACCTGAAGATGTAGAGGTTGATTATGGCCCGGGCAAGGACTTGGATAAAAGGACGAAACAGCGACTAGACGCTGTCGAACGATTCTACGTAAGTTACTGCACCTTCATTACCTTCCGCTTGGAGCTAACGCTGCATCCAGGGAAACACTCTTCCTATTCTGCAATCAATATCCATGACTTTGATCAAGTCCATCATAGCACACTGGACAGTCGTGATGACACAGCAGCCTCAGGGTTCATTTGGCATGCAGGGCCAAAACAACGGGAGAGTCAACGGGAATGGGCGGGTTCAAGATGGCTCAAACGGCACCAATGGTGCTGGAAGCGGTGATGACAGTGAGCCCTCGCCCGAGGAGCTGGACGCGGCAAGAACCCGTGAGATCACTCAAAAGGCAGTCAGCGCAATCATGCTACTGCTTTTGAAGTGGTTTAAGCTGTCTCGTGAGTCTCACAGTTGTTGCTTCAGGGGTTATATTTTGTTACTAATGTGTCCCATGCAGATGTCCTGAAGTTCGAATACCTAGCACAGCTACTTTTGGATTGTAATTACATGCCATTAGTGCTGAAGCTATTTCTACACCAGGATGTCCAACAGGTCATTGAAAGCAAAGCGGACCGCATAGAGAACAGGTAGGCGTGCCGAGAATGCTATTTGTCATAATATGCACTAACGTCAATCAGCTTCTTCTACTTCTGCAATGTTCGAGCCGGGGCACCAGAGAAGCCTGCGCAGCAGGAAGCAGAAGCCCCGCCCCCTCAAGAAGAGGAGAGTGAAGACGATGCGGCGCCACCACCTATCAAGCGGCGGCGCTCGCCCACAGAGGACGCCGCCTCCGGAGACTCATCCGGGGCAGCGCAGCAGAACGAGAACGGCGCGCCCGTCAGGCCGGAGGTGGACGAGCTCGGGTACCCCGTCAACCCGCTACCGGCGGAGCCAATCACGGATTTCTCACGGCGCAACTTCTTCACGCTGATCAACTACCTACGGGTGATGCAGAAGATCTGCAAGCACAAGGCCCACCGCAACCTGCTGCTGGTGCACTACAAGTCGTCCAACGTGCTGCGCAAGAACCTGCGGATCCCGCAGGACCGGCTGCGGCTGTACACGCTCAAGCTGTTCAAGAACCAGGTCCCCTACTGCAGCCGCAAGTGGCGGCAGTCCAACATGCGCGTCATCACGGCCATCTACCTGTACTGCCGGCCCGAGCTGCGCGACGAGTGGCTGGCGGGGGCGGACATCGACGCCGAGATGGACGAGGCGCTGCCGCTGGAGCAGGCGCTGCGCAGCCTCACGCACTGGTTCAACGTGCGGCGGTACCCGGACCGCATGGCGCCCGAGGTGCGCGACGCGCTGCGCGAGGAGCACGACTTCTTCTCGCGCGAGCTCGAGCGCCTCGAGGTCAGCTGGGACGACATGGGCGCCGCGGAGAGCGTCAACGGCGAGTGGGAGGAGATCCCCGGGTGGAGCTGATTAATGATCTGCGGCGTTGGTGGAGGTGGTGGTGGTGGTGGTGGTGGTGTGGCCCCGAACTCACTGTTTGTGTTACATACCTGTTTCCTCTAAGGAGGTGGGTAAGTAAGTAGATTCTGGCGGTGGGGAGTGGGTCCCCGGATGGTTCGGGCGGTGTGGTGTATATCTCTGCTCGCGTGCTCGATAACGCGCGATCACCCGTAGTAGATATGGTTAATTGATACCCTCTTTAGCGGTGTATTAGTCTGGTTCCTGGTGTTGAAGTGGAACTTGACTCGAGCCGATGGGATCTGATGCGGGACTTTTGCGTATTTTTACAGATCGTCTTGGCTGCCACGTTTTGGACAGTGATAGTGGCTCTCCCAAGTGGGAAGAGAAGATCGGTGGAAGCAAAATGTGGAGGCTCGCAGGAGCAGGAAGTCCGATGGTGTTCCCGGGCTAGAACATTGTTGCGCTGTTGTGACACTGCGTTGCAGACGCCTGTCGACTGGCTATGACCAGACACAATACGCATGGCTTTTATATCATTCTCAATAGATCTTCAGAAGTACAACGCATTATACCACAGGGACAAATTCAACAGAACACATAGCGCAAAGCCAGTACATCAACTTATTTCATTTGAGATAATCATTCATTAAAGCTATACTGGAGTGATACCGCCGATGCCGAATAAAAATAATGCAGCCCTAGGGCGGGGTGAAATCAAGCCAGCGAGTTTGGGGTGACGAGGTTTTCTCAGCCTCTCTGTTGTTCCTGGCCGACAAGATGCCTAGGATTTGGGGGTATATCCAACGCCGATGTTGTAAAGAAAATAAATCCAATATAGATCCTTCCCCGACTATTTGGGGGGCAGCATCAGGTCGTGTCGTTGGGTGGGGATTGCCAGCCCGCGCCGGCATTTTTTCATATGCAATGTGTGCACTTTACACCCGGGTGCCCTTCTGCACGGCCCAGCCGGTTCCTCCAGAACCTTGAATGGCAGCCACCCGGACGCAGCAACTCTTCTCGGATTTCTTCATAGCCTTCCTTTTCTCCCCACGGGAGCCGCTTCCCAGGCAGCTAGCTCACTTGCACAGGCCCCCCCCCCCTTACACGTTGTACGTGCCGTCGCCGTAACGGCCCGTGTTGGCGTGCGTGGCGGTGCCGTGCTCGTTGTAGCCGGCCTCGCCGTACTTGTTGTAGGGGCTGCTCTCGCCGACGCGCGTGGCCTCGGTGTTGTAGCTGGTGCGGACCTGGTCCGGGCTGGTGTGCATGGGCAGGGCGTTGGGGTCGCCGAGGCCGTCGGTGCCGGTGCCCTTGTTGCGGCGGAGGCCGAACAGCCCGCGCCTCTTGGACCCGTAGCCCGAGGTGTAGTTGTTGGCGGGCGAGGGCCCGAAGCGCTGCTCCTTCTTGCGGTGGCGGCCCAGGGCGAGCTCCGTCAGGGCCGAGATGATGAAGAAGACGCTGGGAATTAGGGTTAGCACTGGGGTTTTTATTGAGGTTCGGGTGATTGTTCCGGATGTAATTGTGAGACTTACATTGCGACGATGGCTACTGCGAGGATAGCCGACTGCATCCGGCATATCGTCATGTACTTGGCCAGCGGGACGCCGCCGTCGTTGGGAGACTGGATATCGGCGTTGGCGTCACCCGTCCCGAAGACAGTCTTGACGTCGCTGCCGGAGCAGGAGCTGGCGCCGTCCTTGTAGACGGTTGCGATGTAGATGAAGGCGCCGAGGAAGGCGACGTCGAGGACGATGGCGATGAAGGAGGTCAGGGTGAGGCCGGCGAGGCAGCAGAGGAGAAGCAGGCCGACGGCAGTGTAGAGGACTGCGGCGCCCGAGATGCCCTCAACGGCCCGGAGGTTCGTCGGGATGGTGATTTTGTGGTTGGACATGGCGGCCATGAAGTACGAGTTGAGGGCGAGGATGAGCCCCGCGCAGCAGAACTGCACGCCCCGGTTGAACCATTGCAGGAGCTTGAGGCAGAGACCCACGCCGGCTGCCATCTTGGGTGGTTGTGTATGTGTATATGTGTGCTGTGTTGTTTGACCTGATGTCTCTGTCCTCTTCCGGTCGAAAAGGAGTTTTTCGGTTAAGTGATACTCTTTGAGTTACTGTTACGCGGGCCACGAGGGAAAGTGGGTTAACAATTGAGAGGTACGGGGAATAATTGAAGGTTATATCGGAGCGGGCGGGAAGGACGGAAACAGGCACCGTGGGGGGTGTGGCAGAATTTAAGACGGGCTACCGAACACCCGTTACCTCATCCTGAGCACGGCCACATGCAACAGGAAGAGGAAAAGGTGGGAACGGCAACCAGAAAACGTGACTTCACAGACATCATGTGCATCAGGAGACGTTGGACAGGACCAGGGGGGGAGGGTGTGGCTCTGTAAACGGCCAAGAAGAGGCCGCCCCCCCCAAGCCAAGTACCGAGACGATTCGACGACTGGACCAGCCCACATCATCCACCAAGAGATCGGCCTGACCACAGCAAGGCAGGGCCGATCGCTGATGGGGTCGTCAAAACGTGACGCTTGAATCAGGGGACGGGCTGGACGGGGCAGACAGTAGCAGATTGGGAGGAGGGGCGTTGCTGCAGAGCAAAAGCTAAGTACTGCTAGTCCATCCAGTCCATGTGGGCAGAAGAAGCCTGCAAAAGTGGACGGATGCAGCCTGTTAGATGACGATGGTCGAGGGCACCACTCTATCCCAAGCAGCAATTCTGTGTGCAGTAGACAGACACCTGGACCTTGAAGGCCAAACCTTGAATCTTGGACCTTGGAACCTTGCTAAAATGGACCCTTACGAGCCAGCTGGCCAGCTACCCAAGCTGTTTTCTCTCTTTCTCTGACACAAGGTCTTTCTGGTAGCCCCAAATTTGACCCCTCCGCAATTGATGCACTCACCCCGGTGCATCCATTACCGGCTACCAACGTCATCGACCGAACAGGGATGGACTCTGAAGCGAGGCGACTGACGGCAGCAGGATGCAGCTGAAGGTGCAAGGCTGAGCCACACAAAGCCACAGCACCAGCCCGTCCTCACTGCCTGACACCAGACACCCCGAGCACCGCCGACAGAGCCGAGTGGGTGTGCACGCAGCTCGATTGGGCAATGGGTCTTGGGCCCGTGGACAATGGGCAACACCACGTCCCCAGACTTGGCCGGCCAGGCCGATTCAAGCCCCGAGCCACCGCGGCCACGCCTCACGTCCAACACATGCGGTTTCCAACTTCGTCTCGAAACATTGTTACTTCACGACTCTTCCAGGAAGGGACAGCCTTTGGTCTGTATTTCTTCCTCGCAATGTCTTGATCGCCCAGCGCCGCCCAGATGCGCCGCTGATCACTGGACTGCTGCCAGCTCCTCCCGACGAGCGCAATCCGGCAAAAGTGGCCACCCGCTACTACGTTACTACCATCGCCACACACTCGCCGCGTGGAAATACAAGCCACGGAGCGATTTGAAAAACCAAGGCGGTAGCGCGGACGAAACCCGCGGAAGAGCCCAACGAACGACTCCCGGCCGTCCCCATTAGACTAGTCCCGAGTCCGGCCCGGCCTACGCCTGGTAGCTCCTGGGGCTTTGCGTCATGGCAGCTGGGGCTGGGAGGGCTATTGTTCAGGTGTTCCCCCATCTTGACTTCGGACGGCCCTGAGCCTGTTTTCCATCGGCGTGGGCTGCTGCTGTACTCGGTTCCCTACGATATGCTGGGCACAATGTGGAAAACCCCGAGTTCCATGCTCGATCTGAGCGGGTGCTTGCTCCCACAACGGCCGGGCGGGCCGGTCAGGGCGCGAGCGTTTACTTGGGTGCTTGCCCACTGCCTCGGGAGAGGTGGTAGCCAACGATGGCCCCTCTTACTCATGCAATGTCAGCGTTATGGTGTAGCTTCTTGGTTATGTGGCGATCAGGACTTGTAAGTACCATCCAAAGCCATGCATAGCGAATTTGACTGCAATTGCCTATAACCTACATTGTCTCTTGTCCCACTAGGACAATCATTGTCGTTCCAGCTTAGTAGAGGAACTCAAAAAAAATACAAATAGTCTTTACGTACCATCCAAGGCGCAGGATTGGTTTTGTATGTGACAAGTGTTTTGGGAGTTGATTCGGGCGAGTTGAATTCAACGGAACCCTTTTCTCTTCAATAGTTCTAACATGTTCTCCTTGCAGTTCATACTATAGTAACAATAGACTTTTCATGTCTTGAAACCTGCTCCATCCATGTACTGTTGTCATGAGCCAACGCATAGCCAATTCGTTCATAAACTTCCTCATCTCCTGCTGGCCTACAGAGTACCAGTAATTCCGGCCGATCCTCTCCAAACCATTCTGAGTCTGCAATGTGAAGCAGCCAGACGGTGAACTGCTCCCCTAAGTTAGATTCTTCCCACTCCACCCTGGACCATGGCCTCTGCCAATCCCGGTCCGAATCGGCATCCGACCCAGTATCTGACCCATCATCTGACCCAAGATTTGATCCTCCGGAAGCACTCTGCTCTATGTTGTCTCTGATGATGGTATTTGGTCGACGTCGCCTTTGTACCGTTCGGCCGGCGCTGTGTTGCCCCCAGATCGGTGTATTGAGAGGCGTATCCTGAATGTCGCAGTCAAGGAGAACTCTGCCATAGACGGTCCGATATTCTGGAGCCCAGCCGGGCGCTCTGCGGGTAATCGACATTTGCGTTTCCAGCACTGTCGCGCGGACCCGAAGGTATGTGCCTTTGCGCACGACTTGGCCGAAAGGGTCGTTTAGATTTGCCAGGGCGCACATGACTTCGAGGATCTCAGCCTGTGGAACGAAATCGTTCATGATTGAATGGTTCATATAAATTTCGCCTTCGGCCGAAGCCCACGACCAAGTCGGCGCGCGGTATTCCTCGAGATGATGATCATGTCTCGGGCGACTGGGTCTCCAGCACAACTGCCTGTGGATTCCGATGTCCCACAAGCCCGCAAGGTACCGTAACAGTGGAGTGCCTCCCGTTGCTGCAAGCTCTTCTCTGTTCACGATCCGGACAAATTCGCTTGCAACACCCGAAAGTGCTGGCAGCTTGTCTCGCATCCAGCTGAGTTCGCGACGGCAATACGCTTCAACGACCTCGATCCAGAAGTTAAGGCAAGTCGACATCCTCTTAAGGCGCCCTCGATCCGCATCTTCTCCCCACCTCCCCGTGCTTCTCCGTTTCCAGTCTTCGTTGTAGCTCCTCCATGCGCGGGTGGTTGAGTTTCTCTGGATTACCACACTCGCAGGCGCCGAGTGTACGGCACGTCCACTGCATCTCGTCAGTCGAGAAAGAAACAACCCGCGTCGACAACATGTATTCTTGGAGAGTCCAGGCGCGGCACATGCTAGGGTCTACTATGCCTCTGGCGGGATCTTGGTGGAATCCCGACAACGGAGCCCTTCGCGCGGCCAGTATGGCTCCTGAGTCGTTGGCGGCCGTGTCCTGTTGCTGGCCGCTAGCAGTGTCTTCCTGCAGTCGAAATAAAGCCTCGTGATTCCTGCGGCTTCGGTGTAGGAACGAGAACCTTGAAGAGGCCACAGAGGAGGCAGAGATGGTCAGGAACGCCTGTGCGTAGACAGTTGACATCTGAGCCGACTCGTGTACCCAATCCTGCGTATCGTCCTGAATAATACAGAGTGCATCAACCCAAAGATATCGCACTCCGAGGTATCTGGCTAACTCTATGGCGTCTTGAATCGTGGCCGGGAGCTCATCCTCGTCTACAGCTTGCAGGAGCTTGGACAAATTTGATGTGATTGTCTTCAGTCCACCCCCGTCTCCCCAGCAATAGCTCAAAGCGATATATTTGCCCGTTGTCCCAGAAGGCGGCTCAAAGATCTTGACGTGCGGTACAGTCGCCGAGCTACCAAGGTCCAAGACACGCGTAGGAAGAAAGGGTGAGTCCTGGTTGCATTCTTCGTGCTCATGAGAGCATGTGTCGAGTTGGACTTTCAGAAACTGAAAGGACCGCTTAGAATTCGCAGATAGGCTGATTGCTGGTGCTGGAGGTAAGCGTCCCCATGCTGGTGAGTAGCCTAGATGATGACTATGAGTCAGTCGCTGTTTTGTACCACGGTACCTCTGCCGCTTGCTATCAGTTTGTCCTCTCTAACAGGGGAGATATTTAATACCAGAGGGAGTAAAAAGAATAAATCTGGTAGGGCGGTTGGTAAGATCGTTGTCCATGTCCTCCAATTCCACACTACCATTTTCGAAAGCCATCAAGGCGTAGGCGTGTGTCGGCCGCGTGGACCATGTTGGTTTTGTCCTCTCCAGAAGCGATCGACAATCTGAAGCAGAACGGCGCAAAAGACACATTCGTCTTGCTCTGCATGATGTTGAAAATCGTAACGCGCCCGCCACCAGAGGTTATAGCCGCGTAGCAGCCCTTTCTTCTGGAAGCCCGGGCTGGCTTTGTTCCACTTTTTACCCTCCCGCTGCGACCATCCAGACTCAAGGTTCTCATAGCTAAGATTGAAGCATACAGGACACCATGGTCCTAAATCCTCAACATAGTCTCCATGCCATAGTTTGAAGGGCATGATGCAGTAGAATGACCGAGTTATAGTGTGTGAAGTTGCTGAGTGGGGCCACACCTGGATGGGCTGATCAGGTGGACGTAGCCCCGCTCAAGCTCCATGTAAGTGAGCAAACAACCCAAGCAACCAACCGCTACAATTGCCAATCACTTTTCCTTTTGAACTACCTAGGTGCTTCGCACTGCATTAGGGCAAACAGATCTTGCTGTGTGCCAGGATGTGGTGCACAGCTGTTTTGGTACAATGATCTTCTGACGAGGCTAAACTGCAACATCATGTCGACCCAGAGCTTTGGGTAGATCTTTAAATAATCATGTGCAATTCCGGTGCCTAATTTGATATGCTTGAAAGGGGTGGTTGAATTTAAAAGGAGAAAAAGGAGGATGCTCTGATTTAACGGCCTACCATTTGAAAAATCGCCGCCGCCTTTTGACGGCGAAGTTAGGATTTTGACAATCAAAATACAATCTACTACTCATCCAGTGGTTACCAACTTGTTTCCGGGAAAGCAGGAGGGATCCCAGATTTTCTGGCACCTATGGTTGTATATTATTATAGTCCTTGACAGAACTATGTATCATTCTCTATTCTGCCAAGAGCACCTTTGTTCTCTTGACTTGCCGTCGCATAGGGGATTATTTCTCAGGAAATGCTCATATGCCTACCTAGCACCGTGGAATAAACACGACAGGATGATTTGAAAGTGTCGCAAGAATCATTGCATTCCAAGAAGTTCATTTCATATACACTATGCTTACACATGACTCCAGGTCCCCGGCCAGGGTCGCAATATGGAAGAACGCATCTTGGCTGCGTGTCCACGTTAAAATAGGTGTTGTATCACCGAAAATGGACATAACTAGTAAATCGAAGTGCTTGTTTATTACTTGTGAGTTGTGAAGTAGTCAATAATACAGGACCATCGTTGCCAGCTCACTGTTGCACTTCAGTGTCGAAGTGGTAGAACAAAGGGGCGGCGACGGCGAGATTAGCGAGCTTCTGGCAGCCGCACTGCCAGCAGAGCATTACCGCCGCTGTGAGCTATGCTTGGAAAGTATATAATGAGAAAGTGTATTCAGGTTTCCGGAAACGGACCATCACGCCCAACAATGGTTCCTGCTCCGAGCTGCTCTGTCTCACATGTGCGATACACCCGGTGAATTAACCCGTCCAAACTACTAGACTCGTCTTGATGGGATGCTATTGACTCGAAGATCGACTAAATCAGGCCTAACTACTGTGCCGATTCTAAACGTATCGAGATCAGGCGTGGTATTGATTGTTCGACTAGTGGGATCCTCAGCCAGCGGTCCAACATGGCCAACCCGCAAGGCCTCGACGACCTCTCGAAATTCGTGCTGCAACAAACAATCGACTACTTTGACAACTTCTGGAAGACCCTCGAGGTATGGGAGCCGTACGAGCGCGTCTCGATATTCGAGCGGCTGCGAATCCCATACTGGAACCCCGCGAGGCCGGACCCTGCCTTCGATGAGAACCAACAGGCAGCGGTGACGGCCGCAGGGGGCCGCAACGTGCCGTTCCACCGGGTGACGAGGTCCGACGCGGCCGGCGGGGACGCGGTGGAGCAGAGGATGAGGATCTTCTTTGAGGAAAGCGGCTACACGTTCGTCAAGGTCCTCGGCGCCGGGTCCCAGGGCGTGGCCGCCCTGTTCGAGTTCGCCGGGCAGAGGGTCGTCACCAAGTGGAGCCAGGAGCTGGCGGCCCTGTCCACGGAGATGTGGGCCATGAGGAAGATGGTCGGCGCAAGGCATATCGTCCAGGTGAGTGAGTCTTTTCCATCAAGCCAGACTTTTTGGTCTGCAAGACTGAAGGTGGGGTTGGTGAGTTGTGGCTGGGTTCTAATGTTATATAATACGCAGCGTAAATGGAGACCAGGAATGATTGAGACTGATTGGGATGAGGATAGTGATATGATGGATCGGATACTCACCCTGGAAGACCCCCACGACCAGGAGCTCCGGGATGAATTAGGCCCTGGAATTCCGTTGATGGTAACCAGCTCTCCGACACTGTTTTGGCCCGCCCGAGGAGAGCCGCTTGCCCTGTTCCTAGCCTATTTCACTGCGTGCCTCGATACCCTCTGTTGTGCTACAACCTTTGGACAGGTCATTCACAGATCATGTCTCTCTTGTGCCCCGTTCCCATGCGAATTCTATTCCTCGGTGTCTTGTTGACTAACGGTTGCAGTATGCGATGGAGTTTATGAGAAATGGCAACTTACATGTAATAGCTCCCGGTTTTCCCATCCTCTCTCTCAATATGTGCTTGTGTTGTAGAGGGCTTGTTATCAAGTGACTCGGATGTGTATCAAGGTATTCGCATAGCTGTCTCGACCATACTCGACAAACCTGAACAAAGTCCTATCTACACAAACTGCCACAAGGCACTACCACCAGTCTCCGATGCGCAGCCCGCTAACTCGTTCTACTCACAGGGCCTCCTCCGCAAGATATCGCAACAAGAGGCATACTTGAAGGACTCAGAGATCTGGCGCGTATTTCTCTGTCTCTTCAGAGCATGCGTGGCCCTAACCTACCCCGACAAGTGGGCTCCGGAAGGCTTTGTCCCTAACAGAAACGTTGACGCCCCGACAAAGGAGGAGTTCGTCCCCAGAAACGCAGCCGGTGCTGCCCTGCCCACGGACTTGGGCATCATAGACTTTGACATGAACGACCGCAACGTCATGATCGGTGACTTCAGCACCGACCCGGGCCCGGAGCACCCGCATGATCAGGTGCCGGTGGCAAAGGTGGGCGACCTGGGCGTCATCACGCGGCTCCTCCCAAGGCACCGCGACAGCTTCTTCGTTATGGTCTCTGGAAGAGTCCGTGGGAACATGTGGTACCACTTCCCCGAGCAGTTCACCGAGACGTGGAAGAACGTCGACGGCATGGACTCGCTGGCGGCGGACGAGGTGGCTGGGAAGTACGGCTGGACTTCGAACCTCTGGCAGGTCGGGCGACTCATGACCATAATGGTGAGAATGTCTCCGTCCCTGACAGGGCCCTAACCAAGCATAAAGTCTCGTTGCTAAGCACGGAATGCACAAAAAAAGATAACGAGGGTAATCCCCGACGTCCCCCCAACCTGCACCCAGAGCGAAATCACCAAGCCGAACGGGACGACCCAGAAGATCTGGACGTACTCGGGCCACCTCCTCGGCGAACAATTCAACCATTACGACCCCTTACTCCGCTCGACAGTCGCATGGTGCATGGCGCACAGGCCCACCGACAGGCCTGGCATCCTCGAGCTCGAGCGTCTCATCACCGACGCGGTCACGGTGGATCGCTCCGCCACCGAGGCAGAGGGCCGAGTCTCTATCCGGGAGCTGCTGGAGGCGCCACCCGCAGTCACAACGCAGGTGCCTTCTGCGGTTCAGGATCCTCCTGCCGCTCCTCCTGCTCCGGCGGCTGCAGGGATAGCTGGATCATCTGGGGCAGCTGGACCATCTGGGCCCACGGCACCTGGTGGCTCGGGTGGTGGTAACCGGGGAGCCGGTGCGCGCGGTTCGCCATGACGAGGTGGGAATTGGACGAGAAAAGGGTGTAGATCATTGAGCTTGTGAGGCTTTACAGGGGAGCCGATGTGGGCAGGACATGTTTTGATGGGGTTTGCTTTCGAAGTGACGGTCGGCTGGTTTAATTATATATCTCACTAAGGACACGATTGCGAACCTAAAGGGGAAATGTGTCAATGGTATACAATCCGGACATGGATCTCGAAGTTGAGCATCTGTGTTTACTTTCTTGGATATATTCCACGGGTTTGGGCGCATGTAAACAAATGAAAAATTTCTTCGATTGATAACACTCAGTAAGGACTTTAGGGTACTTGGCAGATTGAGAGTCAGACTCATGCGTTCTGTAGAATCTGATTCATGGATTGAAGAGTGATTGTATGAAAATGAATTCTCTGAGCTAATTGAACTTGGTTGAATGTATTAGGACAAACTTTGGAAAGAAGTCAAGCAACGGCGTGCTTTGACGCAGGTGGACAAGTGCGAAATGGCTTGCGGTCATGTTATGTACTACTCAGTAGCAGCTCTACACCTAGATCCAGACCAACGTCCATTTTTTCAACGGGGGAGAAAGCTCCGTACACTCTTTTCCCGTTTTCAACGTTTCAGTAACACGTTAATGGGCAACAGGAGGGGCTTTGATGGATGGTCGAGCACACAACCGAACTGTCCTAGCAACTCAGTCGTGCTCAGCTTTCGTTACACCGAGTATGGCCTTCATCAACCAGACCATTACAACTGAAAGTTCCATATCGTTGAGATAAATCAGTAAATATTTAGTGTTTACTTGAGCGAGGGGGGGTTTGTGAGCGAGGGTTGGGAGGGGAGGGGTCAGCTGGCTGCAAACAAGTCACCGTCCCAGGCTGTAGCCCCAGCAACAAGGCAACCACCAGCAGACGTGGGTTAATTAACCAAACATTTCGGCGGGCGGAGGGTGGGCAGCTACCGTTATAAGCGGCACAGTGGTTTAAATCTTGGATTAAATTGCTAAGGTCTGGGTTCAACTCCCATGCACTGCCACTGCCACTCTTCTTGATATAGGTCTGTCCGTGAGGACAATTAGTGCCTATACCTGGTAGCATGTTCTACTAGAGTGGCGCGCTCTACTAACATCTAGGATTTTCTCAAGTGGTTGGTGGTCGGGCATTTTTTTCGCCCAAGTCTCCTTCTCGAGTCCCTGTGATCAGAAGAAGCCATGGAGTGCATGACTACGAGCGCCTTGTTGTGGCTCCATGCCTGAGCCTTGAAAAGGCGCATGCGGGCCTGAATTGACTTCCGCTCTCAATCCACGGTCTCCATCAATGTTGCTACGCTTATTATGGCACCTTTTCAGAAACTCACCTTGAACGGTCTCGTGAGCATCTGGAAGCTTGTGATGCAATGTAAGAACAATTATGTGAGACATCTGGTCTGGACATCAAGATTGAGTAATGGTACTGTGACGAGGTGCCAAAGGCCCAAAGTTTTGGAGGTGTAATCGCAGACCAACGACGCTGGTTGATAATCGTCATAGGATGGTGAAGCATCATCAACCGTTCTGACAACAGGATGTGCTCACACTGCTGTCTATGCTGTTCCTTTGGTTCCCGCATAATCTGGCGGCTCTCTTTTTCCATTCAGGGCTTCGTGCCTGTTTCTTCCCGCACAAACGTTTCCAGAAACTCAAACATCTCAGGCTGGAATATTGAGGGACGCCCACAAAAGCCAACTCTACGACAGCCGCATCCCTCGAAGTCAAGTGGATCTTACAGTCAAAATGATTGGATGCTGCTAACGAGTGTTCCAATAAAGTGGGGTGATCAGTACTCTTTCCCAACTTTCATAGAAGGAAAAGACCCGCGGCCTTATTACCCCCAGGTCTCGCATCTGTATGTGTGCCAGGATGTCGACAGTACCAGAGAATCGGGAGCCTAACGGGGTCTGTGCCAGCTGTGCGCCACTATGACAGGCCTGCTAGGGTGGCGTTTGGACCTTGGCTCCCCCGGAACGGCCCGCAGCCGCATCAAGCACTTTAAACTAGACCAGCGTCACAACCTTGGAACGTCAGCCCTACACAATTTCTGGGCCTCGTGCGCAACGCTGGTCTTCACAACGTCAGCCAATACAACGACGAGCGTAAAGTGTTGCACTGACTTTAACCTATTGTATTTCAATGCTCGTCCGTGACTCGGAGGATGGATCAGACGCGCCGCTGAACTGGGAACCGACGCCATGCAGAACATCATCACAAGATCCCGGTTGACATCGATCGCGGTGACAAGCACAAGGATCGCCATTGGTGGTACGAGCAAGTGCGTTATCAGTATTCTGAAGTTGTGGGGAGACCACAGATTGTTGACGTTCTATCCTTTGTGCGGCAGTCTCCTCGGTCCCGGCTGCACGGTGGAGGATATTTTCTTGGATTGGCTCAGGACGAGCGGTATTACGCTGTTGTATAGGAATATTGTCAAAGCCTCCATCCCTGCTAGGCACACTATATCGAGGTCAGAGTCAGGATGATATTGGTCCAGAATAACGATGAGATTTCATGCTTGGCATGTTGACTAGGGCAAACTTATGTTTGGAGAGACAAGGTGTGCGGGTGTAAAATATAAAGGCTTAGGCGTCTCGCTCGATGGTATGGAGACATACGATAAATTATCGACTTTTGCCAGGAGTTCCCTGCTATTCTGGGTCCTCATAGCAAGAAAATAGAATGAACAGGCTGTCGGTGGGCAGATAAAAGATTGGCTTGCCTTAAATTGTCCGAGCCCCGACGTGCTTCATTCGACATTACAATTGAAGTGTACCCCGGATTCTGGGCTGTTCTGAAATTTCAGGTGCTATATTGAGCGTGCGGTGAATTGAAGCAGGTGTGCAGACTTGTCGATGACTGAGGATGCTCAACATTAGAAGTGCATCTCAGTAAACGTGCTGAAAGGAGTCTGGGCAATATCAGAGAAAGTCCTAAGGGAAACGACCAGCTTTATATCAGTTTCCCATTTGCAGAGCATACTTCGCCTTGCAGAGCTGTGTTAGTAGATACGTATTCATTGTACCCGCTTGCTTCGAAAGGGCTAAGGTGTCTGGAAGTAGAAAGGACTCTCGTATACAGGGATATCAACAGCATCTATGATTGATTCAAAGCACTCGGTTTTCCTCAAACTGATAGGCGCCGGAGAGATCCAGATTCCTGGGGCCATGAAGCCGAGGTCGTACAGCACTCGCTAGTTCCTTCTGGCAGGCAGGCCAATGCGACGCACCAGGACTAAATATGGCACGGCGCCAATTATGATTCCAAAGCATTCAGCCCTACGGATGAAAAACAGCCCGTTGGGCTCATTATCTCCTTACAAACCGGGAAATACCTTGTCATAACTACGAAATGGTCATTTAGAAGCTGCCTGACTGGGGTTTCATCGATGAACTGAGCAGAAGCCGATTGTCAAGTCCACAGCCTCGCCATATTCCAGACACCGAGTCCTACAAGGCACTTCAAAGTCAGTATTATCTCGCGTCATGATGCGACGTTCCGAGAAATGAAATATACAGTTGAATCAGTCATTGCTAACACCCACTTTCATCTTGGCCCGGAGAGCCTCCAAGGGATATCACTGCTCAGGGTGGTTCTCTATTCCCCAAGTTCGTGAATATTGGTAATGTGGGCGATTTAGGGAGCAAAAATTAACATATCATCGACTCTCCAAGGAAACAACCATGCATATTCATTTGGGTCGATTGCTACTATATGCTTGTATATTGATGATTGAGCATCATTCCCGAAGTCTCTCCGCGTCTGATCCCGAAAGAGCCATAAGGCTCACCTACAGAAACGCAGGTATAGCTATACGCTTACGAGTGTCTGTGGCTAAGTATGTGTAACGTGAGTCATCATGTGTCACGTACATACAGAAGGAACTTCTGACCGCCTGTTCTGGGTCTTGTCATGTACCTAGTCAAGAAGCAAAGCCCGGGCTCGGCAGATATTGTCCGGACACAGCAGCTTATGCATTTACCAATACACCTGCATGCTTACATAGACGCAGAGGAGGGGAGTACGATAATGCAGGCCGGGTGGGATGGTGTGCTCGCCCCGCGCCTCTTGCATTTCAACTTATTGGCGATGCCCATACGCAACTATGAGCCGAACAGGCGATAGTGACGCGCGGGTAACATTCAGCCGGCTCGAGACAATCGCGGGCTTGTCCTTCAAACCCGAATTTGGCGAGCATATTACGTGCGCTCACTGGTGGGGGGGGGGGCACATAGGCAGCAACGGGCATCCAAATCTTGGCGCCGACATGCATTTTGCCCTCAGTGACACCACACCATCGCAACCTCGAGGCCAATGGAGAGTTTAAGCATTTCTACAAGATCTGCGAGACACAACAGCTTATGATGGTTCCCCGTGCGGAAAAATAAGCCTGGAGTTTCCTCGGGTGCGTGCGAGTGCCGAGGGGCTGACATCGCCAGGGCCTTCTCGTTGGTGTCTCGATCGGGCAGGATTGCCGGTTAGTATTGCTGCGCAACGCCACTTGGGATAGCAAAGAATGTATAAATCTGAATCCTCCAAGCAATAAATTGTGTCCTGAACGACTTTCAAAGCACTGTATTGACCCCATCTAGTTCCAGTGATTTCTCAAACATAGGACATGTTGTCGGGTTCAGTCAGCCGGTTATATAAGCAGCATGCATTGCACCCACGTACCCACAGTACCCACACGCACCTTCCCACCCAGACTGTGGCCGGGGATGTTATCTACAGTACATAAAAAGTCAGACACTTCGTTCTGGTGACACTGAAAGAGGATTATGTGCCCTCCTCGCTCAACAGCTTTCCACTCCGGGGAAGAGGACCACTTCTCCCCATCCTTCGTTGTCGAGCACGGACTTGGGGCTCCGTCTCGAAAGGTGGAGAGCCTGTGGGTCTTTCGTCTTGTCATTCTTCTTTTTCCAGCCCTCGCGGCTCTTTGGGCCAGTGAGAGCCATTCCTGCTCCCCACGATGGCGTCTGCTGGTGTCTGTGTCTTGCAGCGCGCCATGGGTGGGTGAAAGTGAGGCCGGTTCCGCGAGACCCTCGTGTCTGCTGGCTGTGCCTGGTTGACATGGTCGCCATGGTTTGATTTTCACTGCATCAGCGTGCTACTGCGTCTCCGCCTACAGACTGCTGGCTCATCTCTCTCACAAGTAGCAGCAACTCCTCTTCCCATGATTCCTGCTGGGCCTCCTTCTCACGAAGTACACCAGCCCCCCAGCCTTGTTGTAGCTAATCCTTAAGCTCATGCATTTTATGAAGCACCTAGAATGACTCCTGAATATCTATCTCTAAGGTTGGCCTATAGCCTTTCAATAGCTTCCTACCCTTGACTCCCATATTGGAGCTGGTCTATAGCAGTTCCATAATTTGAATCGCTCCTATAAGTGCGGGTCAAATCTTAGGAACGGTGTAGTGTGGGAAAGGTATAGAGTACTAGTCAGCCCACCCGGCACCTTCCTCTCCGAAGACAAGAAGATAGGCCGGCCCCGACCCGTGAGGGTGAGGTTGCGGGTGCGTGTGGGTACGTAGGGGCATTACTGTAGCCTGCTGACATACTCTCATTTGCAATCAATCGTATCGTTTTGGCGCTAGTGAGCTGCAAACGACACATAGCACCCAAATTATATTACGTTTTTATTAACTTTTTTAATTTAGCTTTAATCTATTTAAAACTTATATAAAAAAAAAGCTACTTCTTTTTTAATTTTAATTCTTCTTTTAGCTATTAAATTAAATATTTAAAAGAAAAGAAATTTATATTTAAATTAAAATTAAAAATAACTTAAATTAAAATTAAATTTTAAGAGAAATAAAGGGGGGTAAAATTAAGGAGTTATATTAAAGCTATTGATTTTAATAGTTTCTTGCCGTACAGCCGGGGGCAACAACAGCCCCGAGAAGCTATGGGAGTTCCTGATGAACAAACAGGACGCCTCTGGCGAAGTGCCCAAGAAACGCTGGGAGCCCTGGTATCGTCGAGATGCGAGGAATGCCAAGGTCATCGACAAGGCCATCAAGAAAGGTTACTTCATCGAAGACCTAGAGAACTTCGACGCCGCATTCTTCGGCATTTCATCGAAGGAGGCCGAGCAGATGGATCCTCACCAAAGACTAGGACTAGAATTAACGTGGGAAGCGCTGGAAAATTCAGGAATCGATCCAAAGTCCCTAATGGGGTCTGATACAGCCGTCTATATGGGTTGTGACTCGGATGACTTTTCTAGGCTTGTGCTGGAAGATATTCCCAACATTGAGGCGTGGATGGGGATCGGCTCAACACCACATGGAATCCCAAACAGAATTTCGTACCACCTGGATCTCATGGGTCCCAGCGCTGCAGTAAGTACCCCCTACTTTCGGAAGTTGGAACTCTTCGTTTCTTGTTCAATTCCAGTTACAAAACATCATATGCATGAAGTCCACAAGCCCACGGTACTTTCTCTCACATTTAAAGACAAGCTCTGACTCTCGAACCTATACAGGTGGATGCAGCTTGTGCTTCATCTGGTGTAGCGGTCCATCTAGGACGACAGGCCGTTGCCAGCGGCGAGTCCACAATTGCCATCGTCGGGGGTGTCAACGTCTTATGCTCACCCGCACTCTTCGTGATGTTGAGCAAGGCCGGTGCTCTTTCACCAGACGGCGTCTGTCTCTCCTTCGACGACGCTGCCTGCGGCTATGCGCGAGGCGAAGGCGGTGCGGTGCTCATTCTGAAGCGCCTCTCTAACGCCATCGCCGACAATGACAACATCCTGGCTGTTCTGAAGGGCAGCGCCGTTGCTCAGGATGGAAAGACCAAGGGCATCATGGCCCCCAATTCCAAAGCTCAGGAGTTGGTTGCCCGCCAGGCCCTAGCTCGCTCCGAAGTAGATCCCCTTGAGGTCGGCTTCATTGAGGCACACGCGACGTCGACGTCTCTAGGCGATCCCACTGAGGTCTCAGCCATCGCCTCTGTGTACGGCATGGGAAGACCAGCTGGTGCGCCGGCTCTGATCGGCTCCATCAAGCCCAACGTCGGCCATCTTGAGGCCGCTGCTGGTGCTATTTCGATGGTCAAGGCGATTATGGCCGTGAATAAGGGCGAGCTTGCGCCACAGGCGAGATTGAACAAGCTCAACACGCGCATCGACTGGAAAAACTCGGGTCTGCAAGTCGTCCGGGAGTGCACCAAATGGACGGAGCCAGAAGGTGTACCTCGTCGCGCCGCTGTGTGTTCTTATGGGTACGGCGGAACGGTATCACACGCGGTCATCGAGCAATATCAACCTGAGACCATGAACGGGCATGCTGATGCTTCCGAGAATAAAAAGCCCGGGGTCGTGACCTTGACAATCTCAGCACCCCAGGAGAAGAGATTATCTACCCAAGCCACTGTCTTGGCTGACTGGCTGGCCGGCGCAGGCAACGACGAAGATCTGAAGGCTATCGCTGCGACACTGGCTCTCCGCCGGGCACCTCATACCTACCGCGCCGCCTTCGTCGCTGCAAGTCACCAGGAGGCCATCGGCGCCCTGCGCAGCTTTGCCCTGGGAAAGTCCACAGAGGGGACCGCATGCGGCCGGATTCTGGACGGGTATCCATCGCAGGGCCACGTCGTCTGGGTGTTTTCTGGACACGGCGCCCAGTGGCCCTCGATGGGCAAGGAACTGCTTCGATATGCTGAGTTCTCGCAGATCATCTCCTCGCTGGACCCAATAGTCCAGAAGGAATGCGGGTACTCTGCGGTGGCAGCTCTGGAGACCGGTGATATCGGAGAGTCGGATCGGATTCAGGTCTTGACGTATCTGGTACAGATTGGCCTCAGTCAGGTGCTTAGATCGAAGGGCTTGGAGCCCCAGGCTGTGATCGGTCATTCCGTGGGCGAGATCGCTGCTTCGGTGGTGGCTGGATGCTTGACCCCACGCGAGGGAGCGCTCATCGTGACCAGGCGAGCCACACTCTATGCGCAGGTTAAGGGCCTCGGTGGTATGGCGCTCGTTAGCCTTCCCTTTGCAACGGTTGCCGAGGAGTTGAAGGATTGTCGAGGAGTCGTCCCGGCAATTGACTCTTCGCCCAACTCTTGCGTAGTCAGCGGCGAGTCCGTCTCTCTTCTCAACTACCTTGCGGATCTGAAAACTCGAGGGGTCAAGACGTTCAAAGTCAACACAGATATCGCCTTCCACTGTCCGATGCTGGAAAAATTGGCCGAGCCTTTGGCACAGGCGCTCGCCGAGGAACTCGATCCCCGGAAGCCGCTGATTCCATTATACTCAACCTCGAAAATCCCACGGTCCGACAGCCCACGCGACGTTGCCTATTGGATCGACAACATGATCAGTCCGGTCTGGCTGACCTCCGCTGTCAACGCTGCAGCCGACGACGGCCTTCGAGTATTTGTCGAGATATCAGCACATCCGATTGTCACACACTCGATCAATGAGACACTTGGTCAGCGCGAAGACGTGGACGAGTTTGTGACAATAGGCACTATGAAGAGGGAGGCTCCTACGGAGAAGAGTATCCAGCATGCGATTGCACAGTTGTGGACTAGGGGAAGCCCCGTCGATTTCGAGGCTCAATTTGGCCGTAAGACCTGGGCGAAGACTGTCCCCGGGACGCCTTGGATTCACAAGCGGCATTGGAGGGAGGTCGAGACAGGTCCCATCGGCGGAGGTGCGGCTTCACACGACTTCGACAAGCACGCCGTCCTTGGCCAGCGCACCAGTATCGCGGGAACGGAGCGTCACATCGTCTATACTACCAAGCTTAATGATCAGAACAAACCGTACCCCCGGACTCACCCACTCGATGGTACTGAGATTATCCCAGCTGGTGTATATTGCAACACCTTCCACCACGCCACCGGCGCCACCGTTCTGGACGAGGTCAAGCTCCGTGTGCCCGTTTCGATGAGTAGCGAGACGAGAGAGGTTCAAATCATTGTCGAGGGCCAGAACATCAGGGTAGCCTCTCGGTTGGAGCAAAAGACGAATGACGCCTCGGCAGATCAGCCAGAGCTCCCGTGGATCGAGCACAGCTCTGCCCGCTGGAGCAAGCCTGAGACTCTGCCCACCGAGTCCACTTACGACATACCTGGGATCAAGAAGCGCATCGGCACCGTCCTAGGGAATGGATTTGCCTGGGAGTACCTACAGAAGATTGGAGTCTCGGGCATCGCCTTTCCGTGGCAGGTAGTTGAGCACTATGGAAACGAGAAGGAAATGATGGTCTGCGTCGACATGGACCCGGAATCCGACTCCATGCCCTGGCATCCCTACTCCTGGGGTCCTCTCCTCGATGCGGCTACGTCCGTCGGATCGACCATCTTCTTCAACGAGGCTAGGATGCGTATCGTCTCTCAGATCGATCGAGTATTGATCCTATCCAGTGACCCGCGGCCCAAGATTGCGTACCTCTATGTCGAAGAGGTCTCTGATTCTATAAGCCCGGCCGCTCATATCACCGTGTTGACGGAGCAGGGAGAGATGATTGCCAAGTTCCAGGCTCTGAGGTTCTCCGATGTCGAGGGTGCCACTGGCATCAGCGGCAGTGTTGAGAGTCTTGTTCACCAGCTTGCGTGGATCCCGCCAAAGCTCTCTGAGAAGCCTATTTCCTTGAGCAGGGTTGTTCTTGTGTGCGAAGACCCAGCCATCCTTGAACAGTACGTGGGCCAAATCCAGGGAAGATTCGAAGAGGTAATCCAGGCAGCAAGTTCCAAGGACTTGAACAGACCGGAAGTACTCTTGGCCCTCAGTAAGAAAGGATCCGCTGTTGTGTATCTGCCTTGCGAGGTGAAGGGCCTGGATGACGTCCCAGAAGCGACCCACCGTTTTGTCTGGGAAGCTGTCAGTATGATTAAGCTCCTCGCGACGTCCTCTGCAGCTGCAAAGCTGTATATCATCACAGACCAGGTTTACAAAGGACAGTCTCCTGCTGCACTTGCTCACGGTGCTCTCCACGGCCTCGCCCGTATCACGGCCGAGGAACACCCAGACAACTGGGGCGCTCTCATCGGCAACGAGGGCGGCAGCTTTCCCACGCTGGCGCTCAAGTACGTCCGCGGCGAGCCAGTGATTCGAATGGACGATGGAGTACCAAGGATCGGCCGTCTCCGTCCTCTTTCCAGGGAACAGCGACATAGCAAGGGCTCAACCAAGACACTTCTGCCCAAGCCCGAGGGGACATACATCGTCACCGGCGGTTTTGGTGACCTCGGCCGCGAGGTGCTCGAGTTCCTGGTCGAGAAGAAGGCTCGTCGTATCGTTGTCATCTCGCGCAGTGGATTGCCGCCGCGCAAGGAGTGGGACTCTGAACATCTCTCAGAGAACACGAGACTCGCCATCGCCAAGATTCGAAAGCTGGAGCAGGCTGGGGCCTGGATCCACGCAATGGCACTGGATATCGGCGCCAGTGATGCCCACGAGAAATTGCTGACCGAGCTGGATCGCCTTTCTCTCCCTCAAGTCTTGGGTGTTATCCATGCGGCTGGTATCATGGAGAATGACTTCATCCAGAATGCGACGGCTGATTCCTTTGCCAACGTCTTTGCTCCCAAAGTATCTGGATCCCTCACCCTTCACAAGGCCTTCCCACCGGGCACAGTCGACTTTTTCGTCCTCTTCTCTTCCACGGGGCAACTCGTCGGGACAGCAGGCCAGAGCTCCTACGGCAGCGCCAACTCATTCCTGGATGCCCTGGCCACACACCGCCGAGCCCATGGGGACAACGCGGTCGCGTTCCAGTGGACTGCGTGGCGCGGGCTGGGTCTGGCGATGTGTACCGACTCCTCGACCTTGGAAGCGGAGCTTGTGAGCAAGGGCATCACCGACATTATCATCGACGAGGGCTTCCGCGCTTGGGAGCACGTCAGCAAGTATGACGTTGATCATGGCGTTGTCACGCGCATCCGAACCTACGATCAGGGGCACAAAGTTCCTCTCAATCCGATCGAGGAGGTGGCTCCCCGTCGTTTCACCTCTGTCGGTAACGTCGCCGAGGAGCAGCCTGAGTCTGGAAAGACGACCACCTCGAGGCCGGCTTCGGGGCCCGAATTCAAGGAGTGGCTGTACGTGACGATAAGGGAGTGTCTCGCAGCTGTGACGATGGGTGAAGTTGACGAAATCGACCCACGGGCTCCTATGTCTGACTTGGGGGTTGATTCTGTTATGACTGTGGTCCTCAGCCAGAAGCTCCAGGCGGCCATGGGTATCAAAGTGCCCGTCACTTTGACGTGGAACCATCCTACGGTCTTGCATATGGTTGATTGGTTTTCTGATAAGCTTACTGAGAATATCTAGAGAATTCCCAATTTAGAACAAGTTCGGAAATGAGGAACTTGAACAGTCGTAGGTATACTGGTGCTGCGGGAACTCATAGAGGCAAGCGGGCTCCCGGGCAGGTTATAGAGTAGCCCAGGGAGACATTTTATTAGAAGATAGAATAGAGGTACTCTCTCCCCCTTGCAATTCGCATCAACTGGAACAGACTGATATGCTGGTTGCACCAGATTTTGGCCACTCGCGGCCCAGATCTGTCAGTGCCACGCAACTCAGTGGTGACCATGTTGCACACATTGAGCCGGACGAGACAAGGACGATGGACTGTTTAGAACATAATGTTGAAGAAGTGCTCGACCGACCCGACTCTCAAAGTGCAAGCCGAGGAAGACAGCGTGTCGCCAGCCGCTCCACCTGCGCGAATCCACTGGTAGCAATTCAAGCCAGCCGCTCTGAGAATCGAGGCATAATTACACAGTCCAACGCTCAGGCCGACGTGTTGTCTCACAAGATCGACATGTAGAAATACGTGGCCAGCCACCGGGATCGGTAGCATTCCGCAACACGGCAGCTGGTGCTTCCACAGCAACAACAAGTCCGTACAGCCCAGATGACGAGAACACTGCCGAAATCATCTTCTATGAGAGCGACTGCCAGACCGGGAGTGACGACTTTTCTCGCGTCAGTCTCTTCAGAACGAGTTGATTGGAATTGGAGTAGAGAGACCCAGTAGCCGGCGTTTAAGCAATCCTTGTTATGGTTATTGACCTGATTGCTGTGAGTGTGTGTGTGCTTGGGCCCCATTGACTGCAGGCATTCACTGAGGCTCTGGGCCCCACACCCCTCCAGGCATAAAACCCCTGCCTTGCGATTTCTGCAAGACCTCTTCCTTACATAAAAGGTAGCGCCGTCTTACTTTGAATTGACGTATTGAGGACAGTTGCCTTGTCTCTGTATTCCCTCTCGTGACAATTGCAGCTTTGCTTTGATACTTCAAAGACGTGGGAAGACACACATTGTAATATAGCTTTTGAAGATCACAAGATCCATGTATCGACTTGATGAGTAGTAATGGAAGAGGCAGCAAATACATCAATTAAAGCTTCAAGGTCTATTCCAGGGATAGCAGGTCATATAATGGTCGCAGTACTCAACAAATGAAGGAATTCATGGAGTCAAAATCATAATACAGAAGATAGAACTCAGGATAAATGAGAGATTGTAATATTCTCTCAACACAAGAACGTTTGACTTGCCTTGCGGAAGCCGAACTATGGGTGCTGTTCTTTGGCATGTTGTCTCTGGGGCTGACTTCAGGGGACATCCTTTACTATTGCAACATGTATAAGGGACTATGTGAATCATATGTGATGTCTGATGTATTAAAAATCTGTTGCATAAGACCCAAGGCGCAACATCGTCCGCAATAGAAATCGTTTGAAGGAGAAGAGACCATGACATTGAATCCCTATGGAACGGATGAGCGAGGCGAAAGCACCAGCACTCTGATATATATTAATATATAGGCAAACCACTCATTCATAGAATTAGGAGTAGACGGGTAGAGAAGGTGTGGAGTGCCATCCCAGTCACTCGGACACGGCACAAGCATTGGAGAGGCAAGTTCGACCATGGGCAGGACGAGCAGAACGAGCATCATAGCAGAGAGGACTGCATTGCAGGACGAATTGCAACTTGTCACAGCCGCTTCCCAGGTGGGATGACCTGGATGTACTTTGTACTGTGCCACACCCTCCCACACCCTCGTGGGCATCACACCCTCGTAGTCATGACACCCACTCACATTCCCTCACCATTTCTGCATCCTGCCCGCTAATAGCATAACGACCCAGATGAACAAGGTGTAGAGCCCCACCCCAGCACACTCCCACCTGCTAGAAGGGCCCCCTGTCCTAGGACTTTATCTCTGTCTGGCCCATCCCTGTCCTGGACGCCGTATAAAAACGCGCCCTGGCCAGCCCTAAACGTCAGGCCCGCCCCTGCGCGAGCTGTACTGCCCTGTCTAGCAAAACGCTCCTCGAATTCTTCTCGATATGGCTTAATAGTGTTTTATTTAGGCCTGGCGATCGAGTGCCTGAAGAACACAGCTAGGAGATTGCAGGAGCCACCCAATTACATGAGAGAGTGTCACTGGAAATTTTGCGTAGTCGGCATATTCTCTGCCTCCTCCCGATCTATTGTCAAGGCATGTCTGCCCGCCTCTTCTACAATTGTTGGTTTTAGATGCATTTGTGGAACATAAAAGATACAGTCTGCGATCTGCAACCAAACGGATGAGCAGCAATCCCTGTCAGCTTCTCATCACCAGACGAAAGGGGTTGTCATGCTAGAGCAGGCAACTAGCCAGGCTAAAGGCGACAGATAAATTGCAAGCCAGGTTATTAAAAGCAGTCTCTCTGTCATGATAGAATCGTTGATGTACCGCTTGAACTAAATTTTGACTATAGATTCAAGCCAATATCCTTATTCGACTCAATGATAAGATATACCGAAGCCTTGTTGTCGATATCATTTGCCCAACACCCTTGTCATATCTTCCTTCCCAGTGATTGTAATTAACACGCTTCTGAATATTCTATCCATTGAAATGGTATCAGTACTGATAATTCCTACATTATGACACAAGACTCAACTAAGAATGGCAGTGTGTGTGTGTCGGAGGGGAGGGCCCAACAGCTTGGTTAGCAACATTGGGCTGAGGTAACGCAGCGAGCTCAGCCCCATCAACTCTGCGGCAGATCCTCAAAGTGCTTGGCGTGGTGATTCCCCTGACATGATGGCCGGTCCATGACTGACGGATGACCACTCCGCTGGTGCAAGCTTGCTGGGCTTACTCAAAGTCGGACCAGGCTAGCAACTCCAAGCCATTCCACTGGGATGCTACCCTTTTGGGATTAATTTGCACTACATCCCTAGCAGACGGCAGTGACTGACGGAAAAACACATCACTCCGGTGTTGCAAGCTTGTAGGGCTTATTCAGTCTAATTAGGTTAGCGCCTTCGGGTGACCCTACTGGGATACTACCCTTTTGAGATAAGTCTAGACCGTGTCCCTGGCGGCCAATTTGTCATTCGGTGCCTACGAAAAATAAGTTCCTCTTCCGGGGGGAAGGGGGGTGGGATGGGGAGATATCTCAGCAGGACCATGCGGGTGAGCCGAGTGTGGGCGTACGGGGGCACATTGCAGGTACAGCGGCACATTTGATTTGCAGAACTCTGAAACAGAAGAAAAGCAGCCAATCACATTGCACAGTTATTCGTAAGACCATTCGGAGTGGCGCCGAAGGTCGCGTCAAGCTATTTACATCACCCAGGCACACTCGAGGCTCAAGTGTGTGGTGAACAAGGGTTACCTCCTTCCCTCACTCATTGATCAATCAGATAATTACCGATAAAGTGCCATTAAGTTGGAAACATCAACCTTCCTCCCAAGCAGAGATCTTTCTCGCTCACCGGGCCACCAGATGGCATATGCAGGGCTTGCAGCTTGGCTGAAGTAGCCGTCCAATGGTAAGACTCGAGGACAGACGCCCGACCATTCGGATAGTGACACTTACATATCGAGGGAGGATGTTGAGAAAGGTGCAATAACTCGGGTTGTCACAGCTGGATTTGGTCTCTTTTTGCCTCTTCATGTCTTCTCGGCCCTGAGTATAAATTACTGAACCTTCCCTCCCCTTCTTGGACTTGGACAGTCGACTCTCATTCCAACTCAACATCTGAACGGCGCTAGGTGGTTACAATCAGATCCTGCCCTCGTGTCTTCGTCCATTGACTGTTGACTCACTTCCTTTCCGCAAGGCACATTTGGCCCTTCACGATCTTCGCCATTTTCTGCTACGGCATCTCGTGGCCCAATTTCAGGATCCTGTTCCTAGCCATCGGCTTCTCCCCATCCGTAAACCCTTCTCCAAGGTGGCCGTACACTACACTACATCCACTGGGCTCTTCAGTGTGATGTAATGGATTTAAAAATGCCTTCAGTGTAATAGGTATAGTGGGTTTATTTACACGCACTACACTACACTGAGTGTAAACAGTGTAATTAAAGTAGCTATATATTACACTACATCCACTGGGCTCTTTCAGTGTGATATAATGGATTTAAAAATGCCTTCAGTGTAATGGGTGTAGTGGGTTTATTTACACGCACTACACTCTACACTGAGTGTAAATAGTGTAGTGTACGGCCACCTTGCCCTTCTCAGGCCAACATGCCCTACATCTACACGCCTTCTCCTCCTTCGGCGTCCACTGTGTAAGAAAATCATACGTCTCATTTGTCTTAGTCAATGCTTCGCCTCGCGACAACTGATCATACATGCCAACCCCAGTCAGGACCCTTCCAGTCACCATGCCAGCACCACTGCCCAGCAAGGATCGACTAGCGCAGGAGCCCCTCCACGGGGTCAACACCCATGCAGGGATGAATGTGATGAGAAGAAGGAAGATCGTGTGAAGCAAGACCTGCTTGGCATTGGGTCCCACTTTGAAACCAAGAAGTAGGATAGACTTGAGGATAGGAAGGGAAAGTGGTTGCAGGATTCTTCATCTACCTACTTATCTACATACAACCACGATGTCTGTGGCTTGGTATTGATACACGTATCTTCAGCAGAGAGATGATGGCTGCTTGTTCACTTGTCTCTTTTTATGTCTAGGTTTTTAGGTAGGAAAACTGGGTAGTATCCCTTTTTCTATATAATCAATTCCAACTGTCCACCCATCGTCTCTTGATTGGCAACATACCCAAGCCTAAGACTCCTTGAAGGGATTATTTCCAAGCAGCCCTGGAGCTCTCATATCCTTTGAAGTTTCACCAGACTCCAGGACTTCAAACGTTTCAGCCAATTACAAGGCTCTGTCGGTTGCATCCTCGCATTCTTTGACGGGGTTTTGACGAATTGACGAAGACTTCTGTCATGCTGATTCGTGGAGGCTTACCGAGCATCAGGACACAGTGGCGGTGTGCAAAACAACCAAGAAATCGAGGGTACACAAATACCTTCCCAGCCAAGGCTGCAGCTAATCAGAGCGTACCACACCCAGATCGCACGCCTAATTCACACACTAGGCGGTTGGAAGACAGGGTTCTGTGATGTGAGGTGGCCGAGAAATAAGTGATGCGAGGTGGCAGAAAAATGAGTGACGGTTGGCTGTGTACCTAGGTATGTATTGTGCCGTCCTCACTTCGACTTGTTTGCATCAGACGTTGCATGTATGAGGCAAGCCGGTCGGGGATCAAGTTGGTAGCCTCGGGCGAGTGTATTCATTGATTGTGGCAATCTGCACGAGCGGGGGCCGGTATTTGCTACGCGGACGACCTAACTAAGCCTAAAAGAGACAATGGAGCGGAAGAAAATGTCTACGCCTAATGTGACCCCTCCGTTTTTCCTGTGCGAACACCCGTTTTCATAAGCATAAGCCGCCCAAAGTCTGCTTTTACGAGTCTTCACTTTTTGTCTCAGCCATCTGCATTTGAGATTCCGATTTCTGCGGTGAAGGACACATCTCCCATTTTGTGGTGGAAGGAATAGGAACAACCTATAGAAAATGTTGAATATGTTGTATTCATACCGTGGCTTATGACCATGAAAAGACCCATCCTACCTTTTCTTCCTCGGGTAATGTCCACCATCCTAAAGTCATCATCTTGGACCAAGGAAAGATACTCAGTGTAGGATCCTTACTGTCAAAATTTCAAACTAGAGAAGGAAACCAATGCCATTACAGACTTGCTAATCAAGTTATGCTATATCCAAGCATGATGTTACCACTTGTCAATATTTACATCGTATCAAAACAGCCAGCAATTTTAACCGAGTGTGAGGCCAGCCAACTCTGTCCGAGGGCCCGAGGGACCATTCGGAGTGCTGAATTACCGTGCAGTAGCACGTAGACCGGTGTGTGGTAATCTCAAACATCTAACGGGTACATATGCGTCACACAGTCCAAAATGACAGTATGGTCTCAGGGGTCTTTTTTTGGGCCGCTGTGCTAAAATCTGGCGGGAGGAATGTGGACACGGCGAGGAAATGTACAAGTGTGGCTGCCACGATACATGATGTCCGACTGCGCTTAGAGTCAAAGTGAAGACACATCCAGCACTTACACCACCGCAACAAACCATGTGTTTTCTGCGCCAACAATAATCTTGGCCTGTTTTCAAAGTGAAGGGGCAGTGACAGATCATGAGTGGACATTGCCTCCAAAATTTCAACATGCCAGTCTCATCCACATCTGATGTGCAGCATTTTTCCGTAATGAAGCTGTTCTAGACAAGATTTCAGATTAGACAATTCGCTGGAATCCCAAATACAAGACGCTGCCTTTTCATGAGGAGATAATGTTCTTTCCCTCTTCAGTATGCCTAGAACCGGCTAGCTCTTGGTCCAAGCTACATGTGGTTGATGGAGTATGCGCATAGAATGCCTGAGTGTGCATGGACAATACCTTGGCACAACTCTTTCACCTCATGTTCGAATAGAGGGCGATCAGTGAGACAATCCCGCATTAGTTATAGGACGCCACTTGAAGCCCAAGAGCCTTGTCCTCACTACATTCGACTGCGACCGAACGGACGACATCATGCAACCTAAAAAACTGCCTCGGCCTTCTTGTGTCTCCAAATACAGCGCTCTTGAACTCCCAGAGATTCTGCGAGACTTGACCACTGATTGGGTAGAAAATATCGGCGAAGAGGCAGCACTGTTCGTCTGGTTTCGGAAACCTAAGTGGTCTCGTTTTTAATCTGTACACATATGCTTCTTACGCAGTGTGCATCCAGTCTCTTCATAGAGTGACAAACGCTTGAACACCCAGCGTTAAGAAAAAAATACAATACCGATAACAGTAGGTTTTGAACACGATTCCACCCACATAAGCGTGCTACATTGGAATGAACCTGGGGCACTCCCTCTTCAAGCGTCTGTGTGCATCCACTCCATTTACGTTACCCACCTGCTATCCGGGAGAGATATAGCTTCCGCAGAGTGTACGGGCCGCGTGGCCATAGAGGCTGTGGTTTCTGGTGAGCTTGAGATCCAAATACTGGGTATCAGGGGTGTATTGGAATCGGGGCCGGGGACGTTAGGAGTTCTCATGTAGTTGCGAACCTTGAACCCGAGCAAGCCAGACGGTTGAACTGGCTACGAAGCTGAGTTCGCCTAAATGTGACCTGATGTCGGCCCTAAAAGACGTATCCTATTCACGGCGAGTGATATCGCGGAGCAATTTAAGTAATTTAGCAGGTTCCTACCTAGAGATTCTCACCGAGTTTGGTTGGGAGAAGTCAAGAGTTTACTAAACACGAAAGGGAAACATCCACCCATGGCTACTGACGCAGCTAAGATCTCTTCAAGAGCTTAGGCTTTGAATTAAGTCAAATATCTTCTGAGGCCCATGCATGTGGGCCTCGGACAATTTTGAGCGATCCGACAGCGAGCGCTTGACAAATTGAGTGACAGATCTGAAGATTACTTGTATCCTTTGAGTTTGAACAACAGTAGTTGTCACAAGACAAAAAGCAGTATTGATCCATAAGAGAGGACGGTCATTTTGCTATGCAAGGTCTTAGACGGTAACTCTTCAGTGTTCTGCAAACCAGTGTTGCTCGAGTGACAGATCTATAAATAGAAAGACAGTTTGGGACCGCAGTGAGTTAAAGGTCTTCGGGGACCTCTGGATCAGCCCTAGATGCATGCGGGGATCGGGGGCAAACGAGATGAATCGTTATTACGGTATCCGCAGAGGGGGGATGTCACATCTTGACTGTTGGGCTCTCGCAGCCATCAGGTGAGTGATTTGTCTCGGCTCAGCCGGGCCCACTTATCAAGGCCCATCCCGAGCTCGTAATTGCCGTGAGCCCCATGCAGCGCCTAGAGGTGGGCGAACAGGTAGGTTTTTAAGCTCGCGAGAGCCGGCGGCGTCCTCTAAATCCCCGGGCTCCACACACACGTCAGATGGGGTTGACTCTGCTCACAAACTTTGGGTCTATGAAGTTCCTAAATAGGCAGATAACAAGCTCGAGACATGGATAAGCGAGATGCGGTAGCTTGACTCCTGCATGAACAACAACAAAACGGAACCAGCGAAGCGGCCGCGAAAGGGTCAAATTGATCAGTCCAGGTTTGAGTGGCCTTAGGAGGGGTGGTTTTCTGAAGTGGGGTGCACACAACTTCCTGTCAAACGATTCGGATCATATGTCCTTTTACGCTACCGGTAGACAAGGACATTTTCCGGGTGCAGGTGTCTGGTGTCAGGGGGGATTATAACAACGCAGACACCAGCCTGCCTTCCAGCTGATATTAGGTTACCTTCGACTGGGAGGATGCTGGGCAACCTTCCAACAGGCATTGATGGACTCTCGTACCGGTCAAGCCTGCAAGCCAGTCCGCTCAATGCCCCGCTGGGGTGCTCGATCTATACGAGCTTCTCAATCCACACCTGCTATCAGATCTGATGAATTTTGATAATAATTGGTCAACGTTTACTGAGCTTGTCCCTTCTGATGTTGCTGAACGCTGCTATGGATGCCTTGCTCTGGTCCGCCTTGGATGTTTTTTTCATGGGCTTGAAATCACGCCACAGAAATCAATGTTGGAAATCCAAGTGGAGATTCAGCTGAAGTGTATGTGTGCGTCGGTCCCGTCAGGGTTTAGACTACAAGATGACGGAGCCCCGGGAACCACGGATGCTCACAGCGATATTTATTCAAATAAATAAGACTTGGCCACGCTGATCGAAACATCAGTCCGGGTCTAGGTCACAACCACATACTCGCTTGAAGAAGATCTCAACACAATGACTCGTCTTTCCTCGCTTCTAGCGTCCGCTGCTCTACCGCTGTGCACGCGTTGCGCTCTTAGTGTCACTTCACAGCTGTTCCAGCTGGCCGGATCGACGGACGGAGCCAACAATGTAAAGTTCAGCTGGGACCTTGTCGATGGAGCGGCTGCATACAACATCCAGCAAGAGGCCGGCTCCGGCTCATACGCCACCGTTGCAACTGCACCGGGCAACGGCTATGATATTTATGGCTTGCAAGGGTCTTCCAGTTTCCAGATCGAGGCTGTCGACGCCAGCAACAAGACCATCGACAGATCCGCGGTGCTCAATGTCACCGCAACAGCTGGCTCCGACTCGAACCTGGCCGTGTACGACAACACGGTCGCATCCTCGCTCAAGGTCAAGAGCAAGCTTAAGGGCTCGGACGGAACATACTACAACTATGGTTACGTTACCGACGCCAACGGCTTCAGTCATATTTCGCAGCAGACATCCAAGGATGGCTACACCTTCGAGGGGGACACGCAGGTGCTGACCAAGGCCGAAGTCTGTGCATCGACCGAGGACGGCAACTGCAAGCTCGAGTCCATCAACTGGGCGCAGAACCCCATGGACGGACGTGTCTTCATGTGGGCACACTTCGAGAGGGCCACAGATTACGTCCTTGGACAGGTGGCCGTGGCATATGGCACTCCCGGAAAAAACCTGACCTTTGGCGGGGCGTTCCGGCCTGGTGGGGACGACTCGCGGGACATGACCTTCTTCGCCGACGACGACGGCGCCGCATACATTGTCTGTGCCACCAACACCAACACAAACCTCGGTCTGTACGCCCTGACAGCCGACTGGACCAATGTGACCTCCAAGGTGGCGACCCTGCAGCCCGAGGAGCACCGTGAGGCACCCGCCCTGATCAAGAACGACGGCTGGTACTACCTGTTCACCTCGACCGCGGCCGGCTGGTATGCGTCACAGGGCAAGTACATTGCCGCGCAGAAGCTCAGCGGCCCATGGTCGGCGTCTCGCAACATTGGCAACCTCAACACCTTCGGCGCGCAGTCCGGACAGGTGACCAAGATCGGCGACAACTACGTCGAGGCGGCGAACCGCTGGGCCGCCAACTGGGCACACAAGGAGGCCAGCCACCGCCAGATCCTGCTGCCCATCGCCACCAGCGGCGGCGTGGCCTCTTACCACTTCTACCACCATCTCAACTACGACGACGACAAGGGCGTCGTGGTGCCGGTCCAGAGCGGCCGCATCCTCAGCGTGGGGCAGCCCGCCAGCGCGAGCGTCAACAGCGGAAACGCCTCGCTCCTCAACGACGGCATCCAGGACCAAGACGAGAACCTCTTCTCGCCCGGCACCGTGCCGTTCTGGTGGGATGTCGACCTCGGCGCGGACCACGCCGTGACGCAGATTGACCTGACCCCGAGACAGGTTGGCGGCTCCGAGACGTACATTCAGTACAATGTAACGGGCAGCACGGACCGCGAGACGTGGAAGACGCTCGTGGATGAGGCCGCCAACCTGTCTCCTGGCTTCAGGAGCCCCGCCGTTTCGGACGCTGGCAGGTTCCGCTACATCAGGGTTAACGTCCACAACGTCATCAACGTCCACAATGACAACGAGGCGGACTGGGCTGCAGGGCTGCACGAGGTCACAGTCTACGGGAACTAGAAGCTATTCTATGACAGTATAGAGCAGAGTGACCAAGTCTCCGTTGCTCGAACAGACAGATATATATAAAGTCAAAAGGGCATATATATAAGACTGAAGCTACCTAGGAGAATATATAGTATGTTTGCTTCGTGGTTCTTGATTGACACCTCATTTTAGACTTACTACACGTGTACAAAGGAATCCCGGCAGTCTGGATGTTGATGTCGGTATTTGCCTACTACTCCAGCTAGGCATTTCGGGGTGCTACCCCATCGTGACCTGTTGTGCATTCCGAGAGTTGCCCTCAGCGGTGGGCACCCTTGAGACCAACTGGCACCGCCTCAATCACCTGGAAGATCAGCACCTGCTCAAGTGTGCTCAGTGTGCCTGCACAGGAATTCTTTATCCATACTAGGCTCGACCGAGGTCGCTGTGCAGGAAAGAGGCACCCTGCGAGTCAAACAGAGAAATCAAAGTTCGGTCACTTGTACCGAAGTTGACGGAGAAGCGTTTTCTAGCCACTCTCGTTCAAATCCTCCAACTTGCAAACATCCCGCTATGTTGGCGATTGACTGCCAGATCTATTACGTGACCTAAAATCTCTCTTCCTCCAACAACAAACCTCCCAGGTCTTCTCTTAGGATTTGTTGAAGCGGCACCAAGTTCACTAATCTCGATAGGGAAGATAACCCGTGCTGTTCCGATTGTTTCGGTACCCATGGTAGTCTCGGCTGAGTCATTATGATTGTCGGGGAGTGTGGCTCCAGAGTCTGAAGCATGGCTGCCAGCGGACTCATGCCGCTTTTTCGGTCCAACATTATCACTTGAACGACACTCGCTACGGATATAGCATGAGCTACAGAGCAAAAAAAGGTTCAAGATGATCTGATCAGTCGGCTGACGAGTACTGAGCAACCTTGGAACACAACGAGATGGATGACTCAGGTCGACACCACGGCTGTCTTTCATGCAAGAGGCTGAGAAAAGTCTGATGATATACGGGGTAGTGAACATTGAAGGAGTGTGGTCGGGCAGTGTGTGCTCCGGACCAGGAGACAGGGTAATGGGAAAAGCTGGACTGCAGAAAGAGCCACATGGCAAGGCAATGCAAGATATAAACTAGTAAAGACGTTCGACTTACCTTGCTAAAGCCAAATTATGGGTGCTGTTCTTTGACATATCGTCTTTAGGGTTAATTTCAGGGGACATCTTGCACCACGGGGATATATATAAGTGGGTATTGGGTTGTATGTGATGTTTGATATTTAAGAGATTTGTGGTATAAGACTTAAGGTGAGAAATTTCAAGTGGAAAAGGGGGAATCTAGAAGACCTGATGTATGAAGCGAGAACAGCAGCCCTCTCATTATATACCTAGGAAGAACCCAACGCGGGGATAGCAGAATTCGGTGCAGGATGGCATCGCGAGCCCGGCTGTCATCTGCAGGTTAGTTCCCAGCGCGGATAGCGGCAGGAACAGTCGCCCACCCACTCTGGCAACCCATTCCCGAAATAGCAATGACAGTAGGGGAAAGGGGGGATTGCCGGTCGAGGGCCATTCTCTGGAGTCCGGACAGGTATCCCTAGGATGTCAAGCTCTGGCTTATTGTTCCCCAATGGGGATTAATGACCGATAATTTGATGACTGATGACACGAGGGTGTCGCCCAACACCAAGGAGGTGAGCTCACGAACGGGCGAATGGTTGTAGCAAGACATATACATACTCCTTCCATGCATGTTGCACCAATAGGAGGTGGCAGTGTCAACACCAACCAACCAACCCTAATGCTGGCATGAGAACTTGTACCATCACACACAAGTCTGGCTGATGCCATTGTCTTTGGTTCCGCCAAAGTGGAGATAGGGTCAATTTCATGCCACGAGGCCACGCAATGCACCTTCTGGGGCGCATGAGCAAGCTCTCTGATGATAAGGCTTCTTTGACGGTGTTAGGGCAGGATTTTAGATTTGTCTTGCGTTTGTTCTGACTCTCTCCAAAGGACCAACCTGCCAGCCTAATTCGCATCCAACGTGCTGCCAATGTTTCGCAATGAAAATGGGTTATTGGGCAGTATCCCCGCACAAGCTTTTATATGCAACAACACACTGGAATCATAAGTATAGGAGGCTAACTATTCATGCTAAGATAACGATTCTTACATTGATATGCCTTCAACCAGCTGCTTGGTCCACGGAGAGTAAGACGCACAATTCCAGATGTGAGGGCTAACGATTAGATCGACTCTGCTTGAGAACATGACTTCCGTCGACCATAACTCGCTTGGAACGGCCAGTCATCTTAGCCCAGCTCAAAAAGCAGAGGAAGAGGCTTCCTAGTATTTCGACGCGGTGACTCTCAAATTCTATCAATATGCTGAGCGTCGTTTCAAATCCTGTAGCGTCTATTTTACCTTGGCAATTTGTGACTTACCCTCTAAGCAGTCATTTGGTTCAGAAAATGAAGTGTAGAATATATCAATCCGTAGTGAACACTGTCTGTGTTAACTCTTAATTTCAATATGTGGCAAAAAGTGGTCAATCAATGAGACTCGCAATTTTGATCAATGTTCGTGTGCAACATGTCAAAGTAAGCATGTGGCACGGAGAGAACGGCTTGGGCACAGGATGCACTCACCTGACAAGACAAGAGTTTGTCTGAGATCTAGACTTATGATAGCCTCGAACAAAAACTTGAAGCAGAATAGAAGGCATGAATTTGCCCATATACCAATGTTTTTACTCTTCGGCTTGAAACACTTGCAAGCAACGCACGAGTTTGCAGACCCACATATCAGAGCGTAGCTGCGGATCGTCATCGCCTCTGTTTGCCCTCTCTGAATGGTGCCCAACAAAGTAGGCTGACCAAATTTGCTCCAAGTCCCACAAGAAAGACACTTGTGGCGTCCTACTGCGATGTTGTAGGATTTGTCTGGCGACTGACTGCGTCGGCACAGCTCAAAATGGGAAAACGAAAGACCTGTTGCAGAGAGATCTTGGGCCACGCGTTCGGACCAGTGGAATGTCGGGGACAAACAATCACGGGTGTGACCCTGACGGTTGGGCCAGCTGGTGTACTCTGTCGCGAAAATTGTTACGCGACGGCGGAACCTTTCACAGGTCCTCGCCCAGAAGCCTTGCAGCGTCATCAGGTGAATGGTCAGCTGGCCTGAGGGAGCAGACATAATTATGTTCTGGAAAAGTGCTCGGGTCAGTGTCTCTCGCTTGTCTATTTGATGACGAAATGCATGTTACCTTGTGGAGCCGCATAGTAGTGCAAGGTTGAAGACATCTACGTGGATCTTCAGTCGAGAACGCCTGCGTGCAACAGCCGGTATGTACTGCGCGTAGACTACAACAGTAATACGTTGCTCCCTTGCGAACTTCTATCTTGTGACGCTTGGAGACGACGCTCTTTGGAGAAGGAGAGATTGTTTGCGCAGGTCATGTGGAGGCACGAGTATCTAGACCGGGTCGGCCCAACACGTCCCCAGCTTCAAGTCACTCAAGGCCGACCTGCTGTTCGAGTCTATGGGCTTTAGGGTCCGAGGTGTGAGTATGAAATCGCCAATCGGTATACCGATACACTGCCAGCGAGACGTCCGAGGAGGTCGGCTGTACATAGCAACTCAGTGAGCCTGTAGCGTAAGCCTATATCTCCTTGTACTGGTGACAAGAAAAAGTAGGGCCCTGTGATAGCTCATAGACTTCTTGAATGTAAATAAATAGCGGCCCTAGCGAGTCCCTGATCATCGGGGCTCGACAAGGTCATCTTTATACTCCAGAAGTAACGACCACGCCACTCGAACATTGAGCATGATGATTTTCCGAGTCTCCGTATTCCTGGCATTGGCCACATTCAGCCTTACTGCATGGGCGAAATTCTTAGGTAAATGGGTAAGTCTGTCCTGCGCCTAGTACGCGTTCGCAGAAAATCTCCTGAAGCTGAGCGAACAAACCAGGGCTTGGAGAACGTCGCCATTGCCTGCCCAAACGACGGCTCTTGTACGTACAACTTCCGGATTACCAGGGGCATCGGGACCCCCGACCAGTTCTACCGACACACGGATTGCAATTTCACCATCAAGAGATCCGTGGACCACCCCGCATCGCAGGTCAACCTGACAGAGCAGCCCTGCAATGGCAGCTTCGATCAATTTAAGATCAGCGGCCAGTGGTACTACCGCGGTTTCATCACCTTCCGCGTCACCCACGAGGTGTCGGACGGCTGGGCGTTTTTCGGCTACGAGGCCTCGCAGGTCCTAAACGCCAATGCGTCGCGGATGTCGGTCAGCGACTGCTATCAGATTGATACCTTCAATGAGACTGACCGGCCTCCTGGGTACCCAGTGAACAGGACACACCAAACAGGACTCATTGGTGCTGTCGATGGTGGTAAGCTTGACAAGGCGATTGAGGTCGCCTAGGCATGATCTTGCACTGCTTGGCACTTATACATGGTCCTCTCACACACACAAGCACGTAATGTTTGGCTGAGAATAGTTGCCACGGAATGTCGCTGCAGGCGATATTCTCTGCATGGGAAGAGACTGGTGTTGGTGAAGCTGGTCGGAGTGCAGACCCTGGAACTGTCCCGAGAGGGGGAATTGACATTCACTGTTGGAGACGAGATTGAGGGGCTGACTGTATACCTTCGGCTCTATCAAGAATGAATCACAAACTGTCGTGCTGGCGAATGTCCCAGTTGAGACATATGAAACTGGATTGTGTCAGTGAACCATTTCAAGACAGGAAACGCCCATGTGCTGTCCAGGGGTCCACGTGCAGTAGGATCCTGGAAATTCTCCGGGGACCCGAGAACCAGGCCTCTGGCACCTGGGTATTTAGATGAAAATAAGAAACATAAACAAACAAACTGACATAGCAGGAACATTTCTTTGTCTTTTCTTATTGCGAACGATTACCAAACGCAAGAGGGACTCATATGGTTCCGTTGCCTGACCATGCCTTGCCCACTCGGGCAGCGGTGTCCGCGCCTGATGATGACGACGGTAACACAGCAGCACAGTATGAAGCCGAGCCCACATCTTATTCGCGAAGCTGCATGGTGCTTGCCGGCAGGTCGGCCTGCGCGCTCCTATCAGCCACAGCGCCTCTTACTGTCATCATCTACGGAACCGTCGAGTTCTTCATTATTAGGTTTCTAGGTTTCTATAGAAACTGGCCTTCCACTTCAGCGCGTAGGGTTCTGCCGCAATTGGTCAAACCATAGAAGGCACTAGATAAGCAGTCTCAGCGCCGGGCGGCACTGTGTGGGCAGGGTGAGGTGGGGGCGGGCGACCCTGAGTGCCCAAGTCCCGAACGTGCATTCGAAAATCTGCCCTATACCGGCAGTGCCAGAGCTTGTGGGCCGCTACTGCACAGCTGGCCTCGCTCGTTCCCGCCCACTCCGTTTCATGAATCCGCCGCCGCCGCCGACGACGACAGCAGTAGCAGCAGTAGCAGCAGCAGCAGCAGCAGCAGCAGCAGTAGGAGCCAAGTTCACGGCATTCTGCAGACCTAGGCTGCCTGGCCTGTCTCTGACTGCGTCCCGCTGCTATCATTACCGGCCAGCAACTCCGAGGCGCGTCTTCCTGCCCGCGTTGCGCACCCCCCGTGCCGCTTCAGCTCCCGAGTGTGTCTCTCTAGTGCCTTTGGCTCCGTCATCACCAGGTCTGAAGACCCGAGGTTGGTCTCCCCTCCAAAAACGGCTTCTTCCATGTCCCCCGCTCTATCTTGCGCACTCACGAGCTCCTTATCTACCGCGATCACCGTGCTCCACTCCGAAGGGCACGGGTGTGAGGCGCCACCGCCGTCTGGAGCCGATATCTAATGCTGAGATCCTCGCAGGCGATCGCAAAAAGGCCAGCATGAGGATCGGGTGCCTGCAGTTCGCGCCCCAGGTCGGGGATGTCGACAACAATCTGAACAGGGCCGATGCCGTCCTCTCAAAAGCCAACCCGGACGACCTCGACAGCCTGGATCTCTTGGTCGTCCCGGAGATGGCATTCAGCGGTAGGCTTGGGAGTCCCCGTGTCCACCTCAACACGGGCAGGACCTTTATCAGGCGTCTGCCGTGTCTCGATCTGCAAGACAGATGGCTGATCCGGCGCAGGCTATAACTTCACTTCGCTCGCCCATATCACGCCCTATCTGGAGTACTCTGGAAGTGGGATCAGCTCTTTATGGGCGAGGACCCTTGCGCTGAAGCACAACTGCCATGTCGTGTGTGGATACCCTGAGAAGGTCGATGTCTCGGACAAGTGGCCAACGTCGCCCGAGTACTACAACTCAGCCATCATCGTGTCCAACGAAGGGGAGACCATCGGGAACTATCGGAAGCACTTCCTGTATATGATCGATGAGACATGGGCACTTGAGGGCGACGGCTTTGGAAAGGACGATATTCCCGGGCTTGGGCAGACTGCGATGGGCATTTGTGAGTGTCTCCCACCATGCCTTGGAGGCAACGTCACTGACCCTTTCTTCAGGTATGGATATCAACCCCTACAAGTTCGAAGCCCCATGGCATGCCTTTGAGTTCGCTTTCCATGTCTTGGAAGTGCGGGCGAATTTGGTGATCCTGTCCATGGCATGGCTTACTAGAGAAGACGCGGCAACCTTCACCAGCATGCCTAATGAGCCAGACATGTAAGCAGTGTCCCAATAAGCCTTGATTTATCGCTCTTTCCTATCATAGAGGTGGGGAGGTGTTTCTGGAAGACTCACATTCGGTGTCACAGGGAGACTCTCGCCTACTGGGTCCAGCGTATGGAGCCCTTGATCCGGGCTGAGACCAGCGAGGAAATCATCGTCGTGTTCAGCAATCGATGTGGCATGGAAGACGATACTGTGTACGCAGGGAGCAGTGCCGTGATCGGCATCAAGAATGGGGAGGTCAACGTCTACGGCATCCTCTCCCGGTGTGAAAAGAACCTTCTCGTTGTCGACACGGACAGCAAGCCTATTGGGAAGCTTGTCAACCGGCCAGACCTGGAGGGTGAAACAGAAACTCCACCTGGTGATGCTGAGGTCCCGGTGGACCCTGGGAATCGTGTGACTCCGGATGAAACCTCTCGCATTGTTTAACACAATGAGGCTGAGGCGCCGCCTCAAAAACTCTCAGTCAAGTTCTTCTGAGCTCGTAGGCCCGATTCCTTTCTTGATACACATGTCAGGAAGCCCTGTGCCTGGCGAAAATCGACGACGAGGAGCGTCCCTCGCAGCAGGCAGCAGGCAGCAGGCCGCGAAGTCTGGCGGTAAGTGGTCTGCCGTGTCATGAACCAAACAGACCAAGTCAGTTCCGCACCAAACGGTCATTCAGAGTCTCGCTACTTGATCTCACTAACATTCTTGGAAAGGGTACAGCACGCTCGTCGAGAAAATTGCCAGCATCCTCTGAACAACCAACAATCAACCACAAAAACGACTAGGATTGCTGCATTATTTCTTGGACCAGTGATGGGAGCCTCAGGGGCTCGGGCCACTGAGAAGATGGTCGACCCAGTTTCCTTGGACGAGCTTTGTGATACTATCTCGCTTCGCCAGACGAGCCACCAACACTGTTGTTGGTCCACCGGTGGCCTGGTCGACCCTCCGCCCCAAGGCGGACGTGCCATGACCCAGCCTCAGCAGGATCTAGCAAATGTGTCCGTAATTCCGGCGATGGACGACATATTGGTGAAAGATTCCGGAAGGACGAGCGCAATCGCGTGGTGATGGGCCGTTAAGCGGCGGCTACCAATACACTCGGCGCTTAAGCCGCGCGTGTGGCACCAAATGAGCCGCGGACGCTCGGAGGCAAGCCGTGGAGATGCGCACGATATGATGACAAGTCCGAGCTGAGAAGGGTCGCGGTGTGACTCTTGATCCTGCTACCGGTCATGCCCTCTCGAGAACAATTTGTTTCGTGTTGCTGGACCGTATTTCTAGGATCCAAATTTCCCGATAAATTACGTTGCACAATCAAATCAGAACAGCTTCTGGAATGCCCCTTTGGTTTCTGGTCCCTGACTGCCTCTTCTCTGGCGTCTCAAAACACCCCGTGACAGAAGCCGGATGCGCCCTGCCCCTATGAGACCGCGAGCACATGCAGGCGTGGTACCTCAGGTCCTCATGAGCGTTGTGGATGCATCAAAGATTGTACGGATCCTCTCTTCTGGTTCACGGAAAGAACCCCGATCAGACGGAACCACAGCTCGTTCGATTTTGCCGCTGGATATCCCCAAGGCCTCGCAGGAGAGCCCATGTGAATGGCTGGCCTGCTAGTATCGTGATGGTGACTGCGAAGAATCACAGCGCTTGACTAGAGTCTTTCACACTGGAGAAACATGTCAGGGGAAGAAGCCATGATGATATCCAGGGAACATCGTCCCATAATCGGCTGGTGCCGAGCCTCCGTACTCAGGGGTTCGAGGGTCGTAGCTGCGACATGGATTGCAGAGGGCGGACAAAGGAAGACGCAGGAGAACGTTGGTGATGACGGGCAATATTGGGGGCCGTCGTGAGTGGCTGGGATGGCAAGGACCGAACTGCAGGTCAGCCCAATGAGATGCCGCAGATCTGCGAGATATCTGGATTTTGGGCTTGAGCTTGCCCTCTTTGGGCAAAACAGGGTTGCGGCTGGCGCTTGCGGCACACGGCGGGAGGTTTGTGGAGAGCCAATCACGGACGAGGTCAACACGGCTTGCACCAACGGGGACCCAACAGGGTGTGAAGATGGGCAGGGGACCTTGCATCTGCGTCGCATTGCGGCAGGTGATATTGGAGCTTGCTGATCCTCTGACTGGCCAATTCAAAATGCCACACCCAAGCATCTCACCACAAAGGGCTTGTTCGGGTCCCCTAGGCGGCCGAGTCCTGGCGGGCCAAGAGGCGACCGGCGGAGAAAGGTGTGAGGTGAGGTCACGAACAGCCGAGCTTACTCGCGATTTGCAGAGCTGAAGGAGCTGGAGGAGGGAATAATACCCCGGCCCAATGGAGTCCTCTTCCCACTATCCACAGAGCATGGGTCGCTGCTGACTGGCATCCACTGCGGGAATCTGTGTCGGTCGGGCCTGGACTCCTCTTTTGCGCATCCGAGTTTGCCTCCATGTCACACCAGATCACACCCTACGATCGACTTTCTTCCTCATCTCACCGGGGACTTGGGACCTACAACTGCGACACTGGCGCTAAAGCTTCTCACAATCACCAACGCCAGGAGAACCAACCTCAATTCTCTTGGCTGTGGGGGGATCGGCCGAAGCTTTTATATCGCTCGACGCGCATGGCGTTGGGGGCCCTGGACCTGTCCGATCCATCGAGCTGCATTAAGTGCCATGTGCACCGTCACACAGCAGCAGTACACATGTGGCGATAACACCGTCTGAACCCGTGTCTCGCCGCCTTTACTTATTCCGACCCCGCACATTCTTGATTACCTCTCTCAAAGGACGCAGCCTCGCTACCACAGCGAGACCGCGAGCAATCCTCATCATGAGGCCCACACCGGCAAGGCTGGCCGTGAGCGTGGCGCTCGCCAACTCCGCGGCCGCCATACTCGTCACGCCGGACTCCCCATGCGACACCCAATGCGGCAACGTCCTCTCCGCGACGACAGGGTCCGACATCGAGTGCGACCAGAACAACTACGGCAACGCAGCCGGCACCGTGTTCAGGAACTGCATGAACTGTGAGCTGAGCAGCAAGTACTACAGCACCGAGCTGAACCAGTCGGACCAGGAATGGATGCTATACAACTCCAGATTCGCGGTTTCATACTGCGTGTACGGTGACCCGGGCAACGAGAACATCGGCGACAGCCCTTGTGTTACTTCGTGAGTAATGTTGTTCCATTGCCTCAAAGGAGCCCGAGCTAACAACTGCCTGCAGCCGAGCATGTGGTGTCCTCAAGAATGCCATCCAATTTGGCAACTTCAGCACCAACGTTGGGGCGTACGACTACTGCCAGCACTGGGACTTCAGTGAACTCACCAACGGGTGCGAGCAGTGCTTACGGGCGAGCGACGACAACTACCTCGCCAACATGGTGGCCCTTCTCCAGGTCGGTTGCAACCAGAAGCCCGTCCCCGGCGCCACCGTGGCCGTCGAGGGCGGCATATTCTCCAACACCCTGCTGCAGGAGGGCACGCCGACGCCGATAAGCAGCTGGACGGGCAGCACCGACTCGGGCCCGCTCTCTCTCGGCGCCAAGGTCGGCGTCGCCATCGGCGGGCTCTGCCTCGCCCTCGTCGTGGCCGGGTTCTGCATCGTGTGCAACGGCCGCCGCCGCCGCCGCGCCTACCTGCGCAAGCTCGAGATGCGGCAGAAGGACGCCGGGTGGCCGCATCCCGGCGGTGGCGGAGGCGGGGGAGCAGGCAGCAGCGGCGGCGGCGGTGGCGGCGTGATCCAGCGCGGGGCAGACATGAACGAGACGCCGCTCAGCCAGAAGCCGCTGCGCGGGTGGGACGACTCGCCGCTGTCGGCGACGGCGACGGACACCAGCTATGGGCGCTACTTCTCACCGTACTCGTCGCACTACAACAGCCCTGTCAGCGCGGCCGGCACGCCCGCCATCACGGCGCAGCAGTGGCCGAGCTTCCACGACCACCTTTCGCCTCAGGGCTACCACGATCACAACTCGCCCCAGGCCTACCACGACCCGGGCCAGCACCACGGGTTCCCGTCGTCGGCCCAGGAGAAGGCCATGCAGGACCAGCACGACGCAGAGGCAGCCGCCGCCGGGCCGTCGAGTCACCAGCCCATCCACATAGGGGTCGCGCTGGGCGGTGACGAGCCGAGCCTGCGGACGGAGCCGTCCAACCCCAGCTTCCGGGACCATGAACACCGGGCCGACGGCGCCGCGCCCGAGGAGTACGAGCTGCACGAGGTCAGCAGCGCGGGCGGGAGCAGTGCTGGCGGTCCCAACGCGCCCATGTTGGGCCACAGCGACAGCTTCAAGAACAGGCTGGCGAGGGGCAATGTCGCGCCGGTGCTGCAGCATCCCGGGTACGGGAGGTATAGCCCTGATAAGTATCCGCCGCCGCCGCCGCCTGCGCATGGGATGCAGGATGGCTAGGTCGGTGGTGGGCGCCGCACGGGACAATGGGATTCAGATGGAGTCCGCGGACGTTGATCTTGGTGATTGACTTGTGTGATCTTTCGTCAGCCTGGAGTTTGGAGTTGCGGCAAATTCCTCTAGCAAGTAGTTAATTGAGCGTCAATGCAGTAAATTGAGGCACTGCCATGGTGTCATGTTGAGTTGGTGTTGATGTTGACGGTTTTTGCTGGTTTCCGGCGCAACCATGACACCGTCTGAGACTGGCATGCAAACAAGATGTGATGGCTTGGTCCCGACTCTCTTTCAGACAAGTCACACACACCTTGCAGAAATCATAATTCCTTGTATATTCATCGGCCACTCTGATTCAGTTTACATCAATGAGCGGCTAAGTCTAATCCTGATGGATGCTTGGGTGAACCAGAAAGCTGACGAATGGAAAGACAAGCGACCGCTCTGTACAGGCACGGTCGATCAGTGGCTACCTAGAAATTTACGCATATGATATTGTTTAAGTAGATATGATATGTCTTTTAATGCAGCATGCAGCATGCAGCATGCAATATGCAGTATGCAGTATGCAGCAACTGGTCCTCTGGTGATAGTCTACGTTCACAAGAGATTGTCCGATGACAGAAGATCCTATGATAAGTCATCCCAGAAGACGTTATCCGATAGCAGGTTTTCCCGCGACAGGTTATCCCACGGCAGGTTGTCTCAGAGGAGGGTATCCCAGAGGAGGCTGTCCCAGAGGAGGCTGCCCCAGAGGAGGGTATTCCACGGCAGGATGTCCCAGAGGAGGATATCCCAGCTGAGAATGTCCCAGAGGAGGGTGTCCCAGCTGAGGATGTCCCAGAGGAGGGTGTCCCAGGGTATGTTATCCCACGACCGAGTGTCCCATATCCCACGACAGGCTAACACAGGACAGGTTACCCCACTACATGTTGCCCTGCAGGTTATACCGTGGTAGATAATCCCGTAGCGAGTGACCCATCCCACAAGTTGTTGTCCCGAAGGTCATCCAATGGCGAGTCATTCTCCACCTAGTGTTACGCTATAGATCAAAGCATCCCATGGCCGAGGTTGTCCAAATCCCGGTTGAGCCCGGGCTATAGCCAATATACCATCCCTTTCACCATACGGAGTAAACAATCGAGTATCATCAAAACTTCTTCAAAACAATGAGGAAAAAGCCAAAAAGAACGGGCTCAACCGGGATTTGAAGGAGACGTGTCATGAAATATAGTGGGTGAAACCTCTTCATTACTGCATGTCATCTTGAATCTATGATGAGAACAGAAGTTTCGCTGCATAAACAACTTGCTGCATTCAATTTTTTTGTTTGAGATTCCTATCTCCAAGCACTTCAAGAGCTGTAAATCTAGGTACAGGCTTTCACACACAGAAGTCCAACAATGCTGATACGATTTGAAAGATTGCGATGATGAATGTGGATAGCGAACGTCCACAGAATACCTAGCTGGTGATGGTTTCTCAGCGCTCCATCCAAATCCACAAGCACCAAACAGGTACAGAGTACTGCCCAAACTGAATCTTCTCTTTTGTGATTATTTCATTGTGGTAGTCGGGTTCGAAATGGCCTTTGTGACTTTCCAGCCCTACAAGCTATGATCAGATACGGGCGGACTAAGCTTTCTCGGATGAATGGGACCGTGGATTCCAAGGAGTAACGGCACAAGGGCTATTCGCTTGCCAATGCGCGAAGGATGGTCCTTGATATGAACTTCTCGAATGTTCTCGAAGAACTTCCCGGGAATTCGGATCTCTTCAGTCTGTCGTGGTTTTCAAGATTTGGTATGGAAATAGGTCTGCGTCTGAATGAGTGCGAAGATGCAGACAGCTGATATCTCGAAATCTATTCAAGTATGTAATCTATAGCGAGTGGAGATCATTCTGACCCTCGATATTCAGGAGTCTGGTAGCCTTTTCAGAAAGGATATTTTGTTTCAGTTTTGGGTGGGGTGTTTTCAGAGAGGACACAAGTTGTTTGGACCATGTCGTTGAAGCGATCTTGGTGTAATCACGCATGCTGCATCGTGTCCCTGAACCAATTCTCTCGCCATTCTAAGGGAATCAATAGCCGATATGAGGATAGAGAATGGCAGAAAAAGTCAATGAATAGCTTAGAACTGGCCGATCGCCTCTGACCTTGGCTTGTCCCTGGGGGCTTGAGCCAGCTTGATGTTTCACGCAGGATTCGAACATGATGAACGTGAACCAGTAAAGCTGATGCTATGCACCCGAGTATTACAACTATAAGTAGACAAAAATTACAGGCACGTCATCGAAAGATGCGGAGCAAAGAAGTCGTCATCCAATCTAGGCTCTGCGATGCACGACATTTCTGACGTCTGGGGAAATCGTGGACAAGGATATGTAAGTGCGAGACAGTTTCAGATGATGGGCTCGGTAAAGCTTATGGAGGCTCAATGGACTCATCCAACGCTTGCCATGGTGTTCCAGACATGCAAAGGGGATGGGCCTTTATCAACCATGTTTGAGTCTGCTCTTGGGCCAGTGATGAGAACTAGCAGCCTTTAACCCTCGCTTTGTTTAGCCTCTCGGACTGCTGTGACGATTCTCAAGCCGTGGAACCATCGTTAATTTACTCCCATCTTTTGGATGTACCGTCGTGATGTGTCAACACCTCGCGAGTGGTGTCAGGAAATGCTTTCAAAAGAGCAAGAGGTCACAATTGTCTCACTCTTGTACGTTGCAGCCACCGAGCTTGGCCTCTAGCTGCCCGGAGTTGGAGCCGCAAAATCTGGTATGAAAGCACGATGGGGCATTAACACGCAACGAAGGCTCGCATCCACTTTCGAACAAACTTGATAACATCGAGGATAGTGGCGGCGGCCTGGAAGGTTTCCAGGCTAGACCTCTTGGCCACATGCTTTATTCGAGAACCTTTCCACCCGATTCTTGCAGCTGAGGTGGCCAGCAGAAACGTTTCGGATTGGGAAAGAACCTGATTTACGGACAATCTAGCAAACATCGAGGTGGAAGTTTGCCGTTTCTATAGTTACTGTTTTATGACACGTGTAGCTTGAGCGTCTCTTGATTGACTCATAGGCTAGCAGCGTTACCGAGCGGTCAGAACTCTGGCTCGTTGCATGGTGTATTTCTCGGTTTTGAATTCAACATGAGCTGTACGGTGAATTCCAATGAGACCAGAGAGCTTGACGAGCGTGTTGCCCCAGACATTCGACCTGATTTCCTTGATTTCTTCTGCTCTCCTCTTGAAAGCATTTCCCATCGCTGTTGGAAAGTACCTGCACAGTAATGAGCGCTTGATCTTTGGCACCATTGTATTGCCTTTGTGTTTGCTACCTAGAGGCTCTGCGGTCTCATTCTGGGTTGTTATGAGCCTGGAATGATTTTGGAAGGGTCCACTTGGCCCAGAGATGGCAGCTACCCATGGGCTTTGTGTTCAGACTTGACTTCAGGACATGTAATTTATATAACATATTCCTGAATCAAAATTTCGCTTCGACATCGACGCACCAAATCCATTGGACCTTCCAAGTCGAGCCGTTAATAGTAGTCCGTGTGTTGGACCTCACAACTTTACAACCATCGGAAAAATGCCTGAAGACATCAGGTAAGACGTGTCCGACGAAGAAAGAGCTTTTGCCACTGCTACCACCGCAGCGGCCCCGCTTCAGTAATGATGGCAGAGAATGACAGATTACAACAGGAGCAGTCCATTACAGCATGAGGTGATGCCGTGGCCAAATGCACTGTGGAACACGTTGTCTGAAGACTGAATTCGAATTTCGAGAGCTTTGATATGATGATCTTCGAGCACCGCCAAATGACACGTAGATTCCCAGTCCGTATTGCTTAAACCAAGCTCCCAACCGAATGGCTGCCATGTTGTAGGCAGAGTAGGCATGATAGCGTGGCTGTGGATATAGCTGTCTGATACTTAATATGACACCGTAACTATATCAGTAGGATACATTCCATCGGAGTGTCAGGGCCAACTCCGGTTGGAAGTTCAAGATAAAAAGCCTCTTGCTTATGCCGATGCATCTCGAAGCGTGAAAGGAGATTCAACTTAGACACGTCTTCAGCCATCGTTCATCTGGATTCATTGATACAGTCAGTATTGTCGTATTAAATCTGAGACTTGCCCTTTTTGTGTGTCAATTTGCTGCCCTTGCCAACCCAGAGCCTGCCCAGGTCATGCCCAATCCGGTCATGACCGGATTGAGACGGATCGAGGAGCCATGTGACAAAATAAGAGAAGCACTCATGACATTGTCATGATGCGAAAGGCTTTGTTCGATATGCCTCCGTTCCAGTAAGCACAACGTACCGCCTAAACTTGACCATGACTTCTGTATCATAATCGCACGTGTGAGTTGCTCAGATGCGTTCAGGTGAATGGTCCGATCGGGCCACAAAGAGAATGGAAATTAGGAAACTTGTTTTTAGAACCACAACGCAACTGGAGACATCAGTCCAGCCCAATTGATTGTATTGGGAGGGAACCACAGCAAACAAATGCATTTGTGGGAAAGGCGGAAGGTCAAAAAAAGAAACGGTTGGGCGAACGGGTCAAAAATGGAAAAAATATTGGTTGAAACCTGGGCTCAACCGGGATTTGAACCCGCTGCTTGGTGTCAGAAAGTGGATGTCCGAATTGGTGGCTGGTAAACTTACGGGCCTCTTGCAGTGCGCGTTACCCAAAGCAAGAATCATACGACTAGACCATTGAGCCATTTCTGATTGTTTTAGGACGATCGTGAGGATTATGTAGCGGTGTACGACTCGGCGGAGCCGGATCCCACGCGGGCGGCCCGAATCGGGCTAGCGCCAAAATTGAGTTTGCGAGTGGCCCGTGCTCCTCCACACTCAAAAAAATTTGGGCTACCATGAGAGCTTCCTCGATTCAAACAAAACATGGCCGCCATCCTTCTTACACAACTTCTGTACCTTGAGTAGGACACCGGCTCCTCCCCCCACCCTAATATCGACTCCTTTGGCTTGATTCGTTCCTGTTTCTCGAATAATCAGGATGGCGGACAAGGTTGCGGCCAAGGCCCAAGAGGAAGAGCACATCATCAAGCCGCAGGCAACGACACCAGCTGCTAACACCAGCGACTGGCCGTTGCTGCTCAAGAACTATGACAAACGTGAGGATGCGATCAGCCAGCCTGCTTTGGACTTTGGCGAGAATACTTTGCTGACAGGCGCGTAGTGCTCGTGAGGACTGGGCACTTCACACCCATTCCCCATGGCTGCAAGCCTCACATGAGAGACATCAAGAGCTACAGTAAGTTGTTCCCCACCAGCACGCCCGACACGACATCAATTGCACTCTTACTAACTTTTGGCAGTCTCTTCTGGTGTCATCAACGTGAGAGCCTTTCCTCCCGCCAAACCCATCTTCCGTACTGACATCATTGCCCTGTCTAGCTCGACAAGCCCTCGAACCCCTCGTCCCACGAAGTCGTTGCCTGGGTGAAGCGCATGCTCCGCGTCGAGAAGACCGGCCACAGCGGTACCCTCGATCCCAAAGTTACAGGATGTCTGATTGTCTGCGTCGACCGCGCCACGCGCCTGGTCAAGTCCCAGCAGGGAGCCGGAAAGGAGTACGTCGCCGTCGTGCGATTCCACGACAAGGTCCCTGGCGGCCAGGCCGAGTTTGCCCGCGCCCTTGAGCTGCTCACCGGCTCGCTCTTCCAGCGCCCCCCCCTGATCTCCGCCGTCAAGCGTCAGCTCCGTATCCGAACCATCTACCAGTCCAAGCTCATCGAGTTCGACAACGACCGCCACCTCGGTGTCTTCTGGGTCAGCTGCGAGGCCGGCACTTACATCCGGACGCTCTGTGTGCACCTGGGTCTGCTGCTCGGTGTTGGCGCGCACATGCAGGAGCTGCGCCGTGTGCGTTCCGGTGCTATGGACGAGAACAAGGACCTGGTCACGCTGCACGATGTGCTCGATGCCCAGTATCAATACGGTATGTTACACAGTGGATGCACGGGTGTTTTATGGGTTGGAACTGTGAGACTGACTGGTGACAGACAACAACCGTGACGAGACGTACCTGCGAAAGGTGATCCAGCCTCTCGAGACCCTACTGCTCGGCTACAAGCGTCTCGTAGTCAAGGACAGCGCGGTCAACGCCATCACCTATGGTGCCAAGCTGATGTTGCCTGGCCTGCTGCGTTACGAGTCTGAGATTGAACAGCACGAGGAGGTCGTCCTGATCACGACCAAGGGCGAGGCCATTGCCATTGGTATCGCCATGATGTCCGCCGTCGAGATGACCACCTGCGACCACGGTGTTGTTGCCAAGGTCAAGCGTTGCATCATGGAGCGTGACTTGTATCCCCGCAGATGGGGTCTCGGCCCTACGGCCGCAGAGAAGAAGAAGCTCAAGGCCGACGGCAAGCTGGACAAGTACGGACGACCCAATGAGGCCACCCCCGCCAAGTGGACGGACTCATACACCGACTACAGCGCAGCTGGTGCCGAGGCGGCCGCTGCTAAGCCCACAGAGGCCGCTGCTGCCGACCTGCCCCAGACCGTAGCGCCTGCTGCCGTTGCCGTTGAGGCTCCCAAGACCCCCAAGACCCCCAAGGATGAGGGCGTTGCCCTGGACAAGAAGAGGAAGAAGCACGACGGTGAGACCCCAGAGGAGAAGGCAGAGCGCAAGCGCAGGAAGGCCGAGAAGAAGGCCAAGAAGGCGTCCAAAGATGAGGATGACAGTGATTAAACCTATGGCTGCACATCTGTCCTGAGCAGGAAAGTTCTTGATACCACTATATCATCATGGCTGGAGTCAGCTCGCCCGTTCCACTTGGCGTTTTTGTTGTTGTAGTATCACCGGAGGGGGTTCATCAAAAAAAGGCGTTTAGGAGGGTGGTCTAATATTGCTGCATGGACATTGCTTCCTTTCGTTCGGGGAGGCAGATAGGGACAGGCCAGCCCGCGCTTCATGGCAAATGCAAGAGGAAAATGCATCAATTCTTCAAATGTGTGTCGGAGGGTTGCAGCATTGCAACTCAGACTTGTAGTTGAACAAGCCTCTGCGGCCGGTGATCCATGACTCGATAGGCGAGGCTGAAGCTCGATAAGGTTCACGCTGCCGACGGCCATTGCCTGTCTTGTGGAGGAGATCCCGAAGAGCTTGGGGCACGAGGCCATAGCTCCTAAGAGGCTCCGGTATAAGTGCTCAACCGAGGTTTAAATCAGATGCGTATGCCTCATCAGGGAACGCGCCATTCATCGTGAAATCCATCGTCCTCGCCCACTGCGAGCCGATTTTGCGAGCAAGCCTTGAAAGAAAATCAGTTGACCTTCGAGACGTTTCCTTCCACGACGGACTCGCTGGAAGCAACTGGCCGTGGCGCGGATGAACGTCGAAGCCAGGGGCTTGTTCCAGCCAGTCACCACCACGACAGGACGACTTTTGGTATCTCACATGCTTGCGTGTTCTGCCCTTTCTTCCAAAACCCATTTGGTTCCCTCGCGCCCACCGTGCTCTGACCTCCGGGGGGGGGCTCCTGATTGCGTGAGCACGTTTTACCCGATCCTCTCTGGCGGTTTCTGAGCGGTAGCGTCGCCCACTCCTGGGACGGAAACAACAGACTCGCGGTGTCGCCAACGCCCAGGCCAATCGCACGATCAAGAGCGTAAAGAAAAGAGGCTGAGAAAACAGGGAAACAAGCGTGCACAGAACGGAACAGAACAGAAAATGTTCCGGATCGAAACGTCGTTCGCGCCTCTCTATGAGCCCCTGAAACTCGACACTTACGAGTCCACCGTTTCGTGGGGCCAACGCCCCCCCCCCAACCTACCCTTCCCATCACGAGAAAGTACCCCCCATTCGCATGCAGTGCCTGCCCGCCCACCGACCTGTGGAGAGCGAGCAGTGCTTCATGTTTCGTCAGAACCAGACCGGTTCCTGATGGTGTTCGTGGGAGTCTGGGCACGGAGACAACCTCGAGTCAAATGCCTCACTCGCTCATCCCGGAAACAAGTTTACCCCCATGGGTTGCATCTCGAGCCAGGGTCCACGGCACTGCCTCGATGCACGCATATGTCTTTAATTTCACAGTTCGGCACTCGTCTCCTGGGCGCGTGTCGCCAAAGACAACCGATCTGTCTAGCCTCCGCCCATAGGCACATGTGCCCACGTCCAGGACGTCATCTCGAGGAAACTGCATTGCGTTGCCATGCCGCCTGGCACGAGTAGCCCGCTGCTTAAGGTTCCCACTACTCCATCATCGCCGTCATCCAGAGACTCGGCCGACAATGCCGTGTTCGATCACCACAGGCTCGTTTTGGCGATAGCGAGCGACAGTGGCTTGCGAAGTCTACATATGTGTGGTATAGAACCGGCTACACGGAGACGTGGTCTAAGGCTTCGGAATCCGGGAAGGGGCCGATAGAAACGACCGCGTACTACATGTGCTATGATCGGCCGGAGGACCGTCGCACTGCATCAGACGGTTTTGTTTCGACTGGTCCGGTGACAGGAGCGACACTAGCCTGTCACGTCGTTTGATACGGAAGCTCGACTGATAAGGAACGGGTGGTGGTTGTCAAAAATTTGGGGCGGGCTTAAGTTGGAGAAGAAAGTTTCCAGAGGATCGGGATGTGCTTCGTAGAGTTTGGAAATTCTCCGACTCGGATCTGCACTCGCATTCGGCTCCATGCACGCAAAGTAACCGCGTTGATCGATAAGGCTGGTAGCGTCCTAAAACAGTACATGCGAGCCACACGTCACCAAGTGTCTCGGCACCCATGACGGAAAGCGGGTCGCAGTAGAGCGAATTCAGGACGGGAGGCAGCCAGAGAACGTGAAAACAGAAATAGAAAAGAATGAAAGAAAAATTTAAGGAAGGGGAAGAAAAAAAGACCCGCTTCCCACCTTGGAATTCTTCTGGAAAAGGAAGAAGCCGTGCAAGGACCACAGTATATAGTAGGGAGATCTTACCCACCGACCAATGGAACTCCAGGGCCGCGTAAAGTGGGAAAATCCCATAGCAAAGGCTTGAAGACCTCATTTCAGCAGAGCCTCAGGAGGTCGAAACATGGGGGGAGCGGGACCCGCCAGCATCAACAGGGTGGGCGGGCCGGACGGCGAGGTGCCCACCCGTGCAACGCACCCGGCGAGTGAGAGCGAGGAAAGAAGTCCAGGCCCTGCCCGTCTGCCCTCAGATCGGTTCGGCTTGCTGGGACAGGCCAGCCTTGTCGAAGGGTGCCAGGGCACGGGGCCGTGGTTCAAGGGATTGCATATGCCCAGGGCCTGTTCGCGCCCGGCACTAGGAGCTCGCATCCTTGGGACCTTTATGCCCCCACCTGTGTCGCAAGTACGTGCGCCTCAGACAGGGCAAGTCGGGATGAACAGCCAGACATGCCAACGGGGAGAAGTTCAACACTGCATACCTGGCTGGTTTCCATGTGCATGACCGTCCTGTAATGACAGCGGGCGATGTCCTCGAGATGGCAGGGGGTGCTGAGGAGGGAGGGACTGTGGTCGCTGTCCGATGGCTCTGTCCGTGCCCCCCCAGACTGGGCTGTGGTATAAAACGACGGGGAGCGACTGCCCACCGCTCGCGAGATGTCGTGTATGTGTATCGCCTGTCTTTCTCTGACGGTTGCTCTTGCAGATGAGACAGACAGTTACGTCCTCACCTCTGGAAAGCAAACAGCCACCCATAATCTCCCACCCAGGTCAGGACCGAGCGTCGTCTCAAGGGGCTTTATCGTCTTGGAAGACTCACCTCATCACCACATATTTGCCTCACTCTCATCGATAAATACTCGCCTTCGGCAGCCTTTCCTTCCTTCTTTAATGAACAATCACTCGCATATGAAAATTCCTAATCGGTCTAATCTCATCCACAAACTTTTGACACAACCATGATCTCTCTATCCAAAGCATCCCTGGGCGCCGCGCTCCTCAGCTTATCAACATTATGGGTTGGACAAGCAGCGGCGGCACCCAGCAGGGCCGGACTGTTCTTCGTGTGGGATGTCTTAGAGTCTAAGGGCCCGTCAATAGCCCGGGACTTCCCAGACCCTGCGATCATCCAAGGTGGGGATGGCTGGTACGCCTTTGCGACAAGGCCGATCGACGGGAGCCAGAGAAACGTCCAGTGGGCCAAGGCTGCAGACCCTGAGGGCCCATGGACGTACATCGACTCAGACCTTCTTCCCAACGCAGGAGCATGGCAGGATAACGCCAACGTCTGGGCTCCTGATGTTCGCCAGGTCGCCGACGGGACGTACGTGATGTACTATGCAGCACAGCTGCTTAACAGCAGCCATCACTGCATCGGCGCGGCGACGGCGGACGACGTTACGGGTCCGTGGACAGCAAAGGACGAGCCATGGGCGTGCGACCTCGAGCAGGGCGGGTCGATCGACCCGTCCGGGTTCTACGACGAAGAGACGGGGCGGCGGTTCGTTGTGTACAAGATCGACGGCAACTCGATCGGAAACGGGGGCGACTGCAACAACGGCGTAGCGCCGATCGTTCCCACGCCCATAATGCTGCAGGAGGTTGGTCCGGACGGCATCACGCTGATCGGCGACGCGACCCAGATCCTGGACCGGACGGACGCCGACGGCCCGCTGGTCGAGGCGCCGAACTTGATCAAAACCGAGGAGGGCTCATATGCACTCTTCTACTCGAGCTGGTGCTACACCGACACGAGATACGACGTCAAGTATGTGCTCTCCAAGTCGGTGGAGGGCCCATACACGAGGACGAGGTCGCCCTCGCTGGTCGAGACCAGCAATTTCGGCCTGACGTCGCCCGGCGGCGCAACGAGCATCGTGGGCGGTGGGTTAATGGTGTTCCACGCCAACTGCGACGTCGAGACCGGGGCGCGATGCATGTACACTGCCAATTTTACCGTGACTGGCACGAACGTGCTCGTGAACTGATCCATCGGTCAATTAGTGTGGGCATTTGGGTACTCGCATTTGCATCGGCGTTGGCGTTTGTTGGCATTTGCAAGAGATTTCCACTATTGTATCAAGGGAGAGGGAAGCATCATGCTGGCCTGAAGAACCTGGTAAAGATGTAATGACTGTAATGAGTGGCGTTCGGGTTTCAAGGGCAGGGACATGGCCCTGGTCGAAGGCGTGGGCGTGGGCATGGGCATGGGAATGGGCATAATGGACGGCGGGCGTATTCGGAAAAGAGCAGAATTGGCCGAGCCGAGAGCTTATCTTTGGGATTTGGGACGAAACGCACTTGGAAATACCAGTAGATACCTAGAAACACCCGCAGTGACTATTAGAAATATTCCTAGTCTTGTTCAAACACGAGGGATGATCCGGAAGCAGTCTTTTCCAGCTGGCGTCACGCAGAGCATGAGGTCGATGAGGCAGTGTGTTGTTCCTGCTGTGTCGAGGTATTTCCTGCCGACGGCAGCAGCGCAAGGAAGGGACGAGCCTGATGGTCGCCTTTCAGATGAGTGACAGGGTGTTCCCCAGAGAACGACCGGCGCATCTTGGAGACGAGGTGAAGTTCGGCACGGGTTCCTCTCCGTGGAAGTGCGCAGGTGTTGGAAAGGTGGATAAAGTGACGTTGAAAAGGTTTGAGGATTTGCAGCAGCCAGAAACGGCAGCAAAACGATCCGATCCAGTCTGGTCGTATCTGCCCTGCTGCAGATCCTGCCCCAGCGTTACAGTTGGGGGCACGTCCCACAGCCTACGGCCGCCTGTGGCCAGAACTGGCAGGCCTGGACCATGCGGTCCAACGGCCCCTGGCAGCCAGGCTTCCTGATTCGGCCGACTGACAGCTGCCGATCGTCCAGGGGACCCCCATGCAATCTCTAAGCGCTGGGGTTGACGAGTAACGGGCCAACAGAATGATGTGAGCGAAAGGCTATGGCTAGCTCGGCACCCTCGCCTTTGACCATCACATTCTGGCATCAACTACTCGACTAGCTATGCGCTGCAGTAACTGTGCCAATTCCGCAACGATTTGATTTTGAAGGTGAGTCTTGGTATTCGCTGATGCAGAGTATGAACATCTAGGTAGCGTGAATGGCACGACAACACAGACTCATTGCCTCGGTGACAGCAACTCGGCCCCCATCTCCATCGCCTTTTTTGTGAGGATGACTCTGCTCGAAGGCAGCGGGAGAGTCTATTGACCTGACCGACACTGACAAGCATTCCTCTCAAGGAGAAAATAACAGACTCTCAAGGCCCAATACAGCCGTGGTCGTGCGAATATCACGCCAATTCTACCACTTCTGTGGGTCAGCCCCAAATATTTATGGATGCATGGAGGGCTACATTGCTTAACCGCCGGCGGGTGGCCAGGCCAATCAAGACGCACGTCGCCATGTGCACCCCGACGCACAATGGGCCGGCCTGCGTGCTCTACCCACACGGGACAGACCTTGGCCCGATCCAGGGCCAGGGACTCGTCCGATGTATGATGAGCTCCCAAGCTGTTGGTCTTGGGGGCCGGGGTCCGCTGGCAGCCACACCGTTGGACTGCATCGCGAGGAACTCTCCCACTGGCCCAATTTGGAGGATCACCATCGATGTTGGCTCCCCCCCAGCGGCTGGATAACGTGTGATAGTGACCTCTGCCGACATTAGGTTCACTTTTCCTCCGATTTCGAGCGGTGTTCAGAAATTGTGCCACATTGATATCTTGCTCTTCTCCCCAGCTGTAATTGTTTCTCGCGATCTAATTTCTGTTTCCGTTCTGTGTATCTTCGCTTAATCTCGAATTCTCTGTTGTCTTTTGCTTGTCTGTATTCTTTCTACCATACCTAATTTCTTTTAATCGACCGTATCGGAAAGTACCTCCTGGTTGAGGACACTGATTCGATCTTCGCTTCGAATAAACACAAGCCACCAAGACCTTAATACCGGCACGAATTACTGCCTAGACAACTCACCAGTATCCATTCATTCATTTCCTTCCCTTAAACAGAAGTGTTCAGGAGACCATGGCTTGCCGATCCACGTATATCCTGTTGGCTTTGGTCCTGCCCTACAATGTTCTCGCTCTTCAGGTCGCACCGAATTCTCCATGCTCTTCCGTTTGCATAGACTCAACGGCACTGGATGCGTCGGACCCAAACTCATCCAATACAGAGCCTTCGGACATCGTCTGTGAAGATGCCGACTTCACAAATACGGTTGATGGTTCGAAGTGGAAGCAGTGCATGAGCTGCCTGCAAAACAGTACCTTTTCCCAAGGTTCTGAAAGTGATCAGTACTGGTTCATACGTGAGTCTATCTCGGCTCCCGTGCATAATACACCAAGCTTGATCCTCACAAGTACTCCAGACAATCTTCGATATAGCTTCGACTTCTGCGTTTTCGGATTCCTCGATGGGACTGGATCAGGATCGAATCCTTGTGAGACATCTAGCGCATGCGGCACTCTCAGAACTTCACTGGAACACGGAAACTTGAGCACCACCGACCCCGAGTTCGGGTATTGTGACGATGGAGCAGTGGCTGGATCGTCTTTCAGTACTTGTCTGGATTGCGTACGCTCCGGTGGCAACACTCAATATGTGGCAAATGGTAAGCCAGCATCCTTGCTCCAGAAGTGAATACATGCTTACTTCAAACAGCCCTTGTGGCCTTGCAAGCTGGGTGTCTTCAGAGGCCCAACTCCACAGAGGCCCTTGGTCTCAATGGCTCTGTCTTTTCTGAAAGAACCATTACCATCGTGGATTCAGCGACACTGAAAAAGTCACCAGAGACTGCGCCGCTCAGCACACCCGCCATTGCAGGTATAGTGGCTGGAGCTGTCGTACTCGTTGTATTGGTCTCGGCATGCATACTCATTCGGTGTCGCAAACGGAGAAACCGCGCGGCGATTGGTACCAACCCCCAATGGAGCAAAACTCCAAGGTCTCACAAGCGGAAGTCATCGTTCTCTTTCCGCTGCCGGAAGATCCTGGCCTCGCCGATGTCGCCTAAGTTCTTCCGTGATGACCTTACGCCTGTGGAAGAACATCCTCCGTATGGCTCACTTGATGCGATGGCCACGTCCCAGGTGTCTGGAGTCGCATCCACTGTCGAATCCTCTCCACAGGAGCGGTATTATATCGAGTCCAAACAAAAGCCATCAAGGCCGGCATACGAACAAGTCTGGAGCCCTCAGTTTGCACCACCGGAGTTCCAGACTATTTACGTCCCAGAGGAGGAGCAAAAGCAACCCGACCCGCCGATGAACTTTTCCCTGCCGGAGAAGAAGAGTTTCTCGGAAAAGAGATCCCTCACTATCGACACGACTCTTGCTCCACCCAAGCCAGCTCGTCAATCACCAAAAGCAGACACCTTCAGCGTGCTGAAATCCATCCACCAACCTTCCGTACCACCCTCACTTCCACCACCGTCCACACATTACCGGCCAACTAGCTACACTTCCACCACATCGTCGCCATCACAAGCGTCCAGCATCAAGACGAGGGGCAACATGACCACCATGAGTAGCCAAGGCAGCGGGTATCCCAGTCTGACCACCCCGTGCTCGGCTTCACCGCTGTTGAAGCAGAAGCACGGCTGGCCGAGCCCTCCCCGCGAGAGCCCGGGTGGCTGGTTCCCGCCGCCGCCGCCACCCCCGGGCAATGCTCCCAGGGCCGCTTCTTCGTCGTCTCCCTTCAGGGGTGCGCGGAAGACCAGCGGCAATGCTGTGAAGAAGGCGAGAAGGGAGAGCGGGAGTCCGGTGGAGACTCATCAGATCCAGATCTCGTTCCCTGCGCCGCCGCAGAGGTAATGGAGGAGTTGGGGTGTGTATGAAATGCGTCTGTAATGCAATATGTATACGTACTAATGAGGACGAAACGTTTCTGCAGTTTGGGTTGCTGGGAGATACCAATATAGCTTGGCGTTTGTTGGTTATAGCAGGCATTTTGGGTACGTGCATTCGCTGCAAGTTTTAGTTACAATTCTATCTTTGCCCCCATGGCCAGCAATACAAGAATATGCACCGACATTATGTAGCAACGTTGGGGACCTTGGCATTTGGTTATTCGCAAGTGTCATGTATCGAGTTGGAAAATTCCAGGTAGCCTGCCAATTCAAGTTGAGTCGTCTCAGTGTCAAGCCTTTCGAGCCATCGCATAGTCCATGTCCTCCTGTGATGGGATGTCGATGTCGGTTGGACCGTCTGTTCTGTCTAGGTAGAAATGTAAGGTGATTTCATGACGCCCAACCTGAGGAAATGATTCAATTTGGCCAGGCCGATCAATCTAGAAGCAAACACATAAGAATGGTGACTGAAGTTCGCCTCACTGTCCAAAAATCATGAGTACTGCGTGTCTGGAGGTCTGAAGCCATATCCTGCTGCCAAACTTCGATGTGCAAGTCTCATGTCTGGCCCACACTGTGCAAAGCAACCGCCTCTGGGGATCTTGGGAACTTTGAAGATAAACATAGCTAACAACAAGCTTCACATGCTGGAAAGTGCCTGAACTTTTTAAGCCAAGCATACCCGTCTCCACTTGGAGAACAATGCAGCGTCCCACGTAAAATACGGAGCAAGTCGTGATGCAGACGATTCCAACCAGTTGCGGCCGGAGCACCAAGATAAGTAGATGAAATAAATGAGTGAGTGAGCTCAGATTGTAATTTCATCACTGCTCTGTACTTGCTTGCCTCCCTCCATCGTCAACGCCTTCAGGTTGGCTCTGAAAACCCTTACCCTAAGAATTTCTAAAAGTGCCTACTATTCCACCCTACCTGCTATTCTGCAATAATTTAAGGTATCTTTGCTTTAGTAGCACTTCGGGACAGCTTCTGTTCTGTCTTGAACAGCTTTTAAGGGTTTCCCACACAACATTCGTGAGATTGAGAGGGTTCAAGCCTGAGATGTGGGGGATTTGAGATGAATGGGACTGGATTTGACTGATAAGTCACTCCTCAACGAGCCGGTGCACATTGGCAAGTTCGGCACAGACAGAGACTAATATGACCTCACATTCTAGTCAGGACCAGATAGGGCTGTCTACGATTTTGGAAACGGCGCATAACCCGAAGTAATATAGAAGGTACTATAGGATAGCCTCCTGTGAGATAACCCCATGTGGGATAACCAATTCCGTTGCCTTGCATACTATCAGCTCTTTCCAAAGATGTCTGTTTGCCGCGGCCCGTCTTTAGCGGGACCCCTGCAGATTGACCATGTGCTGCCGCCTATCGACAGTCCCGGATTGACAAGGATACGTCAGAGCCAGTGGTTTATTTTTCGTCCGGCAACAAACACTTCAAATACGATTCTGTTTCTTCGACGGGTTCGCATTTTACTTGCCGCAGATCCTTAGTTCACAGGAGCAATTGTTGCAGCCATGAGTACCTCGAATTCAGCCCCACGGTGGACAGCCCTCGCGCGCGACACCAACGAGACGAGCATCCAGCTGGCCCTGAATCTCGACGGCGGCGCATTCCCACCAGAGACCGACTCGAGGCTCGTCACGGCGCAAGGGCATGCATCGCAGTCAAGCAAATCGCAGACGATAAGCGTTAACACAGGAATCGGCTTCTTGGACCACATGCTCCACGCGCTCGCAAAACACGCCGGCTGGAGCTTGGCGATCGCCTGCAAAGGCGACCTGCACAGTGAGTCACTGCACCGTCCAGCCTGAGCCGATGCCTGACCAATTGGCCCCCATATGGAGACCTGCAGAGACTCTGACACCCGTCTCCCCATAGTCGACGACCATCACACCGCCGAAGATGTCTGCATAGCGCTCGGCAGCGCCTTCGGCACGGCGCTGACCTCGATGGCGGGGCTCGCGCGCTTCGGCTACGCATACGCACCACTCGACGAGGCGCTCAGCCGCGCGGTCGTGGACCTTTCGAACCGTCCTTACAGCGTCGTGGAACTGGGCCTGAAGCGCGAGAAGATCGGCGACCTGAGTTGCGAGATGATCCCGCACTGCCTGCAGAGCTTCGCGCAGGGCGCGCGCGTCACGCTGCACGTCGACTGCCTGCGGGGCGAGAACGACCACCACAGGGCCGAGTCGGCCTTCAAGGCGCTGGCCGTGGCGATACGCATGGCGACGAGCAGGATTCCCGGCAGGGAGGGCGAGGTGCCGAGCACCAAGGGGACGCTGAGCGCGCTGGGGTAGTGGAACGGTGCGAGCGGCGATATCATGGCCATTCGGTGAAACCACGGGGTATCTCCCGCGGTTTCCCACAAGCAGCCATAGACAGCAGCAAAACAGCCCCCTAAGCCCATGGCATAAATTCATGAGCGTGAAGACGTGTAGCAGGTGCTCCAAGTTGTCGTGAAGACGCATAGAAAGTATAACGATAGACATGCGTACAAGGAGTGTAAGAAAGCATTAGATCGCATCGAATGCAAAAGTCAGTATGCAAACCACCGTGTGGTTCCATGTCCGTGACCACCCTCCTAGGCCAGCTCCGTACTCTGCCGCATCTCGGCCGGCGGTCCTGGGACGGCCCAAACGGCTCAAACGGCCCCACTTCCCCGAGCTCTCGTATGACGCACCCTGCGAGCTTCTGCATTTTGCCGGGACAAGCTCCAAAACTCACTCCTCACTCGCGCAGCCAACATCGCTCCAGGTAACTCACACGACCATATCAAACAATTAAATTCCTAGCCCTCTCATTAAGCCCATTTTCCCAATTGAGGGACCACCGCCTGCGCTCTTCTCTCTTCGGCCTGGGCCACAGGCCATGAGCCCAAGATGCGGTCCCACGGAGCAATGAAGGACGAGGAGGCAATCGATGCCGCGAAGGAGGCGACGCGCGGGGCCGTCTACGGCGCCGTCAAGTGGGGTGCTTTCACGGGCATCCTCGGCGGGATTGGGTACCTCACATCGCCCCTGTACCGGAGCCTGACGATTCAGTTCAAAGTGTAAGTGACCGGTCTGGCTGGGTTTCGGCCTTTGTATTTCCGTGGCAGCACGCCCAATTGACCTATCATCTCACCAGGTACCTTCAAATGTCAGGCATGGCGTTTGGGTCCATGGTCGAGGCCGACAGCAGGATACGGCAGTATGAGGCCCACGTGAGGATGCAGCGGCGGATAGCGAGGGACAGAGCAATGTGGCAGAAGTTTGAAGAGGAGTACGGAAAGGACGACGATGAGTGAGAAATGGTCGCGAACGTCCGGAGGGAAAAAAGGTTCATCATGTCTCATTATAGACGAACTGAACAAAGCCTTCGTGTACATTATCAGATGTGCCTCCAAGCTCATCAATCATTTTTGTATTTTGGATCCACCCGACCTTCCCGAATCCAGAGCCAGAGCCAGAGCCAGAGCCAAAGCCAACGCCGTGCCATGCCAAACAATACTGCCCACCGAAGATGTTGGGCGGTTCATCATGTTGATTTCTTGGGGATCTCGAACTTCTTTGGATCCATATTCAGCTTGCACAGCCGGACGACGCAGCCGCTCAGCTGTAGGAGTGTCTGCACGCCCTCCAGAATCTTCATATGCGTTGTGCCGATCTCCTTGATGAACTCGAGCTTCGCGTGCTCGCTGAGCGTCGGGATCGTCTTGGTGACCTTGAACATGGTGCTGATAATGTCATGGCTCGAGTAACCCAGGTCCCACAGCTCCCTCAGCGTGTCCAGCGCTGAGTCGACGTTGCCCTCGAAGCAGGCCTTCAGCATCGCCTGCACCTTGATCGGGTGCGGCGAGTCCACCACCTTGAAGACGTTGTCGCCCGAGACCATGCCGAAGCCGGCCCACGTAGACTGCAGATTGTTGATCGCCTGCCGCATGTCGCCCTCGGCGCTGAACACCAGCGCCGCGAGCCCGTCGTCATTGTAATCGACCTTCTCTGCCTCGATGATCTGCATCAGGCGCTTGACCACCTGGCCGTCCGTGAGCCGCGCGTACCGCAGGATCGCGCACCGCGACTGCAGCGGCTCGATGATCTTGTTGGACTGGTTGCACGCGAAGGCGAAGCGCGTCGTGTTGGAGTAGATCTCCATCGTCCGCCTCAGCGCCTGCTGCGCGCCCGACGTCATGCTGTCGGCCTCGTCCAGGATGACGATCTTGTGGCGGCCCGCCGGCAGCGTGACCTTCTTCTGCGCGAAGCCTTTGATCCGGTTCCGCACCACGTCGATTCCACGCTCGTCCGAGGCGTTGAGCTCCAGGACCGCTTCCTTGTAGGCGTCGCCGAGCAGCTGGCGCGCCAGGCAGAGCACGCTGGTCGTCTTTCCGATGCCTGGCATGCCGCTGATGATGACGTGCGGCATGTTGCCATCTTTTGCTATGATCTTGAGGCGCTCGATAGTCTCTACGTTTCCGACGATGTCGTCGAGGAAGATGGGTCGGTATTTCTCAACCCTGTTGTATCAAGTCAGCCAAGCCCTTGAGTTTGTGGCGCGCAGCGCAGGGTGGGCTCACCATGGCAGTTCGTAGTTGGGGTTGCCATTTGTATTTGCTGTCAAGACCTTCTTTGCTGCTGAAGACGAGGACTCGCCAACCTCTTCAACCCTGGCAGCAGGCATTTTGTCGTCGTATCGATGGGCGCAAAGAGGGGGAGTGGTGGTCTTTGGTTGACAAGGTGTTTGGCGGGATGGATTTCAATTAAAGCGCGTCCCAGCCTGGAGACGCGACGGCGTGACGGCAGGTACCGACAGGGGCCCTTGCGTCTGTTTGCCCCCCAGCATGCCGATAGCCAAGAGATTTCAGCCTCCATTCCAACCTTCAGGTCTACCCTCCACTCGACCTCACCCTTGACTTGGATCGGTCAAAGAGCTTTCAGGCATCTTCATATTTTCCAGGGAAACACTTTGGAAACTCTTCAACGAACTCTCTTGGTCACTTTGGCTGGGCTGTTCCACCCGGTCTACAACAATCTTCGACACGACGATTATGGGCAAAGAACGGCCCCTGCTCGGGATGACCAAGAAGAAAGTCTCCGAAGACAAGGTCTCCAAGCACGAGAGCAGGCACAAGAAACACAAGCGACCCAATGCCAAGCCCGAAAATAGTGATGACGAGAGTTCAAAGGTTGGCCTCATAAGCCCTAAACTGGCACAAGAAATTGCGCTGGCTCTCCGTCCACGCTCTCACTCAAGGAGTGACAGAGATTCTAATCCGAGTGGACGAATCTCGAACTTAGCCCCCCTCCGTTAAGACAAATGTCAAGGTACCACCACCACCACTCTATCGATATATACTGACTTGGCCTGGTATCTAAGGATCCAATTGAGCAGGAAGGTGGCGTCTCTCTCTGCCAGCATGACGATGAGAATGCTGCCAGCGATGAGCCTCTCACCAAGGAAGAGAAGAAGCGGCGCAAGAAGGAAAAGCGGTTCCGCGAAGAGGCACTCAAACAGCTGATGGACCAGGAGCTAGGTCCCTCGCCAACCGCGTCTGGCCTCCACGTAGAGGCTGGCGCGGAGCGAAAGGGCAAGAAGAAACGCGACAAACGGTCAGCGCAACAAGCACAGCAGTCAGAGGAGGCTGAGGAAGCTTGCGTCACTTCAACAGAAGCTCACGAGCCGGCCGATGGTGAAGACGTCTTCATGGTTGACGTCAATCCCACGCCGGCCAACCGGGAGAAACTACGTGCTCAGTCCGAGGACGAGGACATGGAAGATGGGGGTGCGCTCCTGCCCGAGATGCAGCCGGGATACACTGTACCGCCCTCGGGGAAGAATCGAGTGATCAGGCGCCGTCTTCAATTGATCGACCGGGAGAGGGCAAGGATTCAGAAGAAGCTGGGTGTCAAAGAGGGCTCTGCCGAGAATGCGCAGAAGGTGCAGCAGCTGCTCAACGAGTTCATCAAGACTTATGACGCCAAGGCCGAGCAGCGAGAGATCAGAAAAAACGAGCGCAAGCGGAAGGAGTCCATACGTCTCCGCTGCAGGAGAGGCAAGGCCCCGGGGTCGCGCAACTAGAAGTTGTCGCAACCGACGGGATCTCGTTCCAGATCTGGAAAAGTTCCCAAGCACCTGCAACAGGTCTGTCGGCACTTGAGTAAGCCCGCAGTGGACAAAAGCGATTAAATGCGCCAGAGAGCGCCTTCTCGCGTCGAGAAACCCAGGTCGAAGCGAGCTAGACTTGACAAGGCTCCGAAAACACGGACGAAACATGTTGGGTCATTGGCCCTCCGGCCGTTGTAGGAAGTCTACCGCTGAAAGGAAAGTGATGAGACACCCAGAGATGAAGAGGCACGAACTGCTTATGTCACATCACCAAAGTGTGGGGGAGTTTATTCACTTTCTGGGCTCTGGGCGGTATCGAACCCTGCGGGCGATAAGGTCGTCGCTGTCTGTCAAAAAGGATCCCGGAATTTTGAGATGGACGGAATGGCTTCTACCATGCACATTTCAAGCTCACCTGAAAACCAAATGAACAGGCAGAGATGCCAGATGATTCGAATTCGCTATGCTGGAGATGTGTAGTCGTTAATTACATTTTGGTACAATTTCCCCCCTTTCCCGTGTGATCCCATGCAGTCATGCTGGGCCATATCTCGACCGATCATTCCCTCATCATAGAAACACGGTTTTATTTCTTGCTGTCGTCCTTCTCAGACTTGTCTTCCTTGCCCTCCTCGCCGGCTCCCTTCTTGGAACCGCTGAACACCTCCTTGACTTGATCCATAATAAGCGTCCCGTATCCCTCTCCATTCTCGAGCGTCTCCTTCTCTTTCCTGGCCCTCTCTGCCCTCCAGTCCTCCTTCTCACCGCCCATCCATAACCTCGAGACGATGCCTCGGGACGCCGCCTCCTTCTTCTCCCTTGCCTCTTGCAGCGCGTTCCGCTCCGCCTCGGGCAGCAGGGCCTCCCTCCTCTCCCTCTCCAGGCGCATGAGCTCCTGGTTCCGCTTCGCCTTCTCGGGCAGCCCGCTGGCGAACATGGTCTGCCACCGCCGGTCGAAGCGCTGCGTCATCGACTCGCCCGTCCAGTCGTACGCGAGCACGTTGGTCGCCCAGAAGGTGCCGCCCGACAGGAGCATCGCCTGCAGGCCCACCCGCCGCGGGGGCATGAGGAGGGCTATTGGGCCGAGGATCGCGACGCCGATCGCGCTGTTGTGTAGCCATTGTGGGGTTTGGGTCTTGGGCGCTGCTGCTGTGTTGTCTGTTGCTGGCTGGGAGGATTGTGGAGGGGGTGGTTGCGCCGAGGGCGGTTGTTGTGTCGCCATTTTGGCTGGTTCTCGATATTTTGGGGTCTGCGTCGGCTAGAATTCCCACTGTATCCTTCAATCGGAGAGCACTCGTGTCCGAGAAGATACAAAAATGTATAGTCCGGCTAAAGTCGTAGAGGATTGTAATCAAGCAAACTCCCGAATTCTCATGACGACCTCGAAAACCTTCTTATCTTATCGGGTGCAGGGGCCACCTGCATGGGCTGCAGGGCTGCCATCAAGGCGGAAAGCATGAGTACAACCGCGAACTCCCGTCTTGGCTTCACCACCACCTTTTTGCTCCCACTCTCGTGCTAAACGCAGCGTCGAATGACGTTTGTGGATCTCAACGCGTTTGAATGTTTCAAAGACGGCACAGTTTTTCCAATTACAGAATGGAAGGAGTCGTGCACAATATACAGCCAGTGCGAACCCACAACCGGCGTCGAGTCTGCCTTGGTTTTCATCTGACCAGGACAGAATTGCCGTGACAGTGACGAGCAAAGCCTATCTCATTCTCACGCGAAAAGATTGTTGGTCTCTCAGGCCGATGCATTACAAATTCCTGGCGGACGTGCCTGTCTGCTCGCGATCCAAAACATGCCCCAAGAGGTGATTGCGTGTCCATCCGACCTGAATCGCCTTCGGAACCAAGTGTATTCCCGGACGAGGCCGGTGGGCAGCTGTGGCATACCGATCTTGGCGAAAGATGAAACCTACCGACCAATGAGTGCGTGGTCAATCAGTCGTGCAGTTTGATCTGAGATCCCCGTCATGCCTCTGCTACCTACCGTGAACTATTCTGATCCAAGCGGCGTTTCATCCCGCCTTCATCCCTTGTGGATCGCCAAGCCGTCGAAAGACGAGCTCGTCTCTTTTTATGAAGAGCGGGATGTGCATCTCTTCTACTTCATTCCCACAAAATGACAGTCTCTGGGAGATAATATCTAATCCACACGGATCTACAAGCGCTGTGCACTTGAAGCCACTCTAATCATTACTAACCTCCCATACTCCTCACGACATGCTGTGCAAGTCATTCACCGTACTGGCTGCGGCCAGCCTGGCTTCTGCTGCGACGCCTTCGGGATTTCAGCCAGGCTCGACTACGGAACTCATCGTCACATACAATGGAGTTCAAGCGCAGAGTGGCTCTGTAGTAGCTAGGGATGGTGAGCTTGTTTTACCACAATAACCCACTCTCGTGGAGAAGGATCAACACTGAACTCAATGCACAGGCACTGCAAGTGAACCCAAACTGGCCACAACGCAGCGTCTGAACGGCACCTCGTACGCTGTGCTGATGATCGACCTCGACATCCCGACACAACCACCCAGCACACTCCTGCACTGGATGCAGACTGGTCTCACACCCGCGACTGCAGCAACCGCTCTCAATACGACTGCAGGGAAAGCCCAGGCGTTCGCACTGCAGACCGGCCAGACGGCAGCCTTTGCGACCTACCTGCAACCCAACCCGCCAGCAAGAGTGCCGCTGTCTCATCGGTACACGCAGATTCTCGTCGACACCACTGGTGCCCAGCAGACTGCCCTCGACAGCCTCAAGTCCGCGGCGCAGAACCGCCAGGGCTTCCAAGCAGAGAAAGTGCTCACCGCGGCCGGCCTGCAGAACAAAGTCGTCGCCGGTAATTTTTACAACGTCACGAATGCTGGACCAGCTGCCGCTGCGTCGAACTCCTCGTCCTCGGGAGGCTCAGGCTCAGGTTCAGGCTCTGGCTCCAGCTCTGGCTCGAATAGTACCTCAGGCCGTGGCAGTGGCAGTGGCAGTGGCAGTGGCAGTGGCAGCGGCACTGGTGCTACAACTGGTTCTGGAACCAATTCTGGAACCAACGGAACGCGACCTGGAACCAGCACAAACGGAGCTGTCGTCCAAGAGTCCAAGAGCATGACGGCTTTGGTCCTCCTCGTTGTCGCCACACTATGCCTGGGAGTGTAGAGAGGCTGACAAATCCGTCGGATCGGTGCTGAGCGATATTCTGTCTTTACAAACTGATTGTAAATGCTGAAAATTGAAGGAACGTCGAGAACGTCAGATCCACAAGCTTCCGTATCATGGCATGTAAATAGTTCACGATAGAATTGAAAAGAGAACCGATGAAGCCAAGCGTCGAGCAACGGCCCCACTTAAAGGGGCCGGCATTGAATGCCTGCGGCCTCAAGCTCTCCATCCTATCTAAGCTCCGCTTAGGATTAACCCCTTACGGAGCACTAGTCATCGTCTCGCCCTGCCACTTTGGAAGTCCCCTCGGCTCGCCCTTCCCTGGCTTGAATTAAGCCTTCCCTGGCAACGGACCAAATCTGTGCACTTATACAGTACTGCCTCCCGCGCGGCAATCCAGCCTCCTTCTACAAACACACTTTGGACATATTCAGCTCTCGTGGTCTTCATTCATCCCGTCTCCGAGATGAGTAATGGGATTCTGCGTGACAATAGTGTCACATCGGAGATGAGCCTCGAATATGCTTTGATTTCCGTCAGGCAGGTCTTTGATAGGTAAGCCTTGATCTGCTTTCTGACAAATGGCGGACTTCCGAAAGCCAGTCCGGGCTTGCACTGTTGTGGGATATATGCTGGGCTGCAGTCCACTTATGATTATGTTGCGGAATGTGTGCACATGAAAATAAGCCCTCTCGATTTCAGAACAGAAGTTGAGTAGTATCCCTATTACGTTATAATTGCCCCGATATTATCACAAAATCATCTTCTGGTCAGCTTCTATACTCCAAATCCCATTACACTATACCAGCGCTATGGCAAAGACCGTGGTTATTCTGGGGGCCTCCTTTGCGGGCATCCCCATAGCCCACTACCTGCTCGCCCACACATCATCCGTCGTCCCAGATCTCAAGGTCATACTCGTGTCTCCAAACACGCACATGTACTGGGCCTTGGCCACAGTCCGTGGGATCCTCCCGGGTGGTATTGAAGAGGACAAGATCATGCTACCGATCGCGCCTGCCTTCAAGAAGTACTCCTCCGACAAGTTTGAGCTGGTCACAGGCAAGGCCGAGCAGCTGGACCCGTCGTCCAACTCGGTGACGATCCAGACGAACGCGGGAGTCATCCGGCAACTCCAATACCACACCCTTGTCATTGCCACTGGCACCAGCGCCAGGGAGGAGATGCCTTTCAAAACGGTAAACACCACCGAGCAGACAAGGGACGTGCTTCACGACTGGCAGCAGCGCATCAAGTCGGCAAAGTCGATCGTCGTCGGCGGCGCGGGCATCACGGGCACCGAGCTCACAGGAGAGCTGGCCGAGGCGTTCGCGAAGAATGGCCAGAAGAAGGTGACGCTCATCGCGTCCTCGGAACTGCCACTGGACGCCACCGTGCGGAAGGACGTCCGGCAGGCCGCGAAGAAGGGCCTCGAGAAGCTGGGCGCGCAGGTCATGGTCGGCGCGAAGGTGACCAAGGTCGAGGGCCCCGAGAACGGGCCCAAGACGATCAGCCTGTCGCTGGGCCGGGGCAGGGACAAGTCCATCGAGGCGGACGTGTACATCCCGACGTATGGGCTCTCGCCAAACTCGGAATTTGTGCCTGTCAACTTGCTCGACCACCGCCGCCACGTCAAGCAGACCAAGCACCTCCGCGCCGAGGGCCATGACAACATCTTCGTGGTCGGTGATGTAGGCAGTCTCGAGACCCCGCAGGCAATACATACCGACAGTCAGGTGGTGCATGTCGTCAAGAACCTGCAGGCGCACCTGAAAGGAGAGGCCTTGACCGAGTACGTCTTCAGCACCGACCCTATGTTCATGGCTTCCATTGGGAAGGGGGGCGGCATCGGTCAAGCCAAGGGATTCAAGTTGTTCAGTTTCATGGTGAAGAAGTTCAAGGCGCAGACCTTGGGGACACAAAACTTCCCTGGTGTTCTCGCAGGACAGAAAACCATGACCAAAGGGAAGTGGGCATGATCGTCCTTCGAATTCGGTGCGGTATTCTTGCGGTGATTGTGCAGGCGAGAAACGCTGGTCTTACTTTTCAAAGGGAATAATTACTGCTTTTGTGGGAGGCTGGGAACAGAGTGATACCATACGTTTGATTGATTTAGTACATTAATTAATAGCATCTTCTGCATCATATCCAGCGTTCTTCCGTGCTTGGTTGTGTGACCTCGGTCTCTTATTAAGCACATACGTTACACGGAGCACCCTCGCCTCAGACACCATCCCGTTCTACCATGTACCAACAATGGCCAAGTATATGATCATAGAAGCGAGGAAAGTTCTGCAAAGGCTGCCCGAGATAGCAAGTGAACTGTCGTGCTCAATACTTAGATACACATTGTCGCCGGGGGAATTAGTGTTCTCCCAGAAGTCTTCCTAGTCAAAGCTCTCCTCCTAACTTGCGCGAGAAGGACAGTATGCGCTGGGAGAGAGACATTTTGAGCCCATGTGATCGTGCTGCGGCGGAACATAGAAATCTGCGAGAAACGTATGAGGTGAGGACGAGATCTGCATGCTGGGTCTTAAGCGTCGTCGAAGCTTGATAGTGTATCACAAAGCTCCACTTCTGCACTCGACTAGAAGATTCACTCAAAAGAGCAAGGCACACGTACGCAAGGATCACCTGCCGAGAACCTCTGTCTACAAGTTTGTCAACGGGGAAATCAGCCCTCTTCTGATGTTAAAATCGTGTGCGGGTCTTATTATGCCTTGTGTGAGTATCTCGTGCGATTTATTGGACGCCGTTATGCACACATTCAAGGCTTCCGACGTCACACCAATACCCACCCCTGGTCCAGGTCGGCCACCTACGGGCCAGGCAGACTGGTTCCTGCTGAGGGCGGCAACCGCCAGTATTTGAAATTTATCAGCCAATCAGTCTAGGGTCCGCCCTCTAACGGCCTGGTAACGTTCCGTGGCGGATGCGCCCGCCTGTCCACGGAGGAGCATCCCCGCTTTTCCAGAGCTGCCGAGCCTTGTCGATGAGCGACCAGGTAAGAATGGGGATATGGGGGGGGGGGTGATGGGAGGGGGGATGGGAGAATGTGCAGGCATCCGTGCCGTCCCATGCCGTCTGACATCCTGTCCGACCCATAGTGTGGCGAGACGTTACCAGTGGTCTGGGTCAGGAACATCGACGATCCAAGCGGGCCCACACACACACACCCAGTAAACCGTTCGCCCAGAGCCCAAGAGACCCTGAATTACGATGTACTTGCGCTTACACACGCACCGTCGCAGTACATGAATTATCTGAACGGCACCATGCGTCTTCATCGCCAGAATGGCCAAGTTGGAGAATCTCGCTGCGCCTCAAGAGGTGTTTCTGGTAGTCCCCGGTCTTCGTATACGCAGACGCCCCTAGGAATTTGTGGAGGTCAGTTTTATAATATGTTGGAGTTGACCTCCGGAAACCTTGGAACGGTGCAGCCACATATCAAATATACATTCGGCCTTCATCTCAAGCCACTACTGAGGTACATGATCTTCGTGTCCGCGCTCAACTCGAACGAGTCTATTGTGAAACACTGGCCGGGAATACCGAACGACATTTAAGCACATCTTGATCTGACCTTCCAGAACTAGACGAAGCAGCGTGGATGGGGGTGGAGACACTGAAAAAAAGTTGAGTACGTCTTGAGATAACCTGCAGAACTGGACAGCACATTGGAGCTGGGGTGTTGATTCCGTCAAGCCGGGACACTTGGGTTGGTTGCCAAGATGGTGGGCACATTTCGCCCGAATTACCTGCATGCGGCGTGTAATACTCACATCGACAGCTGAGCTGCCTCTTGTTTCCTTGTTTCGGTGTGCGATCAGGCACCAACGAATACAGGCTGGAAAGCTCCTCGGGCACATAATTTGGTACGTACCGGATTCACGTCACACATATGCATCCGTGACGTCTACTGCAGCACGGTCGTGGTTACACCGTTTTTTTCTTTTTGGCAGAGAGAGAGAGAGAGAGAGCACGTTGAAACTCGCAAGCGTACTGTGGACTGGTGCGCTCGATCGTGGCATTAAACAGTCACCCCTTTCTATCTAGGGCCAAAGATTTGTACAGAATAGGCTTTGGAAGATGTAAGACGTGCAGAAGTCGAAGTCACGTCAAGGCCCTGTAGATATCCGTCGAGGATTTCGTCAGCCAAATTGGAGCCACCGACAATGCCATTATATTTCGTCCTTTAATGCTCAGTCACGGGCGCCTGTCGACTTGCAATATATCACCGAAGGGCGAAAACCATTAGAGTCTTGAAAGTCTCGCGCCGCAGTGAAAAGCAGCAATTAAAGACCTGATTATTTTTGTCGCCGTGTATTGTTCACTGGCATTGATTTCTTAATAGTCGTCGAGTCAAACTTCAAGTTCGCAAGTTCTGGTTTGACTGTCTTGAGAACCGGTGTTTTGTAGCTCCCGGAGCACAGAATTATGGTATTTGCCAACTTGAAAGCGGTCAGGTAGTGCGCCCAGTGGGCGGTACCGCACAAAGAAAGACAGCCTTCCAGCAGCAAGCCGGGAGATAGTCGAAATTCACCGGTGCCCATGAAAATGACCGATAATTTCTAACTGGGTGCTATCACCGACAGGGTTGATAGCTCAGCCGGTGTGTCGGAAGTTCAGGCAGGAGAGCCCCCGCATGATGACCTCGAGATAGGGGGGGGGGGTGCCGCTGCAGCACATAAGACGGAATCATTCTTCATTGGAAAAGCACGCCTCTAGAGAGCAGAGTGTACGACCCAAGAAACTGACTGCATACAGTCGTGCAACTACCTGCCCACATCCTGCGTAACATGAATAGACAAGCTGGTGGCAGTGCGAACAGTTTCCTTTCCCAGTTTCTGACGCATGGCCCTGAAAAGGGTAAGTCCGAGACACTTGAATGGCCATTTTCCGAAAAAGCACGAGCTGAAGTTTTAATATAGGAACACGGCGGACACATCCTGAGGACCGTACTTTTGGAATGAAGAGGGTGCTCTATGCGGAAATTGATAAAGGGGTGTGAGCTCTCCTTGGATCTTCCGAGATGTCCTCTCTCCATCTGCACCAACATGATACTGGCTTCCAGATATTCGACCGGAAGCGATTGAGTATACCCTCGCACTTAGGAGACAAGTAAAGAAGGCCTTGATTCTACAGTCGGTCCTCATCCATCAGCCAACGACCATGTCGAGCCACGCGCATCAAGGCTCAGCAAACACAAGGCAAGCCAGTCTTTTCTCTGTTCTACCAGTCTCTGTCCTGTATCACATCTTCCATCCATAAATATAGACCCATCTTATGATACTTTGAGTATTCTATACACACTCCCTCGCATTTTGCATCAGAATGGGAAGAGTGTGAGACTTTAAGCCTCGATGCAGCATATGTTACTCATGGACAGGCGAGCCCGGCTACAACGCAAGAGGTTGTGCCTTTCACATGTCTATACCTCGAGTCTGATTCCACTGCAGAGTTAATGGAAACTCCGGAGTGAAACAAAGTGCCGGGCCTCAGAGGCCTTGCATTTTCTACCCCGAAGCAGCCGAGGAAAACTGCCTCCACCGCGCAGCCAACTCCAGCGAGACAGCCGCGCAGAGGACCCATCGTCAACAAGCCGCGATGGACTCACAACTCCAACGCATCGACGAATCGCTTGGTCGTAGCACCAATGGCCAGATCTCTGTTTCTGGTGCCGATAGACCCCGGTGGGGCCTCGGTGGTGACGATGTTCTGCTGGGCGTCGGCTCGCAGTTCGACAGCAGATCTGGTCCGGCTTCTTCCACTACCGAACATGGCCACGGAGGCGGTCACTAGGCCGTGTGAGTATGCCTTCTTACGAAAATCACTGTGAATCTGCATTATTCTCTGATCATGTTGAGTAACATCTTGACAGGCACAGTAGACGCTGAAGTTCAGTGGTTGAGAGGGTGTGGTTGAACCTACAATGATGGACCGTTGAAGTGGCCGGTGGGGCTTCGGCTCGGTCCGAATTGGGACACGTCCAAGGATATCCTGGCTTCATCAGCATCCTGTACGCAGTACCCGCTTCTGGCCAGCCCAGCCAGCATGATCCCTGTCTCTTCTGCCGAGATCCTGGAGCGGTTCGCATCGACTCTCGACAAATGCGGAGAGATTCTGTCCACGCATATGGGCATGGAATCTGCCTTGAGTATTCTGGTTCGCCCGGACAAAATCCAGCTGTCATTGGTCTCCTTCATGTATTATTCGATACGACAATGGTCACAATGATGTTCTTTGACTCTTGGTAACAGCCATGTGACCCACAGCTGTCTGCACGCTATAACTGCCGCCTACTTGAGCCTCTCTGACCCCATCATGACTTAGAATCATTCGATATAATTCTATTAGAGTTCCTGTCATTTTCTGTTCACCGGCACAATTCACGAAGGAGAAAGAAACTCGCTCTTGAGCTTGATACCAAATGTGAGACGGGGGGGGGGGGGGAAGTTGCTGATTTGCTTGCAGCGGTGGCCTCCAGCAAAGTTATCTCCATGTTGCCCATATATGCCATACTCTGGAGCATCGTGTGCTTCTGCGTTCACAACCATATGGAGCCGTTCTTTCTGGTCAACAGGCCCAACACTCGGGGCATCCACATTGCTGGATTTCCACCCATTCGAATTAGGCTTGTGTGTGCCTCAAGAAGACCCGGCCTTTGTTTGTGCTTGTGCTTGTGCTTAGAATCTCCTGTTCCGGTCCCACCGGTTGCCGGCTCAACGGTAGACTGTTCATGCGTCTGGTCTTCGATTACTGGCACTTATTGGATTTCGCTTTAGATGTGCTACGGTCAGAAAGGGCCCCAGGGCACCCACGCCCAGAGGGCCCGTGGGAAGGGCTTAGTCAGCAGCTTTCTAGGCATAAATGCAGCCCAGGGAGCCCTTTCCCATAAAAACCTAATAGGATCATTCTCTTCCCTTTACAAACCGTATCAAGATGAATAGGTGAATGAATTATCAACGAAATATCTAGGAGCTTGAGGTGAAGGTGATTTAAGATGTAAACTAACAGGTGTAAAGGTTGTCCAAGCCAGCTTGATTTACTTGTCACAACAAATATTACTTGAGAATTGTGTGCAAGACCCAATAAGCACGGGGAACAAGTTTTTATGCTGCTGTGCAATCGCTTCAACCCTTGCTTGATAGCACATTTTTGGGCCTCATCAGGATCGTGGAGCCGCCGATGCTTGCGATTGTCCAATTCTCCAGCGCTCGGAGTGAACCCTAGCCAGGCTGATGCCCCCAGCATTGACCAGGAGGATGCAAGCTCAGTGAATATTAAAGAATTTTCTGTAATTATGGACTGGGTTCTGAATCGCTGGATAACATGCTTTCTCGCAGAAACGCTGGGCCAAAAAGGGTATAATATACAAAATGTTCGCCTGTGGAGGTATCAAGAATCCAAAGTAAGAACACCGCTATGGACACATAAAACAAAGAAAAGAAAAAACACTGAAAATCAGATAAACCATTCCCAGCCAATAATCCAGAAACCCAACCGCCTATAGTAGATCACTCTGCATTATATTCTTTGATCTTAGCTTCCAGACTCCACGCTCATATCATATCAAAGACATAATCATGTGCTCTCTGGAGCAGTTCTTTTTCTTTATTTTCACCATATAGCGCTGCGCGGTCTGTCAATCTGGGCAGCCGTCTTGTCGGCCACCAGTGCATTATTGAGGGGCTCAAACCTCAGGTTCGAGAGCGGGTCGGACGCGGTGGACAGGAAGGAGCCGTAGTCGGGCCCGAGGATCATGGCCTTGGGCGTGCTCGGCTCGAAGGCGTGGGGCGACGGCGTCGTCGGGGACGTCTTGGTCGAGTTGAGGGTGTGGACGGAGGACCCGGCCAGGTCCGGGGGGTTGACGGCATCGAGCTCGCTTCCTGCACCGTCTTGGTGGGCCGCAGGGGCTGAGTTGTGCTTGCGGTCGTACTCCTTGCCGGTGGTCGACTTCTTGTCGCCTTTCGAGAGCGGAGACGGGACCTTCTTGGCTGGGGTCGAGCCGCTCTCCGGGCTATGTCCGGACGGGTCCCTCCTCGAGGGCGTGCTGCCGGGACCCTCGCCGGGCGTGCCCGCGTGTTCGGTTGAGTTGCTCCTGGAACTCTGATTGGGACCGCCAGCTCCAGGGCGGCGGAAGATAATCTCGGCCACGATCTCGTCGTCGGGATTCGCTGGCGGGCCCAGTGACGGGTCTCTCACCGAGCGTATCATGCCTCCATTCCCTTGTCTTGTTTGAGACGCGGCCCCTCGGTTGTTGGCGGGCGGACCATGGCTCCCCTGTCTAGCCTGGGTAGAAACGACGCTGTCGTTCCGTTGTCGACCGCGTGTGCTTTCTCGAGAGTCCGGCCGCCCCAAGTGCTCGCCGACTATCTTTGATATCTCGGACCATAGCATTGTTCGGGATTCTTCCGGCTCGATATGTGCAACAGGTGCATCCACGCCTTGCGGTAGCCCTTCGGTCCGCGAAGAAGGTCTTTCAGGGTCCGAGGAAGCGTGATAATGACCTCGTGAGGGTGCGCGTGCAGCACTCCCGTTGGAAAGGTTGTTCTTGCCAAGAATATCTGACTGAGGTCTTGGGATGTTGCTGGCAAGCACGCTGTCACTTGCACCAATGGGGATCGAACCACGAGACAGATTGAACGCTCGGTCTGCGAAAGAGAATTCACTTTCCGTTGAGCGACCCGAGCGGCTTGCGTTGCGCGACTTGGGAGATCTAGGTCTATCCTGTGATGGTGTGCCGGAATAATTTTGTCGCTGGGCTGCGGCTGATTGAGTCTTCCGACGGAGGGCCTCTAGGCGCTCAATTATATCGTCGAGGTCCGGCTTTTCCACTTCGGAGGCACGGCGTTCATGCCTCCCAGTCCTACTTGCGTTTCGTGACTTCGGCGACGCGGGCCTCACAGGGCCTGCTCCGGTCGTTGTGGCAGGCCTTGTTGGTGGGACAGTCTCAGGCTGACGAGGCTTCTGAGATCGTCCGGACCTCCCGGACCTTGCTGATCGGCCGGATTGCGATGAGCTTTTCTCAGATTTGGGGGATTGTTCTCTCAGACTGGACGAGGCAGCTCTGTGTGAGTTGCGGCTGGGGAACTTTATGAGTGCAGCCGACACGCTTGGGGATTGTGGTGGCAGATACACATCAGGCACCGGCCACTTGGGACCATCTAGAGGCGAATGCAGAAGTGTCGACGAGGGCATCCAAAAGTACTTCTCTGAAAGAATCCCTGGTTCATCCTCCGCGATGCGTCCCTCTTCGGTTACAATGGAGACGCTGCCACCAAGAATGCGCTGGTCCCTCTTCGACTGGGTATCTGTGCCAGGGTAGGGGGTGTCGACGTGATTGCTTGGGGCACGGTCCTTGGAGGTCACAAGCTTAGGCCTCGCTGATAGAGGTATTGGACTGGGTGCAGTTGGAGTAGGAATGGTAGGGCTCTCGGCAATGGGGGTCTTGAGCGAGGCGGTGGTCCTCAAATGATGTTGCTCCGGAATCTTGACCCTGACAGATGGTCTCTCTCTGCGGTTCTTGTTGGAAGAAGACTCCTTTGGCGATTGTGACTCTGGGGCCTTCGATGAACTCGGCCCCTCTCTTGGAAGTGATTTCTCTGGTCGGGTTCGTGTCTCGTCTTCGGTCCGCTTTCCGTTGCGTGATTTGGAGCTTGTGCTGCTGACGCCACTATCGTGTCCACTGGACCCAGGCCTGTGTTCCTGTGGACCTGGTTGCACGGCCTCCTCGCGTTGGACCAATTTCGCAAATGGTGCGTCGTCGGTGTCCACGACCAGAAGTTCTTTGACCCCTCTGTGTTTGACAATAGGAGTCAGTGATCGTTCAAGTATTATGGTTTGGAAGAACTGTGAGGCATGTTTTCTGCCAGAGCACGCCTGGAAAATATCTCATGGCACATATCGGGGGTTTGGGGCAACTTATTGTCCCCAAGAGATGCTTACCTTCCAAGTAAGCCATATACCTTGACTTCACCCTCCTTGATACCAACTACGGCGCTGGTTCCGGCATATACTGCATTGCCCTCCATGCCAGTACGGTTGCAGAAGACGACGATTATCTCTTCGCCACTCTCATCTCGAATGACAGGTTCCAGACGTTGGATCCAATACATCAGGGTCTCCATATCCGGCTCGTTTGGCATTCGTGTGAAGTCCTTGCACTCCTCGCGGGTGAGCCAAGCCATGGTGATAATGACCAGGTTGGCCCGAACCTCGAGGATGTGGAAACCAAACTCGAATGCATGCCATGGAGCTTCGAACTTATATGGGTTGATATCCATACCTGCAATTCTGTTAGAGGCGCACGGATGGACTGTTGACAGGAAGTAAGACTTACAGATACCCATAGCCATGCGGCCCAACCCCGGGACGTGGCCACCGAAAAAGCCATGCTTTCCTTCGAGCGCCCAGGTCTCGTCCAGGGGATATAAGAACGACTTCCGGTAGTTGGCAACCGTCTCACCGTCGCCATTTACCAGAATCGAGGAGTTGTAGTACTCTGGACCAGTTGGCCATTTTGGAGAGACATCCACTCGCTCCGGATAGCCGACAAGAACATTCGTGTTGTACTTCAAGGCAGTAGTTCGAGCCCACAGAGAGCTGATTCCGGAACCTGATGGCTCCAGAAACGGCGAGATATCTTGCAGAGACGAGAACGCGTATCCTTGAGGGATTGTGAGCCCATGATCAAGTTCCAGGACTAACACGATGGATTCATTCCACACCGGTGACATCCGACCAGTGGAGGGCCCTGCAAGAAAGACCTGAGCGGAGGTCACATACCTGTGAATGCTAATTCGGGCAGGACCAGGACATCTAGACTGTCGAGGTCATCCTGATTTGCCTTTGCAAGAACCGCATCCTATATTTTCTTGCGTCAGCGAATTCGGATTCAACCGCATACCCAATAATGACTATTCCTAGCACTGCTCCACTTGAGAGCACCCCATGAGGAAGACCGCTCAGCGCTTCTCAGTTACGTTGCGCACTAAGCAGCGAGGAGTCTCCAAGGAGCACAAAGAAATCCCAGCGGGGCGGCCTCGAAGAAGGTGAAGGTGGCATGTGACCGCAGAATGGAGGGAAATACGGACAGCACGGTTGAGGTTGTTATCGATGTCCCCGACCTGAGGCGCGAACTGAAGGCAGCCGATCCGCATTGCGACTTAGATTCGAGCGAAACCCTGCGGCCTCGTGCGACGACAGGACAAATCAAATCCGGATAACGTCCAGGGAGCCGGAGCTAACACGCCAGCCCTTTCGCTGCGGTCTCAGAGGTGCTGGACAGGCACGTCGTCAGAGCCGTCGACGAAGATTCGGACACGAAGCATGCATAGGAAACCAAAACATGAACATCACAAGGAGTGGCGTAGTAAGAGAGAAAACGGACTAAGACATGGCGGATGCATTCTTTGTGGAACTGGCCGGGTATTTGGGACACCAAGCGAAAGGGCTGAGACCGGGGGAAGAAAAGAAACACCATGTGGGAATCAGGAGGGGCACAATCCCCAGCCCGACGGCGTTCCGCCATTTTCAGGCTTGTACGTGCTGCTTCGAACCAACATGTCGAAATGCTGGACCCCATACGCTGGGCTGGTTGGATATGCATGCACGTCGGCCAACGGGGAGTCGAGGATTAGCGCCGTGGTTTTGCAAGGGGCTGGATAGCACCCCTGTGATCACGACCCTTTGGAGCCCTAGGCTGTGAACAGGCTAGGCCGCCTGCTAGGAGATATCGACACCTCGCAGCCTCAGAATGGGTACTCTGGCGTTTCTCGGACGCCTTCCCATCGGCGCCGTCAGCCTGTTGAAGCTTCCTCGGTACACTCGTTAGCACGAGGTTGAGCGGTATAGGACAAGTCACGCTCGACCTGTGTGAGAAGATGGGCCGCGGGCACCAACTTTCTCCACCCCGACAGCACCGAGCGAGCGGCACAGCCTTCCAAGGTTGGGACGTGACGAGCCAACTGACTGGCGGTGCCCAAAACAGCGCATCTGACCGTCGCAATGGTCTCGCAGTAGGAGGATGAGGAGGAGATTGGGGGCGCACGAAGACCGTTGTGTTGGTTCGAGCCGACCTCTCACACGGCCCGGGCACAGCAGGGTCAGACCAGGGCAGGGCAGGGAGCCTCCAGGGCTGCGGTGCTCGGGAACAGACCGCCCCTCTCCCGCCCTTGGGGCCGGCTTGCCAAGGTGTCCGGGGTCGGTCAAGTTGTCCAATGGACGGCGTACTGACCTCCCCCTGCCTGTGATGGTTAGGCTGGGGATCGTGGCACTTTTCTTCTGCTGGACATGGTGATAGGCCGAATGTTGCGTTAAAGTGGTGTTCCCATCTGCTGGAGGGTGCAGGATGAGAATCCTCACGCGCCGGAGCCAGCTGGGAAATCTGGAGCTGCAGGCCCTGATTGGCTCATTGCAACCCACCATCTTGGTGGCATTGGCAGAGCCCCCAGAGCCCTCCACCCTCTGTCGGCTCCGGCTCTAGCAGTTCAGACGTTGACATTGCTGATCACTGATCGAACGTCCGGCTGACGGTGTCGTGTGTTTCATGCGTCGAAACACAGCGTGGATTTAGTGGAGAGTTTATTAGTCCTGGTCTCTAATCCTGCGGTATGATTGCTGCTCACCGACTCGGAAATCAAGTGTCGATGGCTTGTCGATGGCTCCTCTGTTGTTGAGCAGGCGATGGGATAAAACTACCGCCCACATGTCAATCCTTCCGAGCATTTTGGCTACGCCAGGGCCTTGTCCCCTTCCCTTCCCCTGTACGACCACCATGCTCAGCTTCTGCATGCAGTGCTTGGTGGGTGTCGAAGGTGCCTTACCATGTGGTATGTGCTGCATTGCCCTCCAAACAACATGACCTTCCGGTACCGTATCTCGTCTCCTTCAGCCCAATGCAGTGTAGCCCAGTGGCGGTCTGCATACCTGGTCTACCTGGTCTTCGTGTCATTTCTACCGCAGGTCATTGCACAATCGTGATCACGCCTTGCCAGGGCCCAACGTCGGCAAGAAGCAGGCAGGGGTTGTCTTGATGGGGAACCAACAGGCCAGAAGCAGGCACAGCATTGGCACCAGCGAACAAGCAGGAAATAACCGGCTCTAAGCCTCGCAACCACCACGGGATATTCTACCTTATCGCTTCGACATGCATCTGAAGGGCGGAGGTCTCGAATAGGAAGCTCTGAGTGACACAGCAGTTCTCCCTGGTGGTTTCCTCCGACGAGTAATTAGACTCGTGTGGTCCGAACGTGCACTTTGCCTAGCCGGGTCATCACGGACGACTGCAACTACAGCAGAAGTACAAGGCTCGAGAGACAACACATCCCTGGGGAAAAGCGTCATGTCCTCGCAAGATATCGCCCAAATTAACCTGTTGGTGACTAGTAAGGCGATCGTTGCCGGGCGTCACAGGTCACCCACTCGAGGCGTCCTCGGCCCGTGATGCTTGCGGTCAACAGTCGGATCGAAGCCAGGCGCTCCGTGCCTGGGCATTTGTGCCGGAACACCTGGAATGGTCCGCTGCTCCACCCACATGATCCGCGCGTCCCGCAGATCTGGCCAGGTAGGGAGGGCCAGGCGCTTGATTTGACCTCTCCCGTCCGTGGAATGCAATAGGAAAGTGCGGAGCCTGGCCTGCCTGAAAGACGCGCAGATCATCGAGGCATGGGGGTGTCGCGTGCTCGGCTAGCGAACAAACAGGCTTTTGTACGCAAAACGCTCCCGGTGTACTGATGAGTGGGCCTCTTCTGACCTGGTGTTCATTTGTCTTCCGTCACCGGGATGCATGTCCCTGCAACGCCTGCATGAGGCATCACACCGGGTAGCACTGTCCGCCAGACGACTATGGGCAACGGCGAATGAATAGGCGCGAGCGCGGCAAAAAGGATCTGACCCTGCTCTCAACAGCCGCGCAGGATTCGCGTGGCGGCGGGGAACACCCGCTCCCCAACATTCTTACTGCCTGTCAAAACGCACGCTTTTAACTTCTCCGCGGCCGCGTCTGGATACCCAACCAAGTCTCGCGGGCGACCTGGCATTTCGAAACAGGTCCGCCAGGCTGCGTGCGGATGCGCTGGCACGACGAAAACCAGAGGCACGATTGCGGCACAGCAGAGTACGTGAGCAGCAGACTCGAACGCTTCCCTGCCCGCCTTCGCGACCTTCCAGGAATGGGGCAGCCCACTCCCGCCCAATGACCTGCATTAGGCTCGCTCGTCATCGCACCCCATTGGGCGGGAGGGTGGAAACAAACTGGGCCATGGACCCGGCCGGCGTCTACGCGGCCACTCACATTGCTCCCCCCGCAAAGTCACAGTGCCCGCCCGCCAAATATTGGCGTTGAGACTCAGCCCATCCCGTCCCTCCCCTCGCCAGCGCCCGCCACTCATCGACAGAGTTTCCCACCATCCAAACCTCCTCTTCGCGCTGGGACCTGGCTCTCGGGTCCCGTGCCATTGGCTCGAGTCTGCTGGGTGCTACCTCGAAGATGGGGTCGACCCCCCAGGAACAATATCCCATTGGCCAGACTCACAGCCCGGCCCTCAGAGACACTGGACCACCGCGGGCTGCAGTTCAGCATGTTGCCTGCATCGTTACGCAGCAGATTGCGACAATGTATATTGCCAACCTACATGAAGAACTTGTACGACATTGAAGCTCCGGTGACTGCATGTGGCAACTTCCGTAGCCCTGGCCGGGCGGCCTGGCCTTTCTGCCGTCCTGCTGCTATATGATGGTCCCTCCCTACCTGTGGCTTCTTGAATGTGACTGGTGACTGGTGGCTTGCCCTTCCGTCCCTCCTACTACCCCCTGGATCTCCAGATCTTGGCCGTCCCACCATCTGTGCATACTGTCCGCAGCACGGTTTCCTCATTACTGGTCGTTTGTTTCGTGAAATGTTTCTCTATTGCTCGTTGGAATAACGAGTGTGTGCTCTCCTCCTCTGCTGTTCTGTATATCATACCTCCGAGAGCCTCAGAGCTCGTCAATGTCAGGTCACTATGAGACGAGTCAACAGCTCGGCGTTCATCGCAGCCTCCTCAATAATTTCAAGGACACTGGCACTGCAAGTAACCCCTGGATCGGCGTGTGCCTCACTTTGCCTCGACTCGGCACAACGTGATACACCACTCGGTACTTCCGACATCGTGTGCGACGACAGCGACTACTTCTCATCCGAGGGAGGCGTCAAGTTCAAGAAGTGTGAAGAGTGCTTGCAAACTAGCAAGGCAGTGAACGGGTCGGAGTCAGATAGCTCGAGGTTTCTCTGTAAGCCCTCCGCCCCGTGGCGAAATCTATTAATGCCAAATCTGACATATATACAAGACAACCTTCGGTACGCCTCAGCAACCTGCCTCTTCAACTACCCGGAACACAACGCCAACTCGACGGCGTCCTGCGATCTGGATACTGCGTGCAAGCCGTTACAGAAAGCGGTCGAGACCGGCCTGAGTTCACAGACAGGGGCGGCCGATTTCTCGTACTGCTCGGCGGACGACTCAGCATTCCACGGATCTAATATCGACAACTGCGTGACCTGTCTTCAGTCCAGCTCGTCGTCATATGTGGCTAATTGTGAGTGACCGGAACAACCCCTGGCTTTGACATGAGACATTAGCTGATGATGGATCACCTAGTCCTCGTTGCCCTTCAAGCCGGATGTGAACAACAGCCTGCTCCTGGTGTGCTCCTCGGGCTGTCAGGGGAGATATTCTCAGAGCAGCCGGTCAATATCACATCGGCAGCCAGCAACTCAACAACGTTGACCAAGGGCGGTGATAGAGACGGCCTCTCCACAGCTGCGATCGTTGGTATCGCCATCGGCGCCACTGCCCTGTTCGTCATAGCCATCATCCTGTTCACCATCTACTGGTGCCGGCAGAAGCGCTACGACAGAGAAGACAAGACGGTAGCGGACCACACAGCCTTCTACAGCAAGGAACAAGGCAGCGGGAGCTACCTGGCGTCCGTAACGTCCGCCAACAGCAGGAGGCCCGCCCCCAGCTTCACCACCGACCACAGGGCGCCGCCGCCCAGCTACGCGCCCCCGGGAGCCCAGGGCCTCGAGATGGACGTCATGAACAACGCCGAGTACTACGATCGCATGGAGGGCAAGGTCCGCGGCCGGCCGCTGGCCGCTGCCGCGGCGAAGCCCAAATCACAGCATCGGGAGAGCATTGAGACCTTCGACAGCGCCAGCCACGTCGATACGGCGGCGCTGCCGACGCACCCGGCCTACATCCCGCGCGACAGGATGGTGCCGTCCCGAGTGGGCAGCCGCGCGAGCCATCACTCCACCCCGAGCATCAGGTCCGAGCCGCGCTTCACCAAGCCTGACCCGTACACGATCCAGGTGTACATGAACGGGGTCAACGATGCCAAGAACGCGGCCGCCTCGCCACCCTCGCAGGACCCGGGCCCCAGGGTAGACGGCATCAACAGGAATGTCGGCATCAACAGGGAGACCTCGCTGAGGAACATCCAGATCGAGCTGGCCGGGCCGCCAGAGGTGTCCGCGTCGGCGCCAAGGCCGTCCATCTCGGAATCGGTCGCCACCCTCAGGCAGGGCCGGACGACACCGATCCCACCACAGGGCGCCGGCAGGGCGACGCCAGTCCCGCTGCAGGGCGGCAGGACGACTCCCATTCCCCTGTCCTCATCACCCTCCCAGAACGGGGGCAGCCGCCGCGGCACTCCCGCGCCGGCACATCCCTCAGTGTCATCTTCGCTCTCGTCATCACCATCGCCAGACACTGATGCTCTCGGTATCATGGGGGCAGGGGCGGGGTCTGGCCCACCCAGGATCCCCTCGCTCATCCTGCCGTCCATGCCGCGGATCCGCGTGCCGAACAAGAAGCCGCCAAAGCTGGTCATCACAGACGCGTCGCCGGTGGACGCTATCACCGGCCCGCTGGCGTTCCCGGACAGCCGCTTCTCGACTCGGCCACCGCCGCCGCCGGGCCAGGCGCAGGCGCAGGCGCAGGACCGCATCGTCGAGCAGACGGTGGACCGGGGAGGGCGGTCGGTGGAGGTGCCGATCGGGAGCGGGAAGAGCTACCTGTACGGTTGAGGTTAGCTCGATTGTCTGACTTGTGCGGCTCCAATGTCTTTTCTTTATTTCTATTTTCTATGGGGAAGGTTTCCAGGTTTCCTCTCCGGCGGTGGTTTCGGCAAGGCGCTCTGGTATTTTGGGTCATGGAACGGACCTCCTGGGTTAGGTAGGATAGTTGTCTTGCTGGGAAGTCGGTCTTTTGCTTGGGAGCTAGGAAAAGTAGGATACGACCGCATTTGCACTGCACAGTCGCGATGCAGGTCTGGGGGCGGGATTCTATTCCAACACAACAATGTGGTAAAGCAGTCCACAGTCAAGGCTTGATGCCAGAAACAAATCAATAATATTAAATGGCCACGATGGCGATGCAAATGCTAGTGCTATGTTTGATCAACCCAGGCGGTGCCCGGAACCTCTTGTCTTCCATGAGTCGGGAAGTGGGCCCCTGGCCTGCGCGCCGGTAGAGGTCCCGGCCCTCGGCTCGTTGCGGATGGCCGTGCCATACCCACGCTGCATGAAGCGAGGAGTGGTGACCAGACGTGCGAAAAAGGCAGGGGTGGGGATCCAGTTGGCGCCACCGCCGAATTCTGGCCACAGCCTGGTCAGGAAGTCATGCAGATGAGCAGCGACGAGCCCGGTCAGCTGCAGCAGCATGACTTGGGGGCCTGCCATGAGTAGGCTGGCACCCATCATGCAGAGCGGGATGAGCTGAGCTGGGACTGTGAAGAAGAAGAAGCCGGCCTTCTGACCTCTCTGATCCTGGGTGGCAGTGTAGCACATGGCTAGGATCAAGGCCTGCAGAAAGTAAAGGCTCCCGAGGAAGTATTGTGCGAGTACCTTTATTTACGTGTTAGCCATGCACATCGGTTTCCGTTTATGAACAGTGCAAAAATGACAACAAGTGGTGATGATGTTGAAGTTATGTAGGGCGCTCGAAACCACCCGAGTCCACAGAGATCGAGACCCGAGTCATCCATAGAGACATCCCACCATGCCCACACCGCGGACCGGCCCTTAACTAGGTATTGCGAATGACGGACCGGCCGAAGTGCAGGGGTAATCTCCCTCCTTTTCAGGAACCGTGATAGCAGTAGAGGCACTTCACTATCCGGGCAGATACAAGAGGTGTGCAGTTGGGGGTACGGGGACGACAGGGAAGGGCAGGGCAGACAAGGTGTTTGGGGTGGAACCTACAATGATGACTGTGCCGCAGAAGACCAGGTACCACAAGAAGTCCTCCTTCCTGCCAAACTTGGGGTGCGTCGTCTCCAGCTGGCTCGCGTACTGGAAGACGAAGTATGTGTCCATGACGATACCCAGCTGCGGGCTGGTGAGCAGGAAGCTGGTGACGGGCCGCCATATCTGGGGAGGCAGGCGGAAGAGCTCCAGGTAGTGGAAGTAGATCCAGCCGTAGGGCATGATGCCCATGTGGCAGGCAATCGAGGTTGCTAGGACAGCGGTCGCGAATGTCCTGCGCGTGATCATGTCAGAGCCTATCTCGCGGGGCGCATGACTGGCGTTAGGAGAGTAAGTGCTTACCTCGCGATGGCTGGCGCGCGCCAGTAGGCATCCATGATGTCGGCCATGGCTGGTGGAGAGACGCGACAAAGAACAGAGGCTGGAAATTGAAACAGGAACAGGGTGCAGACAGGAGTAGAAACGGAAAGAAAAGGCTGCAAAACTGTTTGCGTGGCCCCAGCTGCTCCAGCTAAACTAGGTAACGCAGGAGATCATATAGACAGGCTGGGTGTGGTGGTGATTGTCGCAGGCTTTGTTGTGGTTTGACTTGACGGGAGGTGAGGTGGCCTTTGAGGAGCCGGCAAGCGGATGAGAAGGGAAAAATTGCTGCAGGGCTCCGAGGTCCGTGGCGGGGCGGGTAAAGGAGCTTGGGGGAGCTAGGCTGCCAAAGGCCCCACAGTACCAAGACTCTGCACCTACTGCCCCAAAAAGCAGCAGCAAAAATTGTGCTGAGGCGACTGTGCGAGAAGGAAGCTCGGTTTGGAAGGCCCTGGCCAGCAAAACCTACCTACTGTCAAATGCAAACCGGACGGAGTAGACTACCCAGATCTAGTATGTCGTCTCGTGCGAAGTTGCTATGCAGGAAAGGTAGCGAGAGGGAGTCGCAGCATAAGGCGTTCCTCTGCCCTCAGCCCTCTGCCCACCTGAGGCCTGTGTTCATGTCCACGTCCATGTTCTTGGTGAGCTCAAGGAGCTCAGGAAGCGCCATGGTCTGTTCAGGTGCAGTCGTACAAGACGTGTCACGGCCGCGACTTGCCGCGATCCTGCCTCGATCCGAACCACCAGGGAAAACGTGAGCTGGAGAATGAAGGAATGCGAATGAAGGGGGTGAATGCACCGGTAATGGAAGCTACGAATGTCCACCGGCAAAAATGGGAAAGCTACAAATGAAAACGGTGATTCACGAAAAGATGGTGATGCCAATCAAACCCAATAAATCTGACGGGATCCGTAAGTCCAATGACGGGGTGAAGACGTTTGGATGAAGAGGGTGAGGAAAGAGTGCAGCAGACTCCAATTCAAACATGCAAGATATAAAATTTTCTGAGGCTGCACGGGCCAATCGAGGGACCCAATTGACATGGGGAGCTCCCCAGCCCAAAGCGATTGCGGAGCTGTTGTTGCTCATAGTTGGGGACTCATACCCGCCCGAGACCTGGGACATTTATACATGATCCTGCCCGGGTCCGGTGGCGAGTCTTGTTCTGATCAACAACATAACAGCCATTGAGCGATTCAATTAATTGCTTCCCATATAGACAAGCAGTCTTCCGTACTGCAAGGGAGCAGAGGACGTCTAGGTGCGTGGTCTCGCTGGTATTGTACCATCCATCCTCCACACACAACTTCTGTCACCTCGCACCTCTTATCACGAGAGCAACATGCACACACTAACACGGTCCAACAGTCCTCATGGAGCGCCCAGCCTGGATCGCCAGGCAGCTGGCCTCCAAGATCCAGTCACGGGCCTACGCAACACACGGGCTGGAAATCCCGGCAAAGAAGCTCAAGTATGTGCCCAAGACGGGCACATTCCCGCTTGGCTTCCGCGTGGCCGCCGTCAACGTCGGCGTCAAGCCCGCCAACACCACCAAGCCCGACCTGGCCCTGATCACCTCCGATGCCCCCTGTGCTGCAGCTGCCGTCTTCACCAAGAACAGGTTCCAGGCCGCCCCCGTCACCTTCAGCCGCGACCTGCTCGCCCGCACCGGCAACCGCGTCCGCAACGTCATCATCAACTCGGGCTGCGCGAATGCCGTCACTGGAAAGGGCGGCCTCGAGGATGCTGCCGCCATGTCCCGCCACACCGACCAGGTCACCGGTGCCTCCGACTCCACCATCGTCATGAGTACCGGTGTCATCGGGCAGAGGTATGCGTCCTGGCCGGACATGCATCCCCTAGACGCCAGCTGACCTCCCGCAGGCTCCCAATAGACAAGATCACAGGCGGCATCCCCAAGTCCCACGCTGCCCTTGGCTCGACCTTTGACCACTGGCTGACCACCGCCATCGCCATCTGCACCACCGACACCTTCCCCAAGCTCATCTCGCGCGAGTTCACCCTGCCGTCCGACCCCAACAGGACGTACCGCATCGCCGGCATGACCAAGGGCGCCGGCATGATCCACCCAAACATGGCCACCCTTCTGGGCATCATCGCCACCGACGCCCCCGTCTCGCCCGCCCTGATCCCGTCCCTGCTCCGCTCCGCCGTCGACTCCTCCTTCAACTCTATCACCATCGACGGCGACACTTCTACTAACGACACTGTCGCCCTGCTGGCCAACGGCGCCGCCGGCGGCCGCGAGGTCGCCGACGACCAAGGGGCAGACTACGCGGCCCTCGCAGGCGCCGTCCGCGACCTTGCCACCGACCTCGCCCAGCTCGTCGTCCGCGATGGCGAGGGCGCCACCAAGTTCGTCACCGTGCAGGTCACCGAGTCCCGCTCCGAGGCCGCCGCCCGCAAGGTCGCCAGCACCATCGCCCGCTCGCCCCTGGTCAAGACGGCCCTGTACGGCCGCGACGCCAACTGGGGCCGCATCCTGTGCGCCACCGGCTACTCGCTGCTGTCGGAGCCCGGATCCGCCTCGGCCGCTGCTGACGAGGCTGCTGACGCTGTCGTCGTCCCTGAGAAGACGAACGTTTCCTTCATCCCCACCGACGGTTCCGCCGAGCTGAGGCTGCTCGTCAACGGCGAGCCTGAGGCTGTTGACGAGGCCCGCGCCTCCGAGATCCTGCAGGCTGAGGACCTGCACATCCTTGTCAGGCTGGGCACCGGGGACAAGGAGGCCAAGTATTGGACTTGCGACTACAGCCATGAGTATATGTGGGTTCTTTTCAGTCTACTTTTTGATTTCCTCAACAGACGACTGGTGTTTGCTCAGTTGCTGACCACCATTTTCCACAGCACTATTAACGGTGACTACCGTACATAAAATCCACCCAGTCCGCCTGGGTACAGATGAAAGCGATGTGCTTATTTGAGATGAAAAGTTTATAGAGATGCCACGAGTGCTTTGTAACACATATTGTGAATGGTAGAATTTGAAACCAAAACGTTCCACGGTTGAATCCTCAACGCCAGATGTTAATGCAGACGCCTGGTACTGAAGCCATCCCTCCTCCTCGCCTCTGTCACGGTCCTGATTCTCGTCCAACCCTCACATCTCCTCCGGGTCCCCAAACATGAGTCTCAAATCAAGCTCTCTCTCCCCCAAGCGCCGACCACGCACCCCGTGAGTACACGGTGCGCGAGGAAGCCCCACTCGACCCTCCTAGCACTAACTCCTAAGCTATGAAACAAGTGGGATCGGTGGGACCCAGAAAAAGAAAAGTCAAAAAAAAGTCAAAAACATACAACACCGGGTATTCGCTGGTCGTCACCGACCCAACTACTAATCCAGCCCTCAGCGGCTTGACTATGGGAGAGCAGACGGGATCCCGTATTTTCCGCTGGGTATGGTCGTATGTGGCAGAATGTGCCCTTGCACGACTTATATATCTGGAATTTCCTCACCGAGAGCGTTGACTGAACAGCCCCACAGGGAGTGTATGAACCAAGCGTGCTTGAGGCAGAATTCAAACCGTCACGTGCCTAGGTAATAATGCTTCGAGGACTTCTTTAGGCAGCTGAAGCCCCGTTGCACCGAGACACTAGAGGCCAGACATATGTCGCCCATCCCAGGCATGCTTCCAACTGTCAGCTTCACAGTTGGAAATCCGTCGTTGTTCGATAAGTTGTGATGTCATGGGTGGTAAAGCGAACGGAGGGTATGACTTACGTAGATAATTTGCATCACTTGCGCCCTTCGTACGCTTTTCCAACTGCATTGATTTCCAGAAGGTGTTCTGGGAATTCAAACCTTTTAAAGATGGCCGAAGGAAGGAGCCTCTGGCGACCGAGCAAGCCAGCAAGAACGACGCTTAGTTATCGAGAGCTGGGCAAGCCGATAAGCGGCAACTTGATGACTGACGGGCCAAGTTGCTGGGGTTGGCTGTGACCCCACAATGATGGGTGGTGGTTTGGAATGCCCCTCCATGTTCCTGAATTGCCTCCGAGCTCCCCTCCAACTTTTCGTCCTCGTCCCCCAAGAAATTGATAACCTCCGTCTCTGAACCCCAGCCAGACCTCGTGAAAGCTAGCTGGAGCTCTGCTGTTCTTGCAGGATGGAGTACGACACCAAGACACGTACGTTCTGGCATCCCTTTACCTTCGAGACGAAAACCCCTCGATCCGAAGATTGACCAGCTCCCGACTCGTACAGCCGGCTACTCGACAGCCGACAAGACCTCGTTTGGGTGGACCACAGCAAGAGAGAGGTGGCCCATCATCATAGTCTGTCCCTCACGCCTCATCTCAATATGCGCGCGTCCGGCCACGAGCTGACCTCCTCTGGAACGTTAGACCCAAGCAATCGACGACGTGTACCGAACCACCTCCCAGAGCAAGGACACAGCCACGACCGAAGAGGGAAAGAAGATTGTCGACGAGCTAGCACGCCTGAAGTATGAGGTTCAGCACGACCGCCGGCTGGTCCCCATACGGGACGACGGCTTCCCCGACGTCGACGTCTACAACAAGGAGCTCGAGCAGCTGGGCAACCCGAGCTGGTTGAGCGTCAACTGGCTGTACAGCGAGTGCTACCTCTTCAGGCGCATAAGCACCTCCTTCGCCCTCTCCGAGCACTGGAAGACCTACGACGTCTTTGCCCGCCAGAAGATCAAGACCTTCCGCTCCTCCCGCCCCGCCGTCCTCGAACTTGCCTCCCGGTATAAAGGCCTACTGAAGCAGATCGAGGAGAGTCATGGGAAGCCAGTGGACGAGGAGGCAGAGAAGATCTTGTTCTTGGAGATGTGCGAGATCTGCCTCTGGGGAAACGCCACGGACTTGTCGCTCCTGACCAACCTTACATACGAGGACATCCAGAAGCTGCAGGGCTCTGAGGCGAGGAAGAACGCCGAGAAGAACATCCTCGTCAACGATCTGCCTGCCGTGTACGACCTGCTGAGGAAGGCCAAGGCCGAGGGCAAGAAGGAGCGCCGGGTAGACATTGTGCTCGACAATGCTGGCTTCGAGCTCTTTGTCGACCTGATCCTCGCCGGGTACCTTCTTTCCTCGGGCCTGGCTACGCATGTCGTCCTCCACCCCAAAGATATCCCCTGGTTTGTGTCCGATGTCCTGCCCAGCGACTTTGCCGAGCTGCTCAACGCCCTGGCAAGCCCCAAGAAGTTCTACGAGACGCCGTCAGAGGACGAGGAGCTCCAGAACAAGACGCCGGCGCCGCTCGCCGACAAGGAAGCCGAGGACCTGTCCTTCCTGTTCCAGAACTGGAGCCAGCTCTATGCCGAGGGGCAGGTCATCCTGCGGCCGAACCGCTTCTGGACGCACCCGGGGAGCTTCTGGAGGCTGCCCGGCGTGGCGAAGGAGCTTTACGAGGACCTCAAGACGAGCGAGGTTGTCCTTTTCAAGGGCGATCTGAACTACAGAAAGCTGACAGGCGATGTGAGTCTGCCTGGCTGGCACGAGATTCTGGTCCATCACCCACCGGGTTCGCTAACTCTACCTGCAGGCCCAATGGGATGCTTCGACGCCCTTCACCGAGGCGATTGGTCCACTTGGGCCCGGTTCCGGGGTCAATGTGCTGGCACTGCGGACGTGCAAAGCCGATGTCGTTGTGGGCCTACCCCACGGGAGAGACGAGGAGCTGCGTGCAACGGAGGGAGGAGGCGGCGACTCTGGAGCACGGAAGTGGGCATGGAACGGCAAGTGGGCCGTGGTTTCGTTCTCATCTGGGAAGTAAGACTTTGCATAGACGGCGGTGTCTGCTCGTGTCGAGACAACAGCAAAAGGTTAGAGCCAGTGCCCTTACACGAGATAACCAATAGACATAAACCGTTGACTGTATCTGAATTCTATGACCAACGCAAGCCACGGCAAGAGCCTCCACAGGGTCGACATGACCGTAGATCGCTCCCAATGGGGCAAGTACAAGCAGCATAAAGAATGCCTGACATGCATACGGAAAGCCTGCACACTTACACAATATATGCAGTGGTGCTTATCAGGTGTCGCCTGTCCTGGCCAATGGGAATGCAAGAGGCAATAAAAAGGGGAGCATCGGCGCATTTGCGGTGGTGTCAAGGCTAAAGATCACCAAGCCGCTAGAAGAACCCCTTGCAAGGTCCAGAAGCTCGGCATTGCCTCCTACCGTAGTAGTGTTGAGACATTATATTCCGGGGGTCGTTAAGGCGAGGGGTTATCTGGATTGTCGGGCCCTTTGACATATAGAAATGCAACCGGTACCTTGTCATTCTCCAAGAATATAATTAACTCTAACTTCTTCCCCAGATGCACCCTTTCCCCATTGCTGGGGCATTCTACCTCCCTCCTTACAGCTGAAAATGAGCTCTCCCGAGCCTGAGAAGGAGGCGGCCGTCCTCAAAGACGGGGTCGCCTTCGACACCGAGAACGGCACAATTAAATCCCATGACCCGAACGTCCTGGTCAACGCGTCCGGACACGCCCAGGAGCTCTCGCGGCGTTTCAGCCTGCTCTCTCTCGCCGGCGTGGGCATCACCGTCGGCAACGCGTGGCCGGCAATCGGCGGCACCATCCTCGTGGCGATATCCAACGGCGGGCCGCCGGGCGTGTTGTACGAGTTCATCGTCGTCTCCTTCTTCTACTTCCTGGTCGCGGCCAGCCTGGCGGAGCTGTCCTCGGCGATCCCCAGCTCGAGCGGCGTCTACCACTGGGCGTCCGTCACCCCCGGGCCGAGGTATGGGCGCGCCGTGGGCTTCTTCGCCGGCTGGTGGAACTACCTCGCCTGGACCATGGGCGGCGCCAGCATGGCCGCCATCTTCGGCAACACCATCGTCCAGATGTACGCCGCCAACCACCCCTCGTTCGTCGCGCAGCCGTGGCACGTCTTTGTTGTTTATGTCATCTCGGCCTGGCTCGGGTGCGCCGCCGTGTGCCTGGCCAACTCGGCGATGCCGCACCTGAACAAAATAGGCATCTTCACCATCCTGACGGGCTTCTTCATCACCGTCGTCGTCGTGGCGGCCATGCCCGGTCACGACGGCCGCCCACCGCATGCCACCGCCGACTTCGTCTGGAAGCAGTGGACGCAGGCCCTGGGGTACTCTGACGGCTTCGTGTTTGTCGCGGGCATGCTCAACGGGGCGTATAGCATCGGCGCCGTGGATGTCATCACGCACCTTGCGGAGGAGATCCCCAACCCACAGAGGAACGTCCCCATAGGCATGGCCCTGCAATTGGGCATCGGATTCACTACTGGGTTTTTCTACCTCGTAGCGATCATGTACGCCATCACCGATCTGGATGCGGTCGCCGAGTCGGCCTACCCCATCGCAAAGATCTACGAGCAGGCCACGGGGAGCGCAGCTGGAGCATGCGGCATGCTGGCTCTAATCATGATCAACATCGGGCTCTGCGTGATCGGGTTGTTTATCACAACGGGCCGGACCCTCTGGGCTCTAGCCCGGGACGGCGCCGCGCCGTTCCCGAACTTCCTCGGGAAGGTGGACCACAGGCTGGACATGCCCCGGAACTCAACGATAGCGACGGCGGTGCTCGTCACGATCCTGGGGTGCATCTACGTCGGCAGCACGACGGCCTTCAACGCGTTCATCGGCTCGACGATCCTGTTCTTCAGCAGCTCGTACATCGCCTCCATCCTGCCGCACCTCCTCAGGGGCAGGAAGGGGATCACGTACGGGCCATTCAGGATGAAGGGTTGGGTTGGCTTCGTGGTGAACGGCCTGTCTTGTGCGTACTTGATGGTCTGGTTTGTGATATACTCGTTCCCGTACTTTTTACCTGTAGACGCGAAGAGCATGAATTACTCGTGTCTCATTTGGGGTGGGCTGACCACCATTGTTGGGTTGTGGTGGCTGATTGGCGCAAGGAAGGGCTATGAAGGTCCGCAGACAACGGGTGGTGTGCTCGAGGCGGAGAAGGTTCAGGGTAGCTAACAATGTACAGTTCGCAAGCCTTCCATAGATCTGCGTACTTGGAAGAGCTTGTAGTTGAAGAAACAAATGAAAAGATATTCGCAATACCTAAGCGGGCTATCCTGAAAGAAGAGAAAAGTTGGGAGATTATATCTAAAGCAAATTCCATCGAGGTAACTCCAGCCAAAAACAAGTCATACCCGAATGTCTGGGATCTGTGCATGCCTTCATACACACGATAATATCACGACATGAAGATTAACTCTCTCTTGGGATTCGCGTCTTTCCAGTCGCTCTCTTTCACGAGACGGCCCTGTGATGTGACGTTGACCCTCTCGACTGTGTTTCCTTCCACGGAAATAAGCATGAGTCGGAAAGATCGCCTCTCTAGATCGTAATCAACAGCGATAAACGGCAGCAGGGTGCCTTTTTCAGCCACATAGGCGATGTTGAGGCGTATGCTTGCGAGTTGCCGGCTCATCTGAGGGTGGAAAACACGATACTCTCTGGATGCGCCCACGTGATCACCAGGTGGCGTGCGAAGTCTGAGGTACGCAACGCTGGTGTAAAACGCAATCCGACCGCTCGAGAACCCTCCTTGGTGCAGCAATGACTCATTCTTGGATTTGATTTCGTCTTCGTCGGGAATAAAATGACTTCGTAATTTGACGTCCATCCTTGATAGAAATTCACCGCCTGTATGTCCGACTGACCCTGGTGGTCCAAGTAATTCAATGCCTGCTTGTCCGACTTTGTAGAATGTCAAGAGTTTACTCATGTTCGCGGCAGTGCTCAGAGGCTGGATTCCGACGTCGGCTTGTTCCCGGCGGTAGATCCAGCCCGTCCATGACCATGAAGGGAAACCTGCTCGGCGTTGAAGGCCGGTGTCCCAGAACCAGCAGCCCTGGATCACCTCGGCGAACATTTGCTCCGGGATTCCGTGGTATGCCGGACCGACCACTGGTTCAAGAATACCGGCGACACCAGCAAATGCGTTTTCCATGTCGTCAGTCCTGCTGAGTGCGCGCTGCATGTATTTCTTGACCATGTCCCTGAAAAGAACAAGCAAATCCTTGCCATCTCCAGTCTTCTGCTGGTAAAGCATCGAAGCCAGTGATACCAGCCCCTCTTCAGACCTGGGGAACGTGTTCTCAGCTTCCAGCTGAAGATCTTCTCTCCACACGGCTGAAGTACAGGAGAAGAACATGACTTCAGGAAGAGGAACTAAGGTCCTCCGCGAGCATAGCTCCTCCTGAAACGTCCACCCGCGCGTCCTCCATGGTGACATCTCTATCCCGTGCTTGGTGCTCGATGGGACCTTCATCAAACACAATCCAGGCAGTTCGTATCGGCGATGCTTATACACTCTCTCCTTCGAGAGCGTGACACCAGGCAGCCCTTCGGAGCAGTTGTCTCCATCAGCGGCCACGATAGTTAAATCAGCATGCCGGTAAATCTCGTGCATCTGCGATATCTGATCATGCCGAGAATCCAAATCGTCTTGCACGATGCACAGAGCATCCACCCAAATGTATCGGTAGCCGATCATCTGGACTAGCTGGATCGCGTCACGAATAGTCTGAGGGACCTCCACATCCCTCAACTGCCCATCAGAAATCCAAGTCTCTAGGACTGCTTTCTTCAGGGTAGGCTGGGAGACATACCCCCAAACATAACTCAGCGCTATGTAGCGAACCGGGTTGTGCGATGCTACCGGAACAAGACACATTTTCACAGCATCAATGAGGATCAATCCGGGCGGATACGAGTCCCCAATCTGCTGAGAGCAAAGGTTGTGCCTGTTCTCACAACGACTCAGCCAAAGCCTGATCACTTCAACGTCCACACGGTCTGCTACTTCCCGTGCGAAGCCATGTTTCCCCTGCTGGAACGGAACAAGAACGCAGACATCCTTGGCGTGCTGTCTGTACTCTTTCCTCAGCGCTGTCTCTGGGGCTGCCTCGAGGCTCCGTTCAAAATCAAGCAGCGGTGACAAGGCTGGGCGAGACTGGTCACCAGGCTCCTCGGTGACTGCTTGGGAATCCCCTGACAGATCTGGAAGATCTAGGCCCGTGCTCAGAAGAGGTCTCCTAGGTTCAACCCGCAGGGCTTTCTCGTCCCTTCGAAACTCCTGCAGCCTGATGGCTGACCAGTGCTCACGCTTCTCCAGGACGAAATCGACTTTTTCGATGGAGGACCGTCCAAGCCTGAACCGCATGCGCGGATCAGGAGGTGGAACGTGATTCTTGATGGCCGTCTCTTTCTCGTATTGCGTCGCGGCCTCGAAACTGTTTCTGAGTCGATCTATGTCGAGTCCACCAGAGACCGATAAGTCGTCCATCGAGTTGCATACCAAGCAGTTCTGGGATCCCTCATGTCGGGAAAGAAATCTTTTCATGGAATCCACAGTCCTACCGAGACGGTCCTGCTCGACGGCGACGTTGGAATCCTCCTCGGATGATATCAAATCTCTGCCTTGTTCCCATAGGCTGCCTTTTGATGCGTCAGTCGATGCAGGCCGGTTCACATTCGATGTATTCTGAATTGTCTTTGGACTTTGGTTGCCGTGTCGTGCGGCATTATCCCTCGCATCACTTTCACGAGAAGCAAGGACGTCCTCATCTGCACGCTGTGGCCCGTCCTGCCCAGAAGATTCATGAGGCTCAGCGATTGCGGTGGCGGAGGCTCGAAGGTCAAGCCCGTCATGCCGCACATCCTCCGACCTTGGGAGGTTTTGGCCCAGCGCGGTATTCATATCCTCCATCGGAGGGGACTCTTCTTTCAGCCTCATTAGCTCGAGGAACAGTTTGATGAAGCGTCTGGTCAGTCAGCAGATGATTCCGGAAACCAGTTGAGTTGCCAGGACACCAACATAAGCGCAGAGATTTCCTCCTCGAATTGCCCCACCACTCGAATCTCATTTTCAACAAGTTGGCAAAGCGCGCATTCAGGATACGAGTCCGCCTTCATACACGAGTGAAATACTTTTGGCTCGTCTGCAACCGGCTGCAGCTTATCCCACTGGGTCTGTAGCAGGGCACTGTTTGAGCATCTGACACATAACGACATTGTCAGAGGCCTGGATCCCGATTGGGGTGCGCTATTGGGCGTTTGACAAAAAATGGAGAGAATGGGGAGTATAGAAGACGTGAGTGATGGAGTGGTGTTGCCTGGGAGGTTCTGTGATTCAGCTGCACCTGGGCAGTCAGTTTAACTGAGAACTGCATCTGAGCTAGTTTCAATAAGGCGCATGGATCTCGTGACCACGGACTTCAGCTCACAAGTAACCCAGACATACGAGTATGAATTGCACTGCAATGTGATAAATCATGGCAGAATAACTCTATGCGAGACATGAGATACCTATAAAATCTAATAAATTTCAACCTCTCTCTTAGGGCAATATTTACTGAGTTTCATGACTCCAGTGCTTTACCTTCCAGCAGTATAGCCAGCATCGGCTAATATTCAATAAGATTCCCTCCAGTAGTATAGCCTTATGTTTCATAAGACGATCGATCAGTACCTACTGGGTAAGTGCTGGGGCATGTTTTTCGCGGTCCGTTCCACATGAACAAGCCTAAATACCTTGCAGAGCTCTGGGATCTGTGTAAATCATGTCACAAATAATGACACAGCACAAGTGATGCTTAGGCATACTTGCCTGGTTATTAAGGGCAAGACTGCCAACAATGAAGTGCGATCAGACCAAAAACGGCTGTAACCAACCGGCCATAGCAAAAGCCCCCTGCTTCCTACATTCTTAGCCAGGAATCAGCCCAGTACGGATATTCCTCGGGCTGCAAGACCCTGAATTCCACCTGTATGGCAACAGAAGGGATGGCTCAGAACTGAAATGTGAAGTTTCTGACGTTACTTCAACATTCAGATTCTCTCTCCCAAGAGAAGGAGTTTTTATTTTGTAGATTCAAAGTCTTGCCATTGGAGTAGAAACAGCTTACAGATGATTAATAGACGGTACTGGTATTTTTCAGTGCTGATTTGACCTCCCAGAGACACCAGTCATTTGTGAATTGATCTTAACAAAATGCATGAAGGAAAATTCCAATTCGCGAGGCGTGTAAACTCTGAGTCAACCTCCCAGCTCCACTACACAAAAGCATCTAAAGTTAGCCCAGTGCCAGATCTAGTGACAAATCGAAAACGATGACCAGGTTCACACACCAGAAACACGGTCACACTTCCATGCCAATCAGATGGTTTGGTTGAAGTTTCTGCATTGTCAGGGCTTCCAAAACTTCCTCGGGCAGCCCGGGGAGCACACACTCCAGTATCTTAAATCTTCACAAAACGCTCTTCCAGAAAAACATCCAGCAGGAATACGACGCCTACAACGCCCTGAGACTCGAACGTTTATAAGGACTTGTACAGATCCCGGCGACTTCTCCCAACGTGCCCATCACTGCAGGTCAGGCACTTGACGGGATATTTTAACTCCGACTCTGTTTTGGAGTGATGCGAAAAATGGTCTGACGGTCTGCAAGAAATAAATTCGGAATACGACGTATTAATTGGCCTAAAGCTGCTTGCCGAGAGATATTTGGTGATGATTTCCCATCAGCTTCATTGACCGTCTCAAGAATCATCTCCAAGTCATATCTGTCAAATCCAACAGCCACAGTAAAGATGGACGGACCACACGTATCTGTAATTATCCAAGCCATTGAATTAGGGTGTTACACCGACGACCCAAGTAATCGCACTTTGAATGAACAAGTGTGGAGAGACCAGAGCGATATGACCGGAACCTGGTGCGCCACCAATTGCACGAGACTCCAATACCCCCTGTTCGGTGTTGAATACGGAAGAGAATGTAAGAGCCCTTTCTTTCTCTCATTAATTACATTTCAGAGGCCCGTTGTCCATCGCTTATCAGGCAAGGTTTTTGCGGACACAATCTTAACCCCCTGGGTGTTCTCACCAACTGTACGTGTATGCCTTGCTGGGGCGATACATCAGAGTGTTGTGGGGATTCCAACAAACTAGCCGTGTTTTCGGTGTCGCTATCTACAATTACACAGACAAGTACCAGCAGTCAAAGTGCCACGAGCACCTCATCTTTCCCGTTAACATCCACCGGTACGAATCAGTCTCCGAGCCAGACCTCTTCTACCAAGCGAGTTTCTTCCCCTTTCAGCTCCAAGACAACCATAACAACAGCTACAGCGTCGACCATGGTATCATCACAAACAAACTCAACCGGGTCAGGGAAGGGCACGTCCATTCACCCCCCCTCACCATCAACCTCAGCTTCATCCATGGCACCCAGTCACTCGTCTTCGTGGCCTGGCAATTCCAGCACTTCAGCCCCAGGCTCGACTACAAATTCTGGAGACAGCACACCTGGGACATCCCAAGCCAACACAACGATCCTTCCTAGCTTCACAAATTCTTCGAGTATTATTATATCGTCATCAGCAATGTCGGGTAATGCATCATCATCCTCAGTCTCGACGAGTCACCCCGTCTCGGGCACACTTACCACAAGGAAGAACACACACACGCAATCTTCGCTCCCGTCCACGGCGCCAACTGACTCGACTGTGACAGCAACCGCAACACTTCCCTCAACGACGGAAGCGCAGCCCAGCACATCGCCACCTGTTTCACCCACGTATTCATTTCCAACCGTGCCAAGCTCGCCCTTCCCTCCCAGTAGCAGCATCACAGGCCCCGCTCCATCAGATGCTGCGGATATCGGGCTGAACAAGGCTATAATCGCTGGCGCTGTGATAGGAGGCGTTGCGGTGCTTTCGGTTGTCGGTTTCGGTATTTGGTTCCTGAAGAAGATAAAAAAGAAGCAGCCGGACGACGATGACATCTCGATGGTGGGAATGCCTAGGGAAGAAGACGTGCCCATGGGGATGCGAAATGGAATAAGGCGTGTGAGGGGCAATGACGATTGAAATGGGAGAGCCCCTTGAGCGCAAGCCAGAGGGGCTTTTTGTTGGGATTCCATAAGGAGGGGCTATCTTGATTACTTGGGTACGCGATTCGAATCGCTGTCTTGCACTCGAGGGCAGCACTTTTGCGGGTGGTTTGGAGCAGGCGCTACATTATCTTTTCGTGGTGGCTGTTTGTAGACCAAAAAAGCCTCTCAAGCCGTGGAAGCTTAAGTTTGGCAGGAACACTGCAGCAACCCGCGAAGAGAGGATGTCTTCAGCAGCCGCTCGGTCTGGTAGATTATAGACTGCAGAGGGAGGAAGTTCCAAGGTGAAGCTTCCCATGGTCTTGGTAGCAACAATTAAGCTCTCACAGTCACGCATGCCCTGGACCCACTGAAAGCTATCAGTCTCCGTTTGCTACGTCTTCTTTTGCAAGTCTTCCTGAAACGTGGAGAGCATGATGGTTTGTGAGTGATGCTACATACCTCTACGCCGTCATTTGCTCCTCTCTTCGGCCAAGCGAGGGTCAGGGTTTGTGATATGGTACATCACTAGACTGCCAACTCCGACGTTGTGTCCGGTGGAGGAGGGGAGGGGAGGGGTTCAGCTCATTGGGGATTCAAGTGGCCCATGGCTCTCTTGCCTGTAGCCTGGAATTCCATCACTGGTCAAAGCACATTTCGAGACTCACCCCATGCAGTGATTCGATCCTGTGTCGATACTGTTCCAGCAGTGCAACCTGTCAACTGAGTCAAGTTCGTGGTCGCCTCAACTTGGACCCAATTCCGATCGACACCACGGCCCGGCCCGAAAGGTTCGACCACCGACGTCGGCACAACCTCACAGACTCAACGCCCAGGCTAGCCGTGACACCCATCACACCTTCAACACAGCACAGATAGCACAGCATGGCGACACGCTACAAGCTCATCTTCCACGCGCCCCTCAGCGCCGTGGAGGCGTGCAAGCAGGCCATCTTCGCCGCCGGGGCGGGCCGCTATCCCAACTACAGCCAGTGCGCCTACACGGTGGTGGGTGAGGGCCAGTTCCTGCCTGGCGACGCCGCGCAGCCGCACATCGGCAAGCCGGGCGCGCTCGAGAAGGTCCAGGAGGCCAAGGTGGAGGCGCTCTGCGTCGGGGAGGAGACGACGAGGAAGGCCGTCGAGGCCTTGAAGAAGTGAGTTGCTCTAACTACTGATGAGTTGATATGGGGCCTGGGATCCACGTAGTGACTGATGTCTTTGGCAGGGCTCATCCATACGAGGAGCCGTCCTACGAAGTCCTCAAGCTGGAGGACTTCTGAAGGGTGTCGTAGGCGCTTTTCTAACATGGAGGTCAAGTATGAGTGAAAGTCGAGACAGGCATGGCAACTCAGATGGGCGAGTGCGGGACTGATGGAGTTTGAACATTGAGTAACATGAATGTTAGGCACTTGCCATGGGGTATCAAATCTATTTAGGTCCGTCATCGCTACATGTCTTTTGCAGGCCGGACCTATGCCATGCCAACGCCGCCGCTGAATGATCAAATGATGGACCCAGATGCACCTTCCTGACTTCCTGTCGCTGGTCCCTTACGGGTCAACGATAGCTATTGTCGCTGCATCCGCCAATTTTTCCACGATCCCACCAGCAACAGGCTCCTTCTTGGATGCCCTCTGCTTCTTTGCCTTCTTGGGCTGGTTGTTGTTGGCCCTGGCTGCATTCCCCGTCCCCTCCCTTTCTATCCTCCACGCTTCCTCGATCTCGTTCAGCGCGGCCAGGACCCCAGGCCCCGACTTCGCATACAAAACTTCCTCCTGGTGCTTGCTCCACGGCTTAAGCACGTAGTTCGAGACTGTCGCCGCATCCCTGGCGTCAGGCCGCCCGATGCCGACCGAGACGCGGCCCCATTTGGAGTCCCTGTAGTGCTCGGCGTTCACAACAGACTTGATACTCTTCAAGCCGTTGTGCCCGCGGTGGCTCTTGTCCCAATTCTGCACCTTGATGGCGCCCAGGTCCTCCTCGAGGTCGTCGTTGACGACGACAAGCCCCAGCGGCCTCGAGGGATCCTGCTCCTGGTGGGATGCCAACATCTCCTTCCACGCCTTTGCGACCCAGGGCCCGGACACGTTCATGAATGTGGGGCACTGCACGAGGGTGTACTTGTCGCCGGCGGATGCCTTGGTTGACTTCTTTCCTATCCGCTCGGATGAGAAGGACGGCTGGCCGCGCTCGAGGTGCAGTTGCTGCTGGACCGCCTGCAGGGCGAGATGGCCTGCTGAGTGAAGGGTCTTGGTGTGGGGAGCTGGGTTTCCCAGGCTGACCACAAGGAAGCGAGGGTTGAATGTTGATGGCGTGTCTTCTGCCGCCATCGTAGAGTATGTCTGATGAGACATGGTTGAGTTTGATGTGTATGAGGGCGATATTAACGACGGCAGCAGAGGGTGAGCGCGCACAAGGCCGCGGCAGCCCGAGGCTCGCGTTATGTACTTTGACAAGGCCATTCTGCTCAAGGCTGGATTTGGGTGGCGGTTGGCCGGTCTCGTTGTCTGTTTAGCTCTATTTTCTATGACTCTTTGCCGTGCCTTTCTTACGGCCTGAAGGAGCAGGCGGACAGGGAGGAAACGGACGGGCGGTGCAACTGCAACGCTAGAGCAGACCGGTGATCCCGGGCCGTTGGGTGGCCTCGACCATGGGGATGCGCCTAGGGGGATTGGAAATGCGGCTGCTGACCGAGAGTAAGCTTGATTTGAGATTTGAGGTCAATTAGAGAGCGAGCAAATCGAGTCATCGGCAAGTCTGAGTGCTTGCAGCAAGAGCGGCCATGAGGTGGCTAGGTGGCTGCTCGGACTGAGGCTGAGGCCCAGAATTTCTCACAGTCTGCCGGTGACGTAGGCCCACCCCACCTCCAGCTGCCAGCGTCCGTACCTTCCCAGGGCCCCGAGCACAGCCACAATTTGGGCTCTTCCACCACCGCGCCTGGCTGCCTGCCTGTGCCCGCCCGCCTGCAGTTGCTCCCGACGGACGATCAAGACTCTGGACTGCTTCAGCTGGCGACGACATCATCCCAAGTACACAACACCATCGCCGCAACAGCAACACTCGACGACACTATACATCGCTACAGCCGACTGGCTTCCTCGCCTCGACCCTCAAGCACCACCTACACCCCTCTTGCTCGACCCCTATCCGATTGAATTGCTCCCCCCAGACTGTCGCCCAATATGTCGTGGGCAGGTACGACGCCACCCTCTCCGCCGACTACAATCCCCGAGACCGCCGTACACGAATACCGAAAACAGTACTGATGGGGATTGATGTGCAGGTTTCAAGAAGAATGTCAACCGCGCGACGACGCAGGTTATGATGAAGACTGGTCCGTCCAATCCAACCCAATCCATCCACCCCCGCTGCTCCGACTACGCCGCGATGGCATGACGTGGGCTGACCGGCGACGGCGATATCAACAACAGGCCATGTCGAAAAGACAAATGACCGCGATTACGAAGTCGAGGAGCGGTACGAATCACCTACCTGTGGTTCACGAACCATGGAGTATCTGACAGTTCATCCACAGCCGGTTCCGTACGATGGAGGCAGCGTCATTACGACTGCAGAAGGAGGCTAAGGGATACCTCGACTCTCTACGAGGTTCGGCTATTTTCTCACCCGGAATATCTCCCCCAGTTCTCTGACCGAAGGGAAATAGCAATGACGGCATCACAAATGCGCATCGCCGAGACCATCGACGCGTTCTACGGGGACGCCGGTGCCAAGGACGGTGTCAGCAGAAGCTACAAGCAGGCCGTGGAGGATCTTGACGCAGAGACGATAAAAGCACTAGACGGCCCATACCGGTACGATCGACCAGGAGGATGACATCAAGGGGTTTCGAGGAAAGTAAGGCACGGGCCACGGCTGACAGATGGCAGGACAACGGTGCTGGAGCCCATCACGAGATTCTGCGCCTACTTCCCCGACGTGAACGAATGTATGACTACACGGCCCACACGATGATAACAATGGTCTGGCGACAAGAGGCTAACATCGACAATAGGCATCAAGAAGCGAAGCCACAAGCTGCTCGACTACGACGCACTCCGCGCAAAGGTCAAGCGGCTCGTCGACAAGCCCGACAAGGACGTCACCAAGCTGCCCCGGGCCGAGAAGGAGCAGGAGATGGCCCGCGCCGCCTACGAGCAGCTCAACGAGCAGCTGTCCACAGAGCTGCCCCAGCTCATCGACCTCCGCGTTCCCTACCTCGACCCCTCCTTCGAGGCCCTCGTCAAGATCCAGCTGCGCTTCTGCGCAGAGGCATACAGCCGCATGGCCCAGGTGCAGCAGTACCTCGACGCCGAGACGAGAGACCAGTACGCCCAAGGCCAGCTGGATGCCCGCGTCGAGCAGGTGTTGCAGGAGATCAGGGAGTTGAGCATTAGCGGCACGGTCTAGGCCGAGGTTACATGGAGCGCACGTCTTGGTGCTGTTCACAATGGTTGGCGTACTCGGTTCTTTATGGGGGATTTTTGGCCAAAGTCACTGCGGTTACAGGGCGACGGCCATCGATGTGAGCTTTTCTTCTTCGGTTACGGGGCCGCCACTGCGCCAAATGGTCGTCCGGCAGGTGGATGTTTCCCGGATGGTTCTCAACCCGTTCCTCTGTCCAAAGCGTGTGGCCGTTGTACAATGGCATTAGCATCTTCAAACCTTACAACTAATGTATTCTAAACCACTGGACTCGTCTCGCATCCGCCGGTGGCTTTCGAATGCTCAACAGGTAGTGATTCAACTCCGTCCCACCAGCCCTCATCGGCCAGTCATGGTAGCAAGCACGGCCGGGCAACATGCCCTTATTTCGTGCCAAACATGAAGCCGAGGTGATTCAAACTCCGCATGTGCAAGTGAAGCATAATCTCGTCCCGGTCACTCGCATCTAGGGCTACTTACGGGTCCTCCTTCCTGGTGGCGCGGAGTAGAATGGTGTTGGAGTCCCTCTGCAGGAACGGCTGCTTCTTGAAGTTAGAAGCCATCGCGGATATCAAGCCCGGTGGCCTCGTCACACTGCTTCCCGGCCAGACGGTGACCAATGCACATCGGAAAGATTTCTGGCCAACGGATTCTTGTTTAATGTAGTCTCGAGCTTCGGGCATGATGCCCAGGCAAGGCAAAGCCTCGAGGCCGCCCATGTGTGTTTCTGTGAATCAGTAGTCTAGTACGTAGTTGGGGCTTCCCCGGGGTTTGGCGTTGCGGCCTGGGGGTGGTTGCGCTTTGACTGCTGGGTTGCATGGCCTGCCTCTGTCCTAGCAGAGAGGTTGTTTGGACGTGTAGATCTCCGGGTGGCTGACCGACCGATGCTTGTGGGTTAGGTTATCAGTGTAATCAAGGTGTGCGCACGTGTACATGTGCGTATGCGAGTGCGTGTGTGTAACCGGGGATGGGGACAGATGCAGCCTCGTGGCGCGAGCCTGGGCATGCTGCATTATGCGATCTGCTTGTTAGTTCTAATCCATGGCGTTTTGCCCAAGTGCTGTGTTTTCGAATTTTGTAGGTCACTTCGAAACACAGACACAACTTGCTCTACCCACACAAGCATGAGGCTCAAACAGGGGCAACGCTGATAAATCACCCTGCTCGAGGTGCCTAGACGGCATTCCTTCGTGCAGTTGCTTACCTCGATCTCCATCCTATTTGTATCAGAAAGGAAAAGTCGCGTGGGTGGATGCGTTGTAAATCTTTGGCAGGCTCCCCCCAGATATAAGTCTTGACCTATGCAGTCTTCAGGGGTCAAACTCCATCTGACGAGCTCAGCTGCCGCCGATCTGTTTTATTTCGATCGTCAAAGTCACCGCTGAGAGCCGAACGACAGCAACAAGCACTTGAGCACGTAGGCGGATGGCCCGGATGCTGCCGTAGAGCACTTCCCTTTGTAGATTCTTGTTGACTCGTGGTATCCACATTTGATATAAGACATCGACGATGCCGTGAGCCGAAACCCAAGACACCCGCTGGCTGTCACTTTTAGTCCTACACTAGCCTAGGCACCTTGATGCCGCAATCTTGTCAACAAGCCCTGGTATTATAGGGATCCACGCCTGATTCCGGGCCGGTTCTTGACTTTCGGATGCTGTCGCCGGCCAACTATCCAAGGCTGCCAGCTTGAATATCAACATTAAACTATCTCCTCACAGCCCTCACTTCACAAGGACACCAACTGTAACTCGTGCCCCATACACTAAGTCTTTTTGCACACAGACTCTGGAGACCGGCCTGACCTCGAGAGACTCACCGCAGCAGGCCGTTGAGCACCTTTCTTTCAGCTAGCCCAACGCACAGACGGCAGGAAATGACGGCTTCGATCAATGATAACGTCTTGTGAAAACGTCTGTGCCCCCCCTCGGGGTCGATCCGAATATGGGGCCGCCGTCAAGATCAGAGATAACTGTCCAACTATACTAGACTGGAGGCTTGTAGCCCTATGTAAGTCCGGGTCAACGGCGTTGGCCAGACACACGCCCGCAAGAGGACAGACAGAGTCTAGACGCAGACACACAGAGTGTGTTAACCCCTTCTTGTTAATGCTTGGATGACGCTCGGACGGTTGGCAGTTTTCTGCGACTGTTCGTTGAGCACTAGCCTCGCTCACCTTTCCACGACCGTCCTAGGCCAAGCTTTCATGTTCGCTGCGGCTGCAACGCTGTCCTCGAGGAAGCTAGCAGGGATGGCAAGTCGGGGACGGCCTTCTACCCCTTCCATGGACCCCCTCTCCGAGCACCGAGATGCACTGGGCCCCTGGCCGTCCGCTGGGCGTCCCTGGCCTCGGACAGGTGATATTGTTTTGGGAAGGTCGACATTCCCCCTCAATCTAGTCGACATCGTCCGGGTGCGTCCCGCCCGTCCCGACAAATTGGAACTCTGGCGATTTCCAGCTTGTCAACCGTCCTAGGCTCCGCCAAGTGGATTCCGGCGCCGACGGGACTCTACCACAGACCTTACAGACCCTCGCAGGGTGCTCCTGTCCCGATCGATGCTGGCTAGCACCGCCTTGAATCTGGAGGCGGTCTTCCTCTGTCTGAGGCGATGATTGGGCAGCCAGATTCAGATTAGGATCTTCTTGCGCGGATACTCCAAACGCCGCACGCACGTGTGAAAAAGTGCTTGCGTATGTACACAGTCAGTGACGCGTGGGAGAATGGAACAGTAGACCCTCATTCGCGCATTAAATCGCTATTGCAGCGACTTGGGTATCGGAGAGTTTCTCGGCGGGTCCTTGATGAAATCCCAGTCGAGGTGGAGCAGCTCAGGCAGAGCGGAGAGCGGCATAGCCCCATTAAAGAAAGAATTGCGACTGACGCGAGGATCTGCCGGCCCCTCGTTCGATGAGTGGCCGCCCTTCCAACTCGACGTCTGGACAGCGTAGCACTCGCCCTGGGGACCTATGCAGCGTTCTGTGCAAGTAGCATCATGTGTCTCTGGTGTCTACGGAGTAATCCCCTGGAATACGCAACTCGTCGACGTTCCGAGTGTCCCCGGATCGTCTGGCAGCCCGCGTCTCATTTCCTGCAGGGTAGTTCCATCGTGCCGGAACGAGAAAGATTTGTCCAGGGGCCGCCGCTCTGCACCTCCAAATCCCCGATGACCCCAAAGTGCGCAGTGCCAAGAGAAATGGCTTTCCGCTACGTGGAATTGTGGCCACCACACACCCCGCGCCAGAGATTCGCAGAAAAGTCAGATGGGCAGGGCGCACACGAGACACGTCGCGTCCGACTTTATGCCACCAGCCATGGGACGATGGGAATCCGTGGTACCGAGGGGCTGCCATCTAGAGATGTTCAAATGCCATCCACGGCTCGACCTGCTGTGGGTCATGTGCTATGGCTGCCTCCCTCCCGTCTGTGCCTCTCTTGACAGCTCCTGCTACTATGTATCTGACCAAGATCTGCGCCACGTTAGCCTCTCGCTATGAGTGGACCACAGAGACTCGAGCGAATCTTAAAAATCTCGAATTATGGGCAAGGGATGGCAAACATGGACCTTCCTTGCAGTTTCATACCCGGTGAAAGCCACACAATTTGCGTATAGCACCTCCATCACCAACAACCACGATCAAGAACTCGCTGCGGTGGTCGTGGTGGAGTAGCTTTCCGGTCGCATTTTGCCGGGAAACCCATACCTTTTCAGGTACAGTACTGCGGTGACGGCGAAGCCCCTACTTTTGCCCCTACCTTACGCTTCATCGTACCGGATGCTACCCTGGTGTGCTAGCACCCCGACTAGTCTGCGCCAGAAGGTCCTCCTCCTAAGCCAATGGCACCGCTAGGCCATGTGCATCATTTACTGATGGTGAACCCTGAGCACCCGTTCCTCCTGTCCTTTGTTGGATGTTGGTCGTAGCAGCCACGGTTGGGCACCGCTCCGGGATATGGCTTGCTGGCCACCGGTCCGTCAGGTCGACCTTCGTAATAGTCTTGCCGGCTGAATCCCCGTTCAAAGGAACTCCCAGGTCTCAACTCTGTTTCGCAGATCTGGCACTTGGGATGAGCGCACTTTGCAGGGGCCCGGTCGACATGCATACCTAGACAGGGGTAACAGGAATGGTTGAGGGATACTTCCCCCCTGACTGGCCTCGGTAGGTACCTCGACGAGTACCCAGGCCATTGTGTTTGGGCGGACGGGGGTGATTTGCGCTTCTAGACGTGGACTAGCTGCGACGGACGTGGATATCCTGCATGAAGACATGAAATATATCATCAGCGGGCCCCATCTGGACATCGTCTTGTTCGCTACTGACCTTTTCCCTCAACCATGATCGGACCACTTTCGGCCGAACAAATTATATCGACCTGAGTTACAACCCTTCGCAGGGCTGTCTGACTTTTGCCAGCCAGACCACCCACACTTTTATGTGACCTGATATATCTGGGGAATCTCTACGCTCGGCCATCGTAGAATTCACGGTTCAAACAAAACAGCAACGAGTCAGTCGGAACAAGGTCGGTCTTACAAGAGACAGAGAGAAAAGGGAAGAAACATATTTCGGAGCTACGTCACAACAGCAACAAACTCACAATGTCGAACATTGGAGGATCCGGGGGACCGAACGTGAACCACGCCCTCGATGGGCAGTCACAGGTCACCTTCATCGTCTCCATTCTGAGCCTGGCGACCGTCATTTCCACGGCAGTCGTCGTCCTGCGCATCTTCACCCGCGCCCGCATCCTGCGAACATTCGGGCTGGACGATGCGGTGATGGGGGTAGCGCAGATACTCACTATAGGAGCAGCGGTAGCGATTGGACTCGGTATGTCACTTTCCAGACCACCTTCATGTACACGCTGCCTCGTAGAGACCTGCCCGCGAGGTTGTTTTGCTACATCCTTTCGTCTTATCATTATGAGCTCGTTTTCTGATATCATAATCGGCCCAGAAACAAAATGGGGACTGGGTCGTCACGTCTGGATCATGCTTCCAGAAAACTACACGCCATACATGAAGGCCTTCTACGCCTCCGTTGTCGTGTACAATGTCGCAACGTGCGTCGTCAAGATGTCCATCTTGCTGCAGTACCGCCGCATCTTCACCGGCCCAGCCATGCAGAAGCTCACCATGGCTGGGCTCGCCTTCGAGGGCGCCTGGGCGCTCACCCTCTCGATCCTGCTGCCTCTGGTCTGCAATCCTGTCTCGAATTTCTGGGACCCCGATGTGCCCGGCAAATGCCTCAACCAGCTCGCCATCTGGTATGTCATGGCGTCGATCAACTTGGTCTCGGACTTTGTCATCTTCAGCATGCCGCTGCCGGTAATCAAGAACCTGCAGCTGCCCAAGAAGCAGAAGATCATGTTGATGGGCGTGTTCTGCCTCGGTTTTCTGTAAGTGGTCCACGGCAATTATCGAGCATTGGTATAAGTGCTAAACATCTCTTCTAGTACATGCATTATTTCCATCTATCGAATGAAGACCCTCAAGGTCGCAGGAGAATCGACCGATCCAAGCTGGGACAACACCGACGCCGCCGTCTGGTCATTTATCGAGCTATCCATTGGTGTTCTCGCTGCCTGCCTGCCGACTCTTCGACCGCTGTTTGCGCTTATTCTGCCTCGCTTCTTCAAGTCGACAGTATCAGGACGAACGGGACAGTACAACGGGCTCTCTGGAAAGAGCACGGGGAAGATGTACAACAGGTCCAGGACCGGCAACACAGCTGTCAAGAGCGTCTACCCAACCGATGGCGACAGCGACACAGACGCGCTGAGGGGCAATGGGAGCAGAGGCTCCGGGGGCGGTCTCGAGTTGCCGATCATGTACAACGTGACGGTGACGGGAGGGAAAAAGGGAAGTCGGGAGTCGGAGATGCCAGCTACGCGCAGTGACTCGTTGGCTGGAATCCAAACGACCACTGTTGTTACCCAGAGAGTGGATTCTCTCTAATTCTTTCTAGTGTTTTATTTATCAGATACCACAAAGCAATTCACCGTATTATTTTGACAACTATTTGTCTGTTCAATGAGTATTGAGGAGACGGCGGTGAGATGTGATGACAATTGACAATACTTCTTCACCAGAGATGATTCAAAGTCACGCCCGGCTGATTCAATCTGCCGGGAATAAGGAGTGCTTCATCGCATGAGTGACCGAGCTCTGCGCTGTTTTACTGCTTTTGTTTCCCTTGGCTGGCGTGACCAACAAGGTAAGCAATTGGTGGATGGCAAAACCCTCCGCCCCAGTGCCACGGATTGGCAGGACTCGGATGGTTCACACGTTCCACGGTGAGACCTGCTTAACCCTGGCAGCTCCGGCCGGAGCAGGCCGCCTCTACCGGAGTTGTACTTCTGTGAATGTTACATGCGCCGAGGAATGTGACTTGGATGTGGGCTCGGTTGATCGTCTGTGACCCACTCAAGCTTCGCGGGGACGTGTGCGGGACGGTACCTCAACAACAAAGTTCGACTTGACGGGGCCACGTGGAATCGTGGTACAGCCGCCGGCCAGCTGAAATTAAGCCGCGGATCACGTGCCTGCCTGAGACCGGAAAGTTTCGCAGAGCCACGGATCGGAAAACCTTACCTCTGATGTTTTCTGAGCACATCGAAAGACTCGGCACCCAAAAAGCATTTGTGCTGACCGATGACGATGACAAGAGGGATGTCACAAACATGGAATGCTTTGGATTTACAGCAAACCTTGTTGTTATAGTTCCTCCCAACAGTTTCCCGCATCTGATGCGGTGTCAGGGTGTTTAGCTTTACTGAGAAGCAGTCGGCAGCAATGTAAGCACTATTGTCGGCACACGCCGGCAGACTAGAATTGGAAGCCGACGAGATGCGAAGTCGCGACAGCCCCTGCGATACAGTCTAGCTACCTAGAAAGGCGAAATATCTAGGCCACTGTCTGATGCAACTCTTAACGGGTGTGTTTAATAGTTCCCTGGTCGTTCCCCAAATGCAACCGTACAGTGCACCCTCAGGACCCTCTTCGGATCCTTCTCTCTCTCCGATACGACACAGTCTGCTAGCTTTAACCCGGCATATAGCAATACGTCGTACCTGCATGCGGAGAAACACCGACGGATCCAATCCTTCGGCGAAACTCCATGCCAGTGCTTCAAGGGTCCAGCTCTGGATACCGATCCAGTCAGTCGTCACACTACATACAGGAGGCCCTTAGGGGTCGAATGAAGCTTTGAGCTAGTGTCTAGACCACTGCATAAGTCAAGGTTCGAACTTGGGCATAATGGTTCTAGACGCCACAAAACAAAGGCGGGGTTGGGAGTTGTGAGGACAGCCGAGGAATCAAGACAGCTTTTACATAGTTGCCAGTGCATGTGCGCTCCTTGTGCTCGAGCCTCGGCTTTTAGACTTCATGAACCTGATAGCCTCGTATTCATCCAGTATTCCCAGGCTGTCGGGCGCACACACGGCCTTCAGAGTATCCTCCCCGTCAAAGCGGAAAGTCTAGAAGAGGTGATTGGCCCCGTAAGGCTGTCTGTCCTCTACGCTCATCTAACCTTGGCTGTGCCCTTCATTAACACAATGCAACGACGGCTCCAGAACCGGCACTTTGCGGCGTGACCATCGTAACGCTGCAGTCACTTCTTCCTCGACGTCGCAATTGATATCCTCACTACCGACGCAGCAAGACCGCCAAGCAATTTAGCAGGGGATCAAGACTTGCATGCGAATGATTTGTTGACATGCAAGCAAAAGAGCACCATTTCAGGCTTAGAAAACTATCACTACTGCAGTGATCTAGAAATGTGGCGCACCACGAGGGTACTTGTGATGCAATGCTAACCTTCGGACGAATAATGGGACTATGAAGACGAGGCTGGGTTGGGATGGCGGTCAACCTGTTTGAAGGAGACCTTCCTGCATGTTTCAGGAGACCCAGTAGCTGCGATCGATTGCATAGTCAAGTGAAGTCCATGTACCGATCCCCTGCGAGCGTGCAGACAGACGGACACACCTTTGTCGAAGAAACACGACTGAGGATTAGGAACCGGAGTTCAATCACTTTTCAGTTCCCTTGTGGGCCAGGGACCATGCGGCTGGAATTTTCTGTCATCTAGTCTTTAGCTCATCATTTCGCTAAGGGGTCTAGTCAAGAGACATCATGTTGGATAACATCATAGATCAGGGACGATGAGATGTCTGAAAACTACTGCCTACATATACGTTGCCTGACCCGGGTATAGGTCATTCAGTTTCATATACCACGAGGATGCTCGTGCGCTCCAGGATGAAAATATAACGTAATTCCTTGAAAATGCTGACATACTGCATCATTTTACCCATGGCCATATGGGTGATTACAAGACTATTGGAATGCCCACTTCTTCTATCATCTCCGAACATTCAATAGTGCCGACGCTCGGGCACACTGCCCCTTACTTTTTGACTTTACAACCCGGCCGCCCAAATGATACCATTAATCAGCTGTCCCATGAATGAAACGTCTTGATATGCCTCGTCAAAGTGGCCCAGGGCAGTATAGAACACCTTTCCACCTTCAAACTCATGACACCACGCGATGGGATGGTCCTCGCCCATGTCACCCCCCTCGTAGCTCGTCTCCCTCACCTTTAGCAGCACATGCACCCCGTCCTGCGACCTTGGATTCGCCGCGAAATTGTACCACTCATCGTGCCACTCAAATTCCAGTTTACTCCCGTCAAGGGGTGTCCCCAGACCGCGCGAAGCCGCGCCATTCGATAGGATAGGGTGCCCTGAGTCCTCCACAACGACCGTCCCAGTCTGTGGTACGGGGTGATCCGTAAAGACACCACCCTCGATCATACGCCCGTACCACTCGCTCGAGGGAAGCCCCGTCGATGCGCAGTGGACCCCCACGATCCCACCCCCAGACCGCACGAACTGTTTCAGTGCGTCCAGTTGAAGCTCGTTGTCGAAGAATTCCCCCGACGCCTGTAGGAACACGATGACCCGGTATTGAGCGAGCGTGGCCGGGTTGAACACAATGGTATCCTCGGTTGCGTCCACGGTGAAGGGCATAGGCGAATCATGGGATGAGACTGCGAGGTCCTTCAGCGCGGTGACGCCGGCTTCGATGGACTCGTGGCGATAGCCATTTGTCCGGCTAAAGACGAGGACGGAGAATCTTGACGTTGCAGTGCGGGACAGTATGGGGAGGTCTGGTTCAGCCATGGCCGGATCTTGATCCCTGTCGTCTTAAGTCTTTATGGTTGTGGCGTTCTGGAGAAAATGGCTCAATAACTGTTGGCCGTTCGTGAAGTCCAGGTGCTACATATGTAATCGACATAGAGATGGCCGACTGGTATCCCGGATATCTCTACCTCAACGACGGTGACCCTCTTGCAAATCAAACTACGTCATTGCACTAGTAAGATCGTCAGATACCGACTGACTGGATTTGCTTTAGTGTAGTGTTGGGCACTATTGATTAGGACACGCCCTAATGATGTTTTTTTCTTCTTCGCGCTTAAGTTGCATTCGCGGGCAAACACTAGCGGGCCTATCGGAGTTAGACATTTTTGGGTCACTTTCTGCCGAGGACCCATCTGTCTGGAGCTCGACAATGTAATGTGGAGGTATTGTGCTCGTCCAGCCAGGTCAAGTCTGGGAAGCTGGATGGCACCTGAAAGAGCTCCATGCAGGATTCTACCAACCGCGAAATAATGGGACACCAGCCACCCATAATACCTTCATTTGGGCCCATCAAGAGAGCACCTCTCCAAAATATTATCATGTCCTGTTCGGAAGAGACTGCCATCTGCATAGAATCCAGTTGAAATTCTTATGACCAGTAGTAAGACCAGATGTCTACACCTCCAAAATCATCCTTATACGCTCCCGCCTTCTCGTCTCCTCCTGCACCGGCACAAACAAGCAGCGGCATGAAATGGTCAGCACCATGCCTCGGATGGATATCATACGCCCTCGGGAACGTCCTCCACCCCACCAGCTTCTTCTCCCTCTCCTGCGCGTCCTTCTCCTGCACAGCCTCCGTAAGCGCCTTGCTGAACACGCCCGCCACGGCCTTGACCTCCCTCACGGCCGACGAGTCCCCGCTCATCAGCGGCCTCATGAGCGCAAAGTTGTGCAGGGACGCGAACCCGGAGCCCACGATGGCCACGTTGGAGTCGCGCAGGGTCGACAGCGCCCGCCCCATGCGCATGTGCTCCTCCGGGTCCTCGCTGCGGAGCACCGACAGCTGCACGATGGGGACGTCCGCGGCCGGGTTGATCAGCATGAACGGGACGAAGACGCCGTGGTCCCAGCCGCGCTTCTCGTTCAGGACGGGCTTGAGCCCGACGGCCTCGAGGGCCTGCTTGACCTCGCCTGCGACCTCGGGCGACCCTGGCGCGGGATATTTCAGCTGGTAGGCCTCCCTTGGGAACCCGCCGTAGTCGTAGTAGAGCGAATGTGTGCTGCCAGAAGAGATGGTTGGTTGAGCCTCGGACCAGTGGGCTGTTACGACAACGATGGCCCTTGGTGCCTCTGGTGTCCCCAGCTTCAGGATCTCGGGGACCCGTTTCTTGAGCGACTTGACGATGCTGGCATGGCCCGGGTCTCCCAGGACCGGCAAGGGACCTATTGAATTTATTAGTCTTCCTCCTTTTGTGTGTGTTTGTGTGGCTGTGCAACTGACCTCCGCCATGAGAGACACTGACAACAGCTCCTCTCGTCATCTTTTGTGGCTTTGGCGCTCCAAGGACTGTTTTGGCCAAGTTTGAAATGAACATTGACCGCTTGAGTTTGTCTATATTCTTAATCTGAAGCCAACACAGTGTTGTGCAGCTGCTGTGCTTTAGTACTCTCGCACGCTTCAGCTCGAGTGTCGGCGAATGAGCGCTTTGAAATAGAACCACTGTCAGACGCCTGATTGGTGAGCGTTTGTCATCAGCAGTTTCACGCGCCGCCTACCGTGCCGCGCTTATATTCGTACTATGTCGTCCGTGCCGATTCCAAGCAGATGGACAGTGTTCGTTCTGCTGTGCCTGACTCACACTCCAGAAAAATCCGTGACAACGATCCCCTGCCTGATTCCGCTGTCATGTTGCTGCATAGATTGCATTTTCTATAGATGTACCCAAACATAATATATACTTCAGCCCTGTATATGGCAAGGCAGTCTTGACTGGAATCGATGCTTCTAGATGATTATATAGGAGCCTTCAATCTGCTACCATGACGAAATATGTTCTTAGTCCTGGATGCCAGCCTGTCTCAATTCTCACATTCGCTCTGCGACAGAGGGCTGATTCATGGTACGTTGTGTAGTCTGTGTACTCTGGACTGAGCAATCGAGAGGTCAAGAAGGTCTCGTCTCGTTTTCCGTGGTTCCACGGAACTTTCTGCAAGCCCATGAACTCGACTTGTTGCCCTCCAACAAAATTGCCAGCCACACCATGCGCAGCCTTCGTCGTCCCGAGTCTCAAGCACGTCGTTTCTACTTTTCTAATGCAACAAATAGTCATATCAAGACATGAATCCAGTGTAGTAGTTCCTCACGGCCTCAAAGACACTGAACCGTGCCCGCCGATGTATCTGTATCCCAGTCTCGAGACGGACGCCGGGGCCTTAACACTCACGACCCTGTCTAACCCTGGGACGACGTCGAAGCCATTGTCGCTGAGCTTCATCCCCTCCACCTCATCAAAGACGAATCCTTTGACTGGGTTCTCCGCAGACACGACCGCATTCACGCCGTCAAAAGACACCGATACTCGCCGATCAGAGAGGTCGAGGTACTTGATCGGCTGCGGCCAGGCCACGTCGTCTGCCACGATCTTGCCGTCTACTCGGAGCGTAGCGAGGACCACATACGGATCGGGTTCGTCGATCTCGGGTGGGGCTTTTGTTACTGGGAGCCGATGGGTGCCGCAGTCAGTGGTGTTGTTGCCCTTGACCAGATGACTCCAGGCCGAAGTCTGCGTTGGGCCCTCGGCGCGCTCTTTGCCTGTGCGAATAGAAATGAATCGGATTTCCACTTCCGCGGCAACAGATTCAGCCTTGAAGCTAGAAATCCAAATTGTCATCTCTCCCCCGTCGAGTCTGTCGAGGGTGGGGTCAATATGCCCAACGTCCAGTGTGGGATTAATTGTGGTATGCGTCCAGTCGTTATATGATCTGGAAATCGAAAGATCCAACGACCGTAGCGCGCGAGAAATGGCGTAGTAGGCTGGCTTCTTAACCAGATAATAATCGACCACAGCCCAGGAAACACCGGGCCAACAGTCGTTGAGTTGCCACACGAGGATGCCTCCGCACTCCTTCTCGTCGTTCCACTTCCGCCGCCATGACTTGTACGCCGAGCGCATCGCCTCGGCCTGCATGACTTGGGTAAGGTGTGCAAACGAGGCCAGGTCGTTGTCGACTGGGAGTCTAAAGTTCTCGTGCACGTACTGTGCCATGCGCCATGAATGACCAATGGCCTTGTTGTGAAATTCCATCGTCATGGAACCGGGGACAAGCTCCTTTGGCTGGGATATCGCGCGCTGCAGCGTTTCCATATGTGGGTATCCTTGCATACCGAATTCCGAGACAAACTTGCCGCCTATTTTGTCGATATCTTGGATTTTGACCATATTGCCATGCCAGAGGTTCCACTCGTGAGCATCGCCGACCGTCCTGTCCTTGACGGACTCCCCATTGCCACTCCATGGGCTGCTGGGCAAGTAGATCACACCGGGGTGCTCTTCCTCAAGAGCCTTGGGAAGCAGGCTCTCGTAGATATATCGAGCTGGAAATGAAGATTTCAGCCATGACTGAGGGTCCGTGTCGTCCGGATTGTAGTCGAGCTTGTAGCGTTCCTGTACGGTCTCGTAGTCCTCATTGTTTCCGGCCCATATAATCAGAGATGGGTGGTCTCTCAAGCGGCATATGTTCTGTCTTGCTTCTGCCTCCACACTCTTGAGGAAGGAGTCGTAAGTGGGATAGTTGCCACAAGCGAATTGGAAATCGTGCCAGACCAAGAGCCCGAGCTCGTCGCAAGCATCGAAGAATGAATCGTGCTCATAGATGCCTCCGCCCCAGACCCTCACCATGGTCTGGTTGCCTTCCACCATGAGTTTCACCCAGTCGCGGTATCGTTGTGGTGATATCCGCGAGAGAAAGTTGTCCGCTGGAATCCAGCAAGAGCCTCCTGCAAAAACATCGACATTGTTTACGCGGAAGTAGAACGAAGTGCCCACCACCGATCCGCAAGGCTCTTGTATGAGTTCACAGCGGCGGAATCCGATGTGTCTACATTGGCTTTGGTCAGCTGTGACCTATGATTCAAAATGCAAAATTATAACCCATAGGAGTCCTGCATCTTTCACCCTCATGCCAGTCTTGAACACAATTTGGTACTCACTTCGTTTGCGTATCCAGCACCTCCCCGGAGGAAAGGAGTTCCACTTTGAGCCCATATTGGTCGGGTGATCCATACGAATGAGGATACCACAGCTGAGGGTTCTCAAGCTCGAATGAGATGCCCCCTTTTAGTTTATTGTCCGTCTCGCTCCACTGCTCAGGAGAGACCTGCACAACTTTCTCGAACACCACAGTCTCACCATCTGGGTCGAGTAGCTTTGATCGAACTGCTAGATCTCCGCTAAGTTCCCGAGACGCGGCCACCACCTTGAAGCGGACCTCTCCAGATACATTTTGCAGATCCTTAGTGAGCTCGTACGGGACAGAGATGTCGTCGAATCGCGCGAGGTAGTGATCCAGATACACAGGTCGCCAGATGCCAGCAGTCGTCAGTATCGGGCCCCAATCCCAGCCCCAGTGATACTGTGCCTTTCTCACCGGGAGACGGCCAGCCTCTGTCTGCCGGACAAGGAAGTTATATTCTGGATGCTCCTTGACGAGCTGGCGGCCACGAACAGCGGCGGACTCGAACACAATTTCCAGCTCGATGTCATCCAGGTCTTTGCCGGCACGCCGGAGCAGGTCCGTGACATCAACGCGATGACTCGTGAACATATTGTCCGTGACTAGGACCTTGTTTCCATTGAGCAAGACCGTGGCGAAAGTGTCGAGGCCCTCGAATACCAGATCAACTCGCTCCTGTCCCGCGGGGTGGCCGTTCCTGGGCTGGAGCTCGTCTGCCGAGATGGTTCTTCGGTAGCGCCAGTCGCGCTCGGCGACCCAGCGGACTGCCAGCTCGTTGAGGTCGACGAACGGGTCCGGAATCTGGCCATTGTGCAGGAGATCGGTGTGTATCGAGCCAGGTACCTCTGACGCAGGCTGCCAGGTGTCCCTTCCATCCTCCTTGTACTGCCAGCCCTGAGTGAGTGGGACTTGTTCTCGCATCGTGGCGACTGGTGCCGCTGAAACACAAGAAAGCCGTGGTTTGTCTAGGAAACGCTCATATCTCTCGCAGGAACGGCAGGGTGGTGAAATTGCGAACGAGGACCGAGCGGGGCCACGTTGGCAGTGCGAGGGTCTGAGAAGGGCGGTCGTGTCGAGGCTCAAGGCAGGTGTTGACGTGCAATGTGAGAGGCTGGTGAGATGCCCCTGCACTCGATCACAGTGTGCACACTTGGAGGAGGACCTGAGAAGCAGAGCAGGCTATTGCATGACCAGACACGCATGCCTCTCCAGAGAGTCAATGGGACTGTGGTCGTTGCCTCTCCGATCCTAGGAGTACCCACAGCTGGCACCTAGTTCGTATGGTGTACCTAGGTTCGGTATTCTTGTAGTACGGCCCGGATATCCGATCTACGGCGAGGCAAGGCGGGGTCGTCCCGAGCAGACGGGAGGACATGCTGTTTTCGTGGGGAGCCCCAGCCCCTCATAACGATCAAGGATTTGGTCCCCCTACCAACAGGGAATTGTGGGATGATTAGCTATATCTTGTCTTTGTGAACGGGATTTTGCAGGCAGGCTGTGAGTGCTACCTCAGCTGCAATCACAAGCCATAGCTACCAACGCAAACACCATAACATCAAAGAGCTTCTACCGAGGATCCTTCAGGCTACCGCGAGTCTATACAAGCCGCGGATGTCGTAGTGCCCACGATGCCGCATCCCGTATGGCCCAAATCCCAAGCTAGCCCTCACGTGTCACAGTCCTTGCATGACACCATCACCAAGGGCAGCGGGAGGGAGGGGAGTGCGCCCAGGTCCTGCCCAGCCATGGTATTACGATTACCGCCCCCGCGGATGTCAGCGGCCAGCTGACAGGAACCGCTGCAGTCAGACTGTATTCGGCTCGCCCATTCGCCAGGAAATCGACTATCGGAGCCGTGTCCAAGCACTTATTGCCTTGGCCTAATGGTATCAGTATGACCTGAATGATATGTCTGAAAGAGGGGATCGCTCCCACGCCCTTTGAACAATGATCAGGACATGTCTCGCCGATCCCAAATGGTTTGCCGACTCTGACTTTCCAAGGGATGCAAAACACTCCATTTAAGATCTGCGTAATCTCTCACCGGGGAAGACTTTCAGAACTGTCACCTGTGATTCTGCAACCAGCTGCCGCCATGATTCTCTTCCGGCCTACATTGCTTGCCCTGGCAGCATGCGTTTGCACCTGTGTCTCAGCTGAGCTCGCGCTCGTTGCTCGTTACAACCCCCGGAAGATATGGGTCACCGTCGACGCCAACGGTGATGCACGGACAATCACCCCATCGGTTTCGGGCACGAAGACCGTATCCGGAGCTCCCGAGTATGTCACCCAGACTTCGGTATATGCCCTGACAACCGCGGACGGGATGGTCCAGACGACCACGGACATAGCCCCCGTGGCCACCGCGACAGCGAGCTCCGGGGCCGGCGCATTCTTCCAGTGCCGCAATTACCGCGGAGAGGATGCCCCGTTCTGCCAGCCCCGACGGGGAAGTGTGCTGAGGCCAGGCAACACATATTATGGTGCGTCCCAGGTCAATAACGGGCCATGAGCACATTGAAGAGGGCACTCGACTAACTCATAGCAGTCACCTGGGACGCAGTAAACTTCGCGAGCGACAACGCTGTGATTTCTGTCCAGGTTCGATACTCCGACTACGGCGGGTTCATAGCAGACAGGAACATCACAGCGAAGACTGGCTTCTACGTCTGGAACATTGAAGAGGACCTTCTCTCGCAAAACGGCCGCGACGGAGGGAACCTGAATGCGACGCTGGCTCTCATCGAGTACCTGACCTCAGAAAGCGACTCAGAAAGCTCACCTGTATATGCCATTGGGCCCGATGTCATTATCAGCAGCTCAGCCCCGTCATATGACGCTTCACCGGAGAACAGATTCGAGAACCATGGCAGGACGGTGGCGATTGCGGTTTCAGTCACGATCTCAGCCGTGTTACTCGCACTCGCAACATTCGTGATCTGGAGCTGGAACCGCCACGGGCATGTCTTTGGGATCGGCGGTCGGAAGAACAGACGGGATTCTCAGAGGACGAATTCAATGTCAAACTTTGGTTGGCCCGAGGACAAGAACCGTGAAGTGGAGCTGACGGATCGCGAGAGCTGGGGCCCCACACCAAACAAGAATGTGTTCAGGGCCGAGATTCAGAGGCAGGAAATGCAGCGCGGATATTAGGGACGCCAATATGAGAAGTTTGCTTGTTGCCGTCGGGGGATGGCCAGAAATTACACGACAGTTTATTTACGCATGAATCACGGTTATCAGCAGTCCATGAGCGGAAGAGTTCGGTTCTGATTGCCTATTTCCTTGTCATCGCTTCTTTTCTGACACTTGCCATTCATAGGCGTCTTTCTGTCATGTTCAGGAGTGACTCGACTGGGCCAAGAAGAAATATAAAACGTCGAGGTTGGGCAGGGCTCGAAACCACTCAATAATTATGCAAAGATCTCAATCAAGACCCGATCGGGAGCACACACGACAGATTGAAATTCATTAAGGTATTTCACTTACGAGCAGCTCTAAAATGGCAAGTCAGACACAGAGCCTCGATGTTGGCCGAGATCAGCCCTCGTCAGCTCAAGTGACAGAACCCCCGAGCCTAATTTACAGCAGAACGTGCGTTCTTTATATTTTTCTAGGGAAGAGAATTCGAGGTTCTGAAGACGTTTCAACTATATGGATGCGGGTGACAAGAGCGGACTTGGACAGCGCCTACACGTTCAAGAAGTCCTTGACGCAATATATACAATGTGCCACTGACCTTGGGATGACACACTACTATCCCTACTTTGGCGATATCATGATGTGAGTGACTTCAGGGACCTCCCCCCTCTCCCCCTGAATTCCTTTCAGCTGACCTGTGCTCTCTCAAGTTTTCCCGTCCCATTTCCGCTCCAAGGGCAGAGTAGACGCCTCTTCGTCCTGCGTACCGAGCCTTCGAAAGACGGCCAAATGTACTCCCTTCTCCCGGAAGACTGCGAGATAGAATTTCCCGCGAGCTATACCGTCCAAAATCTGGTCGAAGGCAATCCGCTCAAGAGCCCCTGCCGACAGGCCGAGTACCTGTGGCGCGCAGGCTACGAAACCAGCGAGCAGATTTGGGTAGAGAATTTCGAAAAGATCAAGCGCTTGTTGGAAATGGCACGGAGGGAAGAGCTGCCACCGGAGCTCCCGTCTTTCACGCTTGTGATAGGCACCGATCCACATGCGGTTGAGAACACTGGTACAGGGGCACGGGCTGCGAGGCGGCTCGGGCCCCTCCTGACAAAGGAGTATCTAGACTTTGCGTGTCGGGATTTTGCAAGAGCTAGTAGTGGAGCCACGGTGAATGGATTTCACTGAGCCATGATTTGAGTCAGGACAATTACTAGATAGATCGTAAATGTAGATGGTTCTATGACGAAGCTCCTTTTAAGAGAAATCTAAACAAGTGTAGACATAGTTCCCGCATGTCACGTCGGGTCTCTGGACCGAGCTGGCGAGTTGACAGTAATTAGACATAGAAGTTCCCGCCCGCTTGTGGCAAATCGGTCTACGCGATGTTGCGGAGAAAGGCAAACACAAATACGACCTGGAATGGCTAAATTGAGCCGCATACATATTTCTCCAATTTCCATCAATAAAAAATTGCTTTAAACGATGTGTTGCACATGTAGCATGCAGCGATCTCCTCCATGATTCCAAGTCGGGTTTTATCCGACGGATGTATGTCTACGTATTGCCTCTCATCTCGCAAATGCTGTATTTCGGGGACAGTATAAGAAGCAGAAATTCGCTTCTCATTTGCTGAATTGCATCTTGTCAGATATGTGATCTCTAATGTCTCCACCATGACGCCGTCAATTGTGCTCGCTTCGCTGCTCATGTCTGGGGCCTCCGCAGCCGCATCTACATTCGATGGCAGCCGTTTCCTGTGGTTCAATCAGCCTGCACGACAGCATTTCTTCGAAGATGCAATGCCCATCGGCAATGGACGGATCGGTGCCACTGTGTACGCAGGTGGCTCCGAGGTCGTCGGCATCAATGAGAATTCAATCTGGACTGGGCACTTCCAGAATCGCATTGCCGAGGTCCCTCAGACAGCACTGGCCGTGACGCGTGAGATGCTTCTCGCTGGTAACCTGTCCGAGGCAAGACAGTATAGCATGGCGGATCTGATCCTGAACACCCTCAGTCCTAAAACCTTCAGTTACTTTGGCAACATTAACATCGGCTTTGGACACGAGAACTCGGGGTTGACAGATTACGTTCGTTGGCTCGATACCAAAGAGGGCACAACAGGTGTATCGTACACGTACGGCGGCGTGAACTACTTGTAAGTGGCCATGCCTTTCTTGACAAACTTCAGCAAAGACAACGAGTATTCGCACACGCCAAAACGGATAGCACACCCGTACATCACTCACGCCACAGCTACAGCCCATTAGCATATCGCCCAGGCCTATTCGCACATCCACCCAATACCCAACACCCAACACCCATACCCAGCACCCACACACCTACACACCCAACACCTGATTTATACAAATATTACGTATATGTATATTGTGTGTATGGGTATATGGGTGCTGGGTATTAGGAATATGGGTATTAGGTGTATAGGTGTTGGGCGTGATACTATGTGGTGTATTAAACAGGGCTGGTGATATATACGGGTGTACCCTCCGTTTTTACGGGTGCGAATATCCGTTGTTTCAGCAAATAGCTAACTACAAGAACACCAGTCGCGAATATGTCGCCAGCGTACCCGATGGAGTTCTGGCCGCAAGCTTCAACGCGGGCACTGGAGGGGGCGCTAAATCTGAAAATCTCTATGAGCCGCGAGGGCAGCATCACGACAACGGCAGCAGCAAAGGACAGCAAGTACACTGTCACTCTAGTCGGATCCAGCGGTCAGGCGCCTGACGATGATCCGATCCGCTGGACCGGCCAGGCTCGCTTCGCTCTCGTGGGTGGTGAGTTGCTTCCACCACTCGTTTACACAAAAACAGTATGTATTTTCTACTGACATGAAATCGAGGCTCCGCAACTGTCACGAATTCAACGCTGGTCATCAGCACCTTAACCGCGCTACAGATGTTTTTCGACGCTGAAACAAACTACAGGTTTGCAGAGCAGACCGAGTGGGAGGGGGAGATGACGCGCAAGGTCAACCAAGCATATACTAAGGGCTATGAGCAGGTTAAAATCGACGCGATCCTAGACAGCTCGGGTCTCCTCGACCGGGTAAGACTGAACCTGGGGGCTTCACCAAACGGACTGGCCGACCTGCTCACGAACCAGCGTAGCGCTAAGGCCAGGAGCTCACTAGAGGACATCCAACTGACTACGCTGGTCTTCAACTATGGGCAGCACCTGCTCGTGTCCTCCTCTCGCACCACCAACAAAGGTACCTCCCTCCCGGCCAACCTTCAAGGGATATAGAACAACTCGACGTCTGCACCCTGGGGCGGCAAGTACACGATCAATATCAATATACAGATGAACTACTGGCCCGCAGGACCAACCAACCTGATCGAGACGCAGGAGCCCCTCTGTAAGCCCCATTCTTGTCCTTTCACGGTTCCCCGTTTGTCATGTCTTGGAATATTCCAGGATCCGTAGCAGGTGATTAACAGGTACTAGTCGACCTCATGAGAATCGCCAACGCCCGCGGCAAGTCGTACGCGGAGCGAATGTACGGCTGCCCGGGGACCGTCTTCCACCACAACCTCGACCTGTGGGGCGACCCGGCGCCGACGGATAACTACACGCAGGCGACGCTGTGGCCCATCGGGGCGACGTGGCTCAGCTGGCACATGATGGACCACTACCGCTTCACGGGCGACAAGGCCTTCTCCGGGACGTCGCGTGCCCCTTCCTCGCCGACGTGGCCGCCTTCTTCGAGTGCTATTGCATGGGATACGAGGGCCACAATGCCACGGGCCCCTCCGTCTCGCCAGAAAACTCCTTCTACGTGCCGAATGACTGGACCGTCCCCAGCGCCAAGGAGCCCGTCGACATCGGCCCCGCCATGGACGGCCAGCTCATCGGCGAGGCGGTCGAGAGCCTACTCGAGGCGGCCGCGATCCTGGGCATCGGCGATGACGACTCCGACGTCGCGGCGGCGAGGGAGTTCCATCCCACCATCCTGCCGCAGAAGATCGGCTCGCTCGGCCAGATCCTCGAGTGGCGGCGCGAGTACAAGGAGGCGGCCGTCGGGCAGAAGCACCTCTCACCGCTGGTGGGCCTCATGCCCGGGCGGCAGTTCAGCCCCCTACGCAACGCGACGCTGGGCTCCGCCGCCGAGGTCCTCAACCGGCGCGTGTCGGCCGGGTCGGGGTCCACGAGATGGTCACGGACGTGGCTGATTAACTCTTTCGCCCGGGTCTTCGACAGCGACAGCGCCTGGGATCAGCTGACGAAGTGGTTCCAGAAGTTCCCCACGCCTTATAATCTCTATAACACAGACGCCGGATCGCCAAAGAGCGTCTTCCAAATCGACTGGAACTTTGCTTTTGTCAGCGGCGTCACGGAGATGCTGCTGCAGAGCCATGCTGATGTTGTGCATCTGCTGCCAGCCCTGCCGTCGGCGGTGCCCACTGGTTCTGTAAAAGGGCTCGTTGCTCGTGGGAACTTTGTCGTTGATATTGCGTGGGACCGAGGGGCTCTGACCAGCGCGAACATCACTTCCAGAGCCGGTGCTGAACTTGCGATCCGGTACATGAATGGTTCCCAAATCGCTGTGGACGGCAAGGCGTACACTGACCCACTAGGGACAACAATCGGCACTACCTACGTTGTGACTCCCAGTTAACTATGGCCTTAACTTTGCTTGGGTAAGGTAGGCATCTTTACCTGGAAGACCTCAGGGTACCAAAATCGAGGACACACAGTCTAGCTCGATCATATAGCCAGAGATGACAAGCTATAGACTCGATTCACTTGGTATCTATTTCGGGGAGTTGCTGCAGTTCTATCATTTTAGCTATGCTTGACATGAACGAGACAACGTGAACTGACAGGCAACGGAAAAAGCCAGAATTCGGCCATTAGAGACCTTCTCCTGGGATTTACTTCCACCTTTGCGCCCTACAAAGGCGGCCCGAAAGGATCCTCAGCAACCTTTCGTCTCTTAGCGTCGCGGTCTGCGTCACCCTTGCCTGCACCATTGCTGCCGCTGAAGACGGCCCCGTCGTCCTCTACTGCACCCTTGGACGGCTTCTTCTCGTTCTCCTTGAACTCCAGCCTCTTTTTGTGCAACCCGATGAGGTCAAACCTGTCTGGATCCCGGCATTTCTTGAGCTTCCGGATGAGGGGCTTCACCAGGGTATTGGCTTCGGGCTAGGAGTGAACGTCAGCTCAAGAAATTTCGGAAAGAAGCTGGAGGTATAGATATAGGCTTACCGTCCCCCAAAAGTTGGTAAACCGCTCGGGGGGCTCTTGGCTGAGCATCTCCTTGCAGGCCATGACCGTAGAAACCGTCTTCTCCTTGATAGCCTGGCTCAACACCTCGGCCTTTTGCGAGTTCAAGTCCCCATTCGGTTGGTGGGGGAACATGGCCTGTATCAAGCGCTCGAACAAGTCATGATCTGCCATTGATAACGTTGCGAGCATGATCTGACTGGGGGTGTAGTGGAAGTAGGCATCGGTGACCAGAGGGCTGAATTTGAGGATGTCACGGCCGCGAACCTGTGCTCTGGAGATTTTGGAGTCCTGTTCGAATGTCAGTATTGCCCTTGCGGATCATGTAGACACTACGGAGGATCAATCACCCACATCTACATCCCCAAACGACCGTAATTGCATGATAGCGCCCTCCAGTGCTCGATAGGGATGCCTAACATCAAAGGCAAACCTGAGCCCCTGACACAGCAAGAATTCTCCAGCCAGTATCTCCTCACCCGTGGTATTGGGAAACTTCTCTGCGAAGCTGTTGACACGGGGGTACGAGTTCTCGGCCTTCGACCCGTAGAAGAGGCACGTCTTGAGCATCTTGGTCGGTGGGTAGGTCATGATGCTGTGCGTGACAAAGAAGCGGCGCAGGAAGATGGCCGAGGTGGCGCGGATCTCGGTGGGTAGCTGGCAGAACTCGGCGGCGCGCAGGCACTCGACGGTGTAGAAGCGCAGGAGCTGTTCCTCCTCGGCGGGCGTGAGGAACTCGGGCAGCGGGGGCTTGTTGATGGAGGACGTGGACTCGGTCGGCACATCTGCGGGCGCGGCTGCTGCGCTGACTTGTGACGGGTCAGTGGCAGGCGTCGAGGCATTTGGGCCAGGGATCGGAGTGTTGGAGCCGGAGGGGTTCGCCGAGGCGACGGTAGAGGAGGATGCCGTCGACGAGGCGAGGCGGTCCGAGATGTTCTGCCTGGCGAGGCTGTTTGTTTTGGCGCGCAGCTCGGCCAGCTGGGCCGGCGAGAAGGACCAGAGCCGGAACTGGGTCGACTGCCGATAGCGCTCGTCCTCGGTCGCCATGTTGGCGGGTCTCGAGAGCTCTGCTTTGGCGTAGGTGTGCGACCAGTGTCGTCGCTCGTCGTCGTCGCAGATGATCTGAGATCTCGTCTCGGTCGATGGGGTCGAGAAACGCTATGAGGCTGACGTTGGGCTACCTAGGTACCTAGGCAGTACAGTGGTAAATCGACAGGCTGCCGGTCGGTTGCTGCTGACGAAGACGGAGCTCGACAGTGTCAGTTCGAGGGAGCAGTGCCAAACTGAAATCATCAAGTCAACAAGTCTGGGGTGCACCTTTCGGGAGCTGTTGCCGGGATGAGCTCCCCTGCAGGTGTCAGTGGCAGGGATCCGTCAGGAGGCAAGCAGGGACTGAGGAGGTCCAGGCCCCAGCCCCACCATCTCCCACTCCCTTCACACTCGTTTATACTGCAACGCACATGGGCTTTTGCAACGAATAATAAGACACGTCGGTCATGGTTGAACCACCCTTCCCCAACCTTTCGAGCTTCCAAACCGTGCGTTCTTCCAACTGACGCTGCGTACTCACCTGCAAGACATGGTCATCGAGAGAAAAGCCTCGGCTTTCTCCCGGCTTCAACGGACGGCGTGACTGATTGACTACATCTAATACGATGCGATTGGAGCAGGCAGAGCACCTCAACGAGGCCAGGAAAGAGAAGAGTTGTACTTCACACTGAATGTTCGTCATTCCTACACTTTGTGGCTAGCTAACCAGTCGATGGCCTCAGCGCCTTGCCAAGTCCTCTCTCCTCCAGCCATGCTGTGGCCGTGGCGACATAGCACGCCGGGTCGTGCTCGTGCATCGAGTGCGGCATCTGGGGGAAGCTCTTGTACGTGAACGAGATCCCGCCCCCCTCGATGAGCCTTTTAACATGATCGACTTGCTCGTCGCTGATCGCACCAGCGAGGCCACCAGATTCTGGATCAACCTTGCGATAGTGGTGCGTGAAGAGCACGGGGACCTTGACGTGCCTCAGCATGTTCCCGTGGTCGCACCCAGCAGCCAAGCGCCCGCTCGAGAAAACGTCCGCCCACTCCGGGTCGTATTCCCTCAGCTCGGGCGGCACGGGCCCGATCTTGATCTCGGCCAGCATGGTCGTCATGGCCCTGCTGATCCAGCCCGGCAGCTCGTGGGCCATGGCCTGGTTCATCCCGTCCGTGTTCCCAACGGACCACTGCGCGCCCAGCCACTTGTGCCAGATCCTGAATATCGGACCGGCAATCGTCTGCCGGATGCTGTGCCCGACGGCTGGGGTGAGCTCGGACGCGAACAGCGGCGGGTCCTCGTACACGCAGGCGAGCACCTGCCCGGGCTTTGCAAAAGCTGACAGCCACGCGGACAAGACGCCGCCCGACGACAGCCCGATGACGATGACGGGCCGCTTGATGACCAGGTCGATGAACTTGACGAGGTCGTTGCCCAAGTTGTCCAGGCTGTAGCGCCCGGGCGTCCACGTCGATCTGCCCTGGCCGCGGAGGTCGACGGCGTACACCTGGTACGACTCTGATAGCAGGCGCATGGCGTCCTCATAACCCCACCACGATTCAGCCTGCGCCGGGATGAGCAGGATAGCTGGGCTGGAATCCGAGCCCGAGGCTGCGTAGTTCATGCGGATTTCGCCTAGTCCACTGTGTGCTCAGGAAAGGCATGTTTCTTAAATATCGACTCCCTGTGCGAGGCTTCCAGGTACGTTTCCTGGTTTGATGCCATGTCGATTGTCAAGTTCTCGTTGATTTGCTCTGCTCTCGTGCGACTGTGCTTTCCAGGGAAAGGAATATGTCTATGGACGACCAATAAGCAAGGCTGGCTTCGTGGTGCAGTTCACTGAATAGCTATATAGTCTACGCAAACGGGGACCGGTCCAGTAGCGGGTAAGCAACGGATGTTTTAGGACTCCGAATGGTTCAAATTCTTAATGATGTATCAATTCCCCTCACGTATATGTTTGTTCATCCTGCTGTCTTGAATCCTCCCACGCGCTGCTCCTGTTCAATTACTATAATAGTACTAGACGCCGCTGCATGCATCAGCCGATCCACATGTGATACGCGAACCCCTCCCCCTCACTCTGTATGCACACAAATGCCCTCCAAGCGTCTCGGGATCAGGCTGTCGAGCTTTGCAACACAGGCACTCGGCGTCCAGGCATGCTGGTTAGACGGGATGGCAGATATTCTGTTCTATTGTAACATGGACTGCCACGTCGGAATCCTACGTACGCCCTGGACCGTCTGTTTGTTTTTAAATGTAACATCCGGCATGGTCGTGGAACATTGAGTTTGAAGGAAATTAACTGGCTGAAAGGTAAGCTCTCAGAGATGAGAATTCTTATGCTGGTCCGTCTGCGTTCCCACTCCTCGTCATATCCAAGACGTCGTCAAAGTTTTCAAGACTTAAAACTGCACTAGAAGCGACGAGTCGCCTTTGTAAGCAGCGTCACAAACCACATAAGTACGCAGACAACATATAGAGTGTCTTCTTAGTTCTTGAATGCGGCAGCCAGTAGGATAAGGTATGCCGTCAAGAAATAATCGTGTGCCAGAAGCAGCGCGCTGGTCGATCATCAAGTCCTCGCCATAAACTGTAGTTGTCACTCAATTCTTCCATAGTGGAGATCTGCCGGACTGTATCAACGTGATGAATCAGTCTTGTAAAACCAACAAGTCCAATTGCCAGTGTGCGACATGTGACACATGGCTGAGGTACGGGTGACTGCAAGAGAAATGGTCTTGTTCCTCAGGATAGCAGGCAACTACATCTTCGATGAGAGCAAACATATGCAGTATCACACACTTCTGTACACACCCTTAACCTGGTCGATCGAAATGGCTAGGCATTCTGACGTTTGCCTTCCCACGAGAATGAGAACATTGAGCCTGGCATCATGAAACCAGCTACTGTTCTGTCGACACAGTTTCCACCCGCAAGACTCGAATCAGGTCCTGAACGTAAACCTCTTTTTTTATATTTTACCCAAGCTGCACTTCTGTCGCCCCCGAAATATACCTCCTTATACGGGTCAAGACATCCATGAAATGTCGGGCAATGGAGATGCTTATGAATATGATACTACAAGCTATTTTACATGTAGCCAACAGGTCCCACCGCCTCATCTCTGGAGCCATAAAACAGTTCCAGATAACGATAAGGACGAGTTCAAGCGTCTGATACTCCGTAAGACTGCTTCTCCCCAGATCACAGACGCTGCTGGTCGTGGACTAACAGGACTGGAAGGGGGTCTTGATTTGGAGAAAGAGAACAGCGGAAACCAGGCAGATCAGATTTTCGCTCCCAAGGATGAACACTGCGGAATATGGAACGCATCACCGAACCCGAAATGCCACGCCTCATTTGGTGATCAAGGGACAACGGCCAGCGTCAATTGTTATGGCCATCTTATACAGATGAGTCGATTTCTTGGCGCAGGGCGGTCTGGCATGTTTTCCATGAACCATCGTTCAACGCTGGATCCTTGCGTGGTCTGCAAGAGGGCCAGCGATCTCCACACACTTTCTACGAGCAGAACTGATCATCTTACGTTTCTATTGGATCTACCGTCACAATTCTGTTCGAATGAACCTCCACGGGTCAAGTGGGTCAACTGGAGATGGCCAAGATATGAGTATAATACACAATTTCCGAAAGTGAGGGCTTGTCTCCAGTGGGTAGTTCATGAAGGAGCTGTGCTGCAGCAATTTGTGCTCGAGAACTCGGGCGAACAACCTGTCGACTTTCAGTTTCGGTTGCGCAAGGGTATCCGGGTTTGTGACCTTGACTACTTGCGTCGCGGTTCCGGGATACCCTTCCGTGACTGGTGTGTGCCTGGACCGAATGGGTACGGACACATATATGTGCGCGACCCAGGCGCGCGAGCAGGTCGAGGTCATCAATCCGAAGTCAGCAGCAGCAGCTCTGAGAATGGCGCCGTTACGGTGCGGCAAGCTCCAATCTGGGTCCAGCCGTCCAAGTCCGGGCTTGACCGAACTCTGAATACCGATACAGCAATGGCAAATGCAAACGACGAGGTCAACGCTCCAGCAGTAGCTGAGTCTGGTGAAGGGGATCCAAAACTAGTCGAGAAGACCGAGGAGAATATCAAGAACACAGCTTCCGTTGTGGCCTCGATTACTCTGTTTGTCAATGGCAGAGCCGTCAAAATCCAAGATGACAGAGACCTCTGGCACATGCATACCCTTGGAGGCCATCGAAACGACTCACGTGGGATGATCCATGGAACTTTGGAGATTGTTGTTGCCTAGAAGTTGATACTCCTTCCCGGCGGCGAGGTCGATTGGAAGAACTTCTTGGTGGCTGCGAATCAGGCGGATGTCAGCAAGATCCTACGCGAAGAAACCGAGCTCGCGACTCTGGGGAGGCGTAGGAACTTCTTCCTTGTGCTCGGTGGGCCTCTCCTTGGATGAAGTGATGGACACAGTCATCCCTATATCTGAACAAACAGGCGCAGGACGGAATGACATAGGCAATGAGACCCGAAGACAAAGGAACACCCAGTGATCATATCGACGCAGAAATTGAACCCCACACGACTGTCGACGCAGGAAAAACAGCAGCGTCGTTGGAAAAAGCCGACAATTCTACAAGCTCACCGGATGGAGCGCAGAGCCAGTCGGGTCCCGAGTCTACAGAATTTTCCCTACTGTCATGGACGCCGCCGTCAGGGACACCAACGCAAGAATCGTCGCCCAAGTCACATATCGAATATGTTGCATGGATACATTTGGAATATGTTCTTTCGGTCTGCGCAGTTCCCGTACTCACTCCAAAACTTCAAGATTGCTCAACCCAGAAGCGCGGCCTTCATTTCGTTTAGCAGACCACTTCATGGGAAGATAAGTCAAAGGAAGACGACACACCTGTAGCCTTGACCTGTGGTGATATGTCAGGCCACCGTATCTGCACATCGGCAAGTTATTAAGTGCTGGAAGGTCCCAAGTTTGTAGCAACAGTAGCTAATATAACTTTGAAAGTTTCGCGTTTCAGTTTCTCATCGAAGTCGCAAAGAAACTAGCGCATCACCCAGCCCCGAATCCATACATCAAGACGACACAGAAGCGCATCAGAAAGGTCCTGCACGGCCATGTCAGGTGGCTTGAGTCGTTACGAACAATGGACCAGCCAATAGCGGAAGGGAAGAGAAAGAGACTTCTGAAGTCTGGTTGTTTTTCAGCCAACTACTTGGTAACGGGCCAAATCCAGCATTCTGATATGAGGGGTTTCTCTTGGAAACCGTGTGATTCTGTCACCGACACACCTTTCCACATCCTTAAGCTGATCGACTACATGGATCTTTGCAAAGCATTTGGTGACAATGGACAAGAAGCTGAAGTGCTGGTTCGCCGTATCTTGCGGGATGTCTGGGTCCCATGGTATCACGAACTCGACGATTTGGACAAGCGAGCGAGCTTTGCGTGGCCGCATGCCACAGGCAAGGGCTTTAATACATATACGCTTGCCGATCAATTCTGGATTTGGAAAACACTAAAAGCTCTTCATGATTCAGGAGTGTCAAACCAGGAGCTCTCCACAAACTCCAGCGAGAACGAGCCTGCCGTCTGGAACAGTGTAGTAAAGGAATGGATACTCCACTTCTACGACTCCGATCTACCAAAAGTTGATACCAAGGAGCGATTTTACGAGAAATTCGGCCAAGTCACCAAGCGATTTCACCCACATGATGTGCAGCGAGGGATACTACAGCGTTTCACGACAGAGAATGCCATCTTGCGAAAGAGGATGCTTGCCGTGACCCGCTCGCCAATAGAAACACGGTTCTTGTTTCACGCTCGCGATACCGCCCTTTTCCATGGCCAAGACTGCGGCTTTTTCCTGCCCGGGAGCTCCTTCCAGGAACTCTGGAATAACACTATCGAGGCGCAGATCCACCACAACGAAAGTCAAGACGCAGGATGGGACAAAGCACTCCGATACGCCCTTGGGATTGTGGCGGGATGTCGTCATTTGACATTCAACAACAGAAGCTCTGAAGGATTGGTGAGGAACAGTGTCAAGGTCTTGATCTCCAGTACCGGTCACAATGGGTTCTTTCCGGGCCAACTGGACATGGCGACCAAAGAGCCAGATCTGCTCTATGATCAACGCGAAAGGGACTCTTACTACCATGCAAACTTTGAAATATACTACATTCTTCTCACCCACGGAAGAGCCTTTGATGAAAACTTCAAGACAACCACCACAAAGCTTTTGCAACTCCTCAAGTGTGCTTCCACGATTCCATCAAGAGACAGACAAAACGAGCCCAGCCACCACCTGCCGTCCCAGACTGCTGATGCTTCGTCGGAGACTACAGCCCAGACGAGAATTCAAGAGGCCGTTTGTGAGCGTCCACTTCATCAGTCCAATCCCGCGTCTAAAGATCTTGCGCTCGATAGCCATGTTCACGGTCAGAGGAGTGTGGTTGTAAAAAAGGCCATACCATTCAATAACCTCATTGATACTCCCAAAATCAGTATCATGGAGGATGAGTGGCTCTACCCGTGTCCGCACTTTTTCTCTACGGCCAGGATCGACATTACCAGACATATCAATCGTCATATTCTTCGACCATGGCTCCGCAGACGCCAAGAAGATGAACGCCCGACTTTCCCCACCAGTAAGCCCAGTAGTGACCCTTTCGAAACGATCATAGAACACGAACTCGGTAGATACCGTGGTCCTAAGCGAAAGATTACTATAACCAATCGTGAATTCAGCACAATCTTCGTTGCTGATAGACCAAAGAAGAAGCTTCTGGGAAAGAGAGAAAAGTGGGACCTCGACAAGATGAACAGGACTGGTTTGAGGAATTTCAGCCTGGCCCTGAGGCTTGGGGCTCCAAGAACAGCCGAACAGGCGAAGAAGAGGTTTGTGTGGCTCCCCAAAGCCAACGAAACGACGGCGCTTATTTGCTGGGCTGCAAGTCCTGAGCAGGAGAGGGTTGCAATCTCCCGATTCTTTACACGCCATTCGAAATATGAGAAGCACGTCTGGGATGATACTACTAGGGTTCTCAACACCTGGAGGACTGAACTTCACCTCAGTTTCTATGTGCTGGTTGGAACCAATGAGAGGCGCGTCACCGGGTTGCCTTGTCTAAGTCGTTACCTTTTCCCAGGGGGTTCGAACAAAGAGATACGCCGTGTTTCTGTGGGCTTCCGCTTTGATGGCAACTTTTTCGATCGCTACTGGACCTGTCACTACATAGAACACGTACCCAACAAGTTTTCTCCGTTCCCGTGGCCATTCCCCTTCAGTTCCTGTGGCAAGGACACAAACAAGGAGTGGTGGCAGCGCAAGGTCCTCGAACTGTATCTTTTGGATTGTATAATGCGGGAGATCGCTGAGAGTGCTTTAAACATCCTGACTCAGGTACGGATGGAACTCGGAGCGGGGGAGAAGAGTACTCTTTCGTTCTCCTTCCTCGAGAGCGAAGCATATTCCGCGACAAAGGACAGCTGATACAGATTCGAACAGGTTCTTCACGCTCTGGAAGAAGATTTAACATCCAATCTCGGCGCTCTTCAGAAGTGGTCTTCCAGAGAACCAGATCGCGGCCAAGAACAACCCCGATGGACAAGCAGCCGCGAGAGAAAATACCGTGGTGCAATCAACAAATATCGAGGCTCGATAGAACGGCGGACAAGAGACCTAGAGACTCGTCGTGACACAATGCGCAAGCTCAAGGAAAACCTCGCTACAAACAGGCAGAAGATATGTGACGACCATGAGCTCCGCCGAAACGAAAACATCCGGTATTTCACGTACGCGACGGTCATCTTCCTGCCCCTCGACTTCGCTGCAAGCTTCTACAGCATGAACGGTATCCCTGGAAACGATTTGCTGATTTCCCTCGTCAATTTTGCTGTCGGTGCCTCGTGGTAACGGTTGTTCTGCTAGCAAGTGCCAAACCGCTTTTCTTGGCCGTCGACGGGGCCAGCATCGGCCCACCCTACGTTTTCCTTCGGCCCACCTACGCTTTTCTGTCCGCCCACCCACATACTTAAAAATGGCTGCACTATATACCTAAAAAGAAGTATTTGCTAAGATTACTCTACTATTTACCATTTATATCCTTACGCCCCTACTCTTAATAGCCTTTATAGCCCTTTGCAGCCTTTGCAGCCTCTGCAGCCATTATAATTACAGCCTCTGCAGCCTTTATAGCCTCTGCAGCCTCTGCAGCCTCTGCAGCCTCTGCTGCAATTGCAATTATAGCCTCTGCAGCCTCTGCAGCCTCTGCAGCCTCTGCAGCCTCTGCAGCCTCTGCAGCCTCTGCTGCAATTGCAATGGCTGCAGAGGCTATAATTGCAATGGCTGCAGAGGCTACAGAGGCTATAAAAGCTATAAAAGCTACGGAGGGCGTATATATAAAGGGTAAAATTAAAGAATTCTTAAATTTTACCCCGCAATACTTCTTTTTAGGTATATAGCGCAGCCATTTTTAAGTATATGGGTGGGCGGACAGAAAAGCGTAGGTGGGCCGAAGGAAAACGTAGGGTGGGCCGATGCTGGCCCCCGTCGACGTTCTAGTTGTCCCACTGCGGCACATCAGTTCCAGGGCTGGATTGGCGATCGAGAAATATTCAGGTTCCACGATGATGCTGAGTTTTCTAATGTCCCGCAGGAGAACGAAGGACTCCAAGAAACATCTTGCCCGAGAGAGCGTGAAACGCGACTTCCTGTCTCCATACTACTTTTGCCCGGCGTACATCTTCTTCGAGATTCCAGCGCTTAGTGTCTTGACTGCATTTTCTCAGCTGAGATCTGGTAATGTCTCACTACAGGCAATCGCACATGTCTTGCTGGGCATCATTCTCTTGCCCATTTTTGGATTATCCTGGTTGGTGAAGATCATTCTCTTAACATATGTGACATGGCAAAGCTTCTTGGTGGGTGGGACGTCATTCTTAATTGCTGTACCGCTTTTTTTGCTAATGCCACAGACACAGAGGATGTTGGAACTCATTTACTGAAACGGTCAACCGTATCAAGCCCAAATACCGGGGGAACCAACACAGCCACATTCCATAGACGATTTGATCGGATGGCAGCCACACCAAAGGTAACGAGACCGCTGAAGATACTACATGGAAGAATCAAAAGGAAATCGGAGTCGACAACGAATAGTTCAAGTGAGGAAAGTTGGCAGGATGATAGTGTATCAGATTTATAAGAACACAGATCGATTTGTCTCAGAGAGATTCGGTGAGGGGCATGGATAATTATTTCTCGCGCAGTTATGACTAAAGTTGTGAAATACCTGGAGATAGTGGAGCCAAGGCGGTTACAAAAGCAGAAGCAATTTAATGAATGTGATCATGTCACCTGATCATGGATGCCTACACAGCGTCATTCACATGTGAGGAATCCCGCCGAAGTCCGGGGTGAGTTACGATCACTCGAGCTGCCAATCTGCCATAGCCTTTCCAAGCCATCCTACAGGAAGTTCCTCGCCGTGCCAATGCGTCAACGGCCTCTGAGCGCTTCGGAACGCCTGCCAGAACTCGCAGTTCAACAATTTGCCACGGTAGGGGTAGCCCTGCGCGACGGTGCTCTCACTAAGCACATCTCCAGGGTATTGAACGAAGATGAGGTCTTTGCCACGGCTGAAAATGCTGCCACCGTGAATCCACGCCTGCAGGGCAAATCCAAGTTCATAATATCGGGGATCCATGTGCATGTGGTACATGGGCTCTCTCGGAGTAACACGAGAGATGAAGGCTCGCTCGTCCTGCTCCAAGTCCGGGTCCTCGGCCCATCGGTGGCAGAAAACCGCGTGGGCCTGCTCGTGAACCATGACGAAGGCCAGCTGCACGAGCATGGATGTTTTGGTCTCTGTGTTGACCTCCTCGTAGTTCTCCTGGCTGAAAAACTCGATGGTTCTCAGCTTGATGCTGATGAGGGAATGGGCCGGGGTTGGGAACGGTCTTCCTCCAGTCCTTACCTCTGTGATTGCCTCGAAGGTAACCCCGTCTGGTCCAAGCGGAGGGTCCGGGGTCCTGGTGTAAAAGCGCGTTCTGTCAGCCCACTCCACAAGGAGATCACGGACTCGCTGGATGTCCACGCCTGTACACTCGTACACAGGACTGAAGGCGTACAGCTGGCCAACAAAGACAAGATCCGCACAATAGACCTTGGTGAGGAAGGCAAGGCTGAAGTCGAGCAAGAGCGATGCAAGACGGAAAGCAGGGATGAGGAGAAATAGAACGGTCAGAAGACTTTATATTAAGACTATAAGTTATATATAAAAGAAACTAAATTTATAAATAATAACCTAAAAATCTAAACGATAGAAATAATACTTATAAAACCTTAACCCTATACTTTTCTTTATATACCCCCTAAATTATATAAAAGATATAATTTATAAAAGAAAATATATTAATAAAGCTTAAAATAGCTTACTTTATAGCTTATAAAGCTTTACTTTTCCTTCTTCCTTTAATAATAAACTTTAAAATCCCTATTTATTATTATAAAGCTTTATTATAAGCTTTATATTAATTTTATAAATATTCTTTAATTAAAATATACCTTTTATATTATACCTTTTAACCTTAATAAGTTTAATTAAGTTTCTTTTAACTTTATTAAATCTATTATTTTTAAGGGAAGTAAGCTAATTATAATAAACTTAATATCTTCCTTTAATTATAAATTTTAAAATTTTTTAATATTATAAAATTTAAAATTAATATTTAAAAAGCTATTAATAATTAAAAGGGTTTTAATTTTAATATCTAATATTTATTTAATCTATTTCTCTTAATAAATAATATTAAGAATAAATTCCTTAAAGCTTATAATATTATTATTAACCTATTTATATCTTTTATTAATATTAATATATTTAATCTTATATATCTTAATTTATTTTTTATAATTATATTTAAAGTTATTATATAAGTTAAATTTATTAAAAAGTTTAAGATTTATTCTTTAAAGGGTAAGGTAAATATCTTTATTATTAAAGCTAATTCTTTAAAAGGTAATATAAATATTTTTATTATTATATTTTATTCCTTTAATTTAATTAAGCTTAATATTTTTAAGGTTAAAAGTTTTAATAATAAAAATAATAATTCCTTAATTTATATTAAGAAAAATATATTAAAGAAAAAGAAGGATTAAAATATTATTAATTATTATATTATTTAAAGCTTTTAAAAGAATATTAAAAAGAGTTTTATTATTATTAATTATAAAAGCTTTTATTATAATCTTTATTTTATTTATATAAATTATGCTATATTTAATAAAGAAAATTAAAGTTATTATTATTATAATAATTAAAACTTAGCTTATTATTTCGATTATTATTAAGGTGATATAAAATATAATATTATTATTTTATCTTTTTAACTTATTAACTATATATTATATTAAAAATATATATATTATAAGCTTAATATAAAGCTTAATTATTATAAGGTTTATTTCCCTTATTTTATTTTTTTAAATCTATTAATTTATATATAATATAATCTTTAAATAATTTAAAAAGTTAATTATAAGCTTTTTAAATCTAATTTTATTATAATTTTAATTAAGATTTATTTAAAAATAAATAATATATTTATAAATGATTTTTTAAACTTTATTAAGGAATAGGTTTTTAATAAGATTAAAACTTTAGATATATTTAATATTATACTTTATAAATATTTTTTTATATTTAATAAGATAAATATAAAGAGTAAAGGAAAGGTAATTAAAACTTTTATTGCTATTTTAATTAATTTTATAAGCTATATTTAAATTAACCTAAATGTCTTCCTTTTTATAATTATTTAAAAGAAAATAATAGATTCCTTTATTAAAGCTTTTAATAAATATATTAAATTTAAGCTAGTTAAAAATAAAAAAAATAATTATTATCTTTATTAAGTTTATATAGGTTAGATTAATTAATTAATACTCTTATAATATATTAAATATATTTTAAAAGGTTTATTTAAGCTTTTATTTTTATTTAATAAATTTATTTTTTAACTTAATATAATTTAATAAGGTAGTTTAAGGTTTTTAAATCTAGATATTAAAATTAACTTAATAATTTCTTAAATTTATCTTTTATATTTAATAATAATTTAAAGTATTTAAATTTTACTTTTAAAAATATTTTTATAAATCTATTTAATAATATTTTAATTATCTTAAGATATAAAATATTAAAATTACCTTTTTAATATTTTTAATAAAGCTATATATTTTATATATTAATATAATAAAGCTTTATATTAATCCTTTTATTCTTAACCTTTATAAATTTAATAATAACTTAATTATTATTATAAATAATCTATTTATTTAAAATTAATTATATAGCTTTAATTAATTATTTAAAGGTAATAATTTCCTTAATTATAAATCTTAATATTAATAGCTTAGCCTTAATAATTAATATAATTATAATATTTTATTTTATAGCTTTTTAATAAATTAACTTTTTATATAAGAATATAATAAAGCCTTAAGAAGATTTCTAATCCTTTATATTATTTATAAATAATATATCTTTAAAGATAAAGAGTATTATTTCTACTCCCTCCTTAATCTTATATTATATAGTTAAGAAATATATATTATATAAATATTAAATAATATAATTTATTAAAAGTTAATAGTTTTTTGATAGATTTATAAAGAATTATAATAATTAAATAATTATAAAAGTAATATTTAATTATATTATTATTATTATATAAAATATTGAATTAATCTTCTCTTAAATTTTAATTTTTATTAATATAACCTATTTTAAGTTTTTTTTAAGTTTATTAATAAGGAGTGATATATATAAGTATTAAGTAATATTATTATTAAAATTAAACTTCTTAATTATCCTTTTAATATAAGTATTATAAATAAATAAAATAATCCTCTTTTTTTATTTTAAATAATTTAAATTCTTAAAAATTAATTTATTAAGTTTTTTATATTAGCTTTATATTTTTTAAAGATATTTATTTTAATTTATTTTACTTTTTATATTAATTCCTTTAGATATATTAAAAGAATATTATTAATATAAAAAAATATCATTATTTAATAATCTTTATTAATAAATAAATAAGGCTCTTTATTATATAATTTTAATTTAAGTTTTTTTAAGGTTAAATAAAAATCTTAATATTATAAAATTAATGAATCTTAAAGGTTATATAAGGTGTATTTAAGCTTAATAGCTATCCCTTTCTTTTTAAAATTATTTGGTTATAATAAATTATTTCTTCATTAATATATAATTATTTAAGAAAAGCTTTTTTATATCTATTTATTTAATCTTAAAGTTAGCTTTAATAATAATAATTATAATTATTTTAAAGAATATATTATAAGGGTAATAATATAAATTATTTTATAGCTTATTTTATAATTATTTATCCTTTATATAACTAATATAAGCTTTAAATTTATTTAAATAGCTATTTATATTAAACATATTTAAATATTTATTTTAATAAAGTAGGTATATTATTAAGCTTTTCTTAATGATTTTTCTTTAAATACTTATCTTTATTATATATTAAATTTTATTAAAAGCTGCTTTTTATTATTCTTTAATAAATAATTTATTTATTATTTCTTTTTATATCTTTAGCTTTTTTAAAAGTATATTTAAATATAATTTACTTTCTTTATTAAATTTAACTTTAATTATACCTTTTTAGTTATAAGAAGCTTTTCTTTATCTTAAATATATTTTTTTTATAACTGCTTATATTATATTATATATAATTTAAAATTATTTTAAACCTAACCTTTCTTTAATTATTTTTTTATAATTAAGGAGGAAAGTTTTAAGGAAGGCTATTAAACCTTTTTAAATCTTTTAAAGTTATTTATAAATTAATATATTTTTATAATATAAAATACCTTTATAGTTATATTAATTAAGTTACCTTATATATTTTATAAATTAATAAGGTTTTTATTTTAAGGTTTCTTTAGCTTCTTTAAAGTTTTTAATAGATAATTTTATTAATTATAAAAATTCTTTTTTAATCTAAAAGCTATATAAATTCTAATCTTCTTGCTTAAAATGGAACGTTTTTATTATTTTCTCCTCTTCCTTTAATTTTTTAAGCTTAATTAATAATTTAAGAGTTAGATATTTAGGTTTATATATTAAATCTTTTCTAAGTTAAGGAAAGGTTAGCTAAGCCTTTTAATTAATAAATTTAATATTGCTTACCTTTAATATTAAAAGTTATAAGTTAATAGCTTTATTATTTAAAAAAGCTATATTTTTATAATCCTAAGTATTTAGGATTTAAGTTTATAATTCTTATATTATAATAATATAATTAAATATTTCTTCTTTTTTAATAACCTTTGGGATTAAGTATTTTATTTTAATTAATAAAAGGGATATTTTCTATTCTTTTTTAATAAAAGTATAAAAAGTTATTTTATTAAATATAATGTTTTATATTATTTTAATTATTTTAAATATAAGAATCTATATTTAATAAATATTAAAGGTAATATAGCTTATTAAATATCCTATATAAGCTTTAAATTTTATTTTTATTATTCTTTATTTTATTCATTAACCTTTTTATTATTTAATAAGAATATAAATATAATAGCTATAAGTATAAATATCTTTTTAAAAGGGCTAAAGATTATTAATAATCCGTTTAATTTTAATTAATTTATATTATTAAAAATATTTTTAAATTATTTATTAAGAGTTTTATTTAATATTCTATAACCTTTTTATTTAAATAAAAATATATTATAAAGTTAATATAATACTTTAAACGGTTTTAATTATAAATCTTTTAAGAAATTAATGCTTAATTAAAGCTTTATTAACTTTTTAATAAATTTATAAATAGCCTTTTTTATTCTTTTATTAGGTTTTTTAATTTTAAAAGGTATAGTTTATAATTTTATACCTTCTTTTTATATTTTCCTTTAAAATTATATTATTTTATAAGGATTTATTAAGGCTATATCTTTATCTTATTATATTTAATAAATAATAAGCTTATATTTATATTAAATTTAATAAATAAAATTTAATAAAAGGTTTTTTATTATTATTTAAGATTTTTTAAATATAATATAATATTAAAGTTTTATATTAAATCTATTTTTAATAATAAGAATATATTTTAAATTATTTAAAGCTTTAAAGAATTCTTTATAATCTTAAGTGATTTAATAAAATAATTTAAGGCCTTTAAAATTTAATTTAATATAATTAATAATATTAATATAATATATTTAAGAGTAGTATTTATATTTAATATATCTTATATTATTAATTTATATCCTTTTTATTACCTTTGTAAAGTGCTTTAAAGTATTTAATTTTAAGTATTTTAATTTAAGATATTAAAGATGCTTTAAATTATCTCTTTAATGTTTATATAATAAGCTTAAATATAGTTTTCCTTTTACTTTTAAGTTATTTATAAATATTATTCCTCTTTTTATATTCTTTTAATAATAATTTTAAAATATTAAAGCGATTAAAAGATTATTTATAATGATTTTTAATATAATATTTTTATAAATATAATAAGAAATATATTTATATTTAAGAAATATTAAATTAAATTTTCTTTTTAATTAAATTATCTTTTTATTTTAATTTAAATTTCCTTTTCTTAAGATATAATTAAATTTATAATATTAAACTTTTAATTTTAAAAGCTTTAATTTTATAATTATATTTATATAAAAGCCTTTAATTATTATAATGTTTTTTAAAATAAGGTTATATTTATAAGTTTTATTTATCCTTTTTAAAATTCCCTTAATTTAATAAATTTTAAAGCTTTAAATTAAAAAGGATTATATATTAATATTAATATATTTATTATTATTAGCTTTTTAAAAGCTTCTTAGTTTAAAAAGAGTTATATTATTAATTAAATAATAAGCTTTATAATTATTAAAGATAATAGATTTATTAAATAAATAAAAAGGATTATTTAAGATTAAATATATTCTTTATTAATATTAAATTTCTTTTAAAAGATATAGGTTAATAAAAGTATTAATAAAGTTATTTTATATTATATTAAAGTATTATATTATATAAAGGAAAAAGGGGAAAAAATATATATTAAGCTAATTATAATTTATAAAATATAAATCCTATTATATTAAAATATTATTTTTAATAAATATAGAGTTATTTTTATTCCCTTAGCTTCCTTAGCCTCCTTAATCTTTTTAATTACTCCTTCCTTAGCCTCTTTAATTATTTCCTTATAAGGGGTTTCCTTAGCTATTAATTAATAATATAAATAGTTTTTAATTTTTTATAAATAAGCCTTTAATTTTAAGTTCTTTTTAAAGCAACTTATAAGTTTTTTTTTCTAAATTAAATAAAATCTATTAAATTTTTATTTTATTAAAAGGGGAGAAATCTTTATTTAATACTTTTAATATATAAATATATCTAAATATTTTATAAATAATTAACTTTTAATTATATTTTCTTTTATATAAATAAATAAGATTTTTTATTATTTTAAAATTTAGCTTTTAATTTTACCCTTATAAGTTATTTTAAGGGTTTATTAAGCTTTTTATAATTATAAAGATACTTTATAACCCTATTCTTTTTACTTAATTATTAAATAAAAGAATAATATAAAAAACATTAAATATATCTTTTAAAATATATTGCTTTTTATTAAGTTTATCTTAAATAATAATTTCTTATAATATATTTTATATTTAAATTAAAATTATATAATATAAAATTATTTATAAAAGTTTCTTTTAAATTAAGAATCCTTAAATCTTAGGAATTTAATAAGTTTTTCTTTAAGTATATTATTTTTATTATCTTTTAATTTAATTAAATAATTTAATTATTAATTATAATATTACTTTAAATATAACCTTATATTTTTTTTAAAAAATAAAGCTTATTATTATTATATTTATAATATTAAGTTAATTAAAAATATTCTTTAAAATTTATTAAATAATAAACTTATTTATATTAATTTATTTAATAAAAGCTAAATTAAATATATCTAGAGATATTATTTTAATTATTTAATTTTATATTTTAAAGAATATATTAAATAAAAAGATTATTTTAAACGCCTTAACTTATTATTTCTAAAGATAAAACTTATAATTTTATATAAGTTTTACCTTTAAAAGCTTAAGTAGGATTAATTTAATATTTATAATAATAAAGGTTTTTAAATCTTTTTTAACCTTTTAAGCTTTCTAAGCTTTACTTATTTATTAAAATATTTATTTATTCTTTTCTTAATAATTTATAATGAAATTATTAAAATTTACTAATAATTAAGAAGTTTTATTAAATTTTAATTATATTTCCTTTCCCTTAGGGTTAATTTAATCTTGAATATTATTAAGAATAATATTTATTTATAATAAGGTAAGTTATCTTAAGTAATTATAAGTATTATAATAATGGATTAATAAATCTTAATTAGATTTATTTATAATTATAAAATAGGATATATTTTAAAAAGAATAGAATAATATTTATAATCTTCTTAATATATTATTAATTAAGGGAAATAAAATTAAAATAAAGCATTATTAAGCTTATAATTAAGGAGAAATAAAATAATTAAAAGACTTTATATTAAGATTATAAGTTATATATAAAAGAAATTAAACTTATAAATGGTGACCTAAAGGTCTGAACAATAGAAATAATATTCATGAAACCCTAACCCTGTGCTTTTCTCCACAAGGGATCATCCTCTTGTACACTCTCGCTTCTAGGAAAGGCTCACCAGCTTCCTCTCCAGTTGTATTATAGGTCAAAGCACTTACTCTAAAATTGAAGCGCTGATACAACGGATGTAAGTCATTCTTGAGAGTCGAGCCGAGGGCTCTCTCTTCCGGAGAAAGGACAAAGGTCGTCCTCTTCAGGTCGAGTTCGGTAGACGCTGAGGTTGCCATGATGAAGTTGCTTCTGAATCAGTCGGTGTATATTGATGTGTGAATGCAGATTTCTTGTGCAGATTTAGGATTTTTTTTGAACTCGAGGACGGCGTTTCCAGTCATATTAATATATGCTGTTCTCGACTATCTAGTTTGGCTGTCATGGTAAGACAATGCCATTGTTCGAACAAAGCTATTGTATTGAACAATGCGTTGTTACATTTCACCAGAGACTTCTTGTGTTCTCCTAGACCATTTGATCTGGCCAAGACCTCTTCCGGTGACAAAGGCTGTGTTGCACCTAAAGCTCGAAGACTCACAAACGGCAAACCTCTCACAGGGACAAAGCACAGTCTCCAGAGTCCATAAAGACGACCATCCTGTCCGTGGGCCAGAACCAAGACGTACCTACCTCTACAGTCACCCCTCCCGCTTAGCTACCTTGGTCCTGGAATAGTTGTAAGGTCAGAATGTGACTGTGATGCAGGACCTAGATTCGACGAACTACCGGCTGCTAACGAGGTAGTCATTTACGCAATCACACTGCCGAAAGTCCTCGATCGGTGATGGTATCGGCTAGATATCTCCTTCCCTCTTGGAAAACTCTTGTGATCACCACTAAGCCTCAGGCAAAGGGGCGTCGCCCTCTAGATACACATGAAACTGCTTTTAATGAGCCTGTCTCCTCTGCTACGCATCTAGGGAATCAAAAGTCTCGTCGTACTGGTCACAATGCTGGGGAACCTGGACAGTGTAGAGTCAAAGGAACAATTGTCAGCCTCTTTCAACAAGCAAGCAAGTACTGCACACGTAATCTATCCCGGCCTACCTCTTCCCATTTCCTCAGCGCCCCCGGGACGTATTTTCCCTCAGGGGCATTCTGCAGTGGAAAGTCAACATTTGTACGGGAATCTGAATCATTTCTCACTCAATCTTGGTGAGTTTCTCGTATATAAATCAACCATCCTTTTGGCCAGTCCTTCGTTTTCAGCTTATAGTGACGCTAAAGTACCATATTAAGTTGGTTCAGATTTAAGTAGTATGAGTATTGATCTAAGAAAATCATAATCCACTTAAGCTCTTTAAAGTTACCAAAATGCCAATCAAGGTTACAAGCTGATCGCACTTTAAAAAGATTAGCTAAGCCTGCGAGCTCAATGTCTATTCTTGCAGGCTTTATGCTGGCATGCAACAGCTCGTATTCCCTCCTGAACGCTCAGGCGTGGTCGGAGATGTCGTGACTAGCTTAGAGCAAGGATGCTGCGCTTTCGGTGGTAGGGGAGGGTGGCACGGCATATCGAGTATGCATACCGCCATCCGTGCCAATTTCGCAAGACGTAATCGTGGGAAACGCTGGGCTGGCAACTCCTTTCCGGCTCGACACTTGAGATATGTATGACTGGAGATAGCTCAGAGCCGCCCAGGGCGTCATACATGTTGCGAATGTCTCTATCCAGGAGGTGTGATGTGTTCTCAGAGGCTGGGCTAATTGTTGTCGGGCGGGGGTAGGGGGCACGGTACTTGAGTAGGCAGGTGGGAGGCAGGGCCTGCAGGTCTCGCATTTAGATGCAACCCCCCCTCTATTGTGCATCATCGATCACTTCTTCCATACTGCCCTTGCCCCCTTTATTACATGCAATGATCATCAAATGGCAAGCACCGAGCACCGAGCCATGTGCCGACTTGCCGATGACGCGTCACTCGAAAATGAAGCGTGTTGCACTGATCCGCCTAATAGGGAAAACAATTAAAAAAAGAAAGACCTTGCCGTTACCGGGTTAGCCAGGTAGCGGTCTTGGCGCTTCCGTGCCGTTCCGCCCAGTAGGTTCAATCCGATTTCCAGGTTGCATATGCAGAAATCAATGGCCCGTCCGCGGAGGATCTCCCAAAATCTTGAGCGGCTGGATCCCCTACATGAATGCTGTGTTCCAGGGGAAATCGTGAGCGCCGACTGACGGCACACCCAGAACATCCTGCGGCTTGCCGTGTAGCCGTCCGAACAAGCTTCCCTAAGCTTCTCGCTAAAATCTTTCACGAGCTCTGATGCCAGGGGGCCCCTTGTTCGGTGTGGTGTTCAACTCTCGTGTCTTTGCTGCAGGGCTATTCCAAATCGCGGCGCGTGCATGCTTACCCATCGTCACGAGGTCCCCTTGGGTATGATTATATATTGTGGCGGGTTTTTCCATTACATCCAGTAGATCAACACTTTTATCATTTACCACTGTTCCATTCTCTCTTTGCCTCATGTTCTTCTCCGACCCAGCTTCATTCGTTTTCGTCATCCGCTGGTAGACCCTCTCCATCATGATGTTTTTCCAAACCCGTCCATCGCTTTTGCTTGCTTTCTTGTCTATTCTGCATGGATCTTTTGCGCAGCAAACCTCCAATACAACCAATGCCTACACAACTTTCAGCGGCAGCGTTGCCTCAACCATTCTTGTCATCGCAACAGATGCCACATCAGCAACTGTTGCCGCACAGGGATTGAATGGCTACGGCATCCCACACCAGAGCCTCATCGTCCCACAAACCGGAGTTGCCCTGCCAACGCTGAGCTCCTCTGCCGGTGGTAACTACGGCGGTATCATCGTTGCATCTGGCGTCCTCTACGAGTACAGTGCCAACAACTATTCGAGCGCCCTCACTAATGATCAATGGAACGCTTTATACGATTACCAAATCGCGTACGGAGTCCGCATGGTCCAATATGGCATATTTCCCACTCTTGATGCGGGAGTGGTGGCCTCGGGCGGCTGCTGCAACACCAGCGTCTCGCAATCTATCTACCTGACCGACACGAGTGCATTTTCGCAAGCTGGCTTGAAGGCGAACGCTGAGCTGGAAACCGCAGGCTTGTACCATTACCCATCCACCATTTCGAATACCACGACCACGACTGCCATTGCTGAATTCGGGTCCGCGAGCGACGGCAGCTTCACATCCAACAGCACTGCTGCTGTCATCAACAACTTCGAATCTGGCCGACAGCAGATGGTCTTCTTCATGGATTTCTCACCGAATTGGTCGGCGACCTCGTCGTTCCTTCAGCATGCCTACATTACCTGGCTTACGAGGGGCTTATACGCAGGATACCGTCGTGTCAACCTGAACACTCAGATTGATGACATGTTCCTCGAAACGGACTTGTATTCCCCCAATGGTACGACCTATCGTGTTACACCGGACGACTTGACTGGAATTGTCAGCTGGCTACCTTCGGTTCGCGCCCTGATGCCTGCAGGGAGCAATTGGTCCGTGGAAATCGGGTTCAATGGTAATGGCAACATCGAACAGGCCGAGGCTACCGATGCAGGGTATCAAACATGTTCGCCCGACTCTATCGAGTATGGTGACCAGCCCGACACCGCGCTGGAGTTCAAGAAGCCGATAGGAACGGGCACAGACCTCTGGCCGGCCACGCCAACAACGTACAACTACTCTGTGGACTGTTTGAACCTAGACCCTTTGAAGACGTGGTTCGACACGAATGTACACAATTTCAACACCATCAGCCATACTTTCACTCACGAAGACCAAGACAACGCCACGTACGCAGACGTCCTCAAGGAAATTGAATTCAACCAAGCCTGGCTCGCCCAGTCAGGGATTGCTTCGGCCAACTTCACCGCGAATGGCCTCATCCCACCGGCTATTACCGGCCTGCACAATGGAGACGCCCTGCGAGCATGGCACGACGCGGGTCTTGTCCAGTGTGTTGGAGACAACAGCAGACCCGTGCTCCGCAACCAGCAGAACGACATGTGGCCCTACATCACCCAGGAGGCCGCTGATGGGTATGCCGGCATACAGGTAAACGGCCGGTGGCCAACGAGGATATACTTCAACTGTGACACCAGTGACTGCACAACGCAGGAATGGATCGCTACGTCCGCCGGCAGTGGCACCTTCAACGACCTCCTGGCAGCGGAAAAGGCCGACTCCATCCGCTACCTGACGGGGCTTTATCACGATGCTTTCATGTTCCACCAGGCTAACCTTCGAACGACGGGACTTGGTACGACAACAATCAACGGCGTTACTTCTAATATCGGCATTTTCCAGGCCTGGGTGGAGACTATCGTTCAAGAATACGTCCGTCTCCTGGAATGGCCCATCATCACCCTGCAGCAAGTTGACGTACGTATTACCTGTTTTGTGACGTTTCTCCATACACCACCCACCCCATCTGTCTCGTCCCACGCAATGCTACCTACCCACCACTCGATCTCCATCATGAGACCAATACACTAACAAATCCTCTTTTTTCATCACAGTTCTCCGCCCAGTTCGCCAACCGCATGGCCCGTGACGCCTGCTCCTACGGGCTCACCTACGACGTCACCTCCGGCAGCATCACCGGCGTCACAGTCACAGCCAGCGGAAATGCCTGCGGCTCGCCTATCCCCGTCACCGTCCCGGGATCCGTGACCGACACCCACGGGTTCACGACCGAGCAGATTGGATCAGACCCTTTGACAATTTGGGTGCAGCTGTCGGGGTCGCCTGTGTCTTTCACTCTCTCGCAACCTGTGGCTCTGTGAGAAGAAGCGGAGGGGAGAAAAAAAGTGACTTTGTCTAATTGTACACTTCTTTACTAGTAATGACAGTAATCTTTAAGATGATATTATCTGTCCTGGCCACTGCGGGTTTAAACATTCTCCGCGAATACTTTATTGACCTTGGGGTATTACTACATGGTGATAGTATACATTGTCAGCTAAGTCATTGTTTCATAACATCTTTACTAGATTGAAGCCTACCGTGAGATAGTAGGTGGAAACTTTAATAGTAGATCAAAACTTGCGGATTACTAGAGTGTACCTTGACCTGGAGCTGAGTACTAGAGAACTCTCACCCCCAGATTTGAGTACTAGAGAACTCTCACCCCAGATTGAAAATGGTTAAGTTTGTTCGACGAACTCCTACTCGAGACAGAATAGTAAGGGTTGTTTGGTGGAACAAAAGCTTATTAGAAAAACAAAGCAATTGTCTGGAAGTTGTGGGTCGACTGCGGATGTATAGTCAAAGAATTCAAGGGCCCAAAAGAGATGGTCCAAGGGGCCGCTGTCAGTGTAGGGACTAGGGCGATTTCCACGTCGAGTGACCATCGTGCATGGTGAACAATTAGAAGATGATGTTTGTAAAGTTAAGTAATCTTTTACCAAACCATACCTAGGTACCTAGGCAGTCCCTTTATACAAGACTCTGGGTAAATTCATGCACAAACTTGAATAGCGATACCACAGGCTCTGCCTCCTTGCCGTAATTGCACTAATGGCCACCATACGTAGGTGGTATTTCCAATTGCCTGTGGTGCTGGCAGCTCAACAAGCACGGCGCGCTCGCACCGTCGGCACAGGACATTCACCGCAAACACACTGCCCTCGTGTCGTCCGTGGGGGGCATTCGCCGCATTCGCATGGCTTCTCACGAGGAGGCTCACACCGCCTGGGCGCTGCCTCCTCTTTTCCCCGCCCATTGGCTGCGCCGTGTTCCTCATGCCTCACCCGGATTCTATTCATGTCTTCTTTGATTGTGCGGAGCTCCTTCTGACAATCTTCCAAAAAAAATTTCCAGCCCCTGGCAGTGCCGCTCTTCTTGACTCGCTCCGCACTTTTTCTCGTGAGCATCCTTCATAATTTGTTCTTTCATCTTCTTTAGTTTTTCCTCCTCTGCGTCCTTTGCCTCCCGCCACTTCCGTTCCCTGTCACGATCAGCTTCCTGGCGTTTCTTGGCCTCTTCTTGTTCTTGTTTTATCCGCGTCGCAACTTCCGCATCGATGCGGGCTTGTTCAGCTTCTTTCTTCTGTTTCTCTTCCGCTGCCTGCTGCTCCTGCTCACGTCTCAGCCTCTCAGCCTCTTTATGAATCCGGTCTTGCTCTTCTTTTTCCTTCTGCTTCTTTGCGGCTTTCTGTTCATCCTCTGCATGCCGCTGCCTCTCTGCCTCTTTACGAATCCGGTCTTGCTCTTCTTTTTCCTTCTGTTTCTTTGCGGCTTCCTGTTCAGCCTCTGCAAGTTGTCGAGTACGCAGCAGCTCCGCAGCCGCAGCCCCAATACGATTTCGCTCTTGCTCCATCATCATTCTCGCATGGTTTTCCATCCTTATTCTTTGTTGTTCAGCTTCTGCCCTCTCTCTCAAAATTCGTGCTACAATTTTCTCAGGAGTTTCTAGGTCTTGTTATTTCATGCTCCCGGTAGGTGGGCAGGAGCATCCTGTCCTGAACGGAACATTGAAGCAGCCTGTCGTTCCGCGAAATTTGACACGGGATTGGAACTAACCTGGATCTCGTACCTCTGCTTCCTCATGTTGGCCGCAGAAAGTGGCTCTCGATCGCTTCGGGTTGCGGCAAAATTGCCCTCGATGCCGGCGAGCACACGTGTGGCGCAGACAGTACAATGAAACAATATAGATAATCCTGCCACGTTCCTCAGTCTCCGCAACGTGACGCCTCCTGTCGCAGTTTCCCTTCTGGCATCTTCCATAGGTTCTATTACAAGAACCCACGAGGCCATGTGAAGGCGAACGCAGCACTGGCAAGATAAAGATTCCTGTAAATGTCCACTGCGGACGGGATACAAATCCGGAAGATAGATGTGTCAGACGGTGGTCGCAGCCAGAGAAAACCCGCGCATTCAAGACCTCGGGAGCTCCCGCCCAGTCGGGTGATTGTTCTGGGGTGCCTTATTTCTAAATGCAGTGTCAAGTGGCTTCAACCTAGGGCTACCAAGTCGCAGCATCTCATTGCCGGTGGGGTCTCATTGCTGACCTCCAATCGCCTTATATACCTCGTATGATTTACCTCGGCGGTCCAATGGCCTGCTTTTGAAGCAGGAACACGGCACCAGAATACGGGCAGAAGGCCGTGAGGCTCTGCAGTGCTTTTGAGGTTACGCAGTTGCTTGGCATCATCTCGCCAGTATGCATGTGTGTGCTGTACCTCGCTGATTGGCGTTGGCTTCACGGACCTCAGCTGGAGTGGGGGACGCGCGCCTTGCCTGCCTCAGACAATACAGAGCCTCGCCGTTGCGATAGATGTGGATGGTATTCGGGTTCAGTTCCCTCGGGTGAGGACCGTGCCGCGAGACCCAGGAATGATCGGGTTCTTGAAAGTCTATTCTAGCTACTTTGTAATCCTGGTCCGACCACCACAGCTTATTTTCCTTCGTACTCGTGATCTGGAAGCTGCGGTCAGCCATGTGTCACATGCCTAGTTGGATTCCAAGCCGGCGCTCACCGGTCGGGCATACCGATATTCGGTTTGCATATGCAACTCAACTGTGGAGCAAGGGACGTCCAGTAGATATTGAGTCTCACCCTAGTTAATGCACGGCACCAATATTGGACCTGCTTCAAATCCTCTCTCCTTTTGTAGATGAGCCAAATCTGGCATTGATCCTGTCACGCTCTAATGGGGACGAATCCTATGGACCAAGAACTACCTTTACCCCTATGGGAAAGGAAATGATCTTGGGAACAACCCAAAAACGATATTGGTGACAAGATCAATAATCAAGTTTTGCAAATCATGCCAACACGAAGAAATCTGAACAATACGTTACGACCGATGAGAGCGCGTTCAACATGCAAAGCAGCTTGGTCTTAAGATGTGAACGCTGTTCAGATGATTATTGGGAACTAAATGTATCCTCAGACTGATGTCTAATTCTAATCCACTCAAACTGAAATTATTCATAGCCAACGGGCTTAGGTGGTTGCTCGAAGGAAACCTTGGCGGCAAGAAGCATCTCCGGCAAGGGACCGTAGCCACCAGTCTCCCTAGGGTTGTCGCCAACAAAATTCAGGGGGAACCCCACGTCGAACGGATTCTGGCTCTCAATGAACTTGACCTGGTCATCGGTCAAGCGGATGCTCAGCGCCTTGATGCTGTCCTGAAGGTGCTCGACCTTGCGGAACCCAACCAGCGGGAAGACGTTGCGGGACTTCCTGAGGACGTACGCAAGGGCGATCTGCTGAATGCTGTCGACACCGTGCTCGCCAGCCACCTTCTCCAGCGCCTCGCTGACCTTGCGTGCGGCCTCGCTCTGCTCCTTGAAGCGGCCGCCCTCCTGGGACGACTTGCGCGCCTCGATCTGCTTCTTGGTCTTGAGCTCGCCGCCTCCCAGCACGTTCCACGGGCACAGGGCCAGGCCGAAGTGGCGGGCCATCGGGAGGATGTCGCGCTCAAAGTCGCGGTCCAGGACGCTCCAGCGGCCCTGGTAGACTGAGAAGGGCGTCTTCCCCTGAGCCCTGGCGTACGTGTTGGCGGCCGCGACGACCCATGCTGGCGTGTCTGAGACGCCGAGGTATAGGACCTTGCCCTGCTCGACCAAGATATGGAGCGAGTCCATGAGCTCCTCGATGGATGTCGACCAGTCCCACCAGTGGACGTAGAGCAGGTCGATGTAGGTGGTTTGTAGCTTCCGCAGGGAAGCCTCGACGGACAAGAAGAGAGATTTCTTATTGTTACCGCCGAAGTTAACGGAGCGGCCGGGTCCAAGTTCGTGTTGACGGAACGAATTGGTGAACTTGGTCGCCAGGAAGAGCAGATCACGGTTCTTCCTGGCAGTAAACCAGTTGCCGATGTATGTCTCGGACTCCTAGTTCTGGTAGTTGTTTTGTCACGATTCCGAGCAGGGCAATCGAATAGAGCATAATATCTGTTATTCTGAATTATAGATAATGGAGTAGGGGACGCTTAGCTTTATATATAATAAAGCATTATAATAATAAGCCCCTACTATATGATATACCCCTTAGATAAAGGTAATTATTTAAATAAATATTATATATTTATTATTATAATATTTTTTATAATATTATTTAAATTAAGTATATAATAATATTTTATATATATTAAATAAAAATAATGAAATTATAATTAATATAATAAAATAAATAATAATAACCTTATATCTTTTAGATATTTATAAATATATTTAATCTTTAGGATTTTCACCTTAAGATACTTCTTTTCTCCTTTTTTTAATATATATACCTTTTCTTTTATACCTTAGCTATATATATATATATATATATAATACCTCTTATTCTTAATAAAAGCTCCTTTAATAAATTAATCCTAACTTATCTTATTTATATAAATATCCCTTATCTTAAAAAATAAATATTAAACTATTAAGTTAATTAAAATAATAGCTTATTATTAAGGATAACCTATTATCTTTATATTTAATTATAGAAAAGAAAAAATAATATAAGATTATTATATATATTATATATTAATTCCTTAATATTTATATAAGCTTTATTAATAAATTATAATATATTAATAAGCTCTTAGCCCTAGCCTTATAAGTTATAGGTACTTAATAAGCTATATCCTATCTACCTTATATATACTTTATATTAAGGGGCTATTTAATTAGCTTTTATTTTAATATTATTAATGCCCTATATATTAATTACTATTTATTATACTTTTTAAGGTATAAATATCTTTATTTATTATTTATTATATATATTATAATATAAAAGCTAATCTTATTACTTAAGGTTAAGGCTCTTAAGAAGGTATATAATTTATTTAATTTTTAAAAAAATATATATTTAACCCTTATTAAGAGATCACTTAAGTATAATCTATTATATATTAGCTTTTAAAGGAGTATTTAAAGATACTTAAGTTTAAATAGCCTTTTAAGGTTAAGCCCTTTAATAAAGAGGAGGATGATAATAATAATAATGATAAGGAGTAGGAGGAGGATAAAGAGCTTATAGATGGTATTATATTATACTTTAAATATAAGGAGGTATTTAAGAAAAGCCTTTATATTTTAATTAACCTTTTTTTTAAGGAATAAATTTTTAATATTATTTAATTTTAGTTTTATAATTTAATCTAATGGGTATTACCTTAATAAATAAAAAATGATTTTTTTATATTTAATTAAGTACCTTATTTATATTATAAAAGTTTAATAATGCTTAAAAATACTTAAAATAAACTTATAAAAGGTTTTTATAAGCTTATTTATTAATATAAGCTTAATTAATAAATATTTTACTTAAAATATTCCTTTATTATATTTTTATTTTAACTATATATTATATATATCTATATATTTAAGCTTTATAATTACCCTCTTATATTTATTCATAATTAATTAAATTATCTATTAATTATTATTATATAATTATAAAAAGCTTCTTATATTAATAATAAGATTATAAAATAATCATTTTAATATTATAAGCTCCTTTTTAATATATACTATACTTAATAGCTTAATTTTTATAATAGATATTATAATAATATCTTATTAAGCTATTCTTTAATTAATTAACCCTTTATATAAATATATTATATATTTATAAAATAAGTATTATATTTCCTTATTATTTATAAAGGAAATATTTAATATAAAGATTAAAATCTTCTCTTATTTACTCTTATATTATATAATAAGTATATAAATAATATATAAATATATTATATATTATTTAGCTATTATAAAATACCTAAGGCTTAAGTTAAATAGATAAAGGGAGAATTATATAGCTATATATATTATATCTACTTGAATTATAATTCTAATATATAAAATTAAGTTAACTTTCTTTTAAAATCCCTTAATTTATTCTTTTATTATAATCCCTTTATATTTAAAAGTAATATATTTAATATAATGCTTTTTATAAAATTAAAGTATTTAATAATTTTCTTAATATATAAATTATAAGCTAAATAAAGCCTCTTAGTTATTTAATCTCTTATAATATATACTTTAAGGTATTATTTTATATCTCTTTAATCCTTTACTTTATATTTCTTTTTTAGATTATTAATAACCTTTTAAGCTTTTAATTTATATTCTTTATAATAAAGAATTAAATAATTATTTATATAAAAGATTATTATAATTATCTTATATTTATTTTAAAATAAATAATCTTCTTTTATATTTAATTATAATTTAAACTTATAAAATAATAAAGTAAATTCTTTATATTAAAGGAGTAATATATCTCTTAATTTATAAAATATATTTAATACTTTTAAATACTTTCCTTATTCCTTAAATCTATTAAGAAGCTTATAAAATATAAGATCTCTTATTAATAATATATTTAAGAATATATTAATTATATTAAATTACTTAATTTTAAGATCTTTATATATTATTATAATTATTATAATTTAAAAGGATTTTATAATAAATATAATAATATATATTTTTTAAAATAAATTAAATAATTAGAGATCCTTATATATTATTAAATATATTTTTCCTTACTTAAAAAATCTATCTTTATTTTATTTATAAATAAAAACCTATTTAAAAGGAAATAGATAATTATATATTAATATTTATTTTATCTTTCTTTAAGCTCTTATTTTTAGCTAAATATATAATTTAAAATAAATAGCCTTAATAAATAAATTTTAAACTAAGTAATTTTAAAGCTCTTTTTAATTATTTAAAGATAGCTTAAGCAGCTTAAATCTATATAATCTTTTCTTTTTACTAAGGAGCCTTATATTTTAATAAGCTATTATATATTATTATATTATAGCTTAAAGTATTATATATAATATCTTATATACTTAATCACCTTATTTCCTTATCTTTAATTAATTAAATATAAAGGTATTAAAAAAGAATAATTATTTATAAGCTCTTAAAATATTAATTAAATTATCTTTATAAAGTATTATAATATAAATTCCCTTAGTTTTTAATAAGAGTTTTCTTTAATATTAACTTACCCTTAATACCTATTATATTTATTATATTTATAATAATAAATTTATATATATTATAATTATATTATTAATATTCTCTTTTATTAAAAAAAATCTTATATATTTATTTCTAAGGTTTTAAATATAAGAAAATATTATATCCCTTAGCTATTATATTTATTAATTTAAGTAAGATTACTTAGCTTTAAGGGAATAACTTTTTAAGTATCTTTAAGTAGCTTAATACCTTTTAATACTTATTATATTAATTTTAATATTTCTTCTAAGCTTTATAAATTTATTAAATATTCCTTTCCTATCCCTAAGCTTATAAGCTATATATTTAAAGACTTTAAGTTAAGCTCTTTAATAGGTTATTCTTATAAGTAACTTAAGATATTAAATACCTTATATATTAATTAAGGTATTAATACCTTTTAATTTATAATCTTAAGGAATATCTTTATATATTTTATTTTACTTAATTTATTATCTTCTTTATTAAGTTTAGAAAAGATTTATTTATTAAAAGTTATATTTTATATAATAATTATTTAATTAAATATAAAAACCTAAATATAATAAATATTTATTATTTTATAATTAATAAGATACTTAATATAAGTATATAATTTAATTTTATATATTTATTTTCTTTATTTAACTTCTTTATTCTTTTAAATAAGGTATATTTAATAATTATAAGTAAAAATATTAAATTAATTTAAATATAAGTTTATTATAAGCTTATAAACTCTTTAAAGAATATATTAATAGAAATATTAAGTAAATTATACTTTTAAAATTTAATTTAATAATTATTATAAGTATCTTTAATATAATAATTTATTAAAAAGATATTTAATTATTATAATAACTTATAATTAAAGGTATTTAAGAAGATTTATTATTATTGTCACAAGAGGGAATACAGAGATAAGGCAGCTGTCCTTAATACGTCAATTCAAAGTAAGACGGCGCTACCTTCTATGTAAGGAAGAGGTCTTGCAGAAATTACCAGGCAGAGGTTTTATACCTAGAGGGGTGTGGGGCCCAGAGCCTCAGTGAATGCAGTCAGTCAATGGGGCCCTAGCACACACACACTTACAATTATATATATCTTTATTACCTTAATAATTAGCTCTTATCTTATATATTTATTTCTTTTATTTAACTTATAAGTATTAATAAATATTAGCTTAATTTTAATTCTTTTATAAATATATTATACTTTATAATTAATTATATTATATATTAAAATAATTAAAATATTATTATCTTAATAGATTTTATAAATTAAAAGCTTATAATATATTTATATTAAGCTTATAAAATCTTAAAAAGTTATAAAAATATCTTCTTTATTTTTAATTATAAGTAATTAAGTAATAAATATCTTAAAGAATTTATCTTTAATTATTAATAATTAATTTAAATTATTTAAATTATATAAAAAATTAAATAAATCTTAGTTTATATATTAAAAAGAATACTTTATATAATTTTTTAATATTTATCTTAATATAACCTATATAATATATATTATAATATAATCCTTATACTTTATATATAATATACTTTTAATCTTTATTCCTTATATAACTTATATTAATACTTTTAAAGCTTCTAGCCTTAAATATTTAAATTATAAATATTAAAGATATTTAAAATCTTTTTTAATAAATAATAAATATATAAAGTATCTTTATTTATTAATAAATAATATAAATATTATAAAGCTTACCTTATTTAATTTAATTATATTAAAGCTATTAAAATAAATAAAAAGTAGTTTATATTTAAAAAAGATTAAGTTATAATAATACTTTAATTATTTAATTATTATATTTAATTTTAAAGAATTATATTATAATATATAATTTAGCCTAAGAAATTAAATATTTATATTATTTAAATAAACTTTTAAAATAATATTTATATAAAATCCTTTAATAATAAAGATATTTATAAAAATTAGATTTTTAATATTTAAGCCCCTTACTTTATTAAAAATATTATAAAAGATTTATATATCTCTTTTTAAAATTAAAAAGGAAGTTATTTTTATTTTTATTATCTCCTTATATTTAATTTTTTAATAAATTTTAGATTTAAATAAAATAAGGTTATTTATAAGATAAGAAGCTTTATAATTATTAAATAAAGTATTCTTTAAAAGCTTATATAAGAGATCTTAAATTATAAAATATATTTTAGTTAATTTAAATATTCCTTTTTTTAAAAAAAAAATAATAAATTATTTAAAATATATTAGCTTTTTTAAAATAGCATTATTTTTATTAATCTTATTACTTAATTTCTCTTTTACTTATCCCTTTTTAATAAGCTATTAATATAAATTATCTTATTTAAGAAGCTTTAAATATTTATAAATTTTATTTATTTAAGTAAAAGTAAATATATTATAATTAAGCTTTTAAATTATTTTTAAATATCTTCTTATAACTTATTTTATATTTATATAATTAATAATTAAGAATCTATACCTTTTTCTTAAATCCTTAAAATATAAGTATTTATATATATTTAAAAACCTATTTACTTTTTCCTTTTTATTAAAGCTTAATTATTTATAAAATATAATAAATATTATTAATTTTTTATTAATATAATTTTTATTTTTATATTTAATAATTATAAATTAAGTATTAAGCTCTTTAAGTATAAAAATAGATTTATTAAGTTTATTATCTTATATAAGCTTTTTAAATATTTAAGAAGCTTAATTAAGGGCTATATAAGCTCTTATAATATTAAGGAAATCCTTAATAATAAGTATCTTAAATATTTCCTTAAGGTTATATATTTATATATAAAGGAATATATTATATTACTAAATATATTATTTAAATAAATTAATATTACCCTTTTTAGCTTTAATTAAAGTTATTTAATATTCCTTAATTATTATAATCTATATATTTAATTTTAAGGGTATTAAGTAATCTTATAATATTTAAATAATCTTTTAAAATAAAATATCTTCTTTTTTAAGAACTTTAACTTAAATAAAAATAAATATATTAATATTAATTATATAGTTTATTTAATTTTATATTACTTAATAATAATTTAAAATTATTATAATAAGTATTAAGCTTAAATTTTATTTTTATAGCTATTTATTAAATTCCTTTTATATTTTATTTATATTAAGTAAAAATAGTTATTAAGGTTTTTTTAAGTAGCTTTTAAATAAGAATCTTAGTTATATATTAAGCTATTAAATATATTAAGTTTTAAGCTTAGCTTTATATTAAATAAATAAACTTTTAAATATATAATATTTAAGAAGCTTATTAAGAGGATTTATATAATCTAAAGTATTTAAATTAACTTATTTCTAAATACCTTTAATTTTATAATAAAATTAAAGCTATAAAAATTAAGTTAAATAACTTCTTTAATTATATAAGAATATTATATTAATAGGAATAATATTATTTAGGTTAATTAAAGATATAATAAAGATATTAAGAATAAAGTATTTAAAATAATAAGAAGAACTTAAAATATTTATAAAATAAGAGGAATTAATAAAGTTAGGCTTATAATTATTATGATTTTGAGTAGGGTAATTAAATAGAATATAATATTTACTATTCTGAACTATAGATAATAAAGCAGGGGATGCTCGGCTTTATATATAATGGAGCACCGCAATAGTAGGCCCCTGCCACGTGACATGTTTGCCGAGTCGATAAAGTTCCCGCCGGCCTCCACGAATGTGTCCAGTATTTTAAACGACTCTTGCTCGTCTACGGCCCCGGTGATAGCACCCCAAGCCTTTCCAAGGGACATGGCTCCGAGAACAAGAGGGGAGACCTTGACGCCTGCATTACTGGACAGGATGCGGTAACGACCGAGCTCGGTCGGGGGCTCTGGGATTGGGTTGAGGAAAGCCATGGCGATGGCGTGTCTGATGTGGCGGTGTCGTGAGGACGTGTTGAAGAATTAGTTGTACTGCGTGTGATGGGAGTGTCCATGTCAATAAATCAACAAAGGGATGGGTCGCCTTGGTTTTATAACCAAACCTGAGACTCTTATGATGTGATAGGTCGATTACTGGATGCGGCTATCATACCAGTAACTCAATTACTAAGACGGAGGATAGCTGAAGGTGTACCCCACTACGCGCAAGCTCCGCGCTCGGGATGGTTTGGTCTTCCGGATATAATGAGGTCGTAACGGCGTTAAGCGCACACCCGGCCGCAGGAGTGCAGGAGATGGTAGCGACAATTCAATGCATTGGGAGCGGTTTCCTGGCTCCACCACTTGCGGCCGCGAGGGCCGCTAAAAGTCGTTGCTTGATGACGCCAGCAGGTATTGCGAGCTGCTGAGCCAGCAGATATTGTGGACACGGACCTTGCTTGTAGAAGCGGAGACCTCCGATCTTGGTACGTTTTCATTTCCCATACCCAGCACGTATTTTTTCGTTGTACACATGGATTGACTTGCAGGGTGGAGAACGGAGTTAAGCAAAAATACCACAAGGGCCATTCACCAACGCGCGCATAACAGCCGTTAAGACCACGGTGCAGCGCATCTTCCAACACCCTATCCTGCGTGACGAAGCATTAGTGATTCAGTTCTCTCACCAAGGTCTAGAAATCTTGGGCTGGGAGAATGCTGATGAATTTGGTCTCTTAGGTGGGGTGGATTACAATCCAGTACCTTAATTTGTGGCAGTGAATAAAAGCCATCCAAAACTATGGTATATATGTTACTTGGGATTCTATATGCAATATATATCCATATAGCGTGTTTCAAGGCAGTGTGATGGACCTTGTATGTAGCGTAAAGGCTTTGTTTTGTCTAAGTCAAGGTACTAGTATAGGCAGAAGACCGAGTTACGGACGTGTTGAAAAGCCAATCGACGGCATGTGGCCCAAGGTTGAGGACATAAAGATCTTGTTGATGCTGAAGATTGTTTGTGCGGAATTATAGGGAGCGTCTAAAGATGAGGCCGACAATACTTGTGAACGGCATAGCAGCCAGTGCATTGTGTAGAACCAGCCACAAAGTGGCCTGGATAGTCTTCTCAATGCACATTTTTAGGTTTTGGTAACAAATCTATGCTTCTATTTTATAGTAAATAGAGTGGAGCCACACCCTATTACAACACCCAGCATGTCCGCTGTTTGAGATAGGCATCGCCTTCAATAGGGTGGGCGAGGACAGAGTCCCATGTCAGCGTAGATGCCTTTGCGCGTGGACTGCAGGTCGACAAATGCTATGACGTTGTGCTACTCCTATACTGATTTGTTGGCTTCGATCTGTATTGAACCAGACGCTGCAAAATCACTGCTAGGTCAAGGGTTGTTTCTTTTATGTAAGTGACTGTGTCTCCGCTGTCCAGACATCCGAAGTGTGGTGGGGAAGAAGTACCACAAGGCGGTGGAATAACGTTACGATGAGCAATCAATGGTTTGCAAAGACCTTCACGAGAGCTACCCGTGGGCTTTGGCTTCGCTTCACCCACGGTTACACCAGAGGCGTGGAGGCACCCGAATGCTAGATACCCACGAGTAAGTAAAAGTCCAGTTCGAGCCGCCTGTGATGCGGGACGCTGGACCGCAGTCTCTGGCCCGGAGATGATCGCAGGGCTTGATGCATGATTTCAGCCTGCGATTGACCAACGGCCGGGGTCAGTTTGGCAGCTTGAACCTGCACAAAAACGCCTTTCCCTTGGCAGTTCTTGAGATCACAACCGGTCAGACAAGTTATAAGGCGTCAATTGTTTCACAACAGGCCAGGTGAGATGCGCCTCGACAAATGGGTCTAAACTTACTTCACATGCGAAGAGCCTCCGCAATGTCTGCAGACGAGCGCGACTACTTACTGCCTTGCGACGGTTTTTGATCATATTTCACCCGCCGCTTCACTGGTCTGGTTGTTCATCCAGCCTCGATCGGCGATCTCATATTTTCCCAGGTCGAAAACCACGATGGTAGTGGCAGCTCATTTGAGTGAGCTGCAGATTGGACCTGTGTCAAAGATGAGAGTTGCCTGTGACCTATCAATTTTGCCCAGTTTTCCCCAGAGAGTGTGACAGAGGCTTAACTGTCGGCCTCGAGCCATCCTGCCGAAAGGGTGATCTCATGCCGTCGCTTAGGCCTGTTCACATGTTTGGACTTCAGCTTTCGATCGTGGTGAGGGTTCATCGTCGGCCCCGAGAATACGCAGCTATTGTTGATGGCCGAGAAATAGTCCGTTTAATAGGTACTTATAGTCTTGATCAGGATAAGACTGCGTATAACTCGTGGCTGTGCACACTTGTAGGGACCATTGTCCTGACTGTGGTCGTCTGTATAGCCAGAGCTTTTCGTTCCCGAAGCTTTCCTTCACGAGCTGGTACGAGCCCTTTTGGGGCACGTAGGCGTGGTAGGCATAATGGGTCTTTCCGCCTCGGTGTTACGGTCCATGAAGCAGATAGTGTACTGCATACCGTCGGGTCAGGTTTACCCATGGTGGTGTCGTGGGGACCGGATCGGATCAGGATCTGGGTGGGGTGAATCTGTTTCGCCTGGGCAGCCTTCCAAGCCAGGTGGGATAACCAGTTGAGATCCTCCTTTTTCATTATCTCCTTGATGGTCTTGTAGATAAAGAACTTGACTTGGTTGGATATGGTGATACTTTGAGAGTGTTGTTAATTGTAATATGGAGGTAAAAAAAAAAAAGTAATAAATAACCGATATTCTTGGGTTTTGAGGAAAGTGATGAACTGAAGATGCTTAGAAGAGTGGTTGTTGTGGATGAATAGATTAGACTGTAGAGGAGGATAACTTCTTCGCGCTTTATACGCGATGATCTGAAGCAAGGTCTTCGTAGAGGCTCCCATTTTGGATAACGGAGAAGCCTCTTGTTATTAACATGGCCCTTCATGATGCCGAGGGAATGGTGTAGTGGCGCACTGAGTTTGGGATCCGGCCATGCAGAGAATGGCCTTGATGAGAGTATTCTGAGGCACTGGTCCCAGTAGAAGCAACTCAGCCTTCCTACAGTGGCTCATCAATTACAACTGGTATGATAGTACGTGTTATTGACAGTCATTACCAGTTAAGAGACCCAACGTTGATCCTACAAACTCCAGGTCCCATTGGCTAAGGGTATGGCCTACCCTCACCTCACTTGACCTTAGAGCAAGGCCTAAGACCTTTTCATAGCGACCAAATCCACTCTTCATGCTGACAATGAAGAGGTATCATTGGATCCAAATCGTTTTTAGTTGTTCCACAGATGTTGGCATGGAGAAGCAAAAGCGGCCACAGGGCTAAAATCTAGGCCTCTTGAAGCCTTCGAAATCTATACCAGCTTAAATGGTGGAGATTTGTACTTTCGAATGACCCAAGACAGGAAACTATGTGTCATGTAGCATGTTGGTTGTTGGCACCACATACCGGTACTATTCATAGATATGGGAGGAAAGATGTTGGTCTGGAATGCATCCACTATCATTACTAAAAGTATCGCTGGCCCCCACAAATGTGCCGCCGTTGATGTGGGGTAGCAGGATCCGTCAAGGCTCAGCCTAACCGGTATATGATAGGTATAGACGCGTGTATGCGTGTATGCGGGTGTGGGGCGGTGGGAAACAGGGGGTGGTCGGAATCGGGTCAGGGGACGTTAACTTTCTTTGCATTGCTTACTCGCGGTGGCTATCTCCGCCCACCCTCCCTTCACTTGTCTCTCGCTATGTTCCCCAGGAAATAACAAGATGATGCTCACGAGGTGATGGACGAGTGGTTCACACGGCCGCTCATCAAGGCGTCAAACTATAGGCCTCGGCCAGGAACCCCAACAATGCTGGGCGCATGTGATGTTGCTCTTTGATAATTGTGGTCTGGCACCACTCACCCACACCATTTCTCCTCAACTGTTCCGGGGTGAACATGATCCCAGCAGTATTGGCAAGCTCCATCGCTTGGAACTTCACAAGCACCAGGACCCCCCAATTGAACAACGCAACGTACTTCGTGCGATGCTGTGTAGCGTATGCGGCGGCCTGTTTCATCAATTTGCATGAATATAGATCGTAAAAGGTGCGATCGTCGTTATTGTCCGCCGCGCGTGCCACGAGATTGGGGGCTTGCTGAATGACTTGAGCTTGGGTCCTAGCAGAGTTGACCTTCTCAGCTTTTTCGAACTGGCTCGGTTCAATGAGCTGGCGTTTTTTGAACTCGACCACAGCAAATGCACGTTTAGATGGTGCTACATTCCTGAAGTATGTGATGTCGGCGCGCAGTTTGTTCGCCGTTGTCTCTGCCAGACATGTCACAGAGCCAGTTGTATTCGGATGAACAGCCAGAGCTTGGTTCACCGGATGAAGGACATACATGGCCGCAGAGCGGACCACGTCGCCTTCGCTAGCATGGCGGGTAACGGGCTCGTCATGATACAGGTTCTCATTCTGAAGGATTTGCTGGACATTGGCAGGCATCAGTCCCATGAAACCAGTGCAATTATCGATCCAATAGGACTTGGGGACTTTCTGGGCGAACTTCGGAGGGGAGACCGTCGCAGTGGTCGTGCTTGATGAGTTCGGATTCGTATTGAAGAGTGGTTCGGTATGATAATTGCCGATTGGGATAGTGAAAGGTTGCACGAAACACCGTCGAAGATCGACCTGGGCTGCCATTCTGTAAAAAAATTTAATGGAGAGACTTGCTAGGTGATGAAATATGGATTTGGCTAATGATGATAGGTTGAGCCAGCGCGATTGTGAAGAAGGAAGTCTGTTTGGAATCTTGTGCGAATGTGGTCACCTGGAAGAGACGAAAGGCTGAAGAATGCGCATCTATATATCAAGGGATCAGCATCCACCCTCCTGGCCCGAGGAAAGAACGATTCGGCCCCCAAGCCTATGTATTGTATGGGTGCAGGCCCCGGCTGCATAATCACGCTCTCGTTGCATCAGATCCTCGCGCATACTTACTTAGGTCAAGGCCATTGCATGGATAGCAATGGCCGACCCACAAGCAACCTAGACTTGGCCGGATCCAGCGGCCATGTTGAGATGAGAGTGATTGTAAGTAGATCTCTATCCAGTTAGCATTTGAGCACACACATGTATGGATGTGTGTACTATCAGTTGGATACCTGTTTCATCGCGTCAAGTAACAGCCACAGCGACACCCCACAGCAGTTTGATTGGTTTTTCGCCACAGCGAATGGGGGCGGCCTGTGCAACAACGGGCCAGGTTGGGCCAACCAAGCTATTTCTAGCCATAGGGCACACCGGCCACGCTGTGCCGCCTGGGCGACGTTGGGGGCCGTTCCACATCCTTGTCATCAGCAGCACCAACAGCTCAAATGATCTATTTCCATCTACATTGTCCTCGCTGTGCCACAAGGGTTCAAGCGAGACGAAATCAAACCATCTCCAAAACTCTGCACCCACTCAGAGTTGACACATACCATCATACACATCAAAAGTGCTGCCCTTGCATCTATCGCAACGGTCAACTGATCTTCCCCTCACCTGTCCGGCGTCGCTGCCCCTCTGCAATCTCTTTCGCCCAGACAACACCCGCCCAAACCTGTCTCTGCACGACCAACACACCTCCACAAGATGTGGATGCCACCTCCGGACCCAGACAAACCTAATTGTCCATATCTTCCGGGTTTTGGAGTCGGTATTTCGTTTCATGTTGCCCCTCTACCCTTTGGCGGCGACTATCCAACTTCGTCCTATCCGTGGCGCACTGAGGAGTGGCTGAACTCTGTGTCCCAGACTAAACATGTCGTCACTCATCCACCACTCGAGACACCGCCTCCGACAAAACCTAGGACTGCTCAGCTCATCATCACTAGATCTCTCGCTATTGGAAACGCACGAGGTGCTCAAATACTTCTCTGTTTAATTACACCCTGTGGAGAAGACGAAAACATGGCGCCCTTTGAAGCAGTAGCAAAGATATACGACCCTCTGTACTACTCTTTTAGCTCGGATATCGGCAACTATCCGTGCGATGTTGTACTTAGAGCCGATGAGGATTATGCTCAAGAAGTTGCGGCATATGAATGCCTTACGAGAGCTGGTCAGACGGGGTCCTTTGCTCCGGCGTATTTTGGTTCTGTAAGTAGCCTTCCGCTATGGCTTTGACACACTCAGGAGAATATCTCCCCAATGTCTATCCTATACCTTAGACAATCACACTAGAAGTTCGGAGACCGGCGTCAGTCTAGCTGACTCGGAATACTGCAGTGGTCTTTCAGTCTCCCTATCTCCTATAATGGAGGAACTCACCAAAGGAGCATTCGCCTTATTCTCATTGAACACCTTTCAGGGATTTGCATGAAGGATCTTTTTGCTAAAAACGGTCCATATCAAATCGACGCTACACACCTCAGTAAAGACTATCGCCTACTAGTATTGGCTATGCTACTTGATGGTGTTGTGAAGCAACGCCATGTAGGGATTGACCAGCGAGATTTAGCGCCACGGAATGTGTTTCTTATACCGCCGCCCAAGCTTACACGGGAGCCCACGCCGGAGCTCACGCAGGAGCCTCCGCAGCGTGTGGTACTTATCGACTACAACGCTTCAACGGTCTGGGAACTAACCAAATACGGGAAACAAGCTGTTCAACTGGCGAGGCTGCCTCCAAACCCTATGAAACGCTTCTGGAACACATCGTTCTCAGATTTAGTTGGATGGGCGCCGACAGTATTGTCCGATGTGAGGCGCTTTCAGGAGTGGTTGCGCCACGAATTTGGTGGCAAAAAGAAGGCGTCATACGAGCCAGTTCTAGAGGAATTGGAGTTCTACAAGCCTCCTCAGGAGGATCTTGCAGCCATGCCAATGGAATAGCCAATTCATCTAATACGAAAGTCCTTTATGTTCTTCCCGCTATTTCGCACATCCTTCTATCAATCTCTGTGTCAATGCTAGTGGGACAGCCCTGTATCTGCAAAATCACATATGCCGTTCAACAAGGATACGGGCCCACGTAGGTCGCAAGCCTAAGTACACAAGTGCTCAAAATTGGCTATTGCCAGTTAGCATTTATTTTGGGTGCTCTAGTATCCTGCTTAGGAACGCCTCGCATCAAAATCTTAAGTCACCACGCCCTGAAACGCTCGCGGCTGCTGGTCAAGCGTTTTTGAAAGGATAATAGCCAGCTACCGCAATTTTTTTAATTTCTTTTTAGGAAAGCGGCGTTAGAGACGGATCAGCACCGGCTTCGCTCCACGTTAACTTGAAATAGATTTGGGGGCGAGAGAATTCAAGACTCAACCCACTCGCATGGCCGCGTCCACGTCAGTGCCCAGGTTGGTAAGAAGCTATATATAGACTCTGAATTTATCCTGGCCTTTGGAAGTTTCCTGTCATTTGTGATGTGAGATCGGCCCTTTTCTCCATTGGGTCTGTTGCTTGGTCTGGTTGTTAGCCCCAACAAATGTAGGCCGAGGCGTGCCCTTCTCACGATGTTTCAGGACACCCCTCAGCCGCCCAATAGACCCTGCCCACTCGAAATAGGAACAAGACCCCACACACAACGAGTCGATCATGTATTGTGTCGGTATTTAACCACCAAGAGTGGTACTTCTGAATGCTTCCGGGACAGCTATATCTCTCTCTATAAAATCACAACCACCCAGGCAATAAAAATATAAACTCAAGGCACCCAGAGAGACACTCACGCAGCCACACAAACACAGCCACACGAACAGACACACGCGTATTGGTATATTAATGATGGCTTCCCATTCTTCTTCGACCACGGATAACACAGCGACCGCTCCCGGCGCAAAAAAACAGAATGTTGCTTTGCGGACTGCCGCCCCGCCAGGAGCAGCGACGTCACAACCGCCACGTACCTCAGGCGGTACGCCAGCCCCACCCAGAAGCCAGCCCTCTGCCGCTCCGCCGCACGCCTCTACCCCGCCTGGTTACACCTTGTCCAAAGCCTCTGGTGGAACTCCCTTGCAACAAAAGGAACGGAGAGCTCCGCCAGCTCAGGCACAGCGGGCTCCACCCGCGGAGCAGCCGCGGCCAGGGCGGGCGCAGACGAGCGGCCAAAAAGCGGCTGCGCCGCAGGTAGGAAAGGGGAGGTCCAGCTCCTCCAAGGGCCTGCAGAAGAACCAGGACGAATTTCAGGTAGTCAAGGCGCCAACGATGCTGAAGGGCGAGAAGCCCGCGCCAACATCTAGTCCCCTGATCGCGCTTATGAAGAGTAGTGAGCAGGCTCTTGCGATGGGTAAATGCCAAGAGAAGTACTGAAACGGATGTTGTGTATTTTAGAGCAAGTATAAAGAAAGTTAAGGGGACAGTACACACGAACAATGTGGGGGCTTCGTCACACCTCTAGATAGATATTGGTCACCATCGTCACTATAGTGCACCATCGTCTAAAAACACAATTATAACTGGTCTCAAAAATTTTATCACAGCTGAAAGATGGTTTCCCAGGGGCCAATAGCTCAGTACCACGCCCCCTTGGTTACATCTCCATGAATAAGCCTTCGGGCCCCATAGACAAAATAAGAAATCATGTCTTCTCTCACTCTTTCGAACACCCCTCAGTTACACGTCACAAGCCTTATTCACAAAGACACAACTGACAAAGGCGTGATCTTGGGGCAGAATCTTGTGGCGAAGGGGGTAAAAATAGGAGCAAGAAGAAGGGCAAGCCAGGCATATAGGAGGTCAATGGGGTTGCCTTTCGCCTTTTAGGATCTCCATCAATTAACATCATTCCATCCGCTTCTCATTGGACCCAGTGTCGGTGCGGCCAAAACCACGTAATATAGGTCAAAACTATTGTTGGTTCCAACACTGTTCTCTCGCTAATGGTACTGTGCCTGATCCCGGCCGAGTTTGCAGCTAACCGCATAGGCACTTCGAGGAGAATTGGCAGCCGGGATCCGGGAAATCATGGATTGTAGTGTGAGCAAGGCGGCTAGCTCTGCCAGTGAACCAATTATTAATTTCCAGCCAAGGAACCAACAGATGTGACGCTGGAATCTGTTGCCCGCTAGCTAAAAGAACTTAGAAGTCTTGCATGCTCCCAGGCATCCAGCTGAGTTGTCGTGTTATCGTTACGACGCTCTCATCGCTTCCCACAATCGTGTCATGGTCAAGAACGCTATCCATATCTCATGATATGTTTCCTTTTATCATGTCGTACTGCACGCTTCCCAATCCTGATATTCAGGGTACTTAAGCCATGTTTGCTGTAGGAATCCCCAGTCAACACTGTACCCAGCAACACAGCATGCTAACCATTAGAGCTCTCCAGTGTACGGACATACATCGTGACTATGAATGACCAGTTCAGATACTATGCCAACCAAGTCCCACTACACAACCTCAACCAAGAGGAGCACTTTTCAAGCCAAGCCCTGTCCACCACCATGCACCTTGGCAACGTGCTCCTCCTGCTTGGCGCTCTAGCCCTCGTGTGCTGCTTCCCGCCTAGTAGCACGACCACCAGGTAGTACTTGATCGCAGTCACATTTGCTGATTACGGGTATATTTCCGCCTCCTATTACAGTCTTGACCCCAACGTCCTTTGGAAACTAGTCTAATAGAATGACTTCGTTGCTGGTAGCATTGGCGTCGCGGGACTGCGGCCGCATCATCCACGAGTCCAAGACCCTGGCCGACGCGCTTCTGGCCCGTATTCTACCTCATATACCACCCGCGGTCGCGAGCCTGACCAACGCGCCTGACATCACCGGCCAGGCAGCTGTGGTAAACAAGGAGACCTGGAAGATCGCCCGGCTGGACAGCGCGCTGCGCTTCCTCAGGTACGAGCCGGGCCAGTACTTCAGCCCGCACTGTGATGGGCATTACGTCGGCAAGGGCGACAGGGTGGAGAAGAGCTTCTTGACAGTGCATGTGTATCTCAATGGCGGGGGTCAGGGTGACGAGGAGATCGAGGAAGGGGCCACGAGGTTTGGTATTGACTTTGAGAATCCAAAGGAAGACAAGCTAGACATAGACTCGAAAAAGGGGAGCGTGTTGACATTCCAACAGAGGGATATGTACCATGAGGGAGTAGAAGTACAAAAGGGAACCAAATACACCCTCAGGACAGATGCCATATATGAGAAAGTGTGAGCAGGGTAGCTGAGAACCGGATCAAGAATGTGACTATATTTCCGCTTCTGGTACAGTTCCAACTATAACCCCAAAGAAAATTTTCATCATGGTACGAGAGATAACTCAAGCCGCCATCTTCTAAGTTTCACTTCAGACTCTGTAAATGTTAAGCTGCTATAATAGTAAACTGATTCTGACTCAGAAGATAGTATTCAGGCTAGCTACTAAGAGTGTGTATGGTTGACGGCGGCTCAATCTCGTCTACACATGGCTACGTAGCAGACTGCATTACTAGTAATAGCATGAAGTGGTGCCGCAACGGAGAGAGGCAGCAATATACAGTCTTAGAAATTATATCAACTATTGCCCTCATTTCCGTGCCGTTGAGAAGTGGAATAGATAGTGATGGGGGTGCGTCGCCAATACCACACGGGCAGGACAAACTTTGTCGCTGTTTCAGGACAATTCAAGCCCGTTGAAATCAACTTATAACATGATAATTTCTCGACTCCCTAAAGATGTCTGGCATCTTTCGATCCTATCGAATGAGTACGTGTTTGCCCGCCCAACGCCGCCGACCCTCTATGAATTTCGTGTCTCCATGTCACCACACCCACAATCAGTTTGACCCCAACGCAATGCTTGAATTTGGTAATCCAAAGAATCCTCTATCCCCTCCAAATAACGATAGTTTGGGTGCCTCCGAAGCCAGCCTAGTCCTAGTATCCAACCTCCCGACGCATAGGCACAGGTGGTGCGGGCTTCTTGGCCCTGCTAGGCGGTGGCGGTGGTGGGGCTTTCTTGCCGATGGCGACGCTGGGGGCGGTGTTTGTTCTGCTAAGGCTGCCGTAACTGGTGGCGGGGCTCGTGCTCCTGTCCGCCGTGTCGCTGCTGCCAGTGTCGTCACCGTCATGATCCGCAAAGACATCCATCGCGGACGCCCTGCTGCTTCCGGTGGGACGCAGCTGGCCGCGAAGGGAGCCGACATTCATCTGTGGAGGAGGGGCCTCTCTGAGTGGCGTCGATGTTCCAGAAGTCGTACGGGACAGGTTTGCGCCGAGGTTGCGTTCGTTCTGGTATGTGTTGCTCCTAGAAATACCTGGCCGGGCGGGCATGTCTGGCCGGTCGGATGCTTGGCTGTTTACACTGATGCGAGACTGCGAGCGGATGGGTGCGCGTGCGTTGTGAGAGGGGAAGTCGTCCGCCTCTTCGTCTTCGTAGACATTGCTGTTTGTCCTGCTGAGCGCCAGCCGTGAGCCGCCGTAAGACGACTGCTCTGCGGTGTTGGACCTGCTGCGTCCTGAAGGCCGGCGTGAGTGGGGCGAGCCGCCTCCGGCCGCCCCCGCTACCCAGGATTGCCGCACGCGACGGAGTTCCTCGGCGCACCGCTCATGGTAATCCAGCTCGGCGTCGAGGAACCGCGTCAGGTCGCGGATGCTGTCGGCCTCTGCATCCTTGATGTCTTGCATGCGTCGGTATACGTCCTCGGAGGACTCCTCGTACTTGGCTTTGGCGCTGCGAAGCTCGTCCTCAACGCGGAAGTCATCACGCTTGGCCTTCTGCATTTTGGTTGTGGAGGCATCGAGGGCTAGCCGGCGGGATTCGAGCTTCTTGCGGGCAGCCTAAGAGAAGCGGTCAGCAAGTACGGGATTGTCCGGGTGATTGTTGGGGAGCGTACCTGATACTCCTTCATCATTGCCAGCGACCTCTCGAGTGACTCGAGCCAGAAGGAGCTGGCGTCGGCGGCAAACTGCTCCTGGATGTTGGCTACGCGGTCATTGCCCCGGCCCATGGCTGTTCAGGTGGTCAGCTGCAATCCTTGCACGCTAGGGTCCTCGAGCTCAGCATACCGATCAAGCAGTTTCCAAACTCAGAATCGTTATCGAAATCCTCGCCGTGTGCTATCATGGACCGTCCCAGAATAGCTGCAGGCACACCCTTCTCGCGGTCCATGCCCTCGGCACGACGGGAGAGCCATTTGACATACTCGTTCATGGAGGATTGGAGCTTCACCATTCCTGTTAATGAACACAGATTGTTAGCACACTGGTCGAGTTATGACATACTGACCGGTCATTGGTGACTGGTCACGCGAGCATCTCTAAGAAGTCCATACCATCGAAGCGGAGAGCCATCTCTGTCTCCAGGGACTTGAAGTCATCCGACATATTCGTCCTGGCTTCTGAGCCCATCTTCTCGCCGGCCCACTGGAAGGCGCGGTCGAACTTCTTTGTGATATTCATCTTGGATGTGTTGTCTTGACGCTTCTGGTCTTGATTTTGTTGTATTCAGCTCCGTGGAGGGGCAACAGTGTGCGGGTGCAAGCTCGTGGTTTCCAACGAGGTGCAGACAAAGGTCGGAGCTGGTCGTTCCGGCAACAATGCCAAGCGATATAATTCCGTTATCGCAGGTGCGAGGAATTGGGCCGTTTGGGGATGTATGGGGAGCTCCGTGGTGGGAGACTATCTCGAGGGCGTGGAGGTTGAACAGCGAGCGTATGGATGTTTCGAAGCTGGGTCGTGTAGAGCGAGCGAGCAGGAAGAAATTGGAAGATCCCAGGGGCAAAAAAAGAAGGCAGGTAGAGAGAGGGAATAAGTGGCAATAAAGCAGGCGCATACAATGCCCAAGAGAACAACACGCAAGACAAGAGAGGTGTTGCAGTCCAGCAGCAACCTTGAATCTGGTCGAAGGTTATAATGTGGCCGGGATACTTCAAAGGCAGGGATATCGTCTTCAGGGATTGGAGGAGGGGAGGGCCACCAGAGACCACAGGGGCAGAAGGGAGGGAGGGTACGGGGGTACGGAGGTACATCGCACCTGCCAACTAGCACACCCAGAAAACCCCAAGTCAATGTCTCGTCTCGGGCCTGCCTCGCCAAAACGGTTGAATTGGCCGTGCTTGCCCTGGGATGATTAGCGTTCGCGGTAGTGCTGCAGCTTGATGATGGGCGTGGGTGATGGAGGGTGGTCCCCTGCCCCTGGGTCCAATCTCTTCGACTCGATCCCCTGATTTCTGGACTTTTCTTCCCCAGGTCGAGGAGAAAGAGTGGCTACTGCCCACTGCCCGCCCACTGCAAGCCCACTGCAAGCCCACTGCACCGGACTGCCCAGACAAGTCTAGCTGCAGCTGCTCATGCGGCAGGTGCGGCCAGGGCGACCCCTTTCGCGCGACTGCACTGTACGTACTTGATCAGTCTACTGCGTATTCCAGCACGCAGACTGGCAGGGCGTACGTACGTACGTACCTGCACACCCATTCTGCATACGTAGGGCAGGCGCTTGAGAGGAGCTTCTTCTCCCGCTGTCTGGGCTCTTGTCCACGTTGCCCAGCAATCGCTGCAGAGTTCTAGACTCCAAGCCACAAACTGCCAGAACAATTTCTGTTACCTAACCGAAATGTCTCAAGACTGGCAGATGAACAATCGTCAATTAGTCGCGCTGTCGTTGATCGGCCAGTCTCTGCATCTTCCGCGCAACCCTTGTTGGGGCTGTTGAAGAAAGAAAAGATAAGAAAAGCAAGTACGTCAACGGTGCATGGCTGCTACGTACAGGTTGCAGCGCTGCAGCGCTGCAGACTGCCGCGCATCATTGCAGGACCTGCCGCCGGAATTCTGATCCTCGATTCCCTGATGATCTCTGGTCAAAAATATCAGACGGACGGGCCATGGGTGCTGCGTGGCCTGCATGGCTGGCTATGGCGCGTACAGATAGACGCGGACCGAGACCAGATGACATGACAGCATTGCAGTCCAAGTACCTACCACGACGCAACAAAGCTTCCTGTGGTGTTCGTCTCAGGGGTAGGCATGATCAGCACCTGGGCCAGTCTAACTGCTGCATCACGTCACCTTTCTCTGGCTTGATCATCATCATCACCACCACCGATTCGCTCTCTGGAGGGTCGAGATCTTCAAGCCGGCCCAGTCTCTCCCCAAGGACTCTGCGACGTCTGCTATGCAATGCAGCTATGTAACCCATCCGTGGCACATGTGCTGCATCACAAGGACACACAGGCCCAGCGTTGCAGAATAGCACAAGGCGGGACACTGGCGGGAGCAACATGAACCTCGTGGGGCCCGTCTCACCTGGGACGAAACAACCGACCCGGAAAGAAGACCCGCGAAGCGCCCATACGAGATCCACGTTTCAGCCCCGAAATAGCAGTTCCCAGTCAAATCAGTGCCCTGACTGCCCTCCCATCCACACGTCAGGTTGCCACCATGATCGTGTCGTTGATATGCAAATCGTCATCACGACACGGCTGAGCCACTCGTCCCAACTCAAACAGTGTGGGCATGTGAGCTGTCAATTTATGGGCTTTGTCCTGGCAGCCCTGGCAGCCCTGGCAGATCTTGCTCAGGCACTCCGGGTAACTTACTCAAAGAACTGTGTCTCGAACTGCCCGTATCTTTAATTCCTTTTGCAGCAAACAAACGGTTGTGCTATGCACACAGAAAGTGCAGAAAGAGTTAGAAAGAGGCGTGTCGCAAAATCCGAAATGTTGTGTCCTGTTTGGGCCAAGGTCTTGGCCGACGACCGGCCGTTTTGCCGTCAAAAAGAGTCTGACTTCTCAAACAGAGAGAGAGACACTCGGGTCAATCAATCAATTAATTAATCAATCATCAGCCAGTCAATTCCATCTGGCCCAGGTGCATTCCAGCGCCAGGCTCGTAAGCCAGGGAACTCACGCGACAGAAACCCGAATCAGACTTCCCGCACAGCCCCAACATCGAACGCAGCCCGTGTTCGAACCATCGTGAGCCGGTGCCGTGGTCGGCTAAATCTGGCTGCGTATCCTCATCTCCAGATACGGTTCATCAATGGGCCAACGAGTGCCTTCGTCTCCGCCTTTACGCGCTGGTGCAGTGGCCCCTCTTGGCCCCTGAAATGGATATCGTCAATTACAGTACAGTACTCTTGTCCCCTGGGACTTTTTGCCACGTCCCTCGAGGGCCACCGTATTGGATGGTCTCGGGCAACTGGGAAACCGCAGTGAGTAAGTAGACTACGGTCAATGTCTCCAACGGCCGCTGCCAGACGACGCATGAGCCAGCGGACAGGCGCAGCATCAAATTCGCACCGGGCCTCGGCTGCTGTCGCTCGGTCTTCCCGGACACTGGTAACATTATGTCGCACCTTGGCGCAGTGAACCGTCCAGCGTCTTGCTTGTGGGGTCTGGATACACGTGGTCCGCAGCAAAGTCTGCGTAGTTGTCTCCGATGTAGACGACTCATTTGTCGAGATGTCTGTCTTGCCTGCTTGAATATCGCATCAGCAGCATCGTCGCGTGGCCCGACTTACTCGGGGTCTCCTATCGACTTCCATGAGCTGTCCCTCGGCCTTGACTCAGGGGCCGGCGGCTCGACTATAATCCGACTATGGAGAACCTGAGCTCGATATTGCCCCGCCCCCTCACCTTCCTGGATCTCCTCGCCCGCCGCTGCCCCTCGTGAATCGTCATAGCCTTACTGTCGCGTCAACGGCGCGGCCGCTGGCTCGCGCGAACTGCCGCTCCTGGGCCACATCTCGTCCAGTCTCGGACATGATGAGTGCCGTGCCCCTGGTTCGCTGGACGCGGAACTGGGCGGTTTCCCGATCCCCACGCTGGGAGAAAAAAATAACCTGGCAGGTCCCTGCTCCGCGGCACCGGCCTTAAATATATCTCCTGTCTATAAGTCTCATAGTCCAGAGGCGATCTCGCCCTCCCTAGTGATTGTTGCTTCTCTCTTTGCGTCAGATCCGAAAGTTCGCGACCTCACGCCCCCCCCCCCCCAGTGTCGTCCCAGTCTTTCATCACCCACCTCGACGGCGACCCTGGCTGGACTAGACTGCGGCGCCCCAGCGTTCGGCCGAGACCCGTACCTAGAGAGTAACTAAGCCAACCATGCCTCTTCCTCAGGGCGTCTATCGGGCAGACCAGGTCGGGTCTTTCCTGCGACCCAAGGCTGTCCTGACCGCGCGCAACGAAGCCTCGGCTGGAAAGATCACCACCGAGGAGCTCCGCAAGATCGAGGACGAGCACGTTGCTACCGTCGTGAAGAGCCAGGTAGAAAATGGGCTCCGCGCTGTAACGGATGGCGAGTTCCGCCGCGCCTACTTCCACATCGACTTCTGCATCCACCTCGACGGCGTTGAGGCGCAGGGCTATATCTCGTCCACCAACGTTACGCCTCACGGCCTGCCCACGCCCCCTAGGCTGATCGTCACCGGAAAGCTGGGACACCCAAAGCCGATCCAAGTTGACGACTTCAAGTTCCTGGACTCACAACTGCAGAAGCTGGGCGTGAAGGATTCGGTCTCCGCCAAGGTCTGCATTCCCTCGCCGACCATGGTGCACTTCCGCGCCGGGAGGGAGGCAATCGACAAGGACGCGTACCCCACCCTGGAGCCGTTCTTCGACGACCTCGTCAGGGTGTACCAGGAGGAGATCGCGGACCTCTACGCTGCGGGATGCCGCTTCGTCCAGCTCGACGACACGAACCTCGCCTACCTTTGCGACGAGGGCATGCGCAAGGAGGCGGCCGCGCGCCACGGGGTCGAGCCCGAGGAGCTTGCCGAGAACTACGCCAAGCTGATCAACGCTGCCATCTCGAAGCGGCCCAAGGACCTGACCATCGGCATCCACCTGTGCCGGGGCAATTACCGGTCGCAGTGGTTCGCGCAGGGCGGGTACGAGCCCGTGGCCGAGACCCTCTTCAAGAAGCTCGATGTCGACGTCTACTTCCTCGAGTACGACGACGCGCGGTCCGGCGACTTCTCCCCGCTGCGCCACCTGCCCGAGAACAAGGTCGTCGTCCTCGGCGTGCTGAGCAGCAAGAAGCCCGAGCTCGACGACAAGAAGGCCATCGTCTCCAGGCTGCACGAGGCCGCCAAGTACTGCCCCAAGGGGCTGGACCAGCTGTGCCTCTCGCACCAGTGCGGCTTCAGCTCCACCATGGAGGGCAACGACCTGACCCAGGAGGAGCAGTGGGCCAAGGTCAGGCTGGAGGCCGAGATCGCCAAGGAGGTCTGGGGCGATGACCTGTCCAAATAAAATAGATGGGGTGGATGTCCTGCACGATGCGATGACTTGAGGAGCGTTTAGCATGGCTGCTTCAACAGCGGCCCGTAATTTGAATTGTATTATCTGCATGTCGTCTGACAACAGGAACGCGCCACGTGCACGCGTGTTCGATGAGTTTGTAGTGAATCGGGTGATTACAGCCAGCTTTGTAAAATCGAGTGCTCGTCCCAGACGGACCATGCTCAGCAGATGATGGTGCTCTGCCTATTCATCTTGAAGTATCAAAGTGTTTTTGCATTATCCAGAACCTCAAACCAGGTCGGCTTCGGCCATACTATATTTTTTAAATTAACTGTCTATGAGTTTATCTGCTATCTGCTTAGCTTTCCAATTATTTCTCAGCCATAAGCTTATTTGTAAAATTATATATAACTTAATATATATCTTTATTATCTTATTTCAAAAGAATATTATAATTTTTATTTTTATTTTTATTTTTAAATTACTTTTTAATCCTTTTAAAATTAATTTTATTATTAATAATAAAACAGTAAATTTAATAAAATATAATAAAATTATATTTTTTATATTATTAATTTTATTATATATATTATTTTTATTTTTATTAAATTTAATTTTAAAATTATATTAACTATAATAATATTTTATAAGTTTATTTAAAAAAAAATTAAAAGCTTATAATATATATTAATATAAATAAAAAAGATTAATTTTTTAACTAACTTATATTATAAAATTATTATATTTTATAATAATGATTTTAATTTTTATTATATAATTAATTACTTAACTTTTTAATTTATAATTTAAAACTTATTATTATTAACATTATATTTTTTTATTATTAAGTATTTAAGCATTTAGCATTATATAAAGGGATTAATGTATATTGCTTAAAAGGCATATATATATAGATTAAAAACGAGATCACCCAAACCAGGTCATTCTAGATGCCGCACTGAGTGACAGTAAAAGCGATCCAAGCATCCTCCATATTTTATGTGTCTATGTAGATTGTTTTACACGACTCACTGCTGGTTTCGCGAGCATCACCACACCATTGTCTCGTCCGATTATCGACGACATTTCCAATGTTTACACGTAGCTAACGAGGTGTAGTGGTATGTGTATGTCCGTTGATTTCGGCAGTGGGAGACAAGATCAATTTGAGGTTGAGCAATACGTCGGGTTCGTGTATTACCAGTAGAACATCCTTGAATTCTCAAAATCACTTTAGTTTTTGTTGTTCATCTTGATGCAGTTAACTTTTTTTTTCTGCGTGTATGTTAACCCTCGCACACGACAGCTCATTTGTCACAACTCCCACATATGTGTTAGCAGTGTCAAGAACGCGACTCATCTAAGTCAAGTGAGGTGAATGAGGTCGTCATTAGCCAAACACGTCTCGTCTTTCTTTCAGTTTCTGAATTTGCTCAATTCAACGGCTCAAGCCACAAGCTCCCATCTGTTTTTGTCCTGATATACCTAGCTACGTAGGTGACCTCGGATCTTCACCCTTGAACCCATTTTCAGTCGATGGTGCCGCCGATTTACGTTAGAGCTCTGGCTCCGCAGAGAGAACTCAAGTGCTCAGGCCCAACATAAAAGCTGACTACTGATGGGTTGATAATCGTGTCATGAGGGTTGTCGAAAAGCCTGCGAACGACTGTGTGAAGTCGGCCAACATGAAGGAGTTGATGAATGCAAATCTCTCTTGTCAGAGAAGTCAGTGCAAGTTTACTAGGGCACATTTGTTCATCGTGTCCACAGCCCTGAAGCCAAGCGACCATGCAGGCAAAAGTTAATTTGGGGCAGGAGAATCAGGGTATCTGATGTTATGGTAATCTTGGCTAATTTGAGGCTTATCCACGGTGGTGTCGTGTCGATGGACAGTAACTTTTGCATGCAACAATGACCCGTCCTTATCACTGGCTGCCTTTGTTTTGAATCCGTCCATCCTCGAGCCCAATGGCTGTCTTGTCTTGGAAATTCTGTGATCCTGATAGTCCACCTGCCACTGTATCATTCCTTGCCGTCAGACTGACCAAGAAGCCCCCAATTGACAGGCCCATCAGCACCCACCAGATGGTTTTGAGACTATCTGAAAACACCCATCGATATGCCTCCTGTATCGGCTCTGGAAAGGCTTCAATAATTTCGTATGCGATCTCGGCGTGACTGCCAGGAATTGCTAGGCTGGCCGGTATCCTGTTCTCTCTCACATTCCGGGAGACGATCCTCGTCCATTCATTTTGGAAAATGACTCCGCCAAGTCCAACTCCAAAAGCTGTGCCGAGACTGCGGGCGAAGACCTGGACACTAGTTGCGATGCCAATATCCTCTCCTCGTTGCCGAGCTTGCACAGCGAATAGAGGCATTGGGAACAAGATGCCGGCACCGATAGACGCCAGGCAGCGAGGAGCGTACAGAATGGCTTTGCTACTGTCTGGGTGCATTGTGACCTATAATATTTGTTAGCTCACTCCGGTACGAGCAAGGCTCACATTCCTTACATTGGAGCCCACTCCTGCGGCAAGCAGAGCCCATCCAATCGAAATCAGAAGCTTGAACTTCTGCGTCCGCTTGACGATAATACTCGCTACCAGGCCTGCCGGGGCAGAATAGGCCAACGTCGTCATGCTCTCAAGTGCAGAATGAAGAAGGCTGTGCTGCATCGCGCCAAGAAACTTGAACGCTGTTAGTATGTTCCCTGCAATTGCGGGTTTGGATGCCTTACGAAGAGAATAAAGTAATAAGTGTAGCACCAGACTATCAACCCTTGAAGGAAGCTGGTCGAAAATCCGGTGATGGCAGACCGGTCATTGAAAATCCTCAGCGGCATCATTGGCCTCGCTGCCACCCGCCACTCGATGTAAATATAGACCACATAGAGGAAGGCACCAACAACCAGAGGTGCGAGAACTTTGGCAGAGCTCCAGGGATGAGACACCCCTCCAGAAGTAAGGCCCACCAGGAATAAAGTGGATGCACTGGTAATGGCGGACAGGCCAAGCCAGTCTACCATGCCCAGCTTCTTCACGAAGGAAGACGTATCCTGGTGTAAGTGCAAGCAAAATATCAGACCGACGATAGACGGAATGCAGATCGGAAGGTTGATCCAGAAAACCCAACGCCAACTCGTATAAGTGCCAATGGCACCACCGATTGGTATTCTTTTGCGTGTCGTTTATTAGTCTCAGATTCCAGCGGGATTCCAGACGTAAGAATATCAGGCTTACCCTATGTTTGTCCCCAAGCTCCAAGCCAGCGCCGCAAACGCCATGTACAGGCCGCGCTCACTCATCGTGCTGATATCTGATAGAATAACCTGCACAAGCTGGATCATGCCACCGGCTCCCAGCCCTTGCACAACTCGCGCGCCGATCAGCCATGTGACCGTTTTCGCAGTGGCACACAGGATACTGCCGAATGTAAAAATGGAAACGGCTATGAGAATCGGCCACTTGCGTCCGAAGATTTCGCTTGTTGTGCCATAAATGGGGATTGCGACGGTCTGCGCGAGAAGGAACGACGTTCCGACCCAGAAGGACTCGACGGAGGTGCTCTTCAAGTCTTCGGCTATGGCTTGCAAGCAAGCTGCCACTATCACGGCGTCCATTGCGCCGACGACTGTGACAGCGCACAGGAAGAACACAGTGAGCTTGAACCGAAGAGACTTGGGCTGAGCCTTTTCTTCCTCCCCTGGCGACTCAAGCCCGGAGCTTGTCGCAAGGGTCTCATCGGCCTTGCCCTGGGACGACGGCTCTGTGGTGGTGGAGCCCATGGTTCAGGAAAAGAGCGCCCAACGTGCGTGTATGGGTCCAAGGGGATAAACACGAGGGGGACAGAAACAAGGCTATTAACAGACTATAGCAAGTGCACTCGATAACACATGGGGCGAGCAAGAAAACATTCAGGTCTCAAACGACATCTGGAAAAGGACTCAGAGCCTTGCAAGTTTGAGTAAAATATGTCCGATCCGTAGGATGAATACTAGCCGTCACCATCGCGTAAGTGAATCCAATGATTTCGTGTCAGCACTTGGCAACAACATCGGGTGCCGAAATTCGGCGAGAAGAAGCAATTTACACCCAATTGTGTCATTGAGATGTTGAGACATTATGTGGCGTGCTCGATCAATTCCGGATCGAGGCACACTCCGAACCTGGTGAGTAATCCTCTGCTCCATATCTCACAAGGCTGCAACCGAGTTTTCAATCCTGCAAATCCTTTTTACACGCGAGGTTTGGAATCCTTTTCGAGATGGTGAGGTGTGAAATCAGTATCAGTAATCCGTTGGGCAGCACACTGTCTGACTTGGCATTGCAGACCAGTCACACTGCCAAGGCTGTGCGCCAATTGGCTTGCGGCTTTGCGGCTCTTACCAGATCTGTTGAGTGGTCGCACACTGTGAACCCATAAGCACTGCGCTCAGCAGCCTAATCGGACGACGGTGGGTTATTAGATCTCTATATACCTAGATACTCTGAATCTGGACCTATATACGCAGTCATTATGGTCAGTCTATATGTTTGAAGCTAGATGGAAAACATACCATTAGCTGGCAAGGGTCGGATCTAGCAAGCAGCTGCACCATGCTCGCATTCAACATTTGTTGTTACCTATCACAAACCGCAGTCAGCAGGCAGCCTCTGAAGGGTATCCTCGGACCCGCCTCCATGGGATTGGTAATCGGCCCCCCATGCCGAGACGAGAGTTAACTAAGCCCTTAATAATTCATAAGCCGCCCCGTTCACATGAAAACCCTCGCCCAAGTGGAGCTTTTGTTCCTTCCTCGTTTTATGCACACGCCTCCCTGGTTCCCTTGTTATGTTGGGGGCGTTCGCAGGTAAGCAGCCTGTCTCGGAGCTGAGATCAGCGCTAGCACTCAACACGCCCCTGTCCGAGAATCTTTTCCTCGGATTTCTAGAAGTCTCAAAGGATCGCGGTCCGCGAAGCCGCGTTCTTCAAAATTACAACGGCAGACGGTCCTCCCACCACAATCCGACTACCTTTCTACCATCTATCTCTCATCCCCTTCTGCATAGTTGAAGTTGCATTCCTTGCTCACCCCGTCGGGATGTCAGAGACTCAAACTGCTCTGGAGCTGGACGCACCTGCCCTCCTAAAGGTTCGGCTGCCTCTCCCCCATCGTCTGAACTGTTTCCTCAGGCTCTGGGTCCTCAAATTCCTGGCATATGTCTACTATGCAGTCGAAAGATTCATCCATCCGCCACCCCGGTGGACAAACCCTACCCTGATCAAGCACTATTCATGTCGTCAATCTTTGCCCACCCGAATCTTCTTCCCACCAGACTATCAGGCTGATGGCCCTCTATTACCTCTCTATCTGAATATCCACGGAGGTGGATTTGCAGTTGGAGACCCTCAACAAGACGACGAGTTTTGTGTAATGTGGGCGAAACGGACTGGAATGCTCATTGTTTCTCTTGATTACTCCAAGGCCCCGGTCTACCCATTCCCTACTGCAGTCTATGATATAGGAGCTGTTGCTGAGGCAGTTCTTGCTGATGCCAGTCTACCTATTGATAAGACTAAAGTAATCATCGGAGGATTCAGTGCAGGTGCAAACCTTGCACTATGTGCAAGTCAGCTGCCCAACCTAAAGGGCAGAATCAAGGCGGCTCTGACTTTTTACCCGATTGTGGACTGGAGTCATCCCCCCAACGTCAAGTTGGAAAGACGCCCCTACAAAGGCGGCCCAAAAGACTCGCTCGAGATACCAAGCTGGTGGTTTGATTGGGCGTATGTCTCGCCGGGTCAAAACAGGCGTGACCCCTTACTCAGCCCGTGCTATGCCCGGAAGGAGGATCTCCCCCCTTGGATCTACATGATCGGAGCGCAGTGGGACGTCCTCAGGTTGGAGAGCCAGGAGATGATCCATGCGCTCGCGGGGCTCCAGGACCGGGATCAGGAACAAGACTTTGAGGAGGGCACTTACAAGTGGACTCTGGCAAGGGGTTGTTCGCACGGATTTACCCATCATTTCGGGGCTAAGCCAGAAAAGAAGGCAAACAGGGAGCAGAAATGCATCCCCATCTACGAGGAGGCGATCACGTGGCTGGAGAAAGTGCTGGCCACAGAGAAATGTAAGCTCCGGCCTGTGGAACCTACAAGAGGACGCGTACTGATGTTATCGAAACTTTAGAGAACAATGGCATCACGGTTCGATGGAACTAAAGATCGATGGTGGGCCCCTGGCTCTGAGGGTTCACGTGCAGAATCTTCCTTGCCACTTCCTGTAGTAGAGTATCGAGAAAAGACCACAAGATTCGGAACGGAGTCAGGCTACCTAGACAAGACAATAGAATGGGTTACCTATAACTTGATGGATGAGTGAACGTGCTGTAAGGGAGGCCCTGGAGTTTGCAGGACTGGAATTATCCTTGAGCCCAAAGTTGCGTCACTTGTCACGAAGTAATTAGGAGTCCAGATACAAAATGAGTAGAGAAAATCAGACTTAATTATTCGTGACTATGCACTTCACGTCTCAGCACTGCAGAAAATCCCGCAAGTGGATGGATGCAGAATTTCATGTACGCTGCAGAAGAACAAATTCTCGGGGGAAGCCAGTATATTTAAATCGTTGACACCACATCGACGGGAAAAGCACAATAGGATTTCTAGAAGTGTGTTCTAACAACGTCCTGGCCTGCTCGAATTGCATACTCTATCAGCTCGAACATATTGAACCCGCTCGCATAATAAGTCTTGCCCTGGCCTTGCAGCCTCTCAAATTTCTCATAATATCCCATGGCCAGCTCATGCTCATCAAAGTGTGGGAAATACTCATTTTCCTGGAATGCCAAGATGTCTTCATCTGTGATCGGCACAGCCACCGATGCGTTGTCTCGGGGGTCCCTGTTGAGCTTGGAAAGGGTGGACTTCAGCCGATTGTAAGCCTCAGCTTTGGTCAGGTTCCCGCGGTAGGGGCCCCACGAGGACGTGATGGCGACCTCGAGGTCCTGGTGCAGCTTGACGGCCACGACTGGCTCGCCGTTGGGTTCGACAGGGAGCATCGGGTGAGGGCTGGCGGCCCCAAATGTCATGGCGTGGGGTGTTTTCATGCGAACCGCACCCGAGAAGAAGGAGTTGATGCCCACAGCAGCAAAGACTGCTCGCTCACTTTCGGTCAGGTCTAGCCCAGCGCTCTTCAGGGCGCGAAGAGTGGGTGGGAAAGCCATCACGACTGCGGAGCATGGCTGCGTCTTTGTCTGACGATGGGTGTCCCGAGATGTGTGGTATGTGATCGCAGGGTGCTCACCCGTCCGATCTATCTCAGTTATTGAAACACCAAGATGGATCGGTCCCTGTATCGACTTTTCTGCATATCGAACAAGCACATCATGGAAGTCTGATCGCTTTGAATCAGCCTACTGGAATTGGAAATATTTGCCTGGAGAGCTTACCAGCAATGTTGACTTCTACCCCCTGCTGCACTTTCAGTAGAGCCATCATGACATCCGGTGTCAAATATTGGAGCATATAGATCTGGAGGCTATCAGCTGAGGACAAGGGAAGATGCACATGGGGAAATTATCTCACAATTGGGACCTGTCTATAGTCCCCATACCCATACGCTACCATGGACTGAATGAACACTGTCTGAAGAGCCTTGTACTGATTCTTGGCTAACCACTCGGCCGTAGTTACTGTGAGCTCATCTGGGATTCCATGCTAAGACTTGTGAGTCCATACTACTGACTGGTCGGGGCGGAGAGCAGCTTACTCTGTAACTCGCAGCCGTGTTGTGTAGGTAAAAGTTGTTGTTCCACCAGTGCACGTATCTGCCGACTTCTTGCATGAGGAGCTGGACGAAGCCTGGAGGAGGTTTCGCCCTTTCCCATAGTTGTCCAGTTGTGGTATTGTACTGGTACTTGTTACCTGAGATGAAAGGAACAGATACCACACCGCTGTTGACTATCATTTTGATAGATTCTCTGTAGGTTGGCGGTGTGAAGATGAGAGCTCCTAGTGGACTGAAACCGCCACTGCGATGGTGGAACGTCAGTAAGAATTATGAGGCCTGACTGGGTGGGACGCATACTCTTGATAAACGGCTTGGCATTTCCCTCCCACCGCATCTTGCTTCTCAAACACCACGGTTTGCTTGCCTTTCAACTCGAGCTCAGCCGCGGCTGTGAGACCTGCTGGGCCAGCCCCGACAATGCACACAGGGTGACCACTGGCGTCCTGAAACTTCAAGACGCCCAAGGCGAGCGCGATTTTCTTGAAAAGGCCCTGCATTCCTTAGGATTGATGAAGGTTTGCTTGGCAAGACTTCGTTCAACACGAGGACGTGGTGTTGAAGATAACGGTATGAAACACAGGAAGAGAGGCCTGGGAGAGGTGATAAGGTAATCTAAATAGATCTCTCCAGCAATCTCTCGCAAAAATGCAAGAACTTGAAGCGAGGCGCCACACACCAAAGAAAATGTTATGTGTCACGCTGACTGCGCCCGCCCCCAAGAGGATGACCACCCTGTGAATCAGGAAGGCTGCGCTCCACATGGCGCCCCACATTTTCCATACCCCCGGGGGTGTACAAGCAATGGGAGACATACATCGAGTCGAAGCCTGTAGACGGAGGTTGACTGTGGAGCCCATTTTGTCTTATCAGAGTCACAGGTTGGAAGGAAGGTGTGTGAGTACTATTGGTGCGAGTTGCCGATAGATCCGGGCAAAGGGCGCTGACAGGCAAAGGTGCATCGGAGGTGCTTATCGAGAGAAAACAAAAGGAGCGTGGGTGTGGAATCTCAGCTCACTCGGTAAGAGCCCAGCCTTCCTCCAGCCTTGAGAGCCAATGTGTATGCCGATACAGAGCTTCCCTCCGGCTTCGCCAACGTGGCTGTTGGGAACTTCCGTCCACGCGAGTGACTGTGTACTTTGTTAAGTCTTGGCACCATTCCTGGCCCGGGTATGGTGAGGAAACCTGACACAAGGTTGGGGGCGCTCATGTGAATGAAGGATTCGCCTGCCGAAGACATACCTCGGTGCCACCGCGGCTGCCTTGCTAGATGATTCCAGGCCATGACTGAAGTCGTGTGTGTGTGGGTGTTCCTTCGTTTCTCGGCGAATACCGTACGAGAGAAACAGTGCAGACAACAGGCGATGTCTGAGTCTTATTAGTGCGAGGCTGATTGCAAATGGCGAGGAAATCTCGGGGAAAGGGATGGCGGGATTTCCAGAGCTCGATGGAGATATGGCCCATATAAGAGTGGACCGTATGGCCAAGAGGAGTCTCAGTGAGCCTTCGGAGACGAAATCATGCACCCGGAGTCTTTTTCTGACTGAACAAGGTCTTGTTTCTCGTTAAGCAACACCCATGGCTTCTCAATCGACAACTACGTGTGCGGACGCACACGAGAAGGCCCAGATCGAGCGCGACACTCTCCAGCACTCAGCACACATTGACCTCCACGGAAATGTCTTCGAATTACCCAAGTTCACGATGAAAGAAATTTACGATGCAATCCCGGCCCATTGCTTCAAGCCATCCATCCCACGAGGTCTAACGTACGTTGTGCGAGACTACTTGTATCTCGGGGTCGTCATATACTCAACATACAGGTACACACCGTTGTTACCATACGCATACCTCCGAGGAGTTGTCTATGGACTCTGCACCATACTAGAAGGACTTATCATGACCGGCATCTGGATCCTGGCCCATGAATGCGGCCATGGTGCATTCAGCAAGAACAAGAGACTCAATGATTCTGTGGGATTTGTCCTCCACTCATCCCTACTGGTGCCATATTACAGCTGGAAGATTACACACGCTCACCACCACAAGGCGACGGGAGACATGAAGCGTGACACTGTCTTCGTACCCCATGACCGGGAAGGCTGGATCAAACACAACCTGGGTCACGAAACCGACCCCATGACAGTGGAAAGCATCTCGGAGGATGCCCCAGTTGTCACATTGATGCACTGCGTGCTCGTCCAACTTCTCGGATGGCCTCTTTATATGCTAGACAACCTGAGCGGTCAAGACGACCAGCATGGATTCCCATACTACAGTCATTACTGGTTTGGAAAAGGCAGTGGGATTTTCAAAGATTCTGAGCTTCGACTTGTCTTCTACAGTGACATAGGCATCTTCGTGACGACAGCACTACTCTACTTGGGCGTCAAGACCTTGGGGTGGTGGGAGATGTTGGTATTCTACGGTGTGCCGTATCTTTGGTTGAACCATTGGATAGGTACGTGTGGACCCCTCTCCACCAAAAGTCGTAGTCTAACATTGCAATTCACTAACCTTGTTTTGCACAAATAGTCCTCATCACCTTCCTTCAACACACCGACGGGCGGCTTCCACACTATAGCCACAGCCAATGGACATTTGCCCGAGGTGCTGCAGCCACCATAGACCGGGACTTTGGATTTATTGACACGCACCTCTTCCACAACATCGTGGGAACTCACGTTGTTCATCACCTTGTATCGTCTATCCCATTCTACCACGCCCAAGAAGCGACAGAGGCTATCAAGAAAGTCATGGGCGACCAATACCACGCCGACCTCGAGACGCCTCTGTTCAGCGCGTTCTGGAAGAGCCGACGGGACTGTCAATTCGTCGAAGAGAGTCCGGGCATGGAAGGATCGGGAGTACTTATGTTCCGCAACCTACATGGGAGGGGAGTGAAGCCTCGCAAGTTGGGCGGGGTCCAGCACTAAGGACTCTACAAGGCAGGCAGCATAGCCCCTCCGATGTCCGCAAGGAGACTTTTGGATTTTATTATATCATTGCAGTTACGGATTAGACTTTTCACCTCGTACCTCTACGGCACGTTGAATTTGGTAAAAAAGACTCGCTCAACTGGGGTACTTCGGCTTAGCAATGGCTTGAGAACTTCATTCTCAAGGGAAAGAAAGTAAGCAAGATTTGATGGTTTCCTAGAGCGATATTCATTTCATCTTTAGCGCTAGACTATTAGACTTATCATGCCACCATTGGCTGCATTAGCCTCGTGGTACACTTCACGATGCTTTCTCACACTCACCGGTCACTTCTCAAGGGCCACTTAGCTTAGAATTCCAGATTTCTATTCAGATCTCATGTTGGAAACGAAAAAAAAAGAGAAGGCAATAAATTACTTTATCCTCGGGCTCACCCAACGTTCAAATACTTCCTTGACTCGTCATTATGGAACCGGATCGGTGACGTGAGGACCCCGAAAATGTTGGACCAATTGAACGCATTTTCCTTTGATGAATAAATGGTCTGTGGAGTTCGAACAATCTGCCTCATTGTCCTTATAAGGTCCTTCAGCCTTAATCCTGGACTGGCGTAAAACCGTGTCACCTCTTCCAAGCGATGGCGATGAGAAAGCAACAAAACTTGGGAATGATCGTCGACAATGCTGACAAAATAGAAGTTGTGCACGAGTATTACAGGCCGCAGGCTAAACTACAGCACCAGCATTGAGTTCTAGAGCATTTTCTAGATGCAGTTAGAAGCAGAAATTGTCTCTTCTAGACCCGGGTGCTCTTGTGCTTTTTACCCCTGACAATATGGTAAAATCTACGCCTTTGCATCTCTCTGCACCGTTCCCAATCTTTGTTTGAGCTGATTAACAAGTACGGGGGCCAATGTTCGCTAGTTCTAGACCGCCTAAACGACTCGTAGGCACCGGGCCCACAAGATAGAATAGCTAGAGCCCGACTAGAGACAACGAAGTATCCTGCCCGCTCAATGGGGGAAGCCGGCCAGTGAAATGCCGAGGGGTCGTGGTCAGGATGGGCCCTGAACACATCAGTCGGACGGAAGTTGGGACCGACGAGGCGATTTTCACTGGGATGAGCGACCGTCGTGGTGCCTCACAGACACTTGTGAGAAAGCGGCCGCTCCCCGAGACATAAGGTTATCCTTCGAATATCTCATGTTGCTTCGATCCACGTTGAAATATTCGCCTCATACTGGGGAGTCGGAGTTTCCTGTTGTGGATATTTTTAAGAGACTGCAAAGTCAAGCAGGTTTATTATGTGAGGACGGGAAGCGTGATGCTCTGCAAATGAAGCCGATGTTCTCCCGCTCCCCCGCCTTCTAGGTCCCATTGAACAGCCGACAAGGCGGGGGATGTGGAGAGGCTGGGTGGGGCCTCTATCCCCATAAAGACAAAGTTCGATGGTCGGGCCGAATGCTTGCACTTTGCAAATGGATCATCTCCCCACGGAGGACGGGGGTGGGTCTCGTCTCATTTTGTAAACAAGTGGTATGACGTCGTGCATTTCTTCACGATCGTCAGCAACGGCGTTATTCTACTGCTGCATGGGACGAACCTGTGGCCAAGAGATGCCAAGCTGCGGGAGGCGGTTGAATCTCTTGGTAAGCAACGGCAGGAAGCTTATGTCTGGGTGCGGCTCAAATGACCCCAAGTCCCGGGGAGACGCCCCTTGATTTCCCCGCATACCCCGGCCCGGGAGCCACACATGCAAGGACAAAAGATGGGACAAGGCAAAATTGTCGGCCACGGCGACATTCGAGAAGGGTTGTGCCTTCCACCTGACCACAAGGCCGACATTGAAGTGGATCAGACCCAGTCGACAGTCGCCCGTTGCCCACGGGTCTCCAGAGTCTCCATAATCATAGCAGAGCTACACTAGCATCCGGCTCGGAAGAGCATTGCAGGATGCCCGAGATGCACCCCGCGAAAACAGGGGACGACCGAGTCGTTCACGAGCAGAAAAGCGAACCAAGTCAGCCCAGGACGGCCAATGACATGCGTCCCAGCGCGAAGCCGGCGAGGGATCAGGGATCTTCACGGATGGCATGCTGCAAACAACCTCCTGTGTTCCGATCAACGGCTGAGCAGTGAGCACTTGACGGCTCTCACCGTGGTACAGTAGCTTACATGATTCCGTCATAGCACATGATGTCCCGGAGCAGTCCATACCCAGCACCGAGGGAAGGGCCGTCCAACGATGATGCCAGGACAAACAGAGCCTGCAGGTACCCGGAATTGCCCTCCCCCCCCCCCTTCCCTCAGCCGGGTATGGGCATGCATATAAGATGGCGGTTATCCCTCACGCTCACCAGAAGAGATGCGCCCCCTTCTCCCCCCACGCATTGCTGCCTTGTCGACAACCATCCAGCACCATGCAGACTGTTTCAACCCTGCTGCTCGCAGCAGCCGGCGTGGCTTCCGCCTACGACTACTCGCAGGACGGCAACTATGGATCGCCGTTCCCTGATACGGTGCACGCTGGCTTCGAGTCGGAGAACCCTGTGACCATCAAGGGATCCCAGGAGTTCCAGGCCTCACCTCCCAAGTACCCCTCGCCATGTAAGTGACGATAGTGGCCTCATGGCTCCTCGACATCTAGGTACAGACCAGCAGGCTGACACTTGTTCCGAAGGGGGTGAAGGACTCGGCGACTGGGCTGACGCCTACACCAAGGCGCGCTCCCTAGTCAGCCAGCTCACACTGGAGGAGAAGGTCAACCTTACTACCGGCACGGGATGGGAGACGGACAAGTGCGTCGGCCAGACTGGTGCCATCCCGCGCCTCGGCTTCCGCGCCCTCTGTCTCCAGGACAGCCCCACGGGCGTCCGCGACACCGACTTCGTCAGCGTCTTCCCGGCCGGCGTCAACGTCGCCGCCACCTGGGACCGCAGCCTCGCGTTCCTCCGCGGCCAGGGCATGGGCGAGGAGCACGCCGGCAAGGGCGTCGACGTGCAGCTCGGCCCCGTCGCCGGGCCCCTAGGCCGGTCCCCCGAGGGCGGCCGCAACTGGGAGGGCTTCTCCCCGGACCCCGTGCTCACCGGCCAGATGTTTGCCGAGAGCATCAAGGGCATCCAGTCCGCTGGCGTCATGACGAGTGCTAAGCATTACATCGCCAACGAGCAGGAGCACTTCCGCCAGCAGCCTGAGTCCCACGACTTTGGCTGGAACATCACGGAGCCCAACTCGGCGAACCTGGATGATGTGACGATGCACGAGCTTTACCTTTGGCCTTTTGCTGGTATGTCTTGCTTGATTACACGTTCCTTTCGACCCTCCGGGAAACCTGGAAACTGACTTATACCGCAGATGGCGTCAAGGCCGGAGCGACGAGTGTGCTCTGTTCGTACAATCAAGTCAACAACAGTCAGTCGTGCCAGAATTCGTACATCCTCAATTACCTCCTCAAGGGCGAGCTCGGCTTCCAGGGCTTTGTCGTCTCCGACTGGCAAGGCACCCACTCGGGTGTGTCTTCGGTCCTCGCAGGCCTCGACATGACCATGCCCGGAGACACCTTGTTCTCGACCGGAGACAGCTACTTCGGCTCCAACCTGACCATCGCCGTGCTCAACGGTACCGTCCCGCAGTGGCGCCTCGACGACATGGCTGTCCGTATCATGGCCGGCTTCTTCTACGTCGACCGGCCCGTCGAGCGTGATCCCATCAACTTCTCCGCTTGGACACGCGATACCTACGGCCACGAGCACTACTACGGAGGTCAGGGCCCCATCGTTCAGATCAACGAGCACGTCGATGTCACGGCGAATCACTCTGCCATCATCCGCGAGATAGGCGCCGCCAGCACTGTCCTGCTCAAGAACAGCGGTGTGCTGCCCCTGAAGGGCACCGAGCAACTGACGACCGTCTTTGGCGAGGACGCTGGTCCCAACCTCAACGGCCCTAATGGGTGCTCAGACCGCGGATGTGACAATGGCACCCGTAAGCAGCTTCCAGATATAACTTTAACCCTGTGGCCTGTTCCCCCCTCCCCTCCCCCATATTTGAAAGAAATTCATTCCTTGGCGATAGCTGACTCTTAATGCTGCTAGTGGGTATGGCTTGGGGTTCCGGCAGTACAGAATTCCCTTACCTGGTGACGCCCGATACTGCCATCCAGAACTACGTCCTGGCCAATGGTGGCAACTACGAGTCGATCCTGGACAACTGGAACCTCGATACAGTCTCTGCCCTAGCCCGCCGTGCCAACGACCTGAACGCACCAGCTATTGTCTTTGTCAACTCCGACTCTGGAGAGGGATACATCGCAGTCGACGGCAACGTGGGTGACAGGAAGAACCTGACCCTGTGGCAGAACGGAGATGCTGTCATCAACGCCGTGGCTGCCGAGAGCAACAACACCATCGTGGTGGTCCACTCGGTTGGCCCCGTTATCCTCGACGACTACGCCAACAACGCCAACGTCACTGCTATCCTCTGGGCCGGACTTCCGGGCCAGGAGAGCGGCAACGCCATCGTCGATGTCCTCTACGGCAAGGTCAACCCCAGCGCCAAGTTGCCCTTCACCATTGGCGCCAACCGCACCGACTACGGCACGGACATCCTGTACACGCCCAACCACGACGTGCCGCAGATCAACTATGTCGAGGGTGGCTTCATCGACTACCGTGCCTTCGACAAGTACAACGTTACCCCGACGTACGAGTTCGGCTTCGGCCTGAGCTACACCACCTTCGAGTACAGCGATCTCAAGGTGACGGCCCACACCAACGTGTCCGAGTACACCCCGCCCGCGGGCTACACCACCGATGCCAAGACATACGGCAACTACAGCGCCAACCCGGCCGACCACCAGTTCCCCGAGGCCATCAACAGCGCCCGCGTCAGCACGTACTGCTACCCCTGGCTCAACAGCACCGACCTGAGCGCCGCCTCGGCCGACCCGGACTACGGCGTCGACTTCGACTTCCCCGCCAACTCCCGGAACGGCTCCGCCCAGCCCATCCCCAGGGCGGGCGGCGCGCCGGGAGGCAACCCGCGGCTGTACGACGTGCTCTACACGGTGGAGGCGACGGTGACCAACACGGGCGCCGTGGCGGGCGACGAGGTGGCGCAGCTGTACGTCTCGCGCGGCGGCGAGTACGAGCCCGTGCGCGAGCTGCGCGGCTTCGAGAGGCTGGCGGCCATCCAGCCGGGCGAGGCGCGCACCTTCAGCGTCGGTGTCACCCGCAGGGACGTCAGCTCGTGGGACACGGTGGCGCAGGACTGGGTCGTGCGCGACTCGGCCAAGACGGTCTGGGTCGGGCGGTCGTCGAGGGACCTGCCGCTGAGCGAGGCGCTTGCTTGATGATATGATTAACGTGTAGTATGAGTATTTGAGTATTGAGTTGGGGGGGGGGGAGTGTTGTTCGTTCGATACTGTATATATATATTTATGGCGTGAATTGTATTCTTTTGCAAAAATATGCTCTTGCTTTTGAACCGTGTATGTGCAGTGTTGCATGTGCACGTCCGGTCAAGGGGCGTACTGTACTGTCTGCGCTTCACTTCACCTCAGAACGCAAGGTCCGGAGTTGAGAGACGGGGTTTGTAGACTGTTCATGCTGTCCGTAGCTCCCTTTTGTATTAGCAATATTGATCGGATTCTCCATTGGTATCTAATCTCTGTAGATGGGCAAGCAGAGCAGTCACTGATACTCAATACGCACACCACTAAACCTCCACTCACGCACACTACTGAATCACACCTCGCTATCGTGACAGTCACCGTTATCAGCATGTCATAAACTTGGCAAGATCCAGTGCTGCAGGGCCAAGACCAGATAGATCGCCCCTGACAGCCCCCGGATGGAACAGATGATCTTGCTGGTGATGGATGATGTGCATCCCGCCCCCGGGGGGCCGCGGTGCTTGATTCCTCTTGGCGATTGCTGGGCGTGCAGGTGGAGGGTTGCAAGGCGCAGAGCCTCATCTGTGGGCAGAGACGTCTTGGATGTTCGAGTTTGGGACGACAGGTCGTCATGGTGTTGTTTACATCAATCACCCTGACACGGGGATAAGAAGCTGTATCGCACCTCAAACAGGCGGCGGTCGCAAATTGGAGAATTGCAATGCTTCCCTTCAAGAGTTAGAAACAATTGTTGACGGATCTACACTAGGTCGGGGGGACATGACGAGACTGGCAGAATTCAACAACACAACAGTCGTGTTTTGGTCATTATAGTCGCATCTGTCGTGATCCGGCCCCGACTGTTGTCATACTGGAGAGTAATGATGGTATCGTGGCCCGTATCGCCGTCCGTCCCCGCCGACCGGGAAGTGGGCCGAATGGGGGCCGCGGCAGGTGACACTGGCAGGCCAGGCGAACGACATCTGGAAGCTGTACTCAAACGAGCGAAAAGCCATGGAGAATGACAGGAATGACAGCTGGGCCAAGGACAGAAGAGGAAAGTAAATAGAAGGTGGATATCGGACGAACCGCCGATCATCGAGTGGCTTCGGTGCTAGGCTGCCGGAATAGGCAGCTCTCGCACGAGTCACTGGCTGTGTGTGTGTGTGTGGCTGATGGTGCAAGAATAGACTGCTGTGGCAATTCCTTGATTGCAGACACTGCACTGGTCGGCGGAGCACTTCCATTTCCAGCAGTCGGTCGCGCGACTCGGAGGGGATTGGACTGTCTGATCGTTGACACTGTCTGATCGATGTCTACCAAGGTTGCTTTGTCCTTGCTTGGGATGAACGTCATTTCTCAGATGAAGCAACGGTGCCAATTGGAGTGCATCGGATTGATGAACAGTGAGTGGCTGGTGGTACCTTGGAAGATTTGAGGGCGGCGGCAAGGACCAGCACCCGAGCAGGTTCAGGATATGGCCATGAACCAGAACAACAGAAGAGAGGGGGACCAGTCAGCGACCAGCTCACAGCTGACACAAGCAAATAATTTCCCCCTATCCTGGCCATCTGCCCGCTCTCGTCCAAACATGATGGGCTGAAGCGTCGTGCTTGCGGGTGCCAGGGCGTGATTAGGCAGGTCGAGTGGCGGAAACATGCCGCAATTGGCCGGGAGTTTAAATTAGGTTTTATGCTTATCTGGGGGGCGAAGTTGGTAACAAGCTGCCCTCGACGCTTACTGTGCACTCTAATTAGATATCACTGAACAAACATAGCAGACAGACCAACAACTGTTACAGCTCGCATCCATGATCAATCAATCTACACCTGGGTACTATGTATCCGTGCCCATTTCCCCCATCCACAACTCAACAACGCATTAAGCCCCGCCCCCCTCACCGTGGACAAGCCATCACGCGCCCCATATTCCTCTTCCGGAAGGTGACCTCTGGACGGGTCCCTTTCTGGCCGTCCTGTCTGTGCCCTAAGCCAGCCTCAGCGTCGTCTGCCCAGCTGGCCACTAGTCACCGGCCACCCGGGAAGCCGTTGACTGGCCAGCCGTTGGAAATTGAACGGACTCGGCGACATGCCGCCATCGCACCTCGGCGCCCCAATGGGACGCCCTCGAGGTTAACAAAGCACGAAACACCAGCTAGACTTCATCTAGAAGGTCTGAGAAGACAAAATCAACTGATTCCGCGGGCCGCTCACAACCACATTTCGCACCTCGCACTCGGGCCCCCTCCTCGCTCCACCCCCCGCCCACATCCAGAACAACGTCGATCCGAGATCTGCAGACGCCGGCTCGAGCTCTGCTTGGCTGGGCGTCTATTGTCTGCTCATGACTACCCCAGCTACCTTGGTTCACCGGCACTTACCGGCAGGCCTTGCCCGCTCTTCATCTGTTTGGATTCCGGCCCAACTACCGGAAAGGAAGCTCCCGCGATTCTTTGTGAAGGCCACCCCTTGACGTCTGTCATCTGATTTGAACTGGTGATGATGCATGCATTCTGCCCAATGCCTCGTCCCTCTGCTCCGCGTGAAGTACATCTACAGCACTGAACAACTTTGCAGATACCAATATCCCCGGACCCGATGGCGAGCTTGCCCTCCTCATGGATCGTCGTCACAGATCGCGTCCATCATCGGCGGCACCTGGGGGCTCATTACTCGGTCGACCTCGGCCGTCCGAACGAGTGGACCATTCTCTGCATGCTTTCGCCCGGGATCCTGGGGGCCCTGGTTTGCAGGGTGCCCGGACGGACGAGGCCCTATCGTGGTAGGTAGCTTGGCAGTCCTGTCCTTGCCACTTGTGTTTGGTTACACTGCCGAGGACTAGGCGAATCACGAGATATGGCAGCATCGCCCACGTATTGACACCCCTTCCCTTATCGTCCCTGGCTCGTGAGATGAGAGGTTGCAACGCAACATGGGGAATTCCCGACTTGGCATAGCAGGCACCATGCTCCAGTCCGATGGCATCGAGGGGGCCCAGAGTGGTGTTGAAGGAGGGGAAACGCCGCCCTCCTCCCCCAGACAGAACACCCCCTCCGAGAGATATAAAGATGCAGGCCAAGCCGCTTGATCTCTTGGTATTGCAGCCTTGGTCTCCAGCCCTCTGCATCTGCTCCTTGGCCCTCACCATCCTTGGTCCTAGTCTCTTGGCCTCAGTGCTTGTCTTGTCTTGTCCCGTCTTGGTTGTGACCCTTCCTGCCTCTTTGCCCACCCACACCTTCTTCTCGATACCACCACAAAGATGGCTCCCCTCGTGAAGACCGCCCTGGTGGCAGCAGCCCTCGCCAGCTCTGCCGTGAGCGCCCCGTCCGGCGTCCACATCGGAACCCCTGCCAACGCCCCGGACAACCTGGGCCCCGGCAGGGCCACCTTCAAGCAGGTCCGCAACCCCAACTACAAGTTCAACGGCGCCCTGTCCGTCAAGAAGACCTACCTCAAGTATGGCAAGCCCGTGCCGGACTGGCTCGAGGAGGCCGTCGCCAACATCACCGCCGAGTTCGGGCTCGAGGGCCGCGCCACCGGCTCCGCCAGCGCCACGCCCATCGACTCGTTCGATGATGCCTACATCACCCCCGTCCAGATCGGCACGCCCGCCCAGACCCTTAACCTGGACTTCGACACCGGCTCCTCCGACCTGTGGGTCTTCTCCAGCTCCACGCCCTCGAGCCAGGTCAACGGCCAGACCGTCTACAACCCGTCCAAGAGCAGCACCTCCAAGCTCCTGAGCGGCGCCTCCTGGAGCATCACCTACGGTGACGGTTCCTCCTCCAGCGGAAAGGTCTACACCGACAAGGTCGCCGTTGGCAGCCTGTCCGTGGCCAACCAGGCCGTTGAGATTGCCACCACCGTGTCCAGCTCTTTCACTTCCGAGTCTGAGACCGATGGCCTGCTCGGCCTGGCGTTCAGCAGCCTGAACACCGTCTCGCCCACTCAGCAGAAGACCTTCTTCGACAACGCCAAGTCGAGCCTGGACTCCCCACTCTTCACTGCCGATCTCAAGTACCACACTGGTAAGTGATTCTCTGCTTGATATGAGCTCAAACATGAGCACGAACTATGAGAACATCAGAGCTGACTTATATCCCCAGCCGGTACTTACAACTTCGGCTTCATCGACGACAGCGCCCACACCGGGTCCATCACCTACACCGCCGTGTCGACCAGCCAGGGCTTCTGGGAGTGGAAGTCGACCGGCTACGCCGTCGGCTCCAACTCGTTCGTGTCGACCACCATCGACGGCATCGCCGACACCGGCACCACCCTGCTGTACCTGCCCGCCTCCATCGTGAGCGCCTACTACAAGCAGATCAGCGGCTCGCAGAACAGCAACTCCGCCGGCGGCTACATCTTCCCCTGCAGCGCCACCCCGCCCTCCTTCACCTTCGGTGTTGGCTCCGCCCGCATCACCATCCCCGGCGAGGTCATCAACTACGGCCAGGTCTCCACCGGCTCCTCCTCGTGCTTCGGAGGCATCCAGAGCAGCGCCGGCATCGGCATCAACATCTTCGGCGATGTTGCGCTCAAGGCCGCCCTCGTCGTCTTCGACGGCTCGTCCACCCCCCGCCTGGGCTTTGCCCCCAAGACCGTTTAAATACGTGTCTAGGAATAAAGGCATCGGGCGACTCCAGCAAGCGGGCACACATGGTGCTTTTGCTAGGCGAGGAGGCGGTAAAACATGGCGTGGACATCTGAGACCACGTTGGTGGGACTTGACGGATTTATGAATCAAAGCCAAGGGTAATATAATCATGTAGATATCCACAATACATATTTCATTGGTAACCCAGTCATGACTTTCTGATCTGGTGACTTGAGACCAGTTCAACTCAGCACAGTCAGACTTGCTTGTCCTCAAGTTTGTCCCAGGGTACACTGGTGAACCAGCGATGTTTACGCTCAAGCCCGGCCGACTAAGTGACTGAGCATTTGCGATTAGGCTACTGTAGTTCAGACGCATCGACATGTAATTAAGAGGTAAATTAATAGTAGTAATCTCGGAGACTGAATACTTCTGACCAATGACGGGAGGCTAACCGCCATGACTGCTCATGTACCAAACAGGCTCAGATGTTCGAAACTTTTTCACGTGATGTAACCTATGAACTAGGAACCGAAAGTGTGCTAAGTATAACAATTTTGAGACCTTGATTACAGGTAAGACATTGACCGTATCACGAAACGGCCTTGTATGACTTCTTATCTGCAGTACACGGGTAACGTACTATGTACATGCCTTTTCTTTGCACCTGAGGTGATCCGTCTGAGCAGCTTGCCACACACATGGCGAACTCGAGGCGGCCGAAATGTCTCGGAACGACCCCAGGGTAACTTCGGGGTAGTTGAGACAGCAATATTGGATATTGTGTGTCCATCGTGTTACAATTCGGCAAGACACATGGCCCTGACCAAACCCCATGGATCAAGCCTCTGCAAAATATCAATCACCAGCACCGAGCTTCGGTAGCACCAGCAATACGTTGCACCCAGTTCACCTTTATAGGAGAAATCCAAGGCATTGAAGTCGCATGGGTCGGTCGCATAGCAATCCTTTCATTCTGTCGCTCGCTTGAGCACTTCCTAAATGACCAAGCTATCAACACTAGCACGGATCCCCGACGCAGACGCGGACTGTGAGGCATGAGAAAGCTTACATGTCTATAGCAATTATCCCTTGTCTCTGGTGCTGCGGAGTTAAGTGGAGATCGTATTTCTAGCCAGAGAGTGAAGTTCATCCGAAATTTGGATGTAGTCTGTACAGACAACACAGCCCAATCAACTGAAGCGGCTTATGAATTCAAAGTTCTCATCGGAAAGTAAAGTTGCCTTGGTGCACGTGACTACAATCAACAATCTTCATCAATTTTCATCTTTGAAAATTCGACACACAAATACCTTATCTTCAGATTGATGGAAGGTTTCTGATGGTATAAGATAGGCTAGCTAGATATTCTATCGTATCGTTCATCGTCGAATTGAATCCGCAGTGTATATCAAAACCGGCATGCTTAGGTATAATAGGCCAGCCTGAGGTAGGCAAGAATCAAAAACGAGGGTCGAGTGGTGACCAAGCAATCATCGAGTCCAAGTAAAGTTGCTCCTTCGAAGACGACGCAGCGTGCTTCTCCTTCGGTCCTTCGTCACAGCATCACCACTTACCGGTTCCTACGCAGTGTTGGCAGTGACGAGCTCCCTAAAAACATCATACAACTGGTCGGGCTCCGAGAAGACGCGCCAGACTGTCGTCGGCACATTCTTGAACGCAGCCTGGAACCTCTCATCCTTGTTCTTCTCTTCGATCCCGACGGCAGCGATGTCCGTCACCTTCCTGATAAAGATGGCCCTGACCCACTCCGGATGTGTGCGGTACATCTCTCCGTAAGCCTCGGGATCGCTCTGTGTGCTGTCGCCGATGCAGATCATCTTCTTCTTGGGGAGCCAGCTATGGAGCTTCTTCATCCGATCCACCTTGTAACCCTCTGTGCCGAGGGTCAGGTTGGAAAGAAGACCAGGTATGCTCATCCAAGAGGCATCTCGAAGCAGCAGTTGACCATGAGGATAGTAGGAATCACGGAAGTCCCGCAGGAACGGATACAGGTTGTAAGGAGAGGCGGACAGGTAGAACCATGGTGAGGCGGAAGTGATCTCGGATTGAATGAACTTGTACAATTCAGGCATGCCAGCAACAGGCTCGGGTTTGTTGACAAACGTGCTTCGGAGGATGCCGATTGGGTCGCTCGTTTGTGTGATCTTGATTGTGTCATCGACGTCTGTATAAAGTTAGTGACTAACCAGAGGAGGAAAGTTCTCCGAATATACATACCTGATATCACAGCCCAGCCCTCCGGATCGGCAAAGAATGTCTTGCTTTGCAACAGTCCCGTCACGCCTTGCGGCACCTGGGCAGTCGTTGGAACGACCATGCCCGCTGGGGCCGCCGGTAAAGTCTTGACGTCCGTGCTTATCCCGTTTCTGCTCCCAGAGCTGAGCTTGAGGTGGGTTTCTCCCCCATACAGAGCTAAGACTTGTTTTCCTGGCTGTATGTCCAACAGGAACGGACGTAGCCTCTCCTCGATGGTCTTCTTGGCTTCATCGTCGTCCGCCAAGCCGATCTTATCCGCGATCTGTATGACGACATCGCTGACGGTGCACGACGGATGCTGTTGGAAGACAGCAGCAACGAATTCCGCGTTCCATGTGTGCGTCTCTTTCCCGTCCTTCCCTTTTGCTGTGGTGACGAAGGCGGTATTGTCGAACAACCATAACTCGTCGTCCTTCGAAACTGGCTGGGGCCACGGATTGCGCGAGCCTAGGTACGACAGGATATTTGCGACGGGGTCGGAGACCAGCCGCCTTGGTTGAAGAGGGCGGAATGTCTTGAAGTTAGAAGGGGTCGAGGCCTGGAGGCTCGCCTCGACGTCTGGGAACTTGCTCTGGCGACGTGTCTTCTGTTGCATTTCGTCGGCGTTGCAGGTCGAGATGGAATATCGTAGGGTCTCCATGATGGGCACAGGGGGCCCCCGCGAGGGCAGTCTACTGATATATGAAGGTCGAGGCAGGTGGCAAGTGTGTACGACGAAATGACTGCGTCGGGAGGCTGAAGCTGATGTTGTTCACGTGCGAATAGCAGGTCAGTAGAGCAGTGAATGAGTAAAGCCGTAGCTACTTAGGTAGAGGTAGTAGCCAAGAGTCGATCGTGGCTATCAGATCAGGTGCGTTGACTGGGGCAAGGGGCAGAGAAAGGGTGAAAAGGAGTAGCTTCTGGTGGTGGGGAGTGTGTCATTTGCTCAGGTACGAAGGTGCGACCAGGCAGTAGACAACCGCAGTCACGCCCGAGTGTGGAGGAGGGAACCTGACACTGATATCTGGAGTCTGCCTTCCAGCCTTGTGACCATGATGAGCCATGCTGCAGGAGCACTGCGCTCAGCCAAGAGCCATGATGCCGCAGTCCGTTCTATTGCTGGCCGATCGCCCCCAATGTCCGAGCTTGGGCCAGAGCCAGAGCCGGGTCTAGTGGCGGCTATTGGCGTTCAGCAATGACGGAACGTCTGAACAGCTCGCTCGTAGGAGGATGCGAGATCAGCCGTAAGGACCGTGGACATGCCAAACTCGGTCGAGATAGGATGGACGGGATGGCAGAGGGTTGGCACTGCGTCAGGTGTGCCTCCACCTAAGCCGTTTTGGTTTCATGGTGTGTCACACAGGACGGCCAAATTGGCTCTCGTCTAGCAGCCAGGCTCCACATGGTCGGCGACAGTGCTTGAGTAGATTTCAGCTGAGGCGACGCAGGTGATCAAGAATGTCCTGGGCCGATCCGAGGGATATGGCGAAGGATGATGATGTGAGCTAGTGTGAATCGAGTTGTTGGACATAGACCAACTGAAGTCGATGTGTGGTGGCGGAAGAGGAACCATGCTGACGGGCTGATGAAACGGGCAGTTGAACAAACCGCTGCCGTCATCGAGAGTGTGCGAGGTGCCTTGCAGGTTGCAGCTGCAGCTGCCGTAGCGCCAAGACCCCTGCTCACGTCACCGGATCCTGTCAGCCCCGCCCCCGTCCGGCACGGGCCACTTGCTCGATCCCCGCCTGCCTGGTGAGCAGGAGGGTACTTCGGTACTTCAAGCTCAACGACCAGCTTCCTACCCTAACCCAGCAGCAGTGGGTTCAGGGACCAGGACATCTATCTGAATGGACATCGAACATCGATGCCATGGGATTTGATGACGGCGTCGGAGAGCTGATAAAACACCGAGATATGTTTGAGTCGTGCTCTTCACAGTCTTTGTGGAGTGTCCAATGCAACCTGCATGCAGTAAGCAAGCAGTACACACTGTAGTCTATCGGATGCCCTGACAATTGTCTGACGTAACGAGCTCCCCGCACCTTGATGATGCATCTCGGTCTGGCATGTCGGCCCATGAGTAGAACCTCACCCTCAACGCTCTCAACGCTGCTTCTCGCAAGACCAACTGTGACATCTATCATACCTCTTCAGACTCGAATAACACAGTCACTACCTCACACGGGATCCATCATGTCCACCCCCACTGCCAAGCGCCAAAAGTCCTCCAAGGACGTCCCGTACCACCTCGTCTACTGGCCCGGGATCCCCGGGAGGGGCGAGCATGTCCGTCTGGCCCTCGAGGAAGCCGGTGCCTCGTACACAGACACCGCACACATCAAGGATGGCGTCAACGAGGTTCTGGCCCAGATCGACGCCAAGAACACTGGCGATGGCACCAGCCCTCCACCATTGGCGCCACCCATCCTGAAGCACGGCGACCTCACCATCAACCAGACCCCCAACATCCTGCTGTACCTCGGCCCAAAGCTGGGTCTTGCGCCGAAGCCCGGTGATGATGATGAGGACGGCTTGTTCATCGTCAACGAGCTGGCCCTCACCGCATTGGACGGCCTGAGCAACGAGCCGCACGACTGCCACCACCCCATCGCCAGTGGGCTCTACTACGAGGACCAAAAGGAGGAGTCCCTGAAGAAGAGCAAGGACTACGTTGCCACCCGCCTTCCAAAGTTCGTCGGCTACTTCGAGCGAGTCCTCAAGAGCAAGGCGAGCGGTGACGGGCCATGGCTGTACGGTGGAAAGCTGACCTACGCCGATCTGGTGCTGTTCCAGGTAAGTCCTTCTAGACTTGGGCCGAAGCATCATATAGAGTACGCTTGTACCTGACGAATATTCAGTGCCTGGATGGTATCAAGTTCATGTTCCCCAAGGCAGTCAAGAAGCTGGAGGACTCCGGTGACTACAAAGGTGTTTTTGCCCTGCATGAAGCCGTCAAGGAGAGGCCCAACATCAAGGAATATCTGGCCAGTGACCGGCGACAAAAGTATAGCCAGGGGATTTACAGGTACTACGAGGAGCTGGATGTCACTGAGTGATTTAAACGACGTCAGCTGGGGAGTGTCGAAACCTCCTGAAAAGTTCGTAGATCTCGACCAATCGAGAACTTCTCGGGAGGACGGAGAAAGGCGAAACGAAAAGTTTTGGGAAAACATTATGAATATTGAAATTCCCTATGATGGGTTCCAGATGTGACATGTTCATTGAGAGGCCAAGATGACTCTGGGAATTGGAAGCTCAGAGGTCTGAGGTCGGACGCTATCAACCTCATCAAGAAAGCTTTTCCGCCTGTTTTTGTATCTATATTGCAGGCACGTGATAGTACAAACGGAACTCAACACAATTACTTTTCATGGCGTGGTACTAGAAGTGGAACCCTGTTGTGAGGATTATCCCGGTTCTGATCAGCAACGGGTCGATCTCGACAATGTCTATTTAGACTATCTATTTGCTCGAGTAGGAAGCCCATATCTATTTCGAAGATGCAATATTTTAAATTTAAAAAAAAACATGACTTGCTGGCTGCTGATCAACAAACGCCCTAGCCGATCCATGCCCCAGCGATATACGATCAATGACGCACGTGAACGTTTTAACATTTTAGAAAAACTGGGTGAGAATCATATCATGTTTTCTTTTCCAGCCCACGAACACATCAAATGTAGGCCACTCTACCCGGTTTGATCAGCGGGGGCCGACACCAATGACGAAGAAATGCAGCCCGAGCAAGACATCCATTTTCGAGTCAAATTTCCAGATTTTGGTCTCAAATGAGCGGTAAATATGTATGCGAGGGCGTTGGCGAGCTGTTGCAAGTTCGAATGAATAGAAATCAGACTTGTGGTTGCTTTGATTGGGAACGAGAAAAAGAAAGGAAATGTGGGCAATGATCAACATTGTCAGGCCCTGTTATCTACTCGGTGAGTTGGGCGTGAGGGACTATTGGGCCACGGCAGTTAGTCACATTAGTGCAACCTTCGAAGACCAGCTCAAGTAGCATTTGCCGAAGGAATAAGGCTGTGAATGGACCCGATTGGTCATCGCGATGCATATGCATATTATATTAGTTCTGCTCTTATTGGATGTGTGGGTGGCCGGCAGGCTGTTCCGTTTTGTGTAGCCAGATCTTCCCTGTTTTGACAAATGGAATGCTGCAACAACCCCCGTATTTGGCAGGATATTGCACCTCGCTTCGGAAAATTTTGTCAGAATATTGAAAAGCTAGCGCTTCACTCGTGGGGGCCTTCATCACAACGACTACCTGTTTAATTATGCCACATGTTCAAGTTTTGCCGAGCGATAACGCCGGTTTCCTGCGTCTCGTAACTCGATGATCAAGCACAGAGACCTTTGCAGGCAGGTAAGAAGAGACAGACGAGGGACTCATCACACCAGAGGTTTTATCCTGAATATACTGCTGGGGCTGTATTTGGACCCAGGGGCATGTGAGGCACCTGAGCGCACCCGGGTACCCAAGGTAATGAATTCCTCAACTCTTGAACAAAATGTCCCCTGACAATTGTATTCTGTATTGGAGGGCCAACCATTTTTTAGTCCTGCCGACCGGACGTATTTGAAAGTGGGAGCCTTCTGAAAACCTCGAACTGTGAGGAGCTGCAGTTGCCTCACCGGCTTTTTTGGATGTCGTGGCGAGAGATTCTGCTGTGGCACCCACCTGGGCACCAACTTAACCTGCAATATGCATTCAGAGGTATTCGTAAAGCCATATTTCGAAGGCTTGGTTCATGACCACTGTTCTAAGAAATCCATAAAGACGTTGTCCACGCCGCGGCGGTTGAGGCATCATCTCTTCGCCGTCATATCCGTTATCAGTCCTACAGCTCTCAGACACTATTCCACAAAGTCGAAGATATGAGAGTGAAACATCTTGGTCTTTGGACAGCTAGTCTTTACGTGGCATACGCCTTCTTGCCTCCTCTCCATGACGACGCCAAATCAAGAGCATTGGATCCCAGCTCCAACCAGCTGCCTCCCTGTGCGGTATGTGACACCTGGGCATTGAATGTTCTGCATCCCCAGGTGCCGGTCCGCAGTGTTCTCGTCATGTGCTGAATCTTTCCTCATGTCAGATCCCTTGCCTTGCCCTTGGTATTAATGCATCATCGCCATGCACCTTGATCGATATTGATTGCATTTGTCTTCACACTGATTCGATATCGGCTGCCACCAGACCCTGCCTACTCACGAGTTGCCCGACGATTGATGTACTGCACACCCAGAGATATGCTGCAATACAGTGTGGCGTACCTCTCCGAGATGAATCACATCGCTTTACTGTCACCGTGTGGACATTATTCTCATTTGCCTTCGTCTGCGTCGTCCTTCGTTTCCTGTCGCGCGCACCCTATTTTGGGAGTCAACTAGGTTGGGATGACTGGACGATACTCATTGTGCTTGTTCTTCAGTTATTGCTCAATATCACAAATCTTATGCTTGTCCATTATGGGCTTTTTCGAGACATCTTTATATTGGAGGAGTATGAAATCGTGGGGGTTTTCAAGGTAAGCATCTCGCCTTTATAACCTCTACCTGTGATACTTACAAGTTACACGATCAGTGGTAATTTATCGGTGAACTGATATACCTGCTTGGATTGACGCTACTGAAGATATATGTATTACTTCAATATCTTCGCATATTCAACTTCCGGGTCTGGGTATACATCCTTGTGGCTATATCAACCGGCTATGGGGCCTCAATTTTCATAACGGCGCTGGCCTCTTGCAGGCCATTCACATACACCTTCCACCGACGGCAAGCAGAATATAATGGAAAATGCATCAACATTAATTACGAGATATACTCCTCGGATGTCATTAATGTCATTCTCGACGGTATAATCACCCTCTTGCCAACGACACAGATGCAAGTCTAATCGTCCCAGTTCCTCACTGAATACTTGATTGTGCTGATGATTCGGTGCAGTATGAAGCTTCAAATGACTCGAAAGAGGAAGCTTTTAATCAGTTTCATTTTTCTGGCTGGTTTTGTTGTCACAGGAATCAGCATTGCACGCGTCATAGTCTTTAATCAGGCCACGGAATCAAACTTTGCAAGTACGTCCTTACCCCTCGCTCTTGTCACGAGAGGGAATACAGAGACAAGGCAACTATCCTCAATACGTCAATTCAAAGTAAGACGGCGCTACCTTCTATATAAGGAAGAGGTCTTGCAGAAATCGCAAGGCAGGGGTTTTATGCCTGGAGGGGTGTGGGGCCCAGAGCCTCAGTGAATGCCTGCAGTCAATGGGGCCCAAGCACACACACACTCACAGCTCTGGGAAAGTTGAGTGACTATTCTATGCTCAGCAGAAATCAGCGTAGGGATGGTAAGTGCTCCCCTATCCTCCTTGCATCTTCCTCGTCCCTTATGGCCGTCTCTTCTCTCTAAGCGACTGTTAAGTTTCTTGAACAGATGAGCGCGTCAATACCTGCAATGGTTTCGTTGTTTCGTCAGCTTACAGGGAAGATGGGCACCAACAAAGACTCATCTGGCACGCCAGGGAATTTGAATTCTAGATCAGGTTCTAACCAGGGGAGGAAGAGAGAGCCACGGGGTCGATGGCATGGATTCACGGATGTTTTCTCTACTCTTGTGACCACCTCTACCCGTGGAACCCAAGCCACTACCTTGGTCTCAAGCAACCCAAGATCCCGTGCGAACTACAGCAATGATGAGTTTGAGCTGCTGGAGGACCCCGTAAGCCTTGAACTAGGGCCGGCGGACGGCGCTGTCTAAGGTAGAAGAAGCCTTAATTTAGCACCCTTTTTGTGGCTACCCGTGCCTGCCAATTTGCAATGGTTGATTTTGAATAACTAGCTTCCTTCAGATCGCAATGAGCTTGTCACCTCGGATTAGGCCAAGTAAGGCACGAACCAGAATTGATCGAAAATGTGCGTCCATAAACTTTCCATTCATACTTGAGCTGGGACCGCCCAACCAACCTTGACTTCCCTTTTCTTTATTCCTCCGCTCATCATTCTTTTCTGCTTTTACGAGCAAAACCAGGCCCATATCTCCTCGGATAACATATTCAAGTGAAAAATACAGTCAAAATGCCACCGCGACCATCGGACCAGCCACGCCCTCGATTATACATTCTGGGAAAGAGATTCCGCTTGAGGCCTCGCGAGGACGCTATTGGTGTAATGGTTCAAGAGAAAGAGTTGTTCCCATGCCACATATCGGCTGGGACACTAATTCGTCAGCGTTGACCTCAACAACAGTCTTTGGCTTCCATACGCCACCCTTCATTCCTGCGCTATATCGCAGCCTAACGACGACACAACCTGGCAGTTTCCCTATGCGCCAACTGCGTGGTGCACAAGCCGTCTTCAAGAACTTCCGCGACCTCTGGAACGACTTTTGTCTGTGGTCAAGCCAACGCCAGCACCGCGAGCTAGAACCAAGCCCTCCCGCATTAAATTTGGTGGAGCAAGTGCATTGGAGGGGTCTCAGGGCGGCACAGTACCAAGTAGGGTACACAAGATCCATCCCCCGACCCAAAGTGGAGGATGAAGCAGATCATCGAAGTTAAGGACTACAGCGCGTGGAATGAAGTATTCCACGTTTACTGTCGAAATATGACTTGGTAAGTCAGAGACTGCTGTTAACCTCGTGATACTTTTCAGGCTGACTATTCCGTAGGGTATGGAGAACTAGAGAATTCGGGACATCTGACTGGAGATTTCACTTACCGCGCAACGGCAATCGCGTTCTGACAGTCGCGGAGCCTCTCTGGTAACTCAAATGGAGCTACCTACAAATTCGCACACTTGAATTTTCAATTCCAGGCAAGACACGCGAGGAACAGGTGTAGATTCGGAAATACCTGTCTCCTGTGTATGCACAGACAAATTATGTGGTCTTGGTCGTCTTACTTAGTTGCCAGTTGGGCAAGCTTCGAGTGTCTCAGAGACAAGGTCTGCAATTTTAATGCACAGGCACTATCAGCACAAGAATATTAATCCAGCTGGAGCGATAAATAAAGAGAACGGATACTCGTACCTGTAGAAACGGAGGGTACAGCCGTACATATCACCAGCCCTATAATAACACACCCAACACCTACACACCCAATAATACCCATATACCCAGAATCCATACACCCATATACTTAACACCCATACTTAAGTATACTCATCACCTATACCTAACACATATGCACCAAACATTTGTACAAATTAGGTGTTAGGTGTATGGGTGTTGGGTGCGTTACTATAGTAAATAGGGCTGGTAACATGTATGGGTGTACCCTCCGTTTCTACGGGTGCGAGTATCCGTTCTCTAAATAAAGAGTTCTGAAGCAAGTCCTGTGCTCAACACTGAGCTCCCTGCCCCGTCACTGTGAATGGAGCGACAGTTCTGGACCGCCGACGTGACAAGCCCCGCGACTAGTTCTGGACAGAGGAGATGTTTCCTTCCAGTTGGGAATCTTTGACCGACGGTCAGGAAACAATCGGAGTTCAAGGAAGGAACGAACGACGTTCACAAATGGCCAGAAAGCCAAGAATATTATGAGTTGTCGAGATATAACACTTCCTCAGCATCGTATCCACTTCGATCTATTTGCTTTGACCAACAGCAGCATTGAATCTTGTTCTAACGATTCCACCGTCGCCTCTGTCAAGAGCAAGTACAGAATGTGGCGTCCATTCCCAGTATATAGCACCAGCGGTGATCGATCACGATCTAAGTCCCGTAATGTCCGCGAAACCCATTGGGAACCCTCAAGTGAAAGGCATAATCAATACCTGCTTGAGTAGCCTGCATTAGTACAGAGCTGGTTCTTCGTGTTTGGACTATACGGCTTTTGGAAAGCACTGCCTATTCAGTCTCATGAGTATCGAGACAGCCACGTACAGGTCTGTCCAAGATACGAGTCATCTCAACGCCGACGTGTTCGACATCTTGCAGATGACCAAGATCGGCTTGCATCGAGACGAGCTGGTGGACACGTTGGGACAAAGGACGGGCCCATGATCCTTCAATTATCGATTCGTCCAAGAGCGTATTGATCGAGTAGCCAGCCTGCTTGTCATGACTGAAATTTGTAATATTACCCGATTCGGCTGTCATGCGCGGGTGTCGTGGAGAAGTGGAACTCTACAGCAATTCATCAACAGCCATTGCTCACATGAAAGAACTCTGACTGACACGAGCATCCGTTTAGAACAGATATTCATGGCGAAGAGTCTCGTTCAGATTGCTGGACTGCGCATCATTTGGACAGACAATTTGTCCGATCACATTGTTGTGGACAGGAAGCAGAACACACTTTGCATTTTTCACCATGCAACATATCTGGAATGCCAGCGAAAAAGGCGTGACCAAACCCCCTACTTATAAGCAAAGCAACGATTCCGCAAGCTTCAAGAAGCCGAAACTGACGTCTTATAATCAAGTCTTGAGTCTCTCCTTCCCGACGGTCTAGCGGACGAGACCCTTACTACTTTGGCTCTTCTCTTCCCTTCCTCGTAACGGCAGCAGCACAGACTTATCCGGTGGCGCAGTACCATCCTGGCTTCGAAAACACGTTGTTCTAGGTCCGGAACACGACAGATTCCTTCACGCAATCCGTGCGAGTCCTCTAGAGCCACACGAAAGAGATATTCGCTACTTTCACTATTGTCATGACCGCATCGTCATTCTGAAACAGGCATTCGACGAGGCACCACCCACGCACACCTTTGCCCAAGCTCTGGTATGACCGCCGTGATTCAAGACAGTGGTACACCTTCTGGACGGTCACGCTGTTCGGGATGCTTGCCGTGTGCCTCGGTACTGCGCAGGTCGTGCTCGCTGCCCTCCAATATCGGAATGCCACTCGGATCTTGTACTTACTTAATTGTTGACCAAGAACCTTCCACCGAGCCTCCTGTTGCGCATTCAATTTCGGAAGGAACACAGGGAAGTATTCACAAATCCAGTCCAGGGGCAATTGCTGGGATCACGTTCGGCGGACTCGCAATCCTCATGGTGCTCGCAGCGCTTTCAGCGTGGTTTTCGATGCGGCGCATGTTACAATTAACAAGAGCGCTGATGAAGACCAAAGAAGGGCAACAGCCTTCGTTGATTCAGAACCGTGCTTCTGTCGAAATGGCTACATCTTCGCTGACGGCTGTTGTTTGTACTTAATATCTGATCTGTATGCTAGCTGGGAGGACAAAAAGATATCGGACGCGGCTGTCTTTTGGTACAAACAAACTTTGCACAACCAAAGCTATAAATTTCACAACTGTGGACTATTTTCTTTCATTTCACTTGTAAATCACTTATTCTCTAGTCACTAAATCTTGAACTCGTACAATTATGAAACAAGAAAGCGGGAAGGCTTCCTCCCTCTGTGTTCAGTATATTTATCAACTTAATTGTGTATTTTCTTCTCGGAATATTGTCAAGTAGTTTGGAGCATATGCACTCTTTACTCTTTCATCTAGAAGTACATACTGGCACCATTCGAGAGTTGGACGCTCAGTGTTTGCACGACTCTGGAAAACCCTCAGAATTTCTGGCGATGACCTCTCATCTGGACGGGTGGAGTTGACTTGCAAGCATGTGCTCTGTCGGCACACTCCGTAGAATCCGTGCGTAGTTTTGAGTTTCGGGCTGGAAAAAGCGTAAATTTTGGGTCCGGAACCCGCCGCAACCCGCAGGAGAGTGCCGGAGGTATATTTCCCACATTCTTACGTGCCTCGGTATCTTTGACCCCAGCGTACTTTACCTTGACCGAACCACAGAAACGTCTAATTTAAGACAGAATCGCCTCCACCATTCTCTCGGAAATTCCATCTTGAACAATCTTCTCAAAAACCCGTGCTCACGGCGCAAAGGAGATTCCATCGTCATGCCTGCCAACCCGAATCCTCGAGGAATCCGCACGGGATGCGAAAGACAAGGAGGACCCTCACCGAGGAGAGCCATGGGCTAGTGGTTAGCCCCATGGGCTGCCGGGCATGGTGAGGCACAAGGAAGCGGAGGTGAAAGGACCCCGCGGGTCGCCCTCAGGGCTTGGCGCGCCCCGGAGGTGATGCCCAAATCCGCCCTAGGGCCGCGGATTTACCCCCCTGACAACACGGCCGGGCAGCCAGCCAGCCAGCCCCCCAGCGAGCGTGCGGCGCTTGCAGGCGAAGCAAGCGAGGAACGAAAACGAGCAACAACGACAACGCCTGTTCGTTCCCAACTCTGTTGCTTGCAGGCGGGCTGTTGGAACCAGATCCATGGTTCTTGTTTTCCCCCCTCTCCCCCGGTTCCCTGGGGGGGGGGGTTCGAAGCTGGGTACCTGGGAGTACATCGCCTGGAACCATGTCGTCCTTGGTCCCCCATCCCCCCCATGTCCCTATGCCCCGTCATTAGACATTAGACTCAGGCCTCGGTCGGCATGGTCCGTCGGGGGTTGATCCATCTTGCCATGCCTGTCATCGCGGACTATGACAAGCTCCGATCTGTTGACACCTGCCACCAGCCACTGGCATCCTGGCCCTAAACAGGCTAATCAATAAACTTGTTGTTAGCTAGACAGACTTGAGAAGCTTCCTGTCTGTCCCCTGCAGGATGCGGTCAGCTCGCAGTCTCTGTGGGGGGCGGTGGTGGTGTGGCCCGCCCCTTCCCCCAACCTCGCAGGATTCTGGTCCTCAGGTTGCTCCTCTACGAGGCGGAGGCAGTGTGAGGAATCCAGAAGCCAGGACGATGCAACATGTTCCAGGCAGCGAGCCCTGTCCGACTGTGTCTGTTCTAGGTCGGTCGGTTCTCCAGGTCGATCAAGTCTGGGCCACAGAACAAAAGGGGTGGGTAGTTCCAGTCACATGCGCCTGTGAGGGCCCAAGGTTCTAGGGCTCACGAGATCAGCAGGAACAGAAGGTCTAGTGGAATGATGGAAAGCCTGGTGCGACTCTGTTTGTCATCGACGGTGAGCCCTGCTTTCCATTCTCTCTCTGACTTCCTCTTTCCCCTCGTTGCATGATAGCGTCTCCGTGTGTGTGTGCGCATTGGGCACTGGAGTAAAGTGCAACGTGCAAGTTTGGTTCCCCGTGTGTGTGTGTGTGTGTGTGTGCTCGAGGCTCTGGCTTGAAGCCATCATCACCAGGCATGTCCCCCGCTTGCGTCTCCGCGCTTGCTCCCTGGCCCTATGTTCTTTTTGGTTTCTAGCGCCAAATGCCGGTGCTTCTAGCCAGCTTCTCTTGCAGCTCGGGCCTAGCCCGGGCCAGGGCCAGCACCACCATCACCCAGGTTGTTGACAGCAATAACAAGAAGGCGCTAAGTGAGGTTTGGGGGGGGAGGGGAGGGGGGCTCGTTAGGGTGGTTTTCCCGCGGACGGCGTTAATGAAATGAACTAGACTACTGCGCTGGGAAATCACACACACACCTTCTGTGTTAGCTGGTATCACCCAGCGGCGCTAGAAGCACGATGGAACCATGGGAGAAGCCACACCAGCGCGGTCACGGTCTGGAGACCTTTCCCGTGTAGGAAGGCAGTTTCTGGAACGGGGCCTGTCTGATATCGTGTTCCCGCGTTATGCTGCTGGGGGGGGGGCTTCTAGAAGGCACCTGGGCATATCGAGGCCTGTGGGGTGAGCAGGGTGGGGTGGTGATGGTGGCGCCCTGGCTTGCCTGGCTTGTATTGTGTGGTGTGTGTCCCGCGCCGGTGAGGTGACGACGGCACCAGAGCCGGCATGCGGCAAGTGAGACGGGTTGCAGTGTACCGCTGAATCACGCGTCGACCCAATCAGCACCACGGCCGAGCAGTGCCTGCGCCCGAGACTCTTTGGAGGTGGCTTGCCCAGCAGGAGATGGAAGCCCTTCCCGCCCTTCCAGAAGCAAACCAGGCTGCAGTCGTGGTTGGGACGAGGGCGCGGGGTGGGGGAGATAAGGCGAGATGTGCGTGACATTGCTGCTGGCACTGCTCTGCATCCCGTGTGGCTGGCTGGCTGCCCGGCTCGGACTTGCAGCACCACCAGAGATGCACCAGACGTGTGGGCTACGCTGTGCTGCGCTGTGCTGCGCTGTGCTGTGCTGTGCTGGCGACCTGGCTCCTCCTCCTCTGCGTCGGCTCTACATTTCTCTTGTGTGAGGAGCATGGCTGCCCTTTAATGGAGGCTAAGTCGAGTGGGTGGGGCGGGAATCGACGGTTTAACCATCACGATTAGAATTGTCGTACGGCATCTCGTGGGTACGAAACCCGCGCTTGAACAAACGGCCAAGCCTACCCTGCACCCCTGCATGCTTCCCCCTCAGGACAGAAGCAGTCAAGCCTGGTTCTCTGGCCCTGTAGAGCACTACTTGGTCACCGTTGAGTTCCATAACTACTCTCTGGACACGTTGGTCCGCCCTGCCGCGCGTGGGAGAGACTCATATTACACAGCGGCAGCAACATTCTCCCAGTCAACAATATCCACTCCACAATCAACAAAGGCACCCAGGTCCGGCATGACCCGGGGCATGATTGACCGTCCGGATCTACAGGGCAGAAACAACCAGGGGTCCTGCCGTGGAGGTGGAGTGGAAAGGGGTGGGTTGCACTGTCGGGGATTCTCGCCAGTATGGTGATAGGGTAGGGTAGTTATGGGCCCTTTCCGAGCGTCTTGCTGTGAGCGTGCTGCCGTCTCCTGTTGCACCGCCCCGTTCGAGTATCAGCCATTACGGGCTACACTACATTCTTGCACCCCCTCCCTGCCGCCTCCCTTTGATAATCTCCCTGGCAAAAAGGCAAAGACCCGCTTCCTGAGACCCGCCTCATGGGGATACATCGCTTCTCGGTGGAGGTGATGAGAGGAAATGGCGTATTTCCCGGCTCGCGTAGGGCGGACAGGCAGGCTTGATGACAGACATGGACACACATTGGGAATGCAGCACGCCAGGCATAGTTCTTTTTGACATGTTACAGGGTGTGTCAACCTGGCGCCCCACTTTATAAGCGTAACCCATGCGGATTATACGTGATATTAAGCAGGCTGCTTGCCAAATACGATAATTTCTGCAGGGTTCGGACGAGGGCAAAACAGGCCTGGGATGGAGAAGCTTCCTGCTGCGAGGGCTTGGCGTGACCATCAGAGGTGCAATGCATGCGGCACCGAGTCGTCCTGTGAGGAAGGAAGACAGGGTTCTGCCACCAAGTTCCCCAGTATGAGAGAGAGTGTGTGTGTTGATACAGCCAGGGTTCACGCCCTGGTCCAGGGGTGACGATGTGTTTGCAGACACACGCCTCAGGGGACGGAGGTGCTAGACAGGGCGGCGATGATGGCATCCGAAGCCGTGAGACAATGCCGCCGCGATCTAGACCGCACCTCGCGCGAGACGGGACACGCTTCAGAGGACCAAGTACGGAGCAATTACTCAACAGTTTGGGGCGAGATGTGAGATGGTACAGGAATCTCGATGTTCTCCATCGTGTCTCGATTCGGGGGTGGTAGATGTACGTCAAGGGGCCCAACAAACTGAGGCCACCTCTTCCAGTACACCCGTGTTCGCGTGCTATGAACAACCCAGCTAGCTAATCATACAAGTGCGTAACGTAAATACGTGAGAGCCATGTGTCTCATTCGTCGTCGTGATAACCGGGACGTTGCAGCGTCCCTTTTCCTCTTTGGCTCCAGGCCGCATAGGCCTCCATTTCCGGGCCTACCCAAAGTGCCTAAACCACCCATGTTGTCTGCAGTAGCGTGTATTCCCCATCAAGGCCGACACAATTCGGTGTAAACAGTACTTAGAACATGATCCACTCAACCTCGACCCCTGGGCCGCCAATGCATCGCGTCCAGCTGAACGGGCCTCTCCTCATCATGAGCTTGCCGTCCTGCTGCTGCTCCCTGCCCTCGCCCGCCCAGATCCTCTCCAGCACGTCCAAAGCTGCGAGGTTGTTCATGTAGCCCGACCGCGCCATTATCTCGCGGCACTTCGAGCGCACGATGCCCTGCTGCATCTCGTTGACGCACTCGGACCCGGCCACGAAAAGGGGCCATAAGAGAAACTTCTCGGCCGAGGACCCGGCCTCAAGTGAGGTGGCGTAGTATACCACCTGGCTGACCAGGTTGCGGAAGTTGTTGTGTGCGCTGGGAACGCTCGGACTCGCCAGGCGTTCCGTGTAGAGCAGTGCTGCGTAGCGAAATGCCTCAGAAAGGGAGCCCAAGTCACGGACCTGTGCGTGCGTTGCTGTGAGACCAGCGGGCTGTGAAGCAAGAACCCCTTGTGCGTCGAACTCCCATGACTGCAGGGCGATTCGTGCATCCTTCCATTCGCGCCAGAACGTCGACCGGTGGTCATCGTAGGCCGCCGAAGATGACAGGCTAGATACCAAGATTTGGTCTTCGTCCAGGGTCGTGCTGAAGCCGTTGCCATCGAATCGGGGGTGAGGCTTCCCAAGAAGGTCCGAGCTAAACTGGTGCTGAGGCTTGTATATGTGACCAATGGGCGATTCAAGAGGCGAGTCGGGGCGTGATGGCAAGCCACGGGCGGTAGTAGCGCTGAAGAGACTCTGGACCTCGCGGTGCTGAGAAAGAAGGTTCAGTCTTCCAAGCTTGATAATCGTCTTGAAGAGCTCTCGGTCGCAGCCCACAAAGTTCTCCGCACCTGGTGGGAGTAGCTGCGCGTCTGGCATGACGCCGTAGAAGGAGGTATTGAGCTGGGCCTCTCGGTCATTGATGCTGGCCGAGATGGCGTCAAAGTAGGTGAAGAGGGCTTCCATCCATGCCGAATCCCGTGACGGAGGGAAAGGGCAAGACCGTCTCATGCCCAGGATTTTCTTCACTCCCGCGAACTGAGTATGGAATTTCGCAATACCGGATTCTGCCATGCGGTAATGACACAGCATTAAAATTGTGGCCAGGACAGCATCACCCCTTGCTTTCGTCGCATCATTAAGCTGCTCGTTGAGGAGATGTACAGCCAGATTTCGGTGCTGATACTCCTCGGACAACGTCCGTTCATCGGTTCGAAGGTCCGGAACAGGACCGGGTAAGCTCTGACGCTTCCCATCCTGTCCGTGAGCGAGGCTCAACTTCCTCTTCATCCGTAAATTGCAAGCGGCGAGCGCGCAGATGGCATGCTGTAGGCTTCGACTGGAAGTGGCAAGCGAAAGGATGTGTTCCCGGAAGGGGTTCGAAGGTCCATCTATGAACACCATGCCCGGACACATGGTGTTTTCATAATAGTCCATAAAAAAGGGCATTTTGGCGATAAGATCAGGGCTCACTGGGAGAACTGGCTGATCGAGCACCGACGGCCAGGGGAGTGAATGGTCCTGGACAACTTGAGAGGACGCACCGTCCTCCTCGGACGACTTCCCCCAAAAGTGCCTATCAGATTGAGCGCTGGTGCTGTACGCATCCAACCCAGGGGTTGCTGAAAACGTGGGCATTAGTCCCGCTGAGTTTAGAAGGCGAATTGTGACGCGAATAATATCTCACCAAGTGGTTCGTACTCCATCAGACGATTGCTTATATGAGCCTCAAAACCATCCATGTGCGAGTGGAGGCTTGAACTTGGCTCGGATGGAGCATACACAAGGCTAGGACATGATGTAGGCGCCCGATGATGCTGGTGATCCATCATCACAGACGATATTGGGCTTTGAGGGATGGGTGAGTTGGCGCTGTTGTAGCTCTCGGCATACATGTGCGGCGGGCTGGTGACGAAAGGAAGATCATCCCTGGAAAAGGTGTGACTGAGGGGCGACATATAGTCGGCCTCGCTCAAGGAATCAATCGAGGCAGAGAGCGGTTCAGGAGGACCATGTGCCAGAATGGGGCCCAACTTGGGAAATCGGGGTCCATCTCTAGGCAGGCTTGCCGAGAATGGCATGTTGTGCCAATGGGCAGGACCTGCTGGTAAGGGCGGCGTTGGCTCGGCGTGACAGATCTTGGAGAAATCATAGCTGTGAAATGGTGTTGCGGGCATGGAAGCAGGATAACGGGGGTCCACCGGGCCATCGACAAGATCGCTTCGGGTACTCCGTGGTGACAGCTCGTCTGGCTCGTTCCAGTGGCCAGCATTTGCGGCGAGGCCGTGTTCTTGCCCGTTCAACAAGGTCGAATTTGCGCGAGCCCGCGAGGGTGAGCCCTTCTTGACTGGATTGACCGGAGGCGACTTGGCCACTGGTAGTGAGAGCCCGCGAAGTTTCCCCCGGCTCGCCACGCCCACTCCCCAGGTCAATTGGGTCTTGTAACCGGAGCACTCGTTGCCCACTTCCAAGCACTGCGAGCAGTACGGCCTCCTCCGGTCGCACTTGACGCTCCTCTTGGTACAGGTGAAGCAGTCATCGGCGGCACCACCAGCAGGAGCACGTCTTCTTCGTTTCCGCACGGCGGCGGCATCGGCCTTGGGGTTCGACGGAGTAGGTAGAGGGACAGTCATGATTCAAAAGTCCTCGAACAATACAGAATGATATAGAGATGGTGAAGCACGTTGCCAGGACTTCCTTTTTCTTGGGCGTCTGGAAGAAGTGCAGATGCGGCTGAGACGAGGATGGGGAAGTGGTCGATGTCACCGGTAGATGTTGACTGGTAAGGGTAAATGGAAAGTAATATGGAAAAGCTTGCCACGGCAGACTTGTGCTGTAATAGGGAAGGACGAGGTGAGGTGGGATATAACGAGGTCAGTCAAAGGATGGTGAAGCAGTAGATGGAGGTCCCACGGCCGGTAATAAGGCATCTCGACCGTGGAGAGGGCCCCCGTCTGGTGTACATCAACCGCATCCATTGTGGACCACATCCCGGAGGGTTACTTGGAGGTACAACATGGGTCACTTATCAAGCAGGGGTTCATCTGTGAGTGTAGCCGGGAGGCGAAAAGGCTAAGAGATCAAAGGTGTGTGTGTGGGTTCCAAGGTTTGCGGGACACCTGAGATGATGGGGGGGCTGGCCAGGAGCCCCGGCTGCCCTCTCGCACTTGCGACTGGACAGTGGAGGATGGGAAAGCGACGGAGGGCTACCTCACCGGGGGGATGTGTTTGCATACTGCTCGTCTCCATGCCCTGGTGCAAAGGCACAGAAGAAGATCACGTCCCGTCAGCAGGTGACCGTGGGAAAACAACTGGTGCTGATTATCAGCCAGGATGTCTTTGCCTCTTCACAAGGCTGAGTAAGATTTTGCTGGTTTCTCCCTTGGGCCATCGTGGGCATGAGAATCGAAGCGGGCAGCACGAGGGCAGCGGGCTTGATGGTAATACAGGGAGATGCCGGAGGATGGGCGTCGCTGCAAGAGAAAGTGGAGGGAGCGCAAGGGCAGATTCACAAGCCTCTGATCAGGAGGCGCCCACGGCCACCCTTGCAGAGCTGTGGGCGCAACCCTGGGAGTGACGAGCGTTGAAGGGCGACAAGGATGTACTGCGCGAGCACCTGCGAACAGGGGCACGCTGTCGGTACGCAGGTACTTCGGAGTGGGGCTGTCGATTTAGGTTAGGGGACATTGAACGCGGTGGTGCCTCCGTGGGTGCAGGGGTCGACGGCCAGGGCAGTGCTCCAATCGTCCAGCACCTGCGTCCACCTCCTCTTGCATCTCGACTCGCACCAATGGTATAGGCCGAGGTCCCTGTTGATGTGCAGCTACAGGGGAAGAAGGTGCGATGCATCCCTGCGGCAAAGGCACAGAGGCCAACCCCGACATTGGCGCGGGAGGTCGAGGTTGTCAGGCACTGATTGGGGCATTGCCGGGAGCGCCCAGAGCCCCCAAAAAAGAGACTCGTGAGGTTCGGACGAAATACAGACTCGAGAGTGGGGTGAAAAGCTAATCGACTTAGATTAGCTGATGGGCCGTCCCTGAGGATAATTCGCTGTGGTTCTGCCTCACGGTCCGGGGTCCGACCTCAGATCGCAGGAGACGATGCTCTGCTCCTTGAACATTGGGCGCCGTGAGATGAGCTGATAACATGAGAACTGCGCGCTTCTCCCGCGGGCAAATTACAACGCGAATGTGCGGCAGAGTGAGGTTGGAAAGGGGTGCAAGTCAACCTTGACCTTGGTAGCCTACCAGAGGCAGCCCGGCAGAGAGGCCGTTTGGAGTCGCCCACTGCAAGGCCTGGCCAGGATCTCTACCCACGATAGACCTGTAATGTCCAGGAACCGCGCGATTCGGCTGGCTAATAAGGGTTCGCACTCTCAACAAGACTGACTGTGCAGCTCCTTGGACCTCTCCTCCCTAATTTCGCCCAGTAGCGCTGCTAACAGGAATTCATGTCGACATACTCCCTAGATCATGGTGGTATCTTGCAAGGCTACTACCAGTCAATCGCCTGCCCCATGCCAGATTGGCTGTGGTGGTTGGCAGCCTTTGTCATAGGCGGTAATATTTGGTGCCGATTTGTCGTCATCGTCATCTGTCAGGATTTAGTCGGACTGTCGCCGCCACCAACAGGAGTTGTGTGGGAGACAATACACCGTGCACAAATCCTGTCGCTTATCGCCTTGAATCATAATACACATGTGTTGTGGATCTCGATTCCGTGAGTCGACATCATCCGGATAAAAATACCGACCACCTGTCAATCTTTTCTTCGGTGGGTCCAGAGGGTGGGTGTGTTCATCTGCCCATGATATCGAGGCGCAAGCTGTTGAGGCTTTGAACGTGCTGCCACCATCGGTGTCTAATGCATCGGTGAGCTCTCGATGTGAGACAAAGAGCCACGAGGCAGAGCAGACTCCCACATTGTGATGTCGTCGTGCATGCCTGGTCGACCGTCTGCAATGCTGGTCTCCACCATCCAGCAGAGCTACAAGCGTGGGGCAGGTATCTGCTGTTGCGCTTGGGATAAGGAGAAGTGCACCAAATTTCAGTGTGTCAGGTCCAGGCCTTCAAAACTGCGCCGCTGAGGTATGCAATGCAGTTTTGTTCGGATGTCACCTCTTGTGACCTGGGTGGGCTTGGTCGCATTGGTGTCAAGTGTCACCGAGATGGTCATCCGATATCAAGCCCACAGATGACAGGCAGCAAGCTTTTGGAGTACTGATCGGAGGGCACTTCGACGGACTGCAGGCAGGCAACCTTATTTGTTGCATGCAAATGTGTGAGTATACCACTTCAGAGTCCGAAACCCAATTCCTGACGCAAACGATATCATCGACTCGAATTACAGAGTTCGCGATCAGACGACTGATGTTTGATTGCAACCGTCATTTCAGGAGCGCATGGCCTGTTCCGGCCTCGGTGAAGGGTGATGCCCCCACTCCTCCTGTTGGACAGACGCTGTTCAAGATGTGCGGGAAGGCGCCTGCCAAGAACGTTCGATGGCTTCCAGAAGATGGCTTCAGTCTCAATCGCCGCCGTTGCATCCGCGCCGGCTTGATCAGTGCCGCTGGCGTTGGCATCGAGTCAAGCTAAGACGGTACGACTCTGTGTGTGAGGGCGAGGGGTGGCCCCTCTCCCTGCCTTCCTCCGATGTGACTAGGCCCGAAGTGGCCGCCAGCCCGACGGTGCCTTTTCGAAGCAAACTGGCTGGCGGCTGGGCAGGTTTGGTCAACTGTTGTCTGCTACAGGGCAACGCCCTGTACCGCCGGGAACATTGTGCATGCTGAACATCTCGTGTTGTGCCAGATGAAAGGCAAAAGCGGGGGGGAATGATTCGCGATTCGATCAGTAATGGGTAAAGCGCGCCGGAAGCTAGCGAAAATGCTAAGTGCCGATCATGGTCCTCACGAGACCCTGCCCAGTTAACCTTGTAGTCTACTCTATTTCAACGCCGGACTCCGTGTGGCTGATGGATCGCGAGTCGAATCGCGGGCCCCCTGGCACCTACAGCAGAGCCGTCCCGCCCAGGCTCCACCTCAGCCCACAGCCTGGCCTGCAATGACACAGCAGCCGGGCCTGAGGCTTGACCACCGAGTTGACAAGGCAAGCACGTCAAGCGCCGGGGTCGATGGGTCTCGAGGGTCGGCAGGCCACTGTCGCTGAATTACAAACGTATTAAAATACGACGGTGGGGACGGCAGGACCTGGGGTTTGGCCGTCAGCCTCGGCTGTGAGGCGAGCAGGGGGGCGAGGCCCGACCTGTTTTCTCCACCGAGGGGAGAAGGATAATTTAGCCTCGCAGCGTTGCCGTTGTTCCTCACAGAGGTCGCGGGATGATCCATCGTGGCCCCATTGGTCCCCGCTACCTTGAATCCAGAGATAGCAGATGCCTGCAGAATGGGTTCCTGAAAGTCTGTCAGATGTGATGCTCTGCTCCGTATTCTTGGCAGACCGAGCTAATAAGCCCGTTCGTCGTCCGAACCATGTTTCCAGCCTCGAGGACCAAGGACAAAGGCCAATCGTCGACAAGGACCAGATGGTCCGCGGACAGCCGGATTTAACAGGGCAGGTTGACGACAAGTGCAGCGCAGCGCAGGCTGGCAGTGGATGGACCAGGCTCTAGACACTGCCCACCATGGCCCTGCTCGGACATGTTGAGCGTGTAGTGGTGTGCTCTTTGGTGGTCAGGCAGGGGGGCCGGGGACGAGACGGGGTGAGGAGACGAGGCGAGAGGAAGAGAGACGAGAGGAGCTGACAAGAAGTGATGACATTGTAGTCGGGATGGGGTGGCAGACTGTGGGATGGCAGGAAGGGTGCAGAATGCAGCCAGGTCAGGTCGCACCTGGGTGGGGTGCCTTCCTGTCGCTCCACTCACAGAGCCAGGAGCGCAGCTGCATCTGCCAGCAGCAGGCAGACGAAGGGAGGAGCGAGCCGCTCACAGGATGCACGGACGGCGGGGCTCCAAAGCGCAGAGGGGGGGGGGACATGTAGACGCTGTACTCTACCATGTATCGTACTCGGGAAGATACCTAGCTGTCCCCATATCTTGTGTGTTCTGCTCATGTACTCTCCGGCTAATACTGCATGGAGGTACGGTCCTGGGGTTCCCTCTACATGCCCTGCCCTCGTCTTGGTCAAGCCACAGCAAGTAGAAAGGGCAACTCTGACAGCCCAGACAGCCAACCTGGACTAACAACATCTCCTAGCAAGGTGTCTCCATGCTCTGATCACCAACTGGCAGTCTCGTCTTGTTTCGTCTCGTCAGCCTGATGATGACGGATCCAACTGTCAGGTTAAGGTTGGCATTCCCACTCGAGATGAATCGAACCTTAAATCTCCAGTACCTCTCCCAGTGCTACCTTTCTCCATTCTCACATGCTTGGCCGGCGAAGCCTTCGTACCTGTTGTCGTCCAAAGTCTCGGCCTCGAGCACAATCTCTGGTTCCCCGTTCCCACTGTACTACGCCGGGCTGCTCCATTTGTCACACCAGGTTTTTACACGATGCCATCTCGGCCACCGAATTCGCCATCTATCTCTACGATTCACTCATTGCCATGCCTAATCTCATTACGAGATACCTACCACCACACCGGCTGTTCCAGCCCGTCTTTCCTGCGCCGTCACGACTCTCGACTCTCGACGGACCCTCGTAACCAACAGTATTCTGCCCGGGGCTGCCCTTTTCTCCCACCCCCGCTTGAGAGACCCACAGCCTTCTCAGCGTCTTGTCTCGCCCACCGCTTCCCTCACCTTGGGCCGTGGCGCCTATTGCGCCGCAATAGACGCACGCATGACCGGCGTGCTGACATCGAATGAGTTGCCCATCATCCAACCTGACCGCAAGTCGACTGCCTGAACTGAGACCTATGCCCGTGCCACTGGCCTGGGCATTGATGGATCACTCCATAATTGTTGCCGGGGACAGATAACTCCATAGACCACCTGCCGCATCACTACTGCACAACCATGTCCAATCTCAGCATCACAGGTGCCGGCCAGCCGGCCAGCTTGGGACGCGGTAGCACACGCCCTCTCTTGGGTTTGGTTCCCTTCCGCTCCGTGTTCCTCGCTCATTAAGGACAGCCACACCTATTGGGGTCCCACGCCCGGAAATGCTTCGCCTCGCGCGCTAGAAGCAACGAAGACTGCGTAGAAGCTTGCTTCACACCCTCTTTGGCGGAAACAGTCCCCAGTACCGCGCCATCCCGTTCTAGTGGCTGCGGGTCATGCTGCACACCACCAATCGAGTTCAGCTGCCCTGTATTTCATCCTGTGAGCCAGGCAGACCAGCCATGGCGGACTGAGACCGCGTCTCGTTACGGCATGCTCATGACTTGGTGACGAGCTGTCCGTCATTGACATCAAGGGATCACCGACCTCATCGGAAACTTGACCAGCCAGGCTGGGAGGAGCCAAAAATATGATCCCAGAGCTGCGGCTAATTCTAAGTTTGGATTGGACAACCTTGCTCCATGTTTCCCGCCTCTATCTTGTTGGCCCCTTTCCGACTCGGGCCGCCACCTTCTTTCGGCCGGGGGTGTACATGTATTTTACCTTGCTTACAATGCCGGCGCGCCTGTCAGAGCGACCCTACCTGGCTGCCCCAGCGTGGGGCACCGCAACACGAGATCTCCTCCGCTGCTGCTGTGATACCTCTGCCGGGTTCGTGCCATCCCAGACCGCGTCTGCACAAAATACAGACGAATCCTGTGTGACCAGGATACGACAGGACAACTGTCTTGTTCAGGAATATTCCAGACGATCTTCCACCTCCAGGAGGGCAGCGCCTCCAAAATACCACTTGACTTTCGCCGTCGCCAAGACACAACAGTCTGCAGCGCTAGCCGGAGCCATGATTCGCCAGTAGATATCAAGGGGTTCGGCAATGGAACGTTGCAATCTGCAAGCTATTCTAAAGTTAGTCAAGCTTTGTGAGCGGCATTCCACCAATCGGTTGCGCGGATTTGACTTCACTGCTCGCCGAACTCTGTCGCCCCCTTCTATGATCAGCATCAGGCGCACGTCCAAAAGATTGCACAACATTCCAGCAGGTCACGCTCAGCCAAACATGCCAATGTCATAAATTGCGATTACAGGTCCGTCATGCATTTCTAGCGAACGACAGTGCTGCTGCCATTATTCTTCTGAGCACACGAGCCATGCGCCACTCACTAGGTTGAAGTACCATCCACTTTCAAAAGCGCGACGGAGCGCGCGACTGTGCGCGTGCGGCCAGTCATTCGCCTGCGCCGCTTCGACGAGGCTGCAGGCGAGGCTTGGGTCTCGCACCCTGTTGCACTTGGTCCGGTGGCTGGCGAAAGATATCCACCGTCAACCGTGGAAAACTGAAGAGAATGCAAGAACCGCCCTCGCGCGTCTCGACTCCAGTGCTTTGGCGCCCCCACGGCAGCTTATAACGGCGGGCGCGTTGCCAAAGTTGGCAGGTGGGATACAGTTGTGGATCTGAGGCTCGGGAAACGGGGATCTCGCGGAGGCCCGACGAGCAAGGCTCAATCTTTTCGTGTCAAGCGACACTGCCTCGCGCAGGAACTCACTTCTTGAAGGAGCCGAACGCAGCTAGGCAAGCACTGCTCCACGGTGCCGAAATCTTGGCTCGTATTCTCTTGAGGAAACTGGACAACGGGCGGCGCGCCCAGGAGAGTGCCCGAGTGCATTACATCCCGCGCACACAATGCTTCGTTCCGTCATTTTAACCCCCCTTCCAAGACCGCCGCGAGCTTTCATGGGCTAGCTTCGGCACTTTTCCTTGGGGCAGGATTGGCAAAGCGATTGGGTTTCACGCATCTGGTCTCGGTATGTGGTGGCACAAACCCGTTGGAGGTCCACAGATCGTTTAACGGGCACCTGTCTTTCCACTCCCGGAACTCAGAGAGAGGCAACATCATCCTGTGTCACCCAGCTTGGGATGGGACGTGCTGTAAGAGGCTGAAGGGCCGCTTTGGTGTGTGAGCACGGTGGGCCAGCCCTTCCTTTCTCAGAGTTGTCTTGTGAGCTTTCGGGGTCGCATGCGAGACATTGTGACACACATGTTTGGGACCCTGATACTCAGCTTTCTCAATAACGGCAGCCTGTCGGATTGTTTGTGGGCAACGGTTCTGACATTTCATTGAGTTTCTCCCTTCGAACAAGAGGCAACCGGAAGCCGGACGCAAAGAGCCTGCAGCCTCTTTCCAGCCTGGCTCTTGGTGGCCTCCATTTCTGATCCGCTTCCATTTAGGCGTCTGGCACATCTTGCGGGACCTCTACTGCGAGTTGACCGTAGGGGGTGTTCCTGCGGAGTACTCATTTGCATGGCTCAGATCAGGCAAGGGCGAACATTACGCCATTGCATTTCTATGCAGCAAAATGGTGTTCACTGCGGGACCAGGCCAGCACGCGACGTGCCCGCGTGTTGATATCATCATCGACGGCACTGGAAACCGATGTTGCACGTATCTCACTCCTGCGGACACATGCAGGATCTGATCAAGAAGTGGCGTTGCGTGCTGGAACGCGAGCTCGTCAAGGGATGCCAGTTCATCAAGTCTCCGGCAACATAACGTGACTTGGTGCAAGTACCACCATGTGCGACCAGTTCTCGAGCCATCTGTTTCGGTCGTAAGTCTTTGTCTAGAACCCGGGCACAGCATCGGGGTAGTCCTCGCTATGTGGTAATTCCGAGAGCGACGATGAGTCCATCGGGGATGATGTTTGACGGTTATCTCCCCGACGCGACAATGATGCGCCCCAAGGTCTGTGTAACCTCGCGTCTGGAGGCCCCAGCCATTTACTTACACACAGTGACCACACCCCAGGCGGGTGCAGTCTTGACAAGTTTCTATGACCTCAACTCCCACACCAATACACGAAACGGACTAGCCTACTGCTAACCATCCATCTGAGAGAGAAGAAGCGCCTACAAAAGAGAGATCGAGTGTGGCCTTGCAGCCTGTGCCGCAATCGTGCGTGGGGTGTTCCTTCCAGGCAACCGCACGCCGTGCTTCAGAAAGCCACCCGTCTTGGGATTTTGCCCACGCAGCTATGGGCTGAAACCGAAGCATGCACAAGGCACAGTACTGCTGTTCAAATGCCGGCCTGGGCCTGACCATGCTTGTTATCCTCTCAAGCACGGAAGCCTGTGCACCAGAGCCTCGGGCATGCCTTGCAGCTGTGGGCGACAGGGACGCCCAAGCCGGTCAAACCCAAATACTCGACATGCTCGCGTCGAATGCAGGCTCGATCCGCAGCATAGCATCTCAGTATCGCCTCGATCGCCGTCGGTGCCAGGGCGATCCCTTCCTCACGCCGGATGTCAAATCACCCTGGCTGTTGAGGCGGATGGCATCTGGGCCCTGAAGCATCGGCCGTCTGGCCGGGCGCTGCAGATCCCAGAGATGCCCGCTGCAGCACGTCGGCGACCTTCCTGCTCGAGTCACATTATTCAGTTCACCAGCTCGCCTAGTTTACGAGATGGGCAGGGCCAGGAGGTCCGGCTCGTGCGGGCATCAACTCGCTGGCAGGAACAGGCACAGGCAAGCCCGGTCCACGGCCCGCATGCAGGTGCCATGGCACCACCAGTCATCGACATATGCCTCACTGCGCATCGACGCGGAGATACAAGCTTTTGCCCGACCACGTACAGGACACCATGGAGGCCTGCATACATGCAGCAGGTACGTTGGTGATGGCCACCGAGCCCCAAGAGGTCCAGCCCCCGCGCGCTGATGCGCTGGTCGATCCGGTGAGGACGACCCGGTCGGTCCCCTATCCGACTCCCACCGCACATCTTGACCTGCCTCATCCGCGAGGGTGCAGATCTGGGGAGGGAAAGGGGACAGGGCGGCGTGGGTGGCAGCCGCCTCGCACTCGCTATGCGATGGCAAGGTGCACTTGGGCGTGGGGAGTAGGAGACATCGGCCGTGGGGTTTCGAGTATATGTCGGATGCCTTTGAGGGTGGGTTGCAGCCACAAAATAATGGGGGAAAGTCGTATACGTGCCTGAAGAGAGAGAGAGAGAGATAGAGAGAGAGAGAGAGAGAGAGTGTGTGTGTGTGTGTGAAGGGTAGGGGACAGGGAAAGCAGAGGTGTTGTCCTGGCAAAATTTGGAAATTGCACTTGCTCGAGAGCAGAATATTGGTTGCGTCGAAGTGCGACGTGAAGCTATGTGTCTCTAAGGGGTTGCACTTTAGCCAGGCTCGATTTGTTATTTCCAAGGTGTGATACAGCCGAGGCTTGCCCACAGTGTTGAAAGGCGTAGGCATATCGTTATGTGTGTAGTACACTCCGTCTTTCTCACTATGTTACGTCCTGGGCAGTGGTGTTAGCGGTGGTACTGGTGGTGGGTTGGACCGTATCTCAAATCAACTTTGTGTCCCCATCGCGTAAGGGGCCCACGGAGATCACCAGCCTCCCTTGCATTTCTTTTTTCTTTTTTTCTGCATCTTCCAAAATAGCCTCAGTAGCATGTGTCAACCAAAGCCTCGGCAACCAGCAACCGCGCAAGACTCACGTAGGACGTGTTTGTGCTTCCAGAAGCGGGTCCCCCTTTCTCCCGCGTCCACAGCCACAGCGTTGCCTTGCAAGGAGGGTTTCAACGACAACAACAACGACGACCTCCCGGTTGTTGTCTTCCCCTTCCAGCACGTCACAACCCGCCCCTCTGCCCCCTCCATACCCACCCACACTCCCACCACCTGCCAGGGACCAAGCCCCGTCCACGGACCGAAGCTGACCCCCCTCAACCCCATATTTTTTCCCGACGTGACTCTTTACTTAGATAACACTCACGGGCTCGAACCAATATTTCCTCCCTCAAAAACCCCTGTATATCCACTTTTCCCTCCCCTCCCCCAACAGCAGAGGAGAGAGACACGAGAGACAAAAGCACGCAACCCTTCAATTCAACGGCAGGGGAGAGAAGGGAAGGGGCCGCGTGTGCGTGGCATCGCATTTCGCATTGCAGATCAGTGCATATGTCAGGCCGTCCCCCATTCTACTTTCTACCTTCTCTGTGCTTCTCTTGCATGGGAAGGGGGGTAGCGTAATGTATCAAATGTGATGTATAGACCGGTCTAACTGGACTGAACTCCTTGGCCCCGCCGTCGCGCCCGGCCGGGCGGGCCTATCACATGCCAGCCCGGGCCACCCCTTGTCCGCTGTAATTGTTGTTCTTTGTTAAATTTCCCCTTTGGTACGTCGGCTCCGATGTGGGTGGGGATATCTCCGTGCCCTGTCCGCCGCACCTGCTGCCGCTGCTGCGGCGCATATGTGTGTGTGTGGGTGCGCGCATATGCGTGTGTGTCAGTGTGTATGTTATGTGTGTGTGTCTTTGTGTATATATGTAATGTACGAGAGTGGATACGTGGGTGCCTACAGCTGAGCCCGTGATGGTGGTCATATGTCCTGCCTTGTATCCTGCGGGTTGGGGTGTGGACTGGGGCTCGGTTGGGCGTCCCAGGATGTGCAGGCAGGCGGCAACAGCAGGAGGGCAAGGGCCGAGTTGGCACCGTGATTTTATGCATAATTGCTGGTGTGAGTCGCAAATCAGTGTGGTGGACTTGAGCCGTCCGTGCCTTTCTCTGGTGCCACCTCTTGAGATGGGCACATGCAGGGCTGTATTCTGGTGTACGTTGGTTCCGCAGCCAACCTGGGCGGAATTCAGTTGGAGGAGGTTGGTTTTAGCTGCAGGTGTCAGTTGGCATTGCGGCGATGTTGTGTACGGCGAGGATCTGTTCTAGACGGGCGAAAGTTCGAGCCCGCTCGGTTTGCTCGTCCATCTGCAAGGGAGGCGGTTACGCACGATGTCAAGTATAATGAGGCACCCTTCATAAGTCTGCGCTTTATACGCCGATCAAGGAGACATGCCATCCCACTCGCCTTGATGATTTGATTTATAGTAGACAAATTTGGTATCATTCTCTTCCTCTGTCTCTTTCTCTCTCTCTGCCTCCGCCTATCTATACACGCAGGCAGATCAATTACTCAACAACAGGTGACAATGGGGAGACAACTGTCCACCCGGTTGCCACCTCTCAAGACTAGACTATAATGAGTGCATACAGGGTCGCAACGTGTCCCACGTTGACCCATTACTTTTGATTCGTCAAAGCTTCGTCTCGACCGGTCCCGTCCAAGGCACGACAGACCTGGCCAATTTGCACAAGACAATATCAGCTCGTGTTACTCTCGCCTCTCGTCATGGGAAAGTAACCGAGGACGTGCGTCATCCAGCCCCTTGGTCCCATCTCCCCCACGCGCGAGTACACACAGAACAAAGGCCCCGTGATGCGGCTTACTCCTTGTTGTTGAGCTGCTCGAGGATGGGCTTCTCCAGACTCTCGGGCTTGGTCGTGCTGGCCCAGCGGCCCTTGACCTTGCCGTCACGGCCGATGAGAAACTTCTCAAAGTTCCACTTGATCCTCTTGAGGCCCATGAGGCCGGGTTGCTCGTTCTTGAGCCACTCGTAGAGAGGGTCGGCCTTGTCACCGTTGACGTCGATCTTGCCAAGGACCGGGAAGCTCACCCCGTAGTTGACCTGGCAGAAGCTCTGGATCTCGTCGTTGGAGCCGGGGTCCTGGCCACCAAACTGGTTGCAGGGGAAGCCAAGAATGACGAAGTCGTCAGGGTGCTTCTCCTTGAGGCCCTTGTAAAGCTTCTCGAGGCCCTCGAACTGGGGGGTGAAGCCGCACTTGGAGGCAGTGTTGACGACCAGAACGACCTTGCCCTTGTACTCGTCCAGGGGCTTGGGCTCGCCGCGCTCTGTAGGTGGGGGTCACAGATTGTCAGCCAGGCTCTTTTGCCACTGCTAGGATGGTGCTTGCCGCGGTGGTAATGATGATGGGGAAACGCTTCGTGTGTGGTGCAGTCGAAGACAGAAAGGGCAGCTGAATGTGCTGGGCAGCGCGCGAAGTTCAAATAGGAAGGAAGACGGCAGTTGTGCATGCAGACGCTATGGGCGCAGCAAGAAATGCGTTGCGCTTATGCGAGGACGATGGCCATATAGGGGAACATAAGGGTGGAAGCAAGGGTGTTTCGGGTGGAGTAGCAGAACTCACTGTCGACGGGCTTGAAGTCGTAGAAGCTGGTTGCTGATGCCATGGTTGCAAATGGCGATTGTGCGATGCAGAGGGTAGATGGTGTCGGATGCAAGGGGGATCTTGGTCGCAGTTGGAAGGTGGTGGTTGATGAAACTGCAAGAGGTTGTTGACGTTGATGGTGATGGTGATGATGAAGATGTCGAAGATGACGGCAATGCGCAACCGGAGCAGCGGGGTGGAAGACGCAATCGGTATTTGTAAGGCCAGTGCCAGGTGCTGGTCTTGGCCCGGGGACGCGCCTCAGGCTGAGCCTGGCTGCAACAGGGCAGGGATTGTACGACGGTGGCATTGGGTGATGGAAGGCTCGGAGGATTTGGGAGGCGGGCAATTAGTGAGATAGGGGGCCAAAGTCGAGATGGGACGACGATGAGCTCGAGTTTCAGTTCCACCCGGCACGGCACAGTGCAGCAGCGTGCCCACTTGGCCCTGCTGGTTGGGGGCTGTTTGTGGCCGTCTCGATCAGCTCTCCAGCTGCCACTGGGCGTTGTGCCTCTTGTTGGTGACGCCTTTTGGATCCTCCTCTTGCGCCGCTTAGAGCAATGATACTGCTCCTACTGCTATGCTTCTGCCCAATTTTGTCTCGGAACGGGGCGCGGCTCACCATCAACCTCGGCACGCCCATCTCATTAGCCCCAACGGGGCAAGCTTCTGCAGAGCCTGATTCAGGTTTTGTTCCTGTCCGGGAGAGATTCTCAGCTGCGCTACGGAAATAGCAATTCAACCGACCCCGAAAAAAAGATGCAACAATCTATCCGCGGTGGAGATCACCTACTGTGTACAGGCAAGCTTCATCTCTCTGTGTCTGGCTGAGCCCGGGAGCAGGACGTTGCAGATTTGTTTCACTGTTACGCGGTGTCAGCTCGCACATACCAGTAGCTAGGAGGCTCTAGCTGGTGGAGGAAGACAGGAACGGTTGGGGTAGGTCCGGGCCTGTCAGATGGGTCTGAGGGGTCGAGTGCGGTGCAGATCGTGTTCAAGCTCGAGCTACCCCGCCACTGACGCGCGATAACGTACGGTGGGATGCGATAAGGAAGTCGAGCCGGTCACCAGCCCTGCCAGCCCAGCAGTCAAACTGCTGCCCAGGCGGGCTGGCCTGAGCACCTGAGATTGCCAGGAATGAACCCAGGGAACGGGTGTAGCCTCATCCATGATACCCGCAGTCCTTTCATGAGAAGGACAATACCACAGTCTAAGATAGCTCCTGGCAGCAGACATCGACATCTGCCCCTGTCTTGACCTCTTGCTTTTTTATGCGCAGCTTCAACACTACGGGAAACAAAGCCTGTCCTTCTAAGCCTGTCCCGGCAATTTATCCTGGTGCAGAGGAGACCGTCACAACATTCAGTACCTGAGTCTGTGCTTCCCAATTGCAACTGCTCGAGCCAGACCCAGACTCACAGCATATACTCCCCTGTCTTCCAATTAAGGCCTCTGTTCACAGAGTGGTAGATCCTGAGTATTATTCCAAGGTCAAGATCAGGGCCAGGCCTCAGAACAGATCACAATGGAAGTGCAACAGAAAAGGAACATAGTCATCATAGGTATGTGTGACCTCTCATTCAATCTCCCTATACCTAACTCAAATGGACCGTCCCAATATAAGCTCCCCTTAGCCAGCCACCAGTTGGCTTCGACGGTTGCAAGCTACCTGTCCGTCTGCCATGTACCCTTCCAGATCCTTGCTATCGGTGTTCCATCCAGTTCCCAACAAATGCCCCTGCACCCAGGGGACCATCTTCACCATCACTGAATACTATCATTTCCTGAGCCTCCTCACCAATGCTCCCATGCTGATATGAGGCACGACTAGGTGGCGGCGTCATCGGCTCCACCACTGCTTACTTCTTAACACGCCATCCCAAGTTCGACCCTTCCCTGCACAAGATCACTCTCCTGGAGGCAACCTCCATCGCGGCTGGTGCATCTGGCAAGGCCGGTGGCCTGCTGGCACTGTGGGCCTACCCAGAATGTCTGGTCCCCTTGTCCTACCGGCTGCACCGCGAACTGGCTGAACAGCATGGCGGAGCTGAGAAATGGGGGTATCGCCGGCTTGGATGCGGGAGCATCGGCGCCGTTGTGCCCACCGCGGGTACTAAGTCACGGACGGCAGCCAAGGCGGCGGCACGGGCGAAGGTACCTGCAACGCAACCTGGGATGAGTGCCCTGGAGGTCAACGGCCGTGCCAATGGGGCGACAGCAGAGCCTGAACCACCAGCAGCAGGAACTTCTGACGGGAAGCTGGAGGAAGGCGAGGCCAAGGACGGCAAGGAGTGGGAGAAACTCCTCAAACAGGATGAGGCCGCCGCATCCCTCCTCTCAGACTCATCACTACCGTCCGATTTGGACTGGATAGACCCCAAACTGGTTCAGTTCTACGAGGAAATGGGCCGCCCAGGATTCACAGAAACGGCACAAGTACACCCCTTTCACTTCACGACAGCCATCGCCGAGCTTGCCCAGGTCGCAGGCGTCGAGATTCGGACACAGGCGAAGGTAACGAGGATCGTCACCCCCGCCGGCCAGGCAGACGGCGTCAAGACGGTCGAGTACGAGGACCGGGAGCACGACGGCGCCGTGAGGGCGATCGGCGGCGTGACGGACGTGATCGTGACCGCGGGGCCGTGGACGGGGACGCTCCTGCCGAGAACCAAGGTGGAGGGCCTCCGCGCCCACAGCGTGGTCTACGAGGCGGACGTCAGCCCGTACGCCGTCTTCACCGACATCCAGCTTCCCTCCGACTTCGTCCCCGAGCACCGGGCCCGAATGGGTCAGAAGCGCAGGCACAGGGGCAACGTCGACCCGGAGATCTACGCGCGGCCCTTTGGGGAGGTGTATGCGTGCGGTGAGTCTAGCCCTCCCACTTCCTACCCGCCCGACCTTCCTTCTCCCCCTTCTTCTCTAGGACTATCAAGCGCCCACGGTTGACACGAGGGAAACCACCCGCCCCAACCAGGCGAACCAGACAAGAACGTGCCCCTCCCCGAGACGGCGGACCAGGTGCAGTGCGACGACGCGCAGTGCGACGACCTGGCGGCGTACATCGCGACGGTGTCGCCGCAGCTGGCCGCCGCCCCGATCAAGGCCAGGCAAGCGTGCTACCTGCCGCGGCACATGCGCTTCGGCGACGAGCGCGGGCCGCTCATCGGGCAGACCTCAAGCCCGGGCGTATGGGCCGCCGCCGGCCACACGTGCTGGGGCATCCAGAACGGGCCCGCGACGGGGTTCCTGGTCGCTGAGATGCTTCTCGACGGGGCCGCGAAGAGCGCGGACATCGAGGTGCTGGACCCCAAGAAGTTTAAGGTCTAGCGCTTTCTCTCTTTTTCTTTCTCCTTCCCTCCTCCCCTGAGTTCGGTGGGTGGGGAACCTGTGTCACAGCTGTGGCGTTTCACAGCTTTTCCTGTGGGACTGCTGTCGACTGGGCTTGGTGACACGATCGGCGCGAGACAGACCTGTCTGACTCGCTTGCTTGGCGGCTCAATTGTGCAGGCGGGCATCACTGGCGTCTGCCGGTCGTGGATCGGCCCGGGACGTGCCACGTCTAGCCTGGGAACATCTCGCTGTGCGTGTTTGACGGGCCCCGCCCACTATGCCGGTCGAGGGCGAACCAGGGGAGGTCAGCCTGTCTGGGGGGCAGCGAGCTCCGGCCGCCCATGGGGTGTGGCGGGACGAGGCGGCGCGGTGGAACCGTGCGATTTAACGTGCTTCGTCGCATCCAAGCGGTTGTCTTACGTTGTGGCTGGGCAGAGATGGTCTAGGGGACGGACGACATCCCGCGGCATGTTCATGGCTGTGAGATTGGAGGCTTGACTCTCATCACATGTCGCGAAGTTCTCTGGCTTTATATTGAATCTGGGAACATGTGGGCTTCTTTGATTACTTGTACATATATCATCTCATGTCGTTTTAAGCATCAGTTGACGAGCGTTGGACTGGTGCAGTGGTGGTAAAGCGTGAATGATTTTGATAAGCGTCTATATACATATATCCCATCAAGTTCCCGTACTAGAAGAGCTCAAGGAAATATGCAAAGTCATGCAGATGGATGCTGAACGCCGCCCCGAAAGAATCGCTTAAACCCAGCCCAAGCTGTACAGTTCACAGCTGTGGCTAGATCATAGCCGTCGTACCGTGCTTCTCGATGTTGCCAGGTTCTTCATAGCCTTTTTGAGTGCGGGTCGAGCTGTCTATCAAGCCTCACGTCGAGCCTCGACACCCGTACATACCTTAGCGTCTATGCTGTGACGGCCGACCAAGGCAGTCACAACCCCGATCACTCACAGCGACTTCTCAATCTCCAGGGCCTCCTTGATGCCCTCCTCGATAGCAGACACCTTGACCTGGTCCAGCCTCCTCAGCGGCCTGCGGCCGTACCCGCCGTAGCCGAAGTAGCTCTGGATGGCCTGCTTGGTGCCGGGCACGGCGGCCTTGGTCAGGACCCAGTCGCACTTGGACAGCACCTTCTGCAGCTGCTCGGCCTCGTCCCTCTTGCCCTCGGCGTACAGGTTCCACACGCGCGAGCACAGCTTGGGCATGACGTTGGCGCCGCCGGCGATGATGCCGCTGCCGCCCGAGATGAGGGTCTGCGTCGTAAAGTCGCACACGCCGCCGAAGGCCATGTAGCCACTGCCCTGGGACCAGGGGGTCTTGGCCTTGGTCGCGAGGGCGACGCGTGTCAGCTTGCCGGTGTTGCCGCACGTGAACTTGGTGCCGATGATGTTGGGGTGCTGGGCGAGCTTGATGAGCAGGTCTGAGTCCATGTCGATACCGGAGACCGCGCCCGGGTAGTTGTACAGGATCAGGGGCAGCGGGGACTCGTCGGCCACAGCGGTGAAGTAACCGTACACGGCGTCCTCGTCCATCTGGTTGCGGAAGTATGAAGGGGGCAGGATGAGCACGTAGTCGCCGCCGGCCTTCTGGGACAGTTTGCACAGCTCGATGGTTCCTTTCACGCTGCCTTCTGTGGCTCCGACGACAACAGGGGTGTCCTTGAAGCCAGCCTCGTCCAGCGCCTCTCGCGTTGCTGTTGTCACAGCCAGCTTCTCCTCACGGGTGCAGTGGGCTGCCTCTCCGTTGGAACCCATTACTACAAGGCCGACTAGACCATCACGAATGAGGCGCTGGGCGTGCTTTTTGATGACAGGGATATCGAGCTCCTCGGTCTCTGAGTTGAAGAAGGTCATGGTCGGGGCATAGATGCCGCAGGGCAGGTCCCTTCGGGACGTCGTGTGACCGTTTGTAGTCATGATGGGCAAAGAAGTCGAGATGGTAAGGACGACAGAGAAACAGAGCCAAGGCAAGGCAGGATATGTTGGAGATCAGGCAAGGGGTGACAAGGAGAAACAGGAATGGAATCCAGAGGTTTGCGGCTTATTATTTATGTCCCGGGAAACTTTTCCCGACGGCAGCGTGATAAATCAGTTTCCCATGACCTAATGCTTTGGCAGGGCCGGTAGCGGGGGCCAAGTGTACAGCATGGGCCGTATGAGATGCGGCAGCGAGGTCGAGTGTATGGGATGTGGGTGTGTCGTGAAGACATTGGCCCGAGACAGGCAACGGATCGAACCAGGACACCACACTGGTGGCAGCCAGGCCCCTACTAGATCCCGAGCGAGAGGCGAACCTTGTCCACGGGCAGACAGGCCACAGGGATGGGGGCAGTATGCAGAGACGAAAAGGAAGGACCAGGACTAGGCAATTCGAGACCGGACTATTTTGGGGGAAGATCCACGATGGGGCGTGGGGTGAACTGCAGGTGGATGCCATGTCGACAGACGGACGGCCATGATCTGATTCAGGATGCTTCGAGCTGGCCGGCTGGCTTTCATGCTGGACACTTGGACGAGACAATCACTCAGCGGGTTGTGCTACACAACCGGCATTGTCGGCGGTGAGGTCTGATCCGCAGCGCATATGTCAACGGGACTTGATCGCCTTGTCCATGTCAGGGCAAGAAATCCGGTGACCTGGTCCTGCGGGTGAGCATGTGAAAAGCCGGGTCGCCAGGTCGCACGACATGGCGGAAAACGTTTCTGGATGTTTGCAGCATTGCGTGCAGGTGGCTGAGAACCTTGAGCGCGTTATTGGAGGACAAATCACCCGAAGGGTGTTGAAGATTTCTGGTGTCGCATTGGCCGCTTTTTTTCTGCCAGGTGGACATGGCTTCTTCGACAGTTGAAGCCTCCCAAGTCCTAGCACTTGGCAGAGGCTCTGTTTGTCCTTTGGTGGCCTGCTGAAGCCAATTTCAAAGAGACAGGGAAGTCTCCGGGGAGGCTCGTGGGCTTGACTTTGAACTGGGCCACGACGCAAGACTGTGGACGGGGCAGAAAGGCTGGGGACGAGAGAGAGGAATGCCCCACGAGGATCAAAGGAAAAGGAAGGCGGTGGGCTGCCGGAGAGGCACGCCAAGAAACAGCGAGGCCGGGACTGTTGGCTGCATGCCGACTGATCGAGTTAAAGTGCTGCAACTGCTGCTGTTGGTGTTGAGTGTCCATTGTGCGGGCAAGAGCAGGCTGGCGCGTGTGTGTGGCGAGCCCAGTGTCGGAGACGGCGAAGACACAGACAAATGTCACGATGCCGGTGAGGATTGTCAACAGGCGTGACGACTGACAGCAGTCATCCCACGTCGTGACAGCCGATGTTGGCTGTCGTCGAGCTACGAGGTCACCCCAATTCGTAGGCATTACCACAGTGGAGGGGATGGTGATGAGTGGAAGGAAAAATGGCGGGGAGAGTAATCCCACGAATCAAAGAGGAGGTCAATCCAATGCGGTCAGGCTAGTCCGTGTTCGATTTCGACGACGGAAGTCTAGGACAGGCTGGCAAGGCACTCCTTGCCCTGGATATGAGAACCCAAGCACTTTGATGCGCATATGTACATGAATTTGTGTACACCCTCCGATAGCTTGTGTGCTCCGGCGAATTTAGCCTGTTGTGGCGATTGAGGCTGGTGGCTGACTTGGTTGCATTCTGAAGCACGACAGGTGGAACAGGTGGGTTAGGATGAAATGACGGTATAGTGGACTAAGGACGACAGGCAAGAATCGCGGGGTAGAGGTCGGTTTGGTCGGCGTCGACGTCGGGGCGGGGTAGGGGTAGACCTCTGCTCTGCTCTGCTGAGTCTGCAACCCTTTCGCTGCTTCTCCAGGCCTTGGCCCTCGGCGCCACACCAGCAGCGAGAATATTCCCCATGTCTTCCAGAATGAGTCCCTGGCATGAGCAGCCATGCATGCCATGTGTCGATGATTTCTGCTCCAGCGGCACGCGCCCACCAGAGCAGTCCACACAGAAACGGCTGCTGCTGGAGGAGCCAGAAGCTGCTCTCCTGACACGCCCGTCCGTCTTTCAATCTCGTAACAAATAGTACCTAGAGAGGAACATATTAGTTTAGTACATAACACATATATTCCTGGGCACGCGGTATGTCTGTATGTCTGGTAGTCCAGTCTAGATTGGACGGTTGTGGAGCTGTCCCAAGGGTAACGGCCCGGTCTTCGGCAGCTTTTGCCCCAGCAACGATGTATTCTGCTCCTGGCCGTCCAGCATGATCAGTCAGTTCAGTTCCAGCATCGTGGGCCAAGGTCTCGTGGGCATCGTTCCACGGCAAATCCCAGGACCACGTCCCCCAATGGACAGAAGAACGTGCTGGGCTCATGACCTGGGCGAGGCTTGACTGTCTCGTGAGGCTCGCCTGGGCACTCGTCCAGGCAAGCTGTTGGATATGACAGGGTCTCAACAGCACCATCTACTGCGTGTCCAGGTAGGCTACATGGACTGTATAGTGGCCCGGTCCCCCCTGTCTGGCAGGACCCCGTCTCTTGGTGCTGTACGGCCAGACGGCTCGAATGATGGGGAAAGGGGAATTCCTCCAATTCGTGGTCTTGCAGCCCCCTCCATCCCCTCTCGGTCAATTTCTCCGATGCCAGCCTCTGCGTGCTTCACAGTGTCCATCAGGCCTGCCAAGCTACCATCCACCATTGGCCAATCGACCGGGCTCACATGTTATTTATTATTTAGACAATTGACGCCGTTAACTTATCAAGTTCTCCTTCGTCTCTCCTGCTCCCTCACCTCTTGCACTGCTCCTCCAGCACGTTGAGCAACAATACTGACCTAAGGCTCACCAAATACCTACCTTTGAACCACTCGTATCACGCCCGGGACACATTGACAGCAGACACAATGGAGCCTCTCAACGTCTTGATGGTGAGTCCTCACACTCCAATGGCATCACAGCTGTCCTCTAACTGTCCCGCCAGATCGGTACTGGTGAGTACACCACGGGCTTCGTAGGAGGCGGTGCCTCTGGCTCGGACAAGAAGGTCGGTGTCGTCGGCCTGTCAATGTTTGACCTGCGCCGGAGAGGCAAGGTTGGCAAGCTGGGCATGGCCGGTGTCAACGGAAAGAAGTTCCCAGCCATTCGTAAGTACACTCCCGTCACTTCCTGTGGCACCCCGTCCCTCACCGTCGAACGAGCTCGGTGCTAATGTCAGCCAGGGGAGCATCTCAACAAGAACATCCAGCAGGTCTACAACAACCTAGACACCTCCTTTGATTCTTTCCCCGACAACAACACTGTCGAACCGGATGCATTCAAAAAGGCCATCGACCAGCTCAAGCCCGGTGATGCCATCACTATCTTCACCCCTGACACAACGGTGAGATCCAAATCCTCGGGAACTGCAGCCTTGTCTTATTGGAGCCAAAACTAACGCATGCCTCGATAGCACTTCCCCATCGCTCTCTATGCGATTGAGCGCGGGATCCATGTCATGATCACAAAGCCCGCCGTCAAACTCCTCGAGCACCATATCAAGCTCATCGAGGCTGCGCAGAAGACTGGTGTCTATGTCTACATCGAGCACCACAAGCGCTACGACCCGGCCTACGCGGACGCCCGCTTCCGCGCCCAGAAGCTCGGCGACTTCAACTACTTCTACAGCTACATGTCACAGCCCAAGTCCCAGCTCGAGACCTTCAAGGCCTGGGCCGGTGTCGAGTCCGACATCAGCTACTACCTGAACTCGCACCACATCGACGTCAACGAGTCCATGGTCACGCAGCTCGGCTACGTCCCCGTCAAGGTGTCCGCCTCGGCCTCCAAGGGCGTGGCGACCGGGCTGGGCTGCAACGAGGCCACCGAGGACACCATCTCGCTGCTCGTGCACTGGGAGAAGGCGGGCGAGCCGGCCAAGCAGGCCACGGGCGTCTACACGGCGTCGTGGACCGCGCCCCAGAAGGCGGGCGTCCACTCCAACCAGTACTTCCACTACCTGGCCGCCAACGGCGAGATCCGCATCGACCAGGCCAAGCGGGGCTACGACGTCGCCGACGACAGCGCGGGCCAGCTCATGTGGTACAACCCCTTCTACATGCGCTACGCCCCGGACGAGGACGGGAACTTCAACGGCCAGACCGGCTACGGCTACGTCTCGATGGAGAAGTTCGTCGACGGCTGCCGCGCCGTCAACGCCAAGACCCTGACGCCCAAGGACCTGGACAACAAGGGCCTGCCGACGCTGAGCAACACCATCGCCACGACGGCCATCCTCGAGGCCGGGAGGAGGAGTATCGATGAGAACCGGGAGGTCAGGATCGAGTCCAAAGGTGGGGTGTGGAAGTTGGTGTAAGGGGGGCCAGGGTTGTACGCAGGGAGAGACGGGCTCAGCATTCACCATTGGCATCTTGCGTAACTTAGATTGCATTTTTTTTTGGGTTAAGGATAGCCACATCGAAAGAACGGTTTCCAACTTTGATCCGTAATACTGAACGTTGCCTGGTTATACGCCCATGGCAGCCCTGAGGTGTGGCGTGGGTAGATATGAGACGCTGCTACAGTGAGGGCGTCCATGTTGTAGAGATCACCAAAGGAATAGAAATCCGAAGATCTCGCTCTGTGATTCGATTATGTAGTATCAGCTGAATTACACTGCAATCATGTTCACGAGGAACGAATTAGTACCAGCAATCTGCTGCACGCACTAACGTTCCCGAGCTGTACGAAAGTGTATCTCGCGACAGGCATCGCCACGAAACTGGCAGGTTTTGAAGTCACTGTGCACGAGACGCAGGAAAGTTGACATCAACTTCTCACTCTTTGGTACTGATATCCAAGTACAATCATTGGTTTCGAATTATCTCCCCCCCCCCCCTGGCACTTTCCAAAGCATACTGAGAAAAGTCTACGGGTCACTGAAACAACAGTGTCTATCCAGCAGGAATCACTGAGATAGGCCTCCGCCCCCGCCGATGGCGGTGCTTATCGGGTGGAGTGCGCGCGCGTATAACTCGACCTGCGGACCTCGACCTCCTCGTCATCATAAGTCGCCTCGCTCATGAACGGGCTGCTAGCCCTGATCTGCTTGCCCTTGAACAGCAGCACCACGGGGATGGCGGTCATTGCGAGGCCCACGAAGCCCAGCAGCGACCCGGCCCAGCCGAAGCCGAGGGTGTTGAACAGGGGCTGGGACGCCAGGGGCAGGAAGGCGCCGAACATGTTCCTGCCGAGGCTCGCGGCCGAGAGCGCGCTCGCGGCGTACTTCTCATAGGCATCAGTCAGGTAGTTGACGACGCCCACGTAGATGGAGTAGATGCCGATGCCGACGCAGGCGATGCCGCAGGTCGGGACCAGCCAGTACACGCTTCCGCGGCAGCTCCAGCCGTACCAGAAGAGGCCGGCCCCGAACAGCACCGAGCCCGGGATGGAGAAGTAGAGCCGCGCCTCGGGGATGGGCTTCCCCGGCCTGTCCTTGTTGCGGCCCGCGGACTTGAGGTACATCATGTCCTGCAGGGGGTTGATGAAGGTGGCGATGAGGGCTCCCGCGCTGATGGCGAGCTGCACGAGGCCCGTCTGCAGCGTGTCGAAGTTGTATGCTGACTCGAAGGTCTGGACGACGGATGAGAAGAACAGGAAGAGGATGCCCCAGGCGAATGAGACCCATCTGGATCTAGTTAGCAAGATTATTTTATGCATATGAGTATATCAAAGCGCCTACAGTGTAAAGAATATGACAACAGGCTCCTTGGTGAGCATCCGGGCCGGTCTCGCGAACGAAAGCTTCAGCTGCGTAACGATCGAGTCGCGGTTCAGCTCGCTCTCGGCGTAGATGGGCCTGCCCGTCTCCTTCCGGAGCTTCCTTGCGCGGCGGGCGAGGATGACGTCGCTCCGGGTCTCGCGGAGGATGAACCAGAAGATGGGGATCAGGCCCGCGTTGTAGATGATCTGGACGTAGAAGATCCACCTCCACGGGTCCTGCTTGTCGATCTGGATGATGGCGCTGCCGATGAAGGGCCCCAGCGCGATGCCCGCGACGGACGTGAAGCCGAACAGGGACATGGGCAGCGAGCGGGCCCTGTCGCCCTTCCAGACGTCGGCGATCGAGCCGCCCACGATGTTGATGCTCACTGATGATGCGCCTCCGCCGAACTGCGTGAAGGTCAATAAGGGTTGCTGCTGAAATGTGGCAAATCACGTACGAAGCGGGTCACAATCATTGTTGCGTAATTTTGAGCAAATGCCGACCCGAAGAGGAATGCAACGAATATGATGTAGGCACCGAAATATCTGGAGGATGGTATCTTGTCAGTACAGCTTTCAGACTCAACGGCACAGAGACGAGGAATGTACACACCCAGGCATGCGACCTTTAGATTCGGTTAATGGCACAAAGATCAGAGGCCACACAGCAGCTCCAATGTTCCAGCTGACCGTCGCCCAGATCGAGTTGTCGAAAGGTGCCGTCAGGATGTTGAATTGAGAGCTGTAGTACGAGGCGCCGACGCCATAGCTCCCGGCCGGGAGGCCGGTGAGGATGGACACGAAGCAGACCGTCACGGTCAGGACCCATTTGTACCACGTCGACCAGTTGAAGGGGTTCTCCCGGTCGTCTGGGCCATTCCACGAGTGGATGATCCTGCCGTCGTCGGTGATCTTCTCCGCACCGGGGACGCCGGCGGCTTCTTTCCGCCCTTTATCTGGTCCGCCATGCTCCGTGGTCGGTGATGTTGTTGAGTCTGATGAGAAGTATGGAGGGTCATCTGCCTCTTGTGTCAGTCTGTCTTTCTGTGTCCGGGACCAAGGAGTAATGGGAACATACCAGGCCGGAGCGGCGCAGGCGGCCGATGCTCTAATTTCTCGACGTCTGGCTCGGACATTTCGGGTAGTGTGTGTCGTAGACTCTGACCCAATTTTAAAGTACGGTGCAGCAACGTCAAGTGCCAGATCGAGAATTGTAAACAAACATGCAATTTCCGCGACCTGAGAGCCTTTTTCCATCTTAAATACGTGCAGGGTCTGTAGGACCGTTAAAATGGACTTGGCATGGATCACAGTACAGGCCGAAAATGCGGCTCTTTCGGAGGGCTCATTCAGGCTTCATCGCCATCGTTGAGTGTATCCTGTTAGTCAGGCGAGTGAAGTCATTGTGATGTCGTGGGCCATGAGTCGTTGGCCGGGACAGCCTAGCAAGCCAGCTGTCAACGAAACTCTCGGCTCGCCTGATAAGTTCGCCATGTTCACGGTTCAGGACGGGGCGAATAAGTCTTGCGGCTCTGCGTCATGCCGGTCTGATAAGTTGGCGGAACCGTGTGGGCGGTCCAGTTGTCGCTGTAATTGTTTGCGGCGAACATCCGAGTTGATCGGCATGCGTGTTTGAAATCAAACTCTGGTCCACGGGTGTGACATCAGACTTAATCGACGACAAAGTCCGAACCCTGGCTTGACATATGTCTCGGCCCTTCTCCTGATGGCGCAACAAAGCTGTCTCGCTTCAAATTATTTGGACAGAGTGGACAGAGTTATATCAGAGACTTCATTAATGCTTAGACCACACAGGACTGCTAGGATACTTCCCTTAAATAAGATATTTTACCGACAGGGGCACTGCCCAGGTTGAATGTATGCTTTACACCTAGGAATGGTATTTGAGATTACTTGGGATGACTGCCAAGCTTGGAACTTTTAGGTTCACTTACAGCACACATATGAAGATTCGCGCTTCTAATTAGAGGACTCTTGTCAATGGGTCCCAGTCTTAATAGTAACTTTTGAACTCGGTAAAGGACAACGACTAATATTGTTATAGTGCGACTGCGATGGGAGCTTTAAAATAATGTCAACAGGGAGGAAAGGATTCGTAGACATGGTGTATTGCTGCTGCAGAATTCGGCATTCAAGATACCACGCGGCCCATTGTGAGCCAGATTGTAGTAGATAAAGGGATCACTGGTAAAGCCACAGTATTCCCTATATATGTACATACGCACGTAAAAAGAAAGCTTCCGTGGGTAAAAGTATTGTGTGCACCACGCAAATGCAGTATTCACATCGACCATCTCAGGATGCTGTTTGGCCAGCTTTAGATTCCCTAGGTATTTGTTGCTTACAAGAGCTGTGCCGTATCCAGGTACTGAGATGAATATAAATCGACTTCTTCTCTCAACCCACTGGTCTTTGTCATGGAAAACCCTGACAGCCATTATTACTCTCGAACCCCTGCACAGTATTTGACCCTTGGCAATGAATGCGTACTAGCAAGCTGGATAACCACAGCAAGATATATAAATTGACAAATTCACCAGCACTTCCCACCAATTCTGGCTGATACCATCCAAAAAAAAAAAAAAAAAAAAAAAAAAAACTATCTTCTTTTGCGCTGGCAATTGCAAGGCAAAATTTGAGAAAAGTCCTGCCTGAAATGTGAGCGGGTGGCACTTTACAAGGACTGCAGCTTGACTGCAACCAGAAGCTGCGATTCAACGGGTCTATGTTCCGAATTGCAACCCAATGATTTTCCTGATGATTTTCCTCTAGCAGTTGCCGTGACTTGATCTAGTTTTGATATATGTAATACTGTGTCAGAAATCAATCTGTGCAGCATCAGTCCAGCTTCATATCTCAGAGCCACATTGTATCTGAATTGTCCTCGCCTCCAGATCTCACGATGGAAAAAAAAGCGATTCGGTTTTTTCTGTGTCCAGCAAAATTGTATTCGCGGTACGATGACAGTCGGAATAATGATAAGTTTTGACTGGTTCTAGATCTACCGAGCTATCGGCGCCGGGCGGGTCCTAGTCGCCGGATTGAATCCATAAATGCCGGTAGTCGGAGATCGCACAATGCGCCCTCTCGCTTATCGACTTTCAAAGAACTTTTCTGACGACTCATGCACACACCGCTGACTGTGTCGCTTTTCCTGCTCAATCCAAAGACATCTGCTAGTATCAAGTACATTCAACTGTACTGCTGCGATATTCGTATCATTGCGTGAGGTCAGCTGAAGGTGGGGTTATCCGGGAAAAATGAACGGGCAGAACGGGGACGTCATCGTCGACCCAAGGCAAGCACCAGCCCTCGATGGAGCGCGGGACAGCGAGACAACACCGCTTCTCAACGGGCGGCCAAAAGCTGCTGTGGGACACACTGAAGGACAGCCGCATGATGGCCCGTCAGAGAACCAGGAGCAGACCGTGCTGGCCGAGGACGTCACCGGCCCGAGGCTGTGGCTCATTCTCAGCAGCGCGTACGTGGGCGTCTTCTTGGGGGCCATCGACTCAACCATCATAGCGACGCTGTCGGCGCCCATCTCGAGCGAGTTCAAGTCGCTGAGCCTGCTGTCGTGGCTGGCCACCGCCTACCTGATCGCCAATGCTGCCTGCCAGCCCATCTCCGGCAGGCTGACCGACATCTTCGGGCGAGGCCCCGGGCTGGTTTTCAGCAACGTTTTTTTTGCGGCGGGAAATCTCATCTGCGGCCTCGCCCAGACCGATACCGTCATGATCGTCGGGCGCGTGGTGGCGGGTATCGGGGGCGGTGGGCTGATGTCGATCTCGACGTTCCTGGCCTCCGACCTGGTCCCTCTAAGGAAAAGGGGCATCATTCAGGGCGTAGGCAACATTTGCTACGGGTCTGGCGCAATGCTTGGGGGAGTCTTTGGTGGCTTTATCAACGACAACTCGTCCCGGGGGTGGAGGCTGGCATTCCTGGTGCAGGTCCCCGTCATCGTGGTGTCGGGCTTGCTCGTGTTCTTCCTGGTCAAGGTCCCACCGAAGACGTCTAACAAGTCGTACATTTCACGCATAGATTTTGCAGGAGCCTTCCTGACTGTGGCGTTCCTTGTGGTTCTGCTGCTGGGCCTGAACGCCGGCGGGAACTTGGTCGCTTGGACCGACCCTCTAGTCCTGACGACACTGCCGTTGGCATTCGTCTTGCTCGTAGGCTTTGTCCTGTGGGAAAGCCGGGCTTCGCTGCCTATCATTCCAGTGCGCCTGCTTGTCAACCGGACCGTTCTCACAGCGTGTATCACTAATCTCGTGTGTACAATGGGTTCGTACTCCCTTTCCCTTTCCGGTGATGCTTTCTCCTTTTGTCCATTCCCACACTCAGGATGAGATGGCGTGTGGATTAGAGCACTCTGAGCTGCATGGCCAGTCTGTCTGAGGTTCGAGTACTGGCATAAACGTGAAGCGAGTTGACGGACTGCTAAGGCACACAAGTAAAACTCCAGATGAGATATCATTTTGCTGACATGGGACTTAGCAAACACCATGTTGATATTCTATATTCCCCTATACCTTCAAGTTCTAGGCTACTCACCGACGGAGTCTGGCTATAGGATCTTCTTTGCCTCCCTAGGTGTCTCGATCAGCTCTATTGGCTGCGGTCTAATCATGAAGAGGACTGGCCGGTACCTGGGCCTCGGCATAACTGTCCTTGTATCATTCGTGGCGGGCAACATCGTGTTCTCAACCCTCGACGCCAACAGTCCGAGCTGGGTGCCTTTTCCCGCCTTTGTGCTCACGGGCGCAGGCTACGGGGGCATGCTCACGGTGACGCTACTGGCCTGCATTGCCGCGGTCGACCACTCCCACCAGGCGGTCATCACATCTGCGACATATGCGTTCAGGTCCGTGGGAGCCACGCTCGGCGTTACCATCGCGTCTACAGTGTACCAGAATATCCTGAAAGCGCGTCTCTGGGACCGGTTCGGGTCGCTGCCCGGGGCGGCGGAGGAGATCAAGAGGATCAGAGATGACCTGGGCGAGCTGAAGCATCTCCCGGATGGCTGGAAAGACGGCGTCATCGCCTCGTTTATGGAGGCCTTCAGGGGCGTGTGGCTGACGGGACTGGGCCTCGCATTGGTGGGACTGGTATGCGTCTCGCTGATGAGGCAGCATACTTTGCACTCGAACCTGGCGAGGAGGGAGGACTAGAAGCACGCGCTGTCGGCTGGCCTCTGGGCTCTCGAGTTGGAGTCGCCCACATACTCGGCTATCGGCACGTAGAGACAAGCAGATTAGACCGATCACAAAGCATATATGGGCAGATTTGCCCCATACTGGCCCTCTTCGTGTGCCTTTCCCCCATGTTCTCATGCAGCGCAGATATCTATTCTATCTTTTGTGGCCTTCATTGGAGACGCAGGCAACCGCCAGAAACTGAAGGCACGGGCAACATGCTAACGGTCGCAGCGGATTTACCGCAACTCAGCCAGGTCAGGAAGGCGCGAGCTTCGACGTCAACCGCCAGACAAGCCTGCAATCTTCCCCAGACCGACCCGTGCCCAACGAATTGTTCTCGGGCGACAGTCGCCCGTCTCTCCTCCTCGACTGCCCTCTGCTTGAGTCCATTTCGCCATGCATCTCAACCGCTGGATTCTTCCTCTGCATGGTGGCCATTCAATACGAACTTACTGGGGCTGTCGTCTCATGGACTGGTCTGGATGCAACTGTCGTCGACCCTCCCTTGCCTTGGGTGCCTGCCTGGAGCATGCACGTTGGTGTACCGACGGGCCCAGCCAGCTCCCACAAGCACACGGCGACCCCGCTGGACCCTCGATGCATGGCCTGCAAGCAAAATCAAACTCGACGAACTCGAATGGTGATGTCGAACCTGTGTACAAGACGCTTACAGCATGCTGCTACCCGAAACGTCCAATAACTTGGTGGCTCTCCAGTTAGTCACCAGCGCTGAGGGTCCCCGGGTTTCTGGCGGGCGTGACCCCTGCTCGAGCCCTGTACCGTCGTCCGATCCATCATTCTCGTGCTAATGCAGGTGCCCTCTTAGGCCGACATCCAGGTACCGACGTCTTGGGACGTATTGCAGGCCAAAAGGCGGACAATCAAATTCCCATCAATCACACCTCGCACAGCCTCCGGCTGACATGTCAGACCTGAGAGAGCTACATCTGGAGTTCGCTATGCCCGCCACGCCGCCCAATTCACCGTGTGTTTCTCCTTGCAGAAGCGGAGCCCACGCCTCGACCAGCCTCGCCTCCTGCTCTACCCGTGCGAGGTTTCAGCATTGTGGGAATCAATCCGAGTGTAACCCGACGTTGCACGCAGGGCAAAAACTCTCTTTGTTAGTGCTGTGACGCCGGACTGGGCTGAAGCTTGCTACACGCAAATCTACGCCTCCGAGCAAGCAGAACGCGCAAGATATCCGTCCGCACGGCCCTGATCGACGTATGTATGCAGACACCGTTTTGTGTCAAGAATACACCGGTCTGACTTTCTACACAGAGCCACAGATACAGCCCTCTTCTCTTGCGGCGACAATTTGCTGCAAACACACGCCCAGAGGCAAATCCGCAATGCACTTCGTCACCGGCTAGGCAGCTAGGCAGCTAGGCAATATAGGGGAGTGACGGCCTAAACTGGCCAGGCCAGATCTTTATTTCAGCCACTCAACCGTTCTCGCACGAACCGGCCAGGCCGGGCACTCGAGGCCTGCCCTATACGGAAGGTGCTTCGTGCTAAGTGGCCTGGCATTGTACTAGCCGCCCGTCTACCCTACCTGGCCACAATGCACCTGGAACACGCAGTACGGCGTCATGTAAAGGGGATCTGCACCATCTCACGACATCTTCAGTACCGTACTCCATACTGTGAGAGATTTCCAGATCTGCTTTGTCAATGAGTCGACCGCGGCAAGAGGGCTCGCTCACCGTTGTCACCTTACCACCGGCTTGCGCAGGCATGATCTTCAGCTTCACGACACCGTCACCTGGCCGAACCCAGTGGTCTGACTTGCCCAGAAAGAGAGACGAGGAGCTGCTCACGAGATGCTGCTTCACAGCCGGCAACGCACGACAATGGGCTGAGTACCCGTGGTCGTCGACTCGCCCTGGAATGCCGACGGAAAATACCAACTTTCAGTCACCAACAAAGAGCTTCCTGCAGGATCAATGCCGGGCGCAGCTTTTCCGCGTAAAGCTGAACTAGTAGCTGGCGATATGCCATGCATGTCAGCAAACCGCCGGTATTGCTCACTGTAGATGATGCCCAGCATTTCTTATGATTCCAACTTGTCAGCCCGTGCAGCACACGCACTCGCTCACATAGCTGCCAGAAGCTTGAGTGTCGTCTTCACGACTTTCCCAAGCGAGCCATTCTGTGGTTCCCTTACATGAAGGCATGCATTTCCGAGAAACACCTTGTAAACAGACGCCAAGCCGTGTGAGAGTGTGTCACGAAGCCGAAGAACCCACCGCCCTGCCCCAGAAAAACCCGGACCAACCGCACAGCTCTCCAGTGGAGTTTACTGAATTGTCTGTGGCATATTGTTCCCGATAGGCTGTTTCGCGGGTTATCGTGGGTATATTGTGTCGTCGAACCAGGCTGCCAGGTTGCCGACCGACACATCTGTGGCACCGCATTACCGCTGATTGTCAACTCGATAGGCAACGATCCCCGACACTGATGTCAGAGCGAGAATGCCGTTCCATTCGACAGCGAGCCGTTCTCCTACAGTACTGCCCCACGGTTCAGCCCAGAGGAACTGAGCCCTGGCACTCCCGCTTGTGACGGAGCGTCTAGCCGGAACTAGTCCCAACTCGGGGGCGCCTCTTGCAGCTCTCTGATTGCATCTCGGCCGATGAGCAGGGTGGTTGAATAGGCTGATCTCCTCTTCTCAGACACCTCCAGCGCTTGAGGACATTAGCTCCTTGCTTGTTAAAAAGATACATGCATGGTAAGTTACGAGAGGCCGAGGACCTGGCAGAATTGAGAACACACATAACTCGAATGCTAGAAAATAGTGAGATAACGCAAAATCTTAGTTTGGCCCTATTAAGGTTCGACCGGTATTTTGGAAGGAGAATTTTCGACCTCCATCAGTGGAATCTATAAATAGCTAGCATTCTGCTTTACCCTGCGGCCGAAGACACCCTCTTCCCCATCGCGGCACGACGCCACAAGAATAATATTGCCGTTTCCAGTGCCGTGCCTTTCGACAGTCGTACCCTTCGGGTGTCTATTCGGTCCCGATAGCCATGAGCCGCTAAGGGTGAGGGTGAGCTAGACGCAGATCGATGAAGAAATCAAGATTCATCGTCACATTCCGTTGTGTTTCGTCCGCTCGGAAATTCGACCATTTCCGACCTAGACCGGCTGAACGAACACGAAAGCTCTGCCGCACATAATACAACGTCGATGGCGAAAGACAAGAGGATCTTCGCGAGAGCTCAGTCATGATATGGGGACCAACACGGTCGAACGAAACATGTCGGCCACAACCCGTGCATGTGCCGTGACGTACGGCTCCGCCTTCTCCGCACTCTCGGCACACGCCCGACCTCGAGGCCGGACAGGGTCTTGGAAGATAGACCTCCCGCGGACAACGGGAGAAAGGCAGTCCAGCAAGCAGAGGACGGCTTGGGACTAGCGTGTGCAAAACGCTTCTGCCTGGTCCGGGAATGGGGGTATGATGTGGCTCTCGCGGAACACTGTGTACAATGTAACGGTATATCTGCTCATGCGGATCGCACGGAGTACTCCTGCATCGGCCGACGAGCCGATTTATCTTTTGCCCCGGAGTACAGGCCCGAATAGGAAGCCAAGGTCCAGGCGCTCCATCGGAATGCAGCCGGGGAACATGCAAGGAGATCCCATACCTGGTATGTACGAGGAACGTATTGAACGTCCACATACTAGCACAGGTCGGGTTTTCTAGAAGGGGATTGTGGTTGACTTCGAAACGTCGTAACGGCATTTCTGCAATGCCACGGCGGCAGCAGATACAGGTCCGCGGTCCTTTTGTCGACCCCATCCACCTTTGTCGCCCTGGATCCACCGCAACACCAATGCTACCCTCGTTGTCAAGTACCGCCCGATTTAAGCCGCAACGTCCCGGAATTCCCATTGCGAAGGCCACAGGAAGTTGGTAATCCACAGATACCAAGGACGCCGAGCTTCCACTGCCCTCGAGCCGTTCGGCCACACGTTCGTTGCCTTGCCGGTGGCTGGTGGCTTAGGCGGCACTTGCCCTCCCAAAACCCATCTCGTTGGCCTATGAACGAGAATCGAACCACCTTTGTGGGTCGGCCCTTTTTACGGGGCAACCTACTGTGTACTGTACCGAGGCTTTTCGGCCCGCTCTCGAATGACCCATTTTGCGGCTGTTGGCTCTAAGATGTCCAACATGCCAAGATGCGGACAAGCTTGGACATCAAGTACATGTGCTCGGCAATTTTCACATGCTGCAGTAGCCACTTTGAAAGCAGTTGGCTGGGTTCCGAAGTTCCGCGACTTGTTCAATCCGCAGCCTGCCTGCGGACCCATCCCAAGATTGCGGATAGGACTGTACACACGTCGCTGAAGGGGGCGAGGGGGTCGTGCTCCATGGAAAGGTCTTCTCTAATCAAGTTAACAACGAGACAGGCACACGACGGGCTTTTCGTCCTCAACCTCACGACGCCTTTGTGCCCGGACCTGTTCCACCGCAGCGGAACGGGATAGGATCCCACCCTTCCAGCACCTGGGTAGTATCCGGTCCATGGGGCGATCCCTCATCTCAAACCATCTGCTTCCCGTTGCTTGATTTCCCGTAGCTTTATCCTTCTCTCCCAAGCTTTCTATCTCTATAAAGTATAGAACGGCATCATTGCCGTGACGAGGCAGATGTCAGGGCCAGATTCAGGGATGCCAATCCTGATGCTCGTCGGAACCGAAATTAACATATCGGCCGACCGTGGTGGGTCTTGCACAGTTCAGTGCGTGGCATCAACAAATTATGTGCATGGGAACTGCCGTGAGTGGATGTGATGGGCAGCCAGGTTGCACGCAATCCACAACTTAACAGCAAGGGGAAGGCCAGGCACAGCCGACGCTTATTCCGCCAGGCTGCGAGTGCCATCGATGTCAGCCATCATTGGTCCCGTCAAGTAAAGCGCTTCCCTTTTCAAACCATCCCAGAAGCCAAGATGAGAGTTGCATGCTTCGACAGTCCTCAGAGGTACGTGGGCAGTTCCACACCGGCCCATGCCAGCAGTTTAGCCATACGAAATGGACGTGCGGCATTTTTTGTTGCGCCGCAGGCATGCGTTGATTAGGATTGGGCCTATCGATTTCGCGTGAGCAAGTCGCCGCTAGCCTTTGCACCACGGAATGCTTGCTGGGCTCGTTCCATGGCGCGGTCGGTCGGCAAGCCCACGAAGTAAGCCCTAGGATCTGGCTACACTTCGGCGGGACGAGGTCGTTGATTCGCACGTGGCGTTAGGCTCTCGAGAAGGGCGGCTCCTGGGGACAGTCTGCAGGGGCCATGTGGTTCAGCTGACTATTTCATCAGATGGGTCAGAAGTGCCCATTGCCGACATCGACGTCGTAGGCAGCAAAGGAAACCTTGCGGTGGTATTGCTGATGCAGCGCAACCTCCCTCAGGCCTATCGTTGGCCTTGATGCAACGCTGTTCATCCACCCACAGGATCTTAGCCGCCAGAAGGGCAGGAACGGTAGGGCAGCCCGCGCCACGCTGTTCGTTCTCCGAGCCCCCGGAGATTTACCTTCGCAGGACGGATATGGATCGATGTCACCGTATGTTGGTCCTTTAGCGGCTCAAGCTATCGAATTATCGTCTCACTCATGCGGCAGCTTATTGCAACGCTACGAGACCGACAACACGAGCCGGGTGTGAGTGTGTGTTGGCAGCGGAGTTGAGCCCAGAAAAAGCAAGCATACCAGCCACGGCGGGGATGGGAAACGGCAGGACGGTAGTCAGCTGTGGACCAGCTGCAGATGTGCTACCTCACGTTGCTTCCACGTTCGTGGGATTTCCCGGCCTTAAACTAGGTTGGTCAGATGCTTCAAGGCCAACAGGGAAACAAAAACCTTACAGTCGGCATTCGCAGGGGACACGTAGAGTAACATGCACGCACATTACAGAGTACTGAACTCTCTGCTGGACTTGGGGTTTCCATTGTGGCTGCACATCCGCGAAATGCACACCCGTCGGGACAAGAGTCCGTTTTGACTCAACATGGTGATCCTTGCAGACGGCATGTCAAGATTTCCTGGCGGCACAACGGGTCGGTATTGCACACGATCGGGGGAGCGACAATGGAAACAGCGCAGAAGCAAATTTCAAGTACCGTGACCTGACACAGCGATCCAGCAGGCCGGCGGCACGACACACCTGAGCCGTCACCGGCCCCGCTCCGGCGTCCTATCTCAAGAGTTTGCTACCGGCATGCTCGAGATTGTGGCTTGTTCACCTTGTCATATGAGCCAAGCCAGCCCATGCTGCTCTAGGGCTGGTGGGGTACGCCTTCGAGTGGATCGCTTTCCATGTGTCTAGAGGAGGGAATTTGCCTATCTAGGCCTAGTGGCCGTGAAAAAAGGGGTGCGCGGGAGACAACTGACATCAAGGCGTCTCATCCCGGCTTGCCAGCTCCGACCCAGGGCGTTGGATCGAGCTAACGACGACATGCCGAGCCCGTCTTAATAGCCTGTGTTATTGCAGCGCCACGCAAGGTTCTTCCGGCCCTCGTCAATCACACCCCAGCAGGCCAGTCCAGGCCCACAGACCCAACTCTCGAACGTCTCCCTCCTCACGGGGTCCTGCACAGCGCTGGTCTGTGGACAATGAACGGCCAGGACCCGACCAAAGTGTCAGCCACCATCTTCGACAGGTGCTTACCAAGTCTCATCTACCGTTCCGAGCGGCATGCCTGCATGTGCACCTGCGGGAGGGGGGCTTGCACCTCATCAATCATCCTCATGGCGGAGGATGATGGCTGTCATCCGTCGTGGCCACTTACGGTGCGCAGGGCACTCGGCGGATCATCGACAGGGCCACTAACGCGAGAAGGGGGGGCAGGCTACGAAGACGCCATCGCATTCGCAACGCCTTACGCGGACCATGGACTGATATCTACGCGGGCTAGTGCCGCGCTTCTGGAGACCCTCCTTCATCCTGCGGAGGAAAACAGGTCCTTCCGGCTCTTGGGACCTTCCCCTCTCGATCTTAACCAGAGTCTCGGGTCCTTGACTGCCGCACGTTGCCCATTTGACTTTGGACTCGTCGACTCGATAGCGCCGCTAATGTGCCATATTCACACGGCAGATATGGCAAACTTGCTCGTAGAGTTTCATCGCACCATCTGCAAGCTGCAGAGGCTGAACCAGCACCACGATCACGGCACGGTAGTCCACGAAGGGACGTGGCGGGAGACCTGACACACACCTCCGCTTCGACGGTACCGCGCCCCGCCTTCATCCCATTTGTCGAGATGTTCGTACTGAATACGTCCGAACTGAGTGGGCCAGGGGTGGATCTGTACCGAAGTACTGTCCCGCAGAGTATATCATCACTGTGCGTCTGGGACTCGAGATGCCGAGAACGCGTGCACAATAACCCCCCACCACCATCCAAGTCCCAGCAGTGATCACTTTTGATATCCGCAGGTACCATGCAGGCTATCATGCACCGTAGTCCCGCGTATAGCACTGTGGTCGTCACTCTTCTGTCTCGATCCACATACTTGCCCATTGTCCCTGCAATCAATCAACCTCGACTGTTCCAATTCCGGGTTGTGGCGCGAGTAGCACGGTAGTTTTACATCACCTACCAATGCCGGGTATCGCTAAGAAGACTAGCGCGCCCTCGAGATCACTACTGCAATGGAGGTGTGGGAGACAGCCTAGGCGTGGGCTGCTTGGGTTGGTGGGCTGTTTTGAGGGGCGCGAAACACACCAGAGTGCTGATCGTCGTCGACATGAACGTCACTGCACAAAAATCACACAGGCTGGCAAGATTAAGGTAGAGAGATCTGAGGCCCTACGGGCCCGGGTGGGCGTCCACGCGGGAATCCATCCATCTCATCTCACTTGGGCCAGGCGCACCCACTGTCGCTGGTGGACAGTGGCACCGCGGTAATGTCATGCTCCCGTGGTAATGCGACCGCCGACCCAGGCCGCACACGCCGTGGAGCCTGTCCTTCAATACGGCCTGCTGCAGACTAGCTTTGACAGCTTGACTTCTTTGGACGGCTGGCTTGGACCGAAGCTGGGCGCAGGCTTGCACATTTTCCCGCCAGAGGACACGTTGCCCAATCCAGCTATTTATTTCCCTCCATTATGCGCCGCAGATGAGCCCTGACGATCTGGCCGGGGCTGTGGGAGAAAGAACAAAAGGGAGGACATGTTTTAAGTTTATTCTGGTCTCGTGGCAGCGACTACTGCGTATCTCGGAAACTTCGGAGAGCCTCCTCCAGCCCTCGTCCTAGCTTCCAAGTTGAGATGATCAGATCATGTGGAATGGATCTGATTACCTGCAGACTATCGCAGGAGGCAGGACGGATTCTGATCCCTGAAACTCTCACCTACACGGCCTTGGCAGCGCTCCTCAACACCAAAGACCGGCTCTGGTCGGGGGTCCGCTAGGCGCTGGTAGGCAGTAGATGGGTCCAGCCGCCCAGCACGATGGACGCACGTTGGCTGTCGCTGGACGACGGTGGAAATTCTCAAGCCACCCGCGCCAATTACCATTTTGGATCGGCGGTTCAAGGCTTCAAAAACCGGGGCGCAACGGTGGGAGCAAAAATGGCACCGACATTGATGAGCAGTGTCAACGCCGTTGTCAAGCCATGACGCCAAAAGGCAGACAGGTGATGGATGCCCCTGTCTGTTCCTGGGCGCCGGCCGCACGACTTAAGCCGCTGTGGGGACCGCGCCCCAGCTGAGGCCCGTACCTCCTTCCTGTCTGTGACAAGGCTCGAATCTTATTGTGCGCCTTGTCCTCCACAAAGAAGATGCATAGTCAAAATGGAATTGTGCACCTGAAAGCCCTGACGGGGCGTTACGAGGTGCTGGCCCCCGGGTCCCGGAATGGAAGATACTACGTCGCTGCATCGAGTTTCTCAGATGCGCTTGCAGTGCTGCGGTTCGCCCCTCCCAGCTGCAACCCTTGGCAATGTCGACGATGTTGGGCCGTCCCGTCGTGGCCCCCCTGAGGGCTTGTTGCCGTTTTTGGACGGGGAATCTGCTCCTGTCAGAGTCTGGAACCTCGACCGGGCCTCTTCCTCTCTTCTGTCATCTCACCAGCCCCGACTCAACTGTCCGCGGCCCCCATCGCGGCGTGGCGCCTCTCCTTCTCACTCGACTCGGCTCCCAAAGCCCAGCAGCACGGGTACATCCAGATTTATTTTGCCCCTGCTTCTGCCACCACCCCCGACTCTGCACCCTGTCCTTGCAATCTCCCCTGCGACCCCTCTGCGCGATGGATTCCGCACAGCTTTCCCTGCAGGGCACTTTTTTGCCAGTCACTGCCAGCCGCCAAGACGAGCCTGCTCCCAAAACATCCCGTGGCTACACGACACCACCGCTACACCCTCGCCAACCATGTAGGGGGAGATCACTCGCCTTACCGTTATGGAGACCGCAGTGGCGCGGTGGGCAGCATCACTCTCGATCCATCCAACCTAATCTTATTGAGATGTGTTCGGCACCAGAGAGGAAGCAGAGCCGCCCAACCCACGTGTGGAGAAGGATAAAGCAGGGCCGCCTCAAACAATGCTGAGTACTGCCCAAAGTGTATCGTCGACTGTGCGGTTTCGACCACCGCATTGGGCAGACCACACAGACTCAACTGTAATCTTCCCTGGTCACTGGGCCCTGCCGAGCACGTTGAATGTTCGGTAGTCGTCTTCGATCCGTGCCCCTTCTGTACCCACAACCAGGATATTGGCATGTACCCGTGTAAGCCAGAGCCCACATAAGCCGTGAACCCTGTTTAATACTCCTCTCGGCACTGTAGCGCCGGCCCTCTCAAGTACCCAGGTCACCGGTGCCTCGTGCCAACCCCAGAGCCCTGTCCCCCAGACTTCCAACTTATTAGACCGGGCGAGAAGTCTTGTCCCTCTGCGGCTCGGCCGGTGGCATACAATAACCAATACTCGCCCGTCTCAAGCCACACCACTATCTTGCGCCATCTAGTCAACATCCGGGCTCTGCCACCCTCCTTCCCACAAGCCCGACCAGAATACCGGGACCGTACCACCTATATCTTGCCTATAGACCCTCGCCCAACAAGGAAGAGCAGAGCACCACCAGGAGAAAGCTGCCTCTTGGCCCATCTCACTGCCAGCTATCCGCCTTGCTCCTGATGAAGAAAGTCTCGGGAGGTGCTCTGAGCTTGCTTCCGTTCCCACTGGACTGAGTGGTGTGCCTGTGTGCGAGAGCGTGCACCCTGCTGCGCCGCTAAGGAGACTGACAGAGGCTGACCTTATTTACCCGGCGGACTGCTCGCTCCTGTCCCGCCGCGACCACCGATCGTATAACATCTCGAGTGGGCGTGGCTTGCAACTAGGCAACCCGAGCATATCAGTCGAACTTGGAGCTCCGGATCTTGCTCAGGCCGTGCAAAGAACAGCACCCAGAGAAACCATACCAGAACCACAACATTCTTAGCCCTCTCCTCACCAACGGGGATGTTGTCTCCTCTTGAACCTCAGCAGCATCGTGCGGCGCCAGTTTCCCTCCCAGACACTCCTCCTGAACTGGTGAGCCCAAGCTCTTCGACCTACTCAACCGTGCCTTCAGAGGGCCGCTTGGCCTGGAGATCGCGGTCGAACGGACCCCTCTCACCACCAATGTCCAACTATGATCGACCCCAACACCCGACCGACACCGGCGACATGAGCAGGAAAGGTTCGGACGATGAGCAGTCCAGGACCGAGACGAGGACTCAGCCGCCCAGTGCATCAAGCAACGACCAGCGGCAACAACTACCCTCTCTCAGCAGCCTGTTCCCTTCAGCATTGCGACCTCAACTCTCGCCGCTCTCCGAGCGACCATCGTCATATCCGGCCACGTCCCCCCTTGACCACCCCCGGAGTGCCGGAGGCTACCTCGAGCGATCAGGTTCTTCTTCCTCCTACTTCCCGCCGACGACACCTGGGTCATCCACCTCCCAGTACCACCAGTCGCGCACCGTGTATGAGCCAAAAGTGTACGACAGGACAACACCGTCGTTCTCGAGCAGCGTACGATCGGCTTTCCCGGGCCCATTGTCTCCTGGCTATCGGGATGTTGAGAGCCACCATCGGCCGGAGTCCAGCAGTAGATGGTCCTCCCACCAGGACTACAGCCGTGGCAGCAACGAGTACTCCTTCAGCCCGCGTGACCACTCAAGCAGGTATTCCAGGACACCCCACCTGGCGGGGCAGAAGCACGACTACGAAGGACACCCCAGCAGCTATCATGACCCAAGGTCAGCATCATCGGCCTCGTCACAGCACCAGTACCAGCAGCACCCGTACTCGCAGCACCCCAGTCAGCCCTCGACGCCAGTGGCGGCCGAGACGATCCCCACCAAGGACGGGCTGGGCCCCAAGATCTGGACGGGAACCCACTTCCTGCCGAGGTTCGTGCGGGCGGCGGAGCTGCCGGGCGAGGGACTGTGCTATTTTTACGACGACGGGAGCCACTGCAAGACGGTGATCGATGGGGAGGCCGTCAACGCGCACTGGGGCGTCACCAAGGCGGGCAAGCCACGCAAGAGGCTGGCGATCGCGTGTATGACGTGCAGGGAGAAGAAGATCAAGTGCGATCCGGACTACCCACGGTGTGTCCAGTGCGAGAAGTTTGGGAGGATCTGCAAGTTCAAGAATGCGTTAGTCCCCCTGCCTCCCCCCCCCCTTTTTTTTCTCCCACCCTCCAACCTCCCTGCTCGCGTATAGCAGAGACTCGCAACTGACAGTGCAAACGATGTAGCCCCCGAGGTGGAGGCCACAACACATCTCCATCGACGCCTCTGATGACGGAACGGGAGGTGTCCCCTCCGCGGCAGGGCCGGATGCCGTTCGAGCTGCCGCGGCCTTCCAGGCGATCGCCTTCCGTCTCCCCCCGCACGACGGGACCCCCAGCGCTGTCGCTGGACGTCCCGCCCAAGCGGCCAAGGTACTCGTACGAGACGTCGTACTCGCCGGCGGAGATGAGCGGCAGCAGGGACAGGGACTTCGCGATGCGGGCCCTATCGTGGCAGCACCCGCCGCAGCACCAGCAGCAGCAGCAGCCCCAGGAGCGGCCGGCGGGCCAGCTCCCGCTGCCTCGCATCCACGAGGACATGGTGCGGCGGCCCTGGCGGGCGGACCCGTGAGTTCTTTCTGGCCCTCGGCCTGTTCATACGTTGGGGGGTCCTGGAATAGTCCGGCTCACAGATGTGGATTGGCCAGAAGACACGACGCTCGCGTATAGCGTCCTCGGACCCCATCGCATGCCTTGGGCGATGGATTGACCAGGCGCATGTGATGATGTGTCATAGACGACGTTCGAAGCGGCTCGATCGTGGAATCGGCCAAAGGCGAGCACCCGAAGACCTCGAGCGAGTATGAGCGCGGCGTCCACGGCCACGACTCTGCGTCGAATACATGGCCGAACTCGAGGTCACGAGGCAATCGAGGTTCCTGCCTTTGTTGAACGGGCGATCCTTGGGTGTCGAGGCTGAAACGATCACGTTGTGATCATCAAATGGCCCCTGATGTCGAGATAAAGGCCCGAACCCAGGAGAGCTGGGTAGGTTGGCATTCGCGCGACCACATTTCAGAACCCGTGTGGCGAGGTAGTCACAGTGCAAGTCGGCGGGCCATGGAAAAGAGAAACATACGTGTGGTGTTGTTCTCTTGACGTCGGTTTCGCCGGCCGGACGAGGCGAGGCTGCCGACCGACCTCTCTGCACTGTGCATAGGAAGCGACAAATCTGGTGGTGTTTTGGACGACAGGTTCCTCTTTTTCACCATCCCCGATGCTGTTTTCGGGGGGTTCCGCGGGCTATTTCCACAGCGTCCGTTATGACTTTCATGCATGCACCGGCGTTATCTGGCTTGTTCATTACCTTCAAACGGGTCCAGGGAGGGAGGCACGCGTGGAAACATGAGCATGAAACCGTTTACGTTGTCATCCGATCATCATTTTCTTTTCTCTTCTTCGTTTCGTGTCCAAAGCAACAATTCATAGCGGTCTGCGAAATCAGCTGTCTGGTCTGTATTATAAGCAATACCCTGTACAATAAGGCGAGAGGTAGAGAGAGAGAGAGAGAGAGAGAGACAGAGAGAGAGACAGAGAGAGAGAGACAGAGAGAGAGACGAGAGACGAGAGGTAGAGAAGTTCAAGCGAGAGAGAAGCGCATTGTGGGGGGGGGGGGTTTGCCGAAGTCGGCAGTTTTGAGAGACGGCGGAAGATGAACAAATAGAAGAATGGAGAGAGAATCATGACCATGACATGTTCCACGTTGTGACCTGTGAAGAAGCCAAAAGCAAACTCTGGCGAGATGTATTTCTTATGTGTGCAGTGTTGATCCGATGTCTGACTGACTGACTGACTGACTGCCTGCAATTGTGGTTGCCTCCATCACAGTTTAACAGGCAATTTACCGTGCAGATGACTTACGTAAGCAGAGGTGGCGGTACCCAATCGATGGCTTCCCATGCTCATCTCTCAGCTCGAGAACTCGCTCACCAAGCCTCGTTCTTGCCTCACACATACCATGGCCACCCACGCAAGAACTCAGTATATGATCTGATCAGACGTTACGAGGGCGTGGAGAATCGGGTCGTCCTTATGAGATGGCTTTCCCATACAAGCCAGTAGCGTTTCTCACGGGCGCAAATGGCGAGTCCATGTCACTCTACTTCAACACGTCTTGGCTGAGTGCAGCTCCTGGACAGAAAGGAACACACAAGGCTAACATACAATCACAGGCCCAATCCACGCCCTAGCATACTCGGCCAGCCCAGGCACCTACATCCTAGCCGGCAGCGCCGACCGCTCCATCAGGCTGTACAACCCCTCGCCCAGCACCGCCATCCACCCGGCCAACTCTTACATCACCAAACAGCAGCAGCAGCAGCAGCAGTCCCAAGAGTCTCTCCCAGAAGGCCGCCTGATCCAGAGCTACCAGGCCCACTCGCACGAGGTCCTCTCGCTGGCCGTCGCCTCGGACAACGCCCGCTTCGCCTCGGCCGGCGGCGACCGCACCGTCTTCCTGTGGGACGTCGCCACCGCCCAGACGGTGCGCCGCTTCTCCCACGCCACCGAGGGCCACGTGGGCCGCGTCAACTGCGTCGCGGTGGGCGGCGCCGACGACTCGCTCGTCGTGTCGGGCGGGTTCGACACCACCGTGCGGGTCTGGGACACCCGCTCGGGCGGCGGCGCGCGCCCCGTGCAGGTGCTGGACGACGCCGCGGATGCGATTTCTTCCGTCGTGGTCCGCGGCGCCGAGATCGTCGCTGGCTCGGTCGACGGGCGCGTCCGGAGCTACGACGTCCGCGTGGGCAAGGTCACGGCCGACGTGGTCGGTGCTAGCGTCACGAGCCTGTGCCTCACGCGCGACGGCAAGGCGATGCTGGTGGGGAGTTTGGACAGCAGGGTCAGGCTCATGGACCGGGAGAGCGGGTCGTGCCTGCGGACGTACGGCGGGGACGAGGACAAGGAGGGGTGGAGGAACGCGGACTTTAGGGTACAAAGCGTGCTGGGCGGCGGGGAGAGGTTCGTCGTCGCCGGGGACGAGATGACCGGCGGCGCGGACGGCCACAACACAAGCGACGGCGGCAGGATATGGGCGTGGGATCTCATGACGGGGAAGCTCGCCGCTAGGATGGCTGTCCCGTGGGGCCCGGGGGGCACGGAACGACTCAAGAAGGTCGTCGGCCGGCACGGGAAGCCAAAGGAGCGAAAATACGTTGTCAGCTGTCTGGCATGGAGGGAGTCCGGGTTCGGAGATCAGTTCTGCGCCGGTGGCACGTCAGGGGCCGTGGCGGTGTTTGGCCCGGCCTGACGCGGCGACTAGGAGCCCAGGGAGCAGACAAAGCAATCCCCTTGGCGTAAGCAGTAAGAAGCACGGGCACAGGCACGAGTGAGGTGTGACCCTGAGGGATATACCCCGCCCTAGAATAATGTCATTACGGGAAATAACTACAAGTGGTCCATTTATACAATTTGACACCGCTCACACATCATTCAGAACTACGCCGCCGCCCGCCTCTTGACGCGGATCGTCTGCTCCATGGGCGGGACACGGTTGAGCGCGAACCACGTGTTCCGCGGCCGCTTCTCCATCATCTCAAAGTCGTAGTGGAGAATGAGATGCGCAAGCATGAGCTTCAGCTCGGCCGCCGCGAAGAACCTGCCCGGGCAGGCGCCCCTCCCGTGCCCGAAGCCGAGGAAGTCGGTCGTCGTGGTGGCCCACTGCTTGCGCGCGCGCGACAGGTACGACGCCTGCGCGGCCTCCTTGTCCTCGGCGGCGGCGGCGGCACCGTCGCCCTCGGCGGCCTTCCGCATGTCGGAGAACCGGAAGGGGCGGAACTCGTCCGGGGCCTCATAAACCTCCGGATCGTGGTGCATCGCGTATCCGGGGACGCAGACCTGGTTGCCGCGAGGGATGTGCAAGCCCTCTGGCGTGGTGACGCCGTCCCTTGCGACGACGCGGCGGCCCAGGCCGAGGGTGACGAACGAGTTGACGCGCTGGGACTCGCGGAAGCACGAGTCCAGCTTCTCCATCTGTGCGAGGGCACGCTTGTTCCACTTGCCGCCGTGCGCGGCCAGCACGGTGCGGATCTCGTCGCGCAGCTCGTCGATGATGTCTTTGCTAGATGCGACGAGGTCCAGGATCGCGCCGGTGATGGCGAAGGACGACGTGTGGATCGAGGCGAAGTTGAGGACCTGCACGCGCAGCGCCAGCGTCGACGGCTTCATGTGGTACGGGTCGCCCATCTCCTTGGCCTGATTGACCAGCCACTGCAGGAAGTCGTTGGGCTCCGGGCCCAGCGCCTTGTTCTTCTCCGGATCCCGGTGGCGCTCGTCGTACTCGTGCAGGCGCCGCTCGATGGTCGGCCTCAGGACCTTGAAAAAGGCCCGCTGGTGCAGCCTGTTGGGGATCATGAGCAGAGGAGCCGCCAGCGGCCTGACAAACTCCGGAAAGAGGCGCAGCAGCTGCGAGCTCAGCGGTATGTCCATGGCGAGGGCGATGCCCTGCTTCAGCAACTCCGGGTCGCGGCACACGGGCTTGCCGACGAAGATGCGGTTCGTCACACGGCCGATGGACTTCTGCAGCGAGGTGTAGACGCACACGTCGCGCCACTCGCCCGCGTCGGTGCCCCAGAGCTCGTCGAGGCTGTTCTCTGTCTCCTCGGCCAGGTCGGGGATCAGGTTGCCGGTCTGGTTGGTGAGGGTGGTGACGATGAGCGGGTGGTGGACGGGCTCGCGGATCAGCCGCTCCCCCATGGTGTAGTCGGACTGCAGGCTGTCCATGGCCGACTCGTGCAGGCTCAGGACGTTCTCGGGGTTGTCGATGATGAACTTGGTGTTGCTGGCCGGGAGCAGGATCATGGGGCGGGCGCCCAGCATGGGCACGATGCACGGCTGGTCGCGGTACTGGGTGCGAGCCAGCACGCACGCCGCCTTGAAGTCCTTGGTGTTCCGCCACATCGCCCTGTAGTGGGAGAACCACTCGCCCTTCCTGGCATTGAGCACGGGGAGGTCGGGCAGCCTGGACGGCTGCAGGAAGAGCCGGTAGATGATGTAGGCGACGGCGACGAGGGCCGGCGTGAACACCGCCGGCCGTTGCAGGAGCTCGACAAGATCGTAGGCGGCCATTGTTCTGGTGCTGTAGGTCAATCAATGGAGGACGCCGCTCGATTTCAGGTGATATATATAAGGGAAAGGAGAAGGAAGCGGATCATGCTTTATTAATAAACGCCATGTTCACCGTCTCGCCGAAGCCAGAGTCAAAGCCAACGGTGCTGTTTGCCCCGCTAGGATCAACGTTGGCTGGACTCGTGCCCAACGCGGTAGCTCGCCAAACGAGCGGTGGTGCTGTCTTGTCGTAATAGAGCGTCGGTTAGGTTTACATCCGTTGGTTGTGGATCTAGGGGCTCAGCTGGGATGGAGCATGTTCATCAATTACAATCTCATAATTTGAGGCCGCGGATTGGCGAAGCACCGTTGCATCTAAAAGCTCGGATGAAAGACTGAGGGGACAGGCTGTGGAGGAGTGCATCCGCTGCTGGGCGGGCCTAGCAGGACGGTTGGTGCTGGACTGGAGAGACGCAATGGATGGATGATGGCATGGGATAAAAGAGACGCGAAGGGAGCACACAATGTGGGCTGGCCAGGTTCTGCACGGTACTGTGGCTTTTTGCGGACCAAACGCCAACAAGCAGCAGCGGGTCACCACCCTTCAAGCTCCTGTCAACCAAAGCTGCGAGCTGGGTGTGCCCGTCTCTATATGGGCCTTGTGCCCTCCGGAATCGACTTTACAGACATAAAATGCCCATGTGATAGCCTGGCGCCAAACACCTCCTTGCCCCATGAAATGCTGTGACAGACGCAACGCAAATATCCATCCACGAGGCTTGTTGTGGTTGCCAAGAAAGGATATATGTGCCCACAACCAAAGAAAAGTACCCGTTCCGTTCCACGCTCCCTTGAAATCATCATAACCCTGTTGTCGCCTTCTCTGGCGTGGTATCCTTCCAGTACCCCCTTCTGCCGGTCTAGTCCATGTGCGCGAACTTAAACCAGTTTGGCCGGCAGTCCTCCTTGTTCAGCCACGCCTCTCCGTCGGTGAAGCGGCCCGTCACGCAGCCCTTGCATTTCGGTGAGTTGGGGCAGTTGAAGAAGGGAATGTGCTGGTATCCTATGTCGCGGAACCTGCGTAACAACACGTGACCGTTAGCGATGCCGGCCGTGTAACCATAACCAAAAATCCATGTAAGCAAAGAAACAACGTACCAGTGAATCCGGTTCTTGTCCTCCAACAGACCAAGCGCGATGCTGTGCACCGGTGCATCCCCCCACCGCTCGTAAAAGAAGCCGCCCGCCCTGTCCAGATGGTTGAAGTAGTCCTCGTACGCCTGGCTCCTCCAGAACTCCATGTCGCCGATCTCAAAGTTGCTCCAGAAGTGACATGTTGAGTAGCCGTTCGCCTTGTCGTAGTGATCCGGTCGCCTAGACTTGTCGACTACCCAGTTCAAGGCGTTGTTCTCGTGCATGTACTCGGGGTGGTCGGCGAGGAATTTTGTGGTCTCGGGCCACAGGGTCGGGATGGAGGCGGGGGCATCGTAAAGGTTGATGGTGAAGCCGTACGTCTTGTTGTTGTCCTGCATGTAGGCAAACACGTCGTAGTCGATGTCGCAGAAGAAGTGCACCTTGGGCTCTACACGCCAGTAGTATCGCGTGTTGGCCAGCGCGGGGTGCTTGTAGAAAAGGCCGCTGTTCCAGCGACACATTTGATGGTAGGACATCATGCCGGCGTATTGAATGTCGTTCTCTTCGAGGATCTTGACGGACTCGTCGAAGAGGTCCATGTTGATCCAGGACGGCACCTCCCAGTGCTCCTTGGGGATGACCTCTGTTACAGAATGCGTAAGCGACGCTCCTACCGAATGCCAGCTTGGCATCATCACTGCCTTCGCTTACCATATCTCGTCTCCGCACTGGTTACCTCGGACGTGCGCTTCTTGAACTCGTCGGTGAAGGGCTTGTCGTTGAAGAAGGTCCAGGGGTAGTTGAACTTGTGGTTCCAGGTGCGCTCGAGGTCCTTCATAGCTTGTAACATGCCTGGTAACTCCTCGTTTCGCACGAGGGCCAGCAGTGTGGCATTTATACGGGCGGGCTCCTTCGCATCGGGGGCGTAGCCTGGGCCGGCGCGACGGAGGATACCTGCTGGTTCGCCGGTTGCTGCAGAGATCACCGTGTCAGTCGTTCCGTCAGCCAGACACCAGAGTCGCCACGCGACAGAGGGCGGAGGCGAGGAGAGGTCAAGCGCCGCCAGGCGCGGGCTCAGGCTCAGGCAAAGCAACTCACGGTCTAATAATGGCTCCTTTTCGTTCTTAGGGATGCCCGAGGGCAATGGGATGGGCGACCCTGGCTTGAAGACCTGGTAGAGGAAGAAGCACCACATCATGACGGCCGCGAGCCCGAGGACTCTGACGGGGCGAGCAACAGCCATGATGACGGTCGGCGCAGGCCTGGGCTGCTTGCCTGCTTACGTGCGAGCTTGCTTGTGTCCAAGATGAGAGATGAGAGAAGAAAGGCCGGAGCTGAGCTAACGAAGCATGGCCCTGTGGAAGCGAAGTGGTGCGATGGGGAATCGAGCCGCCGAGTGGGTTGTCGTGGGTCAGCCGTGGTCTATGGATTTCGGTCTCGAATGCGGACTGGGGATTGGGATCGAGTTCCAAAGATAACAAGATATCCAAAAGTTCGAAAGGGGGCCCAAGCCCAGCCAGGCACAGGTTCCGGACGCGTACGTACAGGTACCGTTCCTGGGTAGGGTGTCAGGGCCAGCCGTTGCCGCTAATCTTCCAAGGTTCCTTAACTGTGCTGCAGCCAAATAGGGTGCTCACATGCTAAGACCTGCCTGTCTGACGGCAGATGAGCGTCATGCTGCCCCTGGGGCCGGTGGAATAGGGGACGCGGCCGGGGTGCCCAGGTGGGTTTAGCCAAGCCCAAGCTGCTGCTGGGAGAACAGCGTCCGCCGCCAGATCTGCGTCCTCGATCTTGCTTGGCTTGGCCCAGTAACTGGGGGCAAGTCGCGTGTGTAACCCTGTACCTCCCCTGGACGCGTACAAAGCCACTTAGACAGTCACGCAGCACTTGAGCCTCATCTGATGGGCCAACTGCAATCGACAAATCTACAATGGAGTCGTCGTGATACGGTCAAACGTCGTCCTATGTTTCTCCTCCCTGCCCCTGCAGAATGGCATTCCTTGCCGAGTTTGGGGCTCTTACAGACGAGCTCGTCACCGTCATCACATCCACCTCGCCGACTGTACGCCCGCTCTCCATTTTGAATCTACCATTGCACCGTTTCTGACACCTCCCTAGTCTCACCCACGAAGGTTCAACACCTTGCGTGAGTCTGCCCTTCGCAGCCTCAGGAATCGCAATTACCTGCAGACAAACCACTTTGTGGTCGAAGAGCATTTCCGTGGACTTGTAGAGCGCTTCTCAGTCGTCGGCCGCGATGGGCTCTCAGACGCTCTGAGGCAGAGGTTGGATTCTCTGTCGACCAGAACTACCAGGTTCACTCCTGAACTGTTACACCTATTCCTTGAGTTGTCTGATAGGCCCACGCAAGAGACCTCGCTCGACGCGTTGGAACGTCTACGACCTCCAGACCAAGACTCAGGTCCGAAACTGCGATGGGAGGACATTGCCAAGGAGGATGGTTGGGCGCAGGACCGCAGTCTCTGGAAGAATGTTGATTTTGCCGACAGCTCGGAGGACGAAGTCGTCCAGGACTCACAGTCACAGGTGTCGGATGAGTCGTCAGACACCTCGATATCCAGTGCGACTCAAGGGAGGAGGACGGCCAAGGATCTCGTGCTCATACAAAACCACAGTGATGCAGCGCTCGCAGCCGTCGAAAAGTCCCAGGAATGGCGACATGCTGCTCTTCCAAGGGACGAGTCAGGACGACCGCTGAAGATACCCATTGCCGAGCTTCAAATCCTGCGTGAAGTCCTGTTTATGCTCAATGGCCTCGCGTCAGATCTATTCGCACCGGATTGCACGCCTGTACCCAGGTACCAGCTTGCAGATGTCTCATGGGACACATATAGGGCGTTAATCAACTCATTTGCCGAGTGTGGCCGGACTCTGCTTCCGCTGCGCAAGTTCTGCGAGACGACACAGATTATCCCGATGGTCCAAGCCTTCCAGGATTCTGTTTTCCAACGGCTAAGGCTGTTTGATCGGGAAATCGCTCTGATCCAGCACCGCTTCGTTGACGTCAAACATGACACCGTCGTCAGCTTGATCGCTCTTCAGGAAGAGCTTCGGCCGCACCTGACACCGTTAATTGCGCTTGGCCATGTGGTTCGTCAACTACAGGATGAGCGCTACGCTCATGCTTTCCGCTGCCTCGAGCTGCTCTACGACGCGACTTGTATTGCTCAACTGAGTGGAGATACACGCACGTACAGCTTCCTGGGTGCAACTTTCTTCGAATGCTTCAGAGTTTACACCATCCCCATAAGGCGGTGGATGGAGGAAGGCCATCTGACGCCAGGAGACAAGACATTCTTCGTTGCGGAGTGTGAAGGGCCAGTCCCGCTGCACCAGATCTGGAGTCACAAGTTCGAACTCCGACGAACTCCGGACAACCAACTGCATGCACCGAATTTTCTGCAATCCGCCTTGAAGAAAGTCTTCAACACTGGCAAAAGCGTGGTTGTCCTCAAGCAGCTTGGGCGCTTCCGCAGCGTCAGGGATCGTCCCGCAGATCGTACGCTGGAGCCCCCGCTGGATTTCGAGTCCATATGTGGCTCCCCAGATCTCGCCCTCGCCCCCTTCTCAGAGCTATTCAGTAATGCATTCGACCTTTGGATTCAAAGCAAATACTTTTCGACGGCTGCGAATCTCCAGGCCATACTGTTCGAGTCCTGTGGGTTGTGGTCCAGCTTTGATGTGTTACAACACATCTACTTCATGTCAGACGGCTCCATATCCGAAGTATTCGCATCCGACATTTTCTCGAACTTAGATGCACTCAACACTGCTTGGACAGATCGCTTCAGCCTCACCGAAGTCGCCCAGGAGGCTTGGTCACAATGTTCGGGACTGGAGCCATATCGACTTTCGGCAGCCGTAGACCCTGAACACATTTTCCTCGGCAATCCCCACAAAGCCCGATGCAGCGTCGGAAACACTTTACCTGGTGTTCGACTCTCTTACAGGCTCGCCTGGCCCGTCCGGCTAGTCATCACAGCAGACAGCATTGTCGGCTACCAATCCATCTTCACACTCCTCTTACAGATCCGGCGCGTAGCCGCCATCCTGAACAAGCTCTTCACCAGCTGCAGGAGCTACGACGAGACCAGCGAACAGCTTACCTTCTACAGCCTCCGCTCGCGCCTGATATGGTTCACAAACATCCTGCAGACCTACCTGGCCACCCTCGTCCTCGCCCCGAACATAGAGCGCATGCGCGGCGACGTCCAGAACGCCGAGGATGTCGACGCCATGATCGAGATCCACTCGGCCTTCTCGCGGCGTATCACTGAGGAAGCCCTCCTGGGAGCAAAGCTGGAGCCCATCAAGAAGTGCATGCTCGACGTGCTCGACCTGGCCATCAAGCTCGAGGACGCGAGGCGCACCGAGGAGGAGCGCCAGCCCGGTCACGAGTACCTCGCCACGCCGAGCCGCCCCGGCGCGAGCGGCGCCGTCGGGAGTGAGAGGACGCCTAGGCTCGGCGTGTATGTCAGCCCCAAGGAGAAGGAGAGGGAGGAGGACAACACCATACTATTTGGGGATGATGATGACGAGGAGGACGAGGATTTCGGCGTCCAGGATACGGCCAATACCCCGCAACAGAAGCAGAAGCAGAAGCTGCAGCAGAGACAGACATACGCCGAGGTTCTCATGGGCATCCGCGCCGACTTCGACCGGCACCTGCGCTTCATCGCGGGCGGCCTGCGCGGCGTGGCGAGGGCGTCGGTGGACGCGGCGGCTCCGAAGTGGGATATCCTCGCTGAGATGCTAGAAATGGGCATTCGGGATAATAGCATACAGGCTGCCTAGCATTGGGCGTTATTTGTCAGTTCCAGCCACAGGGAGAAAAAGAAGACTGAAAGCACCTGTCCAAGTTTTTGCCACTGAATATGGTCTCGCTCGTGATATGCACGGTCCACGAGCGTGTTCCCGCAGCTTGTTGTTGAAAAGCGTCTCCTGGTGGCCGCTCATAGACATTCTGGTCCTCGCCGCCGTGATGTGCAATTGACTTGAATTGACAACGTGCTACATCTACAAGCTCCGCCTCCCCCCTCCAGATGGCCGTCTAAAGCTCCGCGAAATCCCAGCAAATCAGTGGCTCCTTTTCCGATTCCCTCACTCCTTTGCACTCTCTCCTACCTTTGTCATCTAACATACAAACCCTGTAGGTCAAGCTTGTGCGACGGGACCCGACACAGGAAAGCTTGCCCCTCATGTCCGTCCCGCGCGGCTGAGTTGAACGCCGCCGGATCGCTTGTGGCTACTCCTTTTCCCAACCGCCCCTCGACTCCTACCCATCCCCATTCAAGATTGGCCTCTAAAATCCTTTGTGCAGATCAGACGCTACAAAATGCTTCTGGACAAATCGTGGCACTCAAGAGGTGTGCACGTCGGCCTTGGCAATGGCCTCGGTGACCTTCTCGATCTCGGGGTCCGCCATCTCCTTCTTCTCAGTCGACTCGACACTCGGCTTGGCCGCGGCTGTCAAGGCGCAGTGTCAGCAAGTCGCTTTTCATCCGATTATCCTTTTCGTTCTCACCCCCCCCCCTCATCATCGTTGGGCTGGGGGGGGGGGAGGTCACTTAGCACTACTCCCGGGTGCAATGCGCGTGTGCAAAAGAAAATCACTTACGCGTCTCGTTCTCCTTGGCCTGGGCGGTAGCAAGCTTCTTAAGCCTCTTCTTCTCCTTGTCGCGCTCCTTGGCGAGCCTCTTCTCCTCCGCCTTACGGGCGGCGAGCTCCTTCGCCTTCTTGACCTCCTCGCCGCCGTACGCCTCGCGCCACTCCTCGACCTTGGCGGCCGGGATCTGCGTGAAGAGCAGCTTCGGGATCCCGAGATTGTGCCCGGGCTTGATGGCGTCCGTCGCCCAGGCGTCCGGGATCGAGGGCTGCGGCTGCAGGCCGAGCTGCTCGAAGATGTTGGCCGCGGTGCCCGGCATGTATGGGGCCACGATGGACGCGAGCAGGGCGATGTGGTTCAGCGCGAGGCCGATTACGGCCGCGCAGCGGTCCGGCTCCTCTGTCAGGAGGCGGTTGTCGAGCTTGTTGTCCTGGAGGAGCTTGTTGCCAAGCGCCGAGATGGCCAGGACCGTCTGCAGGCCAGCTCGCAGCTTAGTAGCGTCCATGTGGGTGTTGTACTCCTTAAGCAGGGCATTGACATCCCTGATATGAGCGTCGATGCCCTCGGATGTGTATTTAGTGTAGTCGGGAACCACGGACTCGTACTTGGCCTGGCAGAACTTGAGCACGCGCTGGTTGAAATTGCCCAGGTTCTTGAGCAGGTCGTTGTTGTTGGCGTCGACGAACTCGGTCCACTTGAACTCGCTGTCTGCCGTCTCCGGGCGTCGCGAGAGCAGGTAGTACCTCCACACATTTGGCTCGATGCCGGTGTCCTTCGCGTTGTTGCCGAACACGCCGACTCCCTTGGACTTGCTGAACTTGGACTCCTCGTAGTTGAGGTACTCGGTTGTGGAAAGCTTGTGAACCTTTGTCCATTTCTCCCTGGTTCCGATCTGGGAGCCCGGGAAGACGATGGTGTGGAATGGAACGTTGTCCTTGCCCATGAATTGTATGAGGTCGACATTGTCGGACTTCCACCACTTCTCCCACAGCTTCCCATCCGCATTCTTGCCGTCTGTGTAGTTGGCTGTGATGGATACATATCCAATGCATGCGTCGAACCACACGTAAAACACCTTGTTAGCGTATGCCTCATCGTCCAGGCCCTTGAGGCCCTTGGGAATGGCAGTGCCCCATTTTAGATCACGCGTGATGGCACGAGGCAACAGTCCCTTCTGGATCCAAGAGTCGGTGATCTGGATACAGTTGGAGCTCCACGCGCCCTTCTTGCTGGCCTCGAGGAACCAGCCCTTGATCTCATCCCCCAGTGCGTCTAGCCGCAGGTACAGGTGCTTTGTCTTCCGCCTCTCCGGCGTCGTACCATCAACCTTGCAGCGGGGGTTCACGAGCCACCCGGTACCCTTCGCCGCCGCATCGTCAGAAGCGCCAGCCTCGGACTCGGGCTGGAACGGGTCCAGCAGGTTGCCGCACTTGTCGCACTGGTCACCTCGCGCCCCGTTGTCGCCGCAGATGGAGCACTCGCCCTCGACGAACCTGTCAGCGAGGAAGCTGTTGTGGTTCTCGTGGGAGCAGAAAGGTTGGAATTCCTCGCGCTCGAGGATGAAGCCGTTGTTCCACAGGTCGCGGAAGATGTCCTGGGTGATCTGTGTCTGGTGCTCGGTCGGGGTGCGGCCGAAGATGTCAAACTCGATCTTGAACCAGTCGTAGATCTCCTTGTGAAGCGCGTGGTACTTCTTGCAGAGCTCCTCGGGGCTCACGCCCTCCTCGAGGGCCTTGGTCTCGGTGGCGGTTCCGTACTCGTCAGAGCCACAGACAAAGAGAGTCTGGAAGCCGCGGGCCTTGGACCAGCGGGAGAAGACATCTGCGGACAGAACACTGCCGATGACATTTCCAAGGTGGGGCACGTTGTTGACATACGGGAGAGCGCTCGTGATGAGAATATTCCTCTTGCCATCCACGGGCAGTATCGGGTCTGTCGCCATTCTGAGGGCTGTCTCTCGTGTGCTGCGTTGTCACGATGACGAGCTGTGAGCCTTGTGAGTTGGGTGAGGACGAGGACGAGGACAAGGGCGAGCCTCGGGTGAGGATGAGAATGAGAGACTGGGACCCACCCTTTGGAAAAACGTGGTGGGGCAGCTTTGGATCGATGTCGTTGGATCTCAAGAGTTCTTTGAGCTCGCAAATGGTTTAGCCTCTTGACAGAATAATCTGGGGGGTTCAATCCCGCGGGGTTGTTGCTCAAACGAGATATAAAACACAGCAGTGAAGTGTGAGTCAACAGCAACGTGGATCCCGCGAAACAATCCAGTTGAGCCATGTCGTATGGAGGGGTCCGAACAGGCGAGCTGAGGCTGACAGGCGGGAATGCGACGTGCGATAACGATAGCGAGGGCGAGGTGCTCTACAGTGCCCCGCGGGCTCTAAACCACGGCGGCCGGTTCGCGTACGCTTATCGCTATCGAGAACCCTCACATGCGCACTTCCACTCACAACGATCAAGTACTGCGCAAGCAATTGTTTGTCCAAAAGGATGGTTACTTACTTGTGTCCGAAAATTCAGTTACTAGGCTCTTCATAAACAATTCGTATCTGTGTCTTCATATGGGTGCAAGAGCAACACGCCCGTACTCGAGCCGCCCGTCCGTTGCAAATTAGAAAATCTTTAAGTGCCGTCACGTAGCTCATATCTATTAAAAAAAGTGGCGAATCCCTTTCAGTCAGCTTCTGGGGGACAATGGCCTTCAGCAACCCTAACACCTAGATACTGGTTGTGCGGAGCATGGTGGTGAATATTATAAGAGCCTGACCTGGCCTCGAATTGGCCTCACAATGAAGTTGATTGCAGATCTTCGAATCGCGTCGATCAGCAAGACGGGATCTGTAGCAGCACCTAGCGCATGATGAGGCCAAGATAATTAGGACAGCATCGACCTTAATATTGACGGTTTCATTATTCGGCATGCAAAGCTCAGTAATTGGAATTTGCTGTGACCCAAAAAGACACGCTACTATTCGATACATGCGGGCTCTGCACGACCCACGGGCCGTTCGCTAGACATGCCAGCATCCCAGCCATCTCCCATTCCCACACGTCCTTCGACTCGGGAGATCGGCCGTGGGGTGTCGGGAGAGCGGGCTGCGGAAGCATTGCCTCATGCAGGTCGGCAACCCTCCTGTACCGTCCGACTCGCTCGCTGCCGGGACTGCACTATGACGCCTGGGGGGCCGGGGTCGAGTCGTCGTTGCCCTGCTGGTGCTGCTGGACCTGTCGCTGATTGTTCTGCTTGTTGCCGGACTTGTGTTGGTTGGCTCTTTCCTTGCGGGACTCCTCGACGGTGATGCGTTGTTGGATGCTATCCTCGTGCACCTTCCATTCGATCTTGGTTTCTGGGGGGAAGTTGAGGACCCGCTTGAAGGTTTCCCTGATGGCAAGGTCAGATTTTCACCTTCATCAGACACGTGCACTGCGGTGGCCTGTTACTCACCTGATCTTGAGCACCTTGCCCCCACTGGTGGCAGTCCAGATGCTGAGGATATCCTCACCGTTTCTGACACTCATCACGGCACCGCAGACTTCCTCGCCAGCATCACCAAACTGCTCACCAATGAGCGCAAGCATCAGGTCCTCCCAGTACCGGTCTGCGACCCCCTTCTTGAGGCGCACGACCCACTTGCCGCCCTTCCTGTTCTCGTCATCCTCCCAGATGGGCCGGACGCCTTTCTTGAACAGGTGGTAGTCGGACACCACCGGCAGGGACGACGGCCGCTTCAGATGCCTATACACGGCCCAGAATTCCTCGGCGCTGCTCACCGACGCTATGCCGTGGACGGTGTCCTCGTATGGGATGTAGCCGACATTCTTTGGGATGGAAGGGCGGTACCAGAACGCCCAGCTGTTGCGCAGCGGGTGGACCCCACGATGGTCGCTGTCCTGCCTCTCCCTCGTTGCGGCCCCCGGTGTGGTCGCGGCTGATTTCGCAGCCCCGCTTAGGCCGGCCTTGGTCGCGATTCCCCCGTTTGCGCCGTCCTTTACGGGTTTGTCGGCAGTAGGGGTCTTCGATGCTAGGTCGAAGGGGTTCCCGGTGGACTTGGGTGTCTTAGCCCCGAAGTTCGAGAAGGCGCCGGTGCCGAGGGCGAAGGCGTTGGATGCGCCGCCCGGAGAGGCGAGTCCGCTGCCGGGGGTTTTGATGTCGTTGAGAGGGTTCCTCGTCCCGTGCGACGAGCTGTCACCGCCGAATCGCTTGGAGATGGAGGAATTCCGGCCGATGGAGCCGGTGTCGTTGAGGGCTGAACCTGGAGTCGTGAGGGAGAGCTTGTTGGTGCTGTTGGAAGCCAGAGTCAGCGGCTGCTATGTGGGGTCTGGGGATGATTGGACTGGGCATGAGCATGGGCATACTTGGTCCGGCGGGTCCATAGGTTATCCATGGAGGCTGTGAAACGAACGGCGAGGCAAGCTGCCCTTTGCGATGTGTTCTTGGGAAGATTTCTGCAACCCTCCTCGCAGACTTATTCCAGGCTCCGAGGGCTACAATGTACCCAAAGTGGTTTCGCTGATGATCAATCAATTGAGCAGACTCCTATCAGGTTGCGGAAATGATTGTGACCGAGTCGCTCCGGGTGTGTTTTCTTTGTTCGTTGTGTGTTTGCAGTACGGTCGCGGCGGTAGTGGCCAAGATGTAGGTATAGACGGCGCGTTTGCAGGGTATTTCAGTAATGGGATGTAAATATGAATATGGTCAAGCTGTTTGAGAAGGCCACTGAGAAGTGAAGGAGATGTTGACGTTGACGTGTAACCCGGGTTGCAAGTTGCAGGGCTGATTTTGTTGGTGTGTATCTAAAGTGGCGGACGGTATGTGGTGCACCAAAGATGCAGATGACGGAGGAGAGTCAAGGTACAGAGCTTGACGCAGGGGGGTTTCGATGTCTGGGGTAAATGGCTCGAGGTCGGGTCAGGCTGGAGAGAAGAAATGCCTGGATGCAGCTGGGAAGACAGTCGATCTGAAGTTGGGATGGGAATTGCAGGCGGTGTCACAAGGGGTATACGGTCAGGTACGCGATGGTCTGGTGGGTTGGGATGGAATGCGGAACTTTGGAAAATGTGAAGCGTCGACAGAAAAAGTCTCTTCCAATGAGCACTGGGATGGTGAGGCGACGGCTTGAGGCCCAGTCAGCTCCACCGTTGCACCTAATGGATCGACAGCCGCCAGCAGCCAGCAGCCAGCGTGCAGTGTGGGGTACCTGGCCGCAGACCACGGGTGGCGGCAAATCTGCAGCCATGGGTGCCATGCCATGCACCACACCACTCCTCAGCCTCCACGCATGATAGACATCTACAAAAAAGCACCCTTCAGAGTAGATACGGGACAGTCAGAAGCCATGCAATACTCTTGTCACCGGAACTGAAGAAATACAGCGAGGAGAGAGCGAATAGCTCACGGGCTTGTCATCATACCCGGTGTTCACAGCCGGTTCATGCTCAGGGCTGCTACCCAGTCCCAGTTCAGTGTTTGGCGACTAATGTGTACTCCTGCTAGAACACACTCAGTCATGCCTTTCCCTTGCCTTTGCCTGGGCCTGGCCCCCTCCTCCTCTCCCATATCTGGAGATAACTCTCCCCCATGCACAGCAGCTCCTTCTGGATCTTGTCGACGAAGAGGTCCTGGCAGACCACCCACTCGCCCCTCGCCTTGTCCAGCAGCTGCACCTTCCACGTCTTGCGCTCCTCGCCCGTGTCCGCCACGTCCTCGCGCAGCCGCACCGCCTCATGCACCACGTTGGCCACCAGGTCGTAGTAGATCGGCCCGCTCCCCGGGTGCGCCGCCGGGTCCGGCTCCACGTACGGGCTCACGTCCAGGTCGCGCGAGTCGAACGTCACGATCGTCGGGTTGCGCTCGCTGACAAACTTGTTCTGGCTGAACCGCTTGACGTGCATCACCAGGTACGGCGGCAGCGGATGCATCAGCCTGTACCGCCGCCGGTGCGCCAGGTGTTCTTGTGCCGAGTGCCCGTCGTACTTGGAGAGGATCGTCGTGAGTGGCACCTGCGGGATGATGTTGCGCTCTTGCTCGTCTTGGAACAGTGGCGCGGGTGGGAGGTCCAGCGTCAGGAGAAGGAACCGGCTGACGTCCACCTTCACTTCTGCGGCCTCCTCGAAACGCAGGCGGTCACCCACGTCTGCTTTCGCCGTGATGGCTTGTGACTCAACTTTCAGCCTCCCCTGGAATACCCGCTGCACCATGCTGCTCCCCGGCTTGGTCTTGCTTCCTCCCAGGCCGAGGTGCAGGTTGTTCAGGAACCAGCTCAGGAACTCGACGGGGTCGCTCTGTGTGGTGAGGGTATATCGCTTGTTCGACCGCAACGAAATCTCCTGCAGCAGTTCGTGTGGCGAGACGTGCGACTTGAACGCGCGGGGGTTCCAGATCTTCCTGAACAAGATGCTCGTCCTCTTGACCAGCTCTGACCGTGAGCTCGCGAAGTCCTCCAACAAGAAGAAATTCCGCAGCGGTGGGACGTGCGATAGTGCCTGCACCACGACGTTCAGGTAGTCGTTCTCCTTGATGTTGTTCATCCCTACGTAGCCCGGCGTGTAGTCTTTGCCCAGGATCGTGAGGCTGGTGCGCGGCCGCCGATCTATCTCCATAACCTCTTGTTTCGTATACCTCGGGTCCGACACGTACTTGATATCATCCAAGCTCTTGCTCGTCACCTCGTAACCCTCTGGTAACACGTATACTTTCTGGGTGGCCATGTTGATGTAGACATGGTGGTTTTCGTCCAGCGAGTGGAAGTAGGCGTGTGATTTTGGCCCCCTGCCTTGGAAATACTTCCCGCAAACCAGACACGCGTACACGTTGATGTTGGAGAGCGACACCGAGCAGAGCTTCTCGAAATCGAAATCTAGCACGTTTCGGTCGATCGTGTCGAGGTACAGGTTGTCGTAGCCCGCCGTGGGCGCCGACTGCCTGATCGGCGCTTTCTCTTCTGGCTCATCGTCGCCCGAGTCGGAGTCTGGTTCTTCGCCGCGCCCGTTTGCGGTGCCATTCTGCCTTGGTGTTGTCTCCCCACCTGCTCTGTGCTGCTCCAGGTCGCTGTCTCCGTGCGCGCTGGGGCTTTCACTTGGCTCGCCAATCCGCGACTTTTTCGATGCAGGTGAGTCTGCGTTGAATGCTTCTTCGAGCGCTTCCGATGCGAGTCGCTTCGACATGTTGATGTGAGAATCGAGTCGCGTGGGGCCTGCGGGGAGAAGGAGAGGAGGAGGAGTTGAATCGTTCCCTGGGCGGTGCAGCAGGTGGTTGTGTTGATGAAGCTGCTGGAGTGGATTAGGTTCAGTGCAGCGCCAAAATCCTGGGACACCTGCAGTTTGGATTGATGCACTGACGCCCCACCTGTCACTATTGCCACAACCAGAGCTCATTCAACCTTGGCTCCTTGTTTAAGGTAATTCTCGCAACAACAGGTTAAACGCCACCACATGGACGTAAATATAGTCTATCAACGATTACCATCATGACTCATTCTATCCGCTACTCAATTCCAAGTTCCCCATCCGATCAAGCCCTAATTTACCACTTCACTAAATCACCACTCCCTTTACAAGATAACTCTTTCCTGCGAATAAAAAATCAAATAATCAGTCAACGTAGGGACGGAGTTGAGTTGATAATGCTTCGAGCTCTGCACAAAATAGTCAGCAATAGAAATGAGCGAAAGAAAGCCAAGGAACCTCAGAAACAGTATCAGCAGAGGCCGAAGGCTCTTACATCGCACCACCTATGCTTGTACAACCATTCATCATGCATCTGATCAATATGTGTAATACCAAAGGAGGCGTGCCCATCAGATGCCCAAACCTCTTCTTTTCCTTCCGGGACTTTACTACCATCCTCATAGTACCTAATCATTGCCCCAAAGTTGGCACGCTGCTCCGGAAGGTGATTGGACTCTATCATGCGTTTATACCGTGCGATTCTGCCTTCCCGTGTCCTCCACAGTGGTCGAAATGGTGGTGGTTGTGGAGAAGAGGTTAAATCTGGACCGGTTGTCTCTTGGGCTGATGATGAGGTGGAGTCTACAGAGTTATCGCCAACGTTTTGATCTTCAAATACCGTGTTGAGCGAGTTGATTGATAAAGATGCAACTCTATCAATCGGGTGAGTCACCTCATGACCTGGGGAGTCGTTTCTCTGTTCATTGGCCATTATCGGTTGCAAAGTGGGCGACTGGTAGATATTATGCGATGACAGTTAAACTAGGAAGTGTCGAAGGGAAGCGCGAGGGACGCATTTACAATTCGAGACTCAGTGTTGTGAGCAGTTGAAGTTGTTATTCTACGACAGTAGCAACATCGATAGCGTGAGAAGAATAGCTTTGAGTGCGTGATGGAAGTTGGGCCATTGCCTTGCAACGTCGCCAACAGGCAGCCAGGCTACAAGACATGGCACATGTGAGTCGCGTCTCGCACAGCGAAACCCAACAGCCACCCGCACCCTTTCTCCCCTACTTCCTACCGCTCGAAGTGACCAGTTCATATACTCTCTTGGGTACATGTGTCTCTCTCGCGCTGTCAGAAAAGTGGTGTTCCTCAAGCCGCAAGTAAAACATGTGCGCATAGAAAGACAGCGGCGTAAAGAGTGCAAGCAAAACTGCACACCTGCGAAACCACAGCATTGGAAGTTGAATCTGTCGGAACGGGAGACCCTGTACCGCCAGCAGCGTTGGAGGAGGTACTAGCACTGGCCTGAAGTGTCCTCGTAGATGTGGTCGCAGATATAGTCAACGAGCTCGAAGAGCCCAGTGACTTGCTGACACCGGCAATAGTTGTAGTAGACAAGTTTCCAGGTCCGTCGCTTCCAGCAGAAGCGGAAGAGGGGTATGTGCCGGAACAGGGTGGCAAGGTGAGGAAGTAATCGGTTGACCGGTAGTCTTGACACGTCGGCTGGCTTGAAGCTGTTGCAAATGGCTCGCCCGTAACGGTCTGAGTGCTATCCGACTCAGAAATATTGTTACTGGAGTTCCGTCAGTGCCATCAATATAGACTGCTGTAGCAAGGGTTGGTTTGACATTTATCTTACTTCATGCCATATGTTATGAACCAACATGGTTAGCACCAGGGTACTCAGTTCTAGCGGCCTAGGGGTCCGGGAGAGGACACCTTAATGGAGAAATAATGATATTAGATAACGGAGTTATGGGATATATAAAATCCAAGGTTAAGGTTTAAAACCCACCCCTTTAAGATAAATAGCTTAGATAATTAGCTAATTAAGCTATTTAATATTAATACTTAAATATATATAATATTAAGAATAATTTAAATAATTAATTAATTTAATTATTTAATTAAAGAATTAAAATATATAAAGATATAATTATCATTATAATAAATAGCTTTTATAAAATAAACTCTTTAATTATTAATTTAAATATTTAATTTAATAATTAAATAGCTTTATAATTAATAATTATATTATTAAATATTAAATATTAAAATAATATTTTTATATATTAAAATAATTAAATATTACCTTTATATTAAATTATTAATATAAACCTTATAAATTATTTATTAAACTTTATAAAGGTTTAATATAATTATTATATTTTAATAACTTTTATTTAAAATAGCTATATAATTAATTAATTAAATAATATAAAGATATAATAATATTTTTAATTCTTACCCCCTTTATTATTAATAATAATTATTCTTAAGATATAGCTATATAAATTATTATATTTTAATAAGAGATTAATTTCCTTTATATTATATAATAAGCTAAGGCTTATAAGATAAATAAGCTAACCCCTTATAAAGGAAATAAGGAAACCCTTTAAAGATTTATTATTTAATATTATATTTATTTTAAATATTATAAATATTAATTTAATTTTTAATATAATATAATTATTTTTATAAAATATTAATTTAAAGGTAATATTCTTATATAATTTAAATTTATTTTTAAAGATTATTTAAAAAATAATAAGAAATATTAAGATAAAAATATTAAGAAAATCTTTAAAGGATTTAATTACTTTAAATAAGCTTTTAAAGATATCTTTAGAAACTTAAATAAGGAAAGGTTTATAAAATATAAGCTTATAAAATTTAAATAAAAAGGATTAACCTTTAAATATATTATATATTTTAAATAGCTTATTATCTATATTAATTAAAGAGAAAAAGTATTTATAAGTTAATTTTATAAAAGATTTAAAAAAGATATTAAAGATAAAATTTTTAAAATAAATTAATTTAATAACTTTATTAAATATATTATTATAATAATATATATTAATAATTAATTATTTAAGTAATAATAAGAATATAATTATAAAAACTTTAAAAATTATTAAAAAAATTATAATTAATTAAATATAAATAAGAAATATTAATATAATAATAACTTTAATAATAATAATAAACCTTAATATTAAAAAGGATATAATAATATTATAATAAATATTTATATAAGTTTTATAAAATTTAATATAATTTAATAAAAGTTAAATAATAAGGATTATTATAATTATAAAAAATTAAGATATTTTATTAAGGATTATTAATAGCCTAAAAAGTAATAAAAACTTATCTTAAAAGGATAATAATAAATTAATATAATTTAAAAATAAGAGCTAATTATACTTTATAGCTATTTATTTAATAAATAATGCTTAATATATTTAAAAGGTAAGATATTTTATATTTATTAACTTAACCTTTATATAAAATATTTAATCTACCTTAATAATAATAAAGAATTAAAAGATTTATTATTTAAATTTAAGTAAATAATAAATATTAATAATAAATATAAAGCCTTTAATTAAATCTTTTATTTTAATAATTAATATATATTATACCTTTTAAAGAAAAAAGCCTTTAATTAATTTCTTAAGAAACCTTATTAAGAAAGATAATTAATTATAAGAAGAAAAAGATTATTATATAATATAATTATAAATAATAATGATTTAAATTATTTAAGTATTAAGTATATAAAAATAAACGATTCTTAAAATAATATTTAAAAAAATAGCGATTTATTATAAATTAATTAAATAATAAAATTAAAAGAAAACCTTATAAAAAATCTTAATATAAACTTAAAATAATATTTAAGATATAATATTTTAATTACCTTAAATATTAATATTATTAAAATCATTATTATAAGAATTAAAATAATTTAAATAATATAAAAACTTAATTAACTTCTTAAAAAATATAAATTAAATAATAAATTATATTTATAGCTAAGATATCTTAAATATTTAAATATATCTTAAGCCTTATATATTTAAAATTTATATTAATTCTACTTTTAAGAAAAAATTAAGTTTAATTTATTTTTTAGATATTTTAAAAAAGGATTTATTATTTAAATTTATAAAAAAGATAAATTTAATTATTAAGAAATTAATAAATATTAATAAAATAAAGCTTATATAATATTTAAGCTTAATTCTTAATTTTTATTAAAATATTTATAAGGATAATAATAACTTAAGGATTATAAATTATTTAACTATTTTATTTATAAGGAATATAAGATTATAAGTTAATATAATAATAAATAATATAAGAAATATATTATATATATTTAGATTAAAAAAGTATAAAAATTAAGAAAAGATAATAATTGCTTATAAAGGGATAGTAGATGATTATAGATTATAGATCTTTATATATAATATAAATAAATAATTATATATATATTATATTTAAAATAAAGATTAATAGAAAAATATATAATATATTATTAAATAATAATGCTTAGGGTAATTTTATATTATTAAATATTATTAATAAAGATAAAATCTTATAATATTAAAAGGAAGATCTTTATAAATTTAATATTATAAAAGATATAAAAATAAGATATAAAAATAATATAATTAATATAAAAATTAAAATAGCATTAAAGCTAATTGCATAAGGCAGCAGCAAAGGTTAATTAAGCTAGCCTAACTTAAAAGGGACTGCTATATAGCAGCCCTTACATTTTATAGTTTTAAATAAAACAATATAAATAAATTGAATTAAATTAATATATATATATATATAAATGCTATATAATAAAAGCTATTTAATATTAATTAATAATTACTTAATATAATTATAGATTAATAAAAGTAAAGAGATAAATATTAATATAATTATAATTATAATTATTAAATGCTTATAAAATGTAAAGGCAACTAAATTTATATACTTATATTAAGAGCTTAGGAACCACCTTAACTCCCTTACTTATTAGAAAAGAAGAGGTTAACTTAAAAGATAAAACCTTCCTATTATATAAATTAAGACCGTAATATTAAATACTTATAGAATATATTTATAATTAAGATATTATATAATTAAAAAGAGATAATATATACCATTATATAATAAAGAAGATATTATATAAATAAGATAATAAAAATTATATATAATATCTGCCTTTAATATATTAAAATCAGCTACCTTAAATATAATAGCAGGTTTAAGCAACTAAGTAATAATTTAAGTAATATATAAAAAGATAAGCTTTAAAAGTACAATCCTATTAAATATATAATAAAGTATAATAAACTTACGCTTTTAAAACCAAGATATTAATCTAAAAAACCTATTATTTAAAATTTAAATTAATATATATTTTATATAAGTCCTTATAGATATTATTAATTTAAATTTAAATTAAAATGATATATTAAACTCCCTTATTTATAATTTTAAGGGATAAATAATATATTAATTTAATTAAATAAATTATATATTTAAATAAATACTTTTAAATATAATTAAGAAAAAGGGAATTCCTTAAATAAAAAGTCTCTTTATATCCTAAATTATATAAATTATCAATATTAAAAAAGCATTAAAGAATTAATCACCTTAAATATAAATACCTTTTATATAATAATCAACTAAATTATCTTAACTACCCTTAAAGATACTATTATATAAAGCATTATAAGATATATAAATACTTATTATTAAAATATAAGTTATATGATAAATACCTTTAAGGATAAGATATATATAAGAGATAAGCAATTTTCCATAATAATATAATATAATACTTATAATATATTTAATTTATATAAATAATGCACCATATAATCTACCTTTAACTTAAATTATTTATAATAAATTAATAAAGCCTTAATAAATATCTATTTTTTAAAAAGGATAAAAAAAAGATAAAAACTATATTAATAAGCTATATAACTTATTATATAATAAGATATAAATCTTTATTAATTATTATAAATAATTATAAATTATAAAAGATTAATATTATATAATCTTTTTAAATATATTATTTAATTATATAAAGGATTTTTATATATATTATATTAAATTAAATAAAAGGTAAGATAAAATATATAACTTATTAAATATATATTTTAATATAATAATAAATTATAATTAATATTAAATAGATTAAATAACTTTATCCTTTATATAAATAAGGAAAAAAAACTTAAATAAGATTTTATTAAAAGTTTTAAAGATCCTTTTAAATAAGCTTTAGCTTATATAATAAGCCTTTAAAAAGGGATATTAAGGTAAAATTATATTATATATAATAATAATTAAAGCTTATTATATAATATTAAAATTAAAGTTAATAATAATTAATTAAAAACTTATATATAAAATATTATTTATTAACTTATATATAGCATTATAAGTTATTATAAAGAGGAATTTAGTTTAATAATTTATATTATATAAAGAATTTAGAATTAATTTTATTAATAAGTAATATAACTTAAATTTTAAGAATTATTAAAGGATATTATATAACTATTAATTTATATTAATAACTTCCTTTTATTTAATAACTTCTTTTTATATAAAACTTACTTAAGGTTAATTCTTAAAGTAACCCTTTAAGCTATATTATATAATAACCTAATTAAAGAAATATTTTATATATAAAAAGGAAGAATATTAATTAATTAATTATATAAATAAGGAAAGGATAAATATATAAAAATAATACCTTTAAGTATATAAAGATTTTAATTAAGAATTTATTTATAAAAAAAGGAGCTTTATTATTTATTTAATTAAATATAAAGGAGAAAGCTTATTATAAAAAGTAAAAGAATTAATTTTCAACTTATAAGATATAAATAATAAAGAGATTTTATAATAAAATCTAATAAACTTTACTTCTAATTATTATATAATAAGGGAAGATATTTATATTACCTTTAAGATAATAAAAGTAAATTAATTTATATTATATAATTTATATAATATAAAATATTAAGGTAAGCTTTAAGATATAAGAGTTATTAAATATTTAATAATAAAGATATTTTAAATATTAGCTTATATATAAGAGAATCTTAATATAAAGATTAAATAAGATATAAATATAATAAAAGTTAAATTTAAAAATAATAATATTATCTTAATAATTAATATAATTAATATTATTAATTAACTAAGAAGTATTATATATTATATCTTAAATATATTAACCTTATTCTTATTTTTATTATATAATATAAATAAATTAAAAGTATATTTTAATAACCTTTTAAATATTATTATATAAGGAAATATAATAATCTTAATAATAAGAAAGTAAGAATATTTATTCTTTGATATAAGTTATATAAAGGCTAGAATATTCTTAATAAAATTATAATTAAAGAGGCTTTATAAATATTTTAAATACCTTTATATAAATAAATTATATAAATTTCTTAAGAATATAAAATATAATAATATTAAAGAGATAATCTTTAAAAAGATTTAAAAACTTTATTATTTTTATTAATTATATAATTTATTACTTAAGAGATTTAAGTTTTTAATTAAGGATAATAGCTATTTTAATTATAAGGTAATAATTAATATTATATAATTAAATAAAAAAAATGCTCTTTATATAATTAATTTAAATATAAGCTTTTAAATAGCTATTTTCTTAAGCTTATTATTTATATAAGATATTTAAAATGCCTTATATAAATACTAGATCTATATATATATTAGCTTATTAAATTATATTATATATAACCTAGGAATTAATTTTATTTTTAAAGAATTTAAGAATAATATAAAGATTATAAGAATTATATATAAAGAAATACCTATAAAGGTATATTAAATTATAAGAAAAGTAGAATAATTATATAAATTTTTAAAAAGAGCTTTTAATATCTTAAAAATTAAACTTAATTATTATATAAATAATAAAATAATCCTTTAAATAGCTATAAAGGCTTTAAATAATATAATAAGCTTAAATAATATTATATTAATACTCTTAATCTTTAAAGTATATTTATAAATCTTATATAATTTACCTTTCTTATTAAATATTATATAATAAATATTAATAATATAAAAGGTTATAAAAATATTATATATAATTTAAATAAAGGTAGAAGTTAATTATATAATTAATATTAAAAATAGCTTAAATTTTAATTTTATCTTCTCCTTATTAATTTAAAGTAAAATCTTAATATAAAGGGAGAATAAAAAATAGAAAGGATTATATAAAATAAATAATATTAAGAATTATATTATTATAATAAATATAATTAATAGCTTAATTTTACTTTATATAATATATATTAAGCTATATTATTATATAAAGGAGGCCCTTATATAAGATAAATTAAATATTATTAAGTTAATTATATAAGAATAGCTTTAATTTAAAAAAAAAGGATAATTAAAAAAGGTTATTATATAAGCTACTTAGCTTAAAAGATAAGGATATCCTTATAAGGTTATTATATAACTAACTTTCATTATATATTTATAACTCTTATATATCTTTATAATATAGAAGGAGAAAGATTTATATAAATTAATAATTAAGCTTTATTAAGATAATATTATTATTATTCTTAAAAGATTATTTAAAAAGTTAAATATATTAAAGATAAATACCTTAACTAATAAAGATATTTTTTAATTTATTTAATATAATTTAAATTTATATAAAAAGCTATAAATTTTTAAAATAAGGATAATATAAAAAATAAAGAATAAATTAATTAAGTTAATAAAAGAATTTAAGTTTATTATATAAGGATATAAAGATTTAAAAAAGGAAGTTATTTTAACTTAAGCCTTAATAATTTAAAGAATAAGCTAAAGATTAATTCTAATATTAAAATTAACCCTTATATTATATTTTTCTTATTAAGGGGAATTAAGAGATATTACTTAAATATATATTTAATTATATAATCCTTTTATATATATAATTTTAATAAAATTATTAATAAAATTATATAATAAATATTTATTAAGGATAATCTTATTAATTTAAAAATTATTATATAAGCTTATAAAGTTAAGCTTATATTAATATAAGATATATTATATATATTATATAAAGACCCTGAAAATTAAGGTTTTTATATATAACTTATATTTATTATTTATAATAAATAAGTTATATAACTTTAAGATTATAAAAATATAGATAAATAATATTTTTAGGTTTATAATAAGTTAATTCTCTTAAAAAGAAAAAGAAGAATTATATAAAAAAGGGTTTTATATAAAGGATAAAAATATCTTAAGCTTAAATTAACTAATTAAGTTTAATAATAATAGAATTAAGTTTAATAAGAATAATATAACTTTTATATAAAAGAAATAAATTATAAACCTTTATATAATTAATATTTATATAAAGGATATACCTTAATAATATATTATATAATATATAAAGAATATATATATAATATTAATCTATTAATTAAAAGTAATATATGATTTATTAATAACGATATAAATTAAGAAGCTTATTATAAAAAATATAAAGGTATTAAATATATAAATTAAATAATAGATTAAAAACATAAATAAAGGGATTAATTTTATATTATTAAACCTTATATATATAAAGCTTTATATTTTTATAAATAGGTTCTTTATTAATAATATAAATTTAAGCTTATAATTAAGTTTTATTATTATATTAATAATAGAAATTAATTATATAAAAGAGGATTTTAAGATTTATAGAAATATTATATATTAAAGCTTAATAAAATATAAAAGAATAATTAAAAGTATATTAATAAATAAATTATATAAAATAATAATAAGGTTTAATAATAATATAATATTAAATATAATATTAAATTAAATAATAATTTATTTAAAAATATTAAGGATCTTTATAATTATTTATATAAACTTAAAGTTATTATATAATTATTTTATAAGATTAAATATAATAAATAAAAAGAAGCTTATAATTAATATTATATTTTTAAGAGAAATATATAAAAAGAAAGAAATTTTTAAAATATAATAAATTAAAGGAAAAGATAATTAAATAGATATTTATATAAAGAAAATATTAAATAAAGCTTTAAAAAAGTTTATTTTAATAAATAAGTTAAGGATAAGGATTAAGGTATATATAAATTACTTTAATAAAAAAAAGTATAAGGATTAAGGATATAATATAAAGGAAAGGCTATTAAATAATTATATAAAAAAAAGGGGGGAGATAAATTAAAAATAAAATTAAGATATATAAAAGATAAGCTTAAAATAAAGCTAAGATATATAATAAATAAGCTAAAGATATAATTAAAATAATTTAAAAATATAATTAAGATAATTAAAAGATATAATTAAAATTCTTTAAAATAAATTTAAGATATAATTAAAACCTTTTAAAATTAACTTAAAATAAAAATAAAACTTCTTAAGATATAATTAAGATAATAAAGGTTAAACCTAAGATATTATAAATTATATAATAAATATTAAAGGATAATTAAAGTTATATAAAAAATATTAAAGATTATATTTAAAATAGATTTATTATATAAAATAAATATATAAAAAATAATAATAAGGGGAGATTTTTAAAATTTATTATTAAAAATAATATATAAAAAAATATATTATATAAATTAATCCCTTTATTATATAAATTAATTTTTTATTTTATTATATAAGATTTTTAAAAATTAATATATAAAATTATTAAGTTAAGATAAGCTTAATTAATTATATATTTAAAGATATATAAGTTAATTAAAAGCTCCTTTTTTTCTTCTTTAATTTATTACTTAATATCCTTTATAATTATTAAGCTATAAAAATATCTTAAATTATTATTATTATTTAAATTATATTTATTATTATAATCTTTATAATTTCCTCTTTTTTAAATATAAGTTTTATATAATTAATAATTCTTATAATAAAGGTATTAATAACCTTATAATTATTAAATATATCTTATATAAATATCTTTTTAAAACTTAAAGATTTAATAATACCTTTTAAATTAATATATATTAAGATTATTATATATATATTTAAAATATCTTCCTTTATCTTAATTATATAATTAAATAAGAATTATATAAAAGTAGCTTAAATAATAAATAATATAATTAATAACTTTTAAAGGTAATATATTAATATTATATAAAATTTAAATATTATATAAAGGATAAATAATAATTATATATTTAATATCTTAAAATTATATAATAAGTTAAAATTAAAAAATAAAAAGTAAGAAAAGGTTATATAAATATTAAAGGAAATAAAAATTAAAAAAATATAATTTATAAAATAATTAATTAAAAGGGTTATAACTTAAAAGCTTATAATTAAATTAAGCTTAAAAGTTAAGATATTAAAGAAAGGTTAAAAAAAACCTTAAAAAATAAAAGCTATTTAAAGTATAAAAATAAATATTATAATATAAAATATAAAGGAAGCTAACTTATATAAACTAATAAATATAAATATATTATATATTAATATTAAGAGAGGTAATATATAAAGGTTAAGGATAAATATATTAAATATTAAAAGAAGTAATATATAAGGGTTAAATATAAATATATTATATATTAAGAAAGGTAACTTATTAAGGTTAAGGTTAATAAAAGGTATATTAAAAAAAAGATAAGGTAAATTATAAGAGCTATATAAATTAAAGTAAAAATTATAATTAAATATTATATAAAAAAGGATATTAAGATTATTAATAATAAAAGAAAAGAAGGATAATTATATAAATATATAAGGTAAATATATATATATATATATTATATAATAAAAAAAGGAAGAAAGGAAGAAAAGAATAAAGATAAATAAAAAGGAGTTTTTATAATAACGTTAAAAGGGTATTAAATATAAGCTATTCTTCTTTAATAAAATATAAATTACTTATATAAATAAGTTATAAGAAGTAGATTTTTTAATATTTATTTATTTATATAAAAATAAGTAAGAAAGTATTTAAAAAATATAATAAAAGTAAGGTTAAAAAGATAATATAAAAAGCTTAATAAAAATAAAGTTAAAGAAATAATATAAAAAGCTTAATATAAGCCATTAATTAAGAAACTTATAAGCTTTATATATTTATAAAATTATAATAGCTTAACTTATCTAGATAATAGGAAATTTCTTTTATTATAAGAAAGATATATAAGTAATTTAACTTATTTAATCTATCTAAGGATTAAAATATAATTAGAAAATAAAAAACCTTTAATATTAAAATAATATTAAAGCTGATTATATAAGGGTAGCTTAGTAAAGGAGGCTGATTAAGCTAGCTTATATAACTTAAAAGGGACTATTATATAATAGCCCCTTATATTTTATAATTTTAAATAAAATAATATAGATAAACCGGATTAAACTAATATATATATATGTATAAACGCTATATAACAGAAGCCATTTAATATAAAGATTAATTATCTTTTAATCTTAATTTAAGGATATAAAACTTTTATAACTTTAAATATTATAAATATAATATATTATAAATTAATCTTAAAACTTTTATAATTAAAAGTTATAAATCTTTAAATTAATTAAATTATTAATTAAATCTTTTAAGATAATATTATTCTTTAAAAAAAAGTTATAATTAATAATATAAAAAAGAATTTAATTATTAAAGATAATAAAAAGCTATATTTAAATAAACTTATAAATACCTTTAAAAATAAGTTAAGGATTAAGCTTTAAGAAAATAAAAAAAGATTAAATTAATTTTAAATCTTAAGAAAGGGTAGAAGTTAATTAAATTAAAAGAAAAATAATAATCCATTATATATTAATAAAAAAACGATTTATTATAATAATATATATAAATAAGAAATATAACGGTATTTACTTTACTTATATTAAAAGGAAAAGCTTATAAATAAAAAAGCAATAAATAAACTTATATAAATACCTTATATATATTATAAATTTAAGAAAGTCTTTTAAGAAAGATTTAATATAATCTTATTATAATATAGCTATTATAATTATAAGATTTTATTATAAAAAGGTAAAGCCTTAAAATATTATTAACTTTATAAATTTAATAAGGAATAACTTAAAGCCCTTAAGGAATATCTTAATAAAAACCTTAAAAAATAATATATTTAATTATTAAAATTATTAATAAAATATCTAATCTTATTTATACTTAAGAAAAATAATAAATTATAACTTTATATAAATTATTAATAGCTTAATAATATTATTATTAAGAATTAATACTTATTATTACTTATTAAGGAATTATAAAATTAATTTAAAAGAATATAATGATTTATAACCTTAAATCTTAAATATAATTATAACTTAATAAAAATAAAAAAAATAAAAGAATAAAAAATAATATTTTATATTTACTATAAATATTATAAATATTAAGTTATACCCTTTAAATTAATTAATACCCTAATTATTTTCTAGGAAATAATTAATAATATATTATAAGAATATTTAAATATCTTTATTATTACTTACCTTAATAACATTTTTATTTTCTTTAAAAACCTTAAAAAATATAAAGAATATATTAAAAAGGTACTTTAAAAGCTTTAAGATATAAACCTTTTAATAAAATTAAAAAAAGTCTTTTTTTATATTTAGAAAGTTAATTACCTTAGATATATTATTAAGCTAAGATTTATTAAGATATAAAAAGATAAGGTTTAAATAATTAAGAAATAATTAATATTAAGGATATTAAAGCCTTTTAAAGATATATTAATTTTTATAAATAATTTATTAATAGTTATAATAATATTATAAAACCCTTTATAAACTTAATATAAAAGGATATTTCCTTTTAATAAACTTAAAAAGAAGAATAAATATTTTAAATACTTAAAAATAAAGTTATATAAGATTTAATATTTAAAAAAGTAAACTTAAAAAAAGAATTTAAAATTTATATAAATATCTTAAATAATATAATAAATAGAAAACTTATTTAATAAGATAATAAAAGATAAATATAAATTATTATAAATTTTAATAAAAAGTTTAATAAATTAAAGATATATTATATTACTTTAAATAAAGAATGTATAATAATAATATATATATTTTAAAAATGGTAATATTATTTTATTAATATTTAAAAATAAATTAAACTTTATATAAATTATAAAAGTTTAATAACCTTTATAATAATTAAATAATTTAATAAGAAATAAGTTAAATATATAAAATTTTTCTTTTAATTTAATATTAAAGTTATTTATATTAAAGGAATTAAAAATGCTTAAGCTAATACTTTTAATAAATAATTAAATTATTATATTAAAGAATCTCCTTTAAAATAAATAATATTTAAAATAAAGGAAGATAAAAATCTTATATTTAATAAAGAATTTAATATTATTATTAAAATTAATAAAATATTAAAGGAAATATTTAAATATTTAAAAAGAATAAGATAAATTAATTAAAGAAATATATAAAGCCTTAATATATAAATATTAAGGCGTTATAATAATAATTAAATAAATTTAAAGGATATATTAAATTTTAAACCTTAAATAAAAAATAAAGGAAATTATTAAATAATATAATTTTTATAATAAAAATAAAATCTTTTAATATAAGCCTTATAAATTATTAAAGCCTTTATTAATACTTATAATTATTTAATTATCTATTAACTTAAATTTTATTATTAAGTTATTTTTTTTATAAAAACCCTTAATTAAGGTGCTTTATAATAATATTTTAATAATAATTTATAAATTAAATAAATATATATATTTTATATTATCCCTTTTAAATATAAGGGTAAAAGACTTATAATTATATTTTTTAACTAATTTATATTTAATTATATAATATTTCTATAATAAAGTTTTATTTATTTAAGGTAGTTAAGAAATCTTTTTAAAGAAATATATTATAAACCTAGCTACCTTTTATCCTTTAATTAATTTATTATTATAAATTATTATTTTAAAAATAATAAATTCATTTATTTATTTAAAATAATCCTTAAACTTCTTTAAGGTGGTAATAAATACGTTAATTTATTTAATTATATAAGATCCCTTATTTTTATACTCCTTTACCTTTATAAGCATTATCCTTATATAAGCATGGATTTATTCGTTATAATTAAAGTCCATTTCTATGGCTATTTATAAGCTATTGAGACGTCACTTGGGCTGTATAGCTCAAGGGCTCGAAATATGCACCAAAATATGTGGATTTTAAGAGTAGCTATGCCTAAAGAAGAAAGAAAGAAAGAGAGGCCTGGAGGGCCTTCTAGGCTGCAGGTGTAGGGTAGGCGGGGCTTATCAATAAGGGGCCCAACAGGCCACCTGCCGGGTACCCACACCCATCAGCCTTGACTGCTATTAGGTTTATATATCCAGATGCGTAGTAATTGGATGTAGTTGCCTTACCTGGGTCTTAGATATATGCACTGGTTTAAGCTTAACTAGCAGTTATCTTAGCTTTGGTGGGCTGAATGATTGCTTTTGAGTGGTCTTCTGCAACAAGGTTGTATTGCTTGGTTTCACCAGATGGGCGTGTGTTTGCAAAGCAGAGCTAGAACCTCAGTTGGGATAAAGGCGGCTTTTATTATTACCCATTTCAGCTAACTTATATTCGCTTAAGTTATATAGCGATAGCATTTTCATATAATATTTAACGGTGCTAGATTAAGTTATTTATAGCCCGCAATGGCTTCAACCTTAATAAGCTAATGGCTTATTAATAGCATTAACGTAAATAGCATTAAAGATTAAATATAGCTTAATGCTATAGCTTTTAATATAAAATGGCGGCTTTTAATTATAAATAAGTTTATAGAAGTAAATTATAAAGTTATTATGAAAAGCCTTATATAATAAAAATTATTATATTTTTTTTAATTATATCTTATCCTTTTAAAATATTAATTATAATTTTCAGCTAAATAAAAAAACTTAAATAAATATAAATAATTAATACTTTATATTATATAAAAAAGTTAATATAATAAAAAAAACTTATATATATATTTTTATAAATTATTATAAATAATTATAAAATGTTATAAGAAATTATTTTAAATAAAGATAAGCTTTTTATATTAAACTTTTAAAAGTTATTAATAAAGCAACTTAAAGTAAAATATAAGCTATTAATAACAGCTTATTTATAAATAAATAGATAAATAAAAAGAATTAATTAAATTATAAAATAATACTTTTAATATTATATTAATTAATTATAAGATAATTAAGTTAAATTATTATTATTAATATAATTCGCTTATAATAATATAATAATTAATATAATTAAATAATTACCTTTCTTTATAATTTATAAATATAAACCTTAAGTATATTATAAGTTATTATTAAATATAATAATTATAAAATTAATAAAATAAAAAGTAATTAAAATTAAATAAATTTAAAAGGATATTTAAGATAAACTTTCTTTTATATAAGAATAAATAATAAAATATATAAATTAAAAAAAAATTAAAAGATTAATTCTTAAAAAAGGAGATAAAATCTACTTTTTTTAATAAGTTATTAAAATTAAATAACTTAATAATAAGCTTAATTATAAGAAAATTAAATTATTTAAAATTTTATAAAAACTTTTAAATATTAATTATAAATTTTTATTATCTTATAAAATAAAACGGTATAATAATTTCTATATTTTACTCTTAAAATTAATATTATAAAATATAAAGGTTAAAATATAAATTAAAACTATTAATAAATATAATAAAGAATATAAAGTAAAGCAGATTTTAAATTTATAATAATATTAAGATATAACAGAATATCTTATTAAATAAAAAGGATATAACTTTAATAAAAATATATAAGAATTAATAAAGAATCTAACTTATTATATTAAACTCCTTAAATAATATTAAGCTTAAGATATAGTTAAAAATGAAATAAAGATAAGATTAATTAATTAATAAGATTAATTAAGATAAAACCTTATAATAACTTAGTAAATAATTAAATCTTTAATTAAGTAATGGAATTTATTAATTAAAGGATAAATTAATTAAAAAAAGGTTTTATTTAATTTAAGAAACCCTTTATTAATTAATTAATTAATTAATTAATTAATTAATTAATTAATATAATAATGTAATTAATTAACTTAATCTTATTAATTAATTATTTTATTAATTAATCGCTTTATTAATTAAATAGCTTTATTAAATAATATAATTTAATTAATTAAATAAGTTTATTAATATATTTAATTTATTAATTAAATTATTTATTAAATAATTTATTAATAATATTTTCATTCTTAATACTTATATTTAAATATATAATTTTAAATTTAAATTAATTAATACCTTTATTTATTATAAAATTTTAATTAAATATATTAATTTTATTATTAATATAAAGTTATAACTTTTAAACCTTTATTAATGCATTATAAGAGCTATTTACAATATATAGCCCGTTAATTCACGGTATATTTAAATATTTATAATGAATTCACTGTAAATATAAAAATATATTATAAATTCACTATAAATTCATAGGAAATTTATAATTCTATATAAATTCACAATATATTTATTATATATTATTTATATAGCCATTTCTTATAAATTCATTATAAATTTATAAGATATTAATTAATTACTTTTCTTAATATATAATAATTATAACTATATACCTTAATTATATATACTTTATTATTCTACCTTAAATTAAAGATTAGGCTTATTATTAATAAATTAATACCGTATCATTATATAGCTTTAAATATAAAATACTTATATTTTTATAATTTATTTTAATAGCGCTATTATTTAACTTTATAAAATACTTAAATATTAATATTTAAATATACTTAAGATATAATACGCTTTAAATTCATAATTTCTATTATCTTTCCTATTAAAACCTATTAACTTTCAACTTATTTATTAAATATAAGGATTATTCCATCTTTAAATTATATTTAAATAGCATTCCTTAAACCTTATTAATTAAATCTTTAAAAAAGATTATAATTTATTATATCTAGCTGCTATATTTATTAATTAATAAACCCTTTATAAATAATATAATATTATATATAATTTATTAAAGGATTTATAATAATAATTAAAAATAGCATTAAATTAAATATAATTTAAGGAAAACGCCTTTATATTAATTAATTAATAATAAAATAGAAAGTTAATTATTAAATTTAAATCTTTATTATAAAATTAAAAAGCAAAAAACCGCTTATTTATAAAAATATATAATTATCACTATTAATACTATTAATTAATTATTAATAATAATTTATTTACTTAAAATGCTATATTTAATAAGCTATAACCCTTATAATCATTATTTAAATATTAAGAATTTTAATAAAAAATAAATATAGCTTTAATAATTATTAATTATAAAATTATTATTAAATGGTATTTTAACCTTTAAGGCAATATTAAATTTAATCCTTTTATATATAACTTATAAAACCCTTAAGCTATTATATTTAGCATTCTTTAATAAAGTAAAAACTTTAAAGTATATAAAAAGATAAAAATTATTTTAAACCCTTAATCTTTATAAAAATTAATTATAAAATTTAAAACTCTTTATTTAACTTACCTTACCTTAAAACCATTAAAGCTAATTATAAATATTAATATATTAATCTTATACTAAGGAATTTCAAAATAAAGATATTTCTCTTTAAATAATCTTTAAAGATTAATAAAAGGCTTCCTTTAATCTAAATATATTATAAATTACCTTAATAATCTACTCTTAAACTAATAAATTATTATATATATCCTATTTTTAAAAGCCTTTAAAGCTAAATAAATATATTCCTTAATAACTAAGCATAATAATTATTAAAAAGGGACTCCTTATTACCCCTACCTTAATTTATCTATATAAGATAAGTAAGGTTAAAAAGCACCTTAATTATATAAAAAACCTTCTTATATAATATCTACCGCCTATATTAAAAATTAAAATCATACCGGCCGCTAAAGTTAATATAAGATTAATAATAATTATATATATAACTTTAATTAAGATAATTAAAGTTAAGGATTAATTATATATAGCTAAGGGCCCTTAATATTATTGAAACCCTTTAATAATAATAAAAGGCTAATTAAAGTTTCAGCCTTTTAATAAAATTAAGATTAAAAAAACATTATTATTAAATATTTTAAATTATATAAGAATTAAAATAATTATATTAAGCTTATTTATATATCTTAAGTTAATAGGAAAATAATAATATAAAAGGATTTATAAAGCTTTATCAATAGATATAAGCTTTATATTATTAAAGTTTTTAATTATAAGTATTAATTATATTAAAATTTATTTATAAGCTTTTTAAATATTATTTATCTATAGTTTTAAACTATATTAATAAGCTATAAGCAATTATCTTTAATTATAAGTTATAATAAATAATTTTATTAAAAGAAATACTTTTTAAATAACTTTAATATATTAAAAGATATTAGAAAAATATTATTAAATTAATAATATTATAATTAAGCTAATATATATAATAATTAAAATATTTAAAAATATATTTAATAAATTTATAAATTTATGCTTTTAATTAAATAACTAGCAATATTTATAGCTTAAAATATATAAAATAATATTAATAAAACCTTAATTATTTTATATTTTAATTAACTATTTATAAGTTATAATTTATATAAATTAAAGATTTATTTATAAAATAAATAAGAAACTTAATACTTAAGAAAGAAAAACTATATGAAATTCCGGTTTCAATTATTTAAACCTAAGTTAGCTTTATAAATAATAGCTTATAAATCGGTAGATTTATAAACTATACCGCCAATTAACATTCACCTCCCTTTTAACTTATATAAGGCGGCAATAAAATTAATCATTATACAACCCTTATAACTTATAAATGGATCCAGAGTATATATATTAAATGATATATATTAATATATAAGCTAAGAGTAAAGGCGAAAGCTATATAAGGTGTATAGGATTATATAAAAATATAGCGCCTTAGCTTGCCCTTTATTAAAACTCTTAATTAATATATTTAATTCCACCGTAATAATAAAAGATTACTTTCAGCCTATATAACCTTAAACTAAATAAACTGCTTAACCCTAAGGAACCGGAGCTTTAAGAATATTTATACCTAGATAGTAAATTAATTATTAATAAAACTAAAGACTTACTTAAAATCTAACTTAATAATAGAATCTATATATATTATAACTCCTTATAATTTATCTTTAAAGCCAGTTCTTTAATATATAAATATAAGGAGATTTTTAAAGATATTAAATTAATTAATTTATTAAAGGTATATTAAATAAAGATTCCTTTAATTAAAAAATAATAAAATTAAAAAATTAAGAAATGATTATATTATTTTAATAAAGAAAATTATAAAGTTATTAATAATATAATGATTAACCTTTATAAAAAAGGTAAAGCTAAATAGATATATAAGTTTATATTATTTAAATCTTTAATATTTATAATATAATATATTATTAATAAGTAAAGGAAGGGCTGCATAATTATAAACTTATAAGCCTTAAATAAAGTTATTATATTTAATATATACTTATTATTATTTTAATTCAAAATAATATAAAAGATTTAAGGTAAAAAGTATTTATTTATAATTAATGCTAGCTTATTCTTTTATTAATTCTTAATATATTTACTTTATTAAGATTAATTTATAATAATAAGTTATTATAAATAAGAATAGTTTAAGGTAATAATTATAAACTTTAAAAACTCCCTTATTTATATATAATGTTATATAGATTATTTATTATAATTATTATAATCTTTTATAGCTATTAATTATCTTTAATATTTATATATTATCTTTAAGTTATTTATTAATTAAAATATCTTATTCTCCCTTAAGAAATTATTCCTTAAGTATTTATTTATTAATCTTTTAAGCTTTAAGGTTAATAATTTTAAACTTTATAATATTATAAACTAGGTAAAGATTCTTAATAAATTTTAATTCCTTATTACTTTTTAATAATTTAAAAATTTATAAGCCTTATTAAATATTTATAATACTTAATCCTTTAATATAATTAAAGAATTAATTTATTATAATATTAGAAAATTAATATATTATTTATTATATAGGTAAAAGGTAAGTTGCTTAAAGGTAATATTTAAAAGCAATATATTAAATAAGCTAACTTTAATTTAATTATTAAAGAGCTTAAGGTATTTATAGATTTAAAGATAGCCTTAATTAAAGAGAATATCTTATTTTATTATAACCTTTATTAAATGTTATTTATTTAACTTAATATATTTAAGAAGATTAAATTCTTTAAAATAGTTTTTTAAATAATTAAAGGTAGAAAATAAGATAATAAATTATTAATCTTATAAGTATAAATTTAACTAATTATTTATTTTAATAAAATAATTAATAATATAGAAATGAAATATTAATTAATAAAGCTTAAGGTAGCTTATTTAATTTAATTAATAAGGAAACTTTAAATAATAATTAATTTTAACTATATTTAATTAATAAATATCCTTATAAACCATTTAATAATTATTAATATTATAAATTAAACATTTATAAAGATTATAAATAAAATAAAGATAAACTTAAAATTAATATTAATCTTAAAATTCCTTAATTAATATTAATTAAATATTTATTATATTTTAAGGAATATAAATATTATTATTAATATATTATTATAACTCTTAATATATTAAAAACTTATAAAGGATAAAGGAATGCTTATTAAGCTATATAATTACGCCTTTTACTTAATAATTAAAATAATAATAAATAAAAACTTTTATAAAACCATATTAAATAGCTACTTAATATATAAGAGATAGTTAAATATAATTAATTAATTATAAAATTTAAACCTTAAAGCAGATTTATTATTTAAAATAAATAAAGATAAGTTACTTTACTTTAAGGAATATAATAATAAAAGATAATTATATATACCTTATAAAGCTACCACTACCTTAATTATTAAAACTTATAACTTTAAATATTATTTTAAAAAAATTAAAGTTTATTAAAACTTAATCTTATAATATATTATAAATAAATATTATAAATAAATTTATAAATATATTTAAAACTATTAAGTTTATTAAGAAAACTGGAATAATAATTAATAATTATTTAAGGAGCTTTAATTAATCTTATTATTAATATAAGCCTTTTATATTATTATTATTATAGATTTATAATAAGCTTATTAAATATATTTATAATATAAATAATATAAGAATTAAATATAATATCTTTTTTTTAATATATTCTTAATAAATATTAATAAATTCTTTAAAGCTAAGTTTATTATTTTAAAGAATATTATTTATTCTATTAAAGATTAAGCTAGAATTATACTTAGGATCCTTTATTTAATAAATTAAGGTATTCCTAAATATATTATATTAAATTAAAATTATAAGTTTTTATTTAAATTCTAATAAGGCTTATAGGAATCCCTTAATATAAAATTCCTTTTCTTTATAATATAATATCTTTAAATGGATAGCTAATTTAAAGTGAAAAATTATATAATTAAAGTTATTATCTATATATAAATAGCTATAAACTTAATTTATAAATAAACAAATATTATATTAATCCTTTAATTTAACTTAAGGAATGCTTATAATAAAGCTATTAAATGCTTAATTAATTAAATATTATATAGCTTTAACTTAATAAAATTAATAATGATTATAAATATTATTATTACGGAACTTTATTATATATATTAAAAGGAAATTTAACTTTTTATTATTAAGGCTTAAATATTTATTAAATAATATTATAATAAAAGCTATTATTAAATATATTTAAATCTTAATTATAATTATAACCTTTTAAATAAACCGCCTTATAAGTTTTTAAAATAATAAACCAACCTATTCCTTATTAAAAATAAAGTTAATAAGTTAATATATTAATTAAAGCTATTATTTAATATAAATTAATATTTAATAATATTAATAATATAATTAATATTAATAAAGCCGCTGCTCTTTAATTTATATAATTATAATTAAAAAGTAAAAAGTAAAGTTAAAGTTAAAGATAATATAAAAGGCTTAAAAGTATTTAAATATTATAAAGTTAATTATATAATTTAAAAAAGGAATTATTAATAAGGCTTAAGAAAGATAATTATTAAATATTTAATTAAATAAATAGATTATTTTAATTATTATAATATATAAATATTTAAGCAATATTTAAAAGTAGATTAATTAATAAAAGATTTTAAAATAAGGTATATAAAGATAAAGGTATTATATTATAATTTATCCTTAAAAGAAGATAAGGAACCTTATTTATTTAAGTTAAATAAGTTGCTTAATCCTCTTTAAAAAAGGAGGCGGCTTAAAAGAATTAAAAGTAGAATTATATATAATAAATAAGATATAAATATATTGCTATAGCTATAAACTTAAAGACTAGTAATATTATATAATTAAATAAATAAGTAAATATTAAAATATATAAATTTATAATAAATATATTATATATTATACTTAATTATATTATTAATATATATAATTATATTACTTAGCTTTATTTATTATATATTTATTATATTATTATATTAATTTAACTTAAGCTATTATTATTATTTATTAAGCATTTAAAGTTATTTATACTTACTTTATTATATTATTTAGCTACTTATTATCTATCTTTATATTATTTATTTATATTACTTTATTTAATAATTTATATATATATTATTTTCTTATATATCGCTTTATTATATATAATTATTTATATATCTTATTATAATATTTTAAATAAATTTATTAAATATATTTAACTTTTATATTATATTATATTTTATAAATTAAAACTTAAATTATACCTTTTTATAATAAAGTAAAACTATTAAATACCATTATTAAGTTATTAACTTATATAAGGTAGGAAAGCTTTTATTTAATAAATACTATTAAGCTATATACCTTTATAAAGGAGAGATAATTATTACCAACTATATATATACTACTTCCACTTAATATAACTCCCTTTTTACTTAATAAAATAATAAATATACTGCTTTCCGCTAAGCTCTTTATAATAAAGATTATAATAACCTATTTATATAAAAGGTTAAATATAATATTTATATATTATATAATATTTTATTATTATACCTTATAAATATACTTATTTTATAATTAAAAGCTTATATTTACCTTATAATATTCCTTATCTTAATATAAACTAATTATAATAGCTTATTATATTAAGATTAAACTTTAAATAAAGATATTTAATAAAGAAAATAATAATTTAAAGATTTTAAATTAATTATAAATAATTTATAAAAATATATATATAAAGCTTTTATAAATAATAACTTATTAAGCTTATATTTATATAATCCGCTACTTAATATATACTTATAAAGTATTTTAAAATATTACTTTTATTATTATATTATTAATAATATAAATTCCTAGCTTTATAATTAATATAAATAATTTATAATTAATATAAAGAATTAAATCTCATTAATTAATAAAAAGATTAATAATATTTAATTTTCTATAATTATCTTTATATTTTTATTTAATAATATTAATATTATTTTTAATACTTAAATTATTAATATAAAAAAATATAAATAAATTATAATTAATCTTATTAAAAAGGTAAATAATATAATTAATTCTTCTTTTTAATAAGAAATTTTATCTTAAATATTAAAATATTTATAACTTATCTTAATTAATTATAAATAAAAGGCTATTATTAACTTTATTAATATAAAGTATAAATACATTTATAAAAATATATTAAAATTTAAGCTTAAAAACTTATTTATATCTTTATTTAAAAAAACCTTTATATTTATTATTTTCAATAAAGTTAACCTAATCTTAATTATTATTATTATTAAAAAGTATAATTATTATAAAGAAACCGTTAATTTCTTTAATTAATTTATTAATATAAAGATTATAAAATATATTAATTATAATACTTTTTAATATTTTTAATAATATAATAAAGTAATTATCTTTAATATTATTATTTTTATTTAAAATATATATATTCTTATTTCTTATTTTAAGGTAATTAATACCTTTTATATATTTATACCTATTATTTATATTAATAGTATTATCTAGGCTATTAATATTATTTAAGCATTTAATAAAAAACATTTATCCTTTACCTTATTTATTAACTTTATCCTTATTATTATATTATAAATAAACCTTAATTTTAACTTAATTATTAAAGTATATAATAATATTAATATTATAAATAAGCCTATAATTACCTAGGTATAATAAATTAAATATAAGTTTAATATTATTTATAATTATATTAATACTCTTTATTATTATATTATTAATTTAATTAATTATATTATAAAATATAGCCTTATTAAATATTATACCCTTAAGTAAATAAAGGTTAATTAATTAATAACTGCTATTATTAATAAAACTATTATTAGATTTTAAAATAAAATCTTAAATAATAAAATTTAATATAAATAAATATAAAGCTATATTAATTTATATTTATTTTACCTTTATTATTATTCCTACTTTATATTTAATTTATTATAATCATTATTACCTTTATTTTATTATCATTATTACTTTATACTTAATTTATTATAACCTTATAAACGTTTTATATTTATTTATTATTATAATATACCTCTTTATAACTATATTATAAAACCTTAAATAACCTTTTTATTTATTTATTTAATATTTATTTAAAATAATAATTAAAGATAATTAACTATATTAATAAATCTTAAATAAATAATATAATTAACCTAAATTATAGCTATAATAAATACATAATATATTATATTAAATACATTATTTAATAATAGCTATATGCTTACTTTAGCCGCCGCTATTATAATAGAAAATTAAACTTTTAATTTATAGCTATTACCATTAATATAATTATTATTATTAATATTATTAAAATAAAATTAAACTTTTAATTTATAGCTATTATTACCGCTGCTATTAATACCGCTAAGATAAAGTTTAACTTTTAATTCATAGCTATTATTACCGCTATTATTAATATCGCTAAGGGTAAATCTAACTTTTAATTTATAGCCGTTATTATTATTATTATTAATATTATTAAGGGCAAATTTAACTTTCAATTTATAATTATTATTATTATTACCGCTAATATTATTAAGGGTGAATTTAACTTTTAATTTATAGCTATTATTATTACCGCTATTAATATCATTAAAGGCGAATTTAACTTCTAGTTTATAACTACCGCTATTATTACTATTAATATTATTAAATATAAATCTAACTTTTAGTTTATAGCTACCGCTATTACTATTATTAATACCATTAAAAGTAAATCTAACTTTTAATTTATAGCTATTATTATTATTATTATTATTAATATTATTAAGCATGAAATCTAACTTTTAATTTATAGCTATTATTACTATTATTATTATTATTAATACCGTTAAAGGTAAATCTAACTTTTAATTTATAGCCGTTATTATTATTATTATTAATATTATTAAGGGTGAATTTAACTTTTAATTTATAGCTTTTATTATTGCTATTATTAATACCGTTAAATATAAAATCTAATTTTTAATTTATAGCCATTATTATTATTATTACCATTATTAATACCGCTAAATATAAAATTAAACTTTTAATTTATAATTATTATTATTATTATTAAAAAGTAAATAGTTTTTATTATTATAACTTTAATATCTACTTAAAAGCAAACATTTCTTTAAAAAAAAAGCAATTAATATATTATAAAAGTTATTTATAATATATAACCTATTAATTTACGGTATATTTAAATATTTATGGTAAATTTATTATAAATATAAAAATATATCATAAATTCACTATAAATTTATAGGAAATCTATAATTTTATATAAATTTATAATATATTCATTATATATTATTTATATAGCCATTCTTTATAAATTTATTATAAATTCATAGGGCATTAATTAATTACTTTTTTCAACATTTATTTTATTAAAACTAAATAAGCTATTATAGATAATTTCAATAAATTACTTAATAATATATTTATATTTAGCCTTAGCCTCTTTATTTTCCACCCTTTTTAATTCTTTTAAATTATTAATACCTTAATGTATAATATATATTATTTTCTTATATTATATATATTTTTACTTTTATAAATATTTAATTTTCATATTAATGATATAATATTCTTCCTTAGCAACTTTTAATTTAAATTTTATTAATTAATATTATTAACTTAAATAATATAATTCCATAAATATAACCTTTTAAATATTATAATAAAAGCGACTTAAATAAATATATTTAACGTAATAATTAAAATGTAATATAAAAACTTAATAAAAAGAAGTTCCTTAGCTTTTATAAAAAGAATAAAAAGGTATAATAATAATATTTTATAAAATAATTATTAAAAGAGAATCCTTTTATTTAATCTTAAATATATAATCACATTTAATAACCTTAAAATCCTTAATTTTATTAAATATAATAAATTAAAAAGATATAAATAAATATAAAAGAATATATAGAAAATATATAAATTAACCTTTAAGGATAAAAGATATGAAAAGGGAGATAATATTATAAATTAATATAGTTAATATTAAGGTATTTAGTTTTAACGGCTTAAGGATTTAAGAAAGGATATCTTAATAAAAAAATAATAATATTAAATAACGGAATTATAAGATATATAGAATCTAGGGTTAAAATTTAAAACCTACCCCCTTAAGATAAATAATTTAAATAATTAGCTAATTAAATTATTTAATATTAATACTTAAATATATATAATATTAAGGATAATTTAAATAATTAATTAATTTAATTATTTAATTAAAGAATTAAAATATATAAAGATATAATTATTATTATAATAAATAGCTTTTATAAAATAAATTCTTTAATTATTAATTTAAATATTTAATTTAATAATTAAATAGCTTTATAATTAATAATTATATTATTAAATATTAAGTATTAAAATAATATCTTTATATATTAAAATAATTAAATATCACCTCTATATTAAACTATTAATATAAACCCTATAGGTTACTTATTAAACCTTATAAAGGTTTAGTGTGATTATTATACCATAGTTCTGGCTGCGGATGAGATTAAGGATGATGGCAAGGCTTAAAACCGTTAGAAGCGGGTTGGGATGCATATTGAACAACTTGGCATGAAAGTTAAGAGCAGTAGTTATCTTCTAGGTGAACAATGCCCACGAGTGCAGATATTTAAATGTAGTACTTGTGTCGGCACTCAAGATCAGATATTGGTGGGCCACTTTACACTTATTTATACTTGAAAGGGATGAAAAGTTTTGAAGCAAGAAAGAAAGAAAAAAACAAGAAGATGAGAGATCTCGCAGGTCTTTAAACAAATCCACCTGAAAAGTGACCATGGGTGGTCTTTTCGAGCCATGCTATCTTGTGCACAAGGCTCTGGAGCCTTTCACAAGCGAAAGGACATGCGTCTGTGAGACCACTTTTTGGTTACCTCATGAGTACATTTTCTTGGGGAAGTTGAACAATAATTCAGCAGGACTGCCTCTTTATGATTTGTCTACAATATATATAACGTGGCTCCTGCTTGGGGGCTGTAAGCGTGTAAGCCTGTGCCACAATTGTGCAGCATATTTGTGTATCACAGCATGGAAATATTACCAATCCCTACATAGCTACTGTTGAACCTTGCGTCATAATTCATATAATGCTGAATTGGTCCTGGAAATAGCAACTCAGTGAGCCTGTCACATTGCTTTCTGGTGCAGTGGTTCTAGCTTGGGGGCTGTAAAGCCTTGGCGGAGTTGTTGGACAGCATGTCATGGGGGCCGTTCATGTTATCTCACCACAGCCAAGTTCAGCTAGAGAGCCTCGTTCTTCTCGCCAAGTTTCTCACATGGAGCTATGGTCGAGATATAAATGGCAAAGCCACTTGCAGACGACGGTTAAAACGAACCATCTCAAGCCTTCTATATATTCGAATGAGATACACCACAGCAGTCATTCGTATGGATACTCTGACCATTATATCGCGGACATCCGGGCTTCATGCAATGAGCAGGTTGTATGAGAATCGGGCATCGCTTAACAGCATCGACTCATATTAACTTCCGTTATATCAACTAGATGCGAGTAGCCTCGATGACTACAATTCATGTGAGACAACCCCAGCAGCCCGCTCGGCACAGAGCCCAACCCAATCACCAAGCTCAGCACCCGGAAATGTATTGGCAAACAGTGGCCAAGCAACGGGAATCAACGGCCAAGTGACGCAGAACAAGCAGAAGACAACAACATGGCAGATGCATTGGAGGGCACCGACGCTCATTCTAGGCTTACTTGCTATCGGGATTGCATTGGCGCTCGGCCATCACTTTTTATTATCGGTCTCTAAATGGGACCGCTGTATCCTCTGATACACGTCAAGAATGGGCTCTGAGGTTCGGCACAGCCTTTGCTTTTCTTACTCAGTCATCTCTGGTCGCATCCGCTGGAGTCGCCTATACTCAAAGAGTATGGGTCACTGTCAAGAAAAAGGCCTTTCCCCTTAGAACTCTGGACAACGTTTTCTCCCTGCAGAATACCCTTTGGTCCTTCTTCAGCTGGGAAGTTCTGGCCAAGGCGAAGGCTTTGTATCTACTTGGAATATGCATCTGGTACGTGCATGTGCGTTCGTGCCTCTAGACAGCGGTTGCTAATCTTACGACACTTGCTGGAATAGGTGTATTCCCATCTCATCACTAATAACGCCGGCTACTCTCTCGGTGCGTACCGGCGTGAACACAGCCATCAAAACTATCAATGTTCCATGCCCAGACTACTCACTCAACATGACTGAGCACTGGGCGACTTTTGAAGGCGTAGGGAGACTCGATAGCCCCACTCCTGAAATCACACGTATTGTTGCTGCGACGTTGACATCCAGGGCGATTCTCCCATTTGCTGCACCATTTCCGAACTCATCCTACTCACTGAGCTTTTATGGGCCGGCATTCCAATGTCAAAACATGTCTGATGCCGTTATCCACAACACTTTGAATACAGGCCGAACCGCATCATTGCAGGAAGCGTGGGATCTCACCATGAACGACAAGTTTCCTTCCAGGGTGTTCGGCGTGCTTTATATTGGAGCATCCCCGGAGACAAATACGGATGTTTTCATGCACAACCATCTCTTCGTCAACACAGGGGGAGCTGATGTATCTAGCCGCAACTACTCATGCCATATGTGGAACGCGAGCTACACGGTGGACTTCGGTTTTCAAAACGGCGTGCAGTTTACGGATATACAAAAGTTCGAGCCACTGTCTCCCTTAGAAATTCAAAGCGGTGAGATCTACAGCACCTACGGCCCAGGAGAAATGCAGTACCAGGTCATGTTCAGATCCCTGGTAAATGCTCTGACTGCAGAGGTACAATGGGGCTCTACGGGTTCGCTGAACGGCGGTGACACCGAGATAGTCACGTCGGCCCTCGCCGCATGCCCGGAGATCAAGCAGGGCACTAAATCGTTCGGCGCAACCGACATCTGGTTCGACTTACCCCTGTGCCGCGCCGGATCTATCCCGGGTGCCATAGAGGACCTATCCCGCAACCTGACACTGAGCATCTTGCTCACGACGAGGAATGTGGACCTCGATGACCTCGCGAGGGGCCACTGCCTGGGAGAACGCCCGTTGGCCAAGGAGGTTGGCAGGAGACGGTTGAAATATGGCATTTTACGTTCGCAGGCTCACGATGCGGCGGTCAAGGGGTCTCATGCGTGTTTTGGATTCGCGGATGACGTGCGTGAATTAAAGAGAGGAGAGCCATGTTGGTGATATTTATAATTCCAATTTGTTTGCGTTGACTATTGGCCAAAACCATAAAACCGGTCGTTCATTTGCTTGGATTCACTTGGATGCTTTGGTATCACTTCTATTTTGTTTACCCAAGAATTGCTCCACCTCATGAAGATGCATCCGGCATCAGGACATCTCCCTCGCCATTCTCACCAGCTGCAGGCAGGTCCATCATCGGTGCCAGGTTCTCCATCTCCTGCAACGTATACTCCACCAGATATGATTCATCCACAAGCTCCTCCGTGCGCTTGTAGTGCCTCTCGGTGTACACCTTGAGCGCATTCAGCACCTCCCTCAAGCTCCTCTGCCCACGCGCGCCCTTGACCGAGAGATTCGAGAACTTGGAGGCCGGGTAACTCCTGACCAGGGCCCACAGGATCCTCTGGGCTACTGGCGCGGTCCTGGCATTGGTGTTCCAATCTCGCAACCTCAATAGCAGTAGGAAGATCTGCTCGTCAGACAGCGTCGCCAAGACCTCATCTACCGCCTTGAGGCCGGACATGCTTCCCTTCTCTGGCTCCTTGGAGTTGACAACTTTGGTGAACAGGTTGAGCAACCTTCCAGGGTGGTTGAGCTGCAACGCGAGGGCGATGGCATCTCTGTATGCACCAGTGTGCATATAGTTCTCGAGCTCCTGCTCCTGCTCGATCAGCTTGGTGGCCGCCTCGGCCGCCGCAGTTTGCGTCTGAGACGAGGTGTCCTTCCAGAAGGTGACGGTGGAGTCTGCGCTGCCGGAAACGATCATGTTCGTCTCGGGGTGCACAGCAAGGGCCCACACGCGGTCCTCATGGTTGTCTAGCGTGGTCTCTGTCTCGCCGCTGTTGACGTCCCAGACTTTCACGAGACCGTCACCACCGGCGCTGGCGAACTGGACCCGCTTGGACTTGTCGCCCTCGGTGTGTTGGTTGAGCCACGCCACCTTCAGAACACTGTTCGAATGTCCCTCAAATGTCCTCAGACATGTGTAGTCTGACAGGCTCCATACCTTGATGGTCTTATCTCCAGAGCCGGTCAGAATCAGACCTTTTCCAGCCACCGCCCCCTTGTCCCCTTGGATAACGGGCGTATTTGCTGGTGCAAATCTCACTGACCACACGCCTCTCTTGTGGCCTCGAAGAATACCCTGGACTTCACCCTCTGCCACAGACCAGATCTTGACAGTCTTGTCCTGAGATGCAGATGCAAATAGTTGCACTGAGGGGTTTATATCGAGTGCGTTGATGTCTTTCTCGTGGGCTTTCCTCGTGAACAGAGCTTTGGCCTTGTTCGAAGCTTGCCGAGGAATTTCCCACTTCTTCACCGTTAAATCCTGTGATCCCGTTATCAGGACCGCAGGCGGGTTATTGACAGGGTCCTGAAATGCTGCAGACGACTCCTGAGGAACAGTCTTCGGGAGGCCGATAGCGCCCAAAGACTCTGCGTGACCCGTGAATGTTGCCCAGCACGTGTAGCTGTTGTTCTCCCGGTCGACCCGCCACAACCGAGCTGTGTTGTCCTTGGCACCTGTTGCGATCCAGTGCCCGGACCAATCGACGTCTAGTGTAATCACGATCTCGTCGTGGCCTTTGAGGAGACCTACGTCTTGGCCTAGGTAATGTCCCGTTCCCGTGATACTGTCTGCTCCTCCCTCTGCCTCTGCCACGGAGACTAATCGCACATCCTCCGAATTAGTGGCCAATGCCATCATCGAGTGATCAGGTAGGACATATGCAAGGTCGATAATCTCGTCATGAGTACCAGAAATCCTTCTGAGTGGTTCAAGCGGTGGCAGTTCAGGTATTGTGAGAGCGTCTCGCATCGAAGGTGTTCGGTAGAGAACGAGAGTATGGTCCATCTGGACAGTCACCAGCAGGTTTTTCTCCGAGCAAAGAACCGCCGCAACGATTGAGTCCTCCTCGGACTTGGAGGACTGCTCCGGCGTCACCTCCCGGCCTGTCTCGGAATCCCACAACTTCACGCAGCCATTGGCGCCAGCAGTGTAAGTCAGCCTGCCGTCTTCCAAGAATCCAGCTGCTTCCATCGTCTCGAAGGTCGGAATAACCTTCCTCTGGGTCCACGACTTCGCATCCCACCAGATCATCGTCTTGTCACGACTGGCCGTGACCAGCGAATGTTGCGATGCGGAGTAGTCCAGCCCCTGGACATCCGACACATGCGACTCGAGGTCCGCGACCACCGCGCGCTTGTGTAGGTCCCAAACTCTTACTTTTCCGTCTTGGCTGCCAGACGCCAGGCGGAACCTAGTAGTCGCGGCATCCTTATCCTCACTGCCCACGTCACTCTTCCTCTTCGTCTTCTTGCTCTTCTTGCCAGTTAGTTGCTCGTCTGCCAGGCGACTGGAGGCGATTTCGAAAAAGTGAAGAGCCGAAACGAGGACGCTGGGCCCTCGGAATGTGTGCGTCACATATCCACCGATCAAGTCCCAGACCTTGATGTTGCCATCAGCCGCGCCGGTCGCGAGGAGGGTGCCAGTCCTGTCGACAGCCAAGACAACAACGGGGGTCCCGTGTGGTTTGAGGGTTCGTGTCAGGGTCGCTTCGATCTCGGTTTGATATTCGGAGACCTTGAGGGAGTATATGCGCATGGAAAGGGACCGAGAGCAGACGATCAGATGAGAGGCGGAAGGGGTCACTAGGCTTTCAGGTCAGCTATCACTCAGCGCACTGTCAAGGCTTTGGTGTGTGTCGCACATGTCAAAGTTGAGATTTGCTCGTCATCCTGATGATCATTTAGCGTTAGCACTTTGATTGCCTGATGCTTGCCGTAGATGGTGGACGAACCCCTTCGATTTTGGCAAGCTGCCTCCCGGTCAAGAGATCCGTCAGAACGGCATCCTCGCCGAGGGTTGTGGCGAGAATCTTGGCGCCATTGTCCAGTGCAATTGAACCGCCTGTGAATATGGGCTGTATCGCCCTTTCGGGTTCAAACGTCGTTTTGAAAGGAAGCCTTGTTGTCATCTCGACTGCTGCATGCTGGTGACAGTTATGGGCTGCACAGGCGGCGGCTGCAAGTTGAGAGTGAGGATAGTAACCAAAACTTTTTTCGATAAGGAATTAGAGTTATCTTAGCGCCGATCCCATGAACAGGGGCTACCATGCTCCACCGTCTTCAGCATTGCTATTCTCATCTGCAACACATTTGAGCTGCTATCATACGCAAAGCTTGATTGTTAGACGTCGTTTGAATATCGTCGATGCATCAACATGCCGACATGATTGCATGAAGGATAAGCGTCCTCAACTTTACAGGATGTTTCTCGGACGGCCCTGGTCAATCTCTTCGGGTCTCTGAGACTCCTTTGGGCCTAACAACTGACGCAGGTATTCTGAATGTTTGACTTGTCTAGAAAAGGTGGATGGAGGTATATGCCGCGTTTCTGGCCCTACGCATCGTGCTCTTGGTGGAAGAGACCAAGATGGGGTGCCGTGCATGGGACCTGCAGCCGTGAATGAGAGAGCCTGGGCCTAGAGTTGCATCGGGCGACTTTAACCACTCTCAATTAATTTTGAAGCTAAGCCCGAAACCCGGGACGCCTGACGCGCACGACGCGACGGTCCAACGCGCCCTGTATATCCTCCTACAGACAACCTCCTCAACAAGTTCTTGCACACGACATTTCCGATCATTTGTCTATTACTCGCAGCCATAGAATCTGTTTCGCCATTCATTCGCACATCATGAGCAGTGACTCGGAGCTGGAAGACTCAACGTCCGAAAGCGACCTCCTAGACGAAGTGGGCTATGGGCCTCTGTGGTACGCCAGTTTCGTTCCGAATCTAGACAATTGTCCCCGAGTATCTTTTTGAAGCTAAAATTGAGGTCAGCGCGCCCTGTGAAATGGTCTCGGTTAGGGTCAAAGGGGGGCATACCTTTTGCATCCATAGACACGTGCTAACCGAGCAATCGGATTATTTCGCTCGGGCCCTGGACGGGCTATTCAGTGAGGGACAAACGAACTCGATTGATCTCGACGACATCTCGGTCAAGGATTTCGGTCTCTACGTCAGCGTCATGTACCCTTTGGCCCTCCACAGGGCTGATATGAGGTTGCAGGACGTATGGTCACTCGATGCCAGCAGGGATCCTCATTATCCTTGGCCGCAGATTTTGCTCCTTTGGCAACTGGGAGACCGCTTCCTCAACGAATTTGTCAAGGATATTGCAGAGGTTGAGATTCATGCGAAAGGTCGCGGCTTTTCAGTCAGTCATTGGCAGAGAATGTACGCGCGCAAATCCGAAGCAAGTTTGAAAGCGAAGATGCTCGAACTGCAAGACGCCTTTCGACTGTGTCTAGATAATGGTCAACCATTCGAACGATCCTTCGTCACAGCCGCCAGCAATGCACCGCCCCAGTTTTTTGCCGCATGCGTGGACGATCTGCAGGACGACTTGTTCAGGTCGGAAGTGACAAAGGCTTTTGCTTTGCGATTCGCTGATCCGGCATCCATGGCTCAGAAGAGGCGAAGAGAGGAAACGAAGAACGAGCATCGGGAAAAGAAACTGAAGGTAGAGAACTGAATCTCGCAAGCTCTTTCTGGGCGTTTTTAATAGAAAGTCACTCCTTGTTTTGTTGGTGTGGTCAGGGACTTTCAAATCTCCTTGTCTCATGCGTCGTTCATGGTTCTGACAAAAATGGCATTTGCTGATATCGTATCGAAACAATGGCGAGCAAGTTCAAGAGATGAGCAGCCACTGGACCTATTGCACATCCTTAGGGCGACTGTCCGCTCTGAATGGACACTGTTGGAAAAATTATCCGTCCCACAAAGCTGGTTGCACCATCGTTTATCGGTCCTGCAGAATGCTTCCCCCAGAAAGCGGAGCATGCAAACTACTCCCGCTTCTCGACATAACACGGCCATGAGTGTGGAGCAACAGTAAAGTATGCCTTCCACTGCCATTCCTGGCCGGGATCGACCTGCCAAATGTTATAGTCGCGAACAATGGTTGCGCATATCTTGGCCAGCTCGATCTTCGCGATATTTTGTCCAGGACACGACATATAACCAAGCCCGAACTGTGAGGATGTGAGTTACTGCACTCAAATATGAACGGGACCAGACTATGGCGTCCAAAACCTACAGGCATGTAGTACTTGTCGAGGGCAGCCGACTTATCGCCAGCTAGCCACCTTTCCGGCCGGAACTCGCTTGCGTCTGCGCCCCAGATCTCCTTGGAATGGTGCATCACCCACGCGTTGACGGACAAAATTGTGCCCTCTGGGAATGTGCGGTCACCAATTGTGACCCCTTCCTTACCGGCCACACGCGGGAGTCCCATGGGTGTGGGAGTAAACACACGGAGCGCCTCCTTGATGCACGCCTGCAAGAGCGGCAGCCTCTGCGCCTCAGCGTACGGCACCACCCTCTTCCGCACCTCAGGCGCCGACACGCCGGCATCGTCGATTTCCCTCCTCACTCGGTCCCACAGGTCCGGGCGGCGGATCATGAGGTAAACGAACGCCTGCAGGCCGCACGCGACCGTGTCCGCGCCGGCGGCCACAGCGTTGCTCGCCGCGGACTGGACCTCCCTGGCGGACATGCGGGCCGGGTTCTGTGCAAGATACCGGAACCAATGGGCCACAGCGTCAAAGCGCGCGTCCGGGTTCTTCTCCCTTTCTTTGATGGCGCCAACCGCAGTGTCGATGATGTGGCCAAATGGAAGGATGTCGAGCCATGTCACCAGCGGGTTCGACAGCAGCAGGTGGAACCACTGCATGTACCCGCCAACGGCGACGTAGATGTTCTGGACCAGGGAGTTGGCAATGGCCCCGCCGATGTCGCGCCCCTCGCGCAGGAAGCCGAAGGACTTGGAGAAGATTACCTCGCCGACGACGTCGAAGGTGGTGTAGGTGAAGAAGCGTTCCAGGTCGATGGGCCTGTGCTCGTCGGCGTGCCTGTCCAGCCAGCCGAGGAGCAGCTCAACGGTGTCATCGACGGCGGGCTCTGCCTGGAGCAGGTTGGTGAGGGTGTAGCCCGCGGCGAGGTGCCTGCTCAGCTCGATCTTGGTCGCCGGGTCCGTCTCCCCCATTGGGTTCCTGAAGCGCCTGTCGGGGAAGTGCACGATCTTGTACCAGTCGCCCTTGCGCAGCGGCGCGAGGAGGATCTTCTTGAGCGCGTCCGGGTGGCTGACGCTGACTTCGTCCGGTGCAATGCGGACAAAATGGCCATGTTTCTCGTGAAGACGGATCAGTTCCAGGTTCTGGTCGCCCTTCAGGATCCGCTTCATGTGCCAGAGACGGGTGAGGGATGCGGCGAAGGGCCCGGGGATATCTCGCAGGGGAGATAGATACCTCCTCCAAAAGAGGATGCTCAGAACGGCTACCAGTAGAGATGCCACAACTTGCGAGGCGACCGACATTTTGCCCACGCCCGCTTCAACACGCAAAGTCGCCATTTTACCCTGATGGTCCTTTTTGTGTCAGATGTTGCATCCAGCTCGATAGTAACGATACCGATTACGAGTAGTGTGAGCCGGGTTCCCCACAATGTCAGAAACAGAGAGCTCAGATTGGTGTGTCGAGGTAATCTTGCAGCTGACGCTCATAGTCTGCACAGTACAGATAGTTACCAGAACTAATCAGAGCTGTCACTGGGCCCAGTCCGGTGACAGAATCGGAAGAGACAGCCGAAGGCATCGCCCATGGCTTCGAGCTCGTATAGCCCACTGCGATGATGCACGCCTCGGTTCACATTGTTTACCTGTCGTATTTCTGTCATCCAGGCTCCGTAGACCTAGACCCATCATAGAAAGATGGGCACTCAGGCAGGCCCAGTACGGCAATGTGGATCGCCAACCAGCCTCTAGGCTTACAAAACCGAGTATCCCCGGACCCCCGGCTCGGAAGTCAGCCCCGGCACTTGACGTGCCCGGAGATGGCAACCGAACATGTGGTTTGCGTAACTACCGGAGATCATTGCAGGTTTTAGTGTGCCGTGGCCGTGCCGTCGAATTCTTGTCATGTTGAATAACTGATAATTAATCAACGGGTGATGGCGATAATTCCTGGATTATTGGTCGGGATGGCATCGACCAGAATGGGCCGTGTCTTGTAAGCCATTTCGCCCAGCACAATATTTATCCCCGGGGGATATCTTCGCTCCTGCTGAGAGACACATGTACAAGACATGACGAGATGACGACCTTCCCCATCGTTAATCACCGGCAAAGAGCTGTCCTCTCTGCAGCCATTGTTTTCAGCGTCGTACCCACAACCGCCGTCCTTCTCCGCGTCGTCGCCCGCCGCATTTCAGCTCGGGCCTTGAACTTGAGCGATTACTGCGCTATCATTGCTGCAGCCTTGACGATAGCCCTCGAAGCAGTCAGCATTGCAGCCGTTGTCCACTGCGGCCTGGCATACGGACATGCCTCTGAGATCGTGGCACAGTTTGGCAGCAACCCGGTAGTCACGTTGCTGAAGCTCGTCATCCCGCTACAGTTCCTATGGACATTAAGTCTCGGATTCTCAAAGACTTCTATACTGCTTCTGTACTCCCAGATGTTCAAGACGGAGCACTATGTCGTTGTTGCGGTAAGAGTCACCATCATAATGAACGTGGTGTGGGCCGCTGGGACGATTCTCACAGCGTCCCTGATATGCCAACCTTTTTCAAAGCACTGGGACACTGTTTCCGGTGGCCATTGTGGAGATCAAGTCCGTTCTTTCATCATCATTGGAACGATCAATGTGGCAACGAATCTGGCTATCATCGTTCTGCCATTACCGGCGCTGTATAAGTTGCGCATGAGCATATGTAAAAAGCTGGTATTAATTGCTATATTCAGTCTGGGCTTCCTGTATGTCCGCCCCGTCGAAGCACTGCTCTTATTACTGTCCGAGACTGACTTGTTCCAACTGTTTCTAGCACATGCGTCACCAGTGTCATCCGCTTGGTCTGCCTCACGCACATGGATTTCACCGACCTGCCCTACAGCTTCACCTTGGCCAGTATTTTCGGTGGCCTCGAGCCCAGCATGGCCGTAACTCTGGCTTGCATTCCTCTCTTCCGGCCACTGATCGGCCGTTGCAAGTACAGGACAGGGGACAACCTTGGGTCTAGGGTTCCCAGGAGAGAGCAGTTTGAGCCTCTTGGTGACGATGCTGGCGGCGAACAACTGCGACTTCGTCCCCTAGGCTTCAAGCATCAGGCCGAAGTCTCGGCCATCTCGGTAGGGAACGGCAGCGGCGATGAGAGCAGAGATAACCGTGAAGTCGAGGCCAAGGTGGACAGCGGACACACGCCGGGGATCTTGGTCAGCAGGGAGTGGGAGGTGACGAGATGAAGTTACCGTCGGCAACATTGGGATAGTCTCATCTATCCGTTTCACAAATATCACGCGTTTCCTTAGTGCCTCGACGACCTTGCGGTATTCCTTTCATTCTGCATGAATGTAGTGCCGTACCTCTTGGTCACGACGACCCCGTCAGTCCTAAGTAGGTCACTGACGACTAATAACACAACGCTGAGATGCAAATCAACCGCCCCCCAAGACAGATGGCCCTGACAAATAAAGACACCAAACTCCAGCCAAATGCAAATCAACACGCTCTACACGTCCGCCACCTGCCCATTGTGCACCGGTCCATGACGCATATCCTTGGTTTCTATCACGGCCAGCACGTTAGCCATCATTCGGGTCACAAAGCCCCTTCCCACATCCTCTCTGAATAATCAGACACGAAGGGGGGGACGGTGATTGGTATGGATGGAAGACAACTCACCAAACCTTGCAGGATACGGCGGCTGGTACTGAGCGATCCTGCCCCGGCGCCCACATCCCAGGGCGAACCAGCAGATGATTCCAGGCACGGTGAGGAATGCAAACATCAGCACGGGGAAGAAGACGACGTGGAACATGAACTTCGCAGGCACCCCGGTGCCGTCGAAGGTCACCCAGTCGGTCGTGGCCGAGCCTGCTGCTGCTTCTATCGCGCCGCTCACCATGTCTGTGGTTTGGAGAGCTCGACTGGGTATTTTGGGGTAAACGTATACACGGGCTGATTGGTCGTGGACGAAAAGGGCAATGGGCCAGAGTTGTTTTTCTGGTCCGGTATGATGCTGGTGAGGGCTGCAGCTCTGCTCGATTGGGCGACGCGGCTATGAAATAAGAGGGTATCGTGAGTGAAGGTATTGTTTTACCGGCCGAGAAGCGAAAGTATAAGACAGTGATCAACGCCGCCTTCAGTGAATTGAAAATTAAAGCACAGCTTTTTATCGAGCCCAAAAGAAAGGAGCAAAACAGATCAGCGACACGTACGGGAGAGGGCGGTTGGTGGAAGAAGAGGCCCTTTCAAGAGGCGGACCCACGAGGGCCATGGGAACATGAAATCACCCCACGGTCCCAGAGACCAAGACAAAGTCACCCCAGGGCTCACGTCGCGTGGCCCCCCCTAACCGATATAAGCGGCACCCACGCCATCCTCGTTCTGGCCAAGGAGAGGAAAGGATGCAGAGAATCCGCTGGCGTCGATTGGCTGCCTGTCAGAATCGGGACCCAGCGCTGCGGCTCGGCCGCGCTGTCGGATCCCACAGCCCTGGGAGCCGATCATCCGAGCTGCAATTTAAAACCGTGCGATTGCCAATTAAATGGGTCGGTCCTGAGCGTCGGCGGGTTTCAGGAGGAGCTGACGTCCTGCAGAAGGAATGGTTGTGGGCATGTTGGGAAACATACGCGTGTGAAAAAAACGGATGGTGTTTATTGTTCCGAGTAGCTTCTCGGACCTGCCTCAATTTGTTTGTCCTGGGCGCGAAGATCATAATCACTTGTTTCTGATCACCCAAAAGTTTAACCGGGTGCGTCCGCCCGTTAGAGAAAGATGGGGCTCCACTGTAAACGAGACGGACCCCTGGACAGATAAGCGAGAGCCTCCTTGGGCCAGGATTAAGATGCGAATGGGGCCACGTGGGAATAGAAGGAACACTGGAAAAGACATCCGATTGCTGGGCAGGGGTAGCGAATAAATAGAGGGCTTGGACTGGAACCACATTTTGACCGATGTCGAAGCCTAATACGGGAATCGTTTGGCATCGCTTTGTATTGAGGGGCCTCGATTGAGGCGATAATGCTCATTTCCCCAATTATTGTGCAGTCTCGGTGACAGTTTATGAACTCGCCAAGAGATCCCACAGCGCATCCTTTTCGACGTACTCGTGGTGGATGATGTTCACCAGCCACAGGCCGCTCTTCATCTTCTCCAAGAATTTTGAGCTCTCCGAGCCCTTGCCATAGACCTGCGCCCACTCGCCCCAGATGCCGAATGCCTCCTCCGCCCAGGCCCGGAAGCTGACCTCCTCGATGATCGTGGGCGTGATGATCTCCTTTCCGGGGAAGACGCCCCACGTCACCGCGTTGGTGCCCGCCTCCTTCATCTCAAGGTCTAGCCCGCCGCTGAAGTCGGACGACAAGAAATCACCAGCAGCGTTCGCCGCGTAGAACCATATGCTGTCCTTCATCTCGGGGTTTGACAACTTCTCATACAGCCTCTTCCAGTCGTCAAAAGGGCAAAAGAACTCGACGAACGCCTTTTGGAAGACGAATCCGTTGGCCGGTCCCCACCCAAACGTCGGGTCTGAAGACCGCAGCCCGTTGACGGCAGGCTGCGATGCTACCGTCCACCAGCCGCGAGTATTCAGCTCGATGAGCCGATCCTTGATCGTGCCGGTTTCGGCGTTGAACTCCTCCTCGCTCCAGGGTATTGCCGAGAGCTCACCTCTCAGGTGGCGGATGAATAACGTGTTGATATCCTCCACCGCCTTGGGAGCCCCCCAAAGCCTCTGCGCCTGGGTCACGGACATGTGCAGGCTCACGCCGTATCCGTCGATCTCGCCGTATGCTGGCGAGCGAGCATCACCCCATCGCCCGTTGGGGAAGTCGTCCCAGGTTGCCTCGCGTCCCATAATCCCTTCGCCCTCCGAAATGGCCAGGGTGTTAACCCGGCTATGGACTGGATCGAAGGGCCGTGATGCTTCCAGCTGCGTGGCCTCGTACTCTGGGTTCGAGGGGTTGCGGTTCTCGCCGGAGATGATGACCCGATTGCGCGGCTCGGATGAGACGTTGGACTGGCGGCGTGAGGAATGACCGATAGCGAGATGTAGCTGTGAAGAGTGGTTGGATCCCGAACCGTTGACTTCGATCTTCGGCACCAGGGGTATTAGGTCGTCCATCACCGCTTGCTCACTAGGTGTCTCTGGGGGTATCAAGTCCGTCCGCTCCAGGATGAAAGAGACGGCCTTTTCGAGATTGAGCGTGTAGAAGTGGAATCCCTTTGGTCCTGGTGTCCTACTCTTAATTTCCCTGATCTGCTCGACCAGCTCACTCAGGATGTCGACACCAACTTGCTTCACCTGCTCGTCATCCTTCTTCACGTCTTCCAGCCGTGCCATCAGGTCGTCGGGTATCCTGGCATGGCTCAGCTTCGTCGTCCTCTTGATCATCTGGTAATTCTGTATGGGCATGAGGCCCGGGATGATGATGGTGTCCTTGAAAGCGCCGCTTGGGTGCTCCCGCAGCGTCTTCTCAAACTTGTCGTACGCCTTGATGTCGAAAAAGAGTTGGGTCATGACGAAGTCTGCTCCGGCCTGGACCTTCTCTACCAGCGACGGTAAGTCGTGCTCCATACTCTGGCCCAGAGGGTGGCTCTCATCGGCATGGCCCTCGGGGTATGCAGCGACACCAATGCAGAAATGGTCGCCGTGGTTCTTCCGTATATAGCGCACCAAGTCCACCGCCCATGTGAACTCGTCATCCCCCTCGTCGTCATCTTCGTTCTCGTCCCGGTACTCCTCTTTGCGTGGCGGATCACCTCTTAACGCCAGTATGTTCCTTATGCCCAGTACCTTCGCATCCTCCAAGGCCTTGTCGATGAGCCGCCGGCTCATGTTGGTACACGTCAGATGCAGGCAGGTTGTCAGGCCCAGCTCGCGCTGGCATATCTCGGCGAGCTCCATGGACTTCTGTGCCGTCGAGCCGCCCGCGCCCCAGGTGACGTTGACGAAGGTCGGTTTCAGGGCCCGGGCCATGCGCTCCAGACGGGATCGCAGGTTGGCAAAGCCCATCTGGGTCTTGGGAGGGAAGAACTCGAGGGAGAAGTAGTTGGCATCGGGCGGCAGAGCCGCGATCTTGTCGGTGATCTTGTCCATGACGGCGGCGATATGGTTCCCGGACGGCTGCAGCGTGCGAGACGGGCAGAGAGACTGGACAACAAGAACAACGACGATGGCTCACGTCGACGCAAGTATAGCAGTACGTGGGGGAACGCGTCGCTCCGTTGTCGGCAGTCAAACAGCCACGTGCGGTTTCTCTAGCCCGCGAGACAACCTAGGACAAGGTGCGATGCAACAATGAGAGACCAATTGAGCGAGTGGAGGGGAGTAATCAAGCAAGCACGACAAATTTTTGAATAAGGGAGGGAAGGCGTGACGTCTCAATGGCTTGTTCTGGCAAAGATCTGATTGTTGGCTATCGCGCTCCCGCCGCCCCGCCGTCACCAAGTGCCAAGTGGGGGGTCCCCTCCACCTGGGCAAAGTCAAACTGGCCCAGGGGATTATCATAGAGCCGCCGGATAGACTCTGGTATCAAGATACTCATTATCTCAAAGATTTGCCGGCTGCTAGAGCAAGACAAGCAGCGAGGATTGAAAAACAATCTCTCTGAGAGGATGCACGTCACTGGTGCTGGGGCGAAATCGGCAGACCCCGCTGACCTTCATTCTACCTATGTATTGCGCTTTGTCGTGTACAGGCTAGCAGTAAGTTACCAGGTCAAGGAGACAACAGCCCCGCCGGCGTAAGCCCGAAAGGGTCCAAGGCTAGCTACTGTGTACATTTCTATCGTGTGCAGACGTCGCGACACAAGGTTTGATAGAGCCAAAAACAGAGTTACATCCACAGTCGGCAAGACGATCCGGGCCGAATGTCTTCAGATCTCTCTTGCTCCATCGCAGCTGGCAGCTGCAGCGGCCCGAGGGGATGTGCTACCAACAGTCAGCCTCCGCCACCGGCAAACGAAGCAGGGCTCATCGAGCTGGGTCGTATAGTGCTGGTCAGACATAATAGGTTGCCATAATCTCTTCTCTTCCAGCTCAACCACGACATGTCGCGGCTCCTGGCGGATGCCCCAGACACTCAGGCTGAGCATTCAGCTTACCAGATGATTGATGTTGCATCACAGCAGGAGGTGTAAAGGGGTGAACATGATGGGATGGACTTACGCTTCACCTGGCACTGCATGTGACGACCCGGCACGTAACAAAGCACTGGGTCGTGCAGTCTCTGGTATCGTCTGTCATTGGACTGGAAAGGAATGGTATGTCTGTACCGTCAGGTCGTCATCAGATCCTGGGATGCCACGCATATAGGGGCCCTCATAATGACGGTTTTAGGGCACTAATTTCAAGTCTAGCTTGTTTGATCTAGACCACAGCTCGAATTTGCCAGTACAGAGGAAGAGATTGCTATGCTGGCGGTTATATGAGTGGGTGGTCGCACGTTGAAGAAAGGAAGAGAAAGCCCGAAAGAAGCGCGCCAGCTCGCGCCCAAGAAAAAGTTGGGAATCGTCCGGCAGAATAATTGGGGTTCTCACCGCTTTGCCGGAACTTGGCGGGTACCTGGGTACTTCTGCCCAAACGCATTCACAGCAGATGCCCATCTCAGTAACTGCCTGCTGGTGACCAAATGGAATCTGGATAGAGCGCATGAAGACTCAAGACCCGTGTATGTGAATACTACTAATATAGACCGAGCATGGACGCCGACGATACTACATGTAGGCCACTGGCACTGCTGAGTGCAGTTCGGATGGCTTATTTATCAAGGCGAACCAGCTTTGGGACGGGAATGCGGCCAGGATACTTGCTGTGGCCCTACATGTGCCGTAGTCCGACGAGTCCCCTCCTCCCCCTACCTGGAGGCTGTCCCAAGGGAGGATAGCCTATGAGTAGATAGCCAATGAGTGGATATCCCAGGGGATGTTATCCCACTGGAGGGTATCCTAAGGGAGGTAATCCCACAGGAGGCAGGAGGGTACCCCAGAGGAGGCTATCCCACTGGAGGGTAACTAGAGGAACGTGTCAAGCCGATACCTTGTCAAGTCCGAGCTTGAAGGACATATGCCGGATAAGATATTGAATACGGCTGATTACCTAATACCCGAGGAGGCGGATTGCTCGACTTGGGATTAGTAACTACCTAATTAGGTTAGTCATTTCTCTCAATTTCCTTACGTAGATACTTCTCAGATTTCTGACATCAGCACCACTTGCTGATAGCCTATACTCTTTTCCACTACGATCATACCTAGGTAGATCTGACTGCACGGTCGCCTCACATACCACCGATGCTGACACGCTCGTTTACGTGATTCAAGATGTCGGAACGCAAAGTCCTCAGTAAGTACAGCTCGATTCCTCACTTGCATCATCCGCTTTATGCCTAGGCAGGCCCCTGGCGAGCCTCGGGAGCCTGGAGTTCTGCCACTTGATCCTCGTCATGAGCAGAGCAAACTAACAAGTTCTACAGCGAAATACTACCCTCCCGACTTCGACCCGGCGCAGTTGACCAAGAAGAAGGGCCCAAAGCAGGTCGGCCCCAAGGTCCAAACCGTCCGTCTCATGGCCCCCTTCAGCATGAAGTGCACCAGCTGCGGCGAGTACATCTACAAGGGCCGCAAGTTCAACGCGCGCAAGGAGACGCCCGAGTCCGAGAAGTACCTGGGCATCCAGATCTTCCGCTTCTACATCCGCTGCACGCGGTGCAGCTCCGAGATCACCTTCAAGACAGACCCCAAGAACCAGGACTACACGTGCGAGCGGGGCGCCAAGCGGAACACGGAGCCCTGGCGCAAAGTCGAGAATGAGAACGAGACGGAAGAACAGAGCCTTGACCGGATCCAGCAGGAGGAGGAGGAGGAGCGCAACGCCATGGAGGAGCTCGAGGCCAAGACCATCGACGCCAAGCGGGACATGGCCGTCGCCGACGCCCTCGACGAGATCAGGACCCGCAACGCGAGGATGGAGCGCGCCAACCACGACGGCATGCTCGGGGACGCCAACCTCGCCAGGCCGGACGACGACATGAGGCGCCGGGAGGACGAGGAGGACGAGGAGGCCTACAGGAAGGCCATCGCGGCCGCCAAGGCACAGCAGGAGACCTGGGAGGTAATGGAGGAGGACGACCAGGCCACAGGGGATTCATTATCGGGGAGCAACGGCAACGGAAACGGAGCCAAGAGGAAGGCGCCGGAGGAGGAGACCTCGGCTTCTTTCAGCTTCAAGCGGCAGGCCAAGAAGAAGGAGCAGGTGCTCATCCCGGGCCTCAAGATGGGGCCGCCTCCTGTGCCCGCTGCCAAAACCGCACCGGCTCCGGCAGCGGCCAAGGCCAAGGCGGTTCTAGTTGATTATGGATCAGACAGTGATTAAGCATGTGTGTGTTACGGCGTCTAGGAGTCAAAAGCTACGATACCCAAAATGGTTCAATAATTTCGATTATCCTGGTGGATAAGGCGGGGTACCGCAGTCAGTCTGTCCGTCCGTCAGATCAGCTGCTTCAGCAACATACGCGCCACGCGTGCTGAAAGGGGGGGGGTGTCCGGAGTTAATAGCGATAAACACGTAGCACACCCACAGCGCGCCAGCCAGCTGGGCTCAACTAGCCCGTCAAACCGACTGACATCCCCACGACAACAAACCCACCCGTGGAGATTGGGTGGATCCAGCAAGAACAGGCTTTTGGGCGTGGGCGCGACGACCATGGCGCTGGCACCGAGTCAAAAGTGTGCATACGCACAGTCGACTGTCACCCCATTTGTGCTGCTACGCCGGGCTAAGAATGCAATCAAGGCAAGGGGGTCGGGCCTATCCTCCTCCTTGGACACAGGGGTGGTACGGTACTGCGCGGCCAGGTACCTAAACACCAGTTCCCAGTTCCGTCGGGGGAAGAGGGGAGAGGTCCTTGAGACGGCCACGATGCCCAAAAGCTGACGAGAGATGGCCGCGCGGTGTCGTGAAGAGGACACAAATTGCGGGAACAAGACACAAAATGTGGTCCGGGCATATGGACTTTTTTTTTTTTTGATTACTTGCTAACCATGAGACACGTTGCGACGTGATACTCCGCATTAAATAACGGGAAACCCCCAGGCCTGGCGTAGCAGTGTCTGGGTTCGGCGGCCGTTACTGGTCTCTCCGCCTGAAAGGACCTTGGAGAACTGTACGCACTTTCCCACGTCCTGCACGCCCGGGTGTTTCCGCCCCCCTCGGCAGCAGGTTGTCATTGTGTGTGATACGGTTGGTTGCTTCTTTACCCGGGGGAAGCACTCGCCGAAGTGAGCAGCCAGCGCAAAGCCATGACATCGTGGGGAGGGGAAGTTCGCCATAGTCGCGGATCTATCCTCTGAGGAAGCCCATTCAGGGCTGCCCGAGCTGCCAGGGCGTGCGGGCACAGTGGGTAGCCACCCGCAAGGCAGACAGGGAAACCGGGCGGGCGGGTCGGGGGCAACCAGGGCTGCGGATCATGGAGGTTCTTCTTGCAAGCCCACGACTGGGTGTACACACCACCGACATCGAAAAGCAGGAATCTACGCTGAGCTAGACCTGCTTCTTGGCAGAACCTGCGGCCGTGACAGTGACCCCGGCTGAGGTCACAAAATGGAGATGGGGAGGGGGGTCTTTGTAAGGACCCATGACGCACCGTAGAAATCGGTCCATAGAAAATACTCGCACGCACCGATTACCGGGTGCAGGTTGGCAGAGGTGGGTAGAGGCCTGCCGCGTTGACAGCCGCAACTTTGATAGCATGTGAAGTGGACTTGGTTGATCGGGAACGATCGACTGATGGTTACACTATCACTGCGGAAAGAAAGGCAACGACAGTTCAAACACACTCGGAAAACAGATCATGAGTTGAAGATAATAGTATTGAATCAACGCTAAATAATTTGGCGCTGAATGTCAGGCGCTGTATAAGAAGGACCGGCCTTGTGGCGGCCATCAGACCCTTTCTCTTCGCTCCTGGTAATGCTCGTGGGTCACCGCCCAAATCACCGCCCAAATCTGCGTGTATGGAACTCCGCTTCCTTGTTGGGCAAACACGTGCCTGGTGTAACCCCGTTCGTAATGATGATGATACAGGTCTTTGTTGCATGTTTTCTTGTGTAAGACAACGTCAGTGTCTTATCACGAACCGGGGATTTTTGGCATAATTTCGCCGGTGTGTTGAGTCAGGACTGTCGTTTGCTTTCCCGCTCGGAGTGACATGTTTCCTTGCCAATGTGCGTTGTGTTGCCTCACAACGCTTTTTTTTTTATACATCGCTCAGCATCTTATCGCTGTGCGTGGCGGTGGTATTGGTCTAAAAATTGAAGCCTGACGACTTCTTCGCTGGCGCAAATCACGTATGGTGGTAGTCGTCGGGAGAACTTGATGCTTGATGCACGCCATTCGGCATTGATGGTGTGCCGGCGCCGCGTTGACCACTGCTGCGCGATGTGTTGCTGCGGCTCCGTCGGTCGGATGTGCCAGAGAAGGCCTCCATTTGTCTCTTTGTGTGTTGGAGCATTATGCGGGAGTATGATCCAATATCAGTGGGTGGTGGCGGCGAGTTGGCCATGTTGACGGAGAAGGAGTCTTCCTGGGACGACATTCTGAGGAGAGGCATATGCGTTGTTGTAAATTCAGACGGTGGTTGTAGATGCGAAGCGTATGAAGAAGTGATGAAGACGACTTTGGCTTCGTGGCAGTAGATAGGCTCGAGATTGGTGCGAGTGCAAAAATGGGAGGGGAAAATCTGGGTGGGCAACCTCTGTTATATTGAATGAGAATCCTGATGGAGGTAGAGATAAAGTTTTGGAAGAGAAGGAGTCCCTGGGATGAATCAAGTTTATATAAAACTAGGCATGCGGAAGCTTATTTGGGCGAGAAGCAAGGCAGAGAAAGACTCGGGCAGCCGTTCAGGCAGCCCTGACCAGGACCCTTCCTTCGTCTCCAGACCCTCTCATCAGACTAGTCCACTAGAAATAGAGGAGAAAGACTGAAGCCGTTAGCGTTGCTACCTCCACGCCCCCAGCCCCTCCTGCAGCGGTCCTGGGAGTGGGATCGACACCTGTGGGTGCCGTGTTTGGCCAGACTGTCTAACGCATGGCTGCACAGAATGTCGTAACCTAGCATGTGCGAGCGAGGGTCCACAGGGATCGTCGCCACTTGCAGGGCTAGGTGATGTAGCCGCAGACCAGGCGCGGCTCCGGAGTGGTGGACGATGATGCGCCCTGCATGGTCCTGCCGAACCTCACAGGCGACGCTAGGACCACGGAGGGTCTGATGTACATGACGGCGAGAGCGTGGGTGTGCGAGACCCTGCAGATCGGCGACGGCACTGAAGTCATGGGCTACATCAGTGCCCGTTGGCCACAGACTGGCCACAGCTCGCAGTAGCCCGTCCGAGAGGAATATCTGGACGAATGTCGTCAGACGCAGCGCAGATCAGCAGGTCACCAAAGGCACTTGCCGGACGGAGCAGGTTAGCCCGTAGTTGGTAAACGAAACATAGAGTACTGTGAAGACAGAAAACCAGGCACGAGGTTTCCTCAGGTGCGAGTTTGGGGACGGCCAGGCGGCCTGGACTGTGCGAGACAATGACCGGCGCACGAGCACTGGTTGTCCAGGCGTGCCAGGATGCCTGGGTGGGATGCCTCGAGATCTACGCAGCCTTTCCGCCCCAGGACTCGCTTCCACATGATGTCATTGGCTGGCGAGAGGGACGGAGGACGGCCTGGCGCTCTGGACCCGGCGTACTCGATACATAGACTGCAGGTATTCCAGGGTTTCCCCAGAGCAACTGTGGGCCACGGCAAGAAGCTCACTGGCTGTCGCAAGGCTGATCATGGCCTACACAGTATGCAGCATGTGTCAGCTGTGGTGTAGAGGAGCTGGGCAGCTGGGCAGCTGGGCAGTGAGAAGCTGGGCTGCTGCCAGGTGGGTAATCTCTGGGGGGACTGGGTAGTTTCTGGCCGTGCCCAGACGCAATGGCAAAGTTGGCACGAGTTGGCAGGTTTTGATCCCACTTGCATGGAGAGGCCTTGTGCGGCCATGCCCCGAGCGTGTTTCCCCCGATGGCATTTCGGAGCACACAGAAACCCGTGATTTCGGCTGTCGACGTGAGGCTCTAAGCCTGTGGAACTTCGAAGCCATCGCGGATGCTGCTGGCGCACCCAGAGCTGGTTTGGGGGACCTTTGACACTTGCCCTACTGTCCCCGACTGCCCTTCCTGCCTGTCTCGAACTGGGCGATACAGGACTGCAGGTACTTCAGCACATGTTTCCAGTACCGCACGGGTGCTGGGCGGCTGAGGCGACAGAAGAGGCGGGAATTGACGACAGTGGTTCGACATTGCTGGGCGGCGGTCACCACCAGCAGGAAGCCGACTTTGCACGAGTGAGGTCAGAAGTGACGGAAGGCGTGCCACCCCATCGCAGCTGGCAGCTACGTCATCGGCACGGAATCGGAAACGGGTATTAGGTCAGCCGTCTGGGGGGCAGGGGGGTGGCCAGTAATCCTACCCGCAGTGCTGTTGGTACCGGAGGCATGGCAAGGTGTCAAGGGTGTGTGGAAGCTGTCAGGGGTCCACGGTAGTCTAGGCCCAAGGGGAGCCAAGGGGGGCCCGGAAGCCAGTGCCTGCTCCGCTGCATTCAGGGTCCTTTCTTTCAGGGACCCCAGCTCTTTCTTTCCGCCTCAATCCTCCGTACCACCCGACCGCATGCCATTTCGTGCCTATTGCTGATCTGCCTGCCTGTTCGACGTCAGGGTTGACGTCTCGCGTGTTTCAACAATGCCATCTACGAACCCACCACAACGCCAGATCATCCGCGCCTTTGACGTCGCTCGCCACACACACACACACAAACAGCACCTTGTAGACTGCACCTGCACACAATGCTGGACCTCCATGCGCGCTGGCGTGCAATTTGAGATCATGCTGCCCGTCAACGCGGCCGAGGGGACATATGTGTAAAGTACCGTCCAGACAGTCAGACAGTTGACTGTGTAGTAAAATTCTGCTGCCCTGAGACGACGTCTTCCTCCTTTCGGATCCGGGTTGACACGCCACAGACGCACCAAGGGTCCAGAGCTGTTTCCCACAATCGGACAGGCATGCCTGTTCGTGCCATGACCTGGCTTTCGGGCTTCGACATGCCGAGTCCCTATCCAAGAGTCTACTGCGCAGGACATGCAAACAGCCCAGGCATGCATACGCCAGTGCGAAGTGTACATACTCATCATGTCATCCTAGCCTACAGTATCAGCAGCATTATCCTTTCTTTCAACCAGCTAGCCGGCATGACTTCACGGCCCAGCCCGTCGACACACTTCATCCACACGCTACTGCGCCTACCCTGTCCTCTGTCCTTCGCCGCCCCTCGACCCTCAACCGTCGTCATTCGACAGCTGCAGCTCTAGCAACGCTCCTTGACCTCTTCCCTACTGCAAGGCTGGAGCATTCCAGCCGGCACACGTGATGACGTCCACTCGTTGCTCCGATTTCGACTAAGAAACCCCGATCCCAAGATCGCGAACTGGTCAGTGGTCTTCCACACACGCGCACACGGCCCGCGTTGCGATATGTGAACTGAACTTCCTCCGCGCGGGACAGGCACACGGTGCTGGGGGTTTGATCCAAGCCCATGTGATGATTGCGTTGCCAGGGCACCTGTCTGAGACACAAGCAGGGCGTCGACACCATGGGCATTTCAAAATAACAAAAACACATCACGCCCAACCTGACGTTGACATAATTCGCCACCGGGACGAGTTTCCACGTTCTTGGCGTAGTATCTGGCCGTCGGCCTGTAATCCGCCTCCGCGGTCAATCTCTACACCGAGGAACTGATCTCGCGCGCAGGACTACATCAAATCTTTCATCTATCATTTCTACAGTAATATTGTCCGTTCACAGCCATTTGATGTGTGTGCCGTCGAAGGCCAGGCTTCAAAAAGTCAGCGATGCACATCATTTGCCTTCGTCTTCTGACAAGTGGAGGGGATCTCTGTGCGGACGTCATTTATCGAGACTGATGTAATTGGCACCGGCCGTCAACCCCTAAACTGCGGCGCTCCTTTGGGATTCTGTGTTAAAATGGAGGCTGACGGAAGATGCCAGTATGACGCCATTTCGACCTGTTCACAAAACCCCCGAATGAATCTACCAACCATTGTCAACACACATTCAGCGCTTGTTTTCGTATCTGCACACCCAGATGAGACTTTCTGCAAGCAAGACGTCACTCTAGCGTCGGGGGAGGAGGGTTGGTGGGGGGGGGGGGAAGCCACCTCACATCAATCAATAATCAATATCTCACGGTGATGACGAGGTGGGTAACCATTCCGCACCGATGCGTGCTTCATGTCATACCCCGTAGGCCGACTGTTGATACCCCTGACGTTGCTATTCATCCGCGACTGTCCCCGCTAGCAGCAACGTTCAGATGGCGTTGGGGGAACGGCGATGACGAGTCGTCGATGGCATCGAGCCTTTCTCACTCACCGGAAACATGAGCTAGTCCACAAGTAGCCAGCAACTGAGCGATGCCGCTCGCTTGTTATCGGTGGCTCTTGGTCGTGAGCGACGTGGAGTCAGTATTCAACAGGGTGTGTGATTGGAAGTCGCAGGTACAGGCCCTGTCTGCCTGCTCGTCATAGCCGTAATAGCATCAAACCAGCCGTCGAGGGAAATGTATGCCCTGTTCGCGAGCACCCTCGTCTCTGCTGGAACACAATATCCCACTCATCAAATCGTCCCGCCGCTCTCTCGCCTCCTCGGGGAGGATTCCAACGATCTGCGAAGTTTGCAGTCGAACATACCCGTCTATCTTTACCACAAGCCCCTACAATGTCAAAACGGGTAGGAAAACACTTCGTGGCGTGTACCACAGCACACCGAAGGAATGGCCCAGCATAGCCTACATTAATTCAGATGGCCAGGTCGGTGCTTTGGCCATCTACTTCTTTGCTATGATGCAGCTGGTCAATTTATTTTTGTCAGGCATCACTTCTGGCGAAGACCCATGACGGCTCTCCTCGAGTCATTACGAATCACAATGACATCTGTCGCCTCCCTAACATGGTTCGCCCTTCTTGTGGTTCTGATTGTCGTCGATAAAAGCTGGGTGGTTGGAAGCCTCAATGCACAGCACGAGCCATTATGATTCATGGGCAACTTGTCAGCCATGCCACTCACAAGCCTAACAAATTTCTAGTTCCGCCCAAACTGCGACCTCGACCGTACCGGTGCCTCCCTGATACTTGGTTGCCGTGGTGTTGTGTATCAGGCGGAAGAAGGTTCATTCTGACCCGAGGCGGGTGCCCGAAACGTCCTCGGGTGCAATAGCGTGTCATTTGGTTCCTCACGTTGATCACCCCAGGGTCGGTCTACCACATCGATGCTACACATACGCCGTGGACTTTGCCTCAAGCGAGGCTTTGAGGGAAACCTCGATACGCCGACGTCGAACGTCTCAATTTGCACAAGCGGGCCACAAGAGTGGTCTCCTGGACCTGTCTAGATGGGTTCTAATTATGCTGTGAGGTCAATGGGGTTTCGCGTCGGACACAACAACCTTTCGAATATCGAAAATTCGCAGTCGAAGTCGATGTGAAGATGCCCCGCGGCTTATGGAACCGAGACGCAGAGCAGTCACATATAATTTAGGGATCGCGATCATGAAAGAGAGAAAGAGTCGATGAAAGAGAGAAGGAGCAAACACTCTATGATCAGGTCAGCAAGCCCAGCTTGGCTAAGACCTGGCTGATGGGAGTGGCATTCAATTTTACATGGCGGATATTCGAAATGCCCCTGACGCTAAGCACTCCTGAAGACAGAAGTTCTTGCCACTTGCCATCATATTATCCGGTTTCCGAACTCTGGCGTCTTGCCGTCGACAGCTACCTTGTACAGGAAAGCCGGACTTATCGCGGAAAATTGCTACACCCCTCTTGGCTGACGCTGTGTCTTGTCGTCTGGTCTTCGAACTTCATTACCATGTACAGTGTACTCAAACTAGCAGACTATCATCTTCGATCGAATCCCTTCATGAGCGAACAGTACATTAATGTGACGTCATGCCTCCGTATTGTGTCTTGTCTGGCCTGTGTCTCTGGCCACCGGCCAGGTCTAGTGGCTGACGATCTTGACTAGTGGTTTCCCTCAACTATGGGTTTCAGTGGCTCTACCGGACCAAATTGTCTGCAAATCTGCCCATGTGATAGATAATCCGACCCCCTTCCAAGGAGTTCAAAGCTACTTCCATGAAGTCTCACTGTAATTATCCTGCCAACCAGCCGACTGCCAAGGTTGCGTCCCCCCATTCCCCTTACCTGGCTGGGCCCTAAAGCTACTGAGCAATGAAGTAATATGCCGGATTTTGCTGTGCGGATGAGAGGCTCCTGGAAGTGGTGTCCGAGGACAAGTGAGTCGCTGTCCTCGGGTCTTCCTCGGTAGTGCCTGTACTCGAGCATCTACTGTCACTGTCGCCCAAAATCCACGGCTGGTCAACATGCTGCTACTTTCTGCCCCTGTCAGGTTCTGATAGAAGTGATGACTCCAATGTTCCATATCTGTGGTTCCATTGAAGAACCAAAGGTCTCCGCTGCAATCAGGACTATGGACCTCAATGATGACCCTTGATGGAGTATTTTAAGATCGTGTAGTCTATTTGAATTACAACTTCCTGCCTTGAGCATTCATCCATGCAGTTAAATTGATCTATTATAGCTGCCGCGGTTGCCGCATCAGGCAATGCTGTGGAATCTGGCAGCGATGCATCAGACAAAGACATCAAGACACACGTACGGGTGAAGATCCAATCGGATCTATTGCGGATGCTCTGGGCGTCCCTTCAGACTCGGCGGTCAGCCTTGACACAAACATACATCTCAAACTTGCAGTAGCAATGCGAATCGGGCATTTTTATCCAATCCGAGAAGTACTCGATTATTCATCGCACGGAATCTGGAGACGAACAGGAACCATGACTTGACCGGTCACATTGCGTAACTACAAGGCGAGAATGCTTCCCAAAAAGTCATGGCTGGCAGACTTCCAATCTCCAATCTTGCCTCATACCTCTCGAAACATGTGGAGATGTGTTTCATTGTGTTCAGAGACAACGGGATGACAGAAACGCTAGTGACGATTATTCTGATATCGAACGATGGCTAGAGAACACAGCCGAGGGTGTGACACTTGTAAGGAAGAGCCTCACAGAGACTGTCACCAAATTATTGGAGTACACTGGGTTCGACATCAAGGAGAAAGCCAGTAATGATTCAATCACTCCTGAAGCTTCATATTTCCCTATATACCGCAAGCGACACCACGCAATCGAAGAATTTCTTGCCACCTTGGTTGTGGTGCATTAGTACGATGTCTTGGTGGCTGGCTTCATTCTTAGTCTAGCAGAGTGCCTATACTATGCTTGGCAGTCCCGGCATTACTGTTATCTGCTTGGCGAATGACTGTCTTGCTATGGGTATGTATTAGTGAGTTTCCTATAACACGACCTTGTTTGCCTTTCCTATGATTTCAGCTAGTGATAGATGCCTTATGCTATTCTATGAGTGAGCTTTTGTAATCGTTGAGCGTAGGGCGTGTTCCCTGTGTCAAGTAGTGCAGCGGGACATGGGATGTCGGTCTGCGACTTTGCCTATAGGTTCCGACCAAGGCTATCCTGGACGGAGCTATCTCAAGAATTCCATACTAAGAGTACTGAAGGAGTCTATCCCAAGAAGATGTAAGTAAATTATCCCGACGAAAAGTCCGGAAAGAGGAGGACAATATAAGAAACTTATCTTCACAAGTGCATCTGCGTTCTACTACCGTCAGTGTTAAGCACGAAGCTGTCAGACACTGGAATTTGATGGAAAATCAGGTTTTGTTTTCTCACACGCCAATTCTGAATGGTGAATAGATGGGTTGCATTGGCGCTCTCGAACCAATCATGCTGGTGAAAGGTGTCAGCTTTTACTTCCCGTCCGTGATAAGCGACCCGTAGGCTTTACCTTTTTCGTAGCGGAGATGACGGCGGCACAAATAGTGCACTTTCCTACGTCACCGCAAAAGATGTGTATATCAATACTTAAATATGGTCATGTTGCTCTACGAAATTCGATCACTCGACAATTTATGACAAAACCACAACATCAATACTGCCCCCTCTCGTCACTACGTTGAACATCTAGCAGGTTTAGAGTTGCTAAATGCAGCGGCTGAGGACTAGTTCTAGTGCAAAATGTGTTTTGGTGTAGGTTACACCAAATCAAGTCAAGATCGACTCTTAAGCGCCGTTACTAACTCTCTGGCTGCGAGTTGCATAGCGACTAGCGGTTTTATTGACACCTCGTAGAAAGCCAAGCTCTTTCTCAAGACCGCCAGGTGAAGAAGCGGTTTTCCCTTCTCCTCCGGGCACAGAGGACGGTGAGAGGGGCAAAGGGAGGAAGCACCACCGTGAGCCTGGATGGTATCAAGCGAACATCATGGCGACCGAGCTCAGCGGTGTGAACCCCTATGATAAATCCAGGGACCCAGATAGACCGCAGCACCACTACGGCGGAGGGTGTGGTCATGACGGCCCACGTACCAGTTGCCCGGTCCACGGGGACAACTGCTGCTGGGGAGGAAATGAGGACACTCGGGTTGGTAAAAGCGAAAAGTGAGCGCCTGTATATAAGTCAATGTGTCTTTCATGCTTCTTGTGACTTAGATGTTTGCTCAATTCAAGGTGTATTTGCGGCATGGAACAACACCAGGAAATAATCGACTGAATTCTGAGTTTGGTCAGGTGCGCGATTTCTACTTTTCTTCTGACGAAATTCCACGTGCGGCGCATTCTATTGTCCATAGTGTTCCGAGATCAAGTTTCTTTCAGGAAGCGCGAGTTTAAGCTTTGCATGCAAAACTTAGAAGCAAGATTCAGACACCTCAAAATGTATTGTACTCGGCCACAATGACAGTATTATTAAGCTCAGGTCCTTCTCTAATAGCCTATAGCCTTAATTCTGTATGGGCTCCCAGCCGCAGTATGAACAATATAAAGAAAGCTGTAAAAAGAGAGAGTGGCGCAAAGTACGGCACAAATATTGAACCCAGGACCATAATGACGACAACCCAGCTCAGGATCTTGGGTATAGATAGACTTTGGCTGACATGGAAACCCCAGCCGTAATTCATCGCTTCCTTCTTGACGCCGACAGGTGTCCAAAGTTTCGGAATGCCATCAAGTAAAGCCCTGGAACCGCGACCAATTTCGGGATACCGAATCCCCTCCAACAGTATGTGGGCGTATACTCGCATCTGGATATCTATTGCTGCGCCCTCTGGGCACTTGTACTCGTATCCACCACAGACATCTCGGAGGTCGGGCAGGCTGCTTATGTCTGTTTCTTTCACTTTGTTACTGCTGTTGGATGGGAAATGGAACTATACTGCAGTCAGTATTTTTGGACATTCATCCGGATGTTACGTCTTGAGACATACTCTGGTCAACTCGACTTGATGGTAAGACCATGGTAACATCTGGCGCATCCAATTTCCCGCTGCTTTGTCTAGCATGCGTCGAGCCCGGACAAATAACTCGAAGTCATCCTGCACGCGCCCCAGGAATCCAAGGGTCAAAAGCTCTGTTTCGCTCGTTGACGAGGGATATCCCTCGATGCACAGATGGCTTTCCAACCGCTGTGCTGTGTCACTGTCATCGGGAGCGTTCTGCGACCGACTACTTCTGAGACTTCCCGGAATTTGCCAAGACAAGGGGAGAATTCGAGCCCAGGCAGCGGCAAATGATCTAGCTTTTCTGGCAAAAATGATAGCCGGATTCCCTGATTGAAGCGCAGGCTTGTTGATCAGAGGTCTTCCGCGGATATCTTCAAGATACCCGCCGCATCTCTGTGTTTCGTCTTCGTCAAGGTAGACTGACATTGGCTGTCCGTTATACTGTATCAAAGTCAGCTGCAGGCCCTCCTGTTCGTAGCAATGGATGGCTTTGCAATATACTCACCGTCCATACCAGTCGGGATTGCGAAAGCCTCATGGGTTGCTTCATCGGAGGCAAAGGATACCAATCAAGCTCCATCTCCAGTGCTCTCTCCAACCAAAGTCGGCTTTCATCAAAATATTCAATTTTGTAATCCGGTCCTCTGACAATGGACATAGCCAGATCATCAAGAGCACGATCCTGACCACCCAGATAATGACCGTGGAGCTTTGTCTTTTTTTCTACATGAAGGTTCCCTTCATCCGACTTGTCTTCTACTAGTGTTGGGGTTGACTCTGCGATACTCGCACTGCTGACGGACTCGACCTCAACACTAGGTCTCGGGGGCTCAGGCGCGGCAATCGTGGGAGCAGATCCGTTCGGTGCAAAGCTGCTTGCCGAATGGGAGGGAGATCGGCCAGGCAAGATCAGGGGCGGCGGCGGCGGGGCACGCCTCGGAGTCCGGGGAGCAGAAAACTGAAGAGGCTGGATCCCAAGGGGCTCTTTGGAAAAGCTCAGGCGGATGCCGCCCATCTTGCTGTTCTTGAGCGGCCACCCGTACAGGTTCCGGAGCGCCTTCGCCGCGCTGGTAACGTCGTCGAACTCAACAAAGCACGACGGCCCGTTTGCCCTCGCCTGCAAGCTCATTCGCATGTAGCCGGGCTGCGAGGAGAAGATGCCCTCTAGCTCGTCCTCGGAGGTCTCCATTGGTAGGTTGCTAACATAGAGGATGTTGCAGCGCGGATTGTCGTCGCGGAGGATGGTAGGCGGAACATAGGCTCGTCGTGGGACGGCCCATGTGCCGTCTCGCCTCTCAGTATCTCTGAGGAACTTTGGGGATATGGATGGAAACGCGTCGTATGTGTAAGCCGAATGTGGTAGTCTTTCATAAGGGCTTTCATATTGTGGCGAGCGCGTATTATCAATTGGGCCAGTTTTCAGCGAGAGTGGAGGCCTGGTAGTGTTGGCGCTTCGTATTTCTAGAGGCCTGGGGGTTGGCACCTTCCTGCGAGACTGTATTGGGCCTGAATCCCAGCCGCTGGCCTCGAAGCGTAGCACGTCGCCGGTCTCATGGATGTCCATCTTCGGCTGAATCGTAGCACCATCTGTCCTGTTGGAAGATGCCGTCGTAGACATTTCTCTAGAAGACCAGGAGGTGATCGAAGTTCAGATGGGTGGGGACGTCGTCTGAAATTACAGACGATGAGACGATTATTTTCAAAGTGTAAAATGGAGGCAGGCAAGATTGGAAGTTCACGGCCGTAACTTATACGATGCTTCAAACATCTGATAAACCCGATAAAGCACAGACCCAGTGCCAGAATCTCCGTCCCATGGAGATTCGAGCGCGAAGTGCCTGAGCCACGCTTACCGGGGTTGCACACATCAATACATACACAGGAGTTGCTAAGGCGAGCCTCTTACCAGAATGATGTTCCCTGGATCGAAAATCATCCGTAAGCTCCATGTTGGGAGCTGCAGCTAAAGACGCTATTTGGACAGGAACGCATGTAGGTGCCAGAACAATCGGTACAGGTCAGATGTTCACTCGCGTGACTAGGCGCGCCGCATTCTATTTGGAAAGAGCAGAAGACAACTTGAAGGGGAAAAGATCACGAAGAGTGAATAAGGCTGTTGTTGTAGTCCTGTGACGTAATTTGATTTCTTATTAATATACTGAACCTCTTTACAATCATGCACTGGCCCTACGTAACGGATGCATTTTCAACATTTCGGGATGCGATGTTTTTTGCCACTGGCAGATCAATTTTGCCTCCTCGCTATCCCGCTTGTGAGTGCGTTCGAGCAACGTGCCGGGGTACTTGCATAGCAGCCTTGGGTCGGTGTTATTCCATGCCAGTGAGGTTGCAATCTGGCTGTGCCGTCCTCTCCCTTTTTCGGACATACTTGTTGCCCTGCCACAAACTAATCAAATCATATCGAATTATTGGTTTTAAGAAGCTGGATAGTAAAAGAGGCTGTGGAGTTAACTTAGAAGGACCTTGAATTCTTCAAGATATATTTTCCTTATTTTATCGGCGACATTGATTCACTGACGGAACGAGAAGGTACAATTTGGTTACGAAAAACAAGTTCTCATATATGCCTATGCCTAGGGCCTCCCATTGGAAGAAGGCCAATAAATATGATGTACAAGAATTGTGCGATGGACGCTAGCTAGACACACTCGAATGACGCGGCATCATCCGGATCAGTGCCGACAAAGGTCAGAACCTTGGGGTACAAGCACAGGTTGACCGTCCTGGTGTCGGTGGCGTTCTTGGTCGCCGGCCCCGTGCCAGGCAAGAACTCAGGCGCGGTGCCGTTCTCGACCCAGTTGATCAGCGCACTCAGGACCTCGCTGTTGGGGTCGAACCCGGGCCCGCCGCGGCAGTGGCCGACTCCGGGAGCGAGGAAGAAGCGGTAGTAGTCCTGGACGTCCGGGTCCCAGGCCATGACGCGGTCGTAGTAGTCGACGGTGCCGTTGTAGGGGATGAGGCCGTCGTGGGTCCCGTGCCAGGTGATGACTTTCGTGCCGCGGGCCTTGAGGTCCGTGAGGTCGACGTTGTTGGTGCCGATGGCGGACGTGTACTGGTCGACTGCCATGCGGTTCAGCCGGTCGAAGCGCTCCTGCGTCAGCCCGGCCCTCGCGAGCTTCCAAGTCGAGTTGCGCTCCAGGAACGCGCCGTACCAGTCGTCGGCGGCGGAGAACGGGGTGTAGGTGCAGTCGTCGACCGTCGTGCAGTTGGGCTGGAACACGCTCGTGAAGGGGCCCTCGTACCCGAACCCGTACCAGAAGAAGTCGCCTGCTCCCGTGCGGGGCCCGTCCCAGAAGCCCTGTACGAACTGGGCCATCTTGTCCGTGATGGTGACGGTCCCGTCTGGGTCGGTGCAGGTCACGTCCTGGCCGACTATGTCTGAGGCGTTGAAGGTGCACGAGCCCGGGAGGGCGATGATGCTGTCCTTGACGCCGTCTAGCTCGTCGCAGGCATCGAGGGCGGCGTTGGAGAAGGCATCGAGGACGCACTGGGGAGGCACAACATCTGAGTAGCTCGGGTCAGTGATTGCCCAAGCCTATCTGCTGTAGTAGAGCGATGATCGTAGAGTGATGGTGAACTTACCTAGCAACTGAGCCAAGAAACTCGCGTAGCCCGAGGCCGCCTGGAGCTCTGGCCAGTTGAAGGCCGAGCACGACGCCAGGATGCCGTCGAAGTGCTCAGGGAATCGCTGAGCCATCATGTGTCCCTGCCGGCCACCAGTAGAGCACCCGTTCCAGTACGAGTAGATGGGGTCCTTGCCGTAGTACAACTTCGTCGCGGCCTTGCCCAGCTTCGCTGCCTCGTCGAGGGCCACGGAAGCGAAGTCGTTGAGGGCGGGCCAGTTGGTGTTCCCCTCGCTGACAAGCCCCCACTGCGCCTGTGTCGTGGTGGCGTTGTGGCCGCCGTCGGTGGACGAGCTCGTGTAGCCCGACGCGACAGGCGCGAGGATGGAGCTGTCGCTGCCGGCCGTCCACCCGCCGCCGCCCGTCATCATGAACCGCGAGTTCCACGCCGTCGGGTCGAGGGGCAGGCCGACCCAGGTGTTGACGTTGTCGCCCTGCCCCGGGTGCGTGTACTGGATCGAGACCTTGCACAGGTCCACGGCCGAGACGGCCTCGCCGGTCGAGGCCGAGATGATCCCGACCCCGACCCCGGTGCTTCCGGACGAGCCCTCGGTCAGGGACTGGTTGCGCAGGACGGCGACATCGAGGGAGAGGATGTTGATGTTGCCCAGGGTGAGGGCCGCGAAGGTGTCGGCGGTGCAGGCGGTCGAGTTCGCTGCGGAGGCGGCGGTGGCGGCGGTGGCGGCGCCGAGCACCAGTAGAGCGAATGGTGAAAGAGTGGATGCCATGGTCGTGAACATCTCAGACCAGACTGGAAAGAATGGATGGCCAATGAGAGAGAGTGTGTGTGTGGTGCTGTGCTACAACATGATTCCCATCACGTTGAGGCCGGCGACGGGCCTCACTTATATATCAGCATGGGCTGTTCGAGCCCAAATGCTTCCGCCCCCGGAACCATTCCACCCCATAGTCGATATCTCATCATGTATACACGTAAAGGGGAGATCATTCCCACTTGTAATCTCCGCCCTGGGGCCCATGCAGCCCTATTTTTGGGCTTCCACTATGTGGGGAAGAGTATTTACCCAGCCCGTTTGGCAGATTGCGGAATTGTGTATTCAGAACGGAGTGATCACGAACTCTATTCCATCCACCGGACTAGCCATGTTAATAGAATTGGAATATGCCATAGATTTAGCCATTGTTATTGAAGAAGGATTGTATGTAAAATGTATGGAACTGTTTTTCTGCGCATACATGATCAGTCGGCGTGCTGCACATATGATTTCCCCCTTTCACCTGGCTGCGTGGAGGTGCAGTGGAGATTATCAGCGCTACGCGGTCACTACAAGCTTGCAATAGAGACACAATCATTTGAGTGTTCAGGGTAGCTTTAATTTTCCACTTCGTTGTGCCAGCTGTCCCAACCTGCCTGGATCGCAATGAGAAAGAATAGAGCAAGGTCCGCTTGAGTCCCGCCACCAACTCCTTCTCAAGTAAGAGCTACCATCACCCCCGATTCCACCATTCTTATCCTCCCAGGTTGAGTAACCGCCGTTGAACCTAGATGGTCCCTCAGGTGGATAGGCAACTCATATAGGCAGTTGATCACTGGCGGGGTTGATAAGGGTTGCAAATCGTTGAGCATGCGTAATTTAGGGTCCGGTAATGCCACCAGGCTCTGCAGTACTTGGTGCCTGGATTCAGGCACGGGTTTTCAAGGTGTTCGGACGTGTGGCCACAAGTGTAGGTGTATTCGAACCAGTCGCACATTTTCAACGTTGTTTGTTGACAGACGAAGGAATCGGGTGTTGATTTTAGATGCAGAGTTGATCAGACTTGATAAGAGTTTCCACGATCGTGTACGAAGAAGTTGATACAGGTCAGATGCAAAGAAAGAGAGCAGGAAAAGCATACTCTCTCAGCAACACTTGCATAAATAGTGGTGTGGGTGGTCTGAACACACATGCCGTCCTGAAGTCACAGCAGCATTGAGTGACTGGCATGGCCCAGTCACCCTGATGCAAGGCACGATGCACTATGTGACAGAGGATCATGACAATCTATATCACTGCGTCGAGTTTACTGGGCCATGCCAATCACCCGGATTATCAAGTGAAGAGGAAGTTCGTCGCAGGTTTTGTTGCTAGGCTAGCAAGGCTGAATCACGGACTATATGCAGGACTTGGGGAAGTTGGCTACTCGCAGGGGCTAATTCACCGTTGGCCTTGCTAGAATGAGACCAGCTCTGGTCAGATGGCACTGATGAGTAGGAAGGCTGTATTTTTCACTTTCATATAGCCAAGTAAGCTCATGTCCCCTACTCACGCCCATCGTCAATTTGGACGAGAAATTCTGCTAGAGGACCACACTTCCAACATGGATCTTTGCAAGGTCAAGCCTTTTTCACAAAAGCGGTACACCCAAACATCCTGAAATATGATCGTCTTATTACAACGTAGCTTGAGGCTGGACCACATGGTCCCTATGCCGCTGTGCGGGTATGAACGAAATATTCAATTTGGTAAAACATGCAGTGCCATCGGCTCAAATGTTCACAGCAATTCAAGAATGACGCCAAAGTTTTAACTCTGATGATATCATATATGGCTGGTTCAAAGGTTACGTTGGGAGATCAACGCTGTCATGTCGGTCAAAAAATATTTTGTTCCTAAAGAATGCACCCCAGCAAGATGAATACTAGAGTGCTGACAGTGGAGGGCACAATACATTACTGGAGGATATTTGACTGCTCGAATATCTGTAACTAAATCGGAGGCCCACTTTCTGTAGGGCATGAGAGTGGCATTGTGGCCTCACCAGCTACCGAGTCTGATAGTGAGGTTGATGTTAATAGGATGTGTCAAGTGTTGCTTAAGACAGGCTTTGTCAGACCGGGGCAGGGCTACTGGTGCTGCACTACGCGAACGAAAAGGTGACCACCCGTCCCTGCCCCCCCCTCCCCCCCTCCCAATCACCTTAGGCATACTAGGCTCTGATATTTGTCTACACAATATGTTGGGGCCAAACAATGTTTCCTCGAACAGTTCTATACTATGAGATTTAGCACAGCACACATGGTCCGCAGATCCATGTTTGCAAGTGGGATTGTACTGCATAGAAGGTAAACCTACCTTGCCCCCTGATCTATTGGTTGTTTGTGTTGCGCGTCCATGGGTGCGCTCAGACCAGTACCAAGAAAAATAGGTGGAGCTTGTATTTCGACTGACACCGGCCAGTTCTTGTTTGCCGAAAAGGGAAGGAAAAATGAGGTGACTCGTAAGACTGGACCACACCAAGAGAAGAGCAGGGGCTGGACGGCTAATCATTTAAGCATACCTAGGCGAACACCATGGGTTCCACCCTATGCAGCCACGCCCCACCAGCCTATTTGCTCTTCTACTGTACAGTATTTCGACCATGATTTTGTGATGCATCGACCCTCCCCCCTGGCGCCCCTCCCCCATAATTTGAACTTAAAGTATGCCCTACAGGGCTTAATAAAGTCAACACATTGTTATAGCCTGTAGAGTAATCACCAGGGCAATCTATAATTTCCCCTTTCCATTCAAAGTTTTGTTCCAGCCTGACAGTTCAAGTATATGAAACTTGGAGTACCTATAAAGGCGATACACAGTGAAATTGAGGCTGCTTCAAAGTTCTGCTTGCGTGGCAAATGTAAGATGCCAAGTTATAGGGCCCGAAAGTGCGAAAGGACATAAAGATCAAGCGAGGCGGTCAATAAACACACCTGAGTTACAATGTACGACACGTAGAGATTGAATCTGCAGCAAATACCGAATATGTGCACTCGCTGCCCTATGTATTGACCACAGGGCGAGAGCTCGACATAATAGTCTTGTCTTTCTGTGAAAAGGAAATCCACCTGAGCTCAACATTGCTCACTGAATCCTTGACGACATTATTGGCCTAGGAATTCTCTGCTATTTCCTGATTCAAAAAAGATGGAATATCCTGTCTTGCTCTGGCTGTTTCAAATTGCAAGCCTCGCCGTTCATCATGCCATCGAGATAACATTCTCCCACAAAAGAACGGCGTTCATTGATTTCCAAGCTCTTGTCACAGTCTCTGGATGAAACATGGCGTCGAATAATGTAAGGAACGTCACCGCCGTGCAGAATGACCACCAAGTCCCCGGCTTGTACTCCTGCAGGACACAGGCCGACTAGGCCATGAGTCGTCGTGAACATGCAGTTGCCCGCACAGGGTATCCAATCAGGTTTTCCCGCTGCTGGTGTGCTGTCCCAGTGGGCCAGGTAGTGATGTGACAATTCACGCATTTGCTCATCAAACTCAAGTTCACTCATGGGTGTTGCATCGTCCCCCATGTCTGTCCTAGAGCGACCGGAGTCGTTCCATGCGCCGAAGCGCCCCACTGGATCGAAGATACGGATGAATGCTCTCTGCATATCCATTGAATGTGAGAATTTGTGTTGGAAAAAGGGATACGGTGCAAGCGCACTGATGAAATCAATCTCCCAGCCTCGCAAGGCAAGGCAGAGTGGATATGTGGTGGCCACCTCGTCCATGAGGCTGATGTCAACAGGATGGTCGCTCCCAGAGGCCTTGGAGTTGCAACTACGGTGTGCCGCCAGGGTTCCGAAAACGAATTCGCTGCGTCCTTCGTACCAGAAGCTCCAGGATGGCCTCTGGGATATATCAAAACTAGTTTCGCCGACGTATGACTTCTCGAGGCTGATCCAGGACCGACCATTCAGGGTATGAATGGCTGACAAGATTCGCAGAGACTGATGGCGAGAAATTGCCCAGCGGGTGAAGTCGGCGAATACGAGGATTGTGTTTTTTCCATAATTTGGTTGTACCTGCCTGGGTAGGGCATGTATTTGGTGTGTTTCCTCTCCAAAAGCTAGAAGGGTAAAGATCTTGTCTCGAGGATCAGTGGCTTTCATGTCGTGACCTGCTATCAGCAGGGTGAGGATATCTCGGTGACTCCGTTGGGGCTCGCATTTGAGTTCTCGAGCCCAGCGACCTCTTGAAGTGACAAACAAAGCATTCCATAGCCGAGACATCGTGTTGTCTGTCTTATCCCAGACATTGACCCCGTGTTCTCGCATGCACTGGTTGGCTTGCATGACATCGTTCCAATCCATTTCATTTGACCCGCAGAGTACACTGATTCGACGAGCTCTCCACGCTTCTTGAAGAACCAAGACGCGACTGAACCATGGCTTCTGGAATATGCGGTCAAAAGAGAGTCTTTGTTGAGACTCAGGGGAACCTGGTCCGTATGTTGGTGTTTGTGGGCTTCACTGGCTTCCACGGGCATAGAACGATTTCCATCTTTGTAGTGTTGGGAAATTGCCCGAATCATCTCACAGTCCTCTTCAATTTGGGGACTGCTATCTCCGAGCCAGATACAGACTGACCCGGCAGACTCGAATATTTCTCCCATGAGAGCAACCTGCTGGCCGTGCTCCTCAATGTCGATCTGGTTGATGGAGGTATAGTCGATCCAAAGGGTGCGGGTCCTGTGTTCGAGTCGTAGTTGTCTCAAAGTAGAATGCAAGTTTGGTGTGATGGCGAACGCAATTGTCCGTCTTTCGCCCATCCCTTCGATTGACAATTCCAGACTTGGTGGATCCTGAGAAGAGTGACTCCCCCAGCAGTACGAGAGCGCGTCGTACCGCGAGGAGTGCACTCCGAGCAGTTTCACTGCCATGGACTTGAGGAATAGCAATTTATGTCTCGGCAAGACTAAGAGCAGCTTCCTCTCGAGATAATACCACAGACGGGCAAGTCTGTACAAGTACATGGTTCCTGAGAACAAGGCCCACGCCCGCGCCCACCCTATGATATCATACGCTCGGTGTGTAAGACTACTTCTTCGTGACATTCGAGCTGAGAGCGCCTGTATATGCTGAAACAGGCCTAGGAGACCACTCAAGAGAGGGATTCTCGCGAAGTTTAGCTGATCCGTCCGGGCGTTCTGCCTCGCCAAGCATTCGTACCTCAATACCAGCTGCAATGGAGCATCAGTGCTTTTTGCAGGATGTAGATCTACTACACGAATTTCTTTCTCCCCATTATTCAAGGGACGATATCGCTCACAGGTCGGCCGATTCTCTTGAATCAATTCCGCAAGGCCTTTGTTGTGCCCGGCGTAGCTGGAGTCGGCAATTTCAACCCACATTTCTATCTTGGCTTCTCGCACCCAATTCACCCACAGCGGATACTTAGCACGAGGTACTATTTGGATCGTGTCACCAGGCTGGAGCGCACTCAGCCAATCCAGGATGGAGGGATCTCCATCTTCCAAGTCCCAGATTGTCACGTGCTCTTTGAATTCAAGACTTGCGTGGCTATTATGACAGAGTTCGGGATATATGCCCAGCCTATCCTGCCCGGTTGCAGTAATGATTCGGCATATAAACCACGTATAAGACTGTTCATAGGTGCCTTGATGCTTGCTTTGTGTGCTGCTGAAACCTTGGTCATGGGATATAGTTGTAAAGACAAGTCGACGTACAACATGATCCTTTGCCTTGCCTTGTTGATCCGGGTCGACATCGAACCGTAGAGACACATATGGAGCATGTGGACAATGCTCCGTCGTAGTAACCAAGCCGGCCTGTGTTGCCACTTGGTACTTCCACTCGTGAGAACAAGCGCGTTGTGCCATGGCTAACTTGTAAAGCTAATGGTCAATTGGGGAGATGAGACAGTGCCTGAACGATAATGCTTCACATGCAAAGGAGCTATCCGGGATAAGATGACGGCTTGTATTTAAAAGGCGCTGGAATCTTCATGATTGTGTTGAACAAGGCAACAAGGCAACAAGGCGTCAGATAAGAACAAGCCACATTATTAACGAGCCTGAACCGTAGACGGCTGTTGAACTATTGCATGACCGCATGCAAAGGCATACATGGTATGCAGTGCAAGGGGCATGTATGTTATGTGGTACAGGGCGTACGTGGTGTAAAGTGCAACATGACTGATCAACTGGAGATAAAGGGAAGATAGGAGCAAAAGACAAAGACGAAAGGCATGGACCTGAATCATAAAGTGGCCTGAAATAGGGCAACCCTTTGCCATCCGTATGGCCGTAGCAGCTGTATGTATATGTATTTGAATTGATGGTGGGATGCACTTGGATTTTTTCGATCCCCTTTGAGAAATTGTTCATCTGAGCGTATCTAGGGGTTCTTGGTAGATCAAGAGAATGACCGACAGCCTCAGCATTATGACTCTATGTCCCTGACAACCCACATCCTTGATACCACAAGATCAACACCATGCCAAAACTCATTGTCTTTCTCATAGGTGCATTATCACTGCAAGACGTCGGACAAATTGAGGCCAAAAGGAACAACAATGCCTGCGGATAACATCCTTGCTATGACTCAAATTCTTCAGGATCCTTACACATCCATGCCATTTCCAAGCCTCTTTCACCAGTTTGCAGCTCATGTGCTGTTTGCTCCGAAAATTTGGAAATCTGCAGGCAGTATGGGAAAATACATCAATTGTCTCAATTGGCTTAGGGTATATACGCTTGTGATATGGTGGTGTTAACAGAAATCATCCTGTCTCCCCTGTGACAAGGTGCATTCTGGTGTGAACGGTTCTGAGTAGTGCAATGCCAAATAATGCACATTGTGTAATAAGACAGAACAAACAAACAAGCAAACATTTAAAAGACTGGGAAGGAAATGATCAAAGATTTCAGGGCCTCATCTTCATTGTGCACACTTGGTTGCATTCCCGGGAGCTCGGGCTGAGGGAATATGGTAGGTGATGGTGCCTCGACCAGCGCCATCGCAAATCGGTATCACGCTTTGGAGGTGCTTACGCAGTGCAGTGCGTAGTCCTACATAGTCAAAAGCCATCGGGCGTGACCGGTCGGGAAAGGGTGCAGACGGCTCAGCCGCTCTTTTGCCAAGACGTGCTAATGCTGACTGACAATCAATAAATGGGCTTATTCTCTGCAGGAGGCGCTCGCAATGGTGGCCCGAGCAGGATATTCCAGGTTTTGCTATTGTCATTAGGTGGGCGGACGGACAACGAAGTTGGCAGAACCCGACGACAATACGGTACGGTATTGCCAGGTTCGAAACATTATAGCGGCAAATTGGAGAGGCTGGCTGGTCTGGCTGTGGGCGACGAGGATGGCTTGTCCAAGGTCGAGGGCGGTTGTCGGGGCTTTATGCTTTCGCGGTACCAGACAAATGCATGCACGCATAACCCAACAACATTCACATACCAAGGCAGCGTAGCAGCGATAGCCTGTCAGCTGTTGAGAACGGACTGGGGTGGCCTCATTGGGGCATGGAAAAGCCTGCAACGAGGAGTGGTCGCATCGCATCCGCTCACGCTGTGAAACCACAGATGCCCTCATCCTCGGACTGCCGGGAGGGGAGGGGGAGGAGTTGCAGGGATAGAAGAGAAGGATGAGGGAGGGGGGGATGATGATGATTGAGGGGAGAGACGATATGACAACTCATCTCGTATTACTGTGCACAACAACAACAGGATGGAAGAGCATCACATCAGCATCGCAGACTGAGCGTCAGGATGGAGGAGTCGACTATCAGGGAGGTTCCAAGATTGATATCTCGATAGCATTTCCCATGTTGCGCAAGCTTTGGGCTAGGTGATAAGCTTGGGATCATCGTCAGAAGTGCAAACAGGGTTCTGCCCTGGCCTAGCTGGGCATGCCGCGCAGGGCTGCTGCAACTTGGCCTGGATAAAATGGAGGCTGGTAGTGGAGCTGGGGCCAACTTTGGCATGTTTGGAAGCCCAGCTCATGGCCGCCGGGGCCCAGAATCGGATCTTCTGATGGAGCTACTGTAGGGATTTGCAGGGGCCACCCGGGCTCCATTTGTTTATTTTGCTGCCGTCTGCAGCCTGCACCGCGCCTCGTCATTGGCCAAAGCTCCCTCTGGAGTTGTTGTATTGGGGATGCTGCCCTGCCAGCGGCCTGTCTAGCCTCCATTTTCAGGTTGCTGCAGCTGCAGCTGCCCTGTGCCAGGTTCGGGCCCGCCTGGCTTCGATGGCCCCCGTCCGGCCTTCTCCTCCAACATGCGTCCACACCCTCGCGCACTCGCACTTGTACATACTCTTCGAGTCCGTCGTACCGTGTCAGATGGCATCTATTCGCTTGCCGTGAGCCGAGGACAGAGTGTGAGGTCGTTTCGTTCGCTCCTTCGCTCATTCATTGGAGCACCGCGCTCGATCTGCTGCTGCTGCTGTTCCTGCGATCTGCGCTGTCAAGTCCCGGCCTGGGCTGTCTGGCTGCCGGTCTCTCTCTGCCTGTCATTCTCGACAATCATTTTGTTACATACGTGCGGTGCCCACTTCGCAGCAGCCAATCGACCTATCCTTTTTGTTTGTTGGGTCTTGTCCCTGTCACGCTTGCTTCCGCCTGTCGATCCATTCCCTTCCCCTTCGAGCATCGAGGTGGTAGACGGACGGACAGAGGGACATACAGACATACACACTTGTTGATCCCAGTACGCGGTAGTCTAGAGACTCCCTAGACCTTCACATGCAAGGCTGTCATCACAATTCCCTTCACTCTGTCCTTTGCTGTTGTGGCCTCCGTTGCTCTGCCGCCCCGTTATGACAGCATGTGGCTCTTCTAGGTTCGTACAACCCCCAAAGTCCCTTCTAGATCAATTTCGGTGGGCCGACCCTCAACGTCATAACGCCCTGCTGAGTCGATCCACTTCTCTCTCTTCACCGCGCATGCCGGCCTCCCAAACGGGACATTGACGGCCCAAGGCATACATATACACTGCGAAGCAATGGGGGCTCCAGACAGTGCTGACAAGCTCAACTGTAGAAGATGGCCCCTGCGAAACCGTCAACCGACGAGGGCAGCAAAGACAAGGACAAACAGCCCTCCACTCCGCGCCGCGCCTCAGCTGCCAGGAATCCGTCCCCAGGCAATAAACGATCCGGAAACAATGGCGTCGCCACACCTCCAAACCGCAGAAACTCTGCCCAGACCCCGAAGAGTGCTCCTGCTGCGACCGGGGCCGCGGGCGGCAATGGGGGAGTCCGGAAGCCCTCTGTCAAGAAACCTGTCGAGCCCACTCTGCTGGGCGACTTCCTCCTCGGACGACCCTCGGCCGCCCGTGTCGCTGCTTCGAAGCGGAAGAGTCTCGACGCCGCAGCGGTGAGGGCCGAGTTGCACCAGCAGATGCGCCAGGATGCCGTTCGCCGCGTACAACAGCCTGGTAAGGTTCAGGCTCGGGTCAAGGCATGGCAGAAGGCCAATGCTACCGCCGTGGTGCAAGGAGACCCCGACGAGGCTGCCAGCGAGCCGACCGAGGTTGCTATACATGTGGACGCCGACAGCGTGACCGAGGAAGACCGTGTGCGCATAAAATCCCGGCAAAAGCCCCGGCGGAAATCTGCAACCTCGCCCAAGGCGTCCCCTCTCGGGAAGGTCGAGAACAGACAGGAGACAGCCGCAGAGCCGAAGGAGAAGGCGAAACCCAAGGAGGCAATACCGGACGATCCGCGCATCAAAGGCCCTCCGAAGAAGAGAATAGTTAGCGATGAGCACTGGATGAAAAGAAATAGCGGTACCAACAATCTCAAGGCCACTGCAGCTGGCAACAAACCGGGAGCGGCGGTGGGCCTAGGCCCAAGCCCGATTCCGAAGGACTTCCTGCAGAAGACGGCCGCACCGCCAAAAATGCAGAACAAAATTAAGGATTGGGCAAGCAAGGTCGAGCTACCAGCTTCTCCAGAGCCTCCCGAAATTCCCAAGGTCGAGATTCCAAAAGCCTCCAGGCCGACACAAAAATACAACACCAGGTGTGGAGAGACAATCACAGTCGAGGAAGCTGCCAGCGGGATATCAGGGACCACGAAGACCCAGAGCAGTAGGACAGAAGACGACGGAATCAGAATCAAGCCAGTGCGTATGGCTAGCCCCCGAGCTGGTGGCGACGATGGAATCCGAGTCAGGCCCATCAAGACGGCGGCGCCATTACCGGACGACGGGATTAGAGTGCGCCCTGTTGAATCAGATGGTGCGCCTGCTCATTCGGCTTCTTCAAGGACAGCATCCAGGGAGAAGAGGGCCAGGGTTCCCAGCACAAGACGGGACCGAACGCCGTCTGCCAGAATCGAAGTCATTGAAGAGCCGGAAACAGATATTGAGACTAATCCTACGAGGAAGTCAAAGTCTCGAGTACCGCCCAGAAGGATGCGTAGTGCATCGGGCCCAGCTCTGACTGTGAACGAAACAGCCACCACACAGACTGGGAGCTTGTCCGAGGATGACCAGTCCTGGACAAGTGAGGATTCAGCGTCGCAGGATGACTCCGATAGGCCATCCAGTGCTCCCGCAAAATCTCTCGCAGAAGTGCCATTCGGCTACTCAGCTTTTAGCGAGCTTGACTTGCCGGTAGGGGCAGATCACCACCACATCAGGCGGCCAAAGGCACAGAGGACCTCAAGCTTCAAGGCTGTGCCTAAGGCCTTCAAGAAAATTGTGACAGGAGCCAAGGAGATCGTACATGAGAGAGTCGACCCGCCTAAGCCAGTCACAAACCAGCCACCGAGCATCGAGAGCTGGCTCAGTGGGACGGTGGACCCGTTCGTGGACAAATCTGCTCAACCTGCGCCCGTCGAGAAGCCCGCCGAGAAGTCCGCCGAGAAGCCCGCCGAGAAGCCTGCACGGAGAAAGGTATCTACGGAGTTGCAGCCAAAGAAAGAAGCCGGTACACCTCCGTCACGACAGCAAATTCCCGAGGACCCGAGCAGGGACGACGACGACAGCCAAACTGAGGTACCAGAGAAGCCCACAGAGCCACGCTTTAGTCCCTCGGCAGGCCTGAAGAGGAGCAAGGCCACTAGGGGTGGTACTTCTCCTTTGAAGCAGAGCCCTGTCAAGAGGCCTTTGCGCGAGACCCTGAACAACCTCTTTAGGGGAGAGTCCAGCGGACATAAACTCCCCACGAAGGCCTATTCCAGCTATCAGGACATGGGAACTGAATCAGACGTCAGCTATATGGATGAGGGTGACGAGAGTGACGACCACACAGGACATGATAGTCGCCAATATCCCGCGGAAAGTCGGAGGCGTTCCTTGTCGCCGGAATCATCGTACGTTTCCACAGATGTCAGCAGTAACACCGAGGGCCCATACATGACCCCAGCTATTCCCCGACGAAAACCGCCACCGACAAGCGGGCTGCATGAGCTGTCAACCATCGCGTCAGAGGAGTCAGCGAGCACAGTCGGGTCCGAGACCATGTCGATGCTGTCAGAAACCACCGTAACGCAGACGACAGGACTTACTAGGTCCACTGCGAACTCACGGAGAAGCAAAGGCTCGGGCCTGAAACGCCGTCTCACGAAGCACTCTGATCTCGTCTCGGTCCTATCTCTACCGGATAATGAGGATGCTCCGATACGGGCCAGAAGTATCAGATCTACGAGCAGCCTGCGGAGGCGGACAAGCAGGCTGGGAAAGGGTACCGTGGACGACCTCTTGAGAGAGTTCGCCGTCGACGAAGACTTCTATCAGCGGGAATTGAAAACCCTTGTGGATGGAGCTATTCCAGTCCTCCTGAATCAAGTTGTCCATGGAAAGCAAGACTACGCCGCCGATCTGTTCGGACCGTCAACAGATGGACAGGCGGACTCTGTGGGGAAGACAGTGGTCAACATGGGTATTGCCCTGGAGAAACTCAGGAACCTGCACAAATGGGCACCTCTGCACGATGTCAACAAAATTCTCAGCTGGCTCCTGACTGCTTACCCTGTATACGATAAATACCTGGATGTCTGGCGTCTTGGGTTTGAGGGGATTGTGGTGAATCTTGCTCTAGCCCCAGGGAGAGCCGACGACGAGGACTCCTTGGTTAATGCTATGCCTCGCAATGAGGATGGAGACGTCGTGGACACCAAGGGACAGCCTGTCGATCTTCAACATCTCCTAACCAGACCAGTGACACGGATCAGGGGCCTCTTGAAGCTCCTCAAGGTAACGTACCCTCGCAATGGCATTCGTGGATGTGACGAAGACTGACCCCTGAACAGAGCGCGGAGGCTTTCGGGAACCAACATCCAGATCTACCAGCAGTGATCGACGACTTCTCAGCCCTCCAGGAAAAGGCACGAAGACGCCACCGCGAAGAGGTTGCTCGCAAGACGGACGAGGATGCAAACAATACTGACACAAGCCGATGCTGCGACCTGCGAACATTGAACGTCATGGATCGCATTCTCATTGACCCAAGCAGGCAAGTCAACGCCAAGGACTATTTCTCGTTGGATCTCACCCATTCCCGTGGACAGAGACTTGAATGTCGGGTTGAGGTGATATACCGAGACAAGCCCAAAGACCCGCTTGACAGGGGCGACATCCTTATACGAGATCTTGGCCACGCACGATGCTGCCTAATGTTCCCTCCCATCCCAAAGACAGCGATCTCAGCTCGCCGCGGCGAGGAGCCTGGCGCTCTGGTTGTTATGGTCCGTGGCAGACACAATGGAAAGGAGTGGTACGAAGTGTTCACGCTATCCACCGATCTCGAAGACCAGGTCTTGGACTGGCTAGAGATACTAGGCACAAACCCATTGCCACCGGCCGCAAAGCACACTCTAATCGAAGACGTCACCCCTGTCCAGTCACCCAAATCAGATGTCTCTGTTCCATGGGGAGAGCGAACAGGCACGGGGCAGGCCGGACGGCGCAAGTCTCATGAGCCTCGCTCGATCTCATCGCAGACTTCTAATGAGATTGAGGATCGGCCAAAGGCCAAAACACCGAGCCGCTATCACTCACGCCACGCAAGCTCGCCTACTACACCGACTACTCCGACATCAGTGGCATCGAATCCTCTAGGCAGCGAGTCCCCAGAGAGGACCCCGACTAGGAACTCTCTTCCTGTGAATACTCGGCCCCAATCTCTTCCAACGACACCGCTACGGGAGGACATGCGACCTGAGCCCAGGAAACTTACCAAGTCGCCCCCGAACAACAAGCCGTTCCGCGAAGACGGGGCTCCTCCGCCTCCGGTTCACCGCACTTTCTCTTCCGAGAAGTCTCCAACCCTTAGCCCGCCAGTGGACATCAATCCCCCTGCGTCGAAAATCAGGCGCCGTGGCTCATCGCCTCTTAAACACGAGTACCGCCCATCCGACGTCTCTTCTGACTCGTCGGAGACTGAGAGCGACTCGGCTTCGGAAGTCGAGTCCTCCGGCGATGAACTTGATGAGGCCGACGTGCCAGACACTCAGCCGGCTATCAGTATCAAGCAAGAATCGGAGATAACAGGCGCTGAGACTGTTGTCTCTGACAATAGCATTGCCCCTTCCCAATCGGCCTCTCAAGTTGGTCTTTACGGGCGACTTGGACCAGGAGGTGCCAAGGATCCCGAGTACATTGTCAAGACCATTGCGACCATCTCGTACTGGTCCAACAAGAAGGGCCAATGGACAGAAGCACTGGATGAGCCGTGCTCCATCAACATCACCCCTGGTCTTATTGAGGCCTACCCGCTTGCTGTGCACTCTGTTTCTGGCCCAGGAGCTCTGAATTCCTCCGGCTCATCCGAGCTTAACGATTCCGACCCTGCTCGCACGCAGCCTTTGATTGCCCTCGAGCTGACACCAATTGTCATGATCCGCCAGAGTACGATTCTGGACCTTGAGATTCGCTCACCGGTTCGGCCGTACTGCAAGCTCTCCAAAATCGACGGCAAGATCTTCCGCTTCCGTGCACCCTCTGCCAACGAGGGCACGGAACTCTACATGGCTGTTCACAAAGCACGCCTTAACAACGCGAAATACAGGGCTTTGGAAGAAGAATCCCGGTTCCGTGCCTTTGGACAACCTCAGGCAGGCCAACAAGGTCCGGAATCGCAGTCAAGCAGCAGTAACCGCCGTGGCTTGTTCGGTAGGAAGAACAGCTACCGTGCTTCGACTCGCGCTCCGTCTCAGTCCTTGTCTCAATCCCAGGGCACATCATCTAGCATCTCGGCGCCGTCCCTGCTCAAGCGCCTGACTGGTACCGGAAATATTTCTTTCAACATCAACAAGTCATATGTCGACCGTTACAGCCGCCCCAATTCCGCGATGGGTGGAGCAGGAGGTTCACTGTACACCAGCAGCTCGTCTTCGGCCGACGGTATTACGACGCCGCGATCACCTTCGGTATCGCTGGCAGAGGCAAGCGGCCGCACCCAGGTCCTGGGCAGTGACAACTTGCGAATCCGTTGCCATCTGCTCGTCACGTCGTCGAAATGGGAGGACCACGGCAACTGCAACCTACAAATCACACGGCCGCCTCCCGGGATGAGGCAGGAGCTGAGAATCAGGCACGGCATGGAGAAGCGCGTGATCGTAACCAAAATCCCTAAGAAGTCGTTTGGTTTCGGATCATCCAACCCGGAGAAAGACAAGCCCTTGATCGTGCTGGACGTCGTGCTGGGGTCCAAGTGCTTCAGCCGCTTGGGAACCCGGGGTATCATACTGAACGTGTGGGAGGAGGTGCGCGACGAGGACAACAACGTCGGCCTCGCGCCGAAGACGGGTGGCCTGTCCGGAAAGGTCACCAAGTGGTGCTTCCAGTGCAGCAGCGCGATGGAGGCGAACTGGATATTTGGGCTGGTGGCTCAGGAGGTCAACATCGGCCTCGGCGAACCTCTGCTCCCGGAGGGCCCTATGTGGTAAATAGGACACGCTCACGATGGGCGGGTCTACGTTTTCTTTTCCATATGTTTATTGGCTGTTTATGTCTGCTTGAACGGTATAAGGGTCCGCATGGCGAGGTGTTTACAGGATGTTATGCATGGCAATGCATTGGTGTTTCTTCGGTCCCTTTACTTGGAGGACAGGGGCTGTTCTGAGACAGCCAGCTGGGCCGAGAGATACCTTCTACGTTCATCCTCTCTTTCTGTGCATTTAGACAACAGGCTAGACGGATGGCCGTCCGTCCTGTACGGGCGTGCTTCTTTGAAATGGGAGAGACGGAAGCAAAGCTGGTTGGTTGGCAGGTTGGTCGGTCGGTCGGGAGAGCAAGGGTTTTTTTCGGATGGGAAGACACGGGATCGGGACGGAGACGCGGTTATGCGTTATTTTGTACAAGATATGATATCCCAAGGTTCATGAAGATGGAGAAGAAGCGGTAGCGAGCATTATACACGAAGCAAGCATACGCCGGATCAGCGGGGTTGGTGGTTAGTGACGTATTGATATTTTTGACTAGCGAGCGACTTTTTGGTCTTGCGAAGAGAATCAAGTAATATTTACCACGCAAAGATGTTCACTTCCTCCCGTTGGACCTGTTCGTGATGTTTCTCGACACAGCGATGCGTGTTTGTCGCCAGCAATGCTCTTCCCGCCACACCTTGTTCCACTCGGGTCCTCACTTCCCTCTACCCCGAACATCTATCCAGTACAACACCATGGAGAAGAGACAAGTGACATTCTTCGGCCCTGGCCTACACGCGAAGCACCCGGTCCTCGCCACTCGGGAGCAGCGAAGCTGAGAGAACCGTATGTTCGGTCATAAGCCCGTGGCAAATCCAACACTCCTCAGGCAAAGCCATAGAGACGAAGGAGCCCACCGCCGAAAGAAGCACCGTCGCGGTCAGCATGATGTTCAAAGCCCGCCTCGGATCACGCATGTCACCGTCTCTGGCCTTCACGATGGTCCGCTCGTGACTGCATCGACGCCATCTTGCGGCTGACTTGCGTCTGCTCTCTCTCCCCCTCTCAGGATACAGGCTCACCGCAACCCACGGCGAGACCGCCCCTTTGCGGATCAGGAGGATCGTCGCAGTGAGGAAGAGGCGGAGGAGCAGGAGCAGAAGCGCTCTCTCTCTCTCGATGAAGATATCGACACCACGTAGCATTCGAGGGGTCAATCACATAGTATCTGGTGCTGTATCATTCACGTGTCGCGGGCTTACCGACTTGTCATCTAGGGACTGGGATGAGATGGCCAGCAGCTGCTTATGGCGCTATGGTATGACTGAGGCTCCTCTTACGATCAGTCGACTATAACGGCCCGTGAGGCTTGCCTCGATGAATCATACCCTCCAGTGATCCAGAAGATGGGGACATCGTTTCTACGGATGACTGTAGTCGACTGCATAATGTCAGCCAGTGTCTCAATATCATCTACAACAACACATGGATTTACATCATCGGACAAAAGTAACGTTCTACTGAGTCTGTAAATTCTCATAAGGGACTATGGATCACGTTCCCTGGCACTCCACCTATATTCCAGTGTCTCTCGATGCCTCACGATGCTCCACGTAGCCGGCCGAGCCACAACGTGAGCACGGAGCCGTCTGACCACTGGATGGCTGACCACGTACCAAGCAACAGATCCCAATCAGGAGGAGCAACGCCCGTCCAACCGCCCCATCCAATCGGCCCGTAGGCGGCGTAACCATGATTGGCACAAGCAGTAGTGAGCTGAAACCTTTGCACGAGGCGCGGGAGAGGGATCCCACCCCCCATAGCCCAGGTTCAAGCTTCCTCGAGACGAACCCCGGGTACGAGCAAGGCGGTGAGAAAGACGAAAGGAAGGGGGAGGACAGCAAGAAAGACATAGCCCGTTTTGGCGAACACGGCCACCCTCCATCATGCATAAAGTGCCGCCCGGCGGGCGAATAACCTGATAACGTATCCGTCTGACATGCAGGCCGACAAGGTTCCTGACGATCCGGATCCCGCATCCATGGGGACAAATGGGAGCAACCTACCCCCAAATATAGAGCACACAGCTTTTGACAGGCAAACGTCGTTTATGCCCTTGCGTACGATCTTCCCTTGTCCGCCAGCGGCGGGCGGCGCCCCCAAAGTTCCAATATGACGGTATTCTATTGTGCGGTGAGAGAGAGGCACGACCCGATAGGACGGCGGCCAGGGGGCAGAGGGCAAACAAAAAGAAGCAAAAAGAAAAAGGGGGTTTCGACCAACCGGGCAAAAAAGAAAACTGACGGCATCAAAAGTACGCCGCAACGGACACAACGCATTCCTGCGATGGGTTGGGTGACTTGTTCCCCCTCCGGTTGTCGAACCCGCGCAGGCCAGTTGAACGAACGTGTGCTCCCGGATGACGTGGTCAGCTCAGCCGCGTCGTGGCTACGTTCTCGTCGTGCCCCGATCTGGAAAGGTGAGAAAAGGCAATGCGACCATACACACACACGCATACAGAAGAAGGAGGGAGAGGGCAGGAATGCGGTTGCCAGCTTGGCTACCTTGGTAGCCTCGCAGGGCTGAGCCACCTAAGGGACCCCGATATTGGACATGGGCCTGGGATGGATGGGTGTCTCGCTGCCACGCTGTGAGCCGTTCGAGCAAACATCTGACAGTGACGCCGCGACAGAGTGAGTCACTATGAGTTCTCCAAGAAAAGCCCAGAGGCCTGACTGATCGAGGGGCGGAAATAGCCTTCCCATTCCGACCCCGAACCCTCGGTGAAGCAGCTTGGCTGGCGCGCTCAACGGTCTGTCAAGGGTCCTTTGGGGGTCATATCCTGGGAGCAATGACATCGCCCTCGACTATGTTATGAAAAGCTTCCCAGAGAGGAAAACGGAAAGCAGAATCGAGAAGCAGGCGGCGGCGGCTTCCGTGCTACGTGGACCTGAGTGAAGTATCCGGCGGCAGCCCACGTCGGAGAATTCCTATCATGTCGCGCTGCTTACCGGCGGCGCTTGCACAGAGATATTGGCAGCAGCTGTCCGCTTTGGGCGGAGGGAGAGGGGGCGAGGGTGGTGGATGCTCGAGATCACCACGTTAATCTGCCGCGTCCCCACGAGAATGCCCAAGTCCACATCGGGCGGTCTTTCAGCTTCGCTCTGCCTGCTGTTCATTGCCGCACGGGGTACGTGGGGAGAGATGGGGGGTGCTGTACCTCACAGGGTGTCACCCGAAGAATGTCAGGAACAAAGGGCGTGCTGCTCAACAACCCAAGGTCGCCCAACTCACCCTGGCATAGGTGGTTGGTTGTCCAATGGATCAACCCCTCCTCCTCCCCTACTGGACCTGAAAGCTGCTGTGAAATGGTGATCGTAATATAGGCCACAGGAAAAGCGGTCAGTTCGTGGGCCTCTTTGTCTCACTGTTGCGTCCCTTTGCTCGCGGGCAGCAGGCCGGCGGCTTCAACCTAGCGATAACGTCCTTGCAGTGCAGGCGGAAGGTTCCCTCGGGCCTGACCTGCCTGACTGCCCTGGCTGCCCTGGCTGCCCGTCCAACTGTCCATCGGGGACTGGAAACTCCAACCGAAGGGAAGCAATCGTCGACAGAGTACATCTTTGACCAGAGGAGGGCCATTAAGCTAAGGATGCTGGCCCTCGTCGTGGTTTGCCCGATTCCCAGCCGCGTGATCAATCAATGCACATGAACCCGCATGAAAAGCTTAGATAGCCTCCGTGCTATGCTGCAGTGTCGTGGAAGTTGCATGCTCGCTGGCGTTCGGGTTCCTGAAGCTGGGCCGCTAATTGGACTGACACAAGGTTTGTCGTGCCTTTGATCCACAACCTTACTGAGGTTGGACGAGGGGCTTGCTGTCCGTCATGGACAGGAGAGAGCCCAAGGGCAGTAGTGCGAAATGCGTGGCTGCGTGGCGGTCGTCCACAGCATACTGTGCTGTGCTGCGCTGTGCTGCGCTGTGCTGTGCTGTGCTCCTCTGTCCCAGGAGTGGTGAAGGGTCACTGACCACCGGACTACCTGTGCGGTCAGCAAAAAAGCTGTCTGCGTGGGTCGGCTGCGGATGGCCAGCTTGGGACTGCACGCTGATGCTGCTATATTTAGTAATCGGCTAACCACAATTGCCATGAGCGAAGTTGGTCCCTGGTAGGATGGGGGGGCTTGGTTCGTCCATTGTTTCTTGGGAGTGGGGCGACCGCTCGCAGCACTCCGGACGCTTTCCTAGGTCCCTTTCCTAGGGCCTGTCGGTGCGGAGAGCGAGAGTCGAGCACCCCGAGATGCGGAGGGTCTTGCGATGATCACTACTCGTCCAGGTTCCCGAGATTACTGTCGCAATAGATCTCACGATGTGCCCCCGTTGAGCCCGCGCCTCGTGGAAGGTGAAGGCGACGGATGGGCCGGGGATGTTCAAGCTTCCGCGACACCCACCGAGGCGAGGCGTCCGTGCCAGGTGCGCCATGTCCAATTAGCAGCAGCGCCGGTGTGCGAGACAGGTCTTGCGGACCCCTCTAATTTGGTGTGTCATGGCATGCTTTGCTTTAGCTGGGCGGCGCGCGATGCCATGCCCCATGCCATGCCATCATGCTCGCCGGCCACGAGGTGACTCGGTACCGTCGGTAATAATTCTGTTTCGGGTGGACCGCCGCCGCATTCCAGTCGAGAGCAGCCACTTGCAAAACTGAGGCATGCCAGGCAAGGCGCCTCACCGCCCTCGGCTTGCAAGAGCGGCTCCCGCCGCCTGCGTCCATACCCAAACCCCCAGAAAAGAGCAGAATCAGGAAATCTGACATGCACAGGTGGCACGGCGCACAGCATTTGTTGTCGGATTTACCGGTGATGCTGCGAGGCTAATGCTTGTGATCTGCTAGTAATTAAGGGATTGGCGATGCTCTTCTTTCTTCTTCAACATCTTCGTCTCCCCCGTCGCCCCTCAACGGCTGGTCCTGGGATTGTTACCATCGATCGTCACATCGACTGACGAGCTTATTGTGGCCAGGAAAGGCTCGGGCTTGGCTGTCACTCTGTGGACTATGTGATATGGCTCACCAAGTGAGATTCACTTCAGGCAGGCTAGAGCGGAAGCACAGTAGCTTAGTGATTGACAGGCGCTACCAGGTTCAGCGATCAGATCCGGCGGCAACTCGCGACATGGCAAGGCGCGTTGGTATAGTCATTCTCAAAATGCGCGAAACAAACCCGCCGCGGAAGTAGCGAAGCACCAAACAGACGGCCTTGTTGACCGCGGGTCAGACGGCGCCGAGACACAAAAAAGTCAGCAACTACCCGCCTCACAAGAACCTCGGCTCAGGACCTGAGAAGGCTGAGATCTTCAGTGACTGAGGTCATAGGATCAGCGAGCAGAGCTGCAAAACAGCAATTGCTCCGAGAGGTTGCCCGGCGCAAAGAAGGACCTGTCCTAGTCGGAACTCGGCCGATATTGACTGCGGTAGATCATGGGTTGGTAATTAGTGCTGCTCGACACTTGTTGCCGGACCTACCAAGCAGGCAATACCTGCCGTGCGCGAAAGGACCGTCTGTCGTCCGTTCGTCATTGTTCCCTGATGTTGAACGCCTCCGTCAATCGCTCTGACGAGAGGGGATGGCGATCGAGCGACCAACAGGCTGACCGCAGGACGTCATTTACACGCTGGTTGGCTGGTAAACGCGCTCGGCACAAAAATGTCTGTCGAGAGAGAACTGAATCAGCCCGTGCACCGCACCGCACGGTAAATATGAGGCGATACCCAGTCCACACCAGCACGCCCAGGTACCCAAGTACTTGAAACACAGTTCAGAGTCAATGCCAAGACGTCATCTGCAAGACACACCTCTGCTGCTGTTCTCAGGGACTGTGGCTGCAAGAGGCATGGAACGTTGCTTTTCGAGGACGTGCCGGGGTTTCGGGCGGCACGGCCATAAACAAATGCCAGTGAAACGGGAGGAAAAGAGGACAGGGGGCAGGGCAGCCGCAGGGCAGAGCGAAATCAATCGGCCGACGGTGCAGTGGGAGGGAAAAGTGGAAAAGAGGAAACAGAACGCTAAAAAGCAGCCCAAAGAAGGTTAAGTTAAGAATAGAAACAAATCTTCCCCCAAGAGGCATAGCGTTGGAGCATCGCGGCATTGATTCCACAGCGAGCTGCTGGGATCTGCGAGTTGCCCCGAATGCCTGGCAGCACTGGAGTGCAGAAGTACACAGTGTGTATCTCGGCTGGGAGGGCTGCCCATGACATCTCGCGCCCGTCTCAGGCTTCAGGGCTTCCTTCCCCGTGGATGAGCTCCCTGCTCCTCTGCTAGCCGCCCGCTAGTCCCACGAGATCATCATCATAGTGCCCACGTCCACTACTTGACACAGCCCATACACCCACACAATATGACGAGCATTGCAAGATTGATGAATGCCTTGGACGGGAAGGTTGCAGGTGGAGATGATTCCTCGTGGCTTGGACAAGGAAACCCGAGCAACACCATGCTGGATTCGGACAACAACCAGATGGAGAACCTCGGCCCTCTCAAGAATTCCACTTCGGGAGACCGCGGCAGTGGGTAGTTTTCCATGCCCGCAGAAATTGGACTTTGGCAGGAAGCTCGGGGTCCTCGGACGGACATTTGCATAATGAAATCATTGAACCCAGCGTGCGGTTTTCTTCTGCTGTCGCGGTCTTCATGGGCTCCCTCTTGCCATAAGTCGAGGGTCAATACCCAGTCACCGCACCGGGGAAAGTCGAAATTGCACTGCATCAGCCATGAGTCGCGCTGGCGAGCGGGCAATGCCAACGTGGGCACGAGGAGGGGAGCATCTTGACCCTTCTCCACGCAGTTGTTCGGTGGACAATTTTTCAGGACCACGATTTGGGGGTGCAGCAGCCGCCAGTTGTGGAACCCGATGAGGCTTTGCTAGACTCAGCGCCCAGTTCTGCATAGAAGCCTTGTCATGGACTCACAAGTCACAAGTCCGATGCTCGCGGCATGATTGAGGCTCGTCGGCGGCAATGGCACGTCTCAAACCTAATCCGACGACATCTCATCTCCGCTGAGTAAGGCTGGCACGATGCGGCGCGCCCGGCCATTCCAGATCGGGCCAAGATTAGGCTCTTAGTTGTAGTCCAACTTTGGCGATGAGATCGAATCTCGCGGGGCTGCTGAAAAGCACTATGATGATCTTGAGGTTCCAGCGAAACCGATCCCGGTGCGGCTTCTCTGGTCATGACCCACAAGTACAACCAGTGCAAAGTGCGTCTGTCCCATCTCATCCTTGCCGACATTGTCCTTGTCGACAAAATCAGCGCCGTTGCTCGAAACCACCGTCATGAATGGACACGAGAAATGAGTGTTTCATACCCCCCAACACTTACCCAGCCAGCCAGCAGACAACGGAACCCCTTCTCCTGGACAAGGGACTGGGAGTCTGGAACAGGGCACCCCTGCGTGCCCGAGAACACCATGGCACACCGGGCGGAGTTGTTGAACGACCCGCGGCGACGAACTCGGCAGCTGCCCCGTGAGGTAAGGGACTGGAAAATCTCCATCAAGTGCCAAAAACACACCTCGCTTGCTGAAAAGGGTCAAAAATCAAAGCTGAACTCTCTGCAGCTCCGGCAATAATGGCGACTTTATCGGGTCACATAATCTCAAGGCAAGGCCCACCTGATGGCCATGGCAAGGGAACCATAAATCTCTAGACTTCTGTCAGTCAGCATGGACTCACACATTACTGGAGTCAAGAAATAGCCATCAGGTAACCAAAGATCGGCACCGGCCAAGCATTAAGCTTTTGGCTCCGGAGCTTTTTACCCCATGGCTTGAATTCTGGTACTCGTGGCCACCGCGGTGCCCTTGGAGTAGACGACGAGGTCACCTCCTGAGATCGATATGTCAACGGAGTCAGAATCCTTGTCCCATTCACAGTCAAGGAGATTTAAACATGGTAGCCACTTGTCAACGGCTCGGGTCTACACGGCCGCTGTGGCTTCGTCGCCTGATGGCTCGCGTGGAAATGAATAGACTCCACGGCGCGTGGGCCGCGGCTGCCCCTCGAAGGTTTGCCGCGCAGACCTTGGCTTGGGGTGCGCTGCGGCTTGGTTGCGCCGGGCTTTGCCGGGTACATACTGTCGTGCCCCGTACTTCCTAGGCGACCCCCATACAGTTTGCTTCGATACTCTAAACCGGCGCATCATATCATACCTCACATCCCTGAGTATTCTATCTGTCCTGATTTGGGTTGACAGATGCCTGATTAGGGGGCCGAGGTCTGTCCACAATACCTCAACGCCGAAGGAGAGGGCGGGGGGTCTACCCCTTTTCCCGCCGGCTTGGTGTTGCTGGCATCGTTCGCTTGTCCTCGCACGCTTGACTCCGTCAATCTCAGCTGTGGAACCACGAGCAAGTCGTAGTGACCATACGTCATCTGTGTCTGCGGAACGACAGAGCAGTCACACGGAGAGGTCGTCGGATCAAACACAGTGGTGTCGAATCCGTGCCGTCAAGTACACAATCAGGCGGCATGTGCAGGCACCACTCCACCGAATACAAGCAGGCTCGATGACGGATTGTGCGCTGGTTTCACGTCCACGTGATGCTCCGCATGACATGCCTCCCGAAGCCGCTGGTGTCCAAGATGGAGCTAGGCACCCGAATAGCCATGACGCTATGTAGTACAGTTATTTTCAAACCTTACGTGATGGACCGTTCAGTTGCCTCGATGGTTTATCTCTAGAAGTCGTGCTCCACACAGTGTACCTGGCATAGGAATCTGCGGCTGGGAGCCACACGCATGAAGGTCTCGTTCGGGCGGTTGCTCGCGGTGTTAAAAAAGACAAGAGACGGGTATTGATTTCTTTCCAGCTGCTGCTTGTACCGAGGGTTTCGCACTCGGCTGGCTGTGTGATGGCTCGGGTGGATTAATACAGGTTTGGGATGCGAAGGGGTCGTAGTAGCTTGTCCAATCTCCGGTGATTGCGAGGTACCTGCCCAGAGACTCGCCGTTGCCGCGATTGGCTTGGTCCGAGTTTGGGTTGAAAGCATTCAATAGGCGCATACCACCACACCAGTAACAGTGGAGTCGGTGAAGCCATGCAAGGTGCTTAATGGACATTGCCTGATGATCCAAGACAGGTGCTCACCCAGACAGAGCATCGTGGATGTGACGTCGACAAATTCGTCAAGCCGGGCGCCGCCAGACGAGAGGAAGCTTGCCTCTCTCGAACACGATAGGGCTGGGAGCGAAAGGTGGCTGGAATGATTCCATCGCTGTCCTCTGCCTGGGCTGGTGGGATTCCCGTCTGCATGTTCGTTGATTTAAACGGAGGTAACGAGCCATCGAAAATTGACACCTCTGGGATGCTGCGCCCGTTTCCCATATGATTATGAGATGCTTAATGCTGCATTTTACACGGTACCATGTAAGTAAGCTGCGAGGCGGGTGACATGCTCATGGTGTGAGTAGGCGATGCTCAAGCACCACGTCGACCAAGCGACAGGAGCTGGGTAGGCCATGCACTGTGTACAGTGGAGCCAGCGTGCAGATGTCATGCAGGAAGAAGCGTTCCAGTAACGGTGAGTGGAGTTGGGCTTTTCTGCCTCTTCCACCTAGAGTTCTGTGCTTTTCTTTTCCTTTCTCTCTTTTGGGACAGGATTTTCGGGATCTGCCCACCCCTTTCCACAAGAGACTAGGACCCGAAACATCAAAATAATCCGAAGTGAGATCTTGTACTTGTAACGATGGGGTCGTTCGGAAACAAAGTTCGGGGAGGTGGCCTTCAGGCCTCAGGGGGAGGACGGGGATCGTGGGACTGCACAGCCTCAATTACCGGTCTCTGGAAGTGTGTGTGTGTCCGTGTGTGCGCAGGTGTGTGTGTGTATGTGCGCGCGTGGACGACGCTGCTGCGGGCGTGGTGTAAGCTTGGACGGCGTGACGCTGCTCTCCCCATTTCGTCTCGTGGCAGACACGATAGGGCGCCACTGCGACTCGATTGGTGCTGATTCAATTCCAGTGCTGCTCTGGTAGTCGGGTCACCGGCCATCTGTTGGTCTTTCCAGCCACGCTGGTGCAGAAATGGGCTTAGTTGAAAATGCAACCGAAGCCTGAGGTCTTTCTGGAAACTAGCCGGTTGAGTCAGTCAGTCAGTCAGTCAGTCAGCCGGTCTCTGAGCGTAGCACGCTGGCTGGCTACAGGGGGTGGGAGAAATACCTTGTCTGGGTACATTGCACGGTTCAGTCCAGTGCAGAGCATCTTGTTCATCGGCAGCATGACCAGACTGCTGCTGGGCCCTGTGCCCCCCTGGGTGGGCTGGTGGAGAGAATGCTCGCCTGGTCTCGGGCGATGGTCAAGTCTGGGTGAGATGGAGAATGTGACGGTGCATTTTTGCAGCCCGACGACTGGACGTCTGTGTGGGGAGGAGCAGGAAGGAGCCAGGAGCCCCAGGAGCCCCAGCAGCCCAGCAACAGGGTTGGGAAAACACATGCTGCGGTAGGTACTGTACAGTGTGGGCCTCGACGCAGGGAGAACAGGACTTCACTGTGTACCCTAGCATCGAGGTAGATCATGCTCAATGCTCATGCTCTTGCCAATGCTCCTCCCTGGTGCTGCTCCTGGGCAGTGCCCCATGCCCAGGACGGGCTGCTCCCGCCGATTCCTGGTCGTCAATCGTCATCGCCACACTGTACCAGAATATCCTGTGTACCTAAGTATCCGGGTATCCGCTGCCACACTGCCCACACATTGGCTCAGGCCGCACCCAAGACGATCCATCAGTCACGGTACCGGACCAAGACTGACCGGGCATCTTCTCGCTCCTTGTCTATGGCTGATAGGTGGCCCCTGAGGACTGCGAGGGCTCGAGCGAGACTGGTGGTGCCTCGCTTGGTCGATGCAGGGAGCGTCCTGCCACGATTGATGACAATTGGACGTTAGACGCCCAAGATGCGCAGCGCAGAAAACGTAGGCCCAGAGGCGAGTGAACATTCTAGTTACCGAGTAGCCGGGTCCAGCAACAGCGAAGGAAAAAAAAAGGGCATCGCCCTTGTCTAGTGGGGATCAAGTGCACTCGACGAGTGAGGAGTGAGGAGTGAGGAGCGCGGCGGGCGAGTACTCAACTTGTACCTCTGGGATCTTGGGGTACTGTACTGTCTAGTGCGGCACGGCTCTCACCCGTCAACATCTTCGAGGCAGCCCTTTCCCTGCAGGGCCTCATCATGCGTCAAGGGCTAGGAAGAGGAAGGAAGCGACATACACCATGTACAGACACAGCGAAGCTCCTCCTGGGGGAGGGGGCATGTTACCATCACTGTCATTGCGCTCTTTCCCACGGTACTACCACTTGAGCAACTTGTGTCCCGAAGAAGAGCCGCTAAGCTCCTTCGGCTTTGCCCCCCTCTCCTCTCCTTCCAATGGTGACCGGCAGACCAGCACACCAGCACGTCCGGGTACAGTGCGGCCTGTAACCTTTGGTGGTTTGGACGTAGCTCCAACCTTCGAATGTGCTCCGTTGGGGAACGGTATGGCCTCGAGAGCGCGTCCGGTTGGTACCGGGAGTGCTCAGAGCACATACAGATACTGGAGTACCGGAGGTGTCCAGAAATACATGGTACCTGCGTGCGGTACTCGCTTCTCGCTGACAGCCTGCCCAGGTGGTACCTTCCCGAGGAATCAGGGCAGTGGGGCGATGCAGTCGGGGAAGGAGGGCGGCAGGGGGGTGAAGGAGGCTACGCCGGTGCCAGCCAGCCAGCCAGCACAGCGTCCAGTGCCCAGTGCCCAGTGCCAGAGCCAGCGCCAATGCGATCCGCGCTTTCCTGTTTCTGTGCCCAAGGTTTATTTAACACTGTCAGTCTCCCACCCTGCCCCTCGGCCTTCTCTGTTGATTTTATCATCTCCAAAACCTGTCACCGCGCCTACAACCGTCTCAGCCGCTGTTGCTGCATCTAACCCACGTTCGCTTTTTGCAAACACCCTTAGGAAGTCCTCGTCGACTCCTGTCATTCGCTTTGTTTTTTTGTTTTCCTTTCGCCAACCTGTGTGATCCTGCTCCTCTGACCCATCACAAAACCCAAGACTCCTCGACCCCGCGTGGCAACATCAACTAGCAGCCAGTACCCGCAATTATCACCTCGACTCTCGCATCCAGGGGCTCTCTATATCCACCCTGCATCGCCTAGTCACCCATCGAAGGTCCCGGCTATCACCCACCGATCATCATATCTCCGTCAACCCAACCCAACGCAGCGCTGCTCCTGGCTCAGATCATCTGTGGTCTCAAATCAGCTCATCTCACTCCAGGCTCACGCCCAACTTGATCTCGCTGTGCACAACGGGGCCCAGATGTTCCTGTAAACCCAAGACTCTTCGATCTTGCCCACACTCGCTTTTCAACAACAACACCCATCAACCCACCACGTTCGCTACCGCCCAGCAGGAAGTTTAGGGGTTAAGACCACCGGAATAGGATTTGTGAACAGAAGTCCACGAGTAGCAAACCTCTACCGCTTGTCTGCCAAATATTCTGTCTCGCTGTAGCTATCGAGGCTCCACCTTGTCCTAGGCCGCCATCTGGAACATTCGAGTAGCATTACGACTCTCGAACACTGCAATCCGCTTGACCATTCAAGTCCTGCACCGGTTTCCATTCCAGTGATTCACACGCTTTTCTCGCCCACGAATCACACGTAAACTTGCGTGTGATTTCTCAGACAGTTAGTTGGACCTCGCCTCCTCTATGCTCGCACCGCGTTAGTCCGACGCATATAGTCCGCGACCGTGACACTGACGTGAAATAGAAGACACAAGTCGCCCACCCGTCAACACCTTGAAACAATGGCTGGTCCCGGCGGCGGTCCTCCCCGACGAAGGTTCGTTTGCTTCGAACAGTGTTAACCTGCGATGTGCGGCATGCTGACTTCCGTTTTATAGCCACACCAAGTCTCGCAAGGGTTGCGAAACTTGCAAGAAGCGGCACATCAGATGTGACGAAAGCTTCCCTCAGTGCAAGAACTGCACCAAGCACAAGATCCGATGTCCGTACAACGACATTCCTGTCCAGGAGGCTCGTCCCAATGGGCCTCCAGATCTGATGTGGACGCCCGAGGTCGAGGCAGCCATCGAGCAGTGGCGTCTGACAGGCATCTTCCCTTTTGACCTCGATGTCAACCCTGTCCCGGTACCGCAGTACTACACGTTCGAGGAGCTGCGCTTGATCCACCATGTCGCCTCCATCAGCTCCCAGTTGGGTGCTCTCGACGCCAACGGATTCACCCTGTGGACCTCCAAGATTCCAACGTAAGATTAGAGCATGATAGCACAGAATTGCACCTCTTCATCATCGCTAACGCTCGTCTAGTCTCATTGGAATTGGCACAACGCATCGTTTCGTTATGGACGCACTCTTGGCATTCTCTGCAGAGCACCTTTCTAGCATTACTGGGTGCCCCATGGTTGGCAAGATGGCCTTTGAGCACCGCGGTAACGCTCTGACTGGGCTTTCGAAGGCCATCAACGCCTTTTCTCAGTCCAACTCAGATGCTGTACTGGGCGCGACTCTCGTGCTGTCTTGGCAAGCGACAGATTGGTGAGTCATCGATTACAGGTGAATTTTGTATGGTAGGCATTGGCATGACTGACACTCTCTTCAGGCGCAGCTGGACACACCACATGCAGGGTACTCGTGGCGTAGGTTCAAGGCTTCCGATCCTGGCGAGCTCGTATGCGTATTAACGTCTTCAAGATCATAGAATCGATGGAATCGTGGAAGGACAAGTCTCAGTTCGCCGAGTTCATGGCCGAGACTACCACTTTCCCGACTGCTCCTCCGTCGCCTACGCCCGACCACAAGCCCAGACTGCCTTCGAGAGACGATGTCGAGCCTTCCCTGTCTCGCATGCTTCAGCACCTGCAGAAACTCGAGGCTCAGCTGAAGCAGAATCGGGAGGACACTAAGCTCGTCGCTCAACTGGTCAGCTTCCTAAAAGGCACTCGCAAGGTGGACCCCGCCTTGCAGGTTGCCGATCAGTTCGAACGTCTCAAGCCGCTGAGGGACTGGCTCTTCTGGCTACCTGTCATGCAACTTCAGCAGACACAGGCTTCCCCGAGCGCGATGATCATCATTGCCCACTACTACGCCGTGGCTCTCCTGATGGAGCGCATGTTCCCTGAGATCGGCGCTGCCTACTTCGGCAGCCTCTCCATCGGGCCTCTGGAAGACATTGCTCGGCGCCTTAAATCTATGAGCCTGACCTACGGGGACCATCATCCCGAGTTGCAGTCTCTGTTTCAGCTAATGGACTACGCCACCCAACTGGTACAGGAGTTCCGCAATCGAATGGGTTGGTACGCACCGGCACCTCCGTCGCCTTTTGGTATCTACGAAGACTACAGCCTGCCCTTGACAACAGCACCAATGCCAGACGGCCTTCGATACGCCGAGAACCCCATTTTCAGCTACAGCACCGAGAATTTGTCCATCAAGACGGAGGGCAGTGCCCCAGGGGTCCCTGTCAGCCCCATGGCCATGCCGTCTCCGTACAGCAACCAACAGTATTTGAACATTCCTGCTCCGATGAATGGGTGTTACAGTCCTGTGTCAAGCACTTGCGAGGCCTCCAGCGTCGGGGATGACTTTTACGAAGCCTCTCCGGTCTTCTACAGCGACAACGAGGATTATGGCTCCTACGATATGGGTTTCGCCGGCACCCACTCCCACCTGGGCGGGCCTTACGGCGTTGGGTTCGTCACTCCACAACTCCAGCCTGTGTGGAACTAGGTCCATCTGGCCGCAATCGCTCGGAAAGCGAGAAAGTGAATTGACTGTTCGTGGACAGGACTCATTCGCCTTTCTTGAGCACAACCCCCACTCAACAAGTACCAGAGAACGCCTTGTTTCCCCCGGTTTCAGCAGGTCCACAGTCTCCCTTCCTGGCCCCCGGGAGTTTTTCGATGCTTCCGGTCCCCGAGTCTCCTGTCGTGTCTTACTCGCATCCATACTCGCACCATCGGCACATCTCCACGGCATCCGCTCCACCAAGCTATCACCACCAGGCCGAGGAGAGAAGGAGTACCCCATGAGGATTCCTACCACTTTGCTTTTGGAGGCCCTAGCCGCGGACTCCTCGATATTCCCATAATATTTTAATCCTGTTCGAGCTGTCGCTCGACTTTCGTTTCCAACACAGCCGCAATTGCACAACACACTCCTTCAACCACAACGATCGATTGTCCTTCAGCAGGACTTCCGTCCTGAGGTGCGCATTGTCGCCCAGCCGCTCCTTACGATCAGCACACGAGAACCTCGCCATGCATCACAAGATACATGGACACGCTCCTTTGCTCCCAGACTCGATTTTACGACATATCGCCAGATACGTCTCGACACTCCTTTGTTCGACCACGATGATACCCACTCTAGACGTTCCTTTTTCACACATCGGCATGGATGAATGCATTTTAGACACTCCTTTAGCTGCTCAACAATTATGGCGGACTTTTTCGACATAGACGACACTCCTTACGGATAATGATCATGATACCCGACTGCATAAGCGACTGTTGTTTTTGGATTGCACACTACGAAGGCAGGCTCGGATTCGGTGGGGTGGGGATATCCACCGAGAGCCGGAAAGATGGTAATCTTGCATGGCGTGGCGTTTTGGTTTGCCTTTCGGCTTGACCTGATTTTTTGGATCATGGAGGAGGATACGGCTGACAGCAGATTGTGACCTGCTATCACGTGGAAGGAATTATGGCGTTTTGGGCGTAAAGCAGCCCTTGATCAAAAGAAGATCTCAGACAGTGCGTGAAATAGTTGTTTAAGCTTGTTTATGAAAAAAAGGACCCCCGGTCGAATGATGGCGACGCCAGGAAGAAAGTGTGCAGCACATTGCGATTCGTATAGGGTCAGTTCAATTCACAGGCACTGTCATCGCGAAGGTTTCTGTGTTGTTGCCGTGCTCGGGTCGACTAGCGGCCTGAGTGTTTGCAGGGGATCTAATAATTAATGATAATCCCATGTTCAGCACCTGTTTCCGAGCAGAATGATTTTGCGTGTCCTCTGATCGAATTTGACGTCAGGTTTTCTGGTATCTAGGTATCTTGTGAGGCTATTCCGCTACCAACTACCAGTAAGGCACGTCGCGTCGCGTCAACGGCTGTGTGGCTTCTTCGACCTGCCATTCTTACCCGTGACATATAGAGGACCTCTAAACAACCATGCCATCCTGTTAATCTGCCAGTCTCCGTACCAGCCCAGTAGCTCACCCGGCTCTCGTCTCTGGTTGCCCTAGTCCCCGAGTGTCTCCGGGGCCTGTGGCAGTCAGTCGGGTGGATAAGCAGGCCAGCCAGCCAGCATGGATGCGGGAGTGAATACGAGGAGCGCGGCCCCCTGGGACCACCCACCCAGCCACTCCCGGCCTTTCTCTCCCTCCTGACTCCCCCAGTCTTACAGGTGCGCTAATAGATAGTCGCGGCATTGTTTGAGGTTTATTTTTAAAAATAGCAGCACGGTTTACGGATGTAGGCCGAAAATGTGTCTAAATATATTCCGATCGCCCTTCTTTGTCTCTCTCTCTTTCCCGCTCCCCTTACCTAGTGTAGGTAGGTGCTGGAGGACCGGGACACAGAAGATAAGGGAGAAGAGAAAAGCATAAAAAAAATTCACAATGGAGCCGTTGGCTCTGGGGCACCGTTGAGATCTGCTGCAACTCTGGGTACGATGTGATACACCGGATCCATTCTTGGACGTGTTCTTGTCGATCGGACAACACTTTCCTCGTCTGGGCTGGTCAAGCCCGACCGACATTGCCCCTGAACACTGCTTGATACTGCTGCTACTACTGCTGCTCCATGAGGGAGGGGATGGGACAGAGGCTGGGCTGCCTCTGGCCCTTGTGGGCCCTCGAGCTCCGACACGGTCGGGCAACACTGACCGTGCCTCATGCGCAGATAACGTTACCTCTCCTCGAACCGCCCTCGAAAGTATAACTGAAGCAGTCTTGTCTCGAACGGGGCTGGGATCGTCCTGAGGACCCTCCTCAACCCCATAACGAAAGATCCGCGAAAGCACAAAGAGAGAAGGAGACGGTTCTAGGGACTTGACTGGCCGTACCTCCCGGTAGATCCGGCGCTTTCCTTGTCCTTCTGTCCGGGCTCGGACCATACTTGTGCTCGCCAGAGGCACCACCCTGATGTCACCGGCCAGTTGGACCTTGCTCTTTGGGCCTAGTGGCGCCGATGATGCTGATGCCAGCGTGGTCGGGTGTCCCAGTTTTGCTGCCTGGTTTTGGGCGGTAGATTGCCCGCTGTACCCGCCGTGAGAAGAGGGCGTCTCTGTCCCCCCGGGGAGATGACTTCATGGTTCCCTTCTAGTTTATGTGCAAGACGGCCAAGTAGGCTCACTCTGGTGGAAAGGCTGCGTATGTTTATGTTTCTGGGAAATCATGCGCGCGCTCGACAGTTCGAGACCCCCGATACACCGCCCTCGCAAATATTTCGCTCAGTGGCGATTCATGTTTGATCCAGTTTATTTGCTCTCCTTGTCGAGGTCTGGCCAATTGTGCGCTGGTTGATGTCAAAGTTTCTACTTGAAACAGCAGACGCGCAGACACTCATGGGGTTATAGGAGCTTCGTTATTCACATCATCAGCAGAAGGCACTTCTCATGTCCCTTTTTGATCATATAGCCTGTCGCCAGGTCACCTATCCGTTGCTTCCTAGTCTTGTGATGAGGCCCGCCAGTGTTAGGCTACTCAACATGTTGCGTACAGCACCTTACTGCCAAGCAAAAGCGTCGTGCCCACCATCCTTTACATGGAAGATCGCTATCGAAGTCGATGATACGGACGAGTATCCAGAATAATTCCATCAACACAGGCGCCAGCTGAATACGTTGAAAGCTCGATCATCAAATACGCTCATTGTGGCCTAAATACAGTGGCTCAGCTGGGGAAGGGGATACTGCTGCAACCGGTACGCGTATTTTCCTGGTCACAGCGTGGTAGCTCCACTGTGCAATTCCGAAGGCTGGTCCGAGACCAGATGAATTTGACTTCGTCTGATTTTCTTCGGATGCCATGGCTAAATGCTATAATGCTGTGCAAATCTCTCCTTGGACGTATGTGGGGATCTCCGAATAGATGCCAGTGTTTTGCTGTGGCCTATCCCCATGCTGATCTTCCAGACAACGAGTTGCTCTTGTCGTCACCATCTCATGATGGTGTTTCTGTCAAGAAAAGTATATGTTAACTGAGATACAGAATATGCAGACGTCAAAGTATCTCTGTTGGAATTATATCATCCGGGATAATCCCAGAGACTAGCTCTCCAAAGTCTCAATTTAGTCTCATGGTATGAAGACGCAAAATTGGTCGTCAATCCGCATGTTCATTGCAATCCTCGAACGACTAGCTGAAGCCTTAATTTCTCCGTGTCATTGCTTCGTAATTAAGACGCTGGTACAGAGAATTATCCGCCTTTAGTTGAAGTACTTCAAGGCGACCAAATTTGCCTGAATCAACTATATCTTCAGCACTTCTCCTGACAAAGATTACTACGGTTTTTGTTTGCACCTATATCCATGTGTTCATTGTGTCAGTTTTGAAAGCACCGACGTGATTGCGGTGTAGCTATGCTTGACACTGAGATTCAGTAGCCACTATGTGTACAAACTGTTGCCACGACCTGCACTTGAACCCCGGCATCCAAGTGTTTTATTGCCTGATGAGATATTTTGGCACATTCTGCAGAATTTTATAAAGGTATAGAATTCTGCTTGGGCGTGTCTAGAGACACAAATATCATATCGTCTCAAAGGTTCTTGGCATAATTCCAACTTAAGAATCTGGGATTTTCTTTTCCCTAACCAAATTACAGTCCAATTTATCATTGTGTTCGACGCCCTTCAGTTGTTTACAATTTATGAGAGCATTTACTAAGCTGTGTAAGGCTTGGGCTCAAGGTATCGTCAATGGCATCTTCATATATCAAAACCAGCCTTAAATGCCGCCACAGCCACATTCTGTCTCAGCACCTAGTCCGGGCATTTTTTCTTCTTCAATAGTATAGAAAATAATCAAGTTCGTTTCAATAGTAGCCTTTTGAATTTCCCCTTCCTACTGATTCATCCAGAGACACAAGAATATTGACGATTTCGACGCCATGCTGCTGGCTAACGGTCTCTTTCACGCTTGTCTTAGCGCTTGAAAGGTGAAATTGCTCAGAAGGGCCAAAAACAAAATTAGCACTCTATAATTCATTGAAAGTATGGATTTCCTCAACAACTGTTGTTATCCGTCACTAGTACGTGGTTATTAGATCTCACATTGAATACGCGATGAAGAAGCTGTTCAGTTCGGCTGCGCTCAGACTGACTAAACATGTTCATGATCACAACTAGTACCACTGCAACGTATGAACGTAATGTGGACAGTGAATTAATTCCATCCAGGTGTTTCTCATTCGCTCAAAGCTATGAACTTGGACGGTTGACAGGGTTTGATATCTAAGAAGCCGGGCCCAGATGGGGGAGTGGGAGGGTGAGCAACCAACTCTCAGCGAGCTGCTCAATCTGCGCCTCCCTGTCAGCGGCAGCCATGGGTATCACCATTCCGAAACTCAAAGGCTGGTGATATCTCATCAAATTGCATCGTAGATATCAAACATGAGACTTGGCATGGGTGTATTGAAGACAGCCAACAGAGCCAATGCAACTGCCGACGAGATCAGCGAGCAGTGGAACTACGGGCTCCGGCTACTGCGGATCCAGTCCCTCATACTAATGCGCACTCGGTGGCAACCCCGAGTGATATTTTGCGTCTACTCTACCTCTGTTACATACTGATCTAGAACAAACTTGGAGCTAGAGGACTGCAACCGTATGCTCGGTTGGAAGCGGCTCAACAGTAGATCATCACTTCGGCGGAGTACATTCTAGGAAGGGGCACCGAGGCCAGTGGATTAGTGGTTCGCAATGTAGACTTTATCCAAGTTCTTCATTGGATGGACGTGTGCTGTGGAGGTGCCCGGGTCCGCGCTCCGCTCGCACGGCGAGTACATATGTACACGTGCGCAGGGGCAGGGGATCATCATAGAATTTTCGAAATGTATCTTCTAAAGATAATAGATGACTCTACGTCAGTATGTCTGCTTACTAGAGAGGTGCAAAGAATTCCAGCAACAGCACGGAAGACAGGCGCCAGTGAACAGTGGAGTTTGGCCCTTTACAAAGAGAAGCTTTAATTGTTCACCTGGACGACAATTCCTGGTCTGAAAGTCATACATATTGAATAGAAGCTAACTTATCAAAAAATAATGGTAAACGGAATGACCTGGCGATTCTCCTATTTGCCACACATCAATATGCCCAACTTTACCTGGTATGTCCGTCTAATAACTTATAGTTAGAGATTGGCCAGCGAACTTGAAGTGAACTCATGTAGCATGCTCCATTCAATTGCAGGGAACCCGTCACAATTTCTGTCAGCCAGACTGTACATGGAGCTCCTATGAGATAACTGCAGAGTCGCTGACCGAAATGCTCTACGAGCGAGTTGTGCAGCTGGAGTGCCCCCCCCCCCTGATGCTTTGGAGGGCGCACAAGCCATTTGGAAGAAAGCCAATGAGAGGAAGGCACTGGTTCTGGTTAGGAAGCCAACAGGCTGGTGTATGTGGCCGCTTCCTTCTCAACATTAAACGGTGGTGAGGTCCAAGAGGTGGCCCAGATAAAAGAGATCGAGAACTGCACAGGCCACCTGCGGTAATAAAGCTGTCGTGGTAAAGCCCAGCAAGAACGGAGTGAGAACGGCACACGCCACATGAAGCTTTTGTAGTAAGGCCCGTATGGTGGTTCGTTCTCCGTGTACTCCGGGACGTCCAACAGCTCGGTCTCATCGACCAGGCTCATGAGGATCATCTCCTCATGCCGGAATTCGCCGTCTATTCCCAGATGAATAGCTTGTGAGGACAGGGACTTGACCCCACGAAGACCAACTATTTGACATATACCACGGCATAATCAAGGCTGTGGAGGTCGACCACATCCTTGTGGGTGACGGATCGCTGGTTGGCGCGGCGCTCATAGACAATTTGCTAGTGGGCTTGAACCGATGCGAGTTGGACAGAACGGTGTTCCTGTTGATGTCGTTTTCATGGACATAGGCTTGAATTGCGGCGAATGCTAACACGCTCGTCAGGGGTGCCGTCGTGTTTGAGACGGTCGTGCTTTGTGATAAATTTCAGTGTACGTCGAAAGCGAAGCTGAAGGTGTGCCTTCTTTGACTGCCCATTACATGTATCACTCGGTAGAGTTTCGCTAATTTTAGATAGAAGTCCTCGTCCCATGGGTCTGCCACGCTGGTGGAACACAGCCGCGAGGTAATGTTCAGTAGTAGTGCTGGAACCGTTATCAATTAGAATGTATTTGTATCTGATCTAACGCCCGATCTAATCACCTAATCCTTGAGCGCTCATCAATCTTCCCCATAAACGAGAGGAGGAAGCAGAGCGTCGTCGCCGCCTCTCTCGAGCTGTTCCAAGAGCGCCATCTCCGCCACCGTCAACATGGATCCCGGCTTTCCCTTGATCTTCTTCAGGTACGCCTTGTCCACGTCGCTCATCTCCGGCGCTGGCGCGATCTTGAGCGGGGGCAGATCGTTCAGCTGGCCTGGCGACCCGGACAGGTCGTTGTCCGGCGGTGCAAACTCGGGGTCGTTGTTGGCCTGGGTGCTGGCGAGGTTCCAGACCTTGCCCGGCCCGGACTCGACCTCGGTGTCCTTCTCGGCGTCTACTTCCTTCTTCCTGGACAGGTACTGTGAGAACTCGGCCTCGTCGAAGTCCTTGAAGTTGGCGCCGTGGGGGTCGCGGTTGAGGATCCATGGGAAGCGATGGGGGTTGGTCTGGAGGTATGAGGGCACGTCTGGGTTGGCCTCTATCCGGCTGAGTTCGCTCCTGTCAAAGCTGGAGAAATACGCATGATTCATCAGCAGCTTGTCTCTATTTTGCCGAACCTCCACGGAATATTTTGAACTTACAGGTCAACGCCTTTCCTTAGCCGATCTATGATTCTGCCTGCACCTTTCCAGCGAGGACCATCGTACCATATCAACCCTTGCTGACCTGCTTTGACAAGTGTGTCTGTAATCATGCCATAGCAAAGTTGACAGGTCCAACCCCCGTTTCCGAAGATGTAGTCGTCCTGGGCATGGTCTCTGCGTAATTCATTTGGCAGAACGGTCTCTGGCCCCTGATACAAGGTCGCCTGAGGGTGTGGCCACCATTCAGGGCTGGAGTCATCAGAGCCCCCTTCTTTTGCTCGCTCTTTGTCGTGAGAAGCATCTTTGTCTTTTTCATCTGCTCTGGCCAAGGACCGCGGCTCTTCCTTGGATGGAGATTTCTCCTTTACTGGGTACTTAGACTTGTCGATCTTGAACCACTGAAAGCTGTACCAGTAGTTCCTCGTCCGGATCGTGACCCTCTTGGGAATATGGCAATTCCTCAGGACCTCCATGGTGTCCGGGCGCACAAGCTCCTCGACGTCCGACACTAACAGTACGTCTTCTAACGCGGCCTTTTGAGAGCCTGTCAGGAGCGGTACGACCTGCGAATAAACGGCGTTGCGAGCTGCGGCCGGATGGTCTTTGCCCGGCGCGAAGTCGGAAGAGGACTGAGAAAGGTTACGGCGGATGATCTTCTTGTGGTAGGGCGCTAGGAGGGTATTCCATATCCCGTCCAGAATGGGCTGGGCGTCGGTATCTGAGTCGTCCGAGGGAGGTAAGGAGCTGGGGTCAGTGACCCTGGAAAGGTCTCGTTCCCACCATTCCCTCTCGGGGGGACGTTCCGGAGGCGGAGGCTTGATAGATGGAGATTCGAGCAAGACGAAGAAGTCTACGAATGGGGCCATCTGCGCCAGGTGCAGTTCGAGTGCATCGAGGGAGGTTTCGGGGTCGATGAGCAACAGGTCGTAGATTTTTCTTGGGGGACCCTGTATTATTTGACCATCGTCCTGTACGGTTGTGGAGTTGTGGGGTCCTAGGTGAAAGTGAGAGCAGAATTCCTCGATGTCGTCTGGCTGGATCGTCAGATCTGATGAAGCAGACCCATGGCTCTTCTCCGGGTGCAGTGGATATGACGGCCCAAGCTTCTTGGGTGCTGGTTTTGGATTCAGGTACTCATCATCAGCTCGATGAGGCAAGTTGAGGCCGATGATCCAGCAGAGGATGAGTGCCGCTGCTGCGGCGATAACCCTCCCATTGTGTGTGGACGGTGGTTTGAGCGACAACATCGCGAAGCTTCGCAGGAGAGACTGTAGCCTTTGCTCCGAGAGGGTTGAGAGAGGACGCTCTTCATCATGGCAAAGGACGGACGTCCAGAGCCTAGGCACGAAGGGAGAGCGCCAGTGGCTCTCCCTTGGCTCGGACCGCCAGGTCTCAGAGACGGCATCTGGCGCGCGTGGACAGGGTTCTGAGCCATGATGACAGCTGAAGATATGCTGATAGACCTCGAGCCATCGCCTCTCAGGCCTCGCGACCGCACTCGAGACTCTCGTCGGTTCCAGGGAGGGCCGACATGGGCGTGTTTGGCTGGTCGCAGCAAGAGATTCATGCAGGACTAATAATGCTGGCGTCAGTCCTCCTCGATGGGACGGGACAGGCCACAACCCTGGTCACAGACCCTTGCCGTGGATCTGCTGTGGTGATCGCCCCTGGGTCCAGAAATGCCCCCACGGCCGCCTCATAAAGCTTATTTTGACTGCAGGGAGGGAGGGATTGTGGTCCCTTAAGTAGCCTGCGTTCTGTTGCATGTTGCACTTGCAAAGAATGCTGACTTACTAGAGACGTGTTGAGCGGCTCGAAGAAATAGAGCGTATGGCGAGCCAGTGGGGACAAATCTGCAGTAGTGTGCTCGGCTGAGGTGGTACGGCCGCATATCCCTTTGCAATAGACTACCAACAGGGCGGGACAGTGCTGTTGTTTGCTGTTGGCCTGGCAGGAAAAGAGTTGAGGTAGACTCTGACATTTGGCTGTTGGTTCGACTGACCATCCACTTTGGATCCTACCCACGCTCAATTTTTCTTTTCCTTTTTTCTCCTTTCAGCACTGTGTGTCTGCCTGGGGCATAATTCGCTGGGTTTATAAGCAGGAAAAGGGGTGCCTTCCCCCAGAGCCTGCCTCATCCACAATCGCCTTGTAAATCAATCTACCTACCCAGGCACTTCTCGCTTATTTGATTCAGTCTGTGCTGGTGTACAGTCCAGTATTTAATGCAGCCAGTGCTATTTCGACCGTCCCTTCCCAATGTGAGCCCGGGCACCCATCGGGGGGCAAAGAGCACAGAGACCTGTCTCGGGCAGCCACTGCTCATTTGTCAGGAACCAGCAACGTCTTTGGCTACCTAGATTAGTAGCTCCTTCCCCTTCGCATTCCAGTCGCAACTGTGTCCCTGTGGCAGCCACCGCCAAAACAACAGCAACAGCGCCCCTTGCGCCGATCCTTATCATAACCTTGAACCACTGCCCTGGAACTGAGTGTGCTCATAATCAATGGGTCCTGTGGATGCTCACGTCTCTCCCCGGCCTTCTTGTGGCCTGTTCGAACACCATCTTTTCCCACCTACTATCCCCGCTCAACAACACCGCCGACACCATGCCGACTGGTGCCATCCTACGATCCAGAATGTCCCTACCAATAACTGAGAAGCAACCGATAACCGGAAGAATAGGTTATCCTGCCCACCCAGCCTTTTACATCGCGTAAGACTCCTCGCCACACTCCCTGTCGGTTTCTGTCCTCTCCTGTCTGGTCCTGGCCGAAAGCGAGGATAACAGCTAAATTGTGTCCCGCCCACGCTGCAGGACATATATATTCTTCTCGAACCTGACTATCCTCTTCAACAAATGGTTGATAGACACTGCAGGGTTTCGTGAGTATCTCCCCATCATCCCGGCCGGTCGTCCTTGCTTAAGCGGCGTGCTTGCTAACACCTCAATTCTGCGCCAGCGTACCGTCAGTATCCTTAATTTCAACCTAGACCTCCCGCGTACGCTCCCGGTGGCTAATCTCGGTGGTGGCACAGCTATATTTCTGACATGCTGGCACATGGTCTTCTCCGCCATCGCTACGCAGATCCTGGCAAGAACCACACGTCTGCTTGATGGGCGAAAGCAAGTTGAAATGACGGGTCGCATGTATTTGCGAATCATCATCCCAATTGGCCTTCTTTACAGCGGCAGCCTCGTCTGCAGCAACCTGACCTACCTGTACCTGAGTGTACCATTCATCCAGATGCTCAAGGTTGGTCTGACCGGCCCTGCTCCTGTCAAAGGCGTCTTGAGTGGGATCTCACTGACACGACCATTCAACTTTAGTCCATATCCCCCGTCGCAGTCCTCCTCACCAGTTGGGTCTGGGGCGTTGCCAGTCCATCTTGTTCGGTTCTCTTCAAAGTCCTCGTCATCGTCTCCGGTGTCGCACTAGCTAGTGCTGGCGAGATTCAGTTCCAATGGATCGGGTTCTGGTGCCAGATGAGTGCAATTGGCTTCGAAGCAATCCGTCTGGTCATGACTCAGGTCCTCCTCTCTGGAGATGGCCAGAAGATGGACCCCATGGTTAGCCTGTACTACTACGCCCCCGTGTGTGCCCTCATGAACTTCGTCTTGGTCTGGTTCACCGAGATGGCAACCTTCAAGATGGAAGACTTCGGCAGAGTCGGGCCAATTATCCTGATAATCAACGCTTCCGTGGCCTTCCTGCTGAATCTTGCCAGCCTGTTTCTGGTCAGTGTATGCTACCCTGAGGCAGGAGAATCCTTCACTAACCTGTGCCCAGATCGGAAAGACAAGCAGCTTGGTGCTGACCTTGACCGGAATTTTCAAATCCATCCTCCTTGTCGTGGCCGGGGTATTAGTCTGGGGCTCACCCATCGGCTCGCTCCAACTATTCGGCTACAGTTTGGCACTCGCGGGCCTTGTATCGTACTCTGTGCCACTCGAAACCATACAAGAGTTTCTTGTACAGATAAGGAAAGGGGTCGTGACAATTTCGCCATCGTCGCCATAATCCTCGGTTTTCACAACTCTGCAGGCGATTTCTCGTGACATTCCTTTGAGTTGACGCCTGGCATCTTCAGAATCGGCACCCGGCTGCGCTTGTCAGGCGGTAGTGACTCAAGGCCATTCTCAAGGAAGGAGTTAATATGGAGATATGTGCGAGACGATCGGTATACAGGAATTTCACGACGTCCTTTCGTAACCTTGGCCAGACGTCTGTCAAGACAGTGGGTCCCACAACTCGAATACCTTCCCTCCCGTCGGGCTTGCTGCCAGGTGCCCCGACTTTGTGCCAGGCTCTGGTCGGTCGGCAACATGATCTCCTACGATTGTAATCTGGCATTGAATTGCCTTCATGACGGCAGAATATCCAGAAAATGGCAATGGTATGGACAGAGCGCCCGTCCTGTACCATACTCTCACAATAGCCATAGTCAAGAGCGCCCTGAAGCAGCAGTGAACAATATTCACTAAATGGAGGCCGATGATGACGATTTTTAAGTTTTAGAAGTCAAAGAGACCGAGGGGCCATAGAATATATATGAATGGGCTATATGGGCACTTAATACTATTGCAGGTATAGTACCTACGCTGTCCGTGCCATCTGATGTGCAGTCCCATCGTACGACATGGATACACAGAAGCTGAGCCCAGCGGCAGATTCGGACGGGAGCCTATCGCATACAAGCAAACAATTTGAACTTTTTGCAGTCAACAGTAATCGCGTATTTGTTCCTCACTCCATTCCCAGAATTTCCGAGCGTGACCATTACCACCCTCATCCTCTGTTTTCGTTGCATCTTGCAAGTCCTTCCGTATCTCATAAAGCCGACCCCAAGGAACCACTGACACATTCCCATTAGTTTCACCAATCTCATCCGAGAAAATACAAAGGGATTAGGACTAGCTCACCCCATTTCCCACTGTCTCCCACAGTGATCGCCGGCGACAGCCCACAGAAGAGCTCCGTATAAGCCCCAAACACGGGCGGGTAGAGAACAGGGCTGATAGCCGTCTTGAAAAGCCACCCGCTCTCGCGGTAGAGGTCGGAGCGGAGGTGTCCCGGGTTGCAAGGCACGCTGACGATGCCGTCGCCGGCGTGGCGCCGCGCGAACTCGGCGCCGTGCAGCCACGCGCCGGCCTTGCTGACGCCGTAACGCTCCAGCGGCATCAGCGACGGCCAGTACGAGAGATAGTCCTCCGAGATGCCCCGGCCCTTCTCGCCGACGGCCTCAGTGCCCATGGACGACACCCACGCGACGCGGACGGACCCGGCCGGCTCCGCCGCCGCGGTTGCCTTGAGGACTGGGGTGAGAAGCTGCGTGAGGAGGAAGACTCCCAGCACGTTGACACCCAGGTGCAGCTCATGGCCCTGCGCCGTCTTGGTCTGGCCCTCGCTGTCGCCGAGGGCCTGCACTGCGGCGTTGTTGAAGAGGACGTGCAGCTTGGTCTCCTTGGCTGCGAACTGCTCTGCGGCCGACTTGATTTGGTTGAAGTCGGCCAGGTCCAGCCGCAGGAAGACGAGGTCGCCCGTGGACTTTGCGCAGGTCTGTCTGAGGTCGGCGATGGCGCGGTCGGCCTTTTCTTCAGAGCGGGCTGCGATGTAGACCTTTGCGTTTTTGGAGTACAGGATCTGTGCTAGCTCCTTGCCGACTCCTGTGTTGGAGCCCGTCACGATGTATACCTTTTTGGTGTATTTGAATTAGTTCATCTATGCTATTTGATCTCTCTGAGACTACAGCTGCGCACCTTGCCATGCAAATCCGGCACGTCTTTCTCGGTGAATGGTGGCTTGGGCGGCCACATCTGCGTGAAGATGCTGGACCATGACAGCATGGGCGGTCGCGGGGGACGGGCCATGATCGTGTTCTTGGCGTGCGGGTGTGACGAGCTCTGCTGGCTCCAAGTGCTGGGAGCACTGGACGGAGTGAGGCATCAGCCATTCTGAGTTGGACACTGGCACTTACAATGGCCTGACTGGTGACCGGAATCCACTACTCGTGGCCGCATGTCCGTATGCGGAAGATGGTGCCGAACATTGTTCGGGGTTTGTCATTGACAATGCATATTCGGAGGTCTGTTCGCTACCAGCCTCAATAAACCTTATTTATGCCGTGTGCCGGAGCCGACTCTTGCAGCTGGAGGCGTGGTCGGATTATCGCCTGATTTTCACACCGCCATACTCATCATCTTGGTCTGTTTCATACATACGTTCTCAGTATGATAGTGACTTAAATGCAAGAGTCAATGTGACCTGCTTGGCAGGCGGCTATTATACTTTTAAGCTTCCGTACAGTATCCACTGTCCCGGGAATGGGACATGGTTGATGGATCGACCCTTGAGTATGAAGTTTTCCATGGGACGTAATCACATTCAATGCTTGATGCAAAATCTGTCTATAATTTTGGCCGTGGTCGTTCAACCAAGAATGTGTATACTGTGGCGTACTGTTGATAGCACGGACAGCGGCCGTTTGTCTGAGCATTAGCAATATTTGCGAGCTACTTCGGGACCAGCTCCAATATGGCTGGTAACAGGGCAACCACTGCGAAGTAGCTCAGGGCTCAATAATTCACTCATGTGGCGCTAAGACAGGAAGTGCAATGTAATCATTTCTTATGACATTTGCAACCATCCTAGCTACAAGGACGGAACGAACGATTTGGCCGGTCCAACAACCATCCATGTGGACACGGCCGAAAAGAGCTCCTCAGGCGGAGACGGCGAAGTCGTGGAAGAAAGCTAGACTGGGAGCGTATTGAGCACCAAAAATGAAAGCAATGATATGGGTTTTAGGACAATTAGAAATAGAAGATAACGTCACTATGAATTTATTTGTACTTTAAAGCAAATCGACGGAATACTTTCGATTATGCATGGTTTGCTGGTGTAGGTATGAACTCAACCAAGACTATCCGGATGATCTGTGAAGCAACTCACTATGAATCCATGACTTTGGTAATATATAGTGCCTGAGTAGCCCGAATCTTCTGTCTATGTATTGTTGCCAGCCTCATCAGTCATGGCGAATCAATTGGTGGTGACTACTAGAGCAGCCATTATAGCATTATGCCCCTGATAATTCCCGTTCATAATGGCCTCTTTCGATGTCAGGCCGTGTGATATTTTGGCTTCAACTTGACATAGAGACCACCCTTCTCCCACATCAAATAAGACTTTTGTCGATGCAACCAATCTCGGCTCTCTTCAGTTAGCTCAATGTCGAAATTCCACAACAGGCGAGCGATAATGTAGTGCATTTCGGCCCTCGCGAGACTATGATTCCAGATTAGCCAAAAGATCAGAAAACACCCAAGTACAGAGAAGCTCTCACTTCATTCCTAGACAGTTCCTCGGGCCGTAAGAGAATGGCTGAAAGGCATCTCTGCGATCATTCGCAAATTCTGAGCCTTTCCCATCGCTCAACCATCGCTCCGGGATGAACTCGTCGGCACGCTTGAAATTGCACTCGCTGCGATATATGACGCGGCTTGGGATGCCCACGATGGTCTGTTGGCACGGTACGCGTTAGTCTTGGTGAGCCAAGAAAAATGTGATTCTGGTGTAGTCACCTTGCCCGGGATCCAATCCCCCAATACCCAGTTTCCTTCAGGGGGCGTTTGGCGCCACAAGGCGTTTGGCCCGGGTGGATGGTACCGAAATGCCTCATCTATAACAGCACCCAGGTATCGGAGTTTCATCGAACTCTGCATGTCAATCTCTGACTCCCTGGAGAAGGCGGCTCGCAGTTCCTGGTCGGCTTTGGCTTTGACGGCCGGGTGTATACCCAGCATATATGTCACAGCTGACAAAGCACTTGCTGTGGTTTCTGCACCGGCTAAAGTCAAGGTGAGAGCGTTACTGTAAAGCTCCTCGCGAGACATGGACTGTAAAATTGTTGATTAGGTTAGCCACGGATTTTCAATACGTGAGATCAACGTGTGGTGACATACCAACCCTTGTCTTTCTGCCAACATAGTCTGCACCAAGTCTGGTCGCGGATTCTCGAGAGCTAGCCGTCTATCTACTTTCTCCCGGAGGGTCTTCTTCGAACCTATGTATTCTTTCACCATCTTCACGGTGGCTATGACTGGTGAATAGAGGAGAAAAAACGGAATCCGCATGCAAAGGAGTAGGATGTAGGTGAGTTTAATGTTGCTGATAACGAAGTCAACCCACGGGTGCATCATGGACTGCTCTAAACATCCAAAAGGCTCTCCGTCTGTGAGACACCGAGTTAGTAACTCATTCAGGGACGTAACCTGGCTCAAAAGCCACAACTAAATGCACTGGCTCATTCCGCCTCGAATCTACCAAAGACGGGAAATAATCCAGTAAAATATGCTGATGGGCTTCAGAATACTTACAAGCGAGGTTTCCCGTTATATCGAACAAAGTGTAGAGATACCATTTCCACACGTCAACGGAAGTATCGCCTGCTCTAGCCCTAAGGCGTTCAAAAAACAAGTCAACAAATCCCACAATGGCAGGCTCCTTGTCGAGCATCGCGCTGGCGGTAAAGCCGAAATTCAGCATCTTTCGGATGCGCCCGTGGTCACCGATCTCTGCCCCCAAAATGTCGTTGCTGTCTCTGCTGGCGTACCAGCCCGGCTTCATGTTCTCTTTCCGCTTCCCGGCCTTGTAGCGGCCGTAGACCTCCTCCCATGCATCTGGGGAAGAGAAAGACAGCTCGTCGGGGGCTACGCGGACCACTGTTCCGTACTTGTTGTGGAGATCCATTAGGCTCTCATGCATTCTTCCGGCCATGAAGGAGAATCCCCATGGTAGTGATGAGGCTGCCCACAGCTTAGGTCCGGGGTACTTCCGCAGCGGGTGAAAAAAGACATTGTAAATTGGCCGCACCACGACAAAGCAAAATATGAGCTAGAGATCAGTCGTTAACTGCTTCAGATTCACTGGCCAACTTGGAATCATGACCGACTTACAAGGCTCAACGCGCACAGTAGCACAGACTGCCAGGAGACAGAAGTTGAAACCTGGAACAGCATCTTCACAAGAGTAAGATGCAACGAGGTGCGGATTCGCAGAATTGACTAGCACAATTCTTTCCTCTAGAACTGGGGCATCAAGAAAGCAAGTAGATGCCTGGGTGTGAGAAATGCTCTCTGGTCAGCCAAGACTCAGGGAATCATTTGATGTTACATTACTGAACCGCCCAAAGGCTCATGACTCTGCGGGTTGTGTGCTCCGAACGCATGTACTCGGATGGTTCCACTTATGTGTGCACATACTGTAGTCAGGCCAAAAACTTCCCGAGTCGCGGTCGGTTGCCTCTTCCGGCTGTAGAGGAATTAAGGTTCAGCGTCCAGAACTTGGCCGCAACGAGCATCCACGACAGAACAGAGCCACCGTAAACCGACACGTGCATTGATCGATGAGCGAACACACTGGAGCATGTGATTGCCAAACTTGGTGTTTTGAACAGCGTCACAAGTGAAGTGGTCGCGTTAATTTGGCATTTACCTGAGAATCTCAGCATTCGGCACTGGCCACAACGTTTGAACGTAAGGCGCTTCCCACCTGTCACTGCTTCAACAAACACAGAAGAAATGGCAACACAGAGAACTCAAACTGCTGTGATACAGTCCAAGGCGTCTCCGAGACCTTGTGGGCTGCCGCTGGCCATCACTTCGTCGAAAGCAGTGCCTGAGTTATCGTCCCCGTACCATGTTGCCGTGCGAGTACTCGCTGTGGGGCTGAACCCCACGGACTACAAAATGATAACGCACTTCTTTATGGATGGCAACACAGTTGGATGCGACTTCTGTGGCATCGTGGAATCGGCTGGGGAATCGGCCTTGGTATCACCTGGTGACAGAGTCTGCGGTGCAGATTTCCCATATCGACCCGACAATAAGTTGAACGGCGCCTTCGCCCAGTACGCCATCACCGATTCTCGCCACGTGCTCCGGGTCCCGAAGGATTGGAGTGATACCCAGGCCGCTGCCCTCGGCGCTATCGGCTGGTGCACTGCTTGTCTCGCAATTCCAGACCCAGCGGCCTTAAACCTGAAGGGGATGCCCTCACGGCCAACTGAGAAGCCAAGTCCTGTTTTGGTCTATGGTGGAGCAACGGCAACTGGTCTTATGGCCATTCAAATGTTGAAGTTGTTAGTTGAACCCTATGATGATGACGCAAAAGATTCTGTGACCGAAACTGATTGAGAAAAAAATGGCTTTAGGTCTGGCTATGACCCTATAGCGGTCTGCTCTACGAAGTCTGCGCCACTGGTCAAGGAATATGGCTCCGTAGGGACAGCATCCTATACTTCTGCGGACTGCCTCCAAGCAGTCCAGGCCCTCGCAAATGGGCTCCCAATCAAGTACGCGCTCGACTGTATCACGGACGCAGAGTCTACCGCGTTCTGCTACTCTGCCTTGGCGCGGGTGGGTGCCCGCTATGCCTGCCTCGAAGACTGCCCAGAATCCTGGCGCACCAGGCGTGCGGTGAAGTACAAGGCGGTCATGGGGTTTGAAGCCTTGGGGTTTGACGTTGACCTCAATCACCCCGTGTATGCGCGCAAAGCCAATCTTGAGCTCCACGGTATTGCCTTGCAGTGGGCTCAAGAAATACAGTCGCTGCTAGATCAAAAGAAGATCAAGACGCAGCCGATACGTGAGGTAGATGGGCAGTTCGAGGGGATTATCAGAGCATTGGAAATGTTACAAAAGGGGGAGGTAAAAGGTGAGAAACTTGTTGTACGCGTATCAAATTGATTATGAGAGGAGTGTCAATTTCGCTCAGCCCATGCCACTACACAAGGACTCATAGCAATACTCTCATTTGCAATCGGGAAGTCTCAGAGCATAGAGTAGTACACTACCACTCATCATAGAATGCTGCCGCTATTTTGACAACCTGGCCTCTCAAGATTATCACGTGTGCTGCTCACACTGGCACCACAATTCGGCGGGACTTGCCTATAGGAGTAAGAGTGCACGTCCTCGGAGAGTTGCAGTTGAATGACAACAATCCTTGCCGTCTATACTATAGGGTGGATCCCAGGAATTATTATCGGCGAGATACTTTGCACAGTGCATGACTTATGGGGTCGGTGGGAAATCGGATGGTAGCGCTAGGCAACTCCATGCCATACCATCGTGGGAACAAGGTAATGATTTCAATGTTGATGATGGTAGGCTCTGAATCAGTGATTAATACACGTATAGCGACGAATCAAATGTAAATCGCCTTGTATCATGTCAAGAGATTGAGCGAGACTCTTCCAACTCGTTTGATGTCTAGTTTCCAGCCAAATCCCACCAGACCCTACACTGAGCAAGTTTCCTTGAGACAGAACATATGATAGCCCGTAGCCTCAAATCCAACAAAAGATACCCAGGTCAGTTTCATACAACCAGGGACGTGATTCTGCCCTAAGCGATACTAAGAGGTGTTCTAGGAAACTGTTAGGCTTCTCACAAAACCACAAACAATGTCGGGGAAGATCTCGCCAAAGGAGCCCATCGCAATAGTGGGCAGCGCCTGCCGTTTTTCTGGAGACGCAAACTCTCCTTCAAAATTATGGGAGCTTCTGAAAGAGCCGCGAGATGTCCGCCGTGAGATCCCGGACTCGCGCTTCAGTGCTCAGGGATTCCACCATCCCGACCATTCTCACCATGGACGTTCTAATGTTACGCACTCATATCTGCTGAACGAGGATCCAAAGGCATTTGATGCCGAGTTCTTTGGAGTCAACCCTATTGAAGCACGAGCTATGGACCCCCAGCAGCGGTTGCTGATGGAGACGGTCTACGAGGCTCTAGAATTAGGCGGTATGACGATCGAGAGCTTGCGAGGAAGCGATACATCAGTCTTTGCTGGCGTTATGTGTGGTGACTATGAAGCCATGCTTCTTCGAGACCTGGACGAAGTCCCAACCTATTTTGCGGTGGGAACCTCGCGTGCTGTTCTGTCGAACCGTATATCGTATTTCTTTGACTGGCACGGAGCTTCAGTCACTACCGACACAGCCTGCTCATCAAGCTTAGTCGCCGTCCACTCAGCGATTCAGACATTGAGAGCAGGGGACTCTCGCATGGCAGTGGCTTGCGGATCCAATATCATGCTTGGGCCTGAGATGTACATAATTGAGAGCAAGGTATGCAACCACTGCCCCATTCGAAACGCCGCGGCCAGTGTACTCACAATCTCTAGCTCAAGATGTTGTCCCCGGACGGTCTAGGGCGGATGTGGGACAAGGATGCGAATGGATATGCACGAGGAGAGTCCGTGTTGTTCAAGTCACAGCATCCCTTGTCACGCATCAGCTCCGGCCTCGGGGCCGAATGATCTCCATGTCCACTCCTGAGACGGCGAGACTACCGGATATGCTGACGAATTCTTGAACAGTGGTGTAGCTGCGGTAATCCTCAAGACCCTCAGCGCCGCACTGGAAGACAATGACCACATCGAGTGCATCATTCGAGAAACGGGGCTCAATCAGGACGGCGCAACTGCAGGACTAACTATGCCTAGTGCTACGGCACAAAAGTCCTTGATCAGAGCTACATATGCCAAGGCCGGGCTGGACATTAATTCTCCTGCGGGTCGTCCGCAATATTTCGAGGCTCATGGTACTGGTACACCAGCAGGAGGTAGGTTGAACTCATAGTATCCTACTTTCTGCACGTGACACTGATGCTGATTCTTTCTCAGACCCAGTAGAAGCTGAAGCTGTCAGCAGTGCCTTCTTTGATGGGGACTGCTGGGTAGCAATCCAAAGACAGGCAACGACCCTCTATATGTCGGCTCTATCAAGACAGTGCTGGGGCACACAGAAGGGTAAGTTCTATCTCATGATTATACCCAGGGCTTTGAACAAATTTTAGGAACGCTATTGACACCATGGGTGATGTAGTACGGCTGGCGTGGCCGCAATCCTGAAGGCGTCCTTAGCCCTCCAGAATTCCTGTATTCCGCCCAATCTCTTGTTCAACAACATCAACCCGTCTGTAGCACCGTTCTATGGTGATGTTCAAATCGTCAAGGATGCTAAGCCCTGGCCCATTGTCTTGGGAGACCAACCGAGGAGGGCCAGCGTCAACAGTTTCGGGTTTGGTGGTGCCAATGCCCACGCCATTCTGGAGAGTTATGACAGGTCAGCGGACGACTCACGGGGTAGTGGTGGCGCCGACAGAACCCTCTTCACTCCATTCGTCTTCTCCGCTGCCTCGGCAGACTCCCTACGAGCCAACCTCAACGCATATGCAGCGTATCTGGATGCACATTCTGAAGTGGACATCGGTGATCTGGCTTACACTTTGCGTGAACGGCGCTCCGCCCTTCCACATCGTGTGTCGCTCCCAGCGACAACTTCACTGACGGAACTCGTAACTGCGATCAGGGCCAAGTTGGACGAGGGAGAAAAGAAAATCGGCGTGAGGACGCTGCCTGGAAAGGCTGCTGGTACTCCTCAAATTCTTGGGGTATTCACCGGACAAGGCGCACAGTACATGCGTCAGGGAGCTGACCTGCTAGAGCAATCTCCATTTGCTCGAAGCATTATCCAGACACTCGAGGCGGATTTAGCCCGGCTGCCCGCAGAGGATCGGCCAACCTGGTCGCTTGAGGCTGAGATTCTTGCCGGAGCTTCAACTCCCTCGAAAATTAATGAAGCAGTCATCTCGCAGCCATTATGCACCGCAATACAGATCGTCATGATCGAGCTCCTCAGAGAAGCAAATGTCCATCCGGCTGCCGTGGTGGGCCATTCCTCCGGCGAGATCGCTGCTGCCTACAGCGCAGGCTTCCTGACTGCCCGCGACGCGATGTATATCGCTTATTACCGAGGTCTGCACTGCAGACATGCGGCAAGCCCTAATGGAAAAATTAAGGGCGCCATGCTAGCTGTGGGCACCTCTATGGAGGATGCTCTCCAGCTGTGCGAGGATGAGGAGTTCGTCGGCCGCATCAACTTGGCAGCTAGCAACTCAAGCTCAAGCGTGACGATATCTGGAGACGAGGATGCGATTGAGGAGCTTGGATTCATTCTTGAGGACGAGAAGAAATTCCACAGGCGTTTGAGAGTGGACATGGCATACCACTCCCAACACATGGAACCTTGTTCGAGTCCCTATATCGACTCGCTGCGGCGTGCAGGCGTCAAGGCACGATGCCCTCCATCTTCTTCGTCACCATGCACCTGGTATTCCAGCGTCTACGATGGGAAGCCTGTTGAATTATCGTCAGTATTAAGTGACATCTACTGGGCAGAAAACATGACGAAGCCGGTCCTTTTCTCTCAGGCACTCAAGTCTGCCCTCGTGGCAAACGCAACTTCGACTTTTGACGCTGTGCTCGAAATCGGCCCACGACCGGCGCTTAAGGGTCCTGCATCCCAGACAATTCAGGAGGTGATCCAGGATGGCCTCCCATATCACGGGACTTTGTCTCGTGGTAGTAACGCCATCACAGCGCTCTCGACATGCCCGAGAGACATTGGATGACAGTCCAAATGTTCACTTCAGGCGTTATTTCCCTTCCACTTTTGGTTGCTGAGCGGAAAGACTAACAATATATCTCCAGGTGGGACGCAATATTAAAGCGCACCGGTTTCTCTGGCATCGACACAATTTCACCTCAACAACTGCTCGATACCTTTGGCACAATTCTATTTGTTTCTCAAGCGACTGATGATCGCATAGAATCCATAAGAGCGCCACTCAAGTCTCCTCCGATCAGTTCTTTTGCAGAGAATCACCTGGCCATCGTGGGCGGGAAGACACCCGAGGTTGCTGCTGTCGCTGAGCAAATAGGCAAGATTCTCGGCCTCTTCTCAGTCGGACACATATTTATGCCACTCTAGAGGAGCTAGAGCACGTTGTGCTCGATGACCGACTATTCGTTGTCAGCTTGGCAGAACTCGAGCAACCCGTGTTCAAGAACATCACGCCTGAAAGATGGTCAGGATTCAGAAAACTGTTTGTGGGTGAGAAGACTGTGCTCTGGCTCACGAGTGGCCGTCTCGAGGACGAACCCTATGCCAATATGACCGTTGGGTTTGGCCGCTCCGCTGTGCATGAAGAGGAAGATCTGGTCCTCCAACTGTTAGACATTCCTCATCGGAAGCATTTCGATGCCCGTAACATAGCAGAGACCTTCGTGCGCCTCGCAGCGAAGCATCCATCTGACAAGGAGATCCTCTACACGATGGAGCCAGAAGTCGTCACAGATACGGAAGGTCGCCAATTGGTTCCTCGACTGTGCCCCATCCAGGGCGCAAATGATCGGTTGAATTCCGTCCAACGCACAATAGTGCATCAGCTTGACACGAAGAATGCAGAGGTTGAGCTTTAATGGGACCATGATAGCTACAGCATCCGGCAACTGTCTAGGTTTGAGGCCTTGAAATTGGCTGAACGGTATATACAGTCCCTTCTTACAACTCAATATCCTTTTCCCTGTGCAAGTTGGTCTGCCCATGGCGGAGACATCCGGAAATATTCAGATTTTCCTCATTTTCAAAGTCATAGATCCGCATCTAACCTCGACAGGTCTCGAATCATCGAGCTCCATACCACGAAAGCGATTTTGTTAGCTATAAGGACACTAGCTGGCCAGATGTTCCTCGCTGTGGGCATTGATACCAGTGGGTTGCGGTACATCACATTCGCATCATCTCTTACATCGGTTATCAAGGTTCCATATGAGCTGGCTGTCCCCATCGCCCCAACTACCCTAACGGACGACAACATTCTCATCCTCACAGCAGCCCAACTTTTAGGGACTGCTGTTGTGGATCCCTTGCTCCCCGGCCAGAAGATGATCTTACACGATACGCCCAGAGTGCTAGCCCATGCTATTGAGTCGAAGGCTCTGTCTAGGGGTATTCAGGTTGTCTTTACGACAGACGAAACTGACGGAGAACAGTCGCCGGATTCTTGGATACATCTTCCTCCCAATTTGGGGTCTTCGGATCTCGGTCAACTAATACCTACAGATGCTGCTTCCTTTGTTAGCTTCTCGAGGGAAGACTCCGAGAACCAGCACACTATGTCATCTGTGTTGTCACCTTATTGCCGGAAGGAAAACCCGCACACATTGTTCTCTCGTATTGGAACGGAGTATGACCAACAGTCTCGCTCAATCCTCGTAGGGTTGCTCAGAACAACAGTCGACAATATTCAAAATCCAACCCATGAGCATGTCGCACAGACTGTCAGCCTGGAAGCTGTTGCCCGCGGCGAGTGCCCTGAGAGGCTACTGGCGATAGTAGACTGGACATCCTCGTCAACTAATATCCCTGTACGAGTCACCAGATTCGACACGAGACCGCTGTTCAGAGGTGACAGAACCTACTGGATATGTGGTCTCTCTGGAGCCTTGGGTATTTCACTCTGCGACTGGATGATTGGTCGGGGAGTGAGGCACCTGGTCTTGACCAGCAGGAATCTCAGGATCGATCAGGCTTGGGTCGAAGACCACAAGCGTCATGGTGCAAATGTTGAAATATTTTGTTGGTATGTGATAACACCCTCGATTCTTGCGTGAAACTCTTACTGACAGTTCTCATTCTTGAAGCGACGTGACAGACGAGGCAGCTCTCCAGGCCGTTCACCGCAGCATCATCTCCTCACTTCCTCCTATTGCCGGCGTCCTAAACGGTGCCATGGTTCTAAGGGATGTTTCAGTCCGCAATATGGCATTTGATCAAGTCACAGATGTTGTTGGGCCGAAGGTGCTCGGAAGCATTCACCTTGATCGCATTTTCCACGAGACACAACTCGACTTCTTCATCCTTCTCTCCTCAATCAACTGCATCATTGGCAACGTTGGCCAGGCAAACTACGCCGCAGCCAATATGGGCATGTGTGGGCTGGCTGCTCACCGCCGTAAACGGTAAGCAGATTCTAGAGATGTCTTGCATTTCTCGAGGATAGATCTCTACTTGAGTCAAGGGTCTGGTAGCTGACTCCCACATCTTTAGTGGTCTCGCCGCAACGGTCATCAATGTCGGTGCTGTTATTGGTGCTGGTTATATCACTGAGTCTGATCGCCAACTCGATGCTGTGGTTGCAAAGATGGCCATGATCCACCTGTCAGAGGACGACTTCCATCAGATCTTTGCTGAAGCTATAGAGGCCGGTCACGTCGATTCACCCGACGGACCAGAGATATCGACCGGGCTTCTAGATATCTCATCGGATTCGATCAATATCCCCAAGTGGTACTCGGATCCGAAATTCTCTCGATTCATTGTCCACAAGTCAACCAGCAGCGGAGACCAGAAGAGGCAGACTAAGGCCGCGTCCATCCAAGAACGCCTTTTGGCGTGCCATTCAGAGGAGGATGTACTCCACGTTGTCAAAGGTATGTTGATCTTCGTGTATTTCGATTGGCTCAAAAACAGGAAGGCTAACAGTATATATCAGGGAGCCTGGCTGCTCAGCTACGCACAATTTTACAACTATCGACAGCTGATGACGATCTCATGTCGATGCGCAGTGTCGACCTCGGACTGGATTCACTGGTCTCAGTCGATATCCGGTCATGGTTCTTGAAGAACTTCGAAGTCAGCATTCCAGTGTTAAAGATCATGGCGAACGACGCATCGATGGCGGCTCTTGCCGAGCTCGCTGCTGAAGTTGTCCCTGCTGAGATGGTTCCCCATATCGTGAGGTAAGGCCAGGCTCAAGAGGCAGACGAGAGTGGCTCGGCAACCGACGACGGCCCCAGCACCCCGGAAAACGAAGCCATCTCAACAGCTTCTTCATCCGACACCGGCGTGACTACGCCGACCAGTTCCATTGAAGTTAAAGACCTGTCAGCCAATAATTCTGTCAGAAATGGCATCGACTGGGACGCCGAGGTGCAGTTGCCCGAGCCTGATCGCTTCTCGGGGTTGGGTATCGGCAGCACTCCCAGTGCTAAGCCAGCTGTAGTCCTGCTCACTGGATCGAGCGGACTTCTTGGCCATCACCTGCTTGGCATCAGAGACCTCAATAGTCAAGATCATCTGTGTGGCTGTTCGCCGTCTCTCGGAAAGACTAAAGAGCGGCCAACTCCCACAGCCTGATGGCCGAATCGTTTATTATGAGGGCGACTTGCGCCTGCCCCGCCTCGGTCTCACAGCAGAGAAAGCTTCAGAAATCTTTGCGGAAGTCGACGCAGTGATCCACAATGGGTCGGACACCTCGCATCTCAAGTATTACTCGGCCGTGCGAGACTGCAATGTCGAGTCGACCCGCGAGCTGGTTCGTCTGTGTCTACCTCGAAAGGTCCCCTTGCACTACGTGTCCTCGGTGGGCGTTTGCTTGTTAGCCGGCAGACACACTTTTCCCGAAGTTTCGGCCACCGCAAGCGGCATCAAACCGCCAGCCGACGGTGCGCACGGCTACATGTGTAGCAAGTGGGTCTGCGAACACCTCCTCGAGGGAGTCAGCGCGGCTCACGGCTTACGGATCTCTATAAACCGGCCCTCGACAATCGTGCGACAGGGCAGCGACGCCACGACGGCGGAGGCAGAGTTTGATTGGGTGAATGCGCTGCTACACTATTCCCATCGGATCCGGGCTGTGCCCAGGGCTGAGCACAACCAGGGCGCCTTCGACCTTGTTTATATCCGGACTGTTTGCAACGACATCATACAGGAGCTTTTCTGCAGCGACCATGGCAACAAGCTCACATATGTGAACAATGTTGGCGATGTTGTCATTCCAATGAGCAAGTTGGCTGAGATTGGGAAGACAGTGGCCGAGGGGGAGCTGTACCGGACACTTCTTTTGGCCAATGGGCAGATGAGGCCATCAAGGCAGGTTTGCAACCGGCAGTTGCCGCCCTGATTGAGACTTTTGACGAGCCAAATACAGTGTGGCCGGCCCTTGCAAGGGGAAAGGGATCTTAGGGTACATGGGTATATTCTAGACACTGTTTATATCTCAGACAATGGCCTCATTAGCCTGAATGTGCCTCTGGAATCAATGCGCATGTTCCTTCTACTTTCTTGGTGATAAAAGTAGAATTTGCCGCAAGCCAGCTGCGAGTACACAAGGACACAGAATGGACAATGTCTTCTCACACGCCGACATTGGCTATAGGTAGTCTACAGAGCCACGTATTAATCACGATCTTTAATAGGGGTTGAATTTTTACAGAAAGCGATGCGCAGTACAATATTTCCTGGCTTGAACTTATGTGTCTCATTAAGGCTACTTAGGTAGAGAAAATCGTTGAATTGTCTCTTTCAAACAATTGGCAGAGCTCATCGCCTAATTTCGTGGTCTCATGAACGTCAACTCACCACATCGTATATCAATTCGTTCGGGTGAACTTTTAGCTCGGCGTTGAACATATTGCAACTAAAATCTTTCATGGCATTGATATTCTGTCCATCCTCAAATGATGTAGGTATGTGTGTGGCTATCCTGATGCTATGTGGCAAGATGACGTTTGACCCTCATCATGTTCTCACGCAACGACTCCAAAGATCCTGACATTGGACAGAGACGGGTGGTGACTGCTTCAAGCAAGCCCTCGTCCAATCCATTTTGCAATAAGCCACCATCGTAAGGTTCCCGAAAATCTGATGACAAGCGCAGTTTCAACCGGCAGACCGAGGCTTCTCTCAATCATTTCAAATTGATGCTCAATGATCTGGATCAATATCTTAGTCTGTAAATTGCTCTGCTGGACATGGAAACTGGCCAAGCGTAGACCAGGGAGTGTCTGAGGGCCAGCTGAGGGTGACGCATTGGATGAACCTGAGGATGGAGTCTTGGTGTCATTGCAGATCATCTGTTCGTACAGCCGAAGGACTAGCCTTTCGAAAACTGCAACAATTAGGAGGTAGCATGAAATCAGGTTCAGAACGCAACTAAGATTTATCAAAGGCCAATGAGCTTCGTGCCTTTCGGTGGGATTATTGAGGCCTGTATCGTCGAGTTTGGATTGTATAACGGCCATGAACTCAGAAGTGCTACAAAGAGCGTCTCCAAACTCCTTGCTTTGACTAGAGTAGTCAGGGCACCCGCTCAGGTGTTGGGGTTCGGTGTCGGTCTCGGTCAAGCCCTGGCCTGCTCCACTCTGAGTTCTATCACTCTGCTGGTTGGCCGCCATATTTCGCTGGGCTTGTCGGCATAAGTCCACACTAAGCTGCGAGAGGCGTAGGTCGCAGTCGACTCCGGATAGTGTCCTGCTGAAGGCGTTTTCGGGAGAGTATGTTGAGGGAGTGTTGTCTCCTGGCGTGGTTCCTGAACTGCAGGTTGCTTCACTCGTCTAGATATACTGAGGAGACAGTGGCGGAAATCCGAGATTATGGTCGACATTTGTTGCAACACAGCTGCTGTTGACATGGCGGGTGTCTGCCAAAAGTGGTCCACCATAAAAGCTGTCCAGCACGCAGGGGTAGTGAAAGGAGGCACCCTCTTCTTCAAGTCCGGTGAAGAACCAAGTTGGAGAATTCTCAGTTCTCATTAGAGAGTCTGGCGCTCCCCGCTTCGACCGTGTATCTGGGTACTTCGTTACTGATGGAGAAGTCGGTGCGTCCTGCAATGCCGCGTTCAAATTCAATTGCTCGGGACCAGCCACCGGAAACACATGCGACTGGCCCAAGGTGTTGCTGTTTGCTAAACCACAAGGACTGCGATGTGACCGTCCCAGTGGTCGTGTGTAACCGGTGATGCATTCCACACCGGCGCGGGTGCACCTCGAACAAGGTTGTGCGTCGCTTGCCCTGCTGGGACAGCGCAACTTTTGCTTTCGGCAGCGATCGCAGGCTGATCGTTTCAATGTAGGGAAGTTAAATGTTGACCAAGCTCGAGAAGCCATGAAGTGTTGTATTAATCTGATGTAGACATGCAACAAGATGTGAAGGTGGGAATGTATTCCAACTTTGGAATCTGTCTCAATATTGCGATGGGAATGCCCAAAAACACTTTGTCAAATATTTTGTGGACGTGCAACTAGACGCTTCTGAGACGTGTTCAATCGTGATGCCATATTATAGACGGCACATTGCTATGGCCACGAAAAAGTTCTCCTATCTAGTCAGCGCTCCTGAACCTCAGGCCGAGTACGACATAATCTCGGAACTGGAGGGTTGTCTGCCCACCTTGCCAGCATACTATGCATGCAACGTGCTGACTGTTTGACAACGCTGCACAAAGTTTCGTTTGGAGACCTCACATGTAACCAAGCATCATTTAGGTTCTGTAATGCCTGGTTACTGTCGCCTCGAAATCCCTGTTGCATACCGTATGTGTGCAATCTTGCAGTAGGTTTTCTACATTGCCCACTGCGTAACTAGGTACATGTTTCGAACATGCATTCAGGGTCTTGCCAAGACACAACCCCTCAAGTCTCTTTGCACTAATGACTGTGGGTCAATTTGCACGTCGAAGTTGAGGTAGGGTGAGAGTGGCTCGAAAGTTGAAGCTCAAAAGAGCGGTATACATTGTTCAGGTAGGGCTTATTCGGGACTCCATAATGAAAGGATATCTGTAGTCTGCGACGTCTCCAGTAAAGATTTGCTGAAACTCAAAATACTAGCGCCTCCCTCCCTAGCCTGTTTCTATCATAAAGTCATACGATAGAATACCTTTGGATTACTTGCTTGCGTATGTCTGGTCTCAGAGCTTTTTCTGTCGCCATGATAGGATTTGGAAGTTTACGGGTGTCCAATGTTCATGACCGAAACGGTCAAATAGAAATTCCTGCACCTAATCATCATGCCGGCGGCAGAGCAGCCATTGATGTTTTCAAAAGCCAGAGAAACACTCTTTTCTCGGCTTGGGTATGATGGTGCAACTATTCGATGAAGGAGACCGTCGTTCCAGACCCGCACTTGGACGGAGCGGTCAAGACTCCGTATGTGTCACGAGACCGTCGGAATGTGGGAACAATGAACTTTATCCATTGCCGACAGCTTCTGTGCGGTTTTTTACTATCAATCGTCGGAGCAGATAAGGTGCTGAAGTACATCTGTAAGTCCCATGTACGATGACAAACGTTGCGCGTGTCAGGAAACTCTCGCTTGGAAGTACAGAAAAGTGGAGAACGTATTGACTTCTTTGTATTCTTTCCACAATACTACCTGGCATAATTATGGATATGAACGACGGCCAAGCTCGTAGCAAATTCGAATTTCAAGAGTGAAGAGTGCAATCCCACTGCCCGCCACCGTAAGCCCGCTCGTCATTTGAAACCGGAAGACGTCTGAGCACTCGTGATGGCTGGTCTCAAGGTTATACTCGGTGGCGGGATCTTTTGGTCTAAAGATCAATGGAACGCTGATAGACTGCAAACATTCTTTGGATATCTTGCCGCTGCAGATGTCACGGGCATTGATACCGCACAGACTTGCGGGGAGAGTGAAGAAGTTCTCGGCGAAGCTGGCTCAAGAAGGGATTTTGAAATTGGCACCAAGCTGCCAGGCATCACGGTTCCGGGTTCTTTTGCACCAGAGCAGGTGGTGGAGCGCACTCAAGAATCTCTGCGGAAGCTCAAAGTTGACCAAATCGACATCCTCTATCTTCACACCCCAGACCCTTCCATACCTATCGAACAGACTCTACGAGGCATCCAGCAGCTGTACACTTCGGGCGCTTTTCGGCACTTCGGCCTATCGAATTACACGGCTGAAGATGTGCGCCATATCTACGAGCACCAGAAATCCAAGGGCTGGGTCCTGCCTAGTGTGTACCAAGGAAGCTACAATCCAATATCACGCCACTACGAGACAGACCTTCTCCCGCTTCTGCGCAAGCTAGGAATAGCGTTCTATGCGTACAGCCCAACGGCTGGAGGGTTCCTGGCCAAGAGCAAACAACAGGTCCTTGATGGAGTTGGCCGCTTTGGCAAGGATGGTGGAACCGAGGGCTTGTTTTACAACGAGCTCTACAACAAGCCGGCTTTGCTTGATATTCTGGCTACATGGTCCGACATTGCTCGAGATGCTGGCACTTCCCCTTACCATCTTGCCACTCGCTGGGTCTCTTATAACTCTGCCCTCAAATCAGAGTGTGGCGATGCCCTCGTAATAGGTGTGCATGGCTTGGAGCAGCTAAAGGAGAACCTCGCCGGCCTGAAGCAGGGTCCTCTTCCACCTAGCATTGCTGCACGAGTCGACGCCGTTTGGGAAAGCGCACGTCATGAGTCAACAGTCGTTGACGCGAATTTCGTCATGGCCGTGATGAAGAAGATTAGCCCGGTTTGATATGTGGAATGAGACTACCCAAGCAAGCCACCAGGTTGAAACTCGACATCTATCATCACTTTCTTTGTTTGAGGGCTCCGGAGGGAGAAGTGTGGGGAGTCAAATCATTTATCCGGAGATAGATCACTGGCTGAGTGCATATCGGAAGGGGCGCACTGCATTGCTTCTTATGGTTGATTGGTGGATGGATGTAGACCACCACAATGTGGGTGGACGAAATATGTTCACGCATGTTAACTTTCTCGATTGCGCGACTCTACTAGTATATTTTCGAAACTTGACACAATCATTGAAGTAACATTATAAAATAATTCCCTACACCTGTGCATATTGAAATTGCAAAGAGGCGCAGCATACCAAGGCAAGAGGTCACAACCCGGAAGCTTCCCCGGGTAATAGTAACCGGTGTAGCTTGACTATCCCACACAGCCACATCAAGCTAGCAGTTGTGACAGGTAAAACTAACTAGTCTTCTTCGGGTAGTCATGCGGAAAGGTAACAGGAGAGTTGCTCATGATAATAATTGCTCATAAATCATTTGGATCAACATAGCGGGAAGCCTCAGAATTGTGGACAAGATTGCTTCAGTTTCGGTGACACTGATATAACGCTCGTTAATGCAAGGGCGACGTTAGAGCGCGCGAGCATCCGCTCGGCAGAGAAAAAAATGACAACCCATAGCTCAACATCATCTCTTGCTTCTGAACTCGGAAAGGCTCTTGTGACTTCCCTGCTCTGACCGGATTCGGAATTTCTGGATCCTTCCCTGACACTGCCTTGCGGGTGGCCGTGTCCCCGTTGCCCTGTTGCTGTTAGGAAAACAGGAAAAGATTTTCATTATTTAATTTCGCATGTAGATACCACAGAGCCTTGCCGAAGACCCTGGTACATGCAAAGAAGGCAGCCACACCTTTCAAGTGGCTTGGCTGTCCCGCCAACATCTTTACGCACACACCCCAACAACCGGGGGCCGCCAGGCTAATGTCGCCTCGTATCATATCCGTAGGTGATAGATTGGATCTAGGGTATCTATGAAGCCGTTAAGAATTCACGAAGGTATGGGTTATGTCAAGTATACCTAGGTCGATAGATTTTAGTCGTACCGCGAGGGCTCCATATACAATTAATATAGCGAGAGCCGACGATTCTTGGACATGGTAAGGTGCCAGGCTGGTTCGGAAGGTCACCCTTGCAGAAGCTGAGGAATCCCTATGCACTTCTTTAGGATAGCCTGGCAGCCCGTGGACGTACCCAGGTACATCACAGGCAGGAGGCGAACGGCCCATGCTTGCCTAGAGTGTGCTGGACATCCGAGGGATACATCTTAGTTCCTGAAAGCCAAGTCCAAGGTAGAGCATCTATTTCCTGATAAATTGTCTGCCCTCAACATGTTAGGGGGAGCGGGGAGGTTGGAAGGGGGGAGGTTGTTAACAGCAGCAAGGACAGTAATCACGACTGGACAGGAGGAGGGCCACCTCAAACGCCGATGGCCAGCTGCAAAGAATCAACTCCTGTAGACCAATCCAAGCCCCATAAATAGTTGTCGAGTTGCAGTAGGTTGCGAGAGCAGGTGTCGCTGGAGGAAAATGCATGGACCCAGGCAGCAGCAGGCCTGGGCGGCGTGACACGGCGAGCTATAGGGCAACCGGACATGGGTCTTAGTGATCCGCCTAGCCAACCTGCCCCAGCCATCTTCTTTTGGTTTCTCAGACGTCTCTCGGCGAGCCTAGTCGTAATTCTGGCTTCTCCACTCCACCCTGTTGTCAATGACTGCGCCCTTGGTTCATCTTCTCGTTACGAAGTCATCTCGTTTGCCGCCTGAAGCACAAGTCCTAGTATCATTCATTCATCACGATGCATAGTGCATCGTTCAAAAAACTTGAATACAGCGAAGCATGAATGATGGGGCCCGAGATTGCCTACGACAGCAGCGCGCTCATCGTCGCAAGGTATGCAAACACAAGCAGCCATTGACGCCCCTCATCTTTCTCCGTCACCTGCGCCAGAATACTGACCAAAACGCACATTGTCAGAACTATAGAATACTTGACAGTGGAATTCAATTCGAAACATGCCAAAAATCCCAGTGGGACGACGAGAACCACACATATACACAGCAGCGAAATCACCCCGCCGATCCGATTCAAGGTCCTTTCACTGTAACCATGAAACTCGAAGTCCTCGGTCTCTGAGCTTCGATCTCGGAACGGACGCTTCACAGTGCCTTGTCAGCTCGGATCATATTCAACGGCATACTCTCATCGACCTCTTACCAGAAGAAATGTAGGGCCGGTCGCTGGTAAGGTCTCATGGACGAATCTCTCTATGGGACCTCGTTTTGGACCCAGCATACGGAAGGCATCGACATCTTGGTCATTGTACAAGTGACGCAGTGCGCTGTCCTGCTTGTTCAGCCAGTCTTGCAGGGTCTTGAGGGCTTCTTCTCGTGGACGCTCATATTCGTTTACCGTCTTCGCGTTGACGAAGGCGAGGTCTGCAACCCGGGTCAGATGTCAGCTTTTGTCAGTCTCATCATGGTCAGTGAAGGCCTACCGTATTCTGTCGTCTTCCGCTGAAGCTTCGTCATCATCTTATCCCATTTCTTACGGTCTCGCTTCCCTCGGCTCAGACGACAGGGCTCGACGTGGTACTTGGCCTTGATCTTCTTCCTTTGGGCTTTCATTTTCATCATGACACGATGGATCTCCCAAGCGAGGGACTCAACAACCAGTGATCTACCTGTTGGGAAAGCAGGATAGAAGTTGAAGCGGCTGTCGTAGCTTTTCAGCCGGGCAAGGCCAATTTGCCCAGTATCGTGTTCTGGATCCACGAACAGTCAGTCTTGGACAGGTCTTCCGAAACTCTACGATATCACTGACCTGGTTCTAGATCATCTTCGTCAGTCGAAGACGGTATCGTGGTCGAGCCCGGTCCATCCGAATTCCTGCCGTTGCCAACTCCGTCGACCTCAGGTACAATTGCCTCAGCGACAACTGGTGGTGCCTGATCGGCGTTGGTTCCCCTCTCCAATGCGCCAGCCTCAGCGAATGCACTCGACATGATTGGTGGAACGGATGGGACAGAGAGGTTATGGACGACTCGCTTGCGATATCACTTGGGAACAGCAGACCTGACCGGAAGGAGCATGCTTTATAATGGCATTCCCTCGACATCAATGCTACTCTTTCACCAGGTCAGTCTGCCTGGTTGCGACTCGCGTGGCTGCCTCGGGCACTCACCGGTGTTCAAAGAGGTTGTTCGCGAGGATGATCAAAACCAGCGGCCCGACCTATTGAACGCTGCCAACTGCCGTACAACACATTGCGATTCTCGGCTGTCAAACGCCCAGTCTCTGGACGATATGGATTGAACAAGTCAGAGCATCACGTTTGGTTCTTGGTGGTCGGAGGCTTCATACGAGTCGGGCGTCGGCGGTCGAATATCGTCGGCCGGTTGGCAGGTCTGTCAGCCCCCAAATCTGCAACGAAGATGGCAGACCTTACGCCCCATTGGGCCCGCCTCTCGAGATGCAGCGGTGGGGGTGTCAAACAGCTCGTTAGCGCATGTGCAGGGCGATCTGGGCTGCCACGGCAGTTACGAGTCACTGCGCACACATAGCGAGAAGTCAAGGCTTCGCATCTTGCAGAAGGCTCAATATCACTCATTTCCACACGTCTGCGAATCAAGAGGATGTCTCTGCACAATTGTTTTATTTGTGTCACAACAGTGCTATTTTCTTCAGAATTGCTGCTCAAACGCTAGGAACGAAGTCAGCCAACACTCGCACAATTCGAAAGTGGTTTCACCAGGAACTGACCGCCAAGATGCTCAAGGATAAGTGACCTCTCATTTGTTGAATTAAAAAGTCTCAACTGGTGAAAACACGAACGAATGTAAAACTTTTCTGTGCGCAGAGCCCTATCTATTCTGTTAGCGACACTTGCTTCGCGGCGAAACCCCGATGTGTTAGATTCGATAGAGCGAGTCTGCTCATATCCTGATCTTTATTTTGACTTACACGAGCCAAAGACAGTCACCAGCACACAACAACACCCCAGTCTAAGTCCACACTGCCTTTTTACCTGCCCAGTAGCATTTTTCGATCTGGGGCAAGGAGCTGTGTCCAGACTACTTGGAGGCCGGCTTCGGTTTGGTCGGTTTCGAAATAATATCGACAGTGCCAGTCTTGGAATCTGTGAGCAGCACGTCGTTGGAGGATTCGAGTGGTTGGGCCATTTTTTGGTGACAAGAAAGATTGGTATTTGGAGAATGGGCGTTCAATAAGTGACGGGAAAAGATGGGTGCCCTCCAGAGTCGAGAGCCAGTTTGCAAGTGGCTTTCCACGGCTTTTATGTCCAGAGCCAGCACTGAGCGGTCCTTCACCACGCACCGATGGCAATCCCCATCGAACCCCTGAGACCAGACCTCAGACGATAGACTGCAAATGTGCCAAGGCATATGATGTTGGTAGTATCACAGCGAGACACAATGGGCCATGTTGCAGTATTCTGTGGCGAGCTCCACTCCGTTGTGCGCACGGTACGGCTTGATGCATAGTGACCCTGGCTTAGTGTCTATCGCGATGTCAGAAAAATCGTCGAAGGATCAGGGCACGGACTCTGAGAGATTATACTCAATCGACGCTACTGCCTCTCCCGCGTATTTGGCCTGGTGATAATGAGACGCTGTATGCACGTAAGGTGAGACTAAGAAGATACACAGCGCCGGCTGCGCTCTCCCTGCCCATCCAAAATCTCGTTCGATTTTCGAAGCGTTGATATCTTGACGCAGGAGCGAGCGAATGCTCTCCCACTCCCTCGCCGTTGACGAGGCTAGCGGTCACTGGATCGTGGGAGCTCTAGAGACTGCTCTTGGCTGCAGGGTAGCAGGACATGCATGTTTGGACAATCGAATTGTCAATGACTTATTAGCCTGTAACATCCGATGTTGCGGCTGCATGACTTCAACGCAAGAAAGAGGCTTGGTAGAACATCGTTTCAATGTGCTATACCCGCGTTGGAACGACGCGAATTTCCTCACCCCGTTCCAAGAAGCGTGTGTGCTGACGGTGGTCAGAACACAGTGTGGTCGCGAACCCCTGACTCCTTACTAAAGGTAGAGCCTCAGAATTTACAACCGGGTCGGATGGATAGGATCAGCACATTCTAGAAGGAACCGGGCCCGAGATAGATTTGACTACTGCAGCTGCTACCTCGTGCAATGCCCCTGCAGTAAGGGGTTTCAGTAGAGACCGTAGGCATAATCTACTGGAATAGGATAGTCTAAGAGGTGCTGTCAGTTGCTCATTGGGTATGACAGATCTCTGTGCGCGTCTGCAGCTTTCCTTGCAGTGAAGATTTCTTCACCTGTACACGTATCGTCCCGGCCTGGTACCTACTCAACCCAGAATGCTGTGGTTTTTCGCCTAGTTCTTCATGCTCTGGGCACTCCTGACTGCCTGGAACTGGCGCGAAAATTTCACTGTGCTCGGATCATACTGGTCACTCTCGTAACACTAAGGCGGGCATATCAATGGAAGCTACTCGCTCTTCCTGGCGCGATCACACCCAGCCTTGCTCCAACATGTTGCTTTGATGCTCAATTTCGATTGACTTAGCGATAATTGGAAAACCAATCCCCTGTCGTTCCTGGAATTAACGCATCGGATTGACCTCTGCTGGCCATGTGCACTCGGGTCTCCGTAGGCTTTATCAAAGCCAATGTACGAGTCGCAGTGGGAATTAGAAGAAGGAAACCTAACCCGAACGGGTAGGCATCGACTTAAGTTTCGGTTTGTCTATACGTGAAATTGTACTTTCAGTGTCGGTCACTCATACGTACCTTTGTGTATACCCCAGGGCTGCATGCATCATGCTCGTGTCTCATAACCTATGGAAGACATTCTCGCGACCCACATTGACATGACAAGGATCGCTAAGACGTTCTTTGTGCATCCCGACCAAAAATGCAGGTTTTAGCTTTGAGGCGGCCAGAACGGAGTGTGACACCCGCCTGACGGCCGCCCAGGGGGGGTATTATCTAGAGGCTGGTGCGGCACAGCTCAGGCCAGCGGCTCGCGCACCGCCAACAAAGTAACAATGGCGGTCGCCGTTGAAGGTGTCGTTTGAGCCTTGGACTGATTCGGACTGGCATTTTGTAAATGATGGGGCGGGCGTGGGTCAGTGTTTCCCTCGCTCGCTCGGCGCAGTGGCTGTCCCCCGGGCTGTGCGACGATTGACTTCTTGGTCTGGATGACATTCGCAAATTACCGATGCATGGAAGATCTGCAGAACCAGCCAGCTTCATTAAAGGTATTTCCCAATTGAGCTTCAAGTGTGTTGGTTGAGTGGAGGGTGTGTGTCTGTGCTGGTCGAGCCTCGTTGTTCTTCAACGAGTATCCGCCGCTGGGTCAACCCCGAGAAGGCAAGACACACCAAGAAAAAAATCTACATCTATGGCCCAAGATTAATTTCATCTTGCAATTTTAAATTCTAGGTTAATACTGTCTAAGCATGCAGACACCTGGGTGGCGTAGCATTGCCCCTGCCTTGTCCCGGGTGCCGGAATTCGTGACCCGAGCCTGCTCACCACTCAGCCAACCCACTGGAACTTACTCTGCCGCAGCAAGTCCATCAAACCCATGGGGAGAAGCCCCTTCTCAACCACATTCAGACCACCGAAGCGAGAGATCATGTCCTTGCTAAACAGCTGGAGGACCCACTGGTCGTAGCTGGACAACTCACTCCACTGATCTGGCTCAAGCACCGCCTTGACCGCACCCTTGAGCGCTAGGTTCTTCGACATGGGCTCCTGCATCAACACCCGGAAAGTGCAGCCCAGTGACTCACCAATCCAATCACGGTATGACTCGAACTCCTCCAGACTCATGAAAGGCTCGTTCTCGAGGTCGCGGAATTCGTATCTTCTAGGTTTGCTCGAACGCACCGTGCTGATCTCGAACCTGGCCTTAAACGTGCGGTAGTTCCTTGCCTCCTGTTTTTCAAAGGATTCGACCAACTCTTCCGGATCTTCCTTCACTGCGTCCCGGACGAGACAGAGGTCGATGAAGGGGTTCTTGAGGCCGAGGCCGCCAAACTCGGGGGGAAAGTAAATGTAGCCGTCCGGAATGTCTGACAACTGGATGTCGAATCGCTCTGCGATCATCTGCTTCACGTATGCACCGACGCCGCCGGGAGTATCGGGGAACAGTTGCTGCTGGATGCGTTGAAAGGTTCCCAGCATGCTGTCGATGTGCTGCCGGCCAGAACAGTTCGCGGGTTTACCAAAGAAGTTGGAGAAGAACCGTGCACCGTACGTATTCCAAGCCTGAATCCAGTTAAAAACAGTCTTGCAAGCGTCCAGCTGGACTCGGAGCTCCCCGATATGCTTGTCGACTTCACCTTGGTCGATGACGAAACGCCCGCTATTTCGATCAAGCTTGAGGAATCCCCAAGTGACATCGCCCTTTGGCAGGCCTGCGGTGAGATCAGAGTCAAAATCTCTTTCGAAGCCCACAATCAGAGCTGATCCTGTCTTTTCGAAGTTGAAGTCAAGGCCGAGAACACTCGCACACTCTTCCAAGACCTCCCACCCCTTCACGCAAGCCTCGGTATTTCCCCAGAGCCACATGTCATCATGCAACCTGTATAGACGAGTCCCATTGGCCTTCTGGTTGACCGCAAAATCGACGCAGAACAGTAGCGACTCGCCGAACACATCCGCGAGTGGAGTGCTCAGAGGGGTGCCCCGTCTGCGAATCCGACTGGGAGCATCTTCTGGGTCTTGCTTGAGCCTTAAAGGGGCCTCGAGAACCTTCATGAAGAACTCGATCCAGTCCGCACCAACGCCGAAGAACTCGAGAACAGCGGCGATGGAAGAGTGGGGGATGCTGGGACCGAACCATTTGAAGTCTGAACGAATGACTGTGACGTCCCTTTGGAAATACTTCTGCAAAATGATGTCTGCCTCGATCATATGGAGTAGGTGTTGGACAACGTCGATGTGGCTCTTCCTCGTATCTCCAATCTCAGCGTCGTCCTTGGACCCGTAGGCTCCCCGCTGGTCCTCAAAGGACTTCGGCAGCTGATCGAGGAATATTTCATCCTCAAAATGGGCTCGCTTTATTGCCCCCATCGTGCCCGGCATCGCTCCGCTATCAAGTTCGTCTGATATATCCAGGAAGAAGTGTAGACGCCGCTTGTCTTGGCTGCTGATGGGGTCGAGGATCGGCTTCCATGAGTTGAGGAGTCCCCGGAATCTTCTGTGCAACTCGACAGCCCAGCGCATGCCGATATAGTGGAGGAAAATGGACTGGAGGAGATCCTCGTCGGGATAGAACCGGTAGCGTCCGTTGAGCTGCCGCCGCTGGTCGATCACCAAGTCGCTCTCCCACGACCAAGTCTTGCGAGTGGCCATCCGCATGTTCAAGACGTCGGCAATCTCTGACAAGACAGTATTATTCCCTACAAAGTCTTTCAGAGTTGCTCTCTTCACATCCGTCAGGATATCACTGCGAAGCATGCCATTGATCGTGGTAGTGAGACTGTCGACATCGAAATGGGGGTTGGCCGACCAGTTGTCCTGGAATCGCTTGAGTTCCTTCCTCAACTCGCCGAGCTGATCCTTGACATCGTCTTCGGCCTCGAATACAGTACTCAAATACGCCTTGATTGCATCCTTGTCGGTGGCCTTGGGGGCGAATACATATTCTTCCCATGTCGCCCGCTGAACTCGGGCTTCGTCGCGGCCGACGGACAGGGAGGCAGCCTTGGGGTCTTGCTCCTGATCGTTGCCCGCCGATATCCACTCATTTACGAGTTTGCCATACAGTGAAGCGAATGAGTACCGGTTGGATTGGACTTGCAGTTCGTTGCGGACCAGAGACTCGTACTCTTGGATAAAGGCGTTGGTGACAGCTGGATCATGTTCGGCCTGCTGGATGAAACGGTTGAGATTCTCCAGGGACATCGTGGGGTTCAGCGTCGAGGATTTCATGCTTGGTAGGTCTTTGAACCCCTCAACGAGCTCACGGGCACGCTTGTTGCTATCTGTGTGAGCATTGGCACTGTCGATGAGGACCCGCTTTCTGCTGTTGTAGGCATCGTTCTGCTTGTCAAGCTGGGCGAGCTTGGTGTTGGTGATGGAAAGGAGAGTCTGGGAAAGGATTTCTGAAGAAGCCATTCTTCGTGGTTGATTTCTTGTGCAGTTTCCAGAGTCTGTGTATGAGATGCTGATGTGAGGTTGGGCTGAAGGTGAGGGAAGAGAGAACACATCTGGGTCAGGTCGAGCGGTACTTATAATCTCCTCCCTCTTGTGACGAAGTCATGTAAGTCTTTCACGATTTTTGAAATGATTTACCGCAAAGAAATGTTCTTGTTTTGGCCTCAAGCCGGAGCGTCTTACGGTGAAGTGAGTCTTGTTCCAGGCTTCGGCGTGAGGCCAATGATGAGGCCAAAGATGGCCAATTTGGCTGCAGGGTTCATTCGAACCTGGCACAGGTGAAGAAAGAATGCTACCACGTTCCGTAGCATCGTGACCAACTCTTTCAACGGTTCAAAGATTATGGTTTCGGGTTAGGTGAATGCCTTGTGGCAGTGATGACCATTCATGCATCACAATCGAGCCCTTCTCAGGGGCTGTCTCACAAACGCCTTGGATCAAATGGCCTAAACTCAGCGCCCCAAACATCACAGAAAACAGACAGTCGAGCATGAGTGGAACGTCACAAGACAGGATCAATCGCGGAACTGGAATCATTTTAGCGAGTAATGTGGCTCTGGGAGAAACAAATGGGCCAAAGAAAAAAGAAAGAGAAGAGCAGGCAGTATCTCAAGGCGGGAGGTGCTTGCTGTTCGACGAAGGTCCTTACTGCCTGACTGCTGGGCTTACAGTGAGTGGCCAGGTTCGATTCAGCAGTGGGTAGGGGCGGACTAAGATAAGCGATAAGTGGTGGGTGGCCCGGGCAACAACCCCGGATTTCAGACAAATGTCTTGTTGACATAAGAGATGCTCCATTTCACATGTCGCTGAATCTTTTCTATACGATTGCCACGTCCCCCGACCTCGGCCGCCGACGATCAAGGACCCACTGCAGCTCCTCTAGCTCTTGAGCTCGAAAATCGGTGCACAATTGCCCATCATGTCTTCAGACAGCGGCGACGAAGACAACGCTAAAATGGAGGGGTTCTTGCGAAACTGGAGGCAGACCGCCTTCAATTCCGGCCAGTTCCAGACAGCCATCTTCATTGGCGATAAGCTTCTTGCTCTCACAAGTAAGGACCAAGGTTTTCCATGTTGGCCACGTTCGAGAATCGGAACTCTGCTGACCAACGGCGCCGTGAAGACGACGACAATGACGCGTTCTGGATGGCCCAAGTCCACTTCTCGACCGGCAACTATACCCGTGCCCAACGTTTTCTCGAGAGCAGGGACCTAGTCCGAAGAAATCCATCCTGCCAGTACCTTGCAGCGCACTGCCTCGTCAAACAATCGCGCTTCGACGAGGCGCTGACCGTGCTGGGAGATCGCGATCCCACCTACCTGATCAAGTCGAAGGAGACAAGCAAGCGCAAGGCCCAGTCGGGCACGAGTGGCAGAGCAGGGAACACCTTGAAGTCGTCACGCGATACACAGAAAGAGACGGAGGCGATCAATAGGCGCTATGAAGCCGGCATGTGCTACCTGCGAGGCATCTGCCATGCCAAGCTGAATGCATTTGATCGCGCAAAGGAGTGCTACAAGAATGCCGTCCGGATCGACGTACAATGCTTCGAGGCCTTCAACCAGCTGACCAAGAATGCATTGTTGTCGTCGGAGGAGGAGTGGGAGTTCCTCCACTCGCTCGACTTCGATTCGATCAGCACTGCTGGCGACCCTGACGCCTCCCAGGAAATAGCCAGCTATGTCGAAATGCTCTATAGCACCCGGCTGTCCAAATACCAAAACCAGGATGCTTTCAACACGGCTTGTGAGAGCCTGGCCACACACTACAAGCTCAAGGACAACGCAGATCTCCTTCTGGCCAGAGCAGACCTGCTCTATACCCAGTCTCGCTACAGAGATGCTCTTGAGATTACTAACGTTATACTTGCCGATGACAAGTACAACTTCAGCGTCTATCCAATCCATTTGGCGTGTCTCTATGAGCTGAAAGAGAAGAATCTTCTGTTCTTGGTCGCCCACGAACTTGCCGACAGCCACCCTGAGGAGCCATGCACGTGGCTCGCCGTTGCCATCTACTACTACCTGACTGGCAAGATTGCCGAATCACGCCGCTACTTCAGTAAAACCAGCATGATGGATGCTCACTTTGGCCCTGCCTGGATTGGCTTCGCGCATACGTTCGCTGCAGAAGGCGAGCACGATCAAGCCATCTCGGCCTACTCGACGGCCGCGAGGCTGTTCATGGGAACGCACCTCCCACAAGTATTTCTGGGCATGCAACACCACGCCATGAACAACATGACTGTGGCGGAGGAGTTTCTCAACACTGCTTATGGGCTGTGCAAGACTGACCCGTTGCTTCTGAACGAGATGGGGATTGTATACTATCACCAGAACCGCCTCAAGGAGGCCGTGGACTATTTCAAGGAGTCCCTTGCGATTGCCGAGGAGATTGACAGTGACCCGCAGGCGTGGATTGTCGCACGAACCAATCTAGGTCATGCTTATCGACGACAGCGGAAATCTCAGCAGGCCCTCGACGAATTCGACATGGTTTTGCGGGAAGGCGGCAAGGACGCGGCCATATTTTGTGCGAAAGGCCTGATCTACCTCGATACCGGGAAGGCGGAAGAGGCGGTCAATGTCTTGCACGAAGCACTGGCGATTCATCCCCAGGATCCAATTGCAACCGAGCTTCTGGTCAAGGCCTTGGACGAGTGCTCCAACTCCGGCCATATCATGGGCGAAATCACCGATGACGCAGAAATGGCCGAGTTTGAGCAGGTACTGGAACAGCGCAAGCATGCGGCAACATCGAAGCTGGCGGCCAAGCTGAATGGATCCCAGAACAGGAGCAAAGGTAAAGGCAAAGAGAAAGCCGTATCCAGAGGGGCGTCTCAGACTGAGGCAAGACGAAGCTTGATGGAACTGAATGAGTGACGACAATTGATCTTTCTTAATGAGGCTTCGGCGAACGGTTTTGGGCATTTCCAGGGCGTCTCGGCATGCATCTCGGTAGGCGTATATGGGCCGGTCTGTGATTCTCAGCATTGTCAAAGGAGCAGATGGGCTCGAAAGGCGTGGCATCGTGTGGGATAGATACCAAATGATACCAGCAACTTGGCGGGTTAGCACCTTACTCTTTGAATCACCCTGACCAACACTTGTCCTCAGCACAGGCTTCGACTCGCCGAATCAGCTCGTCGCTTGCACCCTGGTCGTCATCTCCTCATTGATGCCATTTTGGTGTTCCGGGCCCGTGTTGCAATCCACTTTCATGGGAGCCCGGCCCAGAATTTGGGCAACGCGCGCTAAGATACAGCCACTCACATCGCTCGAGTTGACGCCGAAGCGCCACAAGCATATCTACCGGGTCCCACGATCTTGACCTGCATCATGTTGACAATGGATTTTGGGAATCTGAGACGTGGACGCATTGCTGAACTAAGCGTCACCAATTTTCACGCCCTGTGGCCGTAGATGAATTCTGAGCAAAACTACTGTCATCGCCCTTGGTTGCTGACGCACTACGTGATGAGATCTGCCAGCCTTGCGACGCTGGGCCAGCCTATTGCCCAGAATGGCAGTGCCGTAGATCGCGACAAGCATCATGGGCGGCTCCCCAGTGGTGTGGATTAAGAATGCAACTATTGGTGATGGGCAGTCTGGCAGTCCGGACTGATTGGAGGCTCGGCTATGGTTCCTCAGGGCCCATCATGCAAACTTGCACGCGCTGCAACGCTGCGCCGATGGGCTGCAGGATGCCCGGTCCGTGTTGTGCAGCGGCAGTTTATATGTAAGAGGATCTTGGCGCCCTTCAGGTAGGGTCACATGATATTCTCTCATGCTTTTGTATATACTTATCCTACACTTTTTGTTTCTGGTTTTTTTTTGTTTTTTTTTCTGGGTCGGGTCTTTTTTGCCTGGCATGGTCACACTGGGTTGCCGCTATGTATAAGAGTAGCCGTACCCCGGCCCCTACGAATCCAGCAAAGTCGCCGGCGACTCTGGGAGTACGGGAATTGTTCACGCGAGCTCAGCCTACCACAGGAGCTGCACCGAAACATGCGAGCAACAGGCTTGGCCAATGGCTCTCGGGTAGGCGGAAAGGTATGTCTTTCTCCTACGACATTACAAGATTTTAGTCGATGGCGCGGCTGATGAATGCGACCCAGCCTCTCCTATAGGATGGAAGCCCCATACGATCAGAGCACCAGTGCTCTGCGCTGTCGTCGTGATATCCCTCGGCCTAGCCGGAGTGCTCGAGTTTCTCGCGCAGAAGAGTCAAAGACAGGGCGGCCTGGCGCTCTCATCTTCCGAGGACGACATCTCGGAGTCCGTCAATATCGCGTACCTGTACATGCCGACGACCGTCGCCGTGCTGTATAGCCTTCTCTGGACATGGATCGACCTCGATGTGCGCAGGATGCAGCCCTGGTTCGAGCTGTCCCGGCCCCATGGCGCCAATGCGGAGCAGTCGCTTTTGCTGAACTACCCGTTTGAGTTCTTGGCTTTTGTTCCGTTTAAGGCTTAGAAGCAAAGGCACTGGCCTGTGTTCATTACGGGCTCGGTTATGATGCTTATTTTCTGGGCTATCACACCCCTTCAAGGTGCGATATTTGGACAGCAGGCTGTTACAGTGTCAACGAGCTCTGTCATGGACCCCGGGTCGGGTCTCGTTGCTGTTGAGGAGCAGGCAGCTTTAATCGATGTGTCAATCCTCAATTCCGCGTACGGGACGACGTGTAAGCTCCCGCTCATTTGTTCCTTGTATTTTCCATTCTCGATCTCTTCCAATACCATACCGCCGCGCCCCTTACTACTTAGAAAGGGTTCGCCTATGCTCATGGTAGATTTTGGGCCATGAGAGTCTGGATGTCGGACTCGTAATTTGGTGTCATTTCTGTCAGCCATTGCTAAAACTTGAGCTTAAGGGTACAACCGAGACCTTCCGGAGTATACGACGACCGAATACGCCGTACTTCCATTTTCTCCCCTGAGCCAATCCACCCTGGGTGTCAATGAAACGTGGACCGCCAACACTACGAAACTCGCAACGGACTTGAACTGTTGGCCTGCAAAATTCACGGAAAACATCAAGGCTGTCCAGGGAGGCCAATACCTCTTCGACAATGACGAGGGTTGTTTGCAGAACATAACAATAAGGGGGGGCAAAGAAGGGCGTTACATTATGCAGTACATCGGCTACAAAGGCGACGCACATCTTGATTGGCATCTTGCGAGCAGTGAGTGTGGACCCGAATTTTCTCATCAATTTCTTGCAATTGCTGGTCGGGCCTCGGGAACCGGTGCCAATGCAACCATTGGAAACATGACAGCAATGTTCTGTGAGCCGTCTTACACCAAGCAGCCAGTATCCATTACAGTGGATGCTGTCACAAGGCGACCACTGAACGACTCCCTCGTCGAGCTGGCACCGCCCTCACCGCTGAACAATACTCTGTTCAACATTTCGGCTTTTGAGTTTCTATTGCATGCTGGCTTCTCTTCGCTGGCAATTCCTAGAGACTACCCGAACAACTTGATACTGGACCAGTACGCGAAGTTATATGACTCAAACATTTCGTGGCCGACAACGAATATGGTCGGGTTTGCGGTTGGGCTACATGATGGCTCATTGGCAGACTTTTTGAACACCACCGTCATACAGGAATCTTATGCCGCAGCCCACAAGCTAGCCTTTTCGTTGTCCATCTCGCAGCTTGCTTCACGAACTGCCAATCCGGAAACACACAGCGGTGTCATCGAGTACGCCGCTTTCGGTGTTGTCGTCAGCAGACCGTTCTCTGTCACGGTGGAAATCTTGCTGGTGGTGGTGGCCTTTTCGGCAGTGGTCTTGCTATACACCATCGTGCGATCTCCGAGCAATTTAACCAGCGATCCTGACAGCATTGCGTCTCTATTTGGATTTATCCAGAAGGAAGATGCCGTTTTGTCCCACCTTTCAACCAAAGACAACTTGACTGAAGCTTCCCACAGCGCTAGCATACGCGCTGACCGATACCACCTCACGCCTACCAACGATACAACCGGCCCTACTCTGCAACTACTTTCTTCCGGTAACGGGCCTGGTACCAGCCTTCCTAACAGTATTCCAACGCTAGTGTCACGTACACAAACTCAGTCGATTCGACCGAAGGAACTGCGGCCAATCATTGGAGCCCCTTTCGTTCTCATCCTCGCCTTTGCTATCGGTATCCTCGCGTATCTCAAGCATCAAGAAATGTCTCTCCATGGTGCGCATGAATCTTTGAGTTGAGGGTACTGCGGCTGTAGCCGCGGCCACCAGCTTTTCCCCTGCCGTATCTCTTGATTTCTTCTGACTCTCTCTAGGTCTCAACCGTCCAAGTCAGAATTTCGAGGTCTTGCAGCTGTTGGAGAACTACATTCCCATGGTATTTTCTACATTACTGGAACCATTTCTTGTCGTCCTCAACCGCTTGCTTTGCCTACTTCAACCGTATTACGACTTATTAGACGGAAAACGCTCGCCAAGAACCACGATCGAGACCAAGTACGATTCTCTTCCTCCGCAGCTCGTTGTCTGGCGGGCCGCGAAGGCTGGCCACTATTTCCTGGCTGTCCTCAGCGTCGTGGTCCTGATGGCCAATGTTCTTGCCATTGGTCTGGGTGCCATCTTCAACGAGTCGTCAACATCGGCTCTCGCGACTAGAAATGTGACCTCGTTGGTATCGCCATCTCTATCACGCGTGGACCTCCTGCCAGAGAGCTTTGCAACTGGTAAAGGAACTCAGTATTATGACCACTTTTATATCGTCCAAACCAACATGTCGGCCAATACGCGACTGCATCCATGGATTGACGCGCAGTTTACTTACTTACCCTTCTCTGATCTGACCTCCAATGACAACTCGTCAGCACAGTACACCGCGGTAACTCGAGGTTTCGGTACTGAAGCCACGTGCTCCATGCTCCCCACAGACAATTCATCACTCAACCGTCTCCAATATTCGTACAACACTACCGCGGGTCCAGCGACACAGCAGTTGGTCAAGGCCGTCTATGAAGACACACCTTACGGAAATACCACTAAATGCATGTTGCCGGGGTTCATTGATGACGCAATCGGTGGAATCTTGCCAAAGGGCAAATCAGCTCACGAATTCTACTCGGCTCTCGAGCAGGAGGACGTCAACACGTTCAAGAATGCGTCGGAAGAAGCAGTGGCGTTCTGCGAGGAGAGGCTTGTGCTGGGATGGATGCGATACGACACCTCAAAAGCCGAATCCCGGACCAGATATGACATTTCTTCAGTGCACGACGCATCTCGTCACGGCGCAATTCAGCATAACCGTGGATGCGGATGGATACATACTGCGATCGGAACGACTCGGGGACTACGACAATATCACCGAGATCTTGGGCCCGAGTGCTGCGAACATTTCGCATCAAGCAAATCTACTCATTGGCGACAAGTGGCACTCCAGCAGCACAGGTGCCAAGTACATGTGGCACAATGATTCTGTGACAACGGACTGGATGAATTACTACCTGAAGATTGCCACCAACGGCACAGACCTGATCGACCCAAACAAACCCCTCCTGGACGCAGTACGCCTCATCCCCATCGTCCAGGAGATATATCAACGCATCGGGGCTGCCTTGCTAGGGGCAAACCGGGACCTCTTCGTGGGATCGCCGCAAAATCAAGGTTCTATTCTCCTTGCGACGATTGAAACGCAAGACACAAAGATTTTCAGGGACAATACGGCTTTGATAATCAGCTTGCCTATCTTGGGGATATACCTGCTGGTGTCCATCCTCTTGTACGCTCGACAGCGAAGGATATTGCGCCCCAGGATGCCCTCCACGATTGGGTCTACAGTTGCGTATGCTGCCGGGAGTCGCGCTGTCAGGCTTTACAACGGGCCCGGGAAAGGCGGCTCAGCCAGGGAGATGTACAGCTTCGGAAGGTATCTCGGCATAGATGGGAAGGCTCATACCGGCATTGAGCTTGACCCTTATGTTTTCTTTTTGGATCAGACATCTTCCTTGGGCCGGAGCAAGGAACGACTCAAAAATAGAGTGTAAGAATAGCGGCAGTGGTACGGGATTGCCCGTGATGCATGCGTTAATTGGATAGTTGGTACAGGACGGACGTATCAGTAATTCTCACGTATATATACTGTTAATGGCGACTATTAGCGCTGATCGTTCAGTGTTCGCATGTCTGGGTAACTCCTTTGGCTGCACTCAGTTTGGTCTTTCCATTTTATTGCAAGTTGCCTACTTCCATTTGACCGACTACAAATGCAAAAAGAATTCCCACAGCCTTGGCTTGTGCAGTGTGTTTGATTCCATACCGTGCTTTGGTGTGGCTGAGAGGGGGTCACTATGGCCTCTGCACACTTCATAGCCTATTTCGCCCATTCGAAGCCCCTTTTTCAAGCTCAAAATGGTCATTTTAAATATACTCTTCGTTAGATCATTAATTTATTATAAGTTGTTAATTTTATATAAATTCCTAGCAAATTAAAATAAGTTTTAAAGGTTGAAATTAATTGTTAAGGAAGAATAAACTTAAGCTGGAAATAGCCTCTCTTAAAAGGTGCCTTTCTTTAAAGATGATCCCCTGCTAATTACTAATAGTGAGTCTCCTGCTTTAAAATGACGGCTGATTAAAATAAAATCCCTGTTAATACAGCAGGTATCATGTATTGCAATATAATATAATTAAGTTATGTTAATTAATTAATTTATTATTAAAAAAAGGAATAAAAGGCAGCTAGAGTTATAGTTTATTCACTAGGCTTATAAAGTATTATTTATAAATATTAAAGTTATAACTATATATTTATATATTATATATTATATATATTATATTTCTTTATATTATATATATATATATATATATTATATTTCTTTATATTATATATATATATATATATATTATATTTCTTTATATTATATATATATTATATTTCTTTATATTATATATATTATATTTCTTTATATATTATATACCGTTATATATTATATATTATATATATTAATATAATTTATTAATAAGTGGCGCATATTAATGAATAACGCACTTTTATTAACTTTATTAACTTTATTAACTTTATTAACTTTTATTAATTCCAGCACTTATTTAAAATAAAGGAATTAATTAATATTAATTAATCTTAATTATTTATTTTTAATTAACTTAATTAATTTTATATTATTCTTCTTATATAAATATTTAATATATTAAAAACTAATAATTATTATATTAATTTCTTTAAAAGAAAATAACATTTCATTAATATTTTAAATAATTAAAAACTTTAAAAAAAATAAAAAAAAAACCTTTAAATAATTATTAAGTTATATATATCTTTAATATTTTAAAAACTATATTATATTATAAGATAAATTAATAATGCTTTTATAAAGAATTATATATTAATATATATAAACTTAACTTAATTAAAAAATATATATTTATTTAATATATATTTAAATAAGAAATATAAGGATTTTTAATATACCTTTTTAATATAAAAAATATAATTAATCTTTTATTAATATTATAAAATAACAAGTTAATTAATAAAAATTAAATTTAATATTTTATAAATATATAACCTAGCTTAAAAATTAAATTTAATTATTTATATAATTATTAAAAGGCCTTTTATAAAAATTTAAAGATTATTAAAAATTAATTTAAATTACTTTATAATATAATAATTAAATATTAAATTATTAATAATAACTTTTATAACTTTAATAAAATTAGCTTTATAATAAATATAATAATTATATTAATAATCATTATATATATTAATAAATATAAAAAGGTTAAATTAATTTAACTTAATAATTAAAAATAAATAATTATTATTAAATATATTAATATAAATAAGTTAATTATAATAATTATATTAAACCTTTATAGGGTTTAATAGGTAACTTTTTAGGTTTATATTAATAATTTAACGTAAAGGTAATATTTAATTATTTTAATATATAAAGATATTATTTTAATTATTTAATAATATAATTATTAATTATAAGGCTATTTAATTATTAAATTAAATATTTAAATTAATAATTAAAAAAAAATATTTTATAAAAGCTATTTATTATAATAATAATTATATCTTTATATATTTTAACTCTTTATTTATCTTAATATTTAAATTATTTAAATTATTAATAATATTTATAATCCCCTTTAATTATTATTAAGATTATAAGCGATTTTATTAATTTACCTTAATAAATAAATCCTTAACTTTAACTTTAAAATTTATATATCCTATAATTTTATATTTTAATATTATTATTCCTTTATTAAAATATTCTTTTTTAAACCTTTAAGCTATTAATATTAAGCACTTTAATATTAATTATATTAATTTATAATATTATCTCCCTTTTTATATCCTTTATCTTTAAAGGTTAATTTATATCTTTTTTATATATTCTTTTTATATTTATTTATACCTTTTTAATTTATTATATTTAATAAAATTAAAAAGTTTTATATTTTAAAATCCGTTTATTATTTTTAAAAAAATAAAAAAAGAAATTATTATTTATTATTATCTTTTTATGAAATTCTATTATATTAATTTATTCCTTTTATAAATTTAATAAAGCCTTTTATATTACTTTTAAAGAGGACTGTTTTTATTATTTTAAATATATCTATTAAAAGTATAAAAATTATAATATATATAAGCTTATTTTTATATAAATATAAAAGATCGCTTATTTTTATTTATAAATTAAAGATAAGCTTAATATTATTAAAAAAGAAGCTATATTAATTAATATTAAGGTTAGCTATTTATATAAATAGTATTAATTATAAGCTGAAAAAATAACGTATATAATACATTATAATATTAAGATAATTAATAAATTAAATTATTTAAAGCAGGAGGAAGCTAAGGTTAAGTATTTAAATAGCATTTACATTAGATTCATATATATATAAACATTGCCTGCTAATCTATATAAATTAATAAAGAGTAAAAAATTTTAATCCTTTTTACTTTATCTTTATATTAAATTAAAGCCTTACTTAATATCTTTTAATATTAATTAATATCTTATTAAGATATAAATTAATAAAAAAGAAAAGGTATTTATATAATTTATATAAATATATTAAGAATAAGTTATATAAAGTTATTATAATTATAACGTTGCTATTAAATAAATAGCTTTATTAACTTTTATATAAAAGAGGTTTCTTTTATTACGATATTATTATTAATAAACCCTTTTTTATATAGTATATTTATTATATATATAATAGAAAAGGATTTATATATACCGTAATATTATCGTTAAAATATTCTTCTCTTTATATATATATTATTTATATAAGATCTTAAATATAATTATAATGAAATCGCCTGATAATACCTCTTATATAAGATAATAACTATTTAACTAAGCTTCCTTTAATAAAATATTTTCAGATTCCTTTTAAAAGCTTAAACTCCTTAAATAATGCCTCCCTAAACCAATTATATATAAAACCTTTTAAGCCTTTTAATACTTAAATGATATTTTAAAGTTAAAAGCGCTATTTTATTATAATATTTATAAAAATTAATTTAAAGAATTTATTAAATAAAAATAAAAAGATTTTATATAAATTAATTATAAGGTTTTATAATAAATATAATGATTTCTTTATATATATAATATTTATAATTACGAAGGAATTAACTATATACTTATAATACTCTTATTTATTTATTTAATAATTAAGGAAGAAGAGATATTTCAAGAGGCGGGGAAAGAGAATAAGGGGCTATGATATAACTAGGATATATATGCTAATAAAGCTAAAAAGTGCTCATATTTAAATAGCATTTATATTAAATTTATATATATATAAATACTGCCTGTTAATTTATATAAATTAATAAGAAATAAGAGAATGTAATCCTTTTTATTTCATCTTTATACTAGATTAAGGCCTTACTTAATACCTTTTAATATTAAATAAGTTTAAATCGCTAAGCAATCCATTAAAGCTACTTATTATAACTTTATTAAGGAGGTTAATAAAATAATAATATAAAAAGCTTAATTATATTTTAAGGAAAAGGTTAATATTTTTAATTAAAATTTTATAATAAATAAGGGTATTAATTAATTTAAATTTAAAATTATAAATTTAAATATTAACATTAAAAATAAAAATATTAATAATAAGTTATTTAATAAATAATTTAATTAATAAATTAATTATATTAATAAACTTATTTAATTATTTAATTAATAAAATAAGTTAATTAATAAAATTAAGTTAATTTAATAAAATTAGGTTAATTAATTATATTATTATATTAATTAATAAAAAGCCTTTTAATTAAGTTAAAACCTTTCTTTTAATTAATTTTATTATTTAATTAAAGATTTAATTATTTATTAAATTATTATAAGATTTTATTTTAATTAATTTTATTAATTAATTAATTTTATTAATTAATTAATTTTATCTTTATTTCATCCTTAATTATATTTTAAACTTAATATTATTTAAAGAATTTAATATAATAAATTAAATGCTTTATTAATTCTTATATATTTTTATTTAAATTATATCTTTTTTATTTAATAAGGTATTTTATTATATCTTAATATTATTATAAATTTAAAACTTATTTTATTTTATATTTTTAATTATATTTATTAATAATTTTAATTTATATTTTAACCTTTATATTTTATAAAGCTGATTTTAAAAATAAAATATAAAAGTTATTATATTATTTTATTTTATAAAGTAATAAAAGTTTATAATTAATATTTAAAAGTTTTTATAAAATTTTAAATAATTTAATTTTCTTATAATTAAGCTTATTATTATATTACTTAATTTTAATATTTTATTAAAAAAATAAACTTTATCTCCTTTTTTAAAAATTAATCCCTTAATTCTTTTTTAATTTATATATTTTATTATTTATTCTTATATAAAAAAAATTCATTTTAAATATCCTTTTAAATTTATTTAATTTAATTACTTTTCATTTTATTAATTCCATAATTATTATATTTAATAATAACTTATAATATATTTAAGGTTTATATTTATAAATTATAAAGAAAGGTAATTATTTAATTATATTAATTATTACATTATTATAAATAAATTATATTAATAATAATAATTTAATTTAATTATTTTATAATTAATTAATATAATATTAAAAGTATTATTTTATAATTTAATTAATTTTTTTTATTTATTTATTTATTTATAAATATATTATTATTAAAAGCTTATATTTTATTTTAAGTTATTTTATTAATAATTTTTAAAAGTTTAATATAAAAAGCTTATCTTTATTTAAAATAATTTTTATAATATTTTATAATAATTTATAATAATTTATAAGAATATATATATAAGTTTTTCTATTATATTAACTTCTTTATATAATATATAATATATATATTTATTTAATTTATGAATTATTATTAAAATATTATTATAAAGTACCTTAATTAAGGGTTTTTATAAAAAAGGTAGCTTAATAATAAAATTTAAGTTAATAAATAATTAAATAATTATAAATATTAATAAAGGCTTTAATAATTTATAAAGTTTATATTAAAAAGTTTTATTTTTATTATAAAAGTTATATTATTTAATAATTTTATTTATTCTTTATTTAAGGTTTAAGATTTAATATATCCTTTATATTTATTTAATTATTATTATAATACCTTAATATCTATATATTAAGGCTTTATAAATTTCCTTAATTAATTTATCTTATTTTTTAAATCTTTAAATATTTCCCTTAATATTTTATTAAATTTAATTATAATATTAAGTTTTTTATTAAATATAAGATTTCTATTTTCCTTTATTTTAAATATTATTTATTTTAAAGGAAATTCTTTAATATAATAATTTAGTTATTTATTAAAAGCATTAATTTAAATATTCTTTATTCTTTTAATATAAATAATTTTAATATTAAATTAAAAGAGAAATTCTATATATTTAATTTATCTTTTATTAAATTATTTAATTATTATAAAGGTTATTAAATTTTTATAATTTATATAAAATTTAATTTATTTTTAAGCTTTAATAAGATAATATTATTATTTTTAAAATATATATATTATTATTATAAATTCTTTATTTAAAATAATATAATATATTTTTAATTTATTAAACTTTTTATTAAAGTTTATAATAATTTATATTTATCCTTTATTATTTTATTAAGTAAATTCTTTATTTATTATATTATTTTAAGTATTTAAAAGGAATTTTAAATTCCTTTTTAAGGTTTACTTCTTTAAATATTAAATTTTATATAATCTTATCTTTAAATACTTAAAATATTTATTCTTTTTTTTAAATCTATTAAAAGGAAATATCCTTTTATATTAAGTTTATAAAGGGTTTCATAATATCTTTATAATTATTAATAAATTATTTATAGAAGTTAATATATCCTTAAAAGGCTTTAATATTTTAAATATTAATTAATATTAATTATTCCTTAATTATTTAAATTTTATATTTTTATATTTTAATAAATCTTAACTTAATAATATATTTAAAATAGTTAACTTTTTAAATATAAAAAAAGCTTTTTCTAATTTTATTAAAAAGTTTATATTTTAAAGCTTTTAAAGTATTTTCTTAATATATTCTTTATATTTTTTAGGGTTCTTGAAAAGAATAAAGATATTATTAAGGTAAGTAATAATAAAGATTTTTAAATATTTTTATAAAATATTATTAATTATTTCCTGGAAAGTAATTAAGGTATTAATTAATTTAAAGGGTATAACTTAATATTTATAATATTTATAATAAATATAAAAAGCTATTTTCTATTCTTTTCCTTTTTTTATCTTTATTAAATTATAGCTATATTTAAGATTTAAGGCTATAAATTATTATATTCCTTTAAATTAATCTTATAATTCCTTAATAAATAATAATAAATATTAATTTTTAATAATAATATTATTAAATTATTAATAATTTATATAAAGTTACAATCTATTATTATTATTAAATATAAAGATTATATAATAAATAATTAATTCTTAATAAATTTACCGTAAATTTACCGTTAACTGTGAATTTATTATAAATTTATTATTGAATAATAGTTTATTATAAATTTATCGTTAATTTATAAATTATTATAATAAATATTTAAAGTATTTACTTTTTAACTTAATAAATAAACCTTAATAATATAAGGATTTAATAAAAGAAAATAAATAATATAATATTATTAAAAATTATAATTTTATTTATAAAATTATTATAATTAGTTATAATATAATATAAAATTTAATAATTAAAGGTTTTATTACCTTAAGTTAATTAATATTGTCAGATTCTACACCGCGTCACGGTTGATTATGGTGATTTCACAGGTAAAATCGTAGTTCTTGATGTTGTTGTATTGCTTGTCTTGTCCTGTCAGGTCCCTGCATTGCGGGGGCTGGTTTTGTCAGGCTAAAAGGTGGATGCCTCAGGCATTCACCGTGGTGATCCGTGAATTCACGGTGAATTCACGGTGAACCATCATCTCACGGTGAATTCACAGTCTAACGGTGAATTCACGGTGGATTCACCGGGAACCAGTCATTCACCATATGGTCTTCAATCTGACACACCCCCTCAGACTAGCACATCGTGGTAGGCTGGACTTTAGCCCTCTTCCACCGCTTCTTGTCTGTGCTTCATGGGATCTTCCGACAGATTCCGGTCTTTTCGCCGGTTGTTAATGTCTTCTAGGCCCAACTGTTGGAGAAATCCATTCCACTTTCCAGCTGGTAATGCCTTGGTCAACCCGTCTGCCATCATCTGTGCTGACGGGGTATATTCCACGCCGATGGTGCCGTTCTGAACCTCTTGCCGTAACCAATGGTTGTGAATGTCCACATGTCGTAATTTTGTCTTGAGCTGGGTGATTTCGGAATTCACCAGGTTTATGGTCTGCGTGTTGTCGCACTCGATCTTGATTTTCTTCTCATCCAATTCCACCGATAGTTCTGTGAGAAGTCTGCTCACGAACAAGGTTTCTTTTGCTGCTTGTGCCAAGGCGAGGAGTTCCGCCTCCGTTGTTGATGTTGTGACCGTGTCTTGTTTGTTGGCTCTCCACCCAATCATACCTCCAAACAACTTCATTGCGAATGCTTGAGAACTCTTTCGATCAACGGTGTTATCGGCAAAGGAAGAGTCGCTTGCCGCCGTGAATTCGTCCGTGTCTGTAAAGCAGAGAGCAAGATGTTTGGTATTTTCGAGATAGAGAAGCACTCGGTCCGCAGCTTCGTGGTGTTTCTGGCTTGGATTTGTGAGGAATCGTGCGAGCCTTGATGTGGCGAACGCAATGTCTGGTCGGGTGGATATTGCAGCAAATAGTATAGACCCAATCTTTCGTTGGTAGGAGTTGACTTCGGCAGGTTTTGCGGCATCGGTTCGTGGCTTCAGTTCTTCGGTTGTCATGGGGACCTTGTGAGAGAGATTTCTTTTGTTAGCCATCTTGGCAATCTTCTCGATGTATGCGGTCTGGGCCAGCCAGATCCGGCGATTGGGACGGTCCCTGTGGATTTCCATGCCCAGGAACCACTGAATTGGATCCCCTCCACTGATTTTATACTTCTCTTGGAGTTGTTGAGCGAGTTCATCGACTTGTCTTTGTCGGTTCTTTCGATACGCCACAACAATGTCATCAACGTAGAAGAAGATCAGGATGCCGTTCTTTTTGTAACAACAGGGCTCATGTGGTACTTGTTGGTATCCAAGCTCGGCAAGTGTTCTGGTGAATTCCTTCTGCCATAGTAACGGTGAAATCCGTAGCCCATACAGTGCCTTGTTGAGCATTAGGATGGTACCCTTCTTCTCGTAACCGCGAGGCATTCTCATGAAGATGTCCTGATCGATTGGAGCGTGAACAAATGCATTCACTACGTCGTATTGAATCAGCTCGAGATTGAACTTTGCGGCAATGGCAATCAACGTGCGAAACGACCGTCCCGCCAGAGTCGCGGCGTAGGTTTCTTGTGTTTGTCCTCGCGCTTGCTGGTCTCCTCTGACAACGAGCCGTGCTTTGCACTTCTCGAAGATGCCGTGCTTGTTGAATTTGTAAATGTACACCCACATGCAGTCCAGGATTTGCTTTCCTGCTGCACGGGGATCTTTCTTGCGGATTTCGGTCCAGGATCTCATTTCGGCATGACTCTGTAAATGGTCAACTTCAGCTTGCTTGAACAGACTGCCGAATGGGTGGTTTATCAAGTCCTTGTGCCATTTTGGTGGCTCTGGGAGTTGCCTTCTCGGCATCTTCACCCCCTGACGTAGACGTCTCTCAATCTGGGCTTTGTCGAGAATGTTGCCATCTGACTTTGCCATGGGCGCTGCCTTTGTTCCGGCCATAAACGCGGCTTGCCACGGTGAATTCACCGGAGATTCAACGGCTGACGGGATTTCTTCTTCATCTGACCGTGTTTGTATGGTATGTGCCAGGAGTGCCGACGGTGGTGATCGAGGTGGTGTAGGGAGCAGTGTGAACTTGGCATCTGTGTAGGGGCCGTTTTGTCGGTCCTCCTCGGGCCGCACATTTTCTGCTTCCTCTACATTTCCTTCCTGGATCCCTCCTTCATCAGGTCCTTCTAGGCTTTCGGTTTCAAGAAGGTCTTCTCCCTCTGGGTCCGGTATTTCATTGTTGTCCGGGAGCATGTTTCTTTTTGTCCACTCAGCCAGTTGTTCAATATCTGTGGTGAGGAGTTCGTCCGTGAAACCTTCCCAGTTTCCGTCAAACACTTGGTGCTCATTGAAAATCACGTCTCGTGTGTTGATTATCTTTCCAGTGGACGGAATCCATATCCGGTAGATGTTTGACGATTGATATCCCACGAGGTAGCCAATCCAGGCCCGTGGTTCTAGGCGTTGATGCCTCCTCTTCTTGAGTTGAGCATCTGAGGTCATTGCATAGGCTTTGCAGCCAAATACTTTCAAGTGAGTCTGATCAGGTCTTGGATCTGGCCTTGGAATTCCCTGCCTTTTAGCGATAGCAGAGAAGAATCGGTAGTATGGTGTCTGCCAGTCCAATCCATAAGATGGCGTTCGGTTGTTGAGATAGACGGTTGTTCGTCCAATTTCTGGCCATAGGGAAGTCGGGAGCTTTGAACTTGTCCGTAGTGCCCGCATCTTCTCTTTTATTACACCCCCTGAGCGCTCCGCTCCACCGTTTTGTGCTTGTGTATTGGGTGCGGAGGGCTCGATTTGGATGTGTTTCGACTCGAGGTAGTCTTTGACGGCTCGTCTTCGGTTGAATATTTCGCCGTCACACTCAATGATCTTGACTTTTGTTTCGTGTTGGAGTTCCATCATTCCGAGAAAGGATTTGAGTATCTTGAGTATTGTGTCGCTGTCTCGGTTCGTGAGGTAGTAGTCCCATATGTATCCTGAGACTCTGCATGTAAGCAGGAGTTGTGAATTGTAGCCGTGAATACCCGGCTCATAGTCGTGAAAGTCCAGTGCTATTCTTTCGCCTTCTCGTTCAAGGATCTCCCTCGGTGAACGACGGATTTGCCTCGTGATCTTGGCTAGGGCGCATGCTTCGCATTCGACAGTTGTTGGTCCACGGATTCGCACCCCCTGAGACGTGTTCACCAGGTGTTCTAATGCCCTGGGTCCGGGGTGGCCAAGTCGTCCGTGCCAAAGAAGGGCTTCACTTGTCAGTGGTTTCCTTTTGGTGAATGTTGTATGTTTCTTCCTCCAGGCGCTGAATGTAGCCTTTGGTTCGTGAATTGGGTGTTCGATGACATATTGTCCGTGAATGTCCGTGAGTTTGCAGAGGATTGTTTTGTCCCGTCTCTTCAACGTAGTTGGATCCGCTTCATTGTCCCAAAAGATGCCCTTTCTCCGGAGTTGTCTCAGAGACACCAGTGTGGTCAAGAGCTTTGGGCATAGGGCAACGTTTTCGATCCATAGGACGGTTCCTCCGGTACAGACCGGCATTGTGCCGTACGCCTTGATGGGGAGTTGTCGGTCACCTGCCCATAGGTAATCATCGTGTCTGGCTGGCCGTATGTTGAACAGCCTTTCACGGTCATTGGTGATCGATATCGTGCTCGCTGAGTCCAGTATGACTGAGTGTTTCAGAGGGTATTCTTCCGTACTTGTGGCGAAAGCTCCCCTAGCCTCTACACTAGCCACACAGTACCCAGGGAGTCAATCCTCGATCTCGTCGACAGGTTCTTCCTTGGAAGGTCTTGGTGTCTTTGACTTGGACTTTGACCTCGGGCCTTTTATGGCTCGGACCTTTGCTTGCAGATCAGCATCGTCTTCAAGGGCCTTACGTACCTTTTCTTCAGTAGTTTTGTTCCTCCTGAAGCCTTCAAAAGCTTTCTCAGGGAAGACGTAGTAGCAATTTGCAAGGGCATGGTTCCTAGCGCACGCCTCGCATAACTCAGCGGGTTCTTTTGCCCTAGACTGACTGCGTTTCTGGCTTGTACGGGTTCCATGTGGTTTGTTCACACCTCGCCGATTGGGATTCCTTTCCTCAACAGTGTGAGCGTCCTCTTCACTGTCATGGTCTTTCAAGCCATCGTAGGTAGTTGCCCATGCTCCCCTTGCGGTTCTTGCAGGTTTGTTCTGCGCACCCAGAGCTTGCAACTCCTTCCGGAGGAGGTTTCCAATACCACGGTATGTGAGGCTCCCATTTGCAATTTTCTGCTCTTGTGTTTGCCTGAACGTAGTTGTCCACGTTGGCAGCGTCCCTTGTAGGGCTTGTAATAGGTCATAGACCCAGGCAATGGGTTGTCTTGCCTCCGCAATCCCTTGTTGGGTGGCTCTTGCCATAGCGGTTTCCCATCGATCCACCCAGAGCACGGTATCCTTCAGATTCCGTGGTGGTTTGAGAGCATTTTTGTATGCATTTCTTGTTTCTAGCAGGTCATCTGACCGCGACTGTCCGCATCTTTGCCGTAGGTTTTCATGCCATTCCCAGAGGGGTTCTCCCGGGATGCAGCACGTTAACTTGTAGGTCGGATTGACAGTTTGCATCACCCATTTCTTAAGCTTCTGGACTGCAGCCTGTTCTTCTTTGTATTCCGGCTCGAGTTGTTTATACCCTTGCAGGTCCAGATTGTAGAGCTTGAGGCCGGCATCGGTAAGGTCGGACAGCTGCCACTGGCCTTGTCGTTTTTCTTGGATGATTTCGGCTTCTTCGGCATCGTCGTCGGACCCGCCGATGGTTTGGGAAATGGCGCCTCTTGCGGCTGCAACGGTTTTCGTGTATTTTCGCAGTCGTAAGTCGGGTTTCTGCGGCTTTGGAAGGAGGTCTACTCGGTGGTTTATGTGGTCTTCGAGTCCGTAGGTTTCGGCTTGGAGAAGGAACTCATGGTTCCAACCATTCCATTCTTCCGCCTTCGTGAGCATCGCATTTTGGGTCTTCTTGTTGATTTCGTCGGCCATATTGATTGGCTTGAGGCAATGAGACTCTTAATTGTCAGATTCTACACCGCGTCACGGTTGATTATGGTGATTTCACAGGTAAAATCGTAGTTCTTGATGTTGTTGTATTGCTTGTCTTGTCCTGTCAGGTCCCTGCATTGCGGGGGCTGGTTTTGTCAGGCTAAAAGGTGGATGCCTCAGGCATTCACCGTGGTGATCCGTGAATTCACGGTGAATTCACGGTGAACCATCATCTCACGGTGAATTCACAGTCTAACGGTGAATTCACGGTGGATTCACCGGGAACCAGTCATTCACCATATGGTCTTCAATCTGACAAATATAATTAATGAAATTAATAAAAAGATTTAAAATATAATGTTTATAAAGACGGAAAAATAGAATAATTATAATTATAAGTTCCTTCTTTAAGCTAAAACCTATAAATTTAAAAATTATATAAATTATTAAATAAACCTTTTTTTAAAGTTATAAAACCTTAATTTATAATTATAAAAATATATGAAAATTAATATAATTATAAAAGGTGCTATTTCTTAAATTATTAATAAGCTTAATAATAATATTAAAGAAGCTAAAACTATTTAAGAAAAATAATAAAGTTAATAATAATTATTTAATTTTATTAATATTAGCTTTAAGCTTTATAATTTAAATTTATAAGGGTATAAATAATTTAAGTTAAAATATAAAAAAAGTAAATTATAATTTAAAAGCTTAAAAAATAAATAATATAAATTATTAATTTAATTTATAAATTAATATATTATATTTTAAGAAAACCTCTTTAAAAATAATATAAAAACTTATAATAAAAATATAGATCATTACGATTAGATAATTTATTAAAAATAAGAAATATATATAAAAATACTCTTAAATTATTATAAAATTTAAAGGATATTATACTTTAAATATATTAATAAGAAAGTATTATAATAAAAGCTACTTAATAAAAGATTATAAAAGTAAGATAACTTATCATTTAAATTTATAATTTATTATAAGCCTTTTAAAAAACGCTATTAATATAAATAATTATATTTAAGTAAATATAAGAGCAGAAAATTATAAATAAAAACTTTATATATTATAATATTAAAAACCTTTTTTAAAAGGAGTTATAAGCTTTAAATATATAAAATAAACTTATAAAAGCTATAAGGGGAATATAGGTAATTATTTATAATAACTTAAAAGATTATAATAATAAAAAGGATATTTATATTATTAAGGAAAGGAATCTTAATTAATAAAGTATAAATAAATTATATAAAACCTATATAAATAAGAAATATAATTAATTTAGGGTAAAAAAACCTATTAATTTATATAAGGTATGTATTAAAAATTATATCTTTATAAATTATTATTATATTTTCTTTAAAAAAGCTTTTAAAAGCTTTAAGAAGAATAAAATTATTAAAAAAAAGATATATAAAGCCTTTAAAGATAATATTAAATTATAAATAAAGGTTTAAGTTACAAAAGGCTTAAAGTTAAAATTTAAATTAAAGATATTAAAATCTTTTAAAGAAAAATCTATTAAAGAGATTAAGGAATAATTCTTAAGGTATTATATAATTAGTATAAAAATTAAGGGAGCTTTTATTATAAATATAAAAAAATACCCTTTAAAATATTTAATTATATAAAACTTAATAAATACGATATTAATTATTAATAATTATAAAAGGTTATTTAATATATAGCTAGCTAAATATAATAATTATTTATAAATAAATAATTAATAATTCCTTATTAAAGTATATAATATAATATTAGTTTATATTAAAGGAATTATTTTATAAATTAAAAATATTACTTTATATTTAAAGCTTTTAATTATATTAATATCTTTAAGATAATTTTAAAGAAAAAGCATTTTTTAAAATAATAAAATGGATTTAATTATATTAAAGAGATAAAATAAAATAATTCTTTATAAATTTATAAATATTTATAAATAATATATTATTAATTATTTAATTTATAAATTAAAGGCTATATTTAATATTTAAAGGAAGAAATATATAATATTTATTAAAAAGAAATTATTAATAAATAAAGCCTTTTTTTAATATAAATAATTTAGCTACCTTAAACTTAAGGTATTAAAATATCTAGTAAATATTTCTTAAGGGGTATAAATTTATAAATTAATAATTATTAAATATAAAGTATATACCTTAATTAAGATTATAAGGTAAATCCATTATTTATTAAGGGAAATCTTTAAATAAAAAAATAAAAGGATAATATTAAATTTTTATAATTATAAGCTAGGTATTTATAATTATAATTTATAATCTTTATTTATATATAAAGTCTTAAAATATATATAAGATTATTATTTTATAAATTAAAATAATAATATAATATTTAAGATATTTAAATCCTTTTTTAAAATAATAAAACTTTAATATAAAATAAAAGTTAAGATTATTAAATATAATAATGAAATATTTAATTAAAGATACGTTATTAAAGATTATTTTAAATTAAAATATATTAAAATTAAGCCCTTTATACTTAATATATAAATATAAAATAATAAAGCGGAGCGCTTAAGGGGTATAATTAAAGAGAAGATATAAATATTATAAATAAGTTTAAAGCTCTTAACTTCTTTATAATTAAAAATTAAATAAATAATTATTTATCTTAATAATTAAATATTATTTTATAAATTAAATTAATAAATATTATATTATTAATTCTTTTTTATTATCGTTAAAAGGTAAGGAATTCTAAGGCTAGATTTAAGATTTAATTAAATTTATTTAAAAATATTTAGCTATAAAGCTTATATAATAACGTTAGATGCTTAATTTAAAAAGAAGAGATATTAATATTTAAAATTATAAGCTTAAATTAACTATTTTATAAGATATTAATTATTAAATATTTATTAAATATAAATTTTATTTATAAAAAAGATAATTAATATATAAGATATAATTTTTAATAAGTATTAAATATTTAATGGAAATTAAAAAGGTTTTATAAATAAACTCTTTATTATAAGTATTAAATAATTAATTAAATAAATAAAGAAAAATATATTTCTAAATAATAATAAAATATTAAATTTAAAAGGAAAAGATCTTTTTAAAATTAAAAGCTTAAAAGGATTTAATAAAGGAGGGATTTAAAAAGGAAATATAAAGAAAATAGAAAATATATAGCTTAAAGAGGATTAATAAAACAGCCCTTATATAAATATTAAGTTTATATTATTCCTTATATTATCTTAATTATTATCATTAATATTCTTAATATATATTATATAAATATAATTAAATAAAGAAGAAATCCTATTAACTATTAAATCTTTAATAAATTTATTATAATAAGCCGCTTTTATAGCTAAAATAAAGGCAATGCTTATAATAAAGTTAAATAGCAATATTTTTAATAAAGCTTAGATTAAGAAATATTTATATTAAGGGGTAAAGATATTAAGAAAATAATTCTTAAAGCTATTAAAATAATATAAGGATTTAATAAATTACTTATTTAGCAATTTATTTAAATAAATTAAAGTTAATTATTTATAAAGTTATATTAAAATAAGATTTTAAATTGAAATTTATAAAAAAGATCCTTATATAATAAAAAAGTAAATCCTAGATTATATATAAATATATATTTATAAATTTAATAAATATAATATTTTTAAAAAATATAAAATATAGCTTATTATTAAAGGAGATTAATAAATATAAAGATAAATATAAAGAACCTATATTATAATTTTAATAAGATAGTTATTTTATATTTTAATTATTATTATTAAAGCATTAAAAATATAATAATTATAAGTTATATAATATAAATATAAATATAAATATATAGATTTTTATAATTATATATATAAATATAAATATATAGATTTTTATAATTATAAATATAAATATAAATATAATATTAATAATATAATAATTATAAATATATAATATAAAATATAGATTAAAATTAAATTAATATAAATATTATTAATAACTTTATAATTAAATGAAATTAAATTAAAGAATTAATTATATAAATTATATAATATTTTATTTTAATATTAAATTATTTTATTAAAGAATTAATAAAATAAATAATATTTTAAATATATAATATATTATTTAAATATTATTAATAAACCTTTTAAATTAAAAGTTTTAATTTAAAATATTAAACTTTTTAAGTTTTAAGCTTAAAAAATTAAAACTTAATATTTTAAAGAAATATATATATTATTAATATTATATATAATGTTTATTTAAATTTAATATAGATTTTTTAAATAATATAATTAATAGTAATATATTTATAAAATCTTTAATATAATTTAAATAACTTATTTTTAATATATTATAAAAAGATTAATAAATAAATAAATATTATTATTATCGATTATTTATATTTATTTAAGTTCCTTTATTTAGTTAGAAATTATAATTAATATCTTAAAAGGATAAAATATAATTTAAAAAAAAAATATAGTAATTTTTATTATATAAGGCTTTTTATAATAACTTTGCAATCTTTTGCAAACCTGTCTATAGTTAGAAGTTGCCATTTTGCATTAAAAGCCGTAGCATTGGGCCGTACCTAATCTCCAACGCTATTCGCGCTGATGCCGTCAGCCTTGATATAAACCGGTCCGTTGAGGTTGAAGCCATTGCGGGCCGTGAGTAACCTAATCTAGCGCCGTCAAGCATTATGTGAAAATATTATCGCCATATGACTTAGGCCTTTAAATATAAGTTGGCCGAAATGGGTAATGATAAAAGCCGCCTTTGCCCTAATTGAGGTTCTGGCTCTGCTTAAATATATACCTATCCACCACGACCTTATTGCGGAAAACCACTCAAAAGCAATCATTCAGCCCACTAAAGCTGAGACGACTGCCAATCAAGCTTAAACCAGTGCACACATCCACTAAGCGAGTTCACAGCTGCGGTTGGAATAGATGACCAGGTAAGGCAACTATATTCAATTGCTATGCATCTAGATATGTAGACCTGATAGCTCTATAGCCATAGAAATGGACTTTAATTATAATGAGCAAGTCCATATTTATATAAGGATAGCGCTTATAAAGGCGAAGGAGCGTAAAAATAAGAAACCTTATATAACTAAATAGATTAATATATTTATTATTACTTTAAAGAAGTTTAAGGATTATTTTAAATAAATAAATAAGCTTATTACTTTCAGAATAATAATTAATAAGAAGTTAAAAAGAGGAAAGAAAGTAGTTAAGTATATAAAGTATTTCTTTTATAATATTTCCTATTTACCTTAGATAAATGAAATATTATTATAGAAATACTATATAATTAAATATAAATCAATTAAAAAAATATAATTATAAGTCTTTTACCCTTATACCCAGGAGGGAAATATTATTATTATATATTTAAAATATATATAATTAAAAGCAAATTAAAATAATATATTAAATCTATTCTTAAGGTATATATAAATAATATTAATTATTTTTTTAAATAAGAAATAATTATTTAAAATCTTCTTTAATTAAAAGTAATGCTAATATTTTATCCCTTTCCTTTATATTTTCATATATATATTTCGTAATTATTAATAATAATATAATTATTATTATTATTTAATATAATAACTTAAAATCGATCGTTAAATATAATATTTTTAAAGATAATTTTATTAAGTAATATTATAATTATAATAATTAAATCTATTATATAAATATATAACGGAATTTAATAAAGAATAAAAAATAATAAATATATATATAAAAAAATTTAAAAGGAAATATAAGCTCTTTATATAATATTTAATTATTAATAATATATAAACCTTTTAATATAATTTAATATATATATATATAATAAAAACCTTTTAATATAACTTAATATATATAATATACTTTTTATAATATAATTTATAATTATAAAAAATAACTTTTTAATATTTTTTTTATTTTTTTAATCCTTTAATAATAATAAAATTTTCTTAAAATAATTAAAGCTCTTATAACCATTCTAGAGCTATATAATAAGGAAACCCTAACTTTATTATACCTTAATTATAATTATAGCATTATTTCCTTTTATAAATAGCTTAGCCTTATTAAATAATAAACTTTCTCTTATATTTAACTATAAAAACCTTAATCTTCCTCTTATAAGTTCCTTAATCCTTCTTCTCTACCTTTCTTTTTATTTTTTTCTTTATATTTTATTATAAGGGTTAGGGGTTATATAAAATCTAAGCTAAAAATATTAATATTAATAAATAAAAAAGGGGTAATATTTTCCCCTTTATAATAAGATCTTTAAAGAATAATAAAAGTGGGTTAATAATGCTTTCGCTTGAAAATTCATTAATTGAATTAATATTAAAATTTTAAGGCTAAAAAAAATATTTTAAAAAAAAAGAAAATAAATAAAAAGGATTTAACTTATAATATAATATTCCTTATTAATAAATAAAGTTATCAGCTAATAAAAAATACCATTAAATAAAGAAAAAAAAGCTTTATTAAATATATATACATCTTTATTACGTAGATTATTAAAGGAGGCTTAGTTATTACTTATAAAACGGAGAGTAAGTAAAAAGTAGTTTTTTATAATATTTATAGCCTTATTATTTTCTTTTAATTTAAAAAATATTACCTGGATATTAAATGGAAAGTTTATAATAAGTAAAAAGTATTTCTCAAATTATAGGAAGAAAGGGTAATTAAAGAGAAATTAAATTCATTTAAAAAAAAGGAAAAGGCTATATATTTATGCTTCTATTCTCTTTTATTATCTATTATTATTTTAAATTAATAAGATTAAATAATAAAACTGCCGTAAAATTAATTTTAAAGCAGGATTTATATGTGGTTATATTAAAAAGGGAAAGAGAAAAAAAGGAAATTAATAATAAGATATATATTCTTAAGTTAATTTATTTAAAAATTTAAATTTCTATATTTTAATATAATTATTAAATCCAGCTTAAAATTAAAAATAAAATAATATATAATTTTTATATATATATATATATATATTAAAGAGTTATAATATAATATAATATGAAACTTTATTTTAATTTTAGCTGATAATTAAATAATATTTTTATTAATATTATATATTATATATCTAATTATATTATAATTTTTATTAAATTTTATTCTTTATAAAAATATATAAAGTTATATTTTAAAAAAGATTTAAACTTTATTATTTACTTTTAATTATTAAATTTAGCTTAAATTTATGATTATAAGAATATATATATATATTATATAATTACGTATATTATAAAAATATAATATATTATAATATTATTATTTTTATTTTAGCTGGTAGTTAAATAATATTTTTATTAATATTAAATATTATATATTTAATTATATTATAATTTATATTAAATTTTGCTCTTTTTAAAGATATATAAATATTATATACTTTAAAGCTTTATAAAAAAAATAAAAAATAAAATAATATATTAAAATCTTATTATATAAAATAAATAAATAAGGTTATATTTTAAAAAGGATTTAAATTTTAATATTAAGATTTAACTATTAAATTTAACTTAAATCTATTATTAAAATAATATATATATTATATATATAGCTATATATATTAAAGAGCTATAATATATTATAATATTAAACTTTATTTATATTTTTACTGGCAGTTAAAAAATACTTTAAAAGATATTAAATTATTTATATTTAAATATATTATATTTTTATTTAAATTTTACTTTATAAAAATATATATAAATATATTTTATTTAAACGTTATATAATAAGTTAAAAATAAATTATTATATTAAAAATATATAATTATATATTAAAATATATTAATATTTAATAATATATATTATATAACTTATTAATATTATGTTTAATTAATAATTACTTAATAATATAATATTATATTATAATAATAAAAGTATATTTTATATATTTTATATATTTTTATAATTTATATTTTATATTTTATATTTTTATATTTTTTTATATATTTTTTTTTTTATATTTTTTATATTTTTATATTTTTATATTTTATATTTTTATATTTTTATATTTTTATATTTTTATATTTTTATATTTTTTATATTTTTTATATTTTATATTTTTTATATTTTTATATTTTTATATTTTTTATATTTTTATATTTTTTATATTTTTTATATTTTTTATATTTTTATATTTTTTATATTTTTTATATTTTTATTTTTTATATTTTTATATTTTTTATATTTTTTATATTAATAAAGTTTATATTTCTTATATTTTATATTATAATAAGGTTTTTTTTAATATATTTCTTATATTTTATATTATAATAAAGTCTTTTTTAATATATTTCTTATATTTTATATTATAATAAAGTTTATATAATATATTTATAATACTTTTTATTATAATAAGGTTTATATATAATATATATAATATATTTTTTATTATAATAAAGTTTATATAATATATTTATAATATTTTTTATTATAATAAAGTTTATATATAATATATATAATATATTTTTATTATAATAAGGTTTATATATAATATATTTATAATATTTTTTATTATAATAAGGTTTATTTTTAATATATTTATAATACTTTTTATTATAATAAGATTTATTTATAATATATTTATAATACTTTTTATTATAATAAAGTTTATTTATAATATATTTATAATACTTTTTATTATAATAAAGTTTATTTATAATATATTTATAATACTTTTTATTATAATAAGATTTACTTTTAATATATTTATTATATAATTATATTTATATACTTAAAATTAAATAATATAAAAACCTTTAACCTCTCCCTTTTATTATTCTTTAATATTCTTTCTTTAATTATTTTATAAGTTATTTAACTTACTTATTACTTTATATTAACTATTATTTATTATATTTATTTATTTTAATATTAAAAATGGATTCTTTTTCCAATATTAATGCTAGCTCTTCAGCTAATATTAATTACCCTTAATCTTAAATATTTCGATCTAGCGATAACGATTATATTAATAGCGATAACGATAATAAATCTATTAAAGAAACTTTTAAAAAACCAGAAAAAACGAATAAAAAAAATATAACCTTTAAAGGAAATAATAAAAATTTTAAATTTAAAGTTCCTAACGTATATGTTTTAAAAGCAGGTTTATTTACTTATGAATTATTACCTATTAACCCTAATAAAGATAGGCTAGTCGAATTTACTTATACTATACTTAATTATAATTATAAAAGATAATATAAAGCTATTAAGCCTTAAATAGGTATAATAGCTAAAGACCATTATTTATATTATCACCCTAAAATTGCTTATAAAGAAGAATTAGAAAAAGAATTAATATCAAGTTAATATTTTTTAAATTATATTAAATTTAATATTAAATTGCTAATTAATTATATAATTTATATAGGAAAAGATTATATTGATAATAATTCTAGTGATTTAGAATCACAAATAATAAATCAACTATTAATTACAGAATCTTTTAATAGTATTAGTAACTTTCGAAATAAAAAAAGAGGAATTTATTATATTAACCTAGATTTTAATATTGATGAAGAAACTTATTTAATTAAAGTTATTAATTTTCTATTAACAAATAACTTATCATTTAACGTTTTATCTTCAAATTCTTTTAGAGAATTAATAATTTATTTAAATAAGTAAGTATTTTATTTAAAAGAAATATTTAATATTAAACTAACTTATAATAAAAATACACCTAAATTATATTATCGAAAATTACGCCATTTCCTTTTTCTTTAATATCAAGCAACTATTGCTGAAATAAAAGAAATAATAAAAAACCAAGAAATTAATAATAAAAAAATATCTCTTCAGCTAGATATATGGTCTTCTATTGATTCTACAGGCTATTTAGGGGTTATTATAAATTTTATTAATGAAAATTCAAAGTTAAAATATCGTTTAATAGGTATATATATTCTTTTATATTTTTTTATATTTTCTTATATTTTAAATATTTTATTATAATTACTAATAATTAACTTTTAGGATTTGAACATTTAAATGAAGTATATTAAGGTTCATATATATATAAAGTTTTAAATAACGAAATTTTAATTCCATTAAAAATACCATTATCATTAATTAATAGGTAAATATTCTTTTATTAATATATTAAAATCTATAAAATATTAAATTTAATTATAGTATTACATAAGATAATGGAATAAATAATAATACATTTTTAGCCGAATTTAATACTAATTATTATATTAAAAATAATCAAGATTTTCAACACAATATACGATATATTGCTCATATAATAAATTTAGCTATTAAAGCTATTATTAATTCTTTTAATATTTCCACTATTAATAGTGAAGAATTAAAAGAAATAGAATTATCTTTTATATTTTTAGAATTAGTAGAAAATTAGGCTATATTAAGTAAAGCAGAAAAAGATCAAATATTTAAAAAGCTATTAAGTATATATTATCTTTTCTTTTTAATTTCTTTTAAATTTAAATATTAATAATAATAATTAATAGGTTTACTTAATAAAATACGATATATAGCTATTGTTATTAAACGAAACTGAGAAATAAAAAAACGTTGGCTTTAAATATTAAATGATTTTAAATTAAAAGGGTTATTACCTTAAGACGAAAATAGAACTTTAATTCCATTAGGTATTTAAGAAAAGATTCTTTTATTATTAAATATTTATATATATATATATATATTAATAATTTTTAATAGATATTGATATTAGATGGAATTCTTTATTAAAAATGATATAAATAACGCTTATTTTTCAAGGATTTATTAATCAACTTATTCGAGATTTTAACCATGGATTATTAAAAGAAATTAATATTAAATCCTCTGATTGGATATAATTAAATAATTTAAAAGATATTTTATTTACTTTTTATATACCTATTATTTTACTTTAAGGTCGATAATATCTAATATTAAATATAGTTATTTAATTATTAAATAAAGTATATATTATTTTATTAGATTATAAATAACTTTATGAAGATGAATTTAATTAAGGTGAAGAAGAAGGAGTAAGTTTATATTAATTAATCTTTTTATTATTTATATATATATATATTAATTAATTATTACTTTATTAGGTTTATTTACATCTTTATGCTGAAAGCTTTATTAAAGTAATTTCTTTAGGATTAAATAAATTAAATTAATATTATCTAACGAATTTTAAATTTCACGATAATGATATTTATAAATATAAAGTATATTTATTTGCAATGCTATTTGACCCTCGATTTAATATTAAAATGCTTTAAAACGAAATTAATTTAATAGAAAACTAAAGAAATATATTAGAGAATTTATTAATTGAAGAAGCAACTATGTAAGTTTTTAATTTATATATTTAATTATATAAATATTTAATTAATTATTTTTAGATTATATAATTCTATTTATAAAAATAAAGGAAAAGAACCAGAGCTATTAAATATATTAAAATAAAGTAATATATATATCGATTTAAGGCATTTAATAGTAGAAACCTCGCCTAAAAAACCTATTAAAAATAAAAGAGAAATAGATGCATTTAAATCTTTATTTCCTAATACTTTTAACGAAGATATAGGAAGGAATATTAAAAATGAAATTAAAGATTATTTTAAAGAAGGAATAAAGCCTCAAAATGTAAGTAAAATTAAATATTATTTTAATAATTATTAATATATTAATAATATTTAGATAGATATATTTAAATGGTGGGATTTAAATAAATCTAATTATCTAATTTTATTAATATTAGCAGTTAGATATTTAATTATACCTGCTACTTTAGCTGCTATCGAATTAAATTTTAACGAGGGAACGAATATAATAACTAAACGGCGTACAAGATTATTAAATAATACTCGAAAACAATTATTAATATTAAAATATAGTAATATTAATACAGAAAGAAAAGAAGAATCACTTAAAATTAAGGAATATTTAGATTTAAAAGCTATATCAGATGATAGTTTATCAGAAACAAGCTTAAGCGAGGGAGAGGAATCAGAATAATATTATTAAAGAATATTAAGTTTAAATAGATTAAATAAAAATATTAATATAAATTTAAAACAAATATAATTATTATTTAAAGATATAATAAAAATTTAAAATAATAATAAAATAAAGCTTTTTAAATATTATAAAAACAGCCGTTTTTTTCTCTATATATATATATTTTTTATAAATTTTTAGAAAATTATTTAAAAAAGATTCTTTAATTATATAATTTAAATATTTTCTTTTATATATAAATTAAAAGTCTAGGGTAAGTTATACTCAACTTATATAAACAGTATATATATATATTATATATAGGCTATATATTATATACTACACTTATAAGGACCTGAAATCATATATATTTCGTAATTTTATAATATAGATAGTATAATAATATATAGCGTTAATAAAATATTTAAATAATTGCCTGTAATATACTTATATAATGATTATAAATATTTAAATATGTTAATGCTATATAAATACCTTAATAATCATTATAATGCCTTATAATATATCTAGGGTTATAAGTTTAACTCCTTAAAGAAGTAAATTTTTAAAGTTTTTTTATTTTAAATATAAAATAATATAAATATATTAAAGTTTTTCCCTTTAAAATAAAGACTTTCTTTAATAATATATATATAAATAACTTTATATATTAAAGTTTTTTTTTAAAAATAAAGTTATTTTTTAAAAAAAGATTTATATTAATATAATAAGGTTTTAAAAGCTATTTAAATAAAAGTAAAAATAAATATATATATATATTTAATATAATAATATATAATATTAATAAAATTTATATTAATTGCTTATAATTATATATTATATAATATATTAAAGGTTAAAGCTTTAAATTATTATTAAGTATATTATAGGATAAGAGTAATAAAGATGAATTCCTTTCTATTCTTGGAGAAATGCTGGAGAAAGTACCACTATGATATGGTGGTCTTCTCCACCAGGATATAGTAGCTTACTCCATTATAGTATGGTGGAGGGAACTCTCTATAATTTCTCTAAGAATTCCCTAAGATTAACTAGCCACCATAATATAGTGGGAATATTATAGGTTCCTAACAATTATTTTAATATTAAATATTTAAATTTCTTTTTATAAAAATATTTAAATAAATAATTCTTTTAATTCTTTTAATTCTTTTAATTCTTTTAATTCTTTTAATTCTTTTAATTCTTTTAATTCTTTTAATTCTTTTAATTCTTTTAATTCTTTTAATTCTTTTAATTCTTTTAATTCTTTTAATTCTTTTAATTCTTTTAATTCTTTTAATTCTTTTAATTCTTTTAATTCTTTTAATTCTTTTAATTCTTTTAATTCTTTTAATTCTTTTAATTCTTTTAATTCTTTTAATTCTTTTAATTCTTTTAATTCTTTTAATTCTTTTAATTCTTTTAATTCTTTTAATTCTTTTAATTCTTTTAATTCTTTTAATTCTTTTAATTCTTTTAATTCTTTTAATTCTTTTAATTCTTTAATTCTTTTAATTCTTTTAATTCTTTTAATTCTTTTAATTCTTTTAATTCTTTTAATTCTTTTAATTCTTTTAATTCTTTTAATTCTTTTAATTCTTATAAAAAGTAATTTATATATTATATTTTATATTTAATATAAAAAATATAAATATATAACTTTTTAATATAAATATAAATATAAATATAAATTATAAATATAGCCCTTTAAAAAATATAAATATAAATATAAAATATAAATATAAATATAAATATAATATTAATGTATTTTATAATTATAATTATAAGATATATTAATATAATTAATGCTTTAATTATTGTTATAAAATTTAATTTTAAATTAATTTAATATAATATAATAAATATATTTATTTATATTTTAATTAATTAAGATATTTTTATAAAAATATTTTATAATTATAAAAAGAAGGGTATTATTTTAATATTTAATAAAATATTATATAAGTTATAAATTTTATTATTATTATAATAAAAGGAATTTATTAAAATATTTATTAAGTTTAAATATTAATAAATATTAAATAAACTTTATTATTATAAAAAGAATAACATTTTAATCTTTTTTATATTAATAATATTATTATAATATATTAAAAGAATTAATAAAGATAAGTTAATAAATTAGCTTAATAATTTTAAAAGAAATAAAAAATTAATAAAGGGGATTTAATTTAATAGTTTTTAAGTATGGAGATTTATAAAAACCATTTTAATCGCCGGATTTAGCTGGCTAAAACCGTATATATAAAGAAGATTATTAAAATAGTTAATAAAAGAAATCTTTTTTATAAGGTCCTTATAATAATTAAAGAATTAAAGCTATAAATCGATATTATAAAATTTATTAAAGTTAACTCTTATTAATAAAAAATTAAGTTTATATTATTTATTATAATATTCATTTAATTAAATATTATATTTATTATATTAAGGCTTATATAATTCTTTATAAATTTAAGTTAAAAATATTATAATATTATAAATTAAATGCTTCTTTATTTTAAAGATATTAAATATTTTATTTTCTGCTTTATAAATATAAATGAATTTATAATAGCGAATAATTCTTCTTTTATTAATAATATTATTAATTAAAAGAATTCTTAAATATTTATAATAAAGTTATTTAAAGGAATAATTAAATAAAGAGTTAATAAATAAGATATAATTATAATATTAATAATAAAAGCGGAATTCCTTACCTTAATATAAGTAATAAAAGAAACTTTATTTATAAATAAATCTTTTATAAAATTATTAATAGAATTAAATAAGAAGAAAATTAAGATTAAATATAATAATATATAAATTATTAACTTAATAAATCTTGAAATTATTTAGCTTAAGATAAAATTATAATATATAGATATTTATAATTATTAATTATAATAAGAAATTTAAAATAATATTATTAATATAAAATATATCTTATTAATATAAATGATAATAAATGAGTTAATTAAGGTATTATTAGCTGGAAAATAAAATGGATTTCTTTAATAGTTAAGCTTAAAAGATATTAATAATTAATGAAAAGATTAAAATTTATTAAAAAATCTTATAAAGTATAAATAAAAAGTAATAAAAGAGGGCTAAAATTAAACTTATTATAATATATTAATTTAAAGGGGTATATTAAATATAAAGATTATATAATAAATAATTAATTCTTTATAAATTTATTATAAATTTATTATAAATTTATTATAAATTTATTATTAATTTACGAATTATTATAATAAATATTTAAGGTATTTACCTTTTAGCTTAATAAATCAACCCCTGTAATATAAGGACTTAAGAGGAAAAGATAAGCAATATAACATTATTAAAAACTATAATTTTACTTATAAAATTATTATAATTAATTATAATGCGGTGTAGAATTTAATAATTATTCTTAAATATAAATAAGATTAAATATTTTATAAATAATTTTAATAATTAAATATATTATTTTTTAAGGTTTTTATTAAGATATTCCTTATAACGGTCTTAATAGGTACTTAAGCAGTATATTAGCTATAGCTAAGTTAGGTTTAATAAAGAAAGGAAATAGGAAAGCTTTATTAAATTAGCTGGTTTTTAAGGTTTAATATTTAAAAACCTTATAAATTATCTAGCTGCCTTAAACCTATATATATATAGGCTATGCTTATAATATTATCCCCTTACCCCCCCCCTATCTTATTAAAGTTAAGGTAATATTATTAAAGGGGGGGCTTCTTTTAATATAAAAGGCCCTTATTTTTATAATTTCTACCCTTTTTCTCTTCTTTCTTCTTATTATAATATCAACTTTAAGTAAATCTTCTTTTTTAATAATTTCCTTAATTTTTATATCTTAATATATAATTTTTAAAGAAAAATTATTAAATATTAAATATTCCTTTCTTTTAATTATTTACTTATTATATTTAATATTATTATATACTTATTAAAATATTAAGATTAAATAAGTTTTTAATTTTTAAGAGAAAAGCTTTAAAATCTTAATTAAATTATAAGGAAAATAATATAAATACTTCCCTTATTTATTTAATAGCTATATTTATAAGTTTATTATAAGTAAATATAATAAGGTTTTTAAGGCTTATAAGAATTATTATTTTAAAAAGTATAAGTTTTTCCTAAGTTTTTAAATATTTTTATATAAATTCCAGCTAATTATTTAATTACTTATATTATATCTCCTTCCTTAATTATTAAGTATTAAGAGTATTTAGAATTTAAGGGAGTTTTAACTTCTTTAATTTATAAGATAAGTATTTTTTTTTTAATTTCTATATAAAATAATTTAAAATTTATTAATATTAAATAAGATATTTATTTTAAAAAGTTATATGCCGCTTATTATATTATAATTATTTATAAAGAGAATAGTATTATCTTTATATAAATTTAAATTCTGCCCTATTTATTATATTTTTTATATTAATTCCTTTAAAATTAATAGCTATATCTTAATTTATTTTATTAATCCTATTATTTAATACCCTTATATTAATAATTAAGATTTTATTAAAGCCTTTTTCTAAATATTTTTATAGCTTTTTAATTAAATTTTATATTAATATAAATAATTTTTATATTTTAATTAGATTATAATAATTTAAAATTAAATTATTATAATTATAAATTACCTTTTTTTTACTTTTATTTTAACTTTTCTCTTATTAATAATTTTTATACCTTTCTTTTAAGTTTTTAATGCTTTTTTCTTAGATTTTATTTAATTTATATAATTATAAATAATATAATTAAGGGAATATTAAGGCCTACCCCCTTTATTATATTTTCTTACCTTTTTCTTATATTAAGCCTTTTTTAATTAATAGCCTTTATATTGTTTTTATTATTTTTATTATTTTATTATTTTCCATTATTTTCCTCTTAAAATCTATAAAAATCTTCTTAACTTTCAGCTCTTTTATTAACTTATATAACTTAGCTTAAAAGGGATTTTATCTCCCTTTTTATTTAACTCTATAATATATTTTAATATACCCCTTAATATACCCTTTATTCTACCCTTAATAATAATTAAAAATCTATATAATTTAGCTATCTTCCTTATATTCTTTTTTATATATATTTAATCTTACCCCCTTTTTTTTATTAAATAAAACCTTTTATTATATCCCTTAATTTTTATTTAAATATTATATAATCCCTTTTTAATTTATTTATTAATTATAAATCCTTAAATTCCCTTTTAAACTTATCTTAAATTATAATTTCTTTAAGGTTTTCTAGGTTAATTTAATTAAGATCCTTATATTCCACTTATTTAATAAATCCTTTCCTTTTTATACCCCTTCCTACCCTTTAAAACCTTATATATAATAATTTCTTTATAAAAAATTCCTATTATTTATTAATAATTATTATAAAAGGTTAAAAATTTAATTATAATTATCTTAATAATAGGTTATTTATTATATATTATAAATACTTTATATAAATTTTTATATATTATTTATTTAAAAAGTTAAATATTTTTATTATTAAGAGGGAAATTATATATTTTATTTTAAATTTTATATATTTTTAATTAAGCTTCTTTTTTAGTTATAATGATTTATAGTTTTTTAGATTTATTTAAATTAAATCTTTAGCTTAAAAGCATAATATAATAAATCTCCTCCTATTTATTAAGAATTCTTATTATTAAATTATAGCTCTTATAATAATTTAATATAAATTTAAGATTTATTATAATTTTTCTATAAACTTATAAGCTTTAACTTTTAAAGAGGCTATTATATAAGTTTTTATTATAACCTCCTTAGAGATTAAAACTATTAAGTCGTTAATATATTTATATATAATAAAGAAGGTTAATATTCTTATATTTATATTTTTTTACCTATTTAAGGTAATTTATATAGCTAATATTTATTTTACCTAATTATCTTAATTTTAATTTATAAAAGCTATAAGATATATCTTAATCTCTTAATTTATTCTTTTTAAACCTTTATTAATCTTTAGGTAATAAGAAGTATTAAGCCATTATTTAATTTAAAGTAGTTGATATATATACTTTTAAAATTAATTTATTTAATTTAAGTTATAATTAAAAGTAATTACCCTTAGCTACTTATAATATTATATTTAATATTATAGAAAGTATTTTATATATATTTTTATATTTATTAAAGTTATAAGTTTTAATATAATTTCTTTATTAAGGTGGTTATAAATTATTTATAAATATTAATATCCTTAAGAGGCTAATATATATTTAAATATTATTCCTTTAAAGTTTAATAGTTTTATAATAAAGTTTATAATGATTTTCTTATAATATTAATTGGATATAAGGAATAGTTTTAAGAAAACCTTATATACCTCCCTTTATACCTTTATTTATTTATATATATTATAATTCCTTAGAAATTATTATATCTTTTATTATAATAAGGGTTAGTAAAAATATTAATTTATTATAGAAATCATCCCTTTTTTATTAAGATACCTATTAAATTTAAAGTTATATATCTTTTAAATAATCTTTATATATAGTAAATTAACTTCTAATTTTTTTAAATTAGCTTTTTTATATTATTCCTTTATTATTATTAATATATTAGGAATTTATAAACGCCTTTAATATTAAAAGTATTTATTTAAATTAATATAATATTTAGCTATTTAAATTTAAAGTTAAAATTTTAAATTAAATTCCTTATTATCTTATTATATAACTTGATAAATTAATATATAACTTAAGTCTTATTTTATAGCTTTTACTTATAATTATTATAGATTTAGATTTTTAAAAACCTTAAGTTTATTTAAATTTATACCCTTAATTATTTAAGTTAAGTTAAGGTATTAATAGGAGAGAAAGGAAGTTAATAATAATTATATAATTCTTATATCTTTATTTATTATATTTATTTAATCTTAATTCCTTTATAAAAGAATATTAAATATAATTATATTATATCCTAGTTAATAAATTAAGTTAAAAAGGAACTTTATAATAAACTTTATATATTAAGCTTATCTTTTTAAAAGCTATTATTTAATTATAAATTGCTTAAAGTTCTTATAATTAAAATATATTATAAACTTATTTATACTTTTTAATTCTATTTATTATTATTATAAATAATTTATAATTATTAATATCTCTTTATTAATAATCTAATAATTTTACTTAACTTATATAAGTTTTTAAGAATAAAAGGTAATTAGTTATAGCTTTTTATTAATCTTATAAGATAGGATACCTCTTAAGGCTTAATTATTATAATCTGCTTTTAAGAAGGTCTTTTTACTTAAATCCTATTATATTAATATTAAAGCTTATAAAAATATTAATTTTAATTCTTTAAAGGCCTCTTAATATTCCTTCCCTTATTTAAATAGTATTCCCTTTTTAATAAATGCGATTAATAATATAGCTTTTATAAAATAATCTTTAATAAATATATAATAAAAGTTAATAAATCTTAAAAAATTCTTAATTCCTTTTATAAATATTAATACCTTCTACTTTAATATTACTTTAATTTTATTAAGATCCAATATTATACCTATATTAGCCATAATAATAAAGCTTAAATAGCGGATTTTCTTTTAAATAAACTTTAATTTATCCAGATTTAAATATAAGCTATATTAAGCTATTTAATTAAATACCTCCCTTACTTTTCTTATATAATATTCTTAAATAACGCTTATATAAATTAAGATATTATCTATATAAGTTAAATAATATTTATTTAAGAGATCTTATAAAATTAAATTAATATACCTTTAAAATATTATTAAAGCTTTATAAAGCTTAAAAGGTATAATTAATTATTTAAATAACCTATATTTTATTTAAAAGGTTATTTTTTATTTATAACCCTCTTTAATATAAATCTTATAAAAAGCCTATATTATATTTATCTTAATAAATTATATGATTTTTATAAAGTTTTATAAGGTTTTTGAAATTAAAGGAAGGGGATAATAATTTATCTTAATTATTAAGTTTAATATTTAATAATTATAATAAAATTATAAACCTCTATTAAGCTTTTATATAAAGATTATTAAAGCCTTTATTTTGTTATTATTAATATAAATAAACCTTTTTTTTAATAAATTATAAAGGGTCTTTTTTAATATTAAGAGTTTTTCTTAAGATATTTTATAAATAAGTTTAAAAGGAATAGGAACCTCCTTATCTTAATTAAGACGGACCTTACGTTGAATAGCAACGAGGGTATAAGTTAACTATAAGGTATTATTAATTTACAACTATGGTTGCCTAACTAAAAAGGAAGGAAAGCAAGAACTATCACAATCTAGCCTTTAGAGAGTTTTAATAACTAGTTGGGCTGATAAGATAAGCCTCACTTATGGGCCTACTAGCCCTAATATATGTATAACCTTATAGCCCTAACAACCCCCCCCTTTAAAAGAATGGAGCTATAGTTGAAGTTGAACCCATAACCTTAGTAAAGGATTGATGTTATCTAAACTAGTATAGAGATGATTCTTAGGACTTATTACTATATTAGGGGCCCTAAAACCCTGGGTTATAGTAGTTTCCATGCTGCATTATGAACTTCTGTGAATGGCGCCTTAAAAGGCTATACGTTAACTATTAACCCTTTACTTAGCAGGATAATTAGTACCCTACCTATCACCTATTATAATATCGTTATCGTTGATATTACTAATATCCTTATCCTCATCATCCTTATCATAGAGAGTCTCATAGTTGATGCTGTTTACCTTGTTTATAGTTGCATTTCTTAAAATAATACCCTCATCTATGGTATATACTTCTATTTAGTGAACACTAGCTCGCCATTGCCTAGAATAGTAGAGTTATTAGCCCTGCTAAGTAGGCTTATCATTGTTATCATAATCTAGGACCTCCTACTCTTATAGCTGTATATCTAGCTATTCTTGTAATTAGTGAGGTAGCCTAGTATGATCAGGATATTACTCATGGTAGGTTTATAATGCTATTAGGGTATACTTAAAATTGCTGGTGGGATATTAATTAGGGTTAGGATCCTAGCCCTTTCATCACACCTAATATTAAAGTGTACTGTAATATATATGTGAAGCTATTACCTCCTTTACTTCTTATTCTTCATCCTCCCTATTATCAATCAACTTACCCTTAGGCTATAATAGATCTTACCTAGGTAATGAGTTGTAAGGGTCTAGTTGAAATTAATCAGGTATAAATATCTTATAGCCATGTTACATTAAGGGAATACTAAGCTTAAAGGAGTAATAAAGGCCATCACTAACAATTTAATAAGATTATCAAATAAGGAGAAAATCAAGCTTATCACTAAGATGGTTGATTATCTAAGTTTTCTTAATAATAAAAATATAATTACTAATACTAAAGTTAGGTTCCTAATAATATCAATTTACTTATTCTATTATATAATCCTATATATCTTATATCACTATATATATCTTATCAATATAGCCCTGTAATATCTGTGCTATGCGCTATATATCTTATCAGGATAGTTGCTCTTAAACTAAGCCTATATCATTATATTATATCTATTACTCCTAATTAAAGGGGAGATCTAGAATGAAACCTATCTATACCTTAAAAGGGGAAAGCCTATTAAGGGAGTCATATAAGAGGCAGGCTTATATGAAATCTAAGGCTGGTACTATACTAACCTAGTTATCTTAATAATAGTTAATAAATATCTATAAATATTAGTTAATCTATTAGAGGAGGTTCTTAGCTTGCCCTTAAGATTAAGAGTAGCTAGCTATTAAGAGCTCCTACTTAACTCTAAGGATCTTATAGAGCTTATTTATAAAGGATAAGATAAACTAAGGTTCATGATTAGAGATGATAGACTCTAGTAATCCAAATACATAAAATGGTCCCTTATAATAAAGGCAAGCAGCTTAAGCAGCTATATATATATCCTTATAAGGAATATATTATAAGGTCTTTAATAGTTAGTTAATTATAACTAGCAGGTTATTATAATTACTCCTATCTTTTAGTATACTCTTGAAGTTAATAACTAGATGCTACTAGCTATAAAGAGGTATTAGTAGTGGCTTTAATAGCCTTGGGGTCTTATTATATGGGTGTTTAACTAAGCAGTAAGGGCAATTAGCGACATAATGAATAACATTAGTGCATAATCCCAGCTATTAATATTAATACTTAATGAGCTCAATTATCTTATTCCTTCCTAGGTGTATAATTATTAAATAGGAATAAATATTATTAATCACCTTTATATATAAGTTATTATAATCTGATATAATTAGTTATCTATAATATATAATATACTAATCATCTATAAACTCCTAATTATTAATACCCTAATGGGCTATATTATAATACTACTTTAATGTAGGATCTTTTTTATTAATTTATAATAAGGAGCTTAGTAACTTAAGATTAGATTACTTAGGTGGAATAAGGGGCATTATAAGAGATTCTAGCTTAGTACCTTCCCTACTTATAATATTCTTAGGGTTTTCAGTATTAATGGGTATTAATTTTAATAGCAGCTGTATACTAAGTATACTTAGTAGTTTGAAATCAAGTGTGTTGTTAACCTGTAGGCTAAATATATTATAAGTTTTTAATTCAATATCTCTAGATTCTTTTTAGAATAAACGTATAGTGTAATAAGTATTTATATAGTCTTTCTAAGTCCTAAGTTCCTTAGGGTGCTGGGATAGAGCGTCTATAAGTATATTCTAGGTTCTAGGCTAATAAGATAATATAAAGTTAAACTAAGTAAGTAAGCTAGCCTAGTTAGCCTATTATCGATTGAGAAGCTACTTTATATTGAAGTATTTTAAAACCTGATAATCAGTGATAATCTTGAAAGGTACTGCTTATAAGCTGATTAGCTTTAGTCTCTAGAACTTTAATAAATAGATTATAGCCAGGAGCTCCTTATTATAGATTAGATAATTCATCTGGGTGTTATTTATTAACTTGGAAAAGTAGCTTATTAGGTGCTACTTATCATCTTATTATTTTTATAATAAGATACTAGCTACTATATTATTAGAGGTATTTATCTTTAGCTGGATAGGTAGGCTAAATTTAAAATATACTAATATTAGGGTATTAATCAAGTCATACTTTAAAAGGTTGAATATTAATTAGCACTTAGGGCCTTATTAAAACCCCTCCTCCTTCTTCATTAAATAGGTTAGTAACTTAGCAATGCAGTTATATTCCAGGATAAACCTATAATAGAAATTATAAAATCTTAAAAAGGACTATATGCTCTTAATAATTATAAGTATCTATTAGTTATATATTGCCTTGATCTTCTTAGGGTTAATCATAATGCTATCTACGCTAATAATAAACCCAAGGAACTTAATACTTATCATATAAAACTTATACTTCTTCAAGTTAGCTTATAATCTAGCTACCCTTAGTTATTCCAAGATAATAATAATATAATGTATATATTCCTCCTCATTCTTAAAATAGATAATAATATCATTAATATATATATAGTAAAACTTATTAAGATATTCCATTAAGATACTATTTATATACTATTGAAAGTTTAATAGGCTATTTATTAGGTTAAATAGTATAACCTTATACTTAAATAAGCCCCACTTTATTTAAAAGGTAGTTATATAGTTGCTATTAATAGTGATTTATACTTAATGAAAAGCTTGCTTAATATTAATTTTTATGAAGATATTAGCTTAACCTAGCCTATCAAGAGTCTCTTTAATCAATAGTAAGGGATTATAGTCCTTCTCTATTACTTCATTTAATTTTCTATAGTTTATATAAAACCATAAGCCTCTACTTAACTTATTAGCTATAAGAATTAGGGATATTTAAGGTATGATTATAGGCTTAATGAACCCCTTTTATAGATTCTTTATAATATAAGCCTTAGCTGCTTTAACCTCCTCTAGCGACATCTTCCTAAAGGGCTCGTATTTAATATATATATTGAGATTCACTTTAGGCTTAAGCTTAATCTTAAAGTCGATGTTATGGTATAGTGTAAGGTGATCTAACTTAGCCTTATTGAAAGTCTATAGTAAGTAATAATATTGCTTTGGAACCTTAACTAGGACCTATTAATAAAATTCTTTATTATTATAAGGTATTATCTTAGCTTCCTTACATTTATTATAAATAAATTAATTAATCTTATATAAAGAGGTAATAAAGGCTGGTAAGTCCTCCTACTTGGCCAAGGTTAATAAGGTTTCTATGTATATCTTGCTAATATTTACCTTATAATAGTGAACTTAGCTAATGCCTTCCTTCTATAGGGTATAAGTATTATCGTTATTAAGTCTACTAAGGCGCTTCTAGTTATCTTCCCTTTCCTATTACTTTATATATTCTTCCTTTATTTATTTGGGTATTAGTAAAGGTAAGGATTAAGGAGGGTAATTATATAAAGCATCTTTTATTTTTTATATATTATCGTTTATTAAGCATTAATATAATGGCTTATTAGGTATTAATATCTTAGCTATATAGGGGTTTTTATCCTCATATAAGTATAATTTAAGTTCTTAAACTCTCTAGTATATAGCTGCTGTAATTGCATCTTCTATTATAGTAGGGAAAGTTATTGCCTTAATTATATTCTCTATTATATCTAAGGAAGGTACCTTTACTAATATAGTAGGTATCTTATCCTTAAACGTCATTATCTATTGATGTATATTTAAGTATATATTAAAATCATATAATTATTATTACCTAATGATTATATTATATTATATATCTATTATTATTATAAGTAGTTGTAGATACTAGTGGTCTTAGATGATCAGGTTAGCTACTAGGGCTATATTAATTACTTAGGATATCTTTCCTTTAAACCTATTAATTAGATAGGGCTAGAACCTTATGATCTGCTAAGTACTAAGATTCTAGATTATCTTTATTATAAGGCTTATATTAATAAAAATCATGCTATTTACTCTTATGTTTATAAGACCTTTTATATCTATATTATTTTCATTATATACTATTATATAAGGTATTATTTATAGCTTCTTACTAATTAAGTGGGTGAGGAAGTTATAAGGGATATCTATTAGTAAGTCCCTCTTTTCTCTATTAATATAGACTTTATCTAAAAATGTAGTTATATTTTTTAAGAGGGAGTCTACTTACCTTAGGGTTATGCATTTCCTAAATCCTTAAGCTTCTTATCTAGCTTCTTAGAATTAGAATTAAATTAAATATTACTATTATTATATATCTCCTTAATGTGAATAATATTAGTCCTTTTTCATGTATCATGATTAGGGTTAATAGGTTAACTAGGGGCAGAGCCTAGGCTATTAGGGTACTCATAACTCATATAATTAGTCTTCTTGTATTTAAAGCAAGTACCTTTATGGGAGAGCTTTAAGATCTTATCTCTACTTAACCTATTCTACTTAGTATAATCAAGTAATACTCTTAGGCTATTAGTAATGCTGCTAATATAGTTGCTGTTATTAGAGGAGATGTTATTATTTATAGTAGGATTATAGTTGGAATTACTATTATTATTATTAAAATTATTATAATTAAAGTTATAATTACTATTTCTATTAGAGTTGGTATTAGTACTTATAAGCTTCTTATACTACTTGTAAAGCTGCTTAGTTTATTAATAATTAAAGTCGAGCTATTATATAATAATGTAATACTTATTAAAGGTGATAGAATTATTCTATACCTTCTTAAATAGGTTATTATATAGGTAAGTATTAAGGGCTAGCTTATTATATATCTTATTCTTCTACTTATCTCTTAATAGCTAATAAGTATTAGCTTTGTAAATAAATTTATTTCTAAATGTTATAAATATATCATTCTTCTTTATTATTAAGTTAATAAAATCAACCTTTGCCTTTTACTTTTCATTTAAATCATTATACTTATTATAAAGCTATTAAATAAATTCATTAAGAGTCTTAATATAGTTTAGGTGGCTAAGCTTAAGGAAAGTGCTAGTAGTATTAGCTACCTAGCTACTAAGAAAGCTTTTAATAGTAATGATCTTATTATAATCGCTTAGGTAATAATTAATATTTACCTTTAATTTATTCTATAGCTTATAAAGCTATACTTTAAAAGAAATGATATCTTTATTCTTCTCTTTATACTAAGTTAAAGGTACTTCTATGTAAGTAGAATATCACTCTTATTCTCTAGGAATATCATCATTATTATTAGAAACCTAATAGTTGCCTTTATCTTAAAGGTGAGCTTATAAGGATTTGATTTCCTATCGAAGGGCTATTATATTAATTAGCTCACCTTAAGCCTATAAGTATATAGTGAGCTGCTATTAAAGAGTTATAATAGTAGCCTACTACTTATAACTCTAGGTTACTATAATAATTAAATATCTAGATATAACTTTATACTTTTAGGTCTTATTATAAAGCTCTTATATCTTATTATAAAGCTTTAGGTTCTTATTATAAAGCTAGGTATAAATATTATTGAATTAGTACTAGAGGTAAGTATTTACTTCTAAGCTTAACTGCTTATTAGATAGTACCTTTTAGAGCTTTGCCCTTACCTAGGTAAGAGCATTGCCCTACTCCTTCACCACATTAATATCAGCGTTAATATACTTTAAGATATCAATAAACTCTAATAAGGTAAGGTGAAATATTATATTATAAAGTCTTATAACTCTAAATTCCTCTTATATTACCTTATTATTAATCTTAAAGTAGTTCTTAAAGGTCTTATAATATATCTAGCTATTAGACTTAAATTTCATCTTACCCTCTTCTATTAATGTGGTTTATAAGAGGGTATTAGGGTGCTTTTTATTGAAATAATTGAGTTTATCGCTTAAATCCTTATCTAGCATCTTTATATCTACCTTATAATAAATAAGGTGCTTAAAAGCTATCTTAAACTCAATGAAGTAGTTATTAATATAGGTTAATATATTATTAGTAGGGTTTATAATTTTATCTTTATCATTATCCTCTTTTAGAGTATATAAAGTAGCTTATATTATGGGCTATAAAGATGCTTATTATATGCTAAGTAATAAATAATAGAGTGCTATCTTAGGCAACTTATCCTTATAAGATATTATATCATTAATGTGAGTTATGCTAAAATAGATGTATTGTTATTAGGGAGTAGTATTATAGCTAGCTTTATCGCTCTTAATGTTAATATTAAGGAGTAACTATTCTTATTTTTAGTCTATATTAAACTCATTATTAAGGTTAGATAGGTCTTCTTATATCTATTTAAGGGATAGCCTAGTGAATAGTAGTTGAGTATTTAGAGGGGTAGTTAATTTAATCGCATTAGTTATGATAATCATTTTATTTATCATCATAATAGTAAATTAATATTTCTATAGCTTTCTTAAGCTATAAGGGAAGTAGTTATAAATTAAGATGGACCTTATATTAAATAGTAATGAGGGTATAAGTTGATTATAAGGTATTATTGATTTATAACTATGGTTGCCTAACTAAAAAGGAAGGAAAGTAAGAACCATCATAATCTAGCCTTTAGAGAGTTTTAATGGCCAGTTGGGCTGATAAGATAAGCCTCACTTATAGGCCCACCAGCCCTAGCATATATACAGCCCTATGGCCCTGACATTAATTATCTTTCTTAAAATTAATCTTATAATCTATATTTAATTTATAAAGGTTTAACTTATCTACCTCCTTCTTTTTAAAAAGAAGTAATAAATTATAAAATTCTAAAGATATTTTTATATAAAGCTTTTTATTTATTTTTAGCTTTTTTAATTATAATGCTTTATTAATATCTATTATAAAAATAGTAAAAATTAATAATTCTATAATAGCTTTCTTATAAGTTTTCTTAATTCTTTAAATATAAGTAATAAAGATAATCTTAAAGATATATATAGCTTTTATTAATTTTTTTATATATTTTAATATTCCTTATAAGTTAATATAAGGAATTTATTTCCTTATTTATTTATATTATATTTCTTATTAATAAAATATAAAATATACTTTATTAATTATTAATTAAGGCTTCCTTAGGATTAAGGAAAACTCTAGCTTAAAAATTATATAAATATAGATAAGCTTTTTATAACCTCTTACTTTTAAGTTAAATCTCATGATTCCCTTAATTATTATCTTAATAACCCTTAGGGTTATTCCTTTTATACCCTTTAGCTTAATAGGCTAAATAAAGATATTTATTTAATAGGTTATATCTTTATTTAATATAATAAAATATTTATATCCTTTATTTACTAAGGTAATTTCTTAATTAATTTTATTAATAATTATATAAATAAAAGTAGATTCCGTTTTTATTACCTTAGAGATTATTTTAATATAAATATTCCTCCTTTATTTTAAGATCTAACTTTATCTTAAAGCTATTCTTTTTTTTATTTAAAGGGCTTAAATTTTATATCTTTTTAATTATTTATTAAATCCAGCTTAATAACTTATATAGATTGGATTTAAATTAATAAATTCCCTTTAAGTTTATTTAGATTTAAAGGGGCTATATATAGATATTACCTTTGGAAGTATCCTAAGGCGTCATATCGCCTATATAGCTTATTTTAAAAGCAATTTTCTTATTTTTCCTTTATAACTTATTTAGCTTATTACTTCCTTTTAAAAGATAAACCTTTTCTACTTAATTATATAGGTTTTCTAATTTTTCTTTATTAGATATTACTTTTTATAATATAATTTATATATATATTTATATCCTTATCTTAGTTAAGGGTGGAGCTTATTTTAGCTTTTAGGGATTATTAAGTGGAAATTGTATAAGAAGGTATTATATCTAAAGCTGTTATTACTTTCCTCCTATAGTACTTATTTGCCAGCCTCTTGAATTTACTAATTTATTTAAATCTTTAGGCTACCTGCTGAATTACTGATATATATCCTTCGAAATCCTGAGGAAGAGCTATAATAATCAACTTGTTTTAAGATAAGGGAGGCGCGGAAATCAACATATTCATTAAGCTTTCTATTCTATATTAGCTATAATAATACCTTCCTTAAGGATCTAGATAATGCCAGGTTAAAGTATATTTTAAGGATTGTTATTAAACTTTTAAAGGTATAAGTATTTTATTTAATAGTTATAGGAATTAGGGTGTTTTCCCTTATAAAAGGGGATAATATTTATCTCTTTATTAATATATTTTAAGGGAAATCTTATTTTAATAACTTCTTAAAGTTTTTTATAATTTCCTAAAATATCTTTATAGCAATCTTAATAGTTGCTTTAATTACTTATTATATTATTTTATTTAAAAGACCTTAATTTTAAAGCGTTATATATATTGCTTAGCTAAACTTAGGGTTATTAATAGCTTAATTTAAAAAGTTAGTTTTTATAGCTAAGAATATATTTCTTAATATATTTTACTTAAATCCCTCTTAATTATATTCCTAGGGTGGTATATTTAATATAGTTGATTTTTAATCTTTTTTATTAATAAATTATAGAAAATTAAGTAGTAATTAAATTTAATATAATAGTTTTAATAAGTGCTTAAATAATATATTAGCTATAGCTAAGCTAGGTTTGATAAAGAAAGGAAATAAGAAAGCCCTGCTAAATTAGTTGGTTTTTAAGGTTTAATACTTGGAAACCCCGCGAATCGTCTAGCTGCCCTAGACCTATATATATATAAGCTATGCTTATAACATTCCTTAAGGGTTTTAAGTTATTCCTTATTAAGTTTATAAATTTAATAATATTTTAAATCTTTCCCTTTTTATAATAAGATTTTATAATTATAGCCGCTATATTATAATAAAATTATATTAAGTCTTTTTTAAAAGACTTTCTTAAATTTATAATATATATAAGGTATTTATATAAGTTTATTTAATAATTCGCTATATATAAATTTTCCCCTTTTATATAAATAAAGTAAATATTATTATATCTTTTATTTATATATAATGTTATAATAGGTTGTTTTTTATTAATATATAATAAATCATTATTTTTCTTTTAATTTAATTAAGTTTTACCCTTTTTTAAGATTTAAGATTAATTTAATCCTTTTTTATTTTCTTAAAATTAAATCCTTAATTTATTTTTAAAGGTATTTATAAGTTTATTTAAATATAACTTTTTATTATCTTTAATAATTAAATTTCTTTTTATATTATTAATTATAACCTTTTTAAAAGGAATAATATTATTTTAAAAGATTTAATTAATAATTTAATTAATTTAAGGATTTATAACTTATAGCTATAAAAATCCTAAAATTAATTTATAATATATTATATTTATAATATTTAAAGTTATAAAAGTTTTATATCTTTAAATTAAAATTAAAAGATAATTAATCTTTATATTAATTATATTATTTTTATATTTTATTTTTATACCTTTTATAATATTAAATTTATAAGGGTCTTCCTTTTAATATTATAAGATTTTATTTTTATTAATAATGCTTAATAATATAAAGTTACTTTAAATATTATTATTTAATAATATATTATATACCTTTTTATTAATTTTTATTTTAAGTATAATATATATATATTTATTTATTTATTTATATTATATATAAAGATTTATAATTTTTAATTATTTATTATTTTATTATAAGTAATTATTATTATTTTTTAATTTTAATATTTTTTAAATTTAAATATATTATTAAAAGGGCTTTACTTCATATAAAGCTTTAAAATAATAGTTTAAGGTGAATAATTAATAATGGTAATAGTTAATCCATTAAGTTAAAGAGTATTCCTAAGAGGAGCGCTTCTAATATACCTATATATATTTATTAAGTCCCTATTTTTATAAATATAATTAAATAAAGCTATATATTAATATTAATACTTTTTATTTTCTAGAAATAAACTATATTTATATTAAGTTAATCCCTTAATCCCTTAATTAAATGAATAATTTAATAAATTAAAAATATTACCTTTTTAATCTTTCGATTAAGTAAATAATTAAAAGAAATTAAAACCTATTATCTTTTAATCTCTTAATTAAATGAATAATTAAAAGAAATTAAAAATTATCATCTTTTAATCTCTTAATTAAATAAGTGATTTTAAGAATTTAAACGTTATTTCTTAATTACTTAATTAAGCGAATGATTTAAAACTCTTTAAAAATCTATTTTAAAGAATATAATTATTAACCTTTATTATTATAAATAATAAGGATATTTCTTACCTTAATAATCTTATTCTTAAATACTTAACCTTTTAATTACTTTTTAATAAATACTTTTAATAACTCCCTTATAAATAACCTTTTTAAAATCCTATTTAAAAGTATTTTTAAAAGAATATTTTTTTAATTTCTTAATTTAAATTATATATCCTTTTTCTATCCTATTTAAAATATTAAAATATTATAATTATACCTTTTAAATATCTTAAAAAGTATAATAAGGGTAATAATAAATATTAAAACCTTTATTTAAAATATATTATAATATTAATACTCTTTAATTAATAAATCTATTATTAATAAGAATATCGCTTTAATTATTAAGATAAAAGTAAAGATTAAAGCATTATAATTTATAAATAATAAGGCTAAGTATATTAAGAAAAAGAAGAATAAGGCTTATAATATTATTTTTAAGCGCATCACTCCTTATATAAGTTATATAAATAATGCTACTTTTAATAAATTAATTAAAGATTATCTTAATAATAAGGATAATAAGGGTAGCTATTATATTTATTATAATTAAGATAATAATATTTATTTAAATATTTTTAAAATCTTAATTTTAATTATAATTTATCTTTATATTTTTTAAAAGGCTTTTTTAAAAGGTTATATTAATATAATTAATTTAAATAATATAATTTAGGTATAAAAGATTAGCTATAAACTTTATATTATTAATATATATAGCAACTTAATTATTTATATATATAAGGATAGTAATCTTAAGCTTATTAAGATTCCAGCCTTAATTTAAAAGCTTATTTAAAAGTATATAACTAAGAATGCTATTTTAAATACCTTAATTAAAAAGCGCACTTAAAACTAGCTAATTAAGAAGATATCATCCTCCCTTAGCTTTTTTAAATTTAATTTTAAGGAGGATAATATTAAGAAGTGCGCTTAAAATAAGGTAATTATAATAATCTTATCTTCCTTTAACTCTTTTAAGATTAATTCTAAGGAGGGTAATATTAATAATAATTTAGAGCTTAATTTTAAAGCAGGTGGTATTAAGGGCGAGCTAAAGCCTGCTTTTAAAATGGATGATTTTATAAATAAGCTTTCTTAGTTAATTTAAGAAAGCTTTAAGAAGTTAATTTATTTAAAAATATAAGTTTAGGGCTTTAATAAATTCACTTAAGAATTTAAATTTTTAGCATTAAAATAATAAAATTAATTTAATATCTTAAAATTATTTTCTAAAAAATAATTATAAAATTCATTATATTTTATTTAATAAATATAATTTATCTTATAGTTATATATTCTTTAAAATAGTATAATAAAATATAAAAAAAATTAAGGAAAGGCCTTATTATAATTTTAATTATATAACTTCCCCTTTAATATAAATTATAAGCTTATTTTAATTTATAAATTTCATAAGGGTATTATTTAATTTAGCTTTTATTATTATATTAACTAGGTTATTATCATTATAAATCTACCTTATTTCACTTATTTTTCATTATTTATAAGATTATTATAACGTTATAATATTAATTATTAAGCGCTTCTTTATTATAATCCTAAGCTTAATTAAATATTTATATAATAATAAAGAATTTATATAAATAATAAGGGGGATTAATAATAAGGATAGCTTTAAAATAATGGAATTAAATATAGTTTATAAAGTAATATTAATATTAAAATTAACTACCATTCTATATATTTTTAATATAAGGATGTTATAAGTAACTCTTTTATATTTTATTAAATTTTAATAAATTAGGTTTATATATAATATAAAGTTATTATTATATAATTCCTTATTCCTAAGAGTAATAATAAAACTAATTTATAAGCTTAAATTTAATATATTTATGAATAACTTATTTATAAATATATATAGCTTAAATATCTTTAAATTAAGCGGGATATATTTTAATCCCTTATTAACGTTATTAATTTGCTATTATAAGTATAAATTAAGTTATTTATAATTATTTTTTATAGGGTTTTATTAAGATTATGCCGTTATAAATAATTAAAATAAAGCTTTCGGTTAGGATATTATTATAATTTAAGCTGCTTAGGCGCGTTATAACTTATACTTATTTATTTAATTTAGATCTTTAAAGTATATAACTTTAAGTAATGCGCTTTATCCCTTTTAAATAAAGTTTATTATATTATCACTTTATATAATCTTATATCTATTAAAGTTTAGGTTATTATTATATATTAAGAACGTTAGCGCCTTACTTTTTAATTTAATAATATATAGCTATATATTTTCTTCCTTTTAAAATATTAAATTATAAAGGATAAAGGTATTATTTATTTATATTTTAATAAGGCTAAAACCAACCGTATTATTTATTATAATAAATAAATAAAGGTTATATAAAGATATATTTATATATAACTCTTTATATAAAAAGGGCTAATATATTGTAAATTAATATATATTTAATTTAGTAATTTTATAAAATAGCTTAATAATCTTGATAATAATCCCTTATAAGTACTTATTAATTAATTCTTTTAATAATATAATAATAATATCTCTTTAAAGTTTAGTTTTAAATTATATATATATTTATATAATATTTTATAAGATTAAGAATTATCTTTTTAAAAATATATTTTTAAATATTAAGGTTAAAATTAGCTTTATACTTATATATTAAATTATAAGTAATTAGATTAAAATTAAAGTCTTATCTTTATCATTATATCCTTAAATAATTATTTTAATCTTTTTAAATAGGCTTATAAATAATCCTTTAATCTTATATATAAGATGCGTTTTAAATATTTATATATTATAATAAAGGGCTTTATTATATTATTTAAAAATAGTTGCTCCCTTATTAATTAATCTTTATACTTTAATCATTATAAATATTTTAAATAAGGCGCTTAATATTATAATAATACCTTCTTATTTTAGCTTTAAGGTAAGCTTATAGCTATTAATTTCTTTTTATATAATATATTAATTTAACTTATTCTTTAACCTTAATAATCTACCCCTTCCTCTTTATATATTTAATAAACTATTTATTTAATCTTATATTCTTAAATGCAAAATTAAAGGGGCGCTTTCTAGATTTATATCTTTAATAAGCTTATCTTAATTATTAAATTTTATATAATGCTCTTTATTTAATATTATATAATAATATAATTTTATATTTATTAACTTAAATACCTTTAATATAACTTTAATTTAAATAATTATATTATAATTATTAATAAAGATTAACTTAAAAGGGCTTATTTAGCTATGCTTTTCTTTTTAAATAAAAATATTACTTTAAAGCGGTAGTTATAATATATTTATAATATTTAATCTATATAGTAATTTTAAGGTATGATTTATATCTTAATAAGCTTAGGATTTATAAAGTGCTTTTATTACTTTTTATATTATTTTAGCCCTTTAAAGTATTATCATTATTAGTAGGGATGAATTGGTTATTTTAAGGTATATATTAAAAATAAAGAGGGTTAAGATTAGTTTATTAAATCTTATAATATTATTTATTATTTTAATAGCTATTTATAGGATTATTTCCTTTAATATAAATATATTAACTTTAAATTATAAGATTTAAAATATATATTTTAAGGGTATATAATATCGCTCTACTTTTCCAATTAATTAATATACTTTAATTAAGATTTGCTTATACTTTATTTTTATAATCCTAGCCTTTTTATAAAACTTATTAAAATTAAATTAAGTTCTTATATTATGGATGATATAATTAGGTAGTTTTAAATATATATTTATTTAGATTTATTAAAATACTTCTTAAATAATCTTTATAGAGATATTATATAAGAATAATATATTTTAAAAGTTTATTCTTTTATTAATAATATAAAGGATTAGTTTTTTATTTAAAAGGTATATGATATTTATAATAATAATATAATTAAAATTATAATTATCTTAAATTATAAATTTAAATTATTAAGGGCTTATTAAATATATTTAATATTAATTATAAAACCTTTTAATAGATTTCATTATTTTTTAATTTATATTTTTATAGCCTATTTAGGTAAGAAGCTTATAAAGGCGGTTTATTAATAGGTAATTAAAGTGCTTATAAAGGCGTTATAGCTTTATTTTTATTAAATATAATATAATACCTCTTATAATAAGCTTTGAAAAGAATTATAAGTACCTAAACTTTATTATTAAGGGTATTAAAAGTTTATTTTAAATATAAATTATCTTATTAATTATATTTTAAACTTTAATATTAAGGTAATTTATATTTTTAATTAAGAGGAAGAAGGGTATATTAAAGTTTATTATATAAAATAAGATTAAGCTAAAGGCTATTTTTATTATTATTAAATTAATTAAGCTTATTTAACCCTTTTTAAATATAATTTATATCTTACCTTTTATTAAAGTATTAAGTTAAATGCTTAGATCTTCCTATTATAGCGCTTTAAATTAACGTTTTTTAATAATTAAAACTTTTACCGTATTTATATCTAAGAGAATACCTTAGAATATTATAAGAAAATATTCTTAAATAATTAAATTAATCCTTAGCTTCTTTTTAATCGCTAAAGGAATAGCTATATTAATAAAATAATAAGTAAATATTTAATTTTTAAGGTATTAAATTAAGTATTATTTATTACCCTTATTTTATAATTCTTAATTATCTTTATTTTCCTTAACCTCTTTTATCCTTAAATTTATATTTTTTATATTAATTATTTAAGCCTTAAAGTTATTATTTTAATTAATTAATATTTAATTATTACTTTTATTAGCTTATTATAAATTAAAATATTATTACTTTATAATATTTCTTTATATAAGGTGATTAATTAATTAATATCCTTATTTCCTATATATAATATAGGTTTTACGGCTTATAATAAAGTTGATTTAATTTAAAAAGCCTCTTCTTTAGCTAATTATATAGCCTTTATAATTCCCTTTTTAAAATAATCTTTAAAAGTATCCTTTAAATCTTCCCTTATATTAAAATAATAATTAACCTTATTAGTTTTATTAAAACGGTTTATAATATTAATAATTTATATATATTACTTTTAGCATTTTTATAATATATATAAAGCTTTACTTTAATTATTTTATAAAAGTTATATTAAGGGTGATTATGATTTATTATATTAGCTTTTTTATATTTAGCTTAGGCATTAATAATGCTATCTTAAGCTTTTATGCTTTATAATATACTTTAATTATCATAGCTTATAGCTACTTATCTATATCTTATAGTATTTTAAGCGCTTTTTAGGCCTTAATAAGGGTATTAAAGAGGATATAAAGTATCTCCCTAAGTATCTTTTTAATATTATTATTATTTAATTTAATAATGCTAAATATATTATTAATTTAATTATTATAATAATATTAATAGTTTATAATAATATTAAAATAAAGTTAAATCTTTATATATATAATTTTAAAAATATTATCTTCCTTAATATATTAAATTTAAAAATTAAATATTAAGTTAAATATAATCTTTTTAAAGATTATTTTAAACCTTAAGGGGTTGATTTTATATGCTTTATATATATAAAATATTAAGCGGACCTTTATATTAAATATATTATATATTTATCTTATATAATATTTATCTTTATTATATAGCTTAATAAACCTTATAAGTTTATTTAATAGGATAATATCGTTATAAAACTCCCTTAAGGGGAATATATTATAATTATTTATTCTTTATTAATTTATTTTAAATTATAGCTATATTATTATTTATTTAATAAGTAATTAAGATAATAATAATCTTTATAGCATTATATTTAATTAAATAGATTATCTAAATTATTCTAGAGTTATTTATAAGCATTATTCTTATTATTTTAAGCTTATAAATATAATTATCTCTTTAAGCAGTTCCTTTATAGTTGCTTAAATAGACTTGCTGCCTTATCTTTATTATTTTTCCTTATATATTATAGAAAGGGGGTTTAATTATATAAGGTTTATATTTTAATAATTTAGCTATATAGGGAGGTTTTTTTAAGCTGCTATTTTTATAAATATATATTAAAGGCTTTAGGTTGGTTTTTTAATATAAATCTTGCTATATTAGATTATATATTTAAGTTTATATAAAATAACTATATTGATTTTTAAAAATATATTTAAATTATAATTTCAGAAGTTATTAATAAATTCTTTAAATAAGTTATAATTATAATAACTTATTATAATATATTAATAAAAGTAATGCATTATAAAAGTATTTAATTAATTAAGTTAGAGTTTTAAATTATTAATAACTTTATTAATATTAATTAATTAATTAAAATATAATAAGGTTAAAAGCTGGATTTTTATTAATTTAGCGATTTATATAAGCTTTTTTTATACTTAATTTTCTAGGCTTAAAGAATTTTTAATTTAAATCCTTAATTTAAATATTAACTTAGGTAATATATAATTTAGATAATAAAAATAAAAATAATAATAAGCTAAATATTAAGAAGGGAAAATAATAAAGGAAAGGAAAAAAAATTTAAAAAGGGGGAAAGAAAGAGTAATAAATATTTATTAGAAATTAAATCCTTAAGCGGTTATAAAGCTATATCTATATAAATAGATTGCTTCTTTATTATATATATAATAAAATGCATTTTAAAGATAGTAAATTAATTTTATTAAATATTTAAATATTCCTACTTATTTTAAAATAATTAATTAAGTAAATTAATTAAAGGAATCATTCTTATTAAATGCTTAAAGATTTTTATCTTGATTAAAATACCTTTTTAAAGCTGAAGATAGCCTTAAAATCAATATATAATATATAATTAATAGGGGGTTAGCTTAATATATTAAGTCCTTATAATAAGTAATTAATATCTCTTTTTCTTTTATTAATTTATAATTATTATTAATTATTAATTAATATTAAAAGGGCTTTATTTTATATAAAGCTTTGAAATAATAATCTAAGGTGAATAATTAATGGTAATAATAGTTAATTTATTAAGTTAAAGAGTATTCTTAAGAGGAGCGCTTTTAATATACCTATATATATTTACTAAATCCCTATCTTTATAAATATAACTAAATAAAGCTATATATTAATATATATATAATATATTATTTATATTATTCTTTATTATATTAATTTATAATCTTATATTCCTTATAAATAAAGTATATAAGGGATTTATAATCCTTAATTTATTATTATCTTTATAAATATTTTAATAAAAGTTAAGGGTTAAGCTTAAATATTATATAAGCTTTATTTTATTTATATTTATTAATTTTTTAATAATTAAATTTATCTTTTTTATAAATTTAAATAATAAATTCTTCTTTAAAATATCTTAAAAATAAATTATATTTAACTTTTTCTTTAAAATATATTTAATATAAGTTTTAAATATATAAAGCTTAAAAGATATTTATCTTAATTATAAATATAACTTATTATTTATCTTATATTTCTTTAAAGGTTAATAAAAGTTTTATATTATTTAATTTATCTTAATTTTTATAATAATAATTTTAATAATATTAATATTTAAGGTAATTAAAATATTATATTTTAAATATTTCCCTCTTAAATATAAAGGTAAAAGACTTATAATTATATTTTTTTAACTAATTTATATTTAATTATATAATATTTCTATAATAAGGTTTCATTTATTTAAGGTAATTAAGAAATCTTCTTAAAGAAATATATTGCAAACCTAGCTACCTTTTATCTTTTAATTAATTTATTATTATAAATTATTATTTTAAAAATAATAAGCTTATTTATTTATTTAAAATAATCCTTAAACTTCTTTAAGGTAATAATAAATATATTAATTTATTTAATTATATAAAGTCCTTTATTTTTATACTCCTTTACCTTTATAAGCATTATCCTTATATAAGCATAAACTTATTCGTTATAATTAAAGTCCATTTCTATAGCTATTTATAACAAAGCTGTCAGGTTTATATATCCAGAACTGTGCGCAGCAATTAAATATAATTGCCTTACCTATTTATTCCAACCGTAGTTATGAACTTACTTAGTAGATATATACACTAGTTTAAGCTTAACTAGCAGTTATCTTAGCTTTAGCTAAATGATTACTTTCGAGTAATCTTTCAACGCAACGCAATAAGGTTATAATAGTCGCTCGGTTTCGCCAGATAGGTGTATATTTAAGCAGAGCCAGAACCTTTAAGGCAAAGGCAGCTTTTATCATTACCTATTTTAACCAACTTATATTCATACCTAAGTCACACGGCAATAGCATTTTCACATAATACTTAATAGCGCCAGACTAGGTTGCTTGCGGCCCGTGATGGCTTCAACCTTAACGCTTATCAACAGCACCAATATAAATAAATTAAGCATAACCCAACACTATAGCTTTTAGCGTAAAATGGCAACTTTTAACTATAGATAAGTTTATAAAAGATTATAAAGTTATTATAAAAAGCTTTATATAATAAAAATTATTATATATTTTTAAATTATATTTTATCCTTTTAAAATATTAATTATAATTTTTAATTAAATAAAGGAACTTAAATAAATATAAATAATCGATATTTTAAATATTATTTAAGGTTTTTATTTAAGTTTTTTATAAGATCTTCTTTTTATTTTATTATTTAGCTAATTTATTATAAACCGTTATTTTTTAAGCATTATTTTAAAACTTATTTACTTTTATATATTTATTATTTAAGTAATTTAAATTGCTATTATTTATTATTATATTATATAATAATCCTCTTTTTCTTATAATTAATTATTATTTTTAATAAGGTTTTTTAAAAAGTTAATTAAACGCTTTTTTCTTTAAAAGGTATAATATATATTAATTATTAAAATAAAAGATTTAATTAAGGACTTTATATTTATTATTAATATTTATTATATATTTAAATTTAAATAATAAGTTTTTAAATTATTTATTATTATTAAAGTAAATTAAATATTTTATATAAAGGTTAAGTTAATAAATATAAAATATCTTATTTTTTAAATATATTAAGCATTATTTATTAAGCTAGCAGCTATATAATTTAAGTAGCTCTTGTTATTAAATTATATTAATTTATTATTATCCCTTAAGGATAAGTTTTTATTATTTCTTAAATTATTAATAATCCTTAATAAAATATCCTAGTTTTTTATAATTATAATAATCCTTATTATTTAGCTTTTATTAAGTTATATTAAATTTTATAAGATTTATATAAATATTTATCGTTATATTATTATATTTTTATAAATATTAAGGTTTATTATTATTATTAAAATTATTATTATATTAATATTCTTTTCTTATATTTAATTAATTATAATTTTTTTAATAATTTTTAAGATTTTTATAACTATATTCTTATTATTATTTAAATAATTAATTATTAATATATATTATTATAGCAATATATTTAATAAATTATTAAATTAATTTATCTTAAAAATTTTATCTTTAATATCTTCCTTAAATCCTTTATAAAACTAGCTTATAAATATTTCTTTTCCTTAATTAATATAAATAATAAATTATTTAAAATATATAATATATTTAAAAATCAACCCTTTTTATTTAAATTTTATAAGCTTATACTTTATAAACCTTTCCTTATTTAAATCTTTAAAAGCATCTTTAAAAACTTATTTAAAATAATTAAAGTTTTTAAAGATTTTCTTAATATTATTATCTTAATCTTTTTTATTATTTTTTAAGTAATCCTTAAGGATAAGTTTAAATTATATAAATATATTATCTTTAAATTAATATTTAATAAAAGTAATTATATTATATTAAATATTAAATTAATATTTATAATATTTAAAAAATATATAATATTAAATAATAAATCCTTAAAAGGTTTCCTTATCTTTTTTATATAAGGTTAATTTATTTATTTTATAAGCTTTAATTTATTATATAATATAAAGGAAGTTAATTTCTTATTAAAGCGCAGCAATTTATATAGCTATATTTTAAAAGTTATTATTATTAATAATAAAGGAAATAGGAATTTAAAATATTATTATATCTTTATATTATTTAATTAATTAATTATATAGCTATTTTAAATAAAAATTATTAAAATATAATAATTATATTAAACCTTTTTAAAGTTTAATAAATAACTTATAAAGTTTATATTAATAATTTAATATAAAGGTAATATTTAATTATTTAATAATATAATTATTAATTATAAAGTTATTTAATTATTAAATTAAATATTTAAATTAATAATTAAAGAATTTATTTTATAAAAGCTATTTATTATAATAATAATTATATCTTTATATATTTTAATTCTTTATTTATTTTAATATTTAAATTATTTAAATCATTAATAATATTTATAATCCCCTTTAATTACCATTAAAATTATAAATAATCTTATTAATTTACTTTAATAAGTGGGTCTTTAACCTTAACCTTAAAATTTATATATCTTATAACTTTATATTTTAATATTATTATCTCTTTATTAAGATATCTTTTTTTAAACCCTTAACTTATTAATATTAAGCACCTTAATGCTAATTATATTAATTTATAATATTAATAATATAACTTTTATAAACTTATTTATTATTATATATATTATTTTTATAATCTTTTTTTAATTTTTTTATAATATTTTTTTTTAAAATTTTAACTTTTTAATAAATTATAAATTAAATTAAAGCTTTTAATAAATTCCTTTTTAATTAAAAAAATTAAATTAAATAAAAAGTTAAAGTTAAAATTAAGATTTTAAAAAAGCTATTTTTAAAAAATATTTAAATTAATATAAAAGCCTTTAATAATAAAATAAATTTATTAATAATTTTATAAATTTAATTTAACTTTATAAGTTTATTTTAATCTTATAAGTTTATTTTTCTTTAATTTTTTTTAAAGAGGCTGTTAAATTGCCATTAAATTATTTTTAAGAAGAGGAGATTTTAATAGTTAAAGTTCCGCAAAGACCGACTTGTAAAAAGGGTAACCAATTAAGGGGATAGAGGCCATAGTGACCCTCTCTGCGGCCCATTAAAGCACGGTATGGTTGTCTTGTTTAGCCGGTTGTTTGGCTGGTTAGTGGGTTGGTAGGTTGCTTGGGTGCCTGCCGCCGATTACGGCCGCCAGACGCCTTATCTACGACGTAGCTGCTCAACCAGGCAGATAAAGTGTCCAGGTGCAACGAGCAACCTCGACGAGCAGGGCAACAAAACAAGACACCGGCCCTGCCTTTCTTTATCCTAGATTGGATATAATAAACAGAAAGTCATTACAGAGACTCCATTACACTTCGCCTTCAGGACCACCTCCGGTATTCTCACCGATCCTCCAACGCCCCCCGCTGAGTCGACAAACAACAGTCCTAAAAATGGCAGGGATTCAAACGGAGCAGGATGAGACGCGCACAGCGTTCTTCTATGGTACTTGATCACACAAGCCCTGATTCGAAGGCCCTCAGACTGACACTTGCACAGGCACTCTGGTAAATGGGTCCCTGTCCGTAATACTGGGCATCGTTCAGGTCCCGGGAAACTAACGTGTCTGATTGGGCTAGATGGAGCCCCAAGTGTTCTTCTCGGTGTGCTACGACAACAAAGACCCACCAGAGGAAATTCGAAAGCGACATACCTTCCAGCCTGCCGTTCTGCATGGCTACTGCCGGCGTCGGGTCCGCGGTGCCGATTACCCGGGCATGGTTGAGGACCCCGATCACACCGTCCGTGGTGCTGTGATTAGCGGCGTCACGAAAGCCAACCTGGAGCGGCTTGACTTCTTTGAGGGCGCGGCCTACGATCGGCGCGTTGTTCGCCCGAAGCTCCTGACGAAGGTGGGCAACGAGAAGGGAGACGGCAATGAGGAGGGCGAACAAATCATCACCGAGTCTTACATCTTCCTGGAGAAGGACTGGCTGGAGGACAAGGAGTGGGATTTCGCAGAGTTTCGCCGCGACAAGCTTAAGAAGTGGACGCGGGCGGGCTACGTCTTCGAGGGTGAGCTCACTTGTCCGATCAGAACTTGGCCTGTGGCTAAAATGCTAACCATCGGGGACAGACTGTGATCCCGACCAGCCTGCCAGTGTTAATGTAGCCGTCTGAGCTGAGGGCAGCATGAGTCAACCAGCATGGTATCGCGTCCAAAAGGCGTCTTTCTCGGGGTGGGTAGACAGAAAATGGATTAGACCTAGAGGTGGCAACGGAATAGATCACCCTTCATCCAGGAGGCCAACTGTTTACCTAACTGTCTCTCGCCATCTCCAAAGCTTCGCAAGCACCGCGGTTCGTATAGGTGGGTCGGTGGCGTCTATTGCCGCGCTGTAATCGTGGTCGTCCGAGGATTTTCATCTAAAATACAATGCCGACGACAAAATTCAGGGGCGGATCAGCTGGGCAAGGATGGTGGGAGGCTTGGGCCGGTTCATCGCCGCAATTGTCCCGGGGCGATCTGGCATGACCCTCTAGCAAAAGTAATAGCATTGACCAGCCCAGCCGGGTCCCACGCCCGCGCGGATCGCTTGCGCAACGCCCCCTTCACATCGGATGAGGAGGCATTTGTCCCCTGGCGGAAGCGAGTCATTCCTAGACCCGGCCAGACGAGCTCGGAGGCAGGGATGACAGGCAGGTCGCTGAGCTCAATTGAGCAACGGACAGGCCAGGGCAGCCAGGTTCGCCCGCCCAGTCCGTGGTTCGTTCATGCGCTTCCCCGTGCTTGCCATGGGCATCGTTGCATGAACAGCTGCTGTGGTAGCTATAGGGTAAGGAAGACCGTTGAATGGCACAGAGGCGCGCGCATATCGGCTATGCCAGCTAAGTGCCGTTTGCCGTGGTGTTTGCCACCTCCAGAACAGTGTTGTTGTCGCAGTTGGATAATTGGATAATTGGGTCAGTCGACGGGTGACCAAGGCGGCCACGATCTAAGCCGATGGGTCGATGGGCCAATGCTACGTGCCTGCTTTCGGGGCGGCTAGCACCGGCTGCAGAACTGGCCTGCACCAGCAAGTGGCAGCCCGCTAGTGTGCTCTTTCCTCCGAGCCTCGACCTGGCCACCTACTACCTGGATAGCATTACTCATCCGCGGGAACGGCACAACCCACCTGGGCAGGCACAGGAGGGGATCAAACGGGGGTTGATGCACGCTCCAGAAGCAACGACTGGATGTCGTCAACCCAGCTTGTTTCAAAACATTTGGAACATGCATCCTCTTCCACGCAACCCACACGTCGCCTTTCACACCCCAAATCTCGGTGTCACGCCTCAACTTCCCCTGCATTGCCTGACCTTGCTTGCCTTCCTGTCTGTTCTGGCCTCCGGATTGGCCAGGGGCCAAAGAAACAATCGACGTGGGATGAACTAAAGTGAGGGCGAAAAAGCTGTTCAACAGTCGAGCATGTCAAAGACGTGAAACAGACCCCAGTTTCACCACACACCACACACCGTCTACGTCTACCTCCGTACTTGGGCAAGCCTCGGCTGCTAGGGCTGCGCAATCATGGATCCACCACCGAACCAGCTTCCCATTGCGATCCGTCTGCATGAGCCACACTCCAAATCTGGACATTTTGGCTCTTGCCTGACCCATCCTATAGCCTGGTTTGGCAGCTGTCAGTCAAGCTCGCCAAGCAAACTCATCGCTGGTGTTCTTGGATAGGTCGTGTTTGCCTCGGCTCGGCCGACAACTATTAGGCAACAAGAAGCGAGAAGAACGGGCAAACAGAAAGCGATTCTCACAATAACCCGACGATGCTCTGGAGGGCAGCTCGACTCCGCGTTGTTGCTTGCCTCTTGGGCAGCAGTTGTCAGCCCCCTGGCCTAGCGTGCGATGCCTTTTCCCGCACCGCTTATTCGGCATCTTAGGACATGCTAGGCCCCTTGCAGGTTCTGCAAAAGCCTGCGCGTCCATTCACAGCATGACGACGGCTGCTGGAGGAACATGTCACGGTGAACAAGCCATGTCGACGTTTGATTCGGCTGCCTCCTGGGAGATGGGAAAGGCGCTGAATCCAGTTTCCTTTTGCGGGGTCCAATGGGCGAAGCTCGGCCAAAAAAAACTTGCGCGCTGTTCTTCCGCCTCCCACCTTTCGTGTTGACCAGGGACGGCTGCAAGGACATATCCTTGACACCCTCCAAGAAAGTACCCCTGGATCGCCCAGTCCCTCTCCTTTTCCTGGCTTACCCTGAATCAAGCTTGCTGCGTACCTGCATGCCTGCATACCTGACCGCCGTGGCGTTCCGGACCCAGAGGCTAGCTACCTACACCAGGTTCAGCTGTTTGCGTGCACAGGTTGGCGTGTCCTGTCGACCGCACAGCGCGGCCACAGAGCCCTGCGTGATGTTGGCTCGTTTGACGGCTGCACCTTCGTGGCACAGACCCGTACCCACGGGTCCGCTGTCCACCTTGGAGGCCGCATCGGACAAAGCTTGGCGATCTTGGACAACCGGGGATACCCACGGAAACAACGTGGGCTGACTTGCGTTCACCTTGCCTCTTGAGACCAGTCCCTCGCCTCTGAAATTCACCAAGACGAGTATGATCTGATGCAGACACCTTGGACGGTACTACGCGCCGCCGACATCGAGTTCAATAGTTGTCTCAATTAGGCGTGTGGTGTCTGCTTACGGTCAACTTCCTCTTGGGCATTCGAGAATGTGCAATGCTACCCCTCGCTTACCAAAACGGGACAAAGTCAGGGGTGGACGCGGCGAGCACTTGCAGATCGTGGGGCATTGGTTGCCGTTGATCGATCAAGGAGGAGCCATGTTCAATCCCGGTCACCTGCAGAACGATGTTCTGCCCTTTTTTGTGCATCTCCGAAACAAGCCAGGACTCTCGGGACAGCCTATCATGGCTTTTCATCCGCACTTTTCTGCGATCACTCTCTCATCCCTGATCCCTTGAGCAGATCCATCATGCCTCGCATGTCGGACTCATGGTCGTGGCTGTACGCCCTGACTGGCTGCGGCTGCCCGCATTCTCTTGTCAAGGTACCCTGTCATGTACACGATCTTGGTTGTCCGAGTGGATACCTGGTCTGGGTCTCGGTCCATCTCATCCACTGGAAAGACTTCCAGCTATAGTAGGAGTGGTGGTCTCCTGAGCGCGACTAAGCACATGTTTGCCTCCCGTGCCGTACCCATCTTTATAAAGATGCTCAGCCAGCCCAGCCGAAGCTCTTCCTGATTCTCATCATCAACAGTCCTTCCGTTACCACAAGACTTGAGCAGTCGCATTCTTTCTCCTGAAGGCTAGCCCTTCTATTCTGCCATTCTTGTCTCTTTCATCTCTCCAGCCTGGTGCATACCATTCCTTGAACAAAAGAACCTGAGACTTCTTTTCGAAACTTCCTGACTGTTCGAGTCCTCCTTTGCTACACAAATCTGTAACAAAGTATTGTTAGGTATGCAAAAAGCTTTTGTCTTCCTCTCAGGGTCAGTGGTTTCGAGACGGACTCGTTCTGCCTCGACACTGGATAAATAGGTCCTAGTTGTCTGACCAGGTCAATACAGGACTTGTCCATTATCGGAATACCAACACTCCCTTCAAGGCAATTCGTCCGGAACGAAGAGCATCACCCATCTGAGACAAGATGTATTTCACCAAATCTTACGCTGCCGCTGCCATCTGCGGCTTGGCTACCATCACGGAAGCCCATATTTTGATGGCTAGCCCGGTCCGCGCAACTACGCCTGCTGCGACCAACGGCCCCTTGTTGGCTGATGGCAGCAACTACCCTTGCCAGCTGACCTCCGGGCAAACACTCGCTGGGGAATCAACTTCCATGGAGCTGGGTTCAGATCAGCCCCTGAACTTCATTGGAGAGTCTGTCCACGGAGGTGGTTCCTGCCAAGTGTCCATTACCTATGATGAGAACCCGACTGCGGACAGTGTCTGGAAGACAGTCACGTCCATCGAAGGAGGGTGTCCCGCTCAGAACGCCGAGGGCAATCTCGGTGACGACACATCGGCTACCAAGCCAGTTCCTTACGACTACAACTTCACCATACCCGACAACATCCCTACAGGCAAGGCTGTGGTTGCATGGACATGGTTCAACAAGGTTGGAAACCGCGAGATGTACATGAACTGCGCCTTGGTTGAGCTTACGGGAACTTCCGGCGACAAGAGCAATTTTGAGGCGCTTCCGGACATGTTCCAGGCCAACATTGACAGCGGTGGCTGCTCGACCCCAGCGGATACTGATCTTGTCTTCCCCGACCCTGGCGAGAATCTGCAGAAGCTGAACGGTGCAACAACAGCATGGGGCAGCCCAGTGGGATCTTGTGCTACTGGCAGCTCTAGCCAGCCGACTGGAGGCTCCGGCGCTGGGACGGGCGCCAGTGTTACCGGTGCTGCAGGAAGCGCCCCCACTTCTTCGGCTGCAGCCAGCGAGGCATCTCCTGCTGGTGGTGTCTTTGCTACCGTTGGAACCGGTGCAGCCACGACCAGCGCCGCCGCCGCCCCAGCCCCCACAGGCTCCAGCTCTTCAGGCTCATCGGGTTCCTCGGGCTCTGGATCTTCCAGCTCCGGATCTTCCGCCAGCAGCGGCTCGACATCTGCTGGATCTGCCTGCACGACTGAGGGAGACTACCAGTGTGTGAGCTCGACCTCTTATCAGGTCTGCGCTTCAGGCACGTGGTCGGCCGTCATGTCTGTCGCAGCCGGCACATCTTGCAGCGGCACGGGAGCCAACTTCGAGATTGTTGCTGCTGCCGGCAAGTTCAAGATGACCCGTGCGCTCCGTCGTGCTAAGCGCAGTCTTCCTTTCCTTGGTTGAGTTGCCCAGGTGGCAAGCTTTAGCCTATTCTTATTTTTTCTTAGCCTCAGTTTTCCTCAAGGGGAAGTAGGCTCATTTTAGGGTTTTATGTGGGGAGAAAAAGATACCAACATTGGACATATGTGGCGTATGGTGTTTATTCATTCAGATTCTGTCATTTTGACTGCCAAATTATGAATTCATCACTGTTTTGATGTGTACAACAAAGACACATATATAGTCTTGTAAGGTGAATACGTGTGTTGCATAACGGACTGGAGATAGACGAGACAATAAACATGATCACAAGCAATTTCGGAACCAATTCTTTCCCGAACACATCTGTTTTCAGTACAGTTTTATAACTATCTACCCGTAAGCCTTCAGCTGCAGAACAACCTTGACATGACAAGACAAATTGTGATGAAGTCGAGTGTGGAGATGTCAACCAAACAGAGTTTATGCATGTTGGTTCCAATTCCACATGGTACGCTGATCTTATAGATTAGATGGATTAGATTAGATAAGACTCATAAATGGGGCGGCCAGTACCTCAGAAGGCTATTGCCAGCGGCAGGCCCCAACAGCAGGCCCCAGCGGCTGGCAATGACACCTCTCGGCATGCCGCTTGCCTGGATTTGGCTCTAGTGTAGCAGAATTCGGTCTGGTAGAGGCAGTCCCAATTATGTAAGCACCCGATGGATTTGGCGGCCGGTCCCCCCAGCTTCTCAATTCCCTGCCATCTCAAGCTTTCCAAAGATTTCAGAGCGTGCCTCTGTCGCATCTCTAGTCAGCTATTCATCACCACCGCGCCGTACATCAACCCCAGTAACAAAACCCCCACAACGCATCTCCCACCACAGCAACCATTCATACATCATTTGCTATAGCATTCCGTAATATCCAGTCTCCGGAGCCTTGTTGTGAAAGAAATGCCAGTTGCGCATTTGCAATTCCCAAGCTCCGTCGCGACTTCTGAGCTTGGTCGCAGTGGAGGGGCCAGGTGCCGCGCTGCCAATTCAACGGTTCTGCAGGCAACCGGCTTGCGCCGTCTGCCACCACGCTCGAGGCACCTTTGGACAACCATCACCAACAGTCGCTGTATCTATCATCCCATGGAATTCTGGTCGGGATTGATTTGATCATAAGCCACCGCGACAATGTCGCAACTTCTCGAAGATGTGGTCAAGCGCCTTGTCGCTCAGGACACTGGTCAGTAGCACCAGCCAACGCGCTCTCTCTCGTCGCGCCATTGACTGACCGTATGGAACTTGCAGAGTCCCGCGTCAAGGTTGAAGCCGCAACTACACTACGCGATAATCTTGACGTCTTCACTTCTGGCCCGTCCTACCCAGTCTTTCTCAAGAGGGTTATGCCCGTCTTCATATCCATACTTAATGGCCCTTGCACATTTCAAAGCACTTCCAATGAACAGGTATGCAAGCTTCCGTGGTACGGCTTGACCTGCTGCTCACCTTACATCCACAGAGGCTCCGTAATACCATCCTCGAGATCCTTCATCGATTCCCTACAGTCCCTGCCGCCGCCGAGCCTTTCGAACCATACGCATTGGAAACCGTCGAACTATTAATGAAACTGGTCCGGACGGACAACGAGGAAAATGCTGTCATTTGCGTCAAAGTCATCTCCGACATCATGCGGTTCCAGTCCAAGGTCGTCGCGGGCAAGGTACAGGAGTTCCTGAGCTTGATACAAGAGCTGTTCGAGCAGATGGAGCGGGTTGTGAGGGAGCAGCTGGACAATGAGCCTACGATTGGAGCAGGTGGAATGCCATCCACACCCGGAAGCACACAGGCGAACTTCCACCAGCACCAGTCACCCCGGCCAGGCTCCCCCACGGCAACGACGACCGAATTCGGCATCGACCAACCGACCGCTCGGCCGCTGCTGAAAGGAATGCAATCCTTCAAGGTCCTCTCCGAGTGTCCGATCATAGTCGTCTCGATATTCCAGGTCTACCGGAACACCGTGCCGCAGAATGTCAAGGCCTTTGTTCCGCTGATCAAGAGTGTGCTGTGTTTACAGGCGAAAGCTCAAGAGCAGGCACATTCTGAGGCAGCGTCCAAGCACACTGTCTTCACGGGTGTCAGTCCCAACATCAGGAACCGCGCAGCGTTCGGCGAGTTCATCACGGCACAGGTCAAGACGATGAGTTTCCTGGCATACCTACTGAGACAGTACTCACAGCAGCTGACGGATTTTCTTCCGACGCTACCGGACATTGTAGTACGACTACTGAAGGACTGCCCGCGAGAAAAGTCGAGCGCTAGGAAAGAGCTCCTTGTCGCTATCCGCCACATTATCAACTTCAACTTTAGGAAGATCTTCCTGCCCAAGATCGACGAACTCCTGGATGAGAGGACCCTGATTGGCGATGGGCTCACAGTCTACGAGAATATGAGGCCTCTCGCGTATAGCATGCTCGCAGATCTCATCCACCACGTCAGAGATTCTCTCACGCCAGCACAGATTAGGAAGACCGTGGAGGTCTACACAAAAAACCTGCAAGACAATTTTCCGGGCACCAGTTTCCAAACGATGAGCGCGAAACTATTGCTGAATATGGCAGAATGCATCGCCAAAATGGACAACAAGGAGGATGCGCGGCATTTCCTGATCATGATCTTGAATGCTATTGGGGACAAGTTTGCCGCCATGAACCGCCAGTACGGGAATGCAGTGAAGCTGTCCAAAGCATACGCGAAGCAGACGCAAGAGCAGACGCCAGACACGTACCTGGCTGACAAGGCAGATCCTCCAGACTGGGACGAGGTCGACATCTTCAATGCGATGCCTATCAAGACAGCGAACCCCCGGGAAAAGGGTGCAGATCCTGTCGTTGACAACAAGTTCCTGTTCAAGAATCTGATGAACGGTCTCAAGAATACCTTCTACCAGCTCAAAGTTTGCAATCCCCCGCACGTTGTGGAGCAGGTGAATGCCCCAGCGCATTGGCAGGACGTTGCATATGGTTTCAGTCCCGAAGAAGTGCAGGTCATTGTTAAACTCTTCAGGGAAGGCGCCTATGTGTTCCGATACTACGAAATTGAGAAACCCATTGGCGAATCTCAGTACCAGTCGGCGGTTGAGTACATGGCTAATTTCTACATGAACTCCAGCAGCAAGGAAGAGAAGGAGCTTTTGGAGACGTTTGCGACCGTGTTTCACTGCATTGACCCAGCCACTTTTAACGAGGTCTTCCAGCAGGAGATCCCGCGTCTCTATGAGATGATATTTGACCACACGGGACTTTTGCACATACCACAATTCTTCCTCGCCAGTGAAGCAACATCACCAAGCTTCTGCGGCATGCTCCTCAGATTCCTGATGGAGCATATTGAGGATGTCGGCTCAGCAGACGTGAAGAAGGCATCGATACTTTTGCGTCTCTACAAGTTGGCTTTCATGGCCGTCACTTTGTTTGCGGCGCAAAATGAGCAGGTTCTTCTGCCTCACGTTGTGGACATCGTCACAAAGTCCATTGAGTACTCCACCAAGGCTGAGGAGCCCATGAACTACTTTCTTCTCCTCCGTTCGTTGTTTAGGAGCATTGGCGGTGGGAAGTTCGAGCATCTCTACAAGAAGATATTGCCGCTTCTAGAGATGCTTCTGGACGTCCTCAACAACCTTCTCAGAGCTGCGAGGAAGCCAGCTGAGCGGGATTTGTATGTCGAACTGTGTTTGACAGTCCCTGCTAGGCTCAGCAATCTTCTGCCTCATCTGAGTTTTCTCATGCGGCCGCTGGTAGTTGCATTACGTGCGGGGAGCGACCTGGTCGGGCAGGGTCTGCGGACGCTTGAGTTGTGCGTGGATAACCTCACAGCGGACTACCTCGACCCCATAATGGCTCCTGTTATGGATGAGCTGATGTCTGCGCTCTTTGATCATCTCAAACCAGCCCCGTACCAGCACTTCCATGCCCACACGACGATGAGGATCCTCGGAAAGCTCGGCGGCCGAAATCGCAAGTACATGACAGATGCCATCTCTCTGAGCTTTCAGCAATTTGTCGATGATAGCCCTAGCTTTGATCTACGGCTCTTGGGGTCGAAGAAGGAGAGGCCATTCCCTGTCAACATGGGCATCCAGCTTGCCATTCAGAAATTGACGGAAGCCCCGAGGCAAGTCAAAGGTGGCCCATCCAAGCAATCCGATGCTTTCTACAAGGAGAAGGCCTTTCATTTCCTCAAGGCACAGCTGAAATTACGCATTGGATATGACAATTTGCCCGAGGATCTTCCCAGGCTAGTTCGCCTCCAGGTGCAAGATTTGCTGGCTCGCAAGACTGACGCCGACTTTTCGATTTTCGAAACCTCGGATCGTGGCCGCTCAGTTCCTAACAAGGAGGATCAAGACAACGTGCTCAAACGACTCATCAAGGCCATGATGTTTGCCAACTCTTTGCCTGACTTCAAGGAGGAATCCATGGCATTCCTATTGGGCCTTTGCCGCCACTTCGCGATCATCGAAGTAGGGAGAGCTCTCGTGGACTGCAAAAGGGGCGCGAGCCCATTTGATGTCAATGCGGGTGAAGGTCCAATGTGTCTTGACACTCGTGTTCTTTGCGATGCTATCCTTGAGTCACTGGCGTCTGACCACCCGGATGTTCGCGAAGCCGCTAAGCGAGCAATCAAAGAAGTATATGACTCTGCCTCCATTATACTTGGGTCGTCCAATAATGTTGGGCGTCTGACGTTCTTTCATCATCTTGGCTCTGTCCTCTGTCATGGGTGCTATGAGGAAGAATGGTTCACCAAAGCTGGTGGCTGTTGTGGTATCCGTATACTGCTGACGGATGTTGATCTTGGAGACGCGTGGATTGCCATGAAACAGAGTGAGTGCATCAAGGCATTACTGTTTGTGGTGAAGGACATGCCACAGGACCTCCCTGAGAACACGAGACGATCGGCACAAGGCACGCTGGACATCTTGCTACACAGGATCACGAAAAACATCAAGAAGGAGGACTGCTTGCCGGTGCCACAGGAGAAGGGTCAACAACCACCAAAGCAGCCTCGAATGGCTCAGATCTGCAATGTGTTGAATCAAGAGCTCCCACACATGAACAAGCACGTTCGAGAGACCGCCAAACAATGCCTCGATATAATTGCCAAGGCAGCAGACGCACAAGTCTGGGAGTTGCTCGAGCCTCATAGGGACCGCCTTCTGTCGCAGATCTACTCCAAACCACTCCGAGCTCTACCATTTTCCATCCAAATCGGCTACATCGATGCGGTGACTCACTACATGTCCTTGAAGCAGGACTTTGTCAAGATGGATGAGAATTTGACCCGTCTGCTGATGGAATCACTGGCACTCGCTGAGGCCAGCGATGAGTCGCTCGCAAACAAGGCCGCGGAGTTCCGCACACACAATTACATTGTGAGCCTTCGTGTGTCCTGCATCAAGATCCTCAGTACCGCCATGGATTTCGAAGATTTCATGAAGCCGAGTCAGCCCAACCAGCCCAACAAAGAGAGAACTCGAATTGTTGCAACCTTCTTCAAGTGCCTTTATCTGCATCCTACGCCCATCATCGATTCTGCTTACGAAGCACTGAAGACTGTCCTGTCCATCAACAACAAGTTACCGAAGGATTTGCTTCAGTCAGGCCTTAGACCGGTTCTGGCCAGCCTCCAGGATGCTAAGAGGCTGAGTCTCCAGGGGCTCAACAATTTAGCGAGGCTTCTCAAACTACTGACCTCGTACTTCAAGGTTGAGATCGGAACGCGCCTCCTTGACCACGTTAAAAATCTGGCAGATGGAAACATGCTGCAGCAACTATCCTTCACTTTCTTCGAACAGAACGAAATGATGGAGGTAATTGCCGCTGTCTTCAACATTTTCCATCTCCTACCGGCTGCAGCAGAAGGTTACAAAGAACGTATCATCGAGACGGCATTGGATCTTGAGTCAAAGCTTCGTCGGACTCATCACAGTCCCTTCCGCAAGCCAATCTACAAGTTCTTGAATCGGTATCCCCAGGAGATATGGAACTTGCTGTTGAACAAGATCCGCGACATCAAGTACGGCCGATTTTTCGCCCAGGTTCTTCGTCATGCAGATAGTGGCCCGCTCAGGGACTTTGCAGCGGCGAATATTCAGGCATTGGTCCAGGCTTGCAAAGACGTTCCCAGCGACGATCGTCCTGGCAGATCCACTTCCATAGTCAACGCCATAACCATGCTTGATGCACTCTGCCAGTACTCTGCCACAGCGTGGATGGCGAACAAGGAGACGCTTGCCTGGTTGAAGCAGGCAAGCAATGATCTCGAACGACAGCTGCGTGTCAACGAAGTGCCTGGTCCTCTGCGCCTTGCTGCACACCAGGCCGTCGAGCACGCCACTTGGATCATGACCAAATATCTCGAGCAGAACCCTAAAGATCTCGATGCTCTGTTTTCGCTGATCGACTCAGTTACAACCGAGGATGTCAGGCAAACGCAAAGCTTGTTCGCGTACCTGTACAATGGGGTCATCTGCAACGATTCAGTCGAGTTTTGGAAGTCGATTGTCCTGCGATGTCTCGACACATATGCCGGAAAGACTGCATCTCAGAAGACCAAGCTGTTTCTGCTGCACAACATTGTGAACCCCATTTTGGCAATGGACCTGATGCGACATTGGGACCAGCCTGAGCAACGACCCAATCGTCTGATCGATCGGGCTGTGATCGACTCCATCAGCACAAAGATCTGGAAGGTCAGTCTGGCTGATCCCCAGGATGACCTTAGCCAGCCGGGCATCGATCACACGAGGATGGAAGTCCTGCAGCTCTCAGCCTTCCTCATCAAATACCACAACACTATCTTGCAGGAGGCACGCAAAGACATAATCAAGTTTGGTTGGACATACATCAGACTCGACGATGTGATCAACAAGCATGCCGCCTACGTCGTTCTGTCATACTTCATCGCGCACTATGATACTCCCGGGAAGATAGTTTCGCAGGTTTATTTCTCATTGCTCAAGAACAATCAGAACGAGGGACGTACGCTTGTTACACAGGCTTTGGAGTTGATGGCGCCAGTACTGCCGAAGAGATGCGGCTCTATCCAGGCTAACGAGCGGAATACTGTCTGGTCCGCTGCACCTCGACGTATATTGTCAGAGGAGGGACAGAATGTTCAGCAAATGACCAGCATCTTCCACTTCCTCGTGCGGCACCCGGATCTTTTCTATGAGACGCGCGACAAGTTCTCCATTCTCATCATTCAATGTCTGCGAAAGGTTGCCAATTTCCCCAACCCGTCCTTTGAGAGCAGGCGCCTTGCCCTCAACATGATGTGGTTGATTTGGGAGTGGGAACAAAGGCGTGTCACTGGAAAGACCACAAGCTCCACGCGAATGGCATCCCAATCCCTATCACCCGTTGCCAAGAAGCGCAAACTTGATGAAATGACCACCTCGTCACCCCCAGCAGTCCGACAAACTGCTGCTGTTGAGAAGGCCGAGTATCAAATTCCCGCCCCAGTGCGACAGAAGATGGTGAAATATCTGGTTGAGTTCATCGCGCAGCTGAATGAGCGATACCCATTGCCATCAAGCAAAGCAAAGGACACGCCAGTGACAGCCAGTCATTCCATATCCACAGAGCTCAACAAGAAGGCCATGACTCTCCTATTCAACCTTCTGCAACCAGAGTACTGGGCTGATCTCGACGTCGACCTCTTCCCCAACGTCACCGACGTGGTTCTTGCCAGCGAAAAGACGACTCAGATCCTCAGTATCGACCCAGAGAATAAGGAGAGGTACGACGAGAAGTTCATCACGAATATTATCAACACGCTTCAAGTGGTGCGCATCATCCTGGATTCAAAGTCGGACGAGTGGATCCTGAAGAACATGACCCAGATCCAGAAGATCCTCGAGAAGTGTCTGAGGTCAGAAAACCCTGAGCTGCAGGACTGTCTGCACTTGGCGGATCCGAAGTATGATGATGGACGGGAGATCAGAGCCATTGTCAAAAGGATTCTCGATGCTGTTCCTACCGCCGCGGAGGATGTGCAAATGGAAGATGCCGACGCGGAGGGTGAGCCTGAATCACAGACATCTGAAGTAATCACCTTCCTCTCCAACATCGGGACCGAGACAATGGCAGCCGCGAACTACGTTGCGGGCATCAACATCCTGTGGTCACTAGGCAACCGACGTCCGTCGGCTATCGACCCCCATATCCCAGCCATCATGAAATCGCTGCAGTCCAAACTCGCCAGGGATCACGTGTCTCACTACACCGCCATCAGCCACGAAGGAAATGCACCTCGGGCTCCGGACCAGAATCCACCTGCCAAAATGGACGACTATGATCTCGAAATCCAGACGGGCTTGATGCTCAAGGCTATTGATGTCACTGCAAAGCGAATGGAAATCCTTGGGGATAACCGTAGGCCATTCCTCAGTGTCTTGGCCACTCTTGTGGAGAAGTCTTTGCATATTCCGCTGTGCGAAAAGATTCTAGACATGGTCGAGGGCTGGATCTTCCGTTCCGAGGGAACATGGCCTACCCTCAAGGAGAAGACAGCTGTCTTGCACAAGATGTTGACTTTTGAGCACCGCGCGGACACAACGATGTTGACAAAGTACCTGGACCTGGTACTCCGCATTTATGAGGACCCCAAGATCACCAGAACCGAGCTCACGGTGCGCATGGAGCATGCTTTCCTGATAGGAACACGAGCGCAGGACATCAACATGCGGAACCGCTTCATGGCGCTTTTGGACAAGAGTTTGTCCAAGACTGCCAGCGCTCGCTTGTTGTATGTCATCAACACGCAGAATTGGGACACATTGGGCGAGACTTTCTGGCTTGCTCAAGCTTCTCAACTACTTCTCGGTTCCGTGGAATCGAATAGCAGCGTTCACTTACATCATGAGGACTTCCGCACCTTGCCCGCCTCTCGTCTCTTTGGCAACTATGCAAAGGACCCAAGGCAGCCGGCAGCAATGTCAGATGACAAGTACGAGGCTTTTATGGCGGGCCACCGTCGCTTCATGTCCGAGCTCGGTGATGTCAAGGTTCGAGACATCATTGAGCCGCTCACACAAATGCAACACGTTGACTCAAACCTCGGCAAAGAGCTGTGGGAGACACTGTTCCCCATGTACTGGTCTGCGACGACAAGGGAGGAGCGAGAGGAAGTCAAGCGTGGCCTGGTATTGCTCTTGACCAAGGACTACCACCAGCGGCAGCTCGACAAGCGTCCTAATGTGATCCAGGCTTTGCTCAAGGGCGCTGCAAAGGCATCTCCTGAGTGCAGAATTCCTCCCCACGTCTTGAAGTACGCGGCTCAGACTTTCGACGCTTGGTACACGGCACTGGCTCAGCTCGAGGATGCCGCAATCGATCTGGAAGCATCGGATCCACCTACAGTGAAGGAGAGCAACTTGAATGCGCTCGTTGAGATATACGCCAATTTGAAAGAGGATGACTTCTTTTACGGCACGTGGCGCCGTCGATGCCAATTCTTGGAAACCAACAGCGCTCTCTCTTACGAGCAGAATGGTCTGTGGGATAAGGCTCAGAAGATGTATGAGATGGCACAGGTCAAGGCTCGCACTGGTGCCCTCCCCTTCTCTCAGGCCGAGTACACACTGTGGGAGGACCACTGGGTTCTCTGCGCTCAGAAATTGCAGCAATGGGATATCCTGCAGGACTTTGCCAAGCACGAACATCTCCAGGACCTCCTCTTGGAGTGTGCATGGCGCAACACGGAGATGTGGCAATCACAAGAGAACAGGGATCACATCGACGCCATGATCAAGGGTCTTATGGATGCACCAACGCCGCGTCGGTCTTTCTTCCAGGCATTCATGGCCTTGCGCAAGCTTCACAACAAACAGGAAACACAGCCCGACTTCCAGAGATACGTCGACGAGGCTATTCAGCTTGCGATACGTAAGTGGCATCAATTGCCGAAGCAGCCCACGCACGCACACATTCCCTTGCTGCAGAACTTCCAGCAACTGGTGGAGTTGCACGATGCTAGTGTCATCTGTACTAGTCTTGCGGGTACGAACCAGCAGAACCTGGATGTCAAATCTAGTGAGCTGAAACTGCTTTTGGGCGGTTGGCGTGATCGACTGCCCAACGTTTGGGACGACATCACTGCCTGGCAGGACCTCGTTACCTGGCGACAGCACATCTTCGGTCTCATCAACCAGACTTATCTCGGACTCTTGCCTCAGGGGGGCCAGAATGCGGGAGGCTCTTCGTTTGCGTACCGCGGATACCACGAAACAGCATGGATCATCAACCGCTTCGCCCACGTTGCAAGGAAGCATAACTTGGCGGATGTCTGCATCAGCCAGCTTGGTCGCATTTACACCTTGCCTAATATCGAGATACAAGAAGCATTCTTGAAGCTGCGAGAGCAGGCCAAATGCCACTACCAGAATCCCAAGGAACTCAACAGCGGGCTGGAGGTCATCAACAACACCAATCTTGGGTACTTCAGCCCAGGCCAGAAGGCAGAGTTCTACACTTTGAAGGGCATGTTCCTTGAGAAACTGAGCCAGAAGGACGAAGCCGACAATGCTTACGGCACAGCTTTGTACTTCGACATCGGGGCAGCGAAGGCATGGGCCGAATGGGGTTACTTCAATGACCGCAAGTTCAAGGAAGACCCTGCCGACCTCAATTCTGCCCGCCAAGCACTCACATCGTACCTGCAGGCAGCAGGCAGCTACAAGAACGCTAAGTCGCGGAAGCTCATTGCCAGGATTCTTTGGCTTCTGAGCATGGACGATGCCAACGGGACTGTCTCTGCCGGATTCGATGATTTCAAGGGTGACACGCCGACTTGGTACTGGATCACCTTCATTCCTCAGCTGCTTACCGGGCTCAGCCACAAGGAAGCGACGCGCGTCCATTCCATACTCTTGAAGATTGCCAGATCCTATCCCCAGGCCCTCTACTTCCAGTTGCGGACCAACAGGGAGGACATGATGGTTATCAAGAAGAACCATGAGGCCAAGAAGCAAAGAGAACGGCAACAATCAGTCGGGGGAGCCAAGCCTGCAGGCTCACCAGCTCTGCAGAAACAAGAGGCCCCCGGTGCGCCGAAGCAAGAAGGGAACTCGGGATCACGACCCGCCACTGCCAACGGGGAAGCTAACGTCCAACCTAAGACGGAGGGCGGCGAGACGAATGGCACAGCGGCAACTCCTACCACGACAGGGCCTAGCGGCTCGACACCAGCACCTGGAGAACAGCAAGCAGAGGCTGGCCAGAAGAAGTTCCCATGGGAACTGACGGAAGAGATCATGTCCCAGCTCAAGACGGCGTTCCCTCTCCTGGCGCTATCAATGGAGACCATGGTCGACCAGATTCAGAAGCACTTCAAGTGCCCGCCAGATGAAGATGCGTACCGGCTGATTGTGGCTCTGCTCAATGACGGACTGGCATATGTCAGCCGCATGCCAACGTCGTATGCCAAGGGCACAAAGCTACCACAGGCCACCGAGACGAACATCACTCGATTTGCTGAGACAATACTGCCGGCGCACATAAGGAAGACGTTTGAGGCAGACTTTGTCACCTTCAAGCCTACGATGTTCGAGTACATCCACAAACTGAGGAAGTGGAGAGACAAGTTCGAGGAGAAGCTGGACAGGCGCAACCCCCACATGTCTTTGGAAGCGTACACGACGCTCTTGAGCGAGTTCAAGTACCAGAAGTTCGATGAGGTCGAGGTTCCCGGCCAGTACCTGCAGCTCAAGGACAAGAACCAAGACTTCATCCGCATCGAGCGATTCATTCCCACGGTCGACCTGGTTCGCATGATCGGTATGTCTCATCGGCGACTGAAGATCCGAGGTCACGATGGCAGCATTCATCCATTTGCGGTTCAACATCCCGCGGCTCGGCACTGCCGAAGAGAGGAGAGGATCATCCAGTTGTTCCGGCAGCTGAACCAGAGGCTGAGCAGGAAGAAGGAAAGTCGTCGTCGCGACTTGCAGTTCACCCTGCCACTGATGGTCCCGCTGGCACCACACATTAGGATTGTGCAGGAGGACACCTCCTACATCACACTTCAGGGTATCTTCGAGGATCATTGCCGACGCAACAGTCTGTCCAAGGATGATCCTGTGCTGTTTATTATGGATAAACTGCGCGCACTCGGGGAATCCAAAGGGGTAAGTTCGACCTTGAATGCCATCTCCGGAGAACAGATGTCTAAGCCATTACAACAGAAGACTGGCGAGCACAGCGCCACGGCTCGACTAGAGATCCAGAACGCCATCCAGGACAAGTGGGTGCCACGCACCGTGGCTCTTGACTACTTCCAGAGGTCATACCTGGACTACGCCGATTTCTGGCTGTTCAAGCGCCGTTTCTCATACCAGCTGGCTGCGCTGACGTTCATGACGTATGTCCTGTTCATCGACAAGCGGTACCCACAAAAGATACACATCGCTCGAGGCACCGGCAACATCTGGAGCTCGGAACTCCTGTCGTCCATGACCAACAGCCGGCCCTACTTTGGCACGGCAGAGCCGGTGCCGTTCCGCCTCACGCCCAACATCCAGACCCTCATGGGCCCCCTGGCGACGGAGGGCGTCTTTGGATGCTCCATCATGGCGATCGCAAGGTGCCTCACGGAGCCCGAGTTCGAGCTCGAGCACGCACTCACCCTATTTGTTCGCGACGAGGTCATGTTCTGGTTCACTAGCAGTCACAGGATGGCGCATCTTAACGAGGGACATCTTAGGGAGACGGTGCAGACCAACTGCGACCTCATTGTCAAGAGGGCGGTCAGCCTCGCGACGGTCCCCGAGGGGACGCTGCCAGCCAACCAGACGGTCATCGACCTGATCAGCAAGGCTGTCAACCCCATCAACCTCGCCATGATGGACGCCCTGTGGCAGGCATATCTCTAGTCTTGGACGTGTTGGTTCGGAGGGTTGTGATTCTGGGTTTTGGTAATGCTAGCGTGCTTGTGGGGTGTTTTTCGGTCATGGAAAAAGAAAATCCGGTCTCTCGTCGTTTGCATTGGTGGTACAGGTAAGGGGCTGGCTTGCTCCTGTGTTTTTGTGTGCAGGTCGCTTCGGGTCGAGGGGAGGCGCTCTGTGAATACGCTATGATTTGACCATGGAATATAGTCGAGGCCGGGTTATTGCGTTGGTGTTAAGGGACGATATCCAGATTGACTTGTGCATGCATTTGGCTGATAGTTTGGTCATGAGAAGATACTCAAATGACATTATGCGCCGTCATATTGGCGAAGTTACAAGATCAGCAGCAGCCTCGTTATGTGACATGCACCGTCTTACACAACGGATTTGGGCCGGACGCAACGGGTATTGCCAGGAAGGACGTATGCATGCTAGACTGCGTGGTACATGCGGGACAAGCGACCACCCCCTCTCCAACTTTAGTCCTCCGCAGTGCGACCCCGGCTTCCGAAATGAGTGCTCCCCGCGCTATTCCCCCGGACTGGAGGACCCCAAATCCAAAGTACCCGATAGGTTCCCGATGCCGTCGTTTCCTCACATCTCCCTCTCCCTCTTGTTCACTGATATCCCTTTAGGCTCTGTCCTCTCACTAGAACAGAGCAGTAGACATTAGGCACGCGATAAGTGAAGTGAGGATACGTGGGAATTGTTCGAACATGGAGAACCAGGTCGCCGTCCCCCGGAAGCTCTGGGAGCACCCGGACCCGAAGAGCACGTTGATGTACGAGTTCATGCAGGACATCAACCGGAAGAGCGGACAGAGGTTAGAGGTACGAGACATTGCTTCTTTTGACTGTCCCTGTCCAATACTCCGTCACTCTCAACGTCACGGCTGCGGGACGTAAGATCGTCATTGGATGACGGTACTCGGGACTAAATTTCACTTCTTGGCTCATCTCCATGTTGGCAAGCTCAAGTGAGCTAGCTACGGTGTTGTTCCCATTCTCTCGTAGAGGCAGCGCAAGTCCCTGCCCAGTACTGACGCGGTCCCGCAAAAGACGTTCCGCCAGCTCTACGACTACTCCATCAACCAGCGCTCCGACTTCTGGCACCGCCTCTTCCAGTTCAGCAACTTCATCTACGGAGGCAGCTACAGCCGCGTGGTGGACGAGGCAGCCACGATCGACCAGGTGCCCCGGTGGTTCGAGGGCGTGACGCTCAGCTTCGCCGAGAACGTCCTGTACTCGCGGACCGCCGCGGAACCGCAGGGCCACCGCTCCAAGCTGCACAAGGAGGATGACCGGATCGCGATCACCGAGGTCCGCGAGGGCGGGTCCGCAGTGCGCGAGTGCTCTTGGGGGGAGCTCAGGTCCCGCGCCGCGGCTCTGGCGGCCGCCATGTACCACACCAAGGGCGTCAGGCGGGGCGACCGTGTCGTCGCCGTCGCGGCCAACAGCGTCGAGACGTTCACGGTGTGGCTGGCGACCAACTGGCTTGGGGCCATCTTCTCAAGCAGCTCGACTGATATGGGGACCAAGGGGATACTGCAGCGCAGTGTTCAGGTGAACCCAAAGGTATGTTGGTCTTCTGCAGGTGTCCTGATCATCCAGTATCATCTTGCAAGCTGACCGAGTCACTAAGCTCATTTTCGTGGACGATGCGGCTCTGTATAACGGCAAGATTGTCGACCTCCGTGAAAAAATGAAAGAAATCGTCAAGGGAATGAAGGACTCCGACGCTCTCACGTCGCTCATTTCCATTCCTCGCTTCAGCGAGTCGCGGGACATCAGCTCTGTGCCCAGGGCGGAGACCCTTGCGAGCCTTCTGGCCAGCACCAAGCTGCCGGCTCCGGACTTTGTCCGCACGGCCTTCCACGAGCCGTCACTGATTTGCTTCTCCTCTGGGACGACCGGGATGCCCAAGGCCATCACGCACTCCCAGGGCGGTCTGTTGCTATCTTACTTCAAGGAGGGCCGACTACACGAGGGCCAGGGCCCCGAGACGGTCGGGCTGCAGTACACCACCACTGGGTGGATTATGTACGTTGCGAATGTGGCCCTTCTGCTGTGGGGCGCACGGTCCGTGTTCTATGACGGCTCGCCGTTCCAGCCCGACATCACCGTTCTCATCAAGGTCCTGGCCGAGCAGGGCGTGACCAAGTTCGGCACGAGCCCGCGGTGGCTCTTCGAGGTGGCGAAGGCAGGGCTGAGCCCGAGGGATATGGTCGACCTGTCGAGGTTGCAGTCAGTGAGCTGCACGGGTATGGTCTTGTCGGACCAGCTGTTTGAGTGGTTCTACGACAAAGGTTTCCCTAGCCACACTCAGCTGGGAAATATGTAAGTGACTCCCAACCCTTTTCCGTCTCCATATCGAAATACCACAGTATGGGGGCATAAATTCTCCTCGGCGACTATCCCACTGTAACCCCAGCTGGAAAATTCACTAATTGCGATCCTCACAGCTCGGGCGGCACTGATCTTGTAAGTTATGATTGCGAGCTCTCCTGTGCAGCGTGACATCCAATCGCTAACCATCTTCGCCTCCGCCAAGGCCGGATGTTTTGGTATCTGCAATCCACTGGAGCCGGTTTATGTCGGGGGGACTCAAGGACCTTCTCTGGGAACCGACGCGCGTATCTTCGACTCAACAATCCCGGACGGCCCCGGCAAGGAAGTGCCACACGGCACGCCCGGGGAACTCGTGGCAACGATCGCGTTCCCCAACGTGCCCTGCCGCTTCTGGAACGACAAGGAGCCCGTGGCTACTCCGGGATCTAAATTCCACTCTGCGTACTTCAATCGATTCGATCACGTCTGGGCGTAAGTGACCTCTCTCGAGTTTTGTGGTCATGAGAGGCAATCTTGTAAGACAAACTCACTGACTCCCCCATCACCACAGGCACGGCGACTTCTGTGTTGTTCACCCGATCACGGGCAACATCTCTTTTCTAGGGCGCGCCGATGGCGTGCTGAACCCGTCCGGGGTGCGCTTCGGCTCTGCGGAAATCTACTCGGTAATAGAGCGGCGCTTCGCCAATCGAGTGCACGACTCGCTCTGCGTGGGCCAGCGGCGGCCGGCGGACCAGGATGAGACGGTGATGCTGTTCCTGCTGATGAAGCCCGGGCATAGGTTTGACACGGCGCTGGTGAGCGAGGTCAGGGAGGCCATCGGGAGAGACTTGTCGAAGCGCCACGTGCCCAAGTATATATTCGAAACGCCCGAGATTCCAGTGAGTCTTTTCTCCTTTCTCTTTGGCGCACACCTATGCACAAAGACCTTTACCCATCCAGTCGCCGTGGGATATGGTTTGGACTAACCGTGCCTTTCTCCAGACAACTATCAATATGAAGAAGGTGGAGCTTCCAGTCAAGCAAATTGTTTCTGGCCAAAGAATTAAGCCCAGCGGCACCCTAGCCAACCCGCAGAGCCTAGATTTCTACTACCAGTTCGCCAAGGTGGAGGAGCTGGTGGGACCGAAGGGCAAGTTGTGAAGGATCAAGAACTTGTTAGAGTAAGATGGTGGAGATTCACACCTAGAGAAAAATCGGTCTTTACCGAGGAATTCGGCGAGAGGCACATTGCAATTGAGGTTTAAAGATAAGTTGATGGGCCGGGACAGAGGGCAGCTCAAATAGAGACTTCGTGAGGTCAAGATGGCTTGGGCGTCGGAAAGAGGAATTGGAAGGACACGGCTAGACCAAGAAATCCACCATGTTTGGGCCATCGAGTACATGGTTCGCGATTGTATGCGATACCGCATAGTGGTAGCTGGCGGCCAATCCGACTTACTCCTTGAAGTGATGTTGGTACTGTGATGGTGAGCTCTTGTGAGGTGCATCTCCTGGCGTGCTGGTTCATGTTGGCGCTGATGCTCGTCATACGTGCGACGTCCCATCCTGGTTTCCCCAGGTTAGGGGCTGCACCTTGCCATTCGGCCTGGGTTTTATGGAAGACAGTCGTCTTGAGAAGATCGGCGGCTATCGATCGTGCTGCAATAAAATCGCACTTCTGGCGTTGGAGAGCTCATACACCACCAGGGGTCCCCGGGATCCCTTCCCGCGGTCCAGCGCATCAGGCACATTTCGTACGATGGCGTGTCGTTTACCGAGAAGTTGGAGGAAATAGCACCAAGTAATCCGTATGGAATGGAACTCAGAGGCTGGTAAAATCTCTGTGGGACACAATGAAAGGCCGTGAGATGGAGATTGCACCTCCAGATTGTTAAGGTGAGACATGAGAGGTAAAGTTTCGGTAGATACGCTGTGGGTTAAATTGGTGGTGGGGTGAGATCTGGGTTTGTGTTTGGGTCTCGGATTCCAGCCTACAAATTTGGAGGGCTACCATCGGTCTGCGAGGTTAAGCTCGAAACACTGTCTGCAATGAGACCAGAATTCCGTCCGGGTGTTCTCATACCGGCTTGGCCAAGGTATGAGAATCCGCGTGAAAGCCGAAAAGGCCCACAGCTGGACCGGAGCCGGGTCGGGCAGAAGACGGGCGGGAGATGGCTGGTGAGGCGCTACTGTGTGTGCTATTTTTGGATGCCGCCACCGAGGGAGGCTGCTAGCCAGAAACCGAGAGGGTAGAGCCGCAGTGCGGTTCCCTGCCGCATTGCGTGTCAACTTGCATAGGTCAGGCACGAGTGGGTGGCTGAGCAGCGACCACGAGGAACTCGTCACGCGCCAGCTGAATTGACTTTGTGACTGAAGACGAAGTGGACTCAAAGACGGGCAGGACGGGAACAAGCTCGTTGCTCATTCATCGGCTGTGCGCCTTGTGCATTGTGGAGCCGGGCGAAGTGTGGCACATGGGCGAGTCGCGGAGAGGCCAACCGATCTGAAATTCCGGATGGAATGATGACAGTTGAGATGACGGCCGAGAGGAAAAATCAGGGTCCCCGATGCTGTTCTGGGGGTGTGGGGGTCCCTCGGTCTGCCGCGTTCAGGATACGAGTTTCTTGGAGTCACAATATCTTCGTCATTGTGAGGGGCAGGCGCACCACTATCTTGTTGTCAGATTGATTGCTGGCCGTCTGCGGTCTGTTACGAAAGTCGCAGCCAAGGTGTCTCAAATGTGAGAGCAGCCTGGAGTCAGTCCATCATGTCAGTCAGTCAGCCAGTCGATGGGAATCGCAGTGGCTGAGGCCAGGATACGTCAGCGTCAGGGGTGTCTCTGCACATCTGCATTTCGTCCGCAGGCACGCATACGTGGTAGTAGCGGTAGGAGGGGAAGGAGGAGCAGGAGCCCGGTCGCAAAGCTCTGGAACTTGTTGAGGCTCTCGTCACCACGATGAGCGTATTTGTTGGTGATGTGGGCGCCTGTTGTTGTCGGTTGCCATAGGGACTATGATGCATCTCGTACTCATGCAGTTCTGGTGACACTCTAGGCCTAGGTAGGAGTGCATTAGCTGCGAATGCAGGCTCGGATCTGCCTGTGGCGGCACGTCGATTTGACATGAACTGCAGTGCGACCCGGCCACCCATGATGCGCCTGCAGGTAATGGTCATTGCCCCAGTTTGGTGTCAAGTTGATTGGGCCTGGGCCGGGCGTGATCCGCTTATTTCCCTGCCAGTCTGTCCAGTAAGCAGCGCCATGTGCCGGGAACCTTGGAAGAATGGGTCGCTCTCTGTGGCTGCGCGGTTTTCCCGCGGTCTCGTTCGCTCCAGTGTGGCTTGGCTGGCTGGGAGGCCGGGTCAACAGGAGGAGCAGCAGCAGGAGGAGACCCAAGTCGCGTTGCGTTGCGTTGCTACGTGCTGTGCTGCGCTGTGCTGTGCTGTGCTGTGCTTGCAAGGTGCTTTCTCGGACGGGGTCATGGCTCGAGGGTAAGTAAGGAGGAGGAGGAGGAGGAGGACGGCGAGGACGGCTGAGCCTGGCCCTCAGCTGGCCTCTTTTTCCATGCCTTCCCTGCCCTTCCCTGCCCCTTCCTTTTCTGCCTCTTTGACCTTGGATGCCCCCTTCCTACCCTTCGACCCCATCCACCCACCGTTTTCTTCCTCAACGTCAGCCTGGAACAAAACGACCCGACCCGACAGACGTGGACACTCGTTGACCAGATCGCCCGCCTGCTTGCGCTCAACAATTGCATCAACATCTGCATATCGCTTCGCCTGTCCGCCATTCTTTGCGTCTACTTTTACAACTGCTCCTTGGCCCCTGCCAAGTCGAGAGTCTTGCGAACCACTACACTGCATTTTTAAAACTGTTAGCACCCCCTGGGATCACAACTGCGCTAGGCTTGTCTAGACCGCCTGCAGTGGTTCTGGTTCCCCTGCCGACCGACACCAACCACCACCCAGTTACAGCTACACCGTACAGCTGCCGTTGAGCACATAACATCGAATACTTTTTCGCGGACGCCGACGACGACCTACAAGAGTAGCAGATTGCAGGACTCGAACCGCCACGATGGGCTTCGAATTCGACCACGAGAAGATCCCCCTCTACAAACTGATCGTCCACATCATCCAGATTGTCTTATCTGTCACGATCTGGGTCCTCGAGATCATTGTCTTCAAAGGGGGCGATATCAATGGCAACAATGGCTGGACATTCGGAGTGGTGAGTCTGCCTCGATCTCGGTCCCATGCCAGTCAGCAAATGCTAACATCATCCTCCAATCCAGTGCTTCCTGTCCGTTCCAGTATGGATATATCTGATTATGGCTCCGCGATACCCTCGCGCCAGGAGAATAGCCGACCCCAAAGCCATGCTCGTTTTTGATTTTATCTATGCCATCATCTGGCTGTCTGCGTTTGCCACGCAGGCTGCCTACAACACAGCCAACGACTGTGGTACCGCCTGCGGGCCTAGCAAGGCCATCGTTGGCCTGGGCGTCTTTAACACGTGAGTCGATCCTCGCCATGCCTCCCAAAATCTGCCGAGTCTAGCAGCAGCTGATGGTATCTCTGGTTACCAGCCTCTTCTGGGCCGCCTCCACCCTGCTCTCCGTGGCCACATACCGATACTACAACTTCAACGGCGTCCTGCCTGGTTACGAGACGTCTCGCGGCCCGCGCACAAACAGCATCGACCCAGACAAGGCCGCCTTCTCCACCGCCCCTGTCGACGAGGAGGCCTACGCCCCCGTCGGCATGAATGACCAGGATGACGAGCCCGAGTTCAACGCCTCCCCCTACGGAGGCGGCATGGGCACCAGCTCCACTCGACACGACACGCATGACATCAACCCCTACACCGCCGACACCTCGTACGGCGGTGCAGCCGCCGTGCATAACCCGCCCTTTGAACACCACGGCGAGTACAACACCCATACCTCGCCCGCGCCCCCTGGTGGTCACATGTATGCGCCGCCGCCTGCCCCCGACTTCGATGACAGGCCGGTTGCCTTCCCTTCTGCAGACTACAGCCGGGTACAGTAATGCATTCTACAGGACCTCGTTTGCCGGCACAGTCCAAAATCACCGACCTATGTTGATCGGCGAGCTGGCGGGCCGGTAAACGGGTGTTGTTTCAGCGTTTACGCACGGGACGGAGATGTAATGAGGGATCATGTAGTTCAGGAAATAGGAAAGGGGCAAACTGGATTTTTTGGTTTCCAGCCCGCCCCGCCAAATGAGTCGAATTGAAGGATAGACGATCATGGAACGGTCATGACTGGCGCAGGAAAAAGCTGTCTTTTGCTTGTACAACTGACAGGGAAACAGACACCCTGGACAATACATTGTGATGGTGTTGGAGGCGTTCTTGACTTTTCTGATTGGTGTACCTAATGCTGGTTATGTCATGTCGATACACCGTTGAGGAGACATTGCAGGACCCGGGCCTCGTCTGGGTCGTGCTGCCGGCACGGGCAAAATGTGCAGGCAAAATGCACAACATCAGCAAGTTTGCCTACCTGAAAATGACCTCGTATGCGCAACTGTGAATGTGAACCAAGAATGTGACTCTGGTATCGCAGCCATACTCTCCACATGTACAGTACCCTCACACTTTACTTTGCTGTGGTGCCGTAGGCAATTCATAAGAGAATCACTCAAGCTCGAGTTTCAACCGAATAGTGGCACTGTATGCCCACCAACTATTAAAGGTATTTTCTAGGTAGACCGATTCTTATTCGTACTTCTATTTAAATGCTTATCTCGCAAAGTATTTTGCACCTCTTCTGTACGCCAAACGCCACGACTCGTGAGTCGACACGCGATCCGATTGTGTTCGTGCCGTCTATAACATGCAAATCGCCGGCTAACTGATCCATTGGCTCTCTGCTGGTCATAGGCTTATCTCGGCCGGCTGGCTGCTGAGGCAGGTCATCGTTGCCGCCAACCCTCGGCTTTGTCGAAGTCTTTTCCCACGTAACGCTTTTCAATCTGATGAGGCTTCCTCGTCAGGAATTCGGACGCTGTCCGAGCGCATATCGACAGCCCGATAGGTCAGCCGAGAGGGATCACGACCTCCCAGTGACTATGCCTCTTTGAAAGGTGGTAGGAATTTCGAATCATCGCGTAGTGACCATTTTCCAGTGCCCCATCGACCCACTCACGGATTGACAAACCAAAGCCGAAGTAAGACACAAACTACCCTCTCTGATTAGACTAATCAGAAGAGAGTCCAGGGCCCCATCCTCTCAATTCTGCTGATCCGCCTTGTAAACCCTCAACCTCTTCCGGATGTTGGCCGCGGTCTGCTGCATGGGGTTCAGCTTAATATCCCTCGCCATCGCCGACGTGTCGTCTCCGTGCCGCGCCACCAGCCGCGCCAGCCACTCGCGCTCCTGCTGCGACTGGTGCCGCTTGTGCGCCTCGGTGGGCCGGCTGGCCTCGGCCTCGAGGAGGTCCACCACCTTCGTCGCCTTCGCGTCGGCGCTCTTCTCGGCCCCGCTCTCCTCCTCCTTGTTGTTGTTCCCCTCGTCGTCGGACTCGGACTCGACGTCGTTCAGCGGGTCGTTGAGCGGGTTGTCCTTGCGCAGCACCCGCACGATCTTGCCGTCCGCGTCGCGCTCCACCTTGACGCTCCGGAACGCGGCGCCGGTGCCGCTGGTGGGAGTCACGGCGAGGGGGTCCTGGGCGCCGCCGTTGGGCGCGGACACCTTTGTCGCCGGGTCGACGCCGCCGGTGGCCTTGCCGAGTTTTGCAGTGAGGCCGAGGCGGCGGTAATTTTGGGAGAGGGTTTCTTTCTTGTTCCTGTATGTCTCACTGGTCAGAAGCGGTCTTCGGGCCTGTTTGGAGGGCTCCTGCTCGTTGACTCGCCCAGGGATTTCGTGGACCTACCAGTTCTTTGCGATGAGGTTGTTGCCGAGGGGGTTGAGAGGCTTCTTGGGCCTGTTTGGTTGCCTGATTGTTGGTCTCGAAGACCGATTTTTGCGTTTCTGTAGATCTCGACCCATCTTGATGGTTTATCGCAGCTGTCGGCTTCGTGAAAGGGTTGGTTTCTATCGTAAAAACCTAATTGAACTGCTACTAGAGCGTTGAGGATGTCGCTGCAACCTTAGTCGCCCCCGGAAATTTTGAGGGCGATAAGGTCATCTTATCTTATCTTATCCACGCGCATGACAGTAACTCTTGGTGGGCTCTCAGGGACAGGCTTTAATTGTGTTCCCCTACTTGGATGAAGATCTTATTCTCAAATTTACCGTCTTTTGTCTACGGGGTAGAATTTTTCACAATTTGGCACCGGATCAAGTTCCTTATTCTGTTGAAGAGTTTTCGAACACCTCTTATCATGCTGAGAGTTGTCCTGCAACCCGTCACTACCGTCAACGCGTGCTTCCTCCAGGAGGTAATTGTATCTGACCATGGCTACCATGGCCGTCACCACTGAAATCCGAGGGTGTCTCTTTCACTCGGGTTCCAGACTCACTTGACAGGGTGTCCGAAATCTCACTACAGGACCACCATGCCTTCCTCTCACGACTACGGTGGACGTAGAAAGCTACAATTTGACATATGGATCCACCAAGTTGAGAATATGTGGCATTCAGGAGTTACATATCGTCAATACAGTACTTCACTGACCAATAATAAAATGCTAGGACCTGGGTCTAGGAGAGTCTGGTCTGACCGGGTAATCATAAATTGGGTGAGTAATTGCTTCATACCAATTTCATAATGACACTCTTCCGCCACTTTCATGCATGTGTCATTTCTGAGTCGATGAACGTGCCCCCTAATGTCAAAGGCAGTCAGGAACGACGTTTTTGAAGCGCGAAGCCCCCGTAGTGCCCTCATTTGAGTCTATGGAGGATACTCCTGCCAGACAAATACTCAAACCATGAATGGAGATGCTATATCTATTCCCTTATACTATTGGTATATCTTTAATACGCGAAAGAGGAGATTACACTGATTGCAAATAGAGAAACAGCCCTAGGAATCCATAACCCTGAGTAAATCCTCCAGTACACTCTTCCGATACTTGACCTGCGTACTCCCATGCGTCTCACCTTCCTTCATGTGCAGCTCCACCTTCGTATTTCCACCAGCCCTAAGCCGCTGCGCAGTCTCCTCGCCCGCCTTGGGCGAGACATTGGTGTCGTCTGTCCCGCACCACAATTGTACCGGCAGGTCAGCACGGATATCCTCTACGCGAAACCCCGGCTCCTTCGAAAGAACCCGGCTCTCGTCTAGGAAACCATCCCAGCCCTGGGCCACAGCCTCCCGTGCAGAGCAGAGGAAGAGCCGCACCATGTCTGGGTAGTCGGCGCGTCTCGCCGTCCAAGAGTCCGCCGGGTGGGATTTCTTGAGGTCGAAACTCTGCCGCAGGGCTTCCATCTTCTCGTCGTCCGAGAGATGCGGCTGCCATGCAGGGGAACGGGCGAAAATCCACCTCATCGCCCAGCGGAGATCCAGGTGCTTGTTTAAGAACACTATGGGCGCTGGCCAAGACTGGCTCATATCTGGTAGGCCCAGCCCCGTCACGATCGCAACTGCCCGAAGACTCGGCTTCGAGGCGGACGACGGCAGGGAGTGGGCACAAGCCAGGGCATAGGGACCTCCCCCGGACGTTCCCAATACGCCATACTCTCCAAGCTGGAGGTGCTCAGCGAGTGCCTCTACATCCTTCGCGTGATCAAGCACTTTCCTCTCCTTGAGTGGTCTCGGGTCTGGAGAGCTCAAGCCTATACCCGGGCGCTCGATGGCAATGATCCTTGCCCCGAGTTCCTTGGCGTCGGCATCGAGGAGAGCACTCTCCAGTCTCGAGCCGAGTATGCCGTGTAGAGAGATGATGGGCTTGCCGTTCGGGTGCCCGTACTGTGCGTACCCGATCTTCCTGCCGTCAGGGAGGGTGAGAGCGGCCGAGCCCTCCTTAGCGACGAGGTGGAGGCGGTATTGGTAGTCTTTTGGGGTCGGAAGAAGTAGCTCTGGAGTGTAGGTGAGTTTCTTCCAGGCGAACGGTGTGATGAGGAGGGCAGCGCAAGATGTGAGGATGACTGGCGTTCGATAGGATGGCGGTAGGCGGTGCCAAGAATTGCCTAGCACCCGAAATGCACGCTCTGTGGAAGTGCCGGCCATACTCAGATGTTTGATCAGCGGTTTACAGTGGAAGACTAGTTGAAGTTGATGGTGGGATCGTATGCAGACTCAACTGCGTCGCTGCCATAAGATGGAACTTCCATTAAATGCAGGACGAAGGTAAGCACGAGGCTGAGGAAGTTTTGATCGGGCTGACCTCAAGTGTCTCAGTGCCACTGATATTGTAAGCTGACGGAAGTCCTGATACGGCGTAATTCCTTCCGACTCATCTAGCGCGATCCTGCTTTCATTGATTCATACCTGAGTGGTTATAGCCCTTTTTGTCTTAATGCATGTATTTCAAGTTGCTGCTCTGATTGTCATCGATAAAATCTTCAGGAGGCCGATTCAGGCCACGAAATTTCTTGCAACAAAGGTTTCTTACATCATGCAACGCCGATCTACCAGCCGCACTTTTGAAATATTGTTTGTCGATGGTATGATTCTGAGTGATTCTGATCCCAGTGTGAATCATAAGTCACTGGCAGCTGATGCTCCCGGCGTCATGGGGCTGTGCGGAGTGGCGGCCCATGCTGAGTACCGTAAGACACAGGCAACAAATTGACTACGCATTCACATTATGATCTCTTGACTACTTGGACTTCTGTGTCTTTCTTTTGCCCAAAATTACTAGCTGATTCGTCTGCATGGATCGGGATCCCTTTGAACGTGACCTTGTCATATAATAGGGAGGCCAGTGCCCCTCAGGGGCTTTTCTGGGCTGAAGTACCAGCAACGATACTTATGCAAGTTGGGAGGCCTTCTTGAGAGAAGGCTTTGTATGTGAGAGTCTTCAACCGTGTATAATAAGCCACCCGAAACTGGTTTCTCGAAATGGCCCCAAGTATTCTTAGTCAAGTAAAGAGGTTTCCCAAAAGGCCTTTCTACCTGATATTAATAGCCTATGTACCAGTGTAACTAGGGACGCTTATATTACAAAATAATTGTAGGCCTGGCTAGAACTCTCTACTGCTACCAGGCTAAATCAAAATGAAGGTATCCAAGTCTTCCCGATGGTTCAAAAAAAAAATCCCGCTCTGGTACGTAACTGAGCAGCTCAGAAGAGTCCACCGGCACTCTCAAGCCTTCTTCAACAAGGGTATATCTTCCCCCATGCGTGGGCCGGACCAGAGCTCATGTGTGAACAAAGACAACAATTACGTCTCCATCCCTCGCGTGAAGCGGAAACTGCCAACTCCAAAAGTTAACTTCGATGTTTGGTTCATCGTCATCACTGCCAGTTCCGGTTTGATTGAACGACGTTTGTTGCTCACTAGGCTCGTTTCGCTCACCACCAGTTTCTGTGTCGTCCAAATTTGCTCCATCATCGGCTGTAGGCCGCTCATCAGGACACCCTTGACATGACATAAAGACCTGACTGGTTTGTGAAATTTATCATCACATTTTTCAAATTCCTTCCCAAGAGGGCACGGCAGTGCCACCCAAATTCGTGACGGGTGCCCCCCAGAGTCAACAACAAGGTGACCCAATGCTTTCCCACGCATCGCAAGCGTGTCAGGAACCGTCACATCCTGTTCGGTCCATCGCCAATCTTTCCGCGCAGACATCCGGGATTTCTGCGAGCTGCCTCCTTCCAAGGAGTAATGGTCCAAATTAAGCTCTTCGGGCCCAAATAATCTGAGCCAGCTAGGGGGCGATGGATAAGCTGAGAACATGGAGAAAAGAATGGACTTCGTTTCCTGGTCCTCCACTCCGCAATTGTTGCTAGGCACGGAGAGCGAGGACAACCGCTCAATAGCCACGTAGAAGTGTCTCATCTCGTTCATGCGTATCTTCAACGCACGTAGCACTGCGGCCTGGAGACCGACAGAGTAGTCCACCGGGACTTGTTGCGGAGAAATGGCTATTTTTTTATTATGGGTCAGGCCCCATGAAGCGCTCGAGATGGCGTCCGCCATCGCTGTAAGCGAGTACACCCGGTTGACAGCGATCGAAACATCAAAGCCCCGGGAAATAGTCTCCACGAGAAACACGAGTAGGAGCTCCGTCTGTGTGCGCCGTGTTTTAATGCGGCCAGCGGGGTCATTTACGAGCAACCGCAGTTCGTGAAGGACTTTGGTAAAGGGCAATGATTCTATGAAGAAGGCTGGTTCGTCGTCCTCTGTGTCAAAGCCAAAAATTTCGGAAACAGAAGCACGACGAGGTCGCTTCCTAAGCCGCTCCGAGACCGTCGGGTCTTCCTTGCCTGCCAGAAGGGCAGAACGGGTGTTCCAAAGCGCGCTGCGAACGTACGGGATCACGTTGAAGAACGCATCGTACGATAAAACTGACCGGCCACATAGGAACTTGACATTGGCTGCGGCTGCGAGCTCCTGAATAATCCAGGTCCGTCTTATCCAAGCGCGCCCCAAGATGTCAGCAATCCCGTCCAAAGCCATAGATACGAGTCCCAGGGTGTCGGCGCCGGCCCTTTCGTCGTCCAATGGTGGGTTGTCTCGAAGGTCGTCGAGAAATTCATCCACGTATATGTTGATATCAATACCTTTATATACCCTCCGCATTAAAACATTTCTCACCCCTTGAGGGAATATACGGTTCCTATCGCCCTGCCAAATCGTGTCGTAAACGTTGAGGATGTCGGCACCCAAACAGGTGCCCGGCCCTGCTGGTTCGAGCCACACAAGGACGGTGCTTGCTTTCCGATAGATGTGGAACATGTTGCGGACTTGGCGCTCCTTTTCAGCCTCGTCGTACTGGTTTATACATAAAGCATCGATCCAGCTACTATTGTTAGCAGTCCACTGGTGACCGGGCGAGTGAAGTCGTGGGTACTCTCTGCCAGCGGTGCGTGCAAACAGAGAGCACGACTCTCAGTGGAAGGCAGCTGGTTACTTACAGCCAACGGGCGCTGTGAGAGTTCCGCAGGTGCACGAGCGCCGCATGCAGGCTGGCCGTGACGCTGAAGTCGAGGCCGTTTCATCGGATGGCGTGGCTGAGGACGGGTGAGTCCCACGTGTACGAGAGAGCCTCGTAAAGAACGACCTCGCCAGAGCCCACGAGGCCTAAGCCTTCCAGGTGCGGTATGGCGGCGGTTTCCAGCTGTACCTCAACGATGTCTTCTTCGCCGTGCTCGCGATGCACAAGGGCCAGGCGAAGAGCTCGGGCTTCCCAAGGTCTGAGGGGCTCGCTGTAGATGGTGGAGGCTGCAAGACGCCTTTGTGAGTCAGAGAGGCTTGTGGCAGACATTCCTGTCAGGGTTAAGCAAGACCTGGCCAGTAGTGAGTGACCAAGAGCGGATGGGCAATTGCGAAAAGCTAGATGAACTATTGCAAGGTCCTCTTACCGGCTCGTCAGCTTCAAACTTTTCCGCTTTAGAAGCCCTGTCACGAACTTGAGAGTGGATTGGCTCTGTGAGGGGAGCTCCACAAGTAACATACCAACAGTTTGACAGACATCCTATAACGCTCTATTCAACATCATCTTTTAGCATTATACACTTGTTATATTGATTTTAGCTCCCAGCCCCCTCTATGGTGGATTCTTCAAGGTGGTTTTGTGAGCTGCTCTGGTAGCGTTTTGACGGAGCCCCCGGTATGTGTGTATAAATTGACACGGCTTGGCTACTGCTGCAAATCAACGTGACGGCCTAAAAAGACAGTGATAACCAATCTGCCCACATTGGCTATTCAGCAGTATTTAAGAGCCATACCGTCACATAAATTGTCTTTAAGCCCGTCCCTATTTCCTCTTCTGGAAAGGATTAAGCCGAGTCATCGCATTTTCCTTCAATTGCGTCTACCCTCTCGGCGCCGCAGGAGTTCGGGGGCTCCGCAAACCGTCGGGAAGTCAATTTCCAGATTACTCAGGTTACACACCATGAACCGCATCTAGAATGTTGTCGACTTGTGAGGCGGTGTGACGGCGGCATCGATGGAACCAGTTGTTGCACAGCACCCTGCGGGCGGCGCTTGGAGGCTCACCTGCTGACTGTAGCACAAGATGACGGGAGGATGCGCCAATTTCCAAAAGGGGTGGCTAGGAGGTATATGTCAGATATGTAATGAGTGCGCCGCTGTGCTGACGGCAGCACCAACTTTGAGATTGGGGCACTTGACATGGTGGGAGCCGCACATGGCGGCCGGTCCGCTATTGTCTTGCCAAGGCCGAAGGTGAGCAGCAAAGCACGGGCCGACTGCACATGTCTAGCCACCGACTTCTCGTCGGATCCTTCATGGAGTCGATTCCAAATGGTTACCTGGATGGATGAAGTACGACGAAAAGACGGCCAGAAAACAAAAAGTGTTGGCTGCGGTTCTCTATGTCAGTTGTATCTTGACCAGACAGGCCTACTGGTGTTCTGTCTGTCCCACCGGCCTGGGTTCTGAAAGCGTCGATTGCCGAAGTGGGCCGCCGCCGCCGGACCGGATCGGCGATCAAGGCGGGACCCCGGCCAGTGGAGCCTGAACATCTCCCGAGGCTCTTTCAGCGTGCCCAGGTGCAAGCCCAAGGCATGTCTCCCGTCCTGGCAATTCCACTTCTCATGCACCCCGCGAAGATCAAGACACCAAGACCGAGACCCCCCACGAACCGTGACGCGGGCGCGGTTGAGAATTATTCAATAACCTCGATAGCCGCCAGGCCTCTGGTTCGGCATTTCCCTTTCGGGCATGGCCCGATGAGGCTCGTCGAGTTGCAATGGAGGCGTTCTCGCGACACAACCATCATAGGATGCAGTCTTATGCACATCGTACCTGCTTCTGAGGCTCAACGCGACGAGGTATGACTCGCCAGCGTGCGAACCGGCAGGCAGGCGGCAGGCAGACGAGATTACGGCTGGTTGGTAGCTGGACCTTATTATACGCCAGGACGCCACCCTGCCTTAGTGCTCGGAGGGATTCGAGTCCTACCATCCGCTCCGTGGTTGGCGAATGTGTCCTCACCGAGAAGCCGGCAGGCAGAGACGAAACGAAACCGGCCTCGAGGACAGATGGGAAAGAGTCACTCGCCCGGTGCGCCACGGAAGACGCATAATGCAGGTACGATTCCGCCGAACCCTGGCGATCTGCTGGGTGAGTCCAATGGGCAGGTGGACAGGATCGTGTCTCTGGGAGGGCAGCTCGAGGGCAGGTTCGCATCCTGCATTTTGACACCCGCACTGTGACGAAGCTGGCCGGAGGGTGCAACCTTGAGTCAGAATACGACGCCTCTCGCGGACGGCTTGCGCGGAAACAAGAGATAAAGCGGCACCCTTGGGAGGTGGTGATGGTGTGCTGCCCGGTCATGTGGTGTTGTGGTTAGTGAGTGATGATCATCGGCCTCATGCCTGCCGGGAGAGTTAGGCAAAGCAGGGAACGCCACGGGCGCTGGGGGGGGGAGGGTGTGCTAGCCACGACGGAGCTCTCTTGTCTCACATCATCACACAGCTGCACCGGCACCAAGCTGCAACTATCTACCTGCATCTGCACCTAACCTGCACCCTGCGAGTCCTCACTCGGCTCTCGTCTCGCTCGTTCCACTCTGCCACCCGGGGCCAGAAGCCTATCACGGGGTTTTGTCATACGCGCAATTGGCGAGGCCGCTCCACCCCAGCTGCCGCACCCGACAGCTTATCAAGCCATCAGATAAACCTGCCGTCGCCCGTGCTCGTCACCGTCGTCAGTGTCCCATCATGCACCCGGCCTAATGAGGCCTGCAGGAAGGAACTACAAGGTCCGCGCCCTGCGACGTCGTAGTATCAAACCTATCGCTGCCCAGGTGGAGCCTGCCGGCGACAACATCCCCCACGATGCACGATGCACAACGCCGTATTGGGCCGAGTCGCCCTTTCATGCGCCTCCTCCAAATCCACCACTGTCTCACGCTTTCCGAGGCCGACGGGGGCCCCAGCCGTGATGATTTCACACTCACACGCACGCCCACGGCAGGCGCAGCTGGGAGGTGATTCATCTCGCTGCATCTCGCTGCATCCGCCGCTCCCATTGGTGAGGCCCACGTGGGAGGCCCAGGCCGCCCCGCAAAAAGATTTGAGACCTTTGGCCAGCTGAGAGGCTTCGCCCAGCCGGCTCTGGAATGTGAAGAGCAATATCGGCTGGCCGGTGACCACCACCCTCTCGCTTCCCAGCCGCGCCCAGGGTCCCAGCCCTCGCAGCCAGACCCAAGGCTTTCCGCTTTGGGAAGGGTGGTGACTTCACTAAACTCGCTAGGTAATCAGCACTGTGTCTCTTGGCTGGGGTGTGGGGTCCACTATTGCGACCTACACCCGACGTATTCTAAGTCCTACTGATGCCTGTGACGGGCGTGGGTTGGTGTGGGTGGTGTGCGCGTTCGCGTGGCTTGAGTATCAAACACCCAACAACACCCCAAGCATCTTGGTATATATTCCCATTCGGTCCCCCGTCCGAGTTCACTCTCTTTTGTCCTTTTTTTTTTGTCTGTCTCCTTTTACACTTCCTCTATCTTGGCAACCACAGGACGTCTTTCATCCTGTGTCACTTATTCGAGGGGAGGAACTGTAGCCTCATCATATCTGACTTCTCACGGTCGCTTCTGACAAGTCAAGTGAGCCGGCGTGGCCGGCGGTAGACGTCCGCGTTCCTTAGGGACGGTTGGCACTTTGCCTTATTTTTCCCCTCTTCCCTTTTCAGTTGCCTTGTCACACTGGTTGCCTGTAGCTGGCAAGACAGTGACTGGCCAAGCCCAACAAGCCGGCGGCATTTCATCCATGACTCCTCGAACACAAAAAGTGCCAGCTTCCTCAACACCCTCATACATCCATTCCGGGCGTATCACTTCAAACACCCCCACAATGCCAGCAGCAAGAATGGCTCACCGGGTCTCGCGGCGAGACTCTTGGCCGCCGACCATGATGCGTCTGCACCCAAGCATCGAGGCCGAGGACACGGCTATGGATATTGATTCCATCCACGACGAGCTATCCCTCGAGGATGACGACCCCATCAACTACTTCCTGACACCCACGCCCCTCCTAGACGACGGCGATACGGACGACGACATGGACTCGATGGACCTGGAAATGGACATGTTCGATGCCGGCATCGAGGACCCTGACCACCCCCAGCCAACCATCCGGAGCATCAGCCCGTCCGACCTGACCGGACCCAGCCGGCCACCTTCGTCGCTGCCCAAGATGCTTCCCCTGCCCATCCGATCCCCGACACCTCCCAAGGCGAGAGCCAACTCGAGGTCTCCGCCATCCAGGAACTCGCCCGAGGCCCTGACACCGACCACGGAGCACGACGATGATGACGACGACGAGGATTACGTCCGCTTCACCCCGAGCGGCACGCTCGCCCCGTTCAGCCTCTACCACAACTTCGCAAGCCCCAAATCCAAGGGTGCCAGCCGCAAGGCCGCCGCCGCCGCCGCCAAGGTCAAGGCTCAGGGGTCACTGGACAAGAACGACAGGGTGGGCATGATGATGGCCCACGGGCCCTCGACCTCCTCCGCCAACCTCCTACTCCCGCCCGACGCGTTCCACGTAGGCCGACCACCTACGGCGCCGACCACGCGCGGCAGGTCAACCACCGCAGCCGGTGCGAGGGGCCGGCCACGACTGGTCCAGCGGCCGCGCAGCTGGTCCGGCCCCACGCACGCGGGGTCCCTTGGGGAGAACAACCGCCTGTCGCCGCGCGCGTGGCGCGAGCCCAGCCCCGACGTCTGGTCAATCGAGGAGGACCCCGAGGCGGAGATGATGAGCGAGTTTGGCGAGGGGAGCGTCGAGGTCGACACCCTCGGCCACAAGAGCGAGGCGATGATCCCCGGTGTCGACAAGGCGAGCAAGAAGGTGCGCTTCGCGCTGCCTGTCACGGAGATCCCTTGAGGCGGTAGTGGTCGGGTTGGTGGGTAGGGCCGTTACATTTCTGGTTGCCAGGGATTCCTTACCCGAGGAGGTACACAATGGACTCACGTCCTTGCATTGGGACGGCGCGGCGGGAGATTTCATGGTTTAGGTTCATTCTTGGGTCTCGGTCTTGCATTTTCACATACGGAGCACGAGCCGCAAACACGGATGGTCCGCTCTCATCGTCATCACTATCATCATCTCATATCGGAGGAAGCATTATTCGGGGTCACGGTTTCATTTCTGGGAGCATACATCGGTTCCCTTCTTACAACTGCATAACTAGATTGATTGCTCACGCAACATATCGTGGAGGAACGTAACTGGGAGTAATACTTTTGCGAATAAATATACAACATCCAGGACTGCCGCATTTAGGCGCTCAAATCTTTCTCTCCCTCTGCTTGCTAGTACTCGGTCTACTTAACACGCACTTCTCAAGCATCCTCCTTTCTACTCTCCATATCACAAACTTCTTTTACGGGTTTAAACCTCTTCTACTGATACTTTAATTGAAGTCGCCACTCCGAGACTGGAATTGTGATCCCATGATCACACCGCCCCCTTGCGTACGGTTGTCTCGGCCCCATGAGCAGCACTAATTTCCGCTATCTCTCAGCCTTAAGAATTAAGATATCCCTCGATGATCTTTAGATGAAGGCCTTTTCTCAAAAGGGAAAGGGACTTTTAGCCTCAAATCAGGTTACCAACTCAGCTGACTGCCACCTCTTTAGTAGTTAGCCTCCGTCCGTCTGCATTCTGAGAAACTTTCCCAGATCGGGACCCGACAGGGATTGTCCAATGCCGAAACCTCGACACCCACACGAAGCAAGACTGGCTTTCAGGGAGCAAGCCAAATAGATAGCGCTGACCATCTTTCCGCCAAGCTCAGCCTCCTTCGCTGCGCCTGTGGCCATGGAGCGCTAGATATCACGTACCCTGGTCGATAAATTTCACCAGAACTCACGCCACAAAACTTTTGGCAGGTGTTAACTTCCGGAGCTAATCTGACTTCTTGGTTTTGATGATTGACTTTGGTTGGATTCAATAGCTGCTATCTAATTCGCTGTGTTCTCGCTCGTTCTCCAATCAACTTACTGACAAGTGTCAATCTGAATAATCCCAAGTTCTTGCAGCTTCGCTCTCTCTTCTCATGTGACCGTAAGTGCGCCAAACATGTCCGCCGCGTTGGATTGCGACGGCATACATTGGCGCCCACAGAAGGGAGGGGGGGGGAGGGAGGAAGGCCGGATCTCATTCTCTCAGCACACTCTGCATGTGACAGTAGACCCGCACCCAGTGACTAGAGTACGCCATCACTCTGGACCTGCTGAAAACATAGAGTACGGAACAATGACAGGAAATTGCAAATGTGTAAGCGTGGACTATCTCGTGGACCATGGCGGAGAGGACGTCATTAAAGGCCACTGGCTCGGGCTTCACGCTGGCATGGGAAGGGTGTCTCAAGCTGAATTGCATACGGACACGATCCTCTTCGTGATCCCATCTGTAATGCCTCTCCGGCCTCGTCGCGCTCAGATACTCAGCTTCGATCCACACGTTTATCTTGTGCGAGGTGGGGCCCCCTCCCGGACGTGAGACGGGCTGAGCAAGAAGGTTTGTCTATTATGGCAGCAACTGGGTCAGCAACCTGCTATGTGGTTTGATCTTATTTCTGCTGGGGGAATAGTACCATGAAGAGTTGTGGTGCGAGGCGATCGGTCTTGGTCTGGACCGCCAGAACTTCTGGGATGCGATCGAGCCTGGGCTCCGGCATGATGGTGGAATAGTGGCCCTGTCTCAGTACATTCGAGTCTCCTTGGAATGTGGTCGTCTGTGCGCCTGGTGTACAAATTTCTTGCTCGAATTCGGCAACGTGGCTTCGACTTGGACCGTTGAGGCTTGCTGTGATGACACTCCGAGGATTCGGACAAGTATGATCCATTGGGTCGTTTGTGGGCTTGGTGATGGCACTGAGAGTGGTGCGGAGAAGGATAGAAAACATGAGATAGGTGCTCTTCATGATGATGATGTTCACAGGTCCTATTTCGTACAATACAAGGTTGACTGCTGGTGTAGGTGAAAGGCTAAGATCTGGGGTGATTTGAAATTTGGTCTGCGATGCTGGATGTTTGGGTTTCTGTCATCTCTACAAACGGACGAGGAATGGGAACCCCCTTTCAGACGGTAAGACTGACTCTTTCTGGTGTTAGCATGGAAAGAGCGTCTCATCGTCAAGCGCCTGCTCAGTAAACTGTATCTACCTACAGCAGGTAGGTCCGCAGGTAGACACCTAAACAACCAATCCAAGAGATATACACGGATCACGTTGACTACGACTAACGGCGAGGCGCTCATGGCATTTTACCATCTCCGAGGTACATAACACCTTGACTTCAAATGCTCCATAAGACTTTGTCGATCAATGTGGACACACCTCCCAAGTCGTCATACGCTCAAGACTCATATCCTTGACAATGCCCGGTTGCTGCATGTTGTCATGCCTGCCTAGGTAGCGCTGGGTTCTGATGATATTCAAGATTCGCTCTTACCTCACAACCTTCAGTGTTGTGCTGATAAGCGCTTCCAGTTACGGCTCTCTGCTACTTCCTCATATCACAGTCAGGCCCAACAGGCTCCTACCAAGACAATTATCAATAACGGACCATGTGGGAACAAAGTTTTGTGTTGCTGTAATATGTATTTTCCACCTTCATTCAGAGGCGATGCCACAACTCCGCTGCCACCTCTATATGCGAGATTGCCTGCTTGAGATGCGTGAGACATTCACCGGGTATCCATCACGGAGGATATCTTAACCTCCATGCAAGTGACTATAGCATATTGTAGATGCACTATCAAAACAACCTGTACAATTACAATGGTATAGCCGCACAAGGACGCAACACATCAGACGTGAGTAAATCGGGGTGGAAGCTGATGCATGGGCGCTGCCTTCCAAGGTTGGCCGCCTAGCCCGCCCTCTCCTTCTCTACCGCCCAGACCTCCTGCCGCCGTGGCCTCCTTTGCCCCCACTCGCGCGGCCTCAGCTACCAGCGCCACCTGCAACGTGTATTTGAAGGACAGGCTGCGGGATCCCTGATCCACCCTGGAGACCTGGTGGGCCCTGTGGCCCTGGTACAGCAGGGGGGCCAGCTAGAGAGGAACCAGAGGGCCTGACCCAATATGTTGGTCAACCTCTAGGCTCTCTGTGCTTCGGTGGCTTTACGCTGACATGAAGCAGCGTCTGCGCAGTTCACGGCTTGAATTGGAAAGCCTTCGACACCTTCGCATGGGAAGCTCTAGAGGCCGCGAAATGTGGCTCCGCGACTTTTTGCCCAAGCCACGAGGGCTTCACCCTGAACTCACACGGCTCCGCGTCGTGACGTATGATTATAGCTCCTTGGTACGAGCAACAAGAACATAACTGGACTCGACGAATGGTCTCTAGGGCTCCCCCAGAAGGTTTCGGCGGCCCGCAGATCACCATGGGTAACTTAGACTCTCCCCTCTGCCGCTCACCTTAGTTATTCGAATAGACACTGACCACAAGGGGCGAGTGTAGGAACGTTCTCATCCTATCATATTCGTGTGTCACTCTCTCGGCGGAATTGTGGCGAGGCAGGTATACTTGTTTTTGGCAGGGCACCAATTGGAATGACAGTAGCTTGAGAAACAACATTAACCTCGTTGGCGACGTAGGCGATGATCAGATTGGAAGAGTTTCCGGCCGAGGGACTGAAACTGCAGAATTGCGGCCTCCTGCTTCTGAGCACTCCTCACTCAGGGACCGTGCAGGCGGACTGGAAGGACTTCTGGCTCCCGATCGCAAAAGCAGGCGAAGTGAGCCGCGGCCAAGTCTTTGTCCAATTGCTCAGCTCATTCAACTAGGCATCAGTCTATGCACAGGAGCAATTCGCTGTTTATCAAAACTGATGTTCATTTAGGGTCTGTAGTGCTTGCCAAACGAACGCTGTTAAAATGTGTAAATAATCCCAGGACACATGAAATTCCTTGAGAAGCAAAGATAGGCTTGAATGGAGGAGCGCATTGCTACTCGCGGACTATTTGGCGTAAATCAACTCAACAGATCTGAAGGGAAACAGCCTTATGTGAGCCTTTCTATCTCAGGAGGCGGATTAGATGTCGTCTTCACATCAGTAGAGCCACTACTCTGGTGTGCAAACATATCCATCCTTGCCGGCCAATGCCATAGCCACGGATCTTGCAAAGCCCACGGCCAGCATACAGTATTTGTGGCCGTCGCCAGCTCCGAGTGACCTCCACGAATTCGCTTCACAGTATGTTAAAGACTGTTCATTCCATAGATTCGTGCCTAACGAGGCTTTTTCAAATCAACAGAGACTCTTAAACGCGATCTATCTCGAATACCTCTAGGGCCGCTACATTGGAATCTGTCGCCGTGCGAGGATTAGTTCACTGGGCTAAATATGGACTCCACTGGCCCAGCCACGCTTAATCAACGAACACAAATGTATCAGCAGCGCGGCCGCAACACAGAACTTGGTTGATTACCACGATGGTATCGCCGTTCGTAGCCAGACCTCGCATTTGAGTAAGCCAGCAACTTTCTTTTCCATGTCAACGCCTAGCTATCTTGAACAGCTATATTATCAAGCACGAATGTGTAAGGTGGATATCAGGCCTCTATGGACCTTTTCCCCAACAGATTTCGTCCTTTCAGCGCCGTCATTACGGTATGGCGAGATGGATATCAACACTGTTGAGTCCTCTCGCTGGCTGCCAGCCAGGTGAAGCACCCTCCGTGCTCACATGCTTCCCAGTCTCCCAGGATCTCGGGTAGCAGTCTGATCTCGGTTCGTCAGCATGGAGTCAACGACAGCAGCCTTCCGCTTCGAGTCACCTAGCCCATTGTCCTCGTCATGAAAGTTGGCCCTGTAGAATCTCGAGACTTGTGCCTCGCCTTTTACTTGCTTCAACTTCTACTGGAGTCTTAAACAACATTTATCTTCTGCAACTTGAGCACAATCCATCGCGCAGGTCTCTCTCCGAATGACCCGACCTTTTAAGCGACTGAAGAGGATCTGGAATGCACCGGAGTCTTTTCATCATCGCAAAAGAATCTCCTCCTCATTCAGTGCCCCTTCTCCCACCAATTCCAATGCCTCCCCATCCATATATCCGTGTACATAGGCTGTCCCTACAAGGCTGTATGTTTTGACGCCATCGTGACTTCCTAGTCTGCGCAATACCAAGGGCACTTTTGCTCCCTCGACGGAAACGATCGTATCTCCTGCCATTGTATCATGAACCATCGTGTACAGGCCATTATCCGTCACCGAGAACGTCCAGGTCTTGTAATTGCGGCACCACATCGTCGATACCGTTTTTGGCATACTTTCCCAGAGTCCGATCAAAGTCTCAGTGGACACCTCATCGTCTCCACTCGTAAATAAGTACTTGCGAGGTTCTTTTGTATCCATAGGCCTTTCGTGGGCTGAGTCCGATGCTGAGCCTCCGAGCTTGTCATTTAAAAGTCCAAGGATACTTTTGAAAGCAACATCAGTTCGTAATATCTCTTGCTGTGCCAGTCGTTTGATAGGATAGGCACCGCAATCCATGACCAGCGTGCGCCAATAGGCTCGGATGGCAGCTTCTGTAGTTCTCCTATATTGGATCTCCCCCTCCAATATGTCGACTCCGAGTTTAGACGTCTCAAGCCACTCGTACGGTGCACCAAGTACGGACAATACTCGGGCTTTGCTATCGGAAGACCCATCTACCAGCCACTTGCGAAGTTCTTCGACCGAATCTAAGGTGTACCGACTGGGTTGCGTGGTGTCGCTACCGCACAAGCAACCGAGGACCACTGCCTTGACGGGCAAGAACTGGTTGTTGATGGGATGACAAGGGCGGTTGAGATATGCCCGACCAGCTGCATAAATTCCGCGCTGGCCGAAAAGAATTGCCTTGTGTGCGTCAGAATAGACGTGGGCAGAAAAGTCAGGCACCCAGCTGGGTAGCTCGTGCGGGTTCTTGGAGCGAGAACGAGCCATCCAGGCCGTTTGACAGAGGATATCGAGATTTTGCAGGGCGTTGATGAGTGACACCGCTGTATCCATGAAGACTTGCGCAGCTGATTTAGTGTAATCAACGACAATGCCGTGCTGGTCTGTAACTAAGCCCAGGACGCCGTACACACAGTCTCTCGGGTCGGTAGCCCCATTTTGCTGGAATCGGGCGAGGACGTCCAGGAGATTCGACGTGTAGTTTCCGTCGCAGAGAGCTCGCCGTTGATCATGCACCCTCACAGAACCCGAAAAGAAGAGATCAAGAGCCCTGCCGCCGCCTCGATGGCCAAAGACGGCATGGAACGCGTCAGCGTAAGGTCTCTCCCCGAGGAACGCGCCCACCACAGCCCAATCTAGTTCATGAGGACCCGCCACCAACCTCACCTGCGGCGCACATGCAAGTTCCTGCATCGTCCAGATACGGTACCAGATGTCCGTGTAGCCGAAGGCCGCGATGAGTGCTTCTTGTTCCTCAACACTCAGCAGGAAAGCCCCAGGTACAGTGTTCCGACTGTGTGCATCTGATGGCCCATCACGCATCTTGGCCAAGGTCTCGGCATCCTTGAAACTGATTCTCTTCATTAGCTCGAAGGCTCTGTGGAGTTGAGCAATCCGTGCCGGAAGCCATGATACGTTTTGTGCCGTCAGCATCCAGGCAAGATCGATCGTGCAACGGGCGTAGATGTGTTTCATCAGGAGGACCTGTTGGCTGCGCTCCACGAGGTCGTGTTGATTGATGCATAGCGCGTCGACCCAGAGTGTGCGCTCGACAGACGGGCGCCTCAGATGGCGCATAGCCATCTCAAGATTCGGAGTGATGAAGTACGGCTCATCGTCCAGAGTGATCTCCGCAGTAAACTCCTTCTCTCCCCATACGTACGACAGGGCCTCGTATCCGTCAGCATCGCCGTAGAGAGGGCGATGAACCAGTCGGCACTCCAGCGGGGCATCGAAGCTTGCTGAAGGCAGCAGCTTCAGCACTCGAATCTCGGGCAAGTGTGGATCGAGAGCTGTATAGATTGTGCTCAAGCCACGCGGCGAAGAGGCTCTAGGTAAGCCGCTCACTTGTGCCATTTTGTGTCGTCACTTTCCACGTAGGATACGGTTAATGTCAAGACATGCATTACTGGACGCAAAGGACTTGCATGCAGGATGCAAGATGCAGACAAAACCGGGACCGATTGCCCTTCATACCCACAGGAACGTTTGTTGAGAGCCGCTCCGTCCCTTGCAAATGCATCCTCAAGGGTCCGCCCCACTCATTCCGAAAGTAAGCTAAATGAAGGTAGACTACCGAGATGGTAACTGGGCGAGCCACACTAGTTATGTGAAGCTCAAGTAAACACTCTTCATGTATACATCTTATTCTTCTGTACCAAAGATCGAATAGTCATGCTATATCACAGTGTTGCGCCTTCTAATCACCTACTGCAAAATCAGTGTTTTTACTCAGATACGGTATGTACTTGGCGTAAAGGAAGGAAGGATTGTTGCACATTGTTGCACATTGTTGCACATACCCATGTTTACGTTGGGGGATTACATAAGCCTGTTTGTCCCCTCACCAGGCTGGTCATGCCAGCTCAGACACAGCTTCAAACACAGTCGACAACAGTTTCATGTTCTTTGACTGTGTCGTGACTGATTAATTCACAACGTACGGGGCAAGAAGGCTGAAATCTGCGGAAAGCAGAAGCTCACCTGACGTGTACGTGACTCCCACATCCAGGATCATCTACCTAGGTACGGAGGCCCCTCACCAGCTGTTGTCCTGCCCTGCGATGGATATATTCTTAACTAATCACTGCAGGTTGAAGGCAATCCCCTGAACTTGAGCATCGATCTGTCCTTGGAAGCAACACAGAGGCACTAATTCAGGTTGGGGGACCAAAGGACGACCATCAACGAGGTGAAGCCAACAGACAGTCGGGAGACTTGCTCGGCCAGCACTTGAGAGGTACCGAATTCCCCTACGGCCGAAGATACCAGTCTTCACAATGGGCGTACTCGAAATGGAGAAAACGATGCCACTGCGCCTCATCACTTTCAACATCCGTTACGCCACCACGTCCCCCCGCCCTGACGAGGAGCTTTGGGAGGTTCGGCGCCCCAAGCTCTGCACCCAGATCCGCTTCAACACAGCCGGCCGCTCCGCGTTCATCTCCTTCCAGGAGGCCCTCGCCGGCCAGGTAGACGACATCCAGGAGGAACTGGGGCCCTCCTGGGCCCACATCGGGGTCGGGCGGGACGACGGCAAGGCGGCGGGGGAGTTCTCGCCCGTCTTCTACCAGACGGACACGTGGAAATGCGAGCGCAGCAAGACGTACTGGCTCAGCCCGACGCCGGAAAAGCCGTCGACGGGGTGGGATGCAGTCCTCCCGCGGATCGTCACCATGGGCCAGTTCGAGCACAGGCAGAACGGCGCGAGGGTTGTGGTGCTAAGCACGCACTTTGATCACATTGGGCTCAAGGCAAGGGAGGAGAGCGCGAAGCTGATCCTGAAGCTGGAGGACTCGTGGGTCGGAGAGTTCAGCCCGTCCGGGAAGGGCAAGCCGCCGGTATTCCTTGGGGGCGATTTCAACAGCACGCCGGAGGACAAGGCGTACCAGACCATGACGGCGCCGGGGACCGGGATGACGGATATATCGACTCTGATCCCGGAGGAGAGGCGATATGGGAACGCGTTGACTTACACTTCTTTCAACGAGCCCGAATACGAGCCGTCGAGGATCGACTTCCTCTTCGTCAAGGACACGGCAGACATCAACTTCCTTACATACGGGGTCTTGGCCAATCGGTTTGACGATGGCGTGTTTCTCTCTGATCACCGCGCGGTGATGGCAGACGTGGAGATCCCGGTCAAAGGACAACCGCCCTCTATGTGAGCCTCTCCATAGGGACTTCTGTTGTAGGGGATCACGACTCGCGCAAAACAATATGTTGCGTGGTTGTTGCACAGGCAAACGCAGGCCTACCTTCCCCTCTCCCTGGACGTTCCGAGGTGACGTACTCACTAGGGGAGTCACATGCGGATGCAGTGGTCTTGGGTACGGGAGCAGAGTTGAATGCATACAATGCCTTGACTCCTGCAGTATTGTCCAATATGTCGTGATTGTCACCCCAGGACCTGGTTCTGGAACGCCCTGGGCGGAAGTAAGAGACAACATCAATGCACGAACGGCCGCCTGGCCTGCAGTGCCCAGGGATGATTCTTAGAGCCTCATCATATGTCCTCATCTTAAGCATGTTCCTCTAGATCATTCTAGCGCCACCGATCTGGCGCGAAGATCTCATGCAGGTGTGGTGTCGCCCGCGATGAGAAAGGGCGGTGTGGAGTTTGGAGGACGGGCAGTAGTACGCAAACCATCACACACTGCACCATTTCATCCAAACCTACGACTGGCCAGTCATGTCTTTCCATAATGATCATTCTCTGTGAGGGAGAAAGGGGCGGCTCATTTCCCCGTGCATGAGACTATCTCCGAGGTCACCCTGCGACCCGGTTGCTTACTTACGAAGGGGCAGATAGAGACGCCTTGACGGCAATCAGGCGAGAACGTGTACTCTGTGCTCATGCTGGCTGCCAAAGAAAAGAACAAAACAACCCGCAATCTCATTTGAGCCGTCATCATGATACAAAACCTTGCTTTCAGGACAGGCTGCTCTGGACATACCACGGAGACGCCGGGCATGTCGTGGTTTGACGGGCAGCACAACGGCAACCCGCATCTGTGGGGCTTTGTTCCGATCATGCGACCTGTGGAAGCACGGTGGATAATACGCAGGCCTGTGAAGACGGACAAAGTGTTTTTGTCCATGTCGTCACAGGTGTCATGGAGGTGTGCAGCTAACTTGCTGCCATTGGAGCTCCGAACCGTTCTGCCGGGCCATGCCAGCAAAATCATCCTCGGCCTCTACCGGAAGGGACAATAATCATCGACCATGCGGTTGCAGGTTGCATTCCATGCCGCATTGCCTGCAGGAGGTCCAGTGAAACCCCCGACGGCTGAGCCACCTGTAGACCCTTCTGACTTGCAGTCGAGGTTGCACCCAGCCATGACGCAGGGAGAGAGAGTGCTGCCGGATGTGTCGTTGTGGAGGCTGCGGGACGCGGGGGATGGCATTGGATCGGGCCCGTGACAGGAGGCACAAATACGGCCGCTGGTGGCATGCAGCATATCGTGTGCTGTATACGATGCGCAAGCTCTCGTTGTTCAGATGCGGCAGGTTGAGCTGTCCACAGTGCTGAGCGCTCTTGATGGGGACCCTCCACCGCCTAAAGCTCATATTTGCAGTGACAGCAAAGACACATTTTGCGAGTGAATGTTGAATGCTAGAGAGGCTGTACAGAGCTCACCAGACTTCAACAGCCGGGTTCCTTCATGTTTGTGGTACGATCATGGCTCAAGTGCCGAAGGTGATGATGCGTGAAGGTAAATGCTAAAGTCAGCATTTGATCGTCGCGGATCTGGAAAAGAAAGCGTCGTCAATTGCTGACATAGTACCGCCTGTTATTGGTGCCACTGCCAGGATTGGCAAGAAGTCTATCGCGAAAGTCGACGAACCAGGCTGGGTGGGTAGCGAATTGCTGCGAAACCTTGTCTTTCTCACTTCCGATATGAGCCGTAGCATGGCATGTTCATGTGTCTGTCTGCTTAGGTCTGACACGACTGCTGCAGTTCCCCAAGAGTGCGAACGACTGGCGATCGTTGGCTAAGGAGTCGTCCTGCACGCGGTTGCATGAGGTACGAAATTTCTGCATCGTGGGGGAAACAGCTCCAATGGCAGTGTAAGCAAGCTGCAGGGCGGCGTCATTCGACATGAGAGCAGGATCGTTCGTGTCCTCTTCTGGCCATGGTCTTCCCCCTGCCCACGGAGTTTTAGTTGAGCCTCATCGTCAAGCCCGACTTTTGCCGCTGCCACCCAGGAATGGAGGGAAACGCACCGAAGGGAACAGGGCCTAGGCCACGCCATTTGAGAACAGGGTGGGATGCAGACTGCAGAGTAGGCCGCCGGCCTGTCCTCTGCCGCCCATTCACGCGTCGTCCTCGGCACGACACATCGCTTCCATGGACGAGTTTTTGCTTACTCTATTGGACGTTTTACTTAACGCCAGACTTCTGCCTTAAGACTCGGGCTATTCTGTTGGCTGTAGGGGGCGCCTGTCATGCACACGCCACCCGCGTGTTCTCAATAGGCCTCGACCATCCTGTCGCGCATGCAAGTTTAGACGGGCTCTGGGTCCAGTGGGTGAGCAGGGCCAGGAGGCAAGCGGGCCTGAAGTTGGGGCCTGACGATAAGCAGCGGGCAGGGTGCATGGAGTTGCATCTGCACAAAGTCGTCGCCGCGATCCTGTGACTGAGATCCCGGGGATGCTCGTTGTTTCCGGGCTCCACATCCCGGACTTCTGGATCTTTGCTCCATCATGCCATGCCTGCGGCAGGGGCCAGGGTTTGTGAGGACAGCCCCAGCGCAGCCCCAGAGACTTGCAGAGCCTTGGAGAATGTCCGTAGCTTCCACGTCGTGCGGAAGACGGACAGCCGGGGATGGGAAGTTCGCGACAACAAGGACGTGCTAATAAGCAGGAACATGTGTGTCTGTCGGTTGCCTCGTCAGTTTCCGGCATCACTCAAGCACAGGCACGGGTTGGTCTGATAAATACACAGTAAATGTCGAAGAAGGGGGGCGCGGCAGAGAAACAGCCTACTAGAAGGTCGCACCAAGCTTCTGGCAGCAGTGTGGCATCGCGCCTCGCTGCATCTGAGTATCTGGCACCCGGCCAACCGTTCCCGCCTCCTGCTGTAGGTCTCACGTTGCACCTCTTCCATTCGTTGTCCTTCAGCCCTGATATTCCCCCCCTGGAGGGGCGTGTGCGGTGGTGTTGACGGGTGACGGGGACCAAGACTTTCGAGGCGCACACCCACTCCCTCTGTGGCCCACACCCAGCGCCCACTTTTGACTCGCCTTGTTTCCCCACCATGTCCTCCACAACATGCACTTGTCATCCCTGCTGGCCTGCCATTTTCTGTCTCCCACACCCTCCCCAGGGAAAAAGACACAGACGGACAGGCACAGAGAGCGTTGCATCGAGCGCACAATAAAACTCGCCAGTAGCCGCCCCGGTCGTTTCCACCCGACATCTTTTTTAATATTCCCCAGACTGTCCCGTTGCTCTTGTGTTGACTGCGACTTCAACACCGACCGCTATCGATCTACTACCTGCTCATTATCCTCGTTGTTCGGGTACTGAGCCACTCCAGCTGTTGCCGTCCAGCGTCCTGCGAGCTCTTTACCAAGGTTCCCACACGGCTCCACTCGGATGACCCAACCGTCTTTGGCTCGTTGTCCCGTCCCGACTCGGCCTAACGATTACTCACACCGGAGCCGCACTGCCCCAGCGATTGAGCCAACACCACCGAGACAAGCAGTGAATGTAAACAACAAAGTGCTGCTAGGCCCGACGCGATACGAGATCCATCCATGACTCGACCAGGGATACCTTAATCACTCTATACCGGTACAACCTGTCACCAACCATGACGACCAGCGCTGAGCGGGCATACATGGAGGACGCTGATGATGATGGAAATCCTATCGACGACACAAGGACATATGTCTCCGTCGTGCCGCCTGGCAGCAAGGAGGCAGCCAACGTCTCGCGGACGAGGAACCGAACCCTGACCAGGGGGTCGTCGTCGTCGCCAAACCCAACCCACCTCCATACCGACTCCGACTCTACCGCCCAGCCTCGCAGCCCACTCAGGCAGGACTCCAGGAAGCCCAAGACCAAATCTCGGGACAAGGAAAGGCCGTCGAGCAAGAAAACGGTCACACATGCTCCTGTCAGGCCCACTGCAAAGTCGTCCAAGACCCTGCCCAACCTTCACACGTCTGCAACAAGAAGGTCGCAGGAGCAGTCCTTCTACGGCATCAGTCCTACGGCGACGAGTCCAATCATGACTCCTGCCGCCACCTCGTCACGTCCGAGGGCATACACGGCAAATCAACGGCCAAACAGCTATTATGGTACACCGTCGAAGCCGCCGCCGTCCAACGCAAGGTTCTGGCAACACCCCAATCCCGTCCTGGGTACATCCTTTCCTCCTCAGGCGCCCTACCCACCACCAAGTGCCCCACAGTTTCATTCTCCCTTCCCGCCGCCGCCGCAGCAGTTTGCTCAGTCGCCGGTAGACTACCTCACTAGCCAGGATGCTCTGGCAGCCCGCTTCGACCCGCATCGGCCGCGGTCAGCCATGGGACGTCATGTCATTGAGTACAGCCCGGAGTACGATGACCATGAGGAAGGTGGCGTTCTCATCCGGCGGCCGTCCTTGACCAGGAGAAGATCCACGAGGCAAGATCCGGACCGCATTCGCATGCCTCCCCCACCGCGGCCCAGCTCAATGCGCCCACAGTTGACATCGTCTTTTGCACCCCCGGCTTTGAAGAGGCAATCGATTGGATCCGTTGGCTCATTGTACGATGATGAGTCTCTCGATGAAGACTCTCTCTATAGTAGTGCATCCCCTGCCGAGCGATATCCTCGCCGCCCTCGTCGTCCGAGCATCGACTCCACCACGATGTACGACACAGGGCACGGCTATGCTGAGGTGGCGGGCAGGATAAGTCGACGAAACTCCCATTACGGAGCGCGCAGGCAATCGACAGAGCGAGAAGTCGAGGACAAAGTCAAGGCGGCGCAACAGTACCAGGAGGATGTGGACGGCCCAGTGAACATCCTGACAGCCGATACTCTCAAGCGAATCAGTAAGACCCCAAGCAAGAGCACCAAAAGCTCGGGCAGCAAGGGAGAAAGCGGCTACGGGCGCTCCGCGGCCTCGAGGAACAGCATGGACCCGGACGACATGACCATTTTCGTCAAGGGCATGGGTTCCCTGACCATAGGCAACGCGCAGCTGGACATTAGGGACGGGGCCGAGATTGCCATCCGCACCAACGGCAGCGAGAGGAACTCACGCGGCGGCAGTGACAATGCCTCCACGGCATACGTCGACGACAGCCGCACAACGAGGTTCGAGCGGCCCCAGGCACGCATTCGCGCGGGCTCGCGGGCAGGGTCACACTCGCGGGGCTTCGCGCACCTCACACCACCGGCTCCTCATCCTCCCCAACCCGCGCCCCATCCACAAGTGGACTACTACGGAAACCCGTATTTGCCGATGCCGCACGCACCGTACTCCCCCTACACTTACAATATCTGACGGGGCACGTGGACAACGACGGTACATATGACGCACACGATAAGAACGATGATGATGACGACGACGATGATGACGATGAAAGATTGATGACCACCACCGGGATTATGCATGATTTGACTTTGCTGTTTTACAGGTCTTCTCAACCCGGCCTGATGATTTGAGATCGATTGGACGATTTAAGCGAGCGATGGTTTCTGACATTTATAATTATGGGCTGCGATGTCCAGGACACACCTCTTCTCACTCATCCGGCCCCGGCCGACTCGTGTCGGCGGACCACGCCGGGTTTCCACCTTTTCATCGGGACAGCGATTTCTTCTTCTTTTGTTTTCCTTGCCTGGGAAAAGAGCGCAAAAAGGTTGCTGAGCGGAGAGAGATACCCTTCCCGTTTTGTCATACACCGTTTTCGCCTTGTATTCTCGGGGACCAACTTTTTTCGTGTCCTTGCTATTTTTTTGTGTCTTCTGTACACTGGATGTGTATCCCCAAAGTGCTCATGTGGGCGGGCGACCGCGCTCTGTTCGAGCCTGGCTTGTGTATACATGTACGAGGGGGGCACTGGGAAGCGGGTTTTACTGCGCTGGCCGGGGACTTGGGCGCAGGGGAGACAGATTTTACCTACACTGGTCACCTGTTTGATGTTGCTGTGCCATCATCAGCGGTCTTTTTCTCCACATATATCACATTTCCATTTAGGGCTTTTTGAATTCTGCCAATCCTGATACATCTCCATCCTCAGTCTACTGTGAGTCTACACGGGGCAATGGTCATCTTTCCAGATCGGCACGAATACCAGCACAAGCGGTGGCGCGGACATGGGTTTGTGTATTTTCACGGCATATTATCTGGAGGCTAAGGATATCCTGTGCCGCCTTGCATGGCCAGGCCAAGTCGAGGGACGTCCTGAATTGAGGCCGTCCGGACGATGTCTCTTGAGATGTGTTATGATATACCAGATATATTATATATCACTTTCTCGGACTACCTATTCATATTCGCGACACGTACCAAGGACAGGGTCCCACTCCGGCTTGGAAGCACGCTTACACAGACTGATCATGCTCATGCAAGAGTGGCACCGGTACCGTAGAGTGGCTGGCTCGTGCCGGATCCGTCTCCCCGTGTATCCGCCCGCGCAGCTCCGTCTCTGCTGCGGGACCCACCGATGTCGTGCATTTATTTACCTCTGCTCTAGGCCCCACGATGGAGGTAACCCGAAACAAGAAGGTTGTGTTTCTGGAAGACATCCCTGAGCTTCGGGGGGTTTCGTCCGGAGTGCAAGGGTGGTATTGCAAGTGTACCTATCTTCACTACATATGTACTGTAGTCCCAGGAACAGCCCAGCCGGGGTTTCGCCATCTCTGCTCCCCGATTCATTCTGCGAGGGATGGCTTTCCGATCTGGGTAGTCGTTCCCCCAGCCCGGCGGGAGCGCGGATCCCAGTGACCGGAAATTGGGACGAGCAGCGGAGCTCCGCTGGGTTTTTCTTTTTCCCAGATACCTGGGTACGATACCGGGCCTGTTCCTAACCTGGACAAATGCTGTTGGAATCCTCGGCGCCACGAAGGGCTGGTTGACACAGGCCTGAAACAAGCTGTATCTCGCTCGTGTTGGGCAGACTGGGTTGTGTTGGTGTTATTTTGCTGGTAGGTGATTGGGGGGTTTTGTGTTGTACGGTACAACGGTACATGTGGCAGCATTGTGTCGAGTAAACCCCAGGGGGGAGGTGAGCCATTTTATTTCGAGAATGCCATGCCACATGTCCGCAGCTCACTCGGCGCCTCTCGAGGGGCCGCGCACCAATAACGGCGCCTGTAGGTCTGGAGCTGAGCTGGCTGACTGACTCTCTATTTGCCCACTGGAGAGCTCTCCGGCAGCAGTCTCGTCTGTTGTTACTCATGTCACGTCTCGAGTCTCACAGGGTTTGGAGCGGTTGGGCGATTGATAATGCGACCCCCCTCCCCCTTCCACTGATGTTGCGAGGTGGGAAAGGGGTTCTCGCTGGGCTGGGCTCACTCTTGAGTCGAGCGGTTGTTCGGGTCGGGCCCCCCCCCCCATTCCGAGCTGTCAGGGTGGGAAACGTGGGGGCCGAATGGGTGAATGGGCACGGTAGTCAGTCAGTGCGTGTTGGCTCGCCAATACCCGAGGCGATGACGTCGGTTGTTGACAGTCTCCATCAACAACCATAGGGCTGTCTGTCTCAACAGGCACACACCCTAGCACGGTGGTGAATTGTTGGATGCAGCAGGATCTTATCAAGGATGCAGGCATTTATTCATCAGCATGGGCTGTGCGCTGAACTAATAAATGTAAACAAGGCTGTCAGTCTGTCCATCTTGGAAGGAGCGTTGCTGCGGCAGGGGCAGGGGTGGCCTGTCCCAACCACCGCTTTTCCCCAGCCATCGCGTTTCCACAGGAACAAAACCACCCGCCCACAGCAACCACGTCTCACACGCTGCACACAGTATTGCACCTCCAGAGACCACTTACCTCTGTCACCGTTTGTCTATCTACAACGTATCGATTCTTCAATCGGTCGGTGACCATACTCATCCGTCGACGACCCATCTACCTCACAGTTTGTCACGAAGACAAACATCAACATACGACGACGAGAAGCACATCCTCTGTTTGTGCTGAACGACTCTACAGCGCCGTCGACCTTGGCTGGTCTGCCAGCTAATACCAGCCAGAGTCCATTCATATGTCAACGGTCCCATTCCACACCTACATTCCAGTGAAGCGGGCCTACTTCCACTAAAGACAACATGGCGCCAGCGTTTGCTGTCTACGCCCGCTCACTTCTGAACCACGCCTTGCCCACCAACGTCGAGGCCCGCAATCCAGACGAGCTCCATGATGGCCTCTCAAAACTCGGCCCCATCGCTGCTCGGTCACTCCTTCTAGCCCGCGACGATGCACCTGCACGGCCCGACCCCGAGGCTGGCATCATTCACCCTGAACAGTTTAACAACAAGGTCCTGTTTGTCCTGTTCGGTCTGCTAGGGGCCGCCTTCATCGTCGTTGGCATCTGGTTCTTCTTCTGGGCCAAGAATGGCGGCTTCTACTTCAAGGAGAACGACTGGGACGACTACAAGTCCACCGTGCTGCGTCGCAAGGGTCCCAACGGCACCACTCTGTCAGGCGCCACCACCGAGACCGACCTCGGCGGCGGCAGTGTGTACAAGGACGTCGATGACGGTAGCACCGAGGACGCCACCACTGTCGTCAGCGGCACAACTGGCATTACTGGCGGTGTGAGCGACTACGCCGGGCGGGAGAAGAAGCGCAGGAGACGCGAGCAGAAGGAGCGTGACAGGGAAAGGCGTCGCGAAGAGAAGCGCCGTGAGAAGGAGGAGCTGAAGCGGAGCAAGGAGCGCAAGCGCAGCCGCAAAGTTGCCGAGGAGGGCGGGGTCGTCGACGAGGAGGCCGAGGCCGAGGCCGAGCAGTATCTCCGCAACTACCGGCACGAGAAGCCCGCGCGCGTGGGCGGCATCAACAAGGAGAGCGACTCGAGCCAGTGGGACGGCTCGACGAACCCGACCGAGTCCTCAAGGGGCGGCTACACCGAGAGCAGCGTCACCTCGGAGCTCATGCAGGACCGCGAGCGCACGCCGACCCACACCCCGGAGAAGCCCAAGAAGTCCAGCGGCATCCGCAAGGTCTACTCGACCGCCGACAAGCGCGACTCGCGCGAGGCGGAGCGCATCCGGGCCGAGGCCAAGAAGCTGCAGGAGAGGGGCCGCGCCGCCGCCTCTTCCGCGGCCGGGGCGTCCTCGTCTCACCGGCGCAACTTCTCCTGGCAGCAGAACAACCGCGTCGACGAGGACACGCCCATGGCGCCGAGCACCTACGGCCCTAGCGACGACGTCGAGTCTAGGATCCCGGGCAGCTGGGCTGAGAGTGACGTCGGCAGCGAGGTCGGCACCAAGGCGTACCGCCACGTCATCCCAGGGCTGTCCGACTTGGGTGCCGGCTCGTCCGTCGGCGGGTCGGATGTGAGGGATTACGCTGAGGAGAAGAGGAAGAAGCGGGGCGGTGCCGGGTACAGGAGGGAGAGGTAGGCACTCTCGCTATTGCGGTATGTCATGGGCGCCCCTTCGGAGCAGCCAGGGCCGCTGCAGGGCAACGATGGGATATCTTTGTGATGGATGCGAATGAGACTTTACGAGGGAATGCACAAAGGATTCAACCTGCCATAGATGCTCTTTTTGTTCTTGGAGGGCATGGTGAGGGATTGAATCGGTATGTGTGATGAGGGCAAACGATACGGAAGAGAGCTGGGCTACCAAGGCGGCTTTTACGAAGGGCTGGTACATTCTCCTTTGTGTAGTCGGGTGAACCAACCTGGCTTGGGTATACAACATTCACGGCGTTTGTCGACCGGGAAATTGAGCAGCATTGTCAATATAATGTAAAGGATTCACAAAGATAAGACCAATATCTGAGTCTTCTTAATCAAGATATAACTCAGTGTTTGTAGCATGCCTCTCTTTTGACTTGGCGAGCTACTCAATGTCTTGCCATGAAAGTCGCTTTTAAATGGAGGGAGGACGAGCCTCCACTGCGGTTACTTGTGGCCTGCCCGCCCCAATTCTGCAACAGGATTCGGTGGATGCATTCCCGGGTGGACCGGAGGGTGTCTCACTGTCTTCAGGGCAGCCGTGTGGAAGCCCTGACCGAATCAAACCTTAGGAGTGCAGGTCATAGCGGCAGCTTGCCGAGACCCAGGGGTTGACAGGTTGACTGTAAACACCATGAGTTTGACGTCTTGAATTCAATTTCGCACCCCGCACAACTGCTGCACCTTTGCAATTCTCGACGAGCCTACAATTATTCATCCAGATCCACCCGCGAGAGTCTCATTCGAAGCACCTAGAGTCCATAAGCAATGGACCCTGAGATAGATCACGACCTGGACGTCGAAGGGGACGTGCTCCTAGTGCTTCAGAACCCCAATGAGCCATTCGCTGTCTGGGGTGAGAAAAAAAAGCTTGGGAGCACTCACGACCAGAGCCCCAGGGCACCGAGAGTGAGAGGACCCAAGATTATTTACTCCAAGACCCTGCCTACCGGCTAGGTTATCACAGTACAGTCGAGACTGCGCCGGGTGCGCCGGAACCGCCAGAATCGCCAGAACGAGGCGAGCCTCGGCGGAAGAAACGCAAGAGGAATCCTGCAGGTGTCGCCGGCGGATGCTCTGAAGTACGGTTTCGGCTTTCCTCAAGGCACTTGATCTTAGCCTCTTCCTATTTCAGAGCCATGCTGACCGGGCCATGGGAGGAAAACTCGTCGCGATCTGGCTCAATGTACACCACCAGTGCAAGCGACTGGGACGAGGAATCTTTCACTATCCTGATGAACATGATCCATGGCCACAGCGAGAGGGTCCCCAGATCGTTGACCCTGGAGTTGCTTGCCAAGATTGCCGTCTTGGTTGACTACTACAAGTGTCACAAGATTGTAAAATTCTACTCCGACACATGGATCGAAGAAATCTTGGGTGAAACTGGGCTTCCTCGGAAGTACTCCAGGGATCTCATCCTGTGGCTTTTCATTTCCTGCGTCTTTGCCCAACACGGGATATTTCACACCTTGACACTCCTGGCGTTGCGGCAGACCCGAGGACCTGTTCGAACGCTAGGCCTCCCATTCCCTGATGGCTTAATAGGTTTGTGGTCGACCCTGCTAGCAGATCCGCCCTCGTTTCTGACGCTGAGTAATCACAGAGAGAATGGACGACACGAGAATGGCAACCATCGAGGTCATAATAGGCCATTACCATGATCTGGTGGGGTATCTCGGTACTCGAGATTGCTGCGATGGTTACCATTGTAGCTCGATTCTGCTGGGGCAACTCGTGAGGGAGATGATGGCCCAGGGCATATTCAGTCCCCGACCCGGCCGCCCCTTACTTGGCTTCAGCGTGAGAGAGGCCATCCGGATGACCCTTGAAATCGAATCCCCAAACTGGAATGCCCTTGGCGGTTCTTCTTCATCTCATCTATGCAGTCTAGGGGATTTCTTTAATCATTCTATGAATCTTTTGCAGACCAAGCTTAAAGGCTTGGATTTGGACAATTTCATCGGCCAAAGCCGAGGTCGTCTGTACGTCTCCCACGCCGTACATGCTCTGCGAGGCGGAAGTCTTGACACAGGGATTGCCGAGGACGAGTGGAGATGATTCGGACTCCATCTATACCAGAACTCCACAAAGGTCCAAAGCCATAAAACCACAGGCAGGACTGGGCAAGATTTGTTGACGGAGACATCGGGCTCATTGAATTGAATTCAAGATAACCTGATAACCTGGTCAGACCTGCTTCGCTCTCACCAAGTACTGTGAAGCCCATCAGCTGGACAATATGTCATCTGGGACAATAAGAGCATATGAAATCGGCTAAAACTATGGTTATGATACTCAATCTATACCACCGGCTCTAAATCATACATCGTAGTTGAATTTGATACGGACAATCGCACCTGCAAAAACGGAGGGTGTACCGGTACATCACTCCCGCCATAGCTACAGCCAAACAGAGCACATGACCCAGGTCTAATTTGCACACCCATACCCAAACACCCACACCTCATACCTATACCTAATACCCATACCTCACATCCATACCTATTTCCTTTCATTCTTAGGCCAGCCTACTCTTTAAAACCATATAATTTAATGTACATTTTGAGCCTCTGTGCTGTAAAGTCGAAGTTACGTCACAGCATGTGAATTAGGAGTGCAAAACAGGTGCGAGTATTAGTTTAGTGCTAGCGATGTATAGGTGTACCCTCCGGTTTCATAGGTGCAAATCTCTGGTTTCTTTTAATTCTGAATTTACGCTACTCGAATGATTCATGTCATGTTGCATGATCAAATATGCCTAGATCTGAGTCAACAGATTATTGTTGATAGGGCTTCTTCTGCCCTCTAACTTGGGGGATTTCATATGTCAGAAACTTAGGAAGTGCTTTCAAAGAAACCTGACTGCAGCCCACCGTCCCGTTGTCGAGGAAGAAACGGTCGAGCAATGTTTCAAGAGTGACTGCATCCTGCACCAATCCGATTCGCTTCTCCAGCATGCCCCGGATGCGCATTGGCATGCCGTCAAAGAGTTCCTTCCAGAAACTTCTTTCCGCAACCTCGAATTCGTCAGGCATCCAGAACTCGCCCCCGGTATATTCGCCAGCGAGGGTGTGGATGCGGCCGAATCCAGCGCCGAAAGGCAGTGAGGAAGACAATTCCCAGTCGATCAACGCGGTGACGTCGCGGTTGTCGTCAATAAGTACATTGACGTCGGTGAGGTCGCAATGGGCGACCCACAGGGGTAGCTGCACCAATTCGTCGAGCTTGTCGGCAAAGCCATGGAGAGTGCCTTTGAATGGCTGTGTCTCCGGCAGCGGCGACGCCAGGATTGCGTTCAGATGCGGACGAATCGTCTTGCCCACAGCCTCGTTGCTATTTTACGCGAGATACCCCTTTGAAAAGACGCGACCGAGAGACTTGTTGACCGCAATGCGCCCTTCAGCACCGCGGCCAGCGACTCCTTGGTGCCACATCTTGCCTGGCATGCGTGGGAATGAGTATGCACAGGTACCTTCTTCCTCCAGCTCCTTGCTTTCGAGAGCTCTGGCGTCGGGGACAAATGAACCCAGAGCGCCCTTTGCCGCCTTGAAAGCGTTGACGTCAAGCGGTTCGGTGCGGAATTGCACCACTACCTCACGAGCGTCTGCCAGCGTCACAAACATGGTCCTGCTGAACATTCCTTGCATTGGGGGCTTGTCGAAACGCTTCGCGACACTATTCAAGTGCTCGATTACCAATTTCTTGATCCATTTGACTTGCTTTGCTGGTGTGTCGAGCAACTTGGGCAGGTCTTTGTCAGAGGCGACCATAGGCATCCTGAGTATCAGGGGAGGTGTATAAACAGAGTTGACGACCAGCTTCCTCTGAGATTCGAAGTGTTGCATTTTGTACTATTTGAAAGTACAGAATTTATACGCGACCTGTCTCATTGAAAGTGCCCTGAGGTTACACTGGGTGCTGTGGACGGCCTGAAAGGATTGTATCCGGTTGGTTCAATTCACTAGCCAACTGTAAAGTCGCTGCGTCTAACAACCAACAGTGTGGCTCTGGGACGAATCACAGCCATACGAGAATGCAATGAGGAAAGGGAAAACTTGGTGGAGAGAACATGTGAGACGCAGAAAGTCATGCGCGAGTCCACAATTATAGTACTTCAAAATGATGAGCTCTGCCCCCTTGACTGATTTCTTGTTCAGGGGTACGATTCCGTGATCCTGGTCTGTTGCATACAGAAGCTACACATAGCTTCACCATGATGTTGCGTAGTTTTTGATTCATGGTAGTTTCGGAAATAGGTATAGTGACGTGTAATTAGATATCTCAATGTCCCATCTGCCCCAACTACTGAGGCGCTGTTCACATCAATTGCTATCAGGGTTTTCTCTGTCCCCTCTCTGAATGTGTGCAGCTGGTCATCAATGCACAGCATAGAGGCCGTACCCGTGCACATTCCTAAGCCTGTGGTACCAGGAGCTTCTCGGTGGTGTTAAGAGGCCCGGGTGAGATCGTGGCTTCGAACATAGATCGGAAACGCTGTCTAGGAGAGCTGGCGACATTCTGGGCAGCAGAAGTGACATTCCACACGATATATGCAAGCTCGCCCTTGCACACGGGAAGTTTGGCATGGGCCTGCTGAAGCGTTACTTACCATAATGTGGACGCAGCTATTATGCTATATGGGTCTTTGAATTCAGCTCAGAATGCTGGTAGCATAGACTCGAGAGAGTGTGGTGTATGTCTCAACGCCCCGGAGGTCCCAGCAGCGGACTGGGATAATAATGGTCCAGGAGTGGTGTGCCTTGTACTTGAGCAGTAATAAATAATACATGTATGGATGCGTGCTACCCTGTCCCATAAGCATCAACCTAAGCTCCACTAGTAGCCGGAGATATGATACCAGTGGTGGTGATTGTTGGCAACTGGGGACTATATCGTGGGTGAGAATTCGAGCTTGACCGCCTGGTGAGGATGAGAGCCAGGTGTGGCCACCACGCGAGACGCACCTGCCCGTAATCGGGCCAAGTCCAGGTGATGGTCCCGCGCCAGAACCAGAAGTCAGACTCCGGTAATTGGTTATAAGACACCTGACTTTGAACAAAAATCACGGCCCGTCGACGAGGCTGTGTGCTGTGCAGGAGGGTGCAAGGTCGTGGGTGCGAGAGAAAAGAAGTATATCTCTTGCAGCAAAGCTGATGTTCCAGTGTTGCTTTGGTTCCTACATACCCCGTCGGCCTCGGTCTGCTTGAGCGCTCACTCGATTCATCGGCTGCAGAAGACGAAGGCAGCCGGCCGCTGTCTCGGCTGTCATGTGCACTCTGACACAGGCTGGCAAAGGGCAATTGAGATGCTCGAAATTTGTTTACATTGAGATCTGCGGCCGTCAATTGCCATGTGAAATGAGCAGGGTGTAAGGTGACAGGCCGGGAGGCATAAGCTTAAATGTATTATTAGCAAAGGGAGGCGGCTCAATGGACAGGCACCATGGCGCTTCCTCCCTGCTGTGCACAGCATCTAGGACTCTGATTGAGCGGCAGGAGAAACAAGATCAAAGCATATGTAAGACGGCGGTTCAGCCGGTGAGGTCGTTGATGGGCTGGCTTTTGGAACACGATGGAGGGAGGTTAATTATAGGCGCGGGCGGGCCTCGGTGGTCCAGGGCTGAATAGCTCTGCACCGGGCCAACTCCCACTTCCATCACTGCCGTATCCATGTGTGGAACGCAGCACAGCTCAGCCAGTGTACACGACTCACGAAACAGGCTGCGGCTGATGAAACCTGGCCGTGGAAGCCGTCCAGCTTGTCGAGGCCGTGGTCGTCAGACCCGCAGCTAGGGCGGTGGGGGGTTCATGCGGGCAGAAACGGGTGCGAGGGAGGACAGCCCACAGCGTGATCCGGGCATGAACTGCGCGGGTACTAGGAAGTATGGGCTGTGGGGATAGTTGTATGACGGCGCATGAGTGTGAGTTGTCATTGCTCCCTGATATTAGATGCCCTGTAGCGTGCATGCTTGTGTAGTCTAACGGGCAGACACGTGCCATGATGCCTTTCTAGTAGTCTTGACACCCAGACAAGGCGAGCAAGGTGGGCGTGTGCAATGTAAGGGAGCTCGAGCTGATCAAGCTGATGTCTCGAGATCCACCTCGCAGGAGGAGCGCGTCACTGCCTTCTTGGCACACCACCCTGAAGTATCCAGCGGCTGCATCCTGATAGTGCTGATGTGCCCCGTCTCGGCTTGTCCCTAACAGCGGGACCAGACGGGGACACGGAACGGAAGTGGCGGCCCACCAGGACAGGGCAAGGGCGTTTCTGAGTCTGAAGCAGGCTCCTCCTTGGCCACTGGACCTGTCCCAGACACCCAGACGCCAGCAGTGCGGTGGCTCACCCGCAGTCAAAGACAAGGACCGCAGTCAAATCATGACCCACCCGCCTATCCGTATCCAACCTGGGCAGACAGACACAGACTGCCTCTCCAACTCTGGAACCCTCCCCAACTCTCTCCTCGCCATCACCCTCACATCCACACCCACTCCCCCGCCGATATCTTTGTAATGCGGAACGCCTTCATTTCATTGCCTGTGTCTTCTCTTCTCGCTGCCCTAAGATACCCAAGCCTCACTTTTTCTCTTTGTGACGAGCGACTTGCTGCCGTTCTTGATCCGTAACACCCTCGATCTCAACCTCATCCTCAGATTCAGACTCGGACTCCACTCTCCTTCGCCGTTGCTGCTGCGCTAGCCTGCAGCTGAAGTCCCTCTGATTCCAGACCCTGCCGCACCAATCCTGCCTGGGCACCCAGCCAACCAAGCAGCCGGCCAAGCCCACAAGAGCCCCAGTGCCCCAGTGTCCCAGCGCCAGCGGGCAGAGCCATAGCCAGAACAACCGAACCGACCGACCGACCGACGCATCACACTTTGACAACAAGCGCACCACGCCACTCCCTCTCACACGATCCATCTCTTTCTGCAACTACGACTGTGTCAATTTTGTTTTCATTTCCACCGTCGACGCCGGCAGCCCGCCAAGCACCGATTGTTTGCTCCTCCTCGCACCTTGTCCCTCCTGCATAGCGAGTCTATTATCGAATGGTTGCGTCACGGCGGCGACGCCACCCTTGAAGCAACTTCTCGGGACCCGATCAACCACGAACCCAATTCACACCTTGATCCGATTGCCGTCGCACGAACAGAAATAATCTCAAGATGCCGCCCAGTCGCTCACCAGACGCCCTCAATGGCGTTCTTATCGGCCTGCTCTCGTCTCTCGGCTCCGCCGTGCTGATCGGTTTCATCTTCGTGATCATCTACTTCTTCAAGTACACAAATTCTGGCCGCATCCTGCTCGACCGGATCGGAAGGCCCGGCGAATACGATGATGAGCAGGCTTTTGCAAAGGAGGAGGCTGAGGCGCTGGAGGTCATGGATGATATGCAGCGAACAGAGTACCTTAGGGCCAAAGGTGCGTTGCACCATTTCTAATCTCTCGCAAGTGGGCCGCCCATGCTAACAGCAGGACAGCATTCATCACGGCCAACCCCCCGGAGTCCGTCCAAACCGACATTTCCCTTTCGCAGTATCTGGCCATACAAGAGAAGGGTGTTTCAGCGTGGGAGTTCGAGCCGGAACTCGAGATCGCCAACTGCTTTGTCGAGGGCCGCACGGAGATAGAGTTCTTCGACTCCGAATGTACTGTCATGACGAACCTGCCCGTCCCGAAACAGAACGAGGTGTATTATTGGGAGGCCAAGGTGTACGAGAAACCCGAGGCGACCCTCGTTGCTATCGGGATGGCCACCAAGCCGTATCCGCTATTCAGGCTACCAGGTATGCGCTTTGAGGCAATGTTCCTCGCGAACACCAGTTCATGAATGCTAACCTTGTGTGACAGGCTTCCACAAGCACTCGGCAGCCTACTTCTCAAACGGTTTCAGGCGTCTCAATCAGCCATTCAACCACACTCCTTACGGGCCTCAGATCGTTCAAGGCGATGTCATCGGCTGCGGATACCGTCCTCGAACAGGTTGCGTCTTCTTCACTCGGAACGGCAAGAAGCTGGACGATGTGTGCCACGGAATGAAGAACCAGAATTTCTTCCCCGCTGTTGGCGCCAACGGACCCGCAACCGTCCACGTCAACTTTGGCCAAGCTGGATTTGTTTTCATCGAAGCTAATGTGAAGAAATGGGGTCTGGCCCCAATGACTGGTTCGCTGGCTCCTCCACCCCCGTACGGTTCCGAAGCCGGCAGCATCTTGCTGGAGGCTGGCAGGAAGGATAGTTACACTGGGTCGCAAGCCCAGGGTCAGGGCACCAACCCATCAGTTCAGACATACTTCAGGCCACACCATCAGTCAGGTCTCGAGCCTCAACATGGTCACGGCCGAACGCGGTCTGGAAACTTTAGGGTGCTTTCTCCGACAAGTCCCGGCCCTGCTCGGAGTCCCACTGACATCTCGCTCGCCCAGCTGGTGCCCAACGATGACGGCGGCGAGCCTAGCAGTGCTGCTGCCGGTACTGCTGGAGGAACCACGGTACATCCCGCGGCCGGGCTGGGCCTACAGGAGCCGAATCAACCGCCACCTGACTACAGCAGCCCTCCATCATCGGATGCTGGGAGCCGACGCAACAGTTCCGAAAGCGAGCATACACCCTTGATACGTATTTCGAGGAGTAGAGGGGCATCGTCAGTAACTGTGCCGGCGCGCAGTAGGAGCAACACGGCCCAGCCGGACGGGCCTCCGATCCCGAGTTACAGTGATGCTCTGCGACAAGGAGCTGGGCGTGATCGCAGTGATAGCGCTAGATCCACACGATGAACGAATCGTCATGCTACAGGGGCCGCCACGTTAGGTCCCTGCGCTCCGTGGAGACCAAGACGTCGCTGAAGCCTGACTTTAAGTGGCGATGTTCCCACTCAAGTCTTTTACATAACTAAGAGCAATCAGCAAAAGCAAACAAGAACGTTTGGGGAGACAAAGAGCATTGGAAATACCCAGAGTCAACAATTCACAGTTGAACAATTACTTTGATGAGCTTTGAAAGGCGGCAAAAGCCAGCACAGAGCGAGCGATGCCAAGCAATAGGAAGGGCGCAAACTCAAACGGCAGGGAAGCACAGGAGTTCTGATTTGACATCTTTAGCCCTGCCGTCGTTTCTGGCTCATGGGAGAGGTCATCGAACGGTAGGATTGCACGGCGAAGGTGGAGTTTTTAAATGAATTGGGTTTGGGTCGAACGGTGTGTCAACAAGAAATATCACAATGACAAATATGTCCAACTCCGGGTTCCGGTCCTGAAAAATAGCTGTAGCATCGACGGTGCCCATGCGCACCATGTCTCAAATTTCAGACGCTGTTTGAATTATACAGCATTACTACTTCATGCCGAGATGCAATAGTGAGGACACATGAATCCTGGTCCTGATCTCTCCCTTCGTATGTATACCTCTTGCCCAGAGAAGGGCGTTCTAAAACTTCGACCGTGGACACGCTCTCAGTTCCCTTCTTACAGCCTGAACTAGACTTTAGGTGTTGTGGAAGCAGTGGGCCAATCATTCATGTTAGAGGGGACTTCCAGGAAGCCGAATGCTCCCGGCACCCAAATGCTCATTTTTTAATATAAACTCTACTAAAAATAAGCATTTAAACTTTATAACTTTAACGCTTAATTTCTTATTTATTTTAACTTTAAATATAATATAATTTATTAATAAATAATAAAAATTAATAAATAATAAATAATTATAATTTTTATTAATTTTTATTAATTTTAATATTTATTAAAAAAGAAATTAATAAAAATTAATAAAAATCAATTTTATTAATTATATAAAATTAATTTTAATTTATATTAATTAAATTTATTATTTATATAATTTATTATTTATATAATTTATTATTTATATAATTTATTATTTATATAATTTATTATTTATATAATATTATAAATTAATATAAAGAATATTAAAATATTAAAATTTAATAATATAAAAATTAAAAAAAACTTATAATAAAAATTTAATAATATTAAAATATAAAATTATTAAATTTATATATATTAAAATTAAAATGAAAATTATATTATTTATATATAAAATAAATAAATTATTTAATAAATAAATTATTAAGCTTTATATTATAAATTATAAATTTATTTTATTAATTAATAAATTATTTAATAAATAAATTATTAAGCTTTATATTATAAATTATAAATTTATTTTATTAATTAATAAATTATTAAAAAATTAAAATATATAAAAATATAATTATTATTATAATAAATAATTTTTATAAAATAACTTTTTTTTATTATTAATTTAAATATTTAATTTAATAATTTAATAATTTTATAATTAATAATTATATTATTAAATAATTAAAATAATATTTTTATTAAAATAATATTAAAGTTAATTATATAAAGGTAGCTTAATAAAAAAGGATAATTAAGCTAATTTATATATTTAAAAAGGATTATTATATAATAGCCCTTTATATTTTATAATTTAAAGATAATAATAATAAATATAAATTAAATTAATATATATATATATATATATATTGGAATAGCATTAAAGCTAATTATATAAGGGCAGCTTAATAAAGGAAAATAATTAAGTTAATTTATATATTAAAAAAAAGCTGCTATATAACAACCCTTTATATTTTATAATTTAAGAAAAATAACGAATATAAACTTAATTAAATTAATATATATATATATAAACGTTATATAATAAAGATTATTTAATATTAATTAATAATTATTTAATATAATTATAAATTAATAAAAATAATAAGATAAATATTAATATAATTATAATTATAATTATTAAATGCTTATAAAATATAAAGGTAATTAAAATTATATATTTATATTAAAAGCTTAAAAACTATCTTAATTCCCTTATTTATTAAAAGAGAAAAGATTAATATAATTTATTAATTAGCCGTATTTATTATATACCTATATTTTTTTATTATTTCTATTAATTTTTATTAACCTTAATATTTATTTAGGGTAAAGGATTTAATTAAAATTAACATTAATTAATATTAATTAATCTTAATTATTTATTTTTAATTAATTTAATTAATTTAAAGGAATAAGGGTAAGTATAATATTAATTTAAAATAGATAACTTTTAATAAGAAAATCAGCTTTTTTATTAAAATAAAATATTTTAGTTATATAAAATCAACCTTAATTTATACCAGCTAGATTAATTATTTATACAATCTGCTATAAATTACTTAAAAATATACTATTATTTACTTAAAATTTAAATAATTAAACTTTTTTATATCTTTTTTATAAGTTATTATATAATACTTAGTATTGCTATAATTATTATATTATTATTTACTTAATTTATTATAATCCGCCTTTTTAATATTATTAATTATTTTATTAATTATCTACTTCCCCTTTCATTTCTTTTAAATAAGAGCTTAAATTTTTTTAATAATAAGTGCTTTTTTAAGTTATATTTAAATTCTTTTAACCTTTTAATATTTAATAAATGCTATATTAATCTTTTAAAATATCTAAATCTATTTATTTATAAATATAATTAAATATATTATTATTTATACTCCCTTTATTATTTAATTAATCGCCTTTATAATTAATATAAGGGAGCTTTCTTAATAAGCTAAGATTTTACTTTTAATAAAACTTAATTATTAAATAATTTATTAAATATTTCATAATATTTAAGATTTTTATTTTTAAGGAGAAATAAAGAGGGATTATATTAGAGTTTATAGGTGGATATCAAGCTTAAAAATTATAAAGTTGGGGTCTTAAGGAGAAATTCCGGCTCTTTTAAATATAGATTTAATATTTTCTACTATAAAAGTCTTATTATAAGCTGCCTTAAATATAAAAAAGAACTTAAATTTAATAATATAATTAATTAAGGTTTAAATAAAGAGATTAATTTCATTATTATATATATATTTTAAAGGTAAATATAATATAATATTTAATAATTAAAGTAAATAAAATAAATACGGCGGTATATTAATAATAATAATCTTATTCTCCTTATAATATTAATTAAATTTAATTAATATATAGCTTTTATAATTATTTATAATTAATATTTAATAATTAATATCTTTCTTTAACTTAATATATTTATTAAAATATTAAATCTATTTTAAATTAACTTTATTATTTATTTATTTATTAAGAATAAGCTTAATAACTTAATTATTTAAAAAACCTAACTTTATTACTTAGTTAATAAAATGATAAGTGCTTTAAATGATTATAAATAATAAGATTTATAACCTACTTATATTAATATATTTAATAATAGTTATTTATTTTTAATTATTAAGCTAGATTAATTTAACCTTTTTATATTTATTAATATATATAATGATTATTAATGCAGTTATTATATCCATTATAAAGCTAATCTTATTAAAGTTATAAAGATTATTATTAATAATTTAATATTTAACTATTATATTATAAAATAGCTTAAATTAATTCCTAATGATTTTAGGATTTTTATAAAGGGCCTTTTAATAATTATATAAATAATTAAATTTAATCTTTAAGCTAAGTTATATATTTATAAAGTATTAAGCTTAATTTTTATTAATTAACTTATTATCTTATAATATTAATAAGAAATTAATTATATCTTTTATATTAAAAAGATATATTAAAAATCCTTATATATTTTACTTAAATATATATTAAATAAATATTTATTCTTTAATTAAGTTAAATTTATATTTATTAATATATAATTCTTTATAATATAATTAATTATTTATCTTATTATATAAAATAAAGTAAAGGATATTAAAGATTTATATAGCTTAAGTTATATTTAAGGGTTTTTTTTAATTTTTAATAATATTAAAATAGCATTAAGGCTGATTATATAAGGATAGCTTAATAAGGGAGAATAACTAAGCTAGCTTATATAACTTAAAAGGGATTATTATATAACAGCCCTTTATATTTTATAATTTTAAATAAGATAATAAATATAAATTAAATTAAATCAATATATATATATATATATAAATGTTATATAGTAAAAGCTATTTAATATTAATTAATAATTACTTAGTATAATTATAGATTAATAAGAGTAAAGAGATAAATATTAATATAATTATAATTATAGCTATTAAATGCTTATAAAATATAAAGGTAATTAGAATTAAATGCTTATATTAAGAACTTAGGAATTATTTTAACTCCTTTACTTATTAAGAGAGAAGAGGTTAACTTAGAAAATAAGACCTTTTTATTATATAAATTAAGATTATAATATTAAATACCTATGGAATATATTCATAATTAAGATATTATATAATTAAGAAGAAATAATATATATTATTATATAATAAAGAAGATATTATATAGATAAGATAATAAAAATTATATTTAATATTTACCTTAAATATATTAAAATTAGCTACCTTAGATATAATAGCGGGTTTAAGTAATTAAGTAATAACTTAAATAATATATAAAGAGATAAGCTTTAAGAATATAATCCTATTAAGTATATAATGAAGTATAATAGATTTATATTTTTAAAATTAAGATATTAATTTAAAAGATTTATTATTTAAGATTTAAATTAATATATATTTTATATAAATCCTTATAAATATTATTAACTTAAATTTAAATTAAAATAATATATTAAATTCCCTTATTTATAACTTTAAGGGATAAATAATATATTAATTTAATTAAATAAATTATATATTTAAATAAATACTTTTAAATATAATTAAGAAAAAGGGAATTCCTTAAATAAAAGGTCCCTTTATATCTTAAATTATATAAATTATTAATATTAAAAAAATATTAAAGAATTAATTACCTTAAATATAAATACCTTATATATAATAATTAATTAAATTATTTTAATTACCCTTAAAGATATTATTATATAAAGTATTATAAGATATATAAATACTTATTATTAAAATATAAGTTATATAATAAATACCTTTAAGGATAAGATATATATAAGAGGTAGGTAATTTTTTATAATAATATAATATAATATTTATAATATATTTAATTTATATAAATAATATATTATATAATTTACCTTTAACTTAAATTATTTATAATAAATTAATAAAGCCTTAATAAATATCTATTTTTTAAAAAAGATAAAGAAAAGATAAGAATTATATTAATAAGCTATATAACTTATTATATAATAAAATATAAATCTTTATTAATTATTATAAATAATTATAAATTATAAAAGATTAATATTATATAATCTTTTTAAATATATTATTTAATTATATAAAGGATTTTTATATATATTATATTAAATTAAATAAAAGGTAAGATAAAATATATAACTTATTAAATATATATTTTAATATAATAATAAATTATAATTAATATTAAATAGATTAAATAACTTTATCCTTTATATAAATAAGGAAAAAAAACTTAAATAAGATTTTATTAAAAGTTTTAAAGATCCTTTTAAATAAGCTTTAGCTTATATAATAAGCCTTTAAAAAGGGATATTAAGGTAAAATTATATTATATATAATAATAATTAAAGCTTATTATATAATATTAAAATTAAAGTTAATAATAATTAATTAAAAACTTATATATAAAATATTATTTATTAACTTATATATAGCATTATAAGTTATTATAAAGAGGAATTTAGTTTAATAATTTATATTATATAAAGAATTTAGAATTAATTTTATTAATAAGTAATATAACTTAAATTTTAAGAATTATTAAAGGATATTATATAACTATTAATTTATATTAATAACTTCCTTTTATTTAATAACTTCCTTTTATATAAAACTTACTTAAGGTTAATTCTTAAAGTAACCCTTTAAGCTATATTATATAATAACCTAATTAAAGAAATATTTTATATATAAAAAGGAAGGATATTAATTAATTAATTATATAAATAAGGAAAGGATAAATATATAAAAATAATACCTTTAAGTATATAAAGATTTTAATTAAGAATTTATTTATAAAAAAAGGAGCTTTATTATTTATTTAATTAAATATAAAGGAGAAAGCTTATTATAAAAAGTAAAAGAATTAATTTTCAACTTATAAGATATAAATAATAAAGAGATTTTATAATAAAATCTAATAAACTTTACTTCTAATTATTATATAATAAGGGAAGATATTTATATTACCTTTAAGATAATAAAAGTAAATTAATTTATATTATATAATTTATATAATATAAAATATTAAGGTAAGCTTTAAGATATAAGAGTTATTAAATATTTAATAATAAAGATATTTTAAATATTAGCTTATATATAAGAGAATCTTAATATAAAGATTAAATAAGATATAAATATAATAAAAGTTAAATTTAAAAATAATAATATTATCTTAATAATTAATATAATTAATATTATTAATTAACTAAGAAGTATTATATATTATATCTTAAATATATTAACCTTATTCTTATTTTTATTATATAATATAAATAAATTAAAAGTATATTTTAATAACCTTTTAAATATTATTATATAAGGAAATATAATAATCTTAATAATAAGAAAGTAAGAATATTTATTCTTTGATATAAGTTATATAAAGGCTAGAATATTCTTAATAAAATTATAATTAAAGAGGCTTTATAAATATTTTAAATACCTTTATATAAATAAATTATATAAATTTCTTAAGAATATAAAATATAATAATATTAAAGAGATAATCTTTAAAAAGATTTAAAAACTTTATTATTTTTATTAATTATATAATTTATTACTTAAGAGATTTAAGTTTTTAATTAAGGATAATAGCTATTTTAATTATAAGGTAATAATTAATATTATATAATTAAATAAAAAAAATGCTCTTTATATAATTAATTTAAATATAAGCTTTTAAATAGCTATTTTCTTAAGCTTATTATTTATATAAGATATTTAAAATGCCTTATATAAATACTAGATCTATATATATATTAGCTTATTAAATTATATTATATATAACCTAGGAATTAATTTTATTTTTAAAGAATTTAAGAATAATATAAAGATTATAAGAATTATATATAAAGAAATACCTATAAAGGTATATTAAATTATAAGAAAAGTAGAATAATTATATAAATTTTTAAAAAGAGCTTTTAATATCTTAAAAATTAAACTTAATTATTATATAAATAATAAAATAATCCTTTAAATAGCTATAAAGGCTTTAAATAATATAATAAGCTTAAATAATATTATATTAATACTCTTAATCTTTAAAGTATATTTATAAATCTTATATAATTTACCTTTCTTATTAAATATTATATAATAAATATTAATAATATAAAAGGTTATAAAAATATTATATATAATTTAAATAAAGGTAGAAGTTAATTATATAATTAATATTAAAAATAGCTTAAATTTTAATTTTATCTTCTCCTTATTAATTTAAAGTAAAATCTTAATATAAAGGGAGAATAAAAAATAGAAAGGATTATATAAAATAAATAATATTAAGAATTATATTATTATAATAAATATAATTAATAGCTTAATTTTACTTTATATAATATATATTAAGCTATATTATTATATAAAGGAGGCCCTTATATAAGATAAATTAAATATTATTAAGTTAATTATATAAGAATAGCTTTAATTTAAAAAAAAAGGATAATTAAAAAAGGTTATTATATAAGCTACTTAGCTTAAAAGATAAGGATATCCTTATAAGGTTATTATATAACTAACTTTCATTATATATTTATAACTCTTATATATCTTTATAATATAGAAGGAGAAAGATTTATATAAATTAATAATTAAGCTTTATTAAGATAATATTATTATTATTCTTAAAAGATTATTTAAAAAGTTAAATATATTAAAGATAAATACCTTAACTAATAAAGATATTTTTTAATTTATTTAATATAATTTAAATTTATATAAAAAGCTATAAATTTTTAAAATAAGGATAATATAAAAAATAAAGAATAAATTAATTAAGTTAATAAAAGAATTTAAGTTTATTATATAAGGATATAAAGATTTAAAAAAGGAAGTTATTTTAACTTAAGCCTTAATAATTTAAAGAATAAGCTAAAGATTAATTCTAATATTAAAATTAACCCTTATATTATATTTTTCTTATTAAGGGGAATTAAGAGATATTACTTAAATATATATTTAATTATATAATCCTTTTATATATATAATTTTAATAAAATTATTAATAAAATTATATAATAAATATTTATTAAGGATAATCTTATTAATTTAAAAATTATTATATAAGCTTATAAAGTTAAGCTTATATTAATATAAGATATATTATATATATTATATAAAGACCCTGAAAATTAAGGTTTTTATATATAACTTATATTTATTATTTATAATAAATAAGTTATATAACTTTAAGATTATAAAAATATAGATAAATAATATTTTTAGGTTTATAATAAGTTAATTCTCTTAAAAAGAAAAAGAAGAATTATATAAAAAAGGGTTTTATATAAAGGATAAAAATATCTTAAGCTTAAATTAACTAATTAAGTTTAATAATAATAGAATTAAGTTTAATAAGAATAATATAACTTTTATATAAAAGAAATAAATTATAAACCTTTATATAATTAATATTTATATAAAGGATATATCTTAATAATATATTATATTATATATAAAGGGTATATATATAATATTAATTTATTAATTAAAAGTAATATATAATTTATTAATAGCGATATAAATTAAATTATTAAAAGATATAAAGGTATTAAATATATAAATTAAGTAATAAATTGAAAATCTTAATAGGATTAATTTTATATTATTAAACCTTATATATATAAAGTTTTATATTTTTATAAATAAATCCTTTATTAATAATATAAATTTAAGTTTATAATTAAGTTTTATTATTATATTAATAATAGAAATTAATTATATAAAAGAGGATTTTAAGATTTATAAAAATATTATATATTAAAGCTTAATAAAATATAAGAGAATAATTAAAAATATATTAATAAGTAAGTTATATAAAATAATAATAAAGTTTAATAATAATATAATATTAAATATAATATTAAATTAAATAATAACTTATTTAAAGATATTAAAGATCTTTATAATTATTTATATAAACTTAAGGTTATTATATAATTACTTTATAAGGCTAAATATAATAAATAAAAAGAGGCTTATAATTAATATTATATTTTTAAAAGAAATATATAAAAAGAAAGAAATCTTTAAAATATAATAAATTAAAGGGAAAGATAATTTAATAGATATTTATATAAAGAAAATATTAAATAAAGCTTTAAAAAAGCTTATCTTTATAAATAAGCTAAGGATAAGGATTAAAATATATATAAATTACCTTAATAAAAAGGAGTATAAAGATTAAGGGTATAATATAAAGGAAGGGTTGCTAGATAATTATATAAAAAAAAAGGAAGAGATAAGCTAAAGATAAGGCTAAGATATATAAGAGAGAAGCTAAGGATATAGTTATAATAATTTAAGGATATAATTAAGATAATTAAAAGATATAGCTAAAACCTTTTAAGATAAACTTAAGATATAATTAAAACCCCTTAAAATATAATTAAAATAATAAAAGTTAAATTTAAGATACCTTAAATTATATAATAAATATTAAAAGATAATTAAAGCTATATAAAAGATGTTAAAGGTTATATTTAAAATATAACTTATTATATAAAATAAATATATAAAAAAGAATAATAAGGGGAGATTTTTAAAATTTATTATTAAAAGTAATATATAAAGAAATATATTATATAAATTAATCCCTTTATTATATAAATTAATTCCTTATCTTATTATATAAAACTTTTAAAATTAATATATAAAGCTATTAAGTTAAAATAAGCTTAATTAATTATATATTTAAAGATATATAAGTTAATTAAAAAACCCTTTTCTTTTTCTTTAATCTCCTATTTAATATCCTTTATAATTATTAAGTTATAAAAGGGTTTTAAATTGCTATTATTATTTAAATTATATTTATTATTATAACCTTTATAACTTCTTCTTTAAATATAAGCTTTATATGGTTAATAGTTTTTATAATAAAGGTATTAATAGGCTTAAGATTGCTAGATATATCTTATATAAATACCTCCTTAAAACTTAAGAATTTAATAGCACCCTTTAAACTAATATATATATTAAGATTATTATATATATATTTAATATATCTTTTATTATCTTAACCATATAACTAGATAAGAATAATATAAAAGTAGCTTAAATAATAAATAATATAATTAATAATTTTTAATAATAATATATTAATATTATATAAAATTTAAATATTATATAAAATATAAGTAATAGCTATATATTTAATATTTTAAAATTATATAATAAATTAAAATTAAAAAATAATAAATAGGAAAAGGTTATATAAATATTAATAGCGATGAAAGTTAAAAAGGTATAATTTATAAAGTAATTAATTAAGAGAATTGCAATCTAAAAGCTTATAATTAAACTAAGTAAAAAGTTTAAAGTGCTAAAGAGAGGCTAAAGAAAGCTTTAAGGAATAGGGGCTATTTAAGGAATAGGCATTATAATATTAAATGTAGGAGAAGCTATTATATATAAATTAATAAATGTAGATATATTATATATTAATGTAAAAAGAGGCGATATATAAGGGCTAAATATAAATATATTAAACGTTAAGAGAAGCGATATATAAGGGCTAGGTATAAATATATTATATATTAAGAAAGGCAACTTATTAAGGCTAGGGTTAATAAAAAGTATATTAAATAAAGAAGGAAGTAAGTTATAATAATTATATAAATTATAATAAAAGCTATAATTAAATATTATATAAAGAATTTTAAGATTTTTAATAATAAGAGAAAAGAAGGATAATTATATAAATATATAAAGTAAATATATATATATATATATTATATAATAAAAAAAGGAAGAAGGAAAGAAATAAATAGAAATAAATAAAAGGGGGTTTTTATAATAGCATTAAAAGGTTATTAAATATAAGCTATTTTTCTTTAATAAAATATAAATTATTTATATAAATAAGTTATAAGAAATAAACTTTTTAATACTTATTTATTTATATAAAAATAAGTAAGAAAATATTTAAAAAGTATAATAAAAGTAAGGTTGAAAAGGTAATATGAAAAGCTTAATAAAAGTAAGGTTAAAAGGATAATATAAAAAGCTTAATATAAGTTATTAATTGGAAAATTCATGATTATTTATTAGGAAAAGTAATAAATTAATATCTTATAAATTTATAATGAATTTATAGGAAATAGCTATATAAATAAATATATAGTAAATATATTATGAATTTATATAGAGTTATAAGTTTTCAGTAAATTTATAATGAATTTATAATATATTTTTATATTTATAATAAATTTATTATAAATATTTAAATATATTATAAATTAATAGGCTATATATTATAAATAGCTCTTATAATGTATTAATTACCCCCCTTTTTAAAGAAATATTTACTTTTAAATAAATATTAAAGTTATAATAAAGATTATATATATTTTAATAATAGCGGTAGTGGTTATAAACTGAAAGTTTAACTTTTTATTTAGCGGTGTTAAAGGTAGTAATAATGATAATTATAAATTAAAAGTTTAATTTTTAGCTATAAGGGATAGCGGTAGTAGCAATAATAATTATAAATTAAAAGATTAACTTTATATTAGCGGTATTAGCGATAATAATAGCGGCAGTAGTTATAAATTAAAAGTTTAACTTTTTATTTAATAATATTAATAATTATAATAATAATAATAGTTATAAATTAAAGATTTAACTCCTTAGCTATAGGGGTAGCGGTAGTAATAGCGATAATAGCTATAAATTAAAAGTTTAGCTTTTAGTTATAATAGCAGCGGTAGTAGTAATGGCTATAATTATAAATTAAAAGTTTAGCTTTTAGCTATAGTGGTAGCGATAGCGGCTATAATTATGAATTAAAAGTTTAGCTTCCAGTAGTGATGCTAATAGTAGTAGCGGTAATAATAACTTAACTTAAAAGCTTAACTTTTAATTATAATAATAGTAGTTAAGGTGGGTATATAGCTATTATTAAATGATGCGTTTAATATAATATGTTATATATTTATTATAATTATGGTTTAAATTAATTATATTACTTATTAAAGATTTATTAATATACTTAGCTATTTTTAATTATTAATTTTAAATTAATATTAGATAAATAAATAAGGGGGTTATTTAAGGTATTATAATATAGCAATAAAAGGGTATATTATAATAATAAATAAATATAAAAAGTTTATAAAATTATAATAAATTAAATATAAAGTAATAATAATAATAAAATAAAAGTAATGATGGTTATAATAAATTAAATATAAAGTAAGAATAATAATAAAGATGAATTAAATATAAATTAATATAGCCTTAAGCCTATTTATATTAAACTTTGCTATTTAAGATATTACCTTAAAACTTAATAATAATCTTATTAATAATAATAGCTATTAGCTGGTTAACTTTTATTTATTTAAGGGTATAATATTTAATAAGGCTATATTTTATAATATAATTAATTAAGCTGGTAATATAATAATAAAGAATATTAATATAATTATAAATAATATTAAATTTATATTTAATCTATTATATCTAGATAATTATAAGCTTATTTATAATATTAATATTATTATATATTTTAATAATTAAGTTAAAGTTAAAATTTATTTATATTATAGTAATAAGGATAAAGCTAATAAATAAGGTGGAAGATAAATACTTTTTATTAAATATTTAAATAATATTAATAGCTTAAATGATATTATTAATATAAATAATAAATATAAATATATAAAGGGTATTAATTATTTTAAAATAAGAAATAAGAATATATATATTTTAGATAAGGATAATGGTATTAAGGATAATTGCCTTATTATATTATTAGGAATATTAAAGAATATTATAATTAATATATTCCGCAATCTTTATATTAATAAATTAATTAAAGAAATTAATAGTTTCCTTATAATAGTTATATTTTTTAATAATGATAATAATTAAAATAGGGTTAGCTTTATTAAAAATAATAAATATAAAGGCTTTCTTAAATAAGGATATAAATAAATTCTTAAGCTTAAATTTTAATATATCTTTATAAATATATTTATCCTTTATATTAATAAGGTTAATAATAGCCTTTCGCTTATAATTAATTAAGATAAGTTATAAATGCTTTAATATTTAAGATAAAGTTTTTTATTAAAAGAAGGAATTAATTATATTATTTACCTTTTTAATAAAATTAATTATAACCTATTTATATTTCTTTATATTAATAACTTAAATATTAAAGATAATATTAATATTATTAAATAGGAATATAAGGATGGTTATAAAGAATTAAATGCTATTAACCTCCTTATTAATTAAGGAGATTTAATTCTTTATATTAATTATAAATTATCTATATTAATTATAAAGTTAAGAATTTATATTATTAATAATATAATAATAAAAGTAATATCTTAAAATACCTTATAAATATATATTAAATAGCGGATTATATAAATATAAGTTTAATAAGTTATTATTTATAAAGGCTTTATATATATATTTTTATAAGTTATTTATAATTAGCTTAAGATCTTTAAGCCGCTATTCTCCTTATTAAATATCTTTATTTAAAATCCAGCCTTAATATAATAAGCTATTATAATTAACTTATATTAAGATAAGGAATATTATAAGGTAAATATAAGCTTTTAATTATAAAATAAATATATTTATAAAGTATAATAATAAAATATTATATAATATATAAATATTATACTTAACCTCTTATATAAATAAGCCATTATAGCCTTTATTATAGAAAACTTAATAAAAAGTAATATAATTATCGCTTTATTAAGTAAAAAAGGAATTATATTAAGTGGAAATAATATATATATAATTAATAATAGCTATCTTTCCTTTATAAAGGTATATAGCTTAGCAATATCTATTAAATAAAAGCTTTCCTACCTTATATAAATTTATAACTTAATAGCAATATTTAATAATCTTACTTTATTATAAAAAGATATAATTTAAGTTTTAACCTATAAGGTATAATATAATATAAAAGTTAAGTATTCTTAATAAACTTATTTAAGATATCTATTATTAATATATAAATAATTATATATAGCAAAGTAATATAATAAGTAATATATATATAATTTAAAAATAAATAATTACTTTAATTAAATATTAAAGGAATAGGTAATAATTAATAAAGAAATAAATTAATATAGATAAGGATAGCTTTAATTATAAAATAAATAAATATAAATAATAATAATAATGGTATTTAATATAATTAAGTAAATATAATAAATATATAATAAATAACGATAAATAATATAATTATATATATTAATAGCATAATTAAATATAATATATAATATATTTATTATAGATTTATGCATTTTAATATTTACTTATTTATTTAATTATATAATATCGCTAGCCTTTAAATTTATAATTATAATAATATATTTATATCTTATTTATTATATATAATATTACTTTTAATTCCTTTAAATCATCCCTTTTTTTAAGGAAGATTAAGTAACTTAATTTAAATAAATAAAGTTCCTTATCCTCCTTTAAGAATAAATTATAATATAATATCTTTATCTTTATATACCTTATCTTAAAATCCTTTATTAATTAATTTATTTTTAAATATTCCTTAAATATTTATATATTATAATAATTAAGATAACCTACTTACTTAATTAAATATTTAATAATTACCTTTTCTTAACCTTATTAATAATCCTTTCTTTAAATTATATAATTAACTTTATAATACTTAAATATTTTTAAGCTTTTTATATTATCTTTAATTTTAACTTTACCTCTTACTTTTTAATTATAACTATATAAATTAAAGAGCGGCACCTTTACTAATATTAATTATATTATTAATACTATTAAATATTAATTTATATTAAGCGGCAGCTTTAATTAATATATTAGTTTGCTAACTTTACTCTTAATAAGGAATAAGCTAATTTATTATTTTAAAAACTTATAAGGAGGTTTACTTAAGAGGTTATAGCTATAATTAAGGTTTAGATATATTTAATCGCCTAAATTTAAATATATTTAATAATAACTCTTATTATAATATTATTTAGTAAATATTTAAGCCTTAATGATAAAAAGTTAAGCTTTTTCCTAATATATATAACGGAATTCCGCAGTAATAATATCTATAATTATTATTAACCCTATTAAATTAAAGCTATATAATATTTAATTAGTTAAATATTTAATAGCTTTATTATAGGCATTTCTTAGATTAAATTAAAGAGCTGATATAATATCCATCCATTTATGAATTAGGTTTATAACTACCTATATATAAATAGCGACTTTAATTATATAATTCTTCACTTTAAATTAACTATCCATTTATAAATACCATATTATAAAGAAAAGAAATTTAATACCAAGGGATTCTTATAAGCCTATTAAAATTCAAATAAATTTATAATCCCAATCTAATATAATACGCTTAAGAATACCTTAATTCGCTAAATAAAAAATCCTAAATACAATTCTAGCTTAATCCTTAACTATATAAATAATATTCCTTAAAATAATAAACTTAGCTTTAGAAAATTTATTAATAATTATTAAAAATATATTAAAAAAGGTATTATATTTAATTCTATATTATTTATATTATAGGTATATTTAATAAGCCCGTTATGAAATTTATAATAATAATATAAAAGGCTTATATTAATAATAAGATTAATTAAAGCTCCTTAAGTAATTATTAATTATTATTTTAATTCTCTTAATATACTTAATAATTCTGGATATATTTATAAATTCTTATAATATTTATCTATAATATATTATGAAATTAAGTCCTAATAAACTTTAATTTCCTTAAAATAATATTTTAAATCATAAGTTTTAATGATTAAAATGGTAGCAGCTTTATATAATATATATAGCTATCTTTTATTATTATATTTTTTAAAATAAAGCAATTCATTTCTATTTATTTTAAAAGGCAGATCCGCCTTAAGATTTAAGTTTTATAATTAATTAATTATAATTAATTATCTTTTATATATTAAGTAACCATTTAATATAATTTTATAAAAATCCTTATCTATTTTTACTTTAGTTATTAAGTAAAGGATATGGTTATATAGCTTAATAAACACTCCCTTATCCTTTATAAGTTCTTAATATATCAAGAGTTATAATAATATATTAATAATAATATTTATATTCCTTAGAATATAATAAATACTTAGCTGGTATTAACTAAGGAACTTTAAAGCTAACATTAATTTTAAGTTTATTTTTATCTTATTTACAATCTCTATAGATATTTAATTAATAATACTAATAATAGCTAAGTAATTAATAAATATATTTATTAATTAAATATAATTAAAACTAATAACTATCTAGAATTTCCTTATTAATTATATTAAATAAGCTATTTTAAGCTTTATTAATTAATATTTCCTTTTTATAAAGTTAATTATTTTATTTAAATAAATAATTAGCTATATTTAAAACTATAAAATTAATAATTTACCATCCTATTCTCACTTATTAATTAGCTAAAATATTATTTTAAAGAATCTAACCTCTTTAATATATTAAGTTAGATAAATAATACTTAATAAGGGTTATAATAAAATAAAGCATTCTCTTTAATTAAAGCTATTTTTAAGTTTATAAATACTTAAAATTCTTTAATAATTAAATTAAAGTTAACTTATTTAATATATTATTTCTAAATATTACCTTAAGGCAGCTTACCTTCTACTTATATAATAAATAATATTTTAATTTTCCGCCATTATAATAGATTAATCCTTTAATTATATTAAAGGATAAGGTATTATAAATATCTTATAAGGCTTATAAACTTTTTAAGTTATTAAAGAATAATAAGGAATTAAAATTTATAAAAGATTTTTACTTAATTTATAATATTATAAAGCTTAAAATTATTAATCTTAAATCTTAAAAGGTTTATAAATAAATATCTAAGGAATAATTTTTTAAGGGAAAGTAAGATATTTTAATTAATAAATAACTTAAAGATAATATATAAATATTAAAGGTAATTAATAGCTATATTTAAAAAGATAATTATATTATTTATAAATATAACTATAAAGGATTATAACGATTATAATAAATAATTTATATAGCATTATATATAAATAAGGGAATTCCTAAAATTTATAATTACTACCTTAAACTATTTCTATTTATAATAACTAACTATTATAAATTAATCCTAATAAGGTAAGTATATTAAGAATTAATAGAAAAATAAGTTAATATTAATTATAAATAAATATTTCTTACCTTAAATCTTCCATATTACTTTAAATTACAGCGGCAATAAATATATATTAAGTATAATAACTTTATTTAAGGTTTATAGGTTTATAATTATATAGCCCTTCCTTTATTTATTAATAATATACCATATTATAAATATTAAAAACCTAAATAATATAAACTTATATATTTATTTAGCTCTACCCTTTTTATAAAAGTTAATTATTATATTATTAATAACCTTATAATCCTTTTTATTAAAGTAATATAATTATTTCTTAATCTTTTAATTATACTAACCTTTAATTAAAGGGATCTTCATTTAATATACCCTTAATAAATTCATTAATCCAATATCTTTAAAAATCTCTTTATATTCCTTTATTAAGATATTAGCTTTAAAGATAAACTATAAGGAATTATAATATATATAAATTTTATTATTAAGTTAAGCCTTAAATAAATCTTTAATTCTATTAATATTTAGCTTACTATTAAAGCATAGATATTTTCATAACTTTAATTCCTTTAAATTAAGCAATTTATTTAAATTAAAGTTATATAAGCTAAAGGAGTAAGCTATATTAATATTAAGTTATAATTAATCTATAATATTAAAAAGTATAATTAAGTTAAAAGATATAGATAAGTTTATAATTTATAACCATTCTTTACTTAAACGCGCAATTTATAAAGCATCTATCTTAAGTTTTTAATTATAAAAGCATATATACTTAAGGGTATGCAATATTAAGGTACTTATTATAATATTATATTTAATATATAAAGGATATAAAGATTAATTAATAGCTATAACGCCAGCACTTTAATAACTTATTAAATAATTAACCTAACCTTCTTATTTAAGCCGGAATAAAAAGGCGATATTTTTTCCTATAAAGGAAATATAATAAATAATAAATAATAAGATATTAATAAAACTATAATATTCATTATAACTTTCATTATATAAGTATACTTTAAAACCTTTAAGAAAATAACGGTATTAATAATAGCTCCCTTAAAATAACTAAATAAGATTTCACTAATTAAATTTAATACATTTACTTTATAAGGTATTATAAATTCTTATTTAATTAATAGCCCTATATAAAGATTATTTATAACCTAAGCTTTAATTTTAATAATAACTATTATAAAATAGCCGTTAATAATAGCCTAATAATATATATTAAACTTAGCTTATCCCTTTATTATAATTCTACTTATACCTTTAATATTAATAATAACCTTTTAATTAATATTAATATTTAAGATAAGCTTTAAGATTAATAATAATATTATATATTATAAGGCTTTAATATTATAATATATAATAAATATTATCCCTTTTTAAGATCCTTTAATTTATATATAAGCATAAATATATTTATAGCTCCTTATTAATAAAACTTTAGGTGATTTACTTATTTAAAGGAATAATCCAATCTATAATAAGCGCTTTAAATATAGCCTATTAAATATAACATTATAACGGATTATATATTAATAATACTCCTTATCTTTTTAAAAGTTAATATAATAATTATAATAAATGAATTTAAGTATATAATATATATATTAATTTATATATAACCTAACATTTAAAGCTATAAATAATTTCCCTAAGTAATTTAAAATAAATAAATATATATCTTTTATAAGATAATATTTATCTTTAATGCCTTTTAGCGGCTTATTATTTAATAATTTAATTAATTCTTTATATTTTTCTATATCTTTAAAGGATTAATTAATCTCCTTTTATATTTTAAGTTTTTTATTAATTAAATAATACCCTTCTTATTTTAATTTAATCTTTTAAGATATATTATATTAAAAGCTTTTATTATTAATATTAAAGGCTTATATAATATAATTTATAATATTATTATAATTATTTTGCTTATTAAAGTATTTATTTAATTAAGGTATTGGATTTAAATATAAGTGCTAAGGATTTCTTATTATTTTAATAAAATTAAATGCATTAGTTAAGAGTTTTAATAAAGGGTAAGTTAATATATTATATTCTTATATAGCCCTCCGCGCCTCTTATAGCTTCCATCTTTATTCTTAGCTTATATATTAATATATATCATTTAATATATATATTTTAAGTTTATTTATAAGCTATAAAGGTTATATAATGATTAATTTTACTACCACTTTATATAAGTTAAAAGGGAGGTAAATATTAATTAATAATATAATTTATAAATCTATTAATTTATAAGCTATTATTTATAAAGTCGGCTTAGGTTTAAATAGTTAAGCTTAGAGTTTTATATAATCCTTCTTTTTTAGGTATTAAATCTCTTATTTATTCTATAAGTAAATCTTTAATTTATATAAATTATAGCTTATTAATAGTTAATTAAAATATAAAATAATTAAGGCCTTATTAATGCCATCTTATATATTTTAAGCTATGAATATTATTAATTGCTTAGCTAAAAGCGTAAACTTATAAATTTATTAAATATATTCCTAAATATTCCAGTTATTATATATATTAACTTAGTTATAATGCTGCTGGTTTAGTAATATTTCCACTATATTTCTTAATATATTAAAGTTATTTAGGAAGTATTTCTTTTAATAAAATTATCCATTATAATTTATAATTAAAGATAATCGCTTATAGCTTATTAATATAATTTAAAATTATAAATAAATAATACTTAAAAGGCTTATAAGTAGATTCTAATATAGCCAATGCTTATAGCTAGAAATTCTAGTAATATAAAGCTTATATTTATTAATAAAGCTTTATAAATCCTTTTATATTATTATTTTCCTATTAACTTAAGATATATAAATAAGCTTAACATAATTATTTTAGTTTTTATATAATTTAAACTATTTAATAATAATATCTTTTTAATCCTAATCTTATTAAAAGGCTAATAATTTAATTAAGTTTTTATTATTATTAAGAGGTTTTAATAATATTAAGGGCCTTTAGCTATATATAATTAATCTTTAACTTTAATTATCTTAATTAAGGTTATATATATAATTATTATTAATCTTATATTAACTTTAACAGCTAATATAACTTTAGTTTTTAATATAAGCGGCAGATATTATATATAGGGGTTTTTTATATAACCAGGGTATTCTTTAACCCTATCCACCTTATATAAATAGATTAAGGTAAAGGTAATAAGGAATACCTTTTTAATAGCTATTATATTTAGCCGTTAAAAAGTATATTTACCTAGCTTTAAAGGTTTTTAAGAATAAAATATATATAATAGCTTATTAATTTAAGGGTAAACTATTAAAGTGATTTATAATATATTTAAATTAAAGGAAATCTTTTATTAATTTATAGGGATTAATAAAAAAAAATACCTTTATATTTAATTTCCTTAATATAAAACCTAAATATCAATATTTATAACTAGATTTAATGGATCTAGGGCGAAGTAGGTTAAATAAAAAGTTTTAAATTTAATAATTAATTCTTATAAAAATTAAAGGTTTAAAGCGATCCCCCTCTCTTTATATACCTTAAAGCTCTTACCTTATTAAGGAGTGTTAAATATTATAGCTTAAAAGTCTTATAAGTTATATATAAAAGGGCTAAATTTAATATTACTTTAAAGGTTAAAATATTATTTAATAATAATTTTATAATTAATAGCTATTAAGGCTACATTAATTTCTCACTAAAATTCTTAATATCTAAATAATAATCATAAAGGTTATAATTTATTAAATATAATATTTTAAGTAAATAAGTTATTATTAGCGATAAATTAATAATATTAATAATAATAATTATATTTTTTAATAAATTAATAATTCTTTACTTTTTAATTAAATAATAAGGATATAAATTTAATAATTAATTATCCTTTTCATTATTAACTAAATAATATAAAGGTATTTTCTTTAAATTATATTTAATTTAATACTGCTTTTAATTATTATTATAAATCTCTTAATAGGTTATATATCATAATATATCACTTATAAAGGGTTTGCTAATTAATAAATCTAATAGCTAATTATAATAAATTATAATTCTCCTTAAAGGTTTAATTAATAAAATTTAAAAAGTAATACTTAAATATAGCTTAAAGATAAAATAATACTTATATTTAATAAATAAGCTAAAAGTTAATTAATTTTAATAAAAAAGATAATAAAAATTATAAATTTAAAATATATTACTTTTTAAATATATTTAAATATTAATATTTTAAGTATTTTATAAAGTTAAATAATAACGCTATTATATTAAACCATAAGAATATAAATATTTCACATCTAAATATATTTAAATATTAATATTTAAATATTCTATAAAGTTAAATAGCAGCGCTATATAATAAACCATAAATATATAAGTATTTTATATTTAAAGCTATATAATAAAGCAGCATTAACTTATTAATAATAAGCCTACTCCCTAATTTAAGGTAAAATAATAAAATATATATAGCTAAAGTATATAGTTATAATTATTATATATTAAGAAAAGTAATAAATTAATACCTTATAAATTTATAATAAATTTATAAGAAATAGCTATATAAATAAATATATGGTAAATATACCATAAATTTATATAAAGTTATAAGTTTCCAGTGAATTCACAGTAAATTCACGGTATATTCTTATATTTACAATAAATTCACCGTGAATATTTAAATATATTATGAATTAATAGGCTATATATTATAAATAGCTCTTATAATGCATCATTATTATATAATTATAAAACTAAGGCAGCTTAACTTATTTAAATAATAAAAGATTTCTTTTATTATAAAAAAGATATATAAATAATATAACTTATTTAACTTATTTAAGGATAAGAATATAATTAGAAAATAAAAAACCTTTAATATTAAAATAATATTAAGGCTAATTATATAAAGATAACTTAATAAAGGAAAATAATTAAGCTAACTTATATAACTTAAAAGGGATTATTATATAATAGCCCTTTATATTTTATAATTTTAAATAAGATAATAAATATAAATTAAATTAAACTAATATATATATATATATAAACGTTATATAATAAAAGCTATTTAATAAATAATTTAATTTATTTAATTTATTTAATTTATTTAATTTATTTAATTTATTTAATTTATTTAATTTATTTAATTTATTTAATTTATTTAATTTATTTAATTTATTTAATTTATTTAATTTATTTAATTTATTTAATTTATTTAATTTATTTAATTTATTTAATTTATTTAATTTATTTAATTTATTTAATTTATTTAATTTATTTAATTTATTTAATTTATTTAATTTATTTAATTTATTTAATTTATTTAATTTATTTAATTTATTTAATTTATTTAATTTATTTAATTTATTTAATTTATTTAATTTATTTAATTTATTTAATTTATTTAATTTATTTAATTTATTTAATTTATTTAATTTATTTAATTTATTTAATTTATTTAATTTATTTAATTATAAAAATATAATTAAAAAATAAAAAACCTTTAATATTAAAATAATATTAAAATTAATTATATAAAAATAATAAAAAAAAGATAATTAAATTAATTTATATATTTAAAAAAAGTTATTATATAATAACCCTTTATATTTTATAATTTAAAAATAAAAATAATAAATATAAATTAATTAATATATATATATATATATATATAAATATTATATAATAAAGATTATTTAATAATTTTTATATATTAAAATAATTAAATATTATTTTTATATTAAATTATTAATATAAACTTTATAAATTATTTATTAAATTTTATAAAAATTTATAAAAATTAATAAAAATTAATATATATTATTTTTTTAATAATTTATATTATATAAATATAATAAAATAAAATAAAATATTTTTATTATATAAAAATAAATAAATTTTATATATAAAAATAATTTTAAAAATATTTAATTAAAATTAAAGGTTTTATATAAAATTTAAGTTTTTAAATTTTAATAAAAAATTTATTTAAATATTAAAAATATTTACCTTTTTAAAGTCCCTTTTAAATAAAAAAGAATATTTAATTAAATATTATTTTAATAATATAATTTAACTGCATTATATGGCTAATATATATCTCCTTAGCTTATAAGCTTTCTCTCTCTATAAGAGGAGAAATAAGTGGCGCTGTAACCTTTGATAAGATCCTGCGTTATTTAGACACAGGATCATTACGACGCAGGATCATTATAGCGTCCTTGGACGTGAGTTTCTATATATCCTAAAGGTTTTATTCACGCTTTTGAAGGTCTGGTCTGGACCAGCACGCCCAAACCATACTGATATTCCGATTCAGCAGAAACTCCGCAATCAGGGCAGAAAACTGGTACCTGGCTGCCAAGGTCCCGCATCCGCCGCGGCTGCTATTGTTTCTGGCATAGGCATATCTGCACTTGTGCTCGTATACGGCAGGCCGATTCCGTTTGCTAGACAGTGCTGCTCCAAAATGGTGACGCGGTCCAGCAGGGTTCTTATATGGCTACTCGTAGATCAGTGTGCAAAAATCAGGGCTGCTGAAGCAGCCATTTTTTATACGGGGCCGTGGGGTCACTTACGCATCTCTGGTTGTGATACCTGGATTTGCGCTGCTGATGGCCGCCAGATCCAGCTGGGACGCGAGCTCAATGCTCTGGTCAGGCCGTCGCGGGCTCTCGCCAATACTCTGCGTGCTCTGCGCCCCGGGTCTCCAAGACTGCGGTGCCGCATGGGCCTGATCGGTGCTTTGAGCCTGGAGCCGACCATCCTCCGGATCGGAGACATCAGGCGGAGGGGCGAGCTTCGCCTCGGTGAAGACGGAGTATTTCTGCTTCCGCCTGCCCCTCTTGCCTAGCTCCGGGTCCGGCCTGTACCTGCCGAGCCTCTCGTCCCACCGCCGATAGAGCTTCAGGTCCTTACGGATTTGGATGATGGCGCTCAGGCTGACCGTGAAGCCGCCGGCGAGCAGCTTCTGTAGTAGCTCCTCGTCCGTCTTTGGGCGGCTGCTCCGGTCCTCCCAGTAGGATCTGATATGGTCGTTAAGGTCGTCAGACTTTTTGGTCTGGACGCGGTGGAAGCCGAGGTCCCACTCCTTGAAGCGGCGCATTATTGTCCTGGACTTCGCTCTGCAGCCATGCTCGTTGAGCAGGATGCTCTCGATCTTGGACCATGGTGTTTTCTCATGGTAGAGCTTGATGATCAGGTCCTTGTGCTGATCGAAGTCAGCACGTCGCCGGCCGACCATAGCGAATGAGAGTAGCACTACTTTCACGGTGCAACCTCGGGATTGTAGTTGGCAAGATGGTGCCTCTATCAAGATGACCCTTGCAGGGCAGACAGCTCAACAAGGGTCAAAACTGAGGAGGTCGTTGGGCCTGGTGGTAGTCGAAACGGAGCCGATGTTGCACGGAAGTCGGCCGAGCGCCTGGAAGCCCACCGGCGGCACGTAAGGGAACCCACTACCCCAGATTTCAGCGTGGGCGATCCCTGATTGGCGACCCCTTTTTGAGTTCTGACCTGCAAGATCCTGCCCTGGAGGACAGAGACTGCCCGGGTGCCAGGTGCACAGGCACCCAGTGCCCGGCGCCCAGTGTGCAGTGCCCGGCCTGCCAGGAGGTGGTGTGGAGAGAGGAAGGCAGACCTGGCAGAGGGAAAGAGAGCTCCGGGGAGGAAGGACCTGGCCGCAGCCAGCCAGCACAAAGGGAGCTAGCGTAGCTCATGATTTCGCACTTGTTAGCACACAGCACCTATGACACACTGCAGAGATCAGCCCAGATCTCCCCAACGTCCCGACGTGCCATCTCGCCCGTGAGCTGAGCTTTATTAGTCTTCGCGCCTCCGTCCGCCTCCGTCTGCTCCGTGTCCGTCAAACCGTGCCCGTCCCCATCTTCAAACCTCGACCCGCCCAGCTCTGGCGAGCAGCACCTAAACGAGCATCCACTGCTGCGTCGCACTCAGTCCACCCGCCACACAGTCCACTCCACATCCTCTCTCCTCAGTCCAGACTACTACCTACCGACTTGAATGATCTAGTTCCCAGTCTCCTTGCACGGACATGGTGCTGACAGCGACTACCCTGGAAGCAACGCGCCTTGCTATCTCCCACTCGACTCGTTGCCTCGGATTGACCACTTCAATGCCACCAGCCGAGCTTGGGTGACTACTGCCCAAGTGTCTCATATACCTCACACCATGACGCGCCGAATAGTAAGCTCGACCGCCCGCTCCCCCTTCTACTTTCACAGACGTTGCGCTGCTGCGCTGGTGCTGTTGGGACCTCTCCAACGTTCTAACCCCCGGCACAGGTCAGGACGATTGTCCAAGTGTCTTCGGTAGCCCTCGTCACCTTCCTCGTCGTCTTCTTCCTCGACAGAAACTTCCGCGTCCTCCCCTCAGCCATCCATGAGTACATGCCCCAGCATCATGCCGGCCTCCTCATCACCGACATCACCATCAAGAAGTGCTCGTCAATCAATGTCTTTTCCTCATGTCGCCTCGACCCGGACGTGTGGCACCGCATCGAGAAAGACCTGTATTTGGGCAGGGCGGTAGTGTCAAGCGCATACATCCACGTGCGGAGGAAGAAGGAGGAGGAACTTACCTCGGACGATAAGGTCATCATCGATGTCAACGTTGGACGGCTTGACCCCGGCACCAACAGGAAGGGCCAGGCGGACGAGAGGTGGGAGCCCAGAGAAGCTGGGCTATGGATCAAAAGATCAGCAAAGAAGGTCGCCATCGATTCGAAACGAACGATTACCGCCGTGGATGTCCTCTTTGGCGACGATGCGGTCGAGGCACGCGACGGCTGGGAGATGCCTGAGAAGGGCACGCCACTGCTCCTGGACGCGGGCCCCAAGGTGCCCTCGGCGCATATCACAGTGAGGAGAGGCAGCCAGCAGGACCCATACAAGCCGCAGCCCCGGATAAAAGAGAACGGGAAATTCAAGGTCATGCAGGTGTCGGACATGCACCTGAGTACTGGGGTCGGGGTTTGCAGAGAAGCTATGCCGGAGAGCCCGGAGGGTGAGAGGTGTGAGGCAGACCCGAGGACACTGGACTTCGTCACCGGGGTCCTGGAGGATGAGAAGCCGGACCTGGTTGTTTTGAGCGGTGATCAGATTAATGGAGATACCGCTCCAGACGCACAGTCGGTAAGTTGGGCCCTTCATTTCACCTACGCTGCGAGAGCGCTGCTGACTGACACCATCGCCAGGCCATCTTCAAGTACGCGCAGCTCTTGATCAAGCACAAGATACCGTATGTCACCATTTTCGGCAATCACGACGACGAAGGAGCAGCAGGCGCTTTGACACGCGCAAATCAGATGGCGCTGGTCGAGACTTTGCCCTACTCTCTGTCCAAGTCTGGGCCAGAAGACATAGACGGGGTGGGTAACTACTACGTGGAGATTCTAGCAAAGGGAAGCTCAAAGCACTCGGCCGTGACCGTGTACCTGCTCGACTCGCATGCGTACTCGCCCGACGAGCGCCGGTTCAAGGGCTACGACTGGATCAAGAAGAACCAGATCGACTGGTTCCGGCAGACGGCGCAGGGCCTAAAGAAGAAGCACAAGGAGTACACGCATTTCCACCTGAATATTGCGTTCATCCATATCCCTTTGCCAGAGTATCGTGACACGGAGCAGTACTTCAAGGGCGAGTGGAGGGAAGGCGTGACTGCGCCGAATTACAACTCTGGCTTTCGCGATGCCCTGGTCGAGCAGGGCGTGAGCATGGTCAGCTGTGGACAGTAAGTTACTGTGTTCATGTTCGACCAACGCCTCCAGACTAACATTCATCGCAGCGACCATGCCAATGAATATTGCGCCCTCTCTGCCAACCCAGACACCAAGAAGCCTGAGCTCTGGATGTGCTATGCGGGCGGCTCTGGTTTCGGTGGTTACGGAGGGTACGGCGGCTTCCACCGCAAGATCAGGATCTTCGACCTCGACTTGAACGACGGGAGAATCACGACCTGGAAACGGGTCGAGTGGGGCGAGACGAAGCAAAAGATAGACGAGCAGATCATCGTCGATGCGGGGAAGCCTACGGTGCCAATGGAGGACTGAGCGGGTTGGCGAGATGACGGATAAAATACCCGGTGGATCCGTCCACACTTTTACGCGGCTTGCGATGACTCGTTTGACTTTCTCTTGCGGGACCAAGCAAAGTACAACGGAGTTTGCGGCGCAAAGGGGGCCCCAGCAGGAATTTTGGCTGTCATGTTTTGGACCGTCTTATTATCTTGCTTATGCATCAGCTTCTGGAACTTTTTTGTCAAGACGATGACTACAGAAGGGACATCATCATATTGGCGCAGCTGAGGTGGGATTTCCTCATAGCCTAGCCTGGGACGCAACTGTTTCACACGTTCGAATCTTCCTCTCTAGGACATATCGGCTCCAGCGTACAAGAAGTGACAGCGATATTTAATGGGTAGCAAGGAGGAGGCATTTGAGGGACGCGCGGGAAAAGGCCGGCGTTCCAGATACCAATCATACAGACTGTTCTTCTCTAAAAAGAACTTGGAGGTGCGTTGCAGCGCCCTTTCCTTGTCTTCGGCCCCTCAACTTTCACTGGCTTGGTGATGAACGATGAGATGAAATTACGTCGCAAGCGAGAAGATATCTACGCGGGTCAGGCCAAACATGACGAGAGAACAGGAAGCAAAGACACTTGCGTGAGAGAAGAATTGTTCAGAGACTTGTGCGCTTCTATTTACTTGATCGATTCCCTGGCCATCTGTTGATGGCCCCCTTGAACTGGTAGGTGGCTTCCATCGGGGTTCGCCCCTGATTGGACCAAACGCTTTTTTTTTTTTTTTTTTTAATAAAACAAAATTACAATATTGATATTCCCAGTGATTATTGAATTCTTCGCGCAGGAAAAATGCATGAATGTCTTGAAGTGGCCGGGGAGAGGTGGGAGCTGGTCATGACATCTCGCTGCAAGTCAACCTTGCCCAGCTACCAACGCCATGGCCCAAGTGAACCCAGCCACACCAGCGCATTGTTTAGTCTTCAAGTCTGATTCTGCCTGGTTTTCAGCTCTCCCTGATTCACGTTTCGACTCGGGCACTTGTCCGCCCCGCGTTGTCGTCACAGATGGGTGGCAGCCAGCCCGGGCCGGGGCCCGGCCGGCCCAGGCCGTGACCAGCCCTCCGAGCGTCAGAAGTCAAGTCGCGCTCAGTGAATGCCATCACATGTGAGGCTCCTGAAACAGCTGGTGAGTTGAAACCGCCCGGCTGGACCGCTGCTCCAGTGGTCGCTTGATGAGGTCCATTGCGGCACCCTCAGCACGCGCCCCAGCGTTACGCATATATCGCACATTATGCTCGGCAGTCTTGTCTCACGCCCACCCTCGTTGCCTCGCCGAGATATTGTTTCAACACACGAGGAGTCTTGGGACCTTGTCTCCAAACGCATTCTCTTGCTGGCGAAGAGGCGGCCAAGGCATAATAAAGAGCAAAAAACAAGAACAAGACAAAACAAAACAATGCTATCCAAACTCGCACTCATCACAGCCTCGGACAGGCTCTACTTCGCCTACGGCAGCAACCTCAGCCCGGAGCAGATGGCCCACCGCTGCCCGGACTCCATCTTCCTGGGCAAGGCCACCCTCCCCGAGTACAGGTGGCAGGTCAACGAGCGCGGCGTGGCCAACTTCGTGCCGGTACCGAAGCGTTTGCCACAGGAGGACCGGAAAGGGGGGAGAGGGCGGGATCGCAACGGCGACGGTGCAGCCGTGGAGGGCCTCATCTACGCCATAAGCGCAGAGGACGAGCGCCAGCTGGACCTGTACGAGGGCGTCGCCAAGGGCCGGTACGAGAAATACGACGTGTGCGTCGACTTCGAGCCCGTGCGCGGGAACGTCTTTGCGCGGTGCACCTCGGCCAGCGTGGCCAGGGCCGTGAGGGAGGAGGAAGGCATCAAGAGGGAGGCGGGCGTGGAGAGGCGGGCGCGTTCCTGGGGTGAGGGCGATGGTGACCAGCAGCGCCGGCGCCAGGACGACCGTCGTCACCAGGATAGTGGCCGCCGCCGGGGCGCCAGCGTGGGCCACCCACCCTCGTCCTCTTCCTCAGCGACAACGGGCGGCGGCTGGAGGAGCTCGATCCTGGGGCTCCTCGGCATCCCCGGCAGGACGGGGCGGGCCCCGTCGCCGTCGCCGTCGCCCGCCCGGGACCGTGAGAGGGCGGTGGGAGTCAAGCCTGTCTGGGCCCTGGTTTACGCCAGCACTGTCCACGTGCGCGATGGCGATATCAAGGCGAGGTACGTGCCGCGCATGGAGAGGGCCATGGCCGACGCAATGGCCCTGGGTATGTCGAGGGGTTACGTCGAGAAGCAAATGCTCCCGCAGGTCCGGCCGGCTTCGAGGTCGTCGCGGCGGATGTCGCTTGTGGGAGGCGAGGATGTCCCGGAGAAGGAGAAGGAGAAGGACCGGCGGGAAGGGGAGGGTGGGAAGAGGAGAAGTGTGTATCAGTCCGACAGGTCGGGTCGGCGTGGGCGACGCGACAGTGTTGTCGTGGACAGGCATGGGGATAGTTGAATAGACTACGTTGTACGTGATTTCATCGGTGTGCTTTTAATAGCTTCACTGCGATTCTCTTGCATGACGATGATGCAAATGGGAAGATATACTGGTGAGACCTCCTCATGAGACTGTAAAGACAGTTGCATTGAATGACTGGGGTATCTCTATCGACTTTGCTAGACCAATAACAACTTGCACGATCATTTCCGTTGCTCTGTTCAAGTGAACAAAGCCACACCGCAAAATTCAATCCGTAGCTTCATCCAGAGCATGTGATGTTGTCGTCTAATCCCTGGGCCTCCAGTCAGGTTGCCTCGTGTATGTGAGCGTATCCTGGCGAGGTGAGGATGGCATCGGATTGACTGAGGGGGAGAAAGAGTGTGAGATGGATCCAGCCCATAACCCATCATATTACCCATCATTATTGTTTCCTGCCGTACAGACTTCCACAACTCCACGCCATGTTGCTTGGCGTGTGGAAGTCTGTTTACAGCCGCCTATAATCCTCAATCCAGCTGAAGCCGATCCCGCCATCCTGCAGCAAAGGAATAAAAAGAAGGTGGTACCGTCAGCTACGAGCCTCGACGGACTGCCGCACCACAGATATGTATTGGTGCCGGCCCATAGGTTGGAAATACTCAGTTCGTTGGCCTGCCAATGCCTCGAGGTCCACTGTCCTGTGTCACCGGTGACCTCTGTGTGTACAACTTCTCCCTCGGCCTGAAGTTCCAACTCCCCACCACGAAATAGGCTCACTCCTCGCAGAGTGAAACCTTGCTAGTAATTTGCGGGCTCGCGCCCTCTTCATCTTGGTTTGTGTTTTGTGCCCCCCTGGGAATTAAGTATGAATTCCTGCAATGGCAGGTTCTTGATTTCGCATGCTGGTGATATTCCGTGCTGCTCGATGTGGACTGGAGGGTGTCACAGCTATCGCATTAATGTGGCGAAATGAGATGAGAGTCTGGAAGAAATCATGCGCGAATTCGAGAGAGAGAAAACCGTAAAACGTCGCTATGCACGCTCAAAATGAAAGTGGGTTGAGAGCGGACAGGATGGTCCTGTGAGATGGGCTCTCAGATGCTTGCGAGGCGACCACGGGCATCTGGCATGCGTGCATGGCACACCATCAACTTCAGAGTCGTCCTCCACTCCTCGCACTCGGCAAGTAGAGCCGGATCACTCCACATGCTCCTGCCGCCAGGAGCAGGCGCGACGCTCTCGTAGCAGCGATCGTACCACCACCGCCCGACCTTGGCAACCATCTTGGTGATGCTCTCGTCGGCGATTGGGCCGTCATCACTGATGATCTCGGCGAGACTTCGCGTGTCCCTCTTGGCCTTGCCGCTCGTGGATCTGGTGGGACCGGACCTGGGACCGGACCTCGTAGAGGACGAGGCCGACGTAGATGACTCGGACGGCGCGAGAGCACTCGCCACAGGCACACCTAGGCGGCAGGTCTTGATGTCGGTGAAACCCTTGCGGCCGAGGAGACGCAGTAGCAGGTCCGAGCTGGAGCCAAGGCTGACATTTGGTGAGCGTGTGTGCACGCGCTCCTTGAGTTGCCGGACGGCACGGCGGCCCCGGTTGCCCATGTTGTTCAGGTCGATGTCAAGGATCGACAGCTCCATATAACCTCCCGGCTTCAGCACACGACGAGCCTCAGAGACAATATTGCGGTAGTGAGACTCGGGCACAGCGGAGGGGAATCGGTACACCACAGAGGTGAAGCTCTGAGAGCCAAAGGGAAATCTGTCCATGTTTGACTTGTACTGGATCTGGTGGTGATTTGGTGGGCTCAGAGGAGCAGTGGATGATGAAGCCTGACTCTCGGTTGGTAGTGGTGAGCGGGGAGAGAGGTTAAAGAACGTAGCCGCAGGGTACGTCTCGGCCGCGTAGAAAGACCAGTCATCATTTCCAAGTCCGTCGATCACCAGGATAGAGTGTCGTTTGAGAGAGCCCGTCATCGGAATCAGCTCGTCCCTAACTGGGCTGAAGAGCACATGACCAAAGGTCAGCCACTTGCTCACAGTCATCGAGCCCACACGAAGGTTGACCTGCGACACGGCTGAGTTGTCATCGGACCCTTGGCTGCTCCCGCTGGCGTGAGAATCTCGAATAACCCGTGCCTTCTGAGATGATGCAGTGCTTGTGCGTTGGAGCTGAGACTGAGAGTTGAGGCTGTTGTTGCGATCGCCGTATCCGCTGACAAAGTCGCTAATACTGAAAGAAGAAGCCGGCCCTCCAATCGACTCCAACGTCTCGTCAATTTTTGCAGTGAGACCGGAGCTGTAACCGCTAGAGGACATAGGCGCAGGCTCATCCTGGGCCTCCGCCTCGAATTCTGTCTCGCAGTCCGACTCCACGTATGCGTCTATGGTTGGTGACTCCAGCTGAGTGTTCTTCTCGTTGGCAAGGTGTCTTCCCCACATCTCGAGATGGAACGGCTTGCCCTGCGATGAGCCTGCCGAGGGGGGCACTCTGAGGGCCTCCTCGCCCATGAGATCGTTGTACTCGTCCCACACCTCATCCTCAGCCAGAGGAGCGTTTGGTCCTGGGATGACGGCTGTGGCGTCAGAATAGCTGAGAAGACCTGAGCAGCTGGAAGATGTGGTCGAGGTGCCTTCAGAATCCTTGCGTGGAGGGAAGGACAGGAATTCGTTTTGTGAGCGGCTTGCTTCGGACGGAACATCCCTGGAGAGCCGGTAGGCCGACGACGGATTATCTTCTACCTTTTCAACAGTCTTCGCCTCCTCGGTCTTGGGCTCTGAAGCTGAGGTTAGAGACTGCGTAGGGCTCGGCCCTTTCGCGACGAATTCTGCGGCTGAGGCCTGTGCGGTGGGCGGTGGCTGCTGATGCATGCTGGTGCGATTGAACGGTCGGGAGAAAGACTTGCTTGAGTCGGCACGCGTAGTACCGACCTTCGGAATACGACCAACCTGGGGCAAACGATTCGAGCGAGTGGTTGGGGGCTTCGTTGATGATGCTGCTGTTGTTGGAGCCGGTGTTATCCGTGTGGGCTGGACCAAAGACTTTCTTGGTTCGACCTTCGGTGCCACAGCCGGGGTGCTCTTCGAGACCTGCGGCGCTCGGGGGGGCTTGGCTTGGACCGTCTTTTCCCTATCAGCACGGGGCTGTTCCCGCGGCGCTGGAGTTCGCTGCTGGTTTGGAACCTGCGGAGCTGGCAAACACGCCCTTGGAGCCTGGGCTTCACGAAGCACCTGCTTGACATCCGGCAGGACTTCCTCCTGTTCCGAAGCATCCATCATCGTGTAGAATGCCACAGGCTTCTTCTGCCCGCCTGCTGGTGCTGCAACGGGCTTTGGTGTCTCTGACTCCTTAGTCTTGCTGGCAGATTGGGTCGTAGAACGACCAAACAAACTCCATTTACGGGGTGACTTCGGCTTCTTCAGCAACTTCTTCGGCGGTGGATGTGCGGCATCTATCTTAGCCAGGCCCTGCGTTTTTCGTTGGTCGTATAGCGAATCATCCGATAAGATGGAAGTATCGTGGCTAGTCATGGCCGGTGTCGTCACACCGGATCGTATAACGATGGGCTGAGGAAGACGCATGTTTCCTTGATCCGCGTTTTGTAGTCTCTGAAGCGATCGGCGGAGTGCCAAGGTCGGCTTCATATTGAGACCCTCTGAGTCGCTGCTATCAGAAGGTCTCCGAAGTCCCATGGAGGGCCCCGGTGCGGGTATGTGGGGCATTGCGGAGGGCCAAAGAGTGTTGCGATCTTCTTGGGACGATAGAGACAAGCCAGAATTGTTCCTTGAACCAATGCTAGGTCGGGGCAAGGCCAGGTTTTGCTCGCTCGCTGTCCGACTGGCATCGAAGCTGACATTCCTGTTTTCGATGATCGAGCCGCCCGCTATGACAACAGGACTCATGCGCTCGGCCAGAAATGGGTCAACTGACTGGCTGCTCGCAAGGCTTTCTTGTGAAGACATGGTCCCAGGCATTGCACGAGGGTTGTTATTCATGCTCCCGCTTCGTCGCCGAATGTGGCCAAGCCGCCCATATCCTTCGTGGCCGGTTCCTGCGGCGGGACCTTTTCGAGGTGGTCTTTCCTTCTTTTCGGAGGCATTGGGCGGAGCAGCTTCTGAAATCGACTTATTCTTGCGGCTGAACAGAGGAAATCGGGACTTGAATGCTGAGGATACACTTGGACTCGGAGTGCGAGGAGGCTTGCGAGGGTCTGGCTTGGCTGTCTGGGTTGTTGGACCTGAACCGGCACCTTGAGGGACTGGAGTCGCTTCCCTGCCAACCCTTGGCTGTGGCAACTGTTGTGGTCGATCGCTTTGTGACGGTGTGTTAGAACGGGAGGAAGCAGCAGTGTTGCTAGAGGGAATCAGTCCGCTTCGCCTCCTTTCCGATAGCTGAGTCGAAGACAGATTGCTGTGGACAATTGGTACTGGCAACCCTACTTGAGAATGTAGGTCCGGAGTCCCCTCCCTGCTCGGCCTCGTAGGTGGCGTTGGTCGAGGTGTGGGAGCGCCTGACGATTCGCCAGTCTGACGAGCATTGCTCGCGAGCCTGAATGTGGGTGAGATGACAGGAACGGACTTGCTTGGCTCGTGGGCCTTCCTGGTGGGTGCTGGTTCCGGGTCCCTAGTCTTCTTGAACTTCTCAGAGGACATCCGCGGAGGCGGACTGGGAGCGCGGGATGCAAGGAGCCTCTTTTGTCTCTGTTCCCTGAGGGTAGCATCTCGTACCGTGGAGGTCGACGATGATGAGTTCACAGACTCGCGAACCATGGAGAGGCCTTCCGGTTCCGTAATGTCGTCTCGGACCTCTTTTGAGGCACTGCCAGCTCTCCTGCGGGTCACAGGTGGCCTGGTATCCGCAGGGCTGCTCTGCTTAGGCCTTGAAGCGGGGAGTCGCATGGGCGCAACAAGACCAGGCGATTGAGATGACATGGAGGTTGGGGTCGTGTCTCGACTGTACGGACCGCCTCCCGGTGATTCGGAATACCTGGTGGACGGGCTACCACTGAAGGCGCTGTGTTGGCTGCTTGTGCTTGAAAACAGTGGTGTTGGCGGGGGTAAATCGGTCGATATTGGGTAGGGCACTTCAGCGTAGTAGTTCCGGTAGGATTCTTGAGGCTCGAAATCTCGGTACCGGTCAAGCTCGGGGTAGACTGAGGCAGGCTGTGCGTTTGTTGCTGGAGGCTCGGGTCTCTGGGGAGCTGGGAATCCTGCTGGACTAGGAGTGAATTTGCGGTCCATGTTTGCGTCTTGTGGTATATCAAGTGAGACATTTGACCGAGGGACTGAAGAGGATGAGTCGGTCCTCATGGAGCTGTTGCGAGAATGGTAAGGCATGCTGGGAGGCTCCGGGGTCACTCTGGGATGCTTTCTCCGAAGGACATTCCTGGGCTGTTTCGATGTTTCTTGGGATCGGCTTGAGGGACCGGACGAGCTGGCAACGCTTGAAAGGGCATCTTCAGACCCATTACTGGAGTTAGAGCCCCAAAAGTGCCCATGTGAGCCAAGGCTTGGTTTCCGTCCATGTGCTTGAGCAGGCGTCCGCAGGGAGGAAGTCTGGGGTATCTTGCTTGCGTTCCGAGAAGATGGGACATCCGAGGGAGGCATAGCGGCATTCTCTGCCGCCTTGCGGGCCCTTCGACTCAGGGAAGGTGTGAAGTCTGAAGGCGTAGTCACGTTGGCGCCCATGCGCCTGGGCTGGGCTGCTGTGCCTGTCGACCCATGGCCCGCCATCCTCGATCTCGAGGATTCCATGTCAGGTCAACTTGCTGTTGCACTCAATCACACATTATGTCTTCCCGTGGTGTCTAACCTTCATCTGTTTCAAAGCATGCCGAAGCGGCAGTCAGCACTTGGTCCTGGCCCCCAAGATGGAAGGAAGGATTCGGGTCGTACAAGACAAGATCGAGGCTGACGTGCCGCGAGGAAACCCACTCACCGTGTTTGTGTGAGAGTGCTGGGCAGATGAATGCAGTCTAGGGGTGGCGAGTCTTCCCACCAAATGGCCAAAACATATGCGAGGTGGGCGTATTATGTGCCAGACATGTGTGTGTAGGTGGAGCACGTTGGGAGCCGAAAAGAGCAGACGAGGGCGTTGAATGTTCCACCACGGTGGCACACGGGATTAATAAAGAGTATTGAAGTCAAAAGCGCGCACGACCGAAGAGGAAAGGGTAAAAATGTCAACAAGATGTCGAGATGGTGGGATGGGGTAACATCCGAGGGAGTTGGTGGAGGGAGTTGGAGGGTGGTGAGCAAAACAAGGATGCCCCTAGCGACAGGCGTGTGCAAGCTCGCTAAGGGTGACAGTGTGGGTGGTGGCACCTTTTGTGACGGAGCGGTCCAGACGGGCGTTTAAAAGAAAAAAGAGTTGTTGAATTCGAGGAGACGAGGTATTTAGGTTAGCCGAGCGTCCTATGTATCCTGCCCATACTGGTGCCGACGGAGGATGACTGACTGGGCCGCAGTACCTTGATAATAATAAGAGGGATGTGCGGACGATAAACCGCACCAGGATGCAGGGGTCGTCAGAGCTGGGGAAGCGGCCCAGGATTCTCGACGGGCAACGCAAGATCAAATGACTCCCCACCAGCTGCAGGCGAAGATGCTCACGGGCCCCTGCCCTGTCCCGCATGCCCGTATGCTATCTTTGACCATTCGAGGTGGCGTCCAAGTGCTGGTTGGCTGCTGTGCTGTGCCAGAACCCATCCATAGCAATAAGTGAGATGGAGTACCTGGCATGCGCGGTGGGCACAGCTGGGCAGAGACTTTGCTACGTGACATGCAGTGGGGTTCAGGCGCAGGCTCTGAGCGATGATCCGAGAGGGAACCTCGGAGGCTGCACGTCGATTATTGAGTGACGAGCGAGTTGCAGTCGTAAAACCCCACCTGGCAAGTCCACGGAACGGGTCGAACGGTGAGGTTGGCTGAGACACGGTGTAGGCCTCCCTATGTACCGCGCGCCGCACACTGCCCTGAGCGATGTACTATACTTTATTTGTGTGCGTCTGTGTGTGTGTACAATGTACTGGACATGTCACATGCTGCGTACTGGCTGAGCCATTTAGATACCATTGGAGGTGGGCCGGAAAAGATTCCTTCTCTTTTCTCTACCTCTTCCTCAATGTCCGTCCGTGGCGGGGTCTCACCGGCCACAAATGAAAAAAAGTAGTTGGACAGGCCAGACAGATCGGCTGTGGGACTGGTGTGAAGGGCAAGCGGTTGTTGGGCGGTAATAGGCGACAGTCGAGAATGAGCAGCGTCGCATCCTGCCTATCCTGGTCCCGGTTGAGAGGGCGGGCCCTGCTCCTGCAGAAAGCAGATGCTGCGCCATGCGCGTAAAAAGAGGGACCCCCGGAGAGGCCCTGGACTGTGCATAAGGCGAGGCCCTATGGGAGCACCGAGTTTGCAGATTGGTGTTGCCATTGGGCAACAAAAGCCCTCGCCTCTGAGGATGGGCGAACGGCCGACCAGACGACGGTCCCCTGGGTTGGGCCATGTTGGGGCTTGTCCAGAGACCATAATGCAGACATGACCAGTCTTTGTCGACCTGTTCTCCTCCGGTCTTGGGAGTGCGGAGGTCCAGAGACCCGTGACCAGCTTGTGCTTGGTGAGTGGCGCTGATCATCATGGACCTTGCTGCTTCGCCTGATTGCGGTATTGGGTAGAGGCGAAGCGAGGTGCGATCAGAGAATTGGTCAGTCGAGGAGGGGAATTGCTACCAAACGAAACGAGACAAGACGAGACGAGGCCGGGGTCGGTGAGGGGAGAGGCGGACGGTGAGGGGCAGTCGCACGGATACCGGCGGTTGACCACAAGCAGCAGCGCTCAAGTCCTGAGCAGCATGTTGACGATGATACACTTGATGCTACAGTACAGTACAGCACAGTACAGTACAGTACAGCACCACATGCTGTTGAAGAAAGCCCGGTCACGTCGTCGAGAAGCCACATGGAAAAGCCATAAAAACGTGCGCAGGGGCCGGGCCCAAGGACCGTGAACAACCTCAGCACGGCAGGTCAGCAAGTTCGCATGCATGTCTTAGACAATGTCTCACTCTGTGCACGCCGATCGGTCAATTCCCTCACCCTTGACGGCGATCCTTGGGCGGCCGTTGCAGGGGAATCGCTGGGTGTGGACTCGCGCCAGTCAACGGCCACCCACAAGCGCCGGGGCCTGTCGTGTTCTGACTCTTGCAGTTTGTCTCGCAACGGGTAGACCAGCAGACTAGTCCGCCGGCGGGAACAGAGACTGATGATCGATGGCTGACTGATGCTAGGATGATCCTCGGTAGCTTACTCTGCATCTGTACGGCGTACCCAGCCCGGCTGAGCACAGGGTTTTCATCATCGACGCTTCCTGCCTTCCTGCCTTTATATGCCTGCCTGGCAGCCTGGCACACCGAGAGACTTACTGTGTACTGTACTACGTAGAGACTGGGTCCTGCAGGTGGCCTGGTGGCTTGGCCAGATCGGGGGGTGACTGCCTGTTAGCTTTCGAGATTCGCTCCTTCCTTGCCTGTCCCGGCTGCTTGGGAGGATCTAAGACAGATCCAGCCCGAGGCTTTCTCGAACCGACTATCAGCTGGTAATTAGCATCATCACCAACAGACAATACAATATCAGGCACACATGTCCTCGCTCGCTCTGACGCTGCGGGACCAGGACAAGGCCCGCGGTCCACGGAAGCCCAGTGGGTGGTCAGCGCGGCCCAGAGACGGGAGCCGTTACCGTCTTCGTCTTCTCGCTCAGGGGACTCCAGGTCTCGGTCACCACTCAAGTGTGAGGACCCGGGATGGCAGCGCGAGAGCACGACATGCTATCCCTATTGGCATCTGTAGCCCAGCAGGTACCAGCTTCTCAGGACATGCGACCGCACCCGTCCGTCTGGCGCTTCCCGCGGCACGCCCTTTTCTGCGGGAGAGGGAGACCTGGAGTCGCACGGCGGCTTCTGACATACAATGAGCGCTCGTCATCTCCGGCCCAGGGCATCGCAGATGCTCCATCTCATCAAGATGCGGATGAGTCATCTGTCGAGCCCCTGATCGGTACATACACGATTCACCCAGCCCGCTTCCTTGAGACCGGAACTGTTCCCCTCGAAGTTCCCTTTCACAACCCGTCTTTCCGGAAAGGGGAGCGAGACGCCGCCGTGGATTTGGAGGAAGCCAAGCTCGAATTAAGACAGCAACCCCGCGCTCTGGTTGGCTCGCCCGAGATATTAAGCTTCCAATCACAGGTTACAGAGGCCCCTGCCACCCCTGATTTATGCCAAATCGGGCGATTTACATCAAGCTCTTGTCCCTGGCACCTCCTGTTGAGGCTCCCCTCTTGTTCCCAAAGCGATCTGTTGCACTGCACCTGAAGAGTTTGACGACCTTAGTCAAACGTGACTGAGGCCCGGGGATCGCTTCTCGCACTCTTCATCGAAACAACCTGCCACCCACCGCGGATGCGGACCGGCTTGGAAGCACTCTCCCGGGTTCCGAAGAGGGTGTGGACATGACCCTTTTCTCTCGCTCTCGCAGGAGGCATGTGCGAGTGGCAGGCGTCCCACACGGGCTGAGCCAGTATTTGACGTGAGATTGGCGTGGAGAATCACGTACGCGACTAACGCCCATTCACACAAAGGCACCCCGGGGGACGCCGCCGAAAGCCTGTACATGTCATTGATCATAATCAAGGACAGTCTGAGGTTCCGAACCACTCGTCCCCGCGGATCGCGACTAGGCTTGATCTCCTTAGCCACATCTGACCTGTCATAGGGGGCGATGTGTCGACCTGCAACAATTGACAAGAATAGGATAGATCCATCGATCGCCTGCCGGCCTTGGAAGACTGATCTGGGCAGTGCAGCCAAGCGCGGCAAGCTGTTTGGGTCTATCTGTGTCATCAAGCGACAACAGATCAAGGCCAGCGCTCGCAAGCCACCACGGCTGTCATGTTGACGCTCCGTGTTCAATGGGTCTCGATGCCGCCTCATGATCTGCAGGTACCGGTCCACCTGGTATGCAGGATGCCACGCCTGACAGGCCAAGCGAGCAAGGCAAGCTGAAAGCTGAGTGTGTTTAACAGCCCGTGGCGATTGTGATGCGCTGGCAACACGCCGTTTGCGCCTAGGCAGACGAACAGACAGGCCAGACAGGCTGACAGGCAGGAGGCACCAAAGAAATCTCTGCAGTCTCTCGGTTGCAAAAATGGGACCCTTATTGCAGCTACTAAGGCAGATCAGAGGCTTTGCCGTACCATTACGACGCCCTGCTGCATGGCAATCCAGCACTTGTGCACGTCTTGCATGAGCCTGGGTTCGCCGGCTCCGACGGCGAAAGTGGGTTGAGGGTTGTGGCGAGTGCACCGCATGGTAGTACCGGAAGTTGACAACTACCGGGGTCTCTCTCTCTGCTCCGCCACAGTTGAAAGCCGGAACTTGGCCACGCTGGGCAAAGTGAGGCTGGTGACGTGGCACAGAGGAAAACCAGAGAGACAGCAAGGCAAAGCAAGGGAAATCAAGGTTTCAACTTCCTCCTGAGATAGTGACACGTCTTGCCATCATCATACGCACTCTCGTCTCCTGATCCTCTGAGCCCGGCGCCTCTCATCAGCCCCTACCCAGGCCCAGCAAACCCTCGAAAAACTACGAACAAGATCTCGACTGGCGACCCTGGTCTCTCTCGAGCTGGGGCCTGTCCCCACTAATCTCTCCCGCCAGCAGGGGTCGTCAAGCCCAATCCATTGGATAGCCGAGCTTAAGCGCCCGGGCATGGGTGTCCCCGTTGTTGGAGTCCTCCTGAGCAGTGGTCATTCTGGGGACAGGCTCAACCTCACTCGGTGAGGCCAGGCATGCGCAACATGGCATTGTGATGACCACCGCCACCCACAACATCAAATTTTCTCCCGCAAACAACGGTGGCACGTTTAATGCAACGTCGCTGCCCTGATCTGCTGTGTATCGCGAGGCAAGTATGGACCGCAGTAGCGGGACCCGAGGATGAGACGAGCCCCCTCTCGGGCGCGCAGTGGTACAGCTCCTGCTGCCGCCGCTTCTTCACAGCCCGGTGTCACGAGGACAATCTCGGTGAGCAGGGTCCAGCTCATGCGTCATTTTCGCCAATCCACGCTGTCCGAGCTTCTCTGTCTGAGACACGTTCGCAGGTCGTGCTCACCTCGGCTCGGCTGGTCCCTAGGCTGGACCATGAGCGTCTCTGTCCGGCCAGGGGACCCCATCCTTAGCGGTGAGTTTCCCAGAGATCTGGAGGTCATGTGTTCCACGGCAGCGAAGCGCGACCGCGCGCCATGGGTACAACCTCAGGCGATATGGGGGTTGGAACGTGACCGACTAGGCTCGTCCGAAGTCGCGCCGATGTCTCATGCTGCCCGCCCTGATGGCGACCGCGGCCTGGCATCGTCGTGTCTTTTCCCAAGGTCGCTCTCCCACGCTGGGGCCGTGGGGGTGAAGCTAGGCGGGATGGTAAAGTGAGGCGAGGGATCAGTTGCGCCCAATAGGCGTGGAACTACTGGATGTGGAAGTCCTGCTGGATTCGCCTTCAGTCCTCTGCACGCCGGCAGTCAAGACATCATGGCCCTCCACTTGTGGAGACTGATGGCAGTTCATGCGCGAATACACACTACTACTATCATATCCACCCTGATGGCCAAGAGTAGACAGACTCGCAATCACTTCTCATTACTCCCCACATGTCAACAAATCTCCTACAGTTCGGGTCTTACCTGGCTCTGACAGCGGCTGACCCAAAAGGGGCGACCCGCAGATGGGAGCAGCCGCTTAGTGGCCTATGAGATTTCAGATGCGCCATCTGAGCACATTGATAGGTCCCGGGCCCTCAGCTGGCCCCGGCAGGGATTCCTCTGGGGTTTCTTGTGGCAGATGCCGTTGGGTGTGTGAGTGGGCACCGATCATTTCCGCCCGTTTGGGGGGTATCCACACTCCCATTACCAACATCCTTCTTGCGAATAGCATCATCTCGAGGCCCACCATCCTTCCCCAGGGCTTTCGTGTTGCACTACACACACCAACAGTCATCAAGAGACAGTAGCCGGACTAGACAGGGTGTGGGCAGCCCACATTCCCTTCCCTCGACGACGCCCCGCTGCAGGCTGGTTGCATGCATCCAAGTGGTGATCCACACCCAGCGCTTAGGTAAATAAGTCGCTGCCGACGGATGTCCCGCCCTGCCCTCACTACACCCTCTTCCCTCTCGAACGTGTGTGATAGGGACGCACGTTTCTGCGTGACGAGGCTTGCGCACCACATGAAGGTTGGGTCACCTGATTCGGCACCCTTGAGATTGGGATCGAGCATATCAACCCACCTGTGCTCATCTCGTCTGTGGCCCACGGTCGTATCCTGCTGCGCGGATGGCACCTATTTGTTTGCTAGCCTCCCATCTGCCGGTTGGCCTTCTGGATCCTGATGTTCCTTCTACGCGTTACTTTCGCACGAAGAGTCGTCCGATGTCGGTTCTCCTGGGTCGGAAATTGAGAACGACTCTGGAGATCGACTGCGCATCCCACAGGTGACCTTCGTGGGCAGCGCCTACACGGCAAGCACTCGCTTACAAGTAGACTCTGGTCATTTGCCATGGTGGTTTCTGCTCGAGGCATATTAGGGATCCGCTGTGACAGGTGGAGAAACGTGACTTTGACTGCAGTTGTGTCCACCAGTCCTGCATATCCCCCACGACTTGCCCGCCCGTGTGTGCAGTCACTGGATTTGCAGCCTTACTCATAGGCTGTGACAAATGGGTTGACATGGGCGACGGGGGTTTTTCGTCGAGTTCAAACTAGCGACTCGCTTTCGCTCGGGAGGAACGTCAATAAGCCGCGAGTACTACTCCATCGTGTAGAATGACTTCCATCCAGGCCTGTCATGTCAGACAAGTTGTATCCGCGCCACCCGCAACATATGGGAGATCGGAGGCATCGTGGTTTCGTGGAGGAAATTACGGATGTCATGTTGATAGACTCACAGTGTCGGATACGCAAGCCTACTAGATCCAGCGCCACATCCCGCGGCATCTCTGGAGCACCTCCTGTAGTCCCTGGGTATCCGCCTGGCTTCAGCATTCGCGCCCACGAGGGCTTCAACAGGTTCTTCTTGTTGGTGGTCGGCCTCATGGTCCCTAGTACCCTACGCCTGGCGTCTCTCGGAGATTAGGGTTTGTGATAGAAATGGGTTGTGTGATCGTATCCTTGGTCAGGTTTCTTTTTTACGATGCGACCGTGCTTCTGGCAAAGGATGACACTGTATGCTCTCGTTCATGGGCATTTACGGCCCGTTCTTCCCACGTCTTTCCAGGTGATTAACCCGGGCTGGATAACATCAATAGCGGCGGAGGTCATGAGCATTTCCTCAATTTATCAGACTGAACCAAATGCGCGTCCAAACGGGCGAGCAGCTGTCGAAGTAGTTTTGTATTTGCGGAAGGCTGCACAAGTTTTCCGTCGGGCACGCGAGCATTCCCAGCGTGTTTTGCGTGAATGACGGGTTGTACTGAAATCACATGAAGCCACCGGCTCAAGTCTTCTAAGAACTAGAAGTGTTTTAGGGATGTAACTCCTGAGGCTCCCTCTAGGCCGCATCTCGGAAGCCTGTAGAACCAAACGCTTCGGTCGAACATATGAGTGGACAGAGCATGATTGCTTCCGTAGAGGCGAGAAAGAGACCGCCCTGGGAACATCGCAAATGTCGTTGCCCGAACTTGAGTCCAACCGGCATTCAGCCATATCTCAAATCGTGGTGGTTGCTCCCTCGGCGTGACCCGTCCCCCAAAGTGGACCGTTCGCCGAAGAAGCCGTCATCCACGCCCTAGCCAGGCCTAAGGGATTGAAGGTCACAGCGATCGCCCTTCGGAGTCGCTGAGTTACGAAGGTCAAGTAGCATTTGGCTCGTCGCAAAGAATGCATCAAGTGGCCCCCAAGATCCTTGGAAGCCCGTGGGTCGCCAAAGGCATCAAAACGCCTTCCAACGTATACGAATGCCCTCTTGCGCAAGCACAGGGGGACGCAGACGGCTGCCATTATTTGGCTGAAGCTGGCCTTCACGAGCGCCAGTCGTTCTGCGCATGGTTGCGCAGCCGCATCTGAGCCCATCCTACTGCAGCTTTTCGCTACGTGATCAGGATAGGAGAGGGGCCTCTGCTATTTCTCGATGCGAGCGCATTCAACAATATTGAATAGATTCGGCACCCGTTTCTTTCGCGTTAAGGTGCGGTCTGGATCCCAGCGTGGGTATGAGAGCATCGGCGATGCTCGAGACCTTTGGTCTGGTCCATGCTGATTCTTCAAGCCCGGTCATTCCCACCACCAACGGCTTTTGGTCCTTTCGATGTGGCTCCCGCCGCAAGGACTTGGATGGCGAACATATCAATCGTTATGGCGAGTAGCTAGGAAACGAAGATGATCCCTCTCGGAAGGAGATATTGTGGGAAGGCAGGGGCCAAAGTAAAGCAATGGGTATAATTATTGATCCTGTCCATGGTTCTGAAAAAAAGAATCGCGGTCCTTTTACGCCAGCGAAACCCGAACTCCCACTGAATCTGCCGTCTTTCCTAGTCGTGATGGTCCTTCTAGTGTACAAAGGCATCTCTCAACGCGGCCTATGGTGCTGCCCATTCTTGATGCGTAACCTGGTATCGTCGCAACGAGCCTGTGCCGTATCATGGTCCAGACGGAGAGATCGCCTGACAATGGCGTCCGACGGTCTGCCGTTGCAGCCAGACCCAAAAGACCAGACAACACCGGGAGCAGCACAGCGCGACCCCTTACTCGACAATACCGAATCGTTTGGCTCGAACCTCGGCTTTGTTTCGTTCCACGGGATCATCCAGAATGCTTCCCTTCGGCTGGTAGTAGGCGCTGCTGCCGAATCGTCGGCGTCTGGCTTCGGCCTTGACCTGTTCAGAAGCACTGGAAAGAACGCTTTGGGACGGCAGATCCTAATTACCGCCGCCGAAACGTTTAGCCCTAGCCTCAGCCTTCGCCTTCTCGGACGGGTCGGCCAGTATCTTGCCCCCGCCGCCACCGCTGCTCTCATGCCTGTTGGGGCGACCGCCGCCGCGGCGACCACCTCTAGGCTTGTTGTGTCCTGCGTTGCGCCGCTCCGAGTTTTGTCTCTTCCCTCCACCTTCGGCTTGATCGCCCTGCTCGCGGCCACGCTTGGGGCGGCGCTCTGGCAGGGCCGCATCGAGGCCCTTGACGACGGCGGCGGTGTCGGTGCCAAACTTCTTGGCGCGTTCAAGCCTCTTGGCTTCCTCAGAGTCGGTCTCAGTGGTAATGCCGAAGCGCTTGGCGCGCGCCTCGCGCTTCTTGAGCTCCTCGTCAGCGTTGCTGGCCTCTAGGCCGATTGCAAAACTCTCAGCGGGTTCGGCGGGCTTCTCTTCGGCAGCTGGGGAAGCGTCGTCGCCATCCTTTGCTGGTGCACTTTGGGCCTCATCTTGTTTGTTTGCCTCGGTACTGGGAGCTTGTGCAGCAGGAGCTGAGGCCGGTTTGGCTGGCTCTGCCTGGACAGGTGCAGATGATGGAGCGGCAGGGGTGTCTGCCTCTGCATTGACAGCAGGAGGGGGGGCAGCCTTGGGCTCTTCTTTCTTGGTGGCGGCAGAGGCAATCTTAGTGTCGTCGTCGTCCCAGTCAATCACGTCCTCGGCCTGGCCTGGTTTGGTAGGTTTCTGATTAGCTTGCGCGTCGTTTTGGCGCAAACGCGAGGGTTGGATGTAGGGACAGAGAGGTAATAAATGATTGCCAGGATAGTGTAAATGATTGAGGGTTGACCTACTCTTGTCATTGTCCTGCAGGCGCGCGATGAGGTCTGCCTTGTTGCCTGACTGTTGAAGGCCGCGCTCTTGAAGCAACTTCTTGAGGTCAGGGACCTTGAGACTCGCATAGTCTGTCATCTCGGCGCTGGTCGGCGTTTGAGGGTGGATGTGATAGTGAACCCCTGGGGACGGAAGCTATTAGGGTTTTCAGCTGAAGTGTCCAAGTGTCAAGAGGAGTGGCCAGACTGAAGGGGTAGGAGTGCTGGTGTTTTGTGTTGCACAAAGGTTGAAAGGGTGAAAGCGCTTGGATGTGGTAGGCAGAGAGCAAGGGCGATTTGGACAGACGCGTCGTTGGTGCGGCTGGCAACAGCTCCAGCCTCCCAAGCCTCCTTCCTTGACTCGGGCGGCGGCCCGCTTAGCGAATAAGTGCACGGTCCACGTCGAATTGATGCATTTCACTTGCACTCAAGTATAGCAGGCCGATCAGCCACCCCACATCGGCCCATCCGCCTCATTGTTCTTGGGATTCTGTTTCCGTACAGTCCCTTCATGACAATTGCCTGTTCTGTCTGACTTGGTTCCGTGTCATCTGTTCTCTTTGTTCGACTGGGCAGACACAGAAGACCTCAGTATGACTGAATACGGTGCAACACCCCAAGAAAGCTAGGGTCAATTAGCTTGCATACACACAACAAGCCTAGACTGTTCTTCTGCTGTCTGAATTGTACAACTGCACCATACCTGTTGGTGCACACATAGAAGTGAAGTGGCAGGGTGATGATATGATGACAACCTCTGGGTACACAGTGGAGTCGAACTGCGTGCTCTGAGTGTTAGACAATTGTAGTAGGATATTTCCTATACATGGTAGCACATACTGCAGTTTTGAGTTACTAACCTTGCTAGGTGTGTTCAGGTCCATGGGTGCTAGCCAGATGTGTACTGGCCGGGATTCTGTCCAACCAGCACAATTTGATCACAGCCTAAGGCCCATTGGAACTCGCCTCTCGCCACCCCGCCACACTCCTCTGTTTCTTGTGCAGGCTTGCAGGTTTCCTTGGATATGGGCACGCAGCAAGGCAACATATGTGAAATAGACATGATTCACTCGTTATCCAGGCTGGGCCAGCCTGACAGGCAAGTAAGTACCCATGAATGGTCAGATACCGCTCCAAGGCGCCGGGACTCGGCTTACAACTTGCTGCAGATCCGCAGCCGGATCTGCAGCCGTTGCTTGACCTGCCGCAATGTACAGTATCAATGTATCCAACTGCGGCCGTCACCAAACCGCATCTATGTGCAGCACCATGCTGCGCCAGACACATGACACATAGACATATAGACACATAGACACATAGACATCCTAGCGAGCTGGGCTGGTACACGGTCGGATTCTACTGCTGTAACGAGCTACAGTGGCTAGCTTGAAGTCGGAGTTGGGGGGAGACCCTTGCGTCGGTCTAGATCGCGGTCTGAAAGCGGCTCACGAGTCTCGGGGGGTGGGGATCCAAGTGTAGAATTGCAGTGCAGGATGGAATGCCATTTGCACATTCCCACTTTTCGCTCTCCATCTTATACTTGTATTGTAGTCTGGTCCATAGTTAAGGTCCAAGATCCAGTGTCCAAGGGCCAAGTTCCAAGGGCCCTAGCTACTTTCTCTCTAGCTCACTTGCCGGCCTACTTGGGTAGTGTACTGGGTGTACCTCATCCCACCTGCCCTTCCTGCCCTCTGAGATGAGCTTGATCCAATTCCGCTATCTTCCACACCGTCCCCCATGCCCGTCCACACTGGCCCTGTCCTACCTGACAACCGGCTGCCTATGCCAGCGCCTCCAGTCCCGCAGGCCTGCGAATCACCTCAATGCGTGGTCTGCGTGGGCATCGCACCCTCCCTTTGACCTCTTCTCTCTCTTCTCGCCAACATGGAGTCACCCAAGGACGCCCAGGCCTCGGTCGGCGGGGACCCGTCCCCGCCCCGGATTCCAGCCAGTGAAGGCTCTCGCACTAGAGAGACTCTGAAGTAATCTTGTCACCTGGCTCGCCCGCCTGAGTCGCAGGCAGTGCTGACTGTCTCTTCAGGTATGCGAGCTCGCTCATACGCAAAACACACTTCATCGACCCTCAGCAGCCCTTCGACTCAAGCCACATAGCTCCCTGCTCAGATGCCGGCCTGACCGCCTTGTCAGTACTCATTCCGCCTCCGTGACTTCCTGAGGTTCTTGAGACTCAGTTCCGGGGAGCCATTTCACTCCTCGGTCATCGTCTACCAACCCGCGAGGTCATGCTTCCTCAGGCTGCCCCTCCTCTGACAAGCCACATAGTGCCCAGCTCGCCGCTTTGAGGCTTAACATCTCCCGGTGCCTCATCTCGCTTTTCGACCGCAACTACCAGTACATAGTTGCTGAGGCTACGCAGTCACTGTGTCTCGATCCCGACACTCAGTTGGACCCGCTGCAGCTTAGGCTCTCGGGCACTGCTATCCCTCGCGGCACAAGGTGTCCAAATGAGCAGGTTCTTGAGAGTCCGCCGACTATTCACCACGAGAACGCCTCAGACAAGGAATTTATCCCTCTGTCGCCTGTGTTTGTTGTGCCTGACCTTGCCCAAGATGAGCGCTTCTCCGATGCCTTCTTCAGGCAGAACTGGCCTCAAACCCGCTTCTACGCCGGAGTTCCGATCCGTTCAAAGAAGGGTGTCAATATCGGGGTGTATCATGTGTACGACGACTTGCCGCGAAGCGAGCTCGACCTCGGTGACGCGGACAAACAGTTCCTGCGTGATATGGCAAGCATTGTCTGGCGCCATTTAGAATCTCGAGCCGCCGTCGAAAGCATCCATCGTGGTGAGCGCATGGTGCGTGGGTTGGGGTCATTTGTTGAAGGTCAAGCAACGCTCTCGTCTTCTACTGGCCAATTCCAAGATGCGCCCGGGCAGGAGGAAGGGGCCTTGAACCAGAGACAACAAGGCCTTCAGCGAGACCGTGATGCAATCCAAGCCCTGAGCCCTGACCAGGAGAGAAGTCATTTTTTCCGCACCAGGTCCTCTGACCCTGACAGGAGCTCGGCCATGCCAGAGACCACTCCAACCTTTGCTGTTGCCAGAACAGAAAGTCCATCGATCATTGAAGCGCCAGCCCAGAATATTGCCGTTAATGCACTCCCGAACCGTCCCGCAAGTGTAGCCATGCCTGATCCGCATATTGCACAGCTCAAACAAACCTTTTCGCGGGCCGCCAACATTGTTAGGGAGTCTGTAGAGGTTGAAGGGGCTCTTTTTCTCGATGCCAGCGTCGGGTCTTTTGGTGGGCTTGTTGAAGACCGCAGATCCAGGGACTCTACTGATTCTAACGGATGGCGATCCACTGCGTCATCCAGCAACGACGACCTGCCAAAAGCCCTGTCATTATCTACTGGAGAGCCTGTGACTTATTGTGACGTCTTTGGGTACTCCACAACCGGGGCTTCTAGTATAGATGGCGCGGCGTCCTTTTCCAAGCACATGCTTGTGCCAGAACGATTGTTGAAGTCGCTGCTCCGCCGGTACCCGGCCGGCAAGATATTCAGTTTCGGTACGGATGGTTTGCTGCTGTCCGGAGGGTCCGAGACGGACGAAGGGGGACCTTCCTCTCCGCCACGTCAGAAGCCCAGTACCAGTTCCGACTCAAAGGGGAAGAGGAAGGTGCATTGGCCGTTCAGCACTCTTGAGGGCCAAGCTCAAGCTATCACAACCCTGTTCCCCGGTGCGAGGAGTGTGGCCGTTTTCCCTCTCTGGGATCAAATCAAGGAGAGGTGGTTTGCTGGCGGGTTCATCTGGACGTCCTCGTCGAATAGGCTTTTCACTACCGAAGGAGAGCTCAGCTATCTGCGAGCGTATGCGACAACCGTAATGGGTGAGGTACACCGCTTAAACGCCTTGAACTCCGACAAGGTGAAAGGAGACTTCCTCAGTTCTTTAAGTCACGAACTGCGATCTCCGCTTCATGGGGTCATCGCTGCTGTCGACTTACTCCACGGTACCACCCTGGATGTTTTCCAGGGAGACGCAATTCACATTGTAGAGACGTCAGGGCGGACACTTCTAGATACTCTTGATCACGTTGGTCCTCCCATTCAGCTTCTGGCGATATGGTCTCGGCTCTGCCACTATCTGGAAACATTACTAACGTCTTCATCATAGTTACTCGACCACAGCAAAGTTAATACTTTCATGACATCTTCAAAGCTCGCCCGAAGGCAGCGACGAGAATCTCCATCTGGTTCTGGCCGCGGACGACGTCTGGCAGGACTGGGAATGATATCATTGACCACGGAAACTCAGGTAGATATCCTTGTGGAAGAGGTTGTGGAAGGTATGTCCTCACTGTGTCCAAGATCGATTCATCACTCCCGAGATTGAGGATGTCAGCGGCTCACCATCCATCTCATCATCCGCGCTCCCGAGACAATTGATCGCCACAATTGCTGACCGTGAAACAGCCGTTTTTGCTGGCTTTAACTTCCAGAAAAGTATGTGATACTCCCTGAGTAATTTCTCTCATCGTCTTTGCTCTTGCGGCATCAAGTCTTTGGCGAGTGTGCCAATAATGCTAGCGAGTTAATCGGTCCCTCCGGTCTAGGACTTGTGGTGGCCAGATTTGCCCCAAAGTCTGTTTGTCTGCATGGCTAATTGAAGTTATAATAGTGTCCGTTGCGCAACTGAAGGAACAGGATGCTCATATTCACGACGACAATAGGGCGCTCGGTCGCCTAGACAGCGCCGCGGCCGCAGAAGCATTCGGGCACAATGCACACTTTCCCCAAGCCAAAACTCCTGGAGTTGTTGTCTACTTGGAGTAAGCACGAGCCTCCTTTCCAATATCCCTCCTGTCATTGTTTGAAATGCTCGAAAATTCGTTGCTTGAGGCTCTGTAGCGGCTATTAACATATAGCAGCATGGATCCCACTGTCTCGTGGGACTTCCGGACGCAACCGGGAGCTCTGAGGCGTGTTGTCATGAACATCCTGGGAAATTCCCTCAAATTCACCCAGAATGGATTTGTATGGGTCAGCTTGCGACAAGTGGACCTTCCAAAACGCGACCGGGTGCAGAGATCCAAAGTGGTGATAACTATATCGGATTCCGGTAAAGGCATCAGCGAGGACTTTCTACGCAACGACCTTTTCAAGCCTTTCATGCAAGAGGACCATCTCGCTCCAGGCACCGGGCTCGGTATGAGTCTCGTCCACAACATCAGCAAGACTCTCGGCGGGTCTTTAGCTATTACCAGTCAGCTCGGCCGAGGTACCACCGCGCGCGTCACGCTACCTCTGTTTCGGTCAGCAACCGTCACCAAGCGAGACGCTTACCTCAGCGAGCAGTTTCAGGAGCTACGAGGTCTCCGAATATGTCTGAGAGGATTTGATAAGTGTTACGACCGAGTCGTCGACAAGATGCCTGATGAGCCGCCACGAGTCTCGGAATCAGCGGTCATGGAGATGCTCTGCCGAGATTGGCTCGGTATGTTGGTTATTCCCGTCACTGCTGTACAGGAGGAAACCCCAGATGTGTTCCTATACAGCGAACATGCTTTCAACGACATGGGCGATCAGACATATCACCCTGCGTCGCCTACCGTGATTATTTGCCAGAGTGCGCTGACTGCACATGCTTTCACACATTCTTCGAAGAAGTCACAGCTTACTGAGTTCATTTCCCAACCGTGAGTACATACATTTCCAAGCACATCCTATACCTTTGATCACCTGCTGAGTTTATACAAGTGTTGGACCACGGAGACTGGCTAGGTCGTTACTCCTTAGCCTGTACAGACGAACAGAGAGGTCCTCCGCTGTCTCTTCGGAAAGTCGAATCAACGCTTCTAGATCAGGCTCATCGAACCTTGATAAATCGCCAACAAGAGCAGAGGCGAAGGAAGATCCAATACAGGCTCCAGAGCCGTTGGACAATCTAAGACGTTCGTCTGATGTATCAGAGAAAGGTGTGGTGACATCTGCAACATCAAGCGGTGCTGGCTCTGTTGACAAGGATGCCCTAGAAGCCATCCCCTTACACTCGAAGGGCGACCCACAAGGGGCACAACTGCCTGTGCGGCCAGGACCGACCGTGGCAACTGGAGAAACGGCGTCTACGCAGCAACCTTCTCCATACAAATACTTGCTTGTCGATGACAACGACATTAACCTCAAGATTCTGGCATCCTTTATGAAGCGGCTGGGCCATGAATACGATACAGCTGTCAATGGTCTGGAGGCTCTGCAGATGTATACGGCTAACCCTGGGCTCTATCCGTTCATACTGATGGGTAAGTTGCCATTGTCAGCCATCGATGTGGGGCACAAGCTGACCACAGGGCGCGATGCAGACATTTCTATGCCATTGATGGATGGTTTGGAGAGCACCAGGAAGATACGACAACGGGAGCGAGACGACAAGATCAAGCCGGCGACGGTGATTGCACTCACAGGGCTTGCATCAGCTACCATACAACGTGAGGCGATTGCGTCAGGCATGGATGTTTTCCTCACCAAGCCGGTGAATCTAAAATCACTACAGCAGATCCTCAGGAGCTATACCAAAAACAGCAGCACCTAATGTGTTGAGGCGGCGGTGCCTTCTTTCTTCTTGTTCATGATTTCGAGATATGGCCAGACTTTTTTTTGGCGGGGGAGGGGATAGAGTTTACGCGTACACGACTGTTAAACGAGAGATACCCCATTTTCATACATCAACAGTCATAAGGGCAGGTTATATACATGGCGGATTCGCCTGGACATATATCAATGGCGAACAGTGTGGCTTTTTGTTTCTTCCCATGGCGTTTATGGGGAATGGTCTAGGAAGAGTTGCAAGAGCAGTACATACATTCGGGAGAGTGGCCCTGAGATGCAATCGAGATCGGCTACTACAACAGGTCCCACGGTAACAATGTAAGGAAGGGTCTCACTTCCTCCACAACACACACAAACAACCTGATCAAGAGCCATAACTGCCGACTGATGTCCTAAGGAGGTGGTTCTTACCAGAAGCTACCCCATCCAATCAGGTTGAGTGGCAACATAGAACATTCAAATTCAGGCAAAGGGGGCGTTCGTTCAGTGCTCTCATTAAGAGCCAAGTTATGCGCATCTTGGATGTCGCTTGACCTTGATTATCCTGTGTGTGTGTCTGTGTGTGTGTCTGTGTGTGTGTGTGTGTGTGTTTGTGTGTGTGTGTGTGTGTGTGTGTGTAGCTGAGGCTCGAGCAGGCTGTCCGAGGTGGCGCCCTAAGGGCCCTGGGAAGGAGATGGGGTCTTCCTCACAAATAGTGTACTAAGCTCGGGCGATCTCGCTTGACCCCCGAGCCCCCGTCCCCACATTCCTGAGAGCCGCCTCCATCCTTGGGTGTGGGTCTCGGATTGGCTTGACCTCCACCCAAAAGTTCCACCGCGCGCAACAGGGCAAGGAGACCGGTCCGTCACGACGATCACAACCGCGACCGTTCGCTGCTCTGCCACAGTACGCCCAGAAACTGCCCAACGCAACTCTCGAAGCGCCCTCCGGACATGGCTACTCACGTATCCCACGCCTGCTCCAATCTCTGACAACATCCCTGCCAATCGATCCGTCACTACTCGCAGCAGATGCGGCCGGCGTGTACACGTTGACCTTCGTCTCCCGCGCGTCGTCTCAGGATGACCTCGTCGACCACACGGAACCTGAGGCGCCACGATCCCCTGAACTACCAGAACCCGCCCCCCTACGGTGCTTACTACTTCGAAGAGAAGCTCTGGGACAGGATATCCCAGCCCAGTGTGCTCATCCCCGCCCTCGTGCTCCTGGTCACGGCCGTCTACCAATTCGCGCACAACCAAGCAGCCTCCCGCGGCCGACAGCTGCCCTCCGTGGGCGACCTCATCTGGGACGGCATCGTCTTCGTCTGCCCGGCCGGCCTGCTCTACGCTGTCGATCGATGGGTCAACCCCCCTTTGTTTCCGATTCCCATGCTTCAACCACAGCCCGCAACCCACGCCGCGAAGAGCGATGTCCTCCGTAAGATATTGCGAACCGATCAACCCGGCGGCATAGTGGCTTCCGTGTCCGAGGCCGGTCGACGCACCCTCTCGAATACATTCTCGGGGCCCAAAAGCAAGTCTGAACAGCCTGCTGGCTTGGGAAATTGGGACAACTCCTGCTTCCAGAACAGCATCTTACAGGGCCTGACGTCTCTGAAACACCTCCCGCGCTACCTCGGCGGCTTCACCACCTCTGGGCAATCACCAGCCAAAGACCAGACGACCACCGCCGGGACGTTGCGATCTTTCATCGCCGAATTGAACGACACATGCAACAATGGCAGGACACTCTATACCCCCAGCGTACTCAAGAACATGAGCACGATACAGCAGCAAGACGCGCAGGAGTACTTCTCGAAACTCATGGACCAGATTGACAAGGACATAGAAAAGGCTGCCAAGGCCGCGTGCCGACAGACTGGTCTCGAGGCAGACCTCAACAGGGACGATACCGCGGCCAGTCAACACAGCGACGACAGTGGATACCAGAGCCTGCCAATACTGTCCAAGGCCGGCTCGGAGCTGGTGACTGTCCGCAACCCGCTTGAAGGTCTCTCGGCCCAGCGCGTCGCATGTATGTCATGTGGGCACTCCGAGGGCCTTTCCATGATCCCCTTCAACTGCCTGACCCTGAACTTCGAGATTGGCGTCTCACATTACGACCTCTTCGAGCTGCTGGACAACCTCGTGCGCCTTGAACCCATCCAAGGTGTTGAATGTGTCAAGTGCACTCTCATCGAATACCGAAAATCGCTACAGCGTCTCTCAAAGGCCGTGCCCGCCGCCGCAACCAGGTTACAGGCCGTGGAAGAGGTTCTGGAGGACGAGGAGTTCGATGACAAGATCCTGAAGCAGCTCAAGATCCCGGACTCGCAGAAGGTCAGCTCGACAAAGACTAAACAGGTTGTGATAGGGAGGCCGCCGCCGAGCCTGGTGATGCACATGAACCGCTCGGTCTTCGACCCAAGCACCTTCCGCTCGTACAAGAACCTCGCTGCCGTCGAGTTCCCCAAGACCTTGGATCTGGGCCCTTGGTGTATCGGCAGTGCCGAGGGAAAGTCGGGTCCGGTGGCGACAAAGCCACAGGGCGGCGAATCCCAAGAGAGTGCCAGTGATGAGGAGAAATGGGTGCTCGACGCCAGAGCATCAATGGTGGCAGGCGACGCGCACCCGTCCAAAATATCGGGTCCCATTTATGAATTAAGAGCTGTAGTGACCCATTATGGCAGGCATGAGAACGGCCACTACGTGTGCTATAAGAGAGGGAATACAGGTATACACGATGCCGACAAGACTGATGAAGAGGACCTGGACCAACCGCCAAATTTGGTGGGAGATGACGGCCCCGACGAAATCGACGGTGTCAACGACAACAGGCTGGACGAAGCGGACCCTCCAGCGGACACGGAAGAACCATACAGTGAGGAACCGGCCTCCCAATGGTGGCGCCTCAGTGACGAGACCGTCTACAAAGTCAGCGAGCAGGACGTCTTGTCACAAGGCGGGGTCTTCATGCTGTTCTATGACTGCGTCGACCCCAACTCCGTCCTGGTCGCGCCCCACGAGTCCGAGGAGGCAGAGGCGTTCGTCGAAGCCGCCCAGTCGTGGTCCGAGGACTCGGCCGCTACCCTCTGCAACCCAGCAGCTGCAGAGCCGGCGAAAGCCGGCGTGGCGGACCCGCAAGCCGTTCCGGCAAATCTATTCGGGATCCTCTCGGCTGGGTAGGGGCAACGCTCTTTTTGTTGACGTCTGAAGACGGGGTAAAGAAAGAATGCTTGCGGTTCAGGACGAGGAAGTGGTTATTGCATAGCGTCGGCGTTGGCTGGTTCTGTCCCACACAGCTTCGGGGATCACATTGCCAAGTTGTCAAGCAGAGCGTAAATGACGACAATTTGTTTTCCATCATGATATGCCGGGAGTCTAAGGAGTCTAGGAGCGAATGAGGTGTATTTTTACGCATGGTAATTGCTGCCACGATGAGGACCTTGTGGAGAAGAGGAGTGCCGGTGCAGGTTACGGGGGCCGGCACTTTTCATGTTCTTTGTCAGTGCCGCGAAACAGGGCGGTCACTTTGGATGAGATAAAGCTTTTTGGCTCCTAATCATGCAGGCAAAAGTCTGAATTCAAGAATGTGCGGACGTTCACTCGCCGCTTTTCGCCTACTTGACGCCAATTCCCTGTGACTAACTATGTATGCAGGTATGGGAGTGTGTGGATGTGTGAGAGAGCCACCATGGGTTGGGTGGATGAATCCCACCGGGCGCTCGCCTTCTCCCGTAGACAAGCGTCGCTTTGTTTATGTACATTAAAACATTTATGGTCTGTTGGTCATGTTGTTTTCGACAGAAGAGCTCCAGGCCCATGCCTTGTATATGTGTATATGCCACGTTTGGCTCTTGGTTTCCCGTACGGGACTGACCTCTGGTCCCCATGGGCGTCTGAAATATAGACACTATGTGTGTAGTTGTTGTACCAAGTTGCTGGTACGATGAATGTAATGCTCCGGGCGTGCCGGCTCTATGCCGGCCCCCCTTTCCTGCCTTGACGTTTTCTCGTGAGTCGTATTGTGGCTTGAATAAAAAGATTCATGTTCAGATGGTATTGGTGTCGTGTGTTTCTCTCTGCTGTGTTCAGGGTATCATCTGTTCGGCCGTCGAAATCGCTCGCTCATCAGGTTCCAAACCTCGCACGCTCCAATCAAGCCGGCATTGGCACAAAACGATCCCCTCACGCAACCGTCCGCCGCCGGAACAGTATCTCCGCGTTTGGGTTAGGTGTCTTGGACATCATCAGCATCATGCCCTTGGGCCTCGACTCCCCCTCCTTCAGCTTGATGTCGAAATTGATGAGGAAGTACGCGAGGATCATCTTGATCTCGTTGCCGGCGAAGAAGCGGCCGGGGCAGGCGTGCTTGCCCGCGCCGAAGTTCATGTTGGTGTCGCTAATGCTTGTGAACTGGTGCCTATTCATATCGTCGTCACTGCGCTGGCGCATCTGGTAGAAGCGCAAGGCGTCGAAGCGGTCCGGGTCCTGGAAGTAGCGCTCGTCGTGGCTGATGCCGCACTGCGGAGCAAGCACCTTGGTCCCCGCGGGGAGGTGTGTGCCGTCGGACAGGTCGATGGGCTGGACGACCTTGCGGATGAACGAGGTCACGTTGCCCGACAGGCGCTGCACCTCCTTCATGAAGCTGTCAAGCTTCTTCAGCTTGCTCATCGAGTCCTTCCTCGCCCAGCCGTTATCGTCGCCCTCGAGCACCGCGATGGCCTCCTGCCTCAGCTCCTCTGCGAATTCCGGGTTGGCGGCGAGGTCGTACACGCAATCGACAAGGAGGTTGTTGGTCGTGTGGATCGATGCGGCGCTGAGGATGAGCTGCAGCTCGGCCTGAGCTTGGTAGTCTCTCTTCTCTCCTTCCGGGAGCGAGTCCAACAGCCACTGGATCAGGTCGTCTGCCTTCTCATAGCCAGGGCAGTCCATATCCCGCAGGCGCTCCTCGATGATGGGAATGAGCATCTCCTTGGCCTCCGTCTCGTCCTTCCTGAGCTTCCCCAGGTCCGAAACCAGGTACTGCCCGATCGGTCTGAGCCAGGCTGGGAAGAACTGCAGCTTCACCAACGAGAGGAAGATGTGCACCGCAAAGTTAATGCTGATTCCCATCCACTGCTCCTGTCGACAAATCGAGGGGCCGACGAAAGCCCGTCCACTTGTCCGTGCGATACACCTCAGGGCAAACGGCTGGAACTTTACTGGAGTCCATTCCTTGCACTCGGGGAACTCGGTGGCGGTGATGTACTCGACCTCCTCCTTCAACTGCGGGATCAAACGCGCCAGATTCTGCGTTAGTCTCGTCCGCACCAAAGTCGCCAGCAGATCCTGGTGCCGCTCCGGGCAGAACTTTGTATATCTGCTCATCAAAGCCTCGCTGACAGCCTCGGTGGCGCTGAGAACGTCCTCGGGAAGGCCCTTCAACTCGCCGACAAGCTTGGCTGGTACCAAGACTTGGACACCCTCTGTCGCCTTGATCTGATAAACCTTGTCATGAAACTGATGTACGAGTTAGCCGTCATCGTCAAAGACAGTGTAGGTCCACGAGGGTGCCATACCTTTGTATACGAGTCCCGGACTAAAGTCTCGGCATCGAAGTACCATTTTAATATCGAAGCCTTGTAGAAAGGCGCCTTGACTCCCTTCGTTTTGCTCGTCTGTGACGACTGGAACAGCCACGCCACCAGTAGTATGGCGCCGATAGCGACGTAGTAACTGAGATGCTGGCTCCGTATGACCACAGGCGTGGAGGATATGAAATCAGCGGACGACTCCATCTTGAAGTACCGCCCCAGGGACGATGTTGTGTTGGGCATTGGTGCGATGGGGCAACAATGTGAATAGGTGGATGGTTGTGAGGCTGCCATCGGACTCGTCGTGACACTCGATGCTTGACACATGACCAGTTGTTGCGTGTCGAAGTCGTCGCCTGCTAGAGAAACAGCGGGTCTATCTCATGAAGGTGTGCGAAGTATACGATGCAGGAACAGAAGTGTGTTCGGATCCGAGAGGTTATGGTAAAAAGAGATGATTGAAGAAGGTTTGGGCAAAGATGCTGGGCACGGGCACGAGCAGAGCAGGCCAGGAAGTAGGTATACAAGAGGGACGCGCAGGCCATCTACTGCCCCAGGAAAGGGGAGCCGGAAGCCGAGCGGAAAGAGTGCAGTTGGAAGTGAGAAGAGTAGAGATGACGAAGTATCGCATCCGGTAAGGGAAAGTAAAAGATCGGTTGAGGCCAGGATGTCTCCTCTAGGTAATAGGAGGAGCCGCTGAGGCGACACGAGAAAGAACGGACCAGCGCAGCGCAGAACAGAACAGAACAGAACAACAAAGCAGCAGCCCAACCCCAGCATCGATAGCCAAGCGAGATCCCGTCGGCGGCCGTCTGCTAATATGGCACAGACATGGTGGCCCGATGAGGCTGGAACGGCTGAAAGGGGCAAGTATGGGGAGAGAGAGGAGGGCGCGAGAAGGGCGCCTAGTGTGACTGTGGAGGTGAGGAAAAGTACGACGGCAATGATGGCGATGGAGGAGACGAGATGAATAATGAGACAGACAGACGGAAACGAAACCCACACAGCACAGCACACAGCACAACAAAAGATCGGGCGGGCCAAGGCAAACGGCGGAAACTGGCGGTAGCGCTGACTTGCAGCAGAATGCAGAGTCCCAGACAGGCTTCAGGCAAGGGCAGACGCTGGTCTGCTACACTGTCTGTGTAGTCGTGTCTCCGGTTTGGGCTCACGACAGCGAGGCCCCATGGGCCATGGTGGTGCCGGAAGCTTGGCATCGCTTCAGAGGACAGACAAGGCAAGGCGGCTGGCACATGCACTTGTCGAGCACGAGGTATCGCGCTGCCGATCCAGAGTGATGTTGGTACCGGCCTGGCCTCCAAGTCCGGTCCCAGCTGGGTTGGGATGAGACCAAGGCGGCCGTTGCAGGATGTAAGAGAAGCGAGAGAGAAGTAAGGGCCTCCTCCAACTGCGGGTACCTGGCCGTGGCTGCCCGCCGTGGCAAGCGTGGCACCGTGGCAGCTGTGGCAGGAACAGGAAGGTGGTCGTCGGTCCTGCCCCAGGAGGTTCCCCAGCAGGTGCGACGTGATTTGCTGCTGCCATCTGAAACGAGCCGGCCAGGGGAGGTGTCGGGATCAGCTTCAGCCGCGCTTCAAGATCTCGCTTGGACCACGCCCGCCGATCCTGTTAGTGCCCCGTGTCCCAGCCGACTGCACGCAATAGCCCTCCGCACCTTGGGGCTCGTGCCTGGCTAACAGCCGGGAATTTTCCGCATGGTGGAGACTATCAGCCTTAGAGGTACCGTTCCCGGGCCCATGTGCTTGCAGCCTCCCAGACCCCGCTGTCGCAGCCGCATCACCGGGAAAAGAAAAATGGACCTCACCTCTTGTTGCCTCTCCTCCTCCTTCTGCCTTCCCCTCGCCCTGCCAGGGACGAATAAGCAACAATCCACCAGCAAGAAGCCACACAAGCTTTCGTAACAATTCTTCCCCACATCTATCATCTCTAAAACCCACAAGGCTACTTACTAGCTGGCTCACATCTCAGCTACTGACCAAACCACACACACCCTGCTTACCCTAACTTCTCCTGTCCGCCGTTGTCCGAATCTCCGGAACTCGGCCGTTGCCCGATCGTCCTTCTGCCACATGTGTCCAGACCAACCAAACAGTCTCGAGGCCTTTCAGCACCGAGGACCTCTGACAGAGCTACAGTTCCAATGTGCACCGTGGACTTGGTATTGCCTCGAGCAAGCAGAAGCCGTTGTCGTCACTTGACCAAGCATCCCGAATAGTCTGGTATTCATCAAACACCTCACCAATTCGCCGTGGTTTCGCCCGGCACTCATCTGTTTTTTCCCCCACGAATCGTAAATGTGCCGGCGCTCGCGCGCAAACAGCAATGCAAACCCACATCAGTGTCCGCTCCAACGAACGGGGTGAGAGAATTGGAACCAGGTTTTCACGTTAAGGTAAAGGCTGTAACGGTATTAGCCGCTCCAAACATGAGCGGTCACAAGCCTACATTTAACTTGCTCCTGCCAAGACCTTTTCATCCCAACTAGCCCGGCGACCCCAAGCCGAGTGGGTGGGCAACTTCAGCCGCATGTGTCACCAGTGCCAGCCTACGGTACCTGGATACGCGGTGTCTGCCTTACATGAATAGGGTTATACCTTCCGCCGGCTGTCTCCGTGCGGCCGGGACCTCCGACGTGGGCTGTACCATGTCCTTAACATGCTCGCGCTATCCATTGACGGCCAGGTGACGATTGTATCAGACCTGCCCGCGCGTCTGGTAATAAGGCTGGGGACACTTCGGATCAATCGCACTCGTGGTTTGCGGCCCGCCGTCCATGCCATCACCAATGCTGGGGCCAACTACCGGCCCTAACACATCGTGACGCGGTGTGTCATGGAGGAAAGAGACGAACAGAGCCGAAAAACGACCACAAGCATTGGCTTGGAGGTGATGCCAAGTGCTGGCCAGCTTGACTGCCTTGCGGGACATTTACATTGCCGAGGCCTGAGACGTAAACACAATCTTGGGAGTAGCATCGACTGTGACACGAACGACAAGCATAGATCCGCCGGCCCGTCACCAAGCACTCGATCTACGCATGCTTGGCACGCCTCCTGCACAGCTCGAGCTAGCCAATCTGTCCAGATCGATGCTCGATCTGCCAGCTGATCTGATCGTGGGAGACAAGAAACCTTGCCCGGCAGGTTTTGGCCTCCCAAAGCTATGAGATCGCCTCGTGGCCTTTAGTTTGGCATACATCACGGAAGGCCTGGGCACGCATCTCGCACTGCCGCCCGCCGTATGCTTCGTTTCTCCTCCTCATCACAATGGCGGGAGCGTGACAGCAGTCCAGTCCAGTAAGCACTAACAAGCAAACACGTTGGCGGGCGCGTGATTCCCAGGCGGGAGGACGGACTATTTCTCGGAAATGTTGCTCGTCTGTTTCATCCCATCGCCGCTCGGAGATCATCAAAGGCAAACAGACACACTCAGAGGCACGTTTGGGTTCTGCCGATGTCAGTGAAAAAAAGTTAACCCTAAAAGACAAAAAGAGAGAAGCGCCAAGCAGATGACACTAGTCTTTCCACGAGATGATTCTTGCGACCAAAAGGCTTGGCCAACTTATTTTTAGGGGGGCTGGCCGCCCGCAAGCCTCGAAAGCGAAACCGGGAGGCTCACGGACACAAGACATTGCGTCAAAGTCTACATATCACGAGGCAAGGCCAGCCTTATGACAGTCCCTCTTGTTGGGACGGATTGAGCTCAATCTCCCCAAGGCTTGCCACCCAATGTGCTCGTTTTACCATGCTGGGTAATTCCTTCTCTCGTATCCGTTGCCGCATCGAGATGGTCGCAAAGCTTGTGAGAGCGAAAGTCGCTGGTCCTTCTCATAGCTTCGGATCAATTGCAGGAACTTGTCAATGCTACTCACGGCGGCAGGGAGACAAGTATGGGGAAACCGCGAGTGTCGGTTCGGTTCATCGAGTGCTATGCTTGGCAGGTGGTCAACGGTGCCATGTGCGACATTCGTTTCGCCCGAATGGTGACACCGTAGGCAGTACGACACCATGCGATATTTGAACCCAGGTTATTTTTGTCCACCAAAAGTATTGTGCACAGCTCAACTCGAGTCACGATGCTAGCTTGGTATACCTCGGGACGTCTCATTTCTGCTGAACAATTTGATTGGCTAGGTACTGATTCGAATATGTCAAACTGTTCGCAGACGCCTGCTCCGTCTCTGCAGCATGTCTCACAGGTACAGAGGATGACGAGTCGCAAGGTCTACCAGCCGATTATCGTCCTGAAGGCTGAATGGGTTTGGTGTGACTGAGGGCTCGAACAGATAAAGGCAAAGCATTAACTAGTCTAGACTGGGCGAACAGAACAAACGAGGTGCAATCATAGACACAACGAACTGTGGGTTCAGGAGTCGTGGTGAGACAACAACACTGCCCTATGGAAGCCGACGGTCTCTACACTAGAGATGGCAGCGGCGCTGGAAATATCGTCGGCAGAAATCAAGGCCGGCGCGGAGCATTGCCGACATTGGACCTACCCTCTTAAACAGGACGTTGCGGATGGGAACCTGTCTACACTACACAGCACGTCTCCGCTCTCAAGGGGTACCCGCAAAGATTGACTCTTCCCGGCTCGAGGCGATGGCGCTTGATTAGGCCGGAGATTGAGGCTGAGCAGCCTGTCGGCTTGAGGTAACTCAATGCCCATCACACAAGCTGGCCTCTCCCCGAGAGGCCATCATCACGCCTTGTTCTGTGGGAAACCGACCACCTTGCGCGCACCGGTGATGGCGGCTTCTGGCGCGATACTGGCCACTCCTCGAAGGGGCAACTGCCTCCCGCCCGCGGATAGACTCAAAGAGAAGAGACCAGTGCCCACCAGCTTCGTCTTTGGATGCGCCATCCCCAGGCTGTTCCTCGCATTCCAATAAACAGCTTCATTGATAGATCACGCGATGACAGTCCATCCCACTGGACAGAAAAGCGCGAGACAGACTTCAGCCTGCGTCAAGTCCATTATTACCATTGTCGTCATTCTTGGTCCATGTCCAATACCACATGACTACCAGCGGATGAATGGCGGATTTTGGGATACGACATCGAGATTTTGTCCACCTACAAGTTTAGAGACAGACTTGCCCATGGCCTATCGGAAATCTCGGCGTCGCCGTTCTTGTCCGGCCCCAGAGTCAGGTACTGTCGCCTGCCAGCGCAGTATTGGAATTGACGTTTCCCATAGGCGTCGTGACGAGAACGGATGATCCCCAACGTTCAAACATTTCCAAGCCCTCATCTTCCTTTACTACAATTTCCGTGAAAACTCTTTCGTTCTTGATAGCCGGGGGCGTGGAGAGGGTGTCTACACACCGGGCCAACGATGCCTGATGAAATTGGCTAAGGGTGAACACGGCAACACTCGGAGGACCTTCCCGAATACCACGAAACCCATGCCAATCTGACAGCACAAGCGCGAAAAGTGGGTTGCAAGTGAAGTGCTGGACGTGCGCAACAGGAGAGCAATGAGACGTGAATGGATACGAAGTGTTGGGTGACACACTTGTGCCGTGCGGTGCGTTCAAAGGAGAAATGAACATCGACAACAGAAAGGAAGACAACACCTTCTACGCGCCAACGACGTTAAGGAAAGGCTGTCGAATACCAGGATGACACAGCAATGGTATCTTGTCCACAGGCGCCCTCTCGTGGCCTCCGGGCGCGTCGAGTGGCCGTTGTGTCGCGAGAGTACGGACGCACTCTGCCAATGACCAAGGGATACGCACACGCTTCAAACTACTGGGCACCTTGTTGGGGCCAGCCATTGCTGCCAGCTCGATGTCCGTGTTCGGCCACGGTGGATATCTCTGCGGCAGCTGTGTTGTTTCTGCAGCTTTCGCGTCGTTTGGAGGGCGACCAGGGCGATAATGACATTTTTCCTTGATCGGTTTCGTTGGCTACAGGCTTCCCTTTTCGAGAAACCCGCTGACACGTCAAGCCAAGTCGACGGCAGGTTGTCCCCAGTCCTGTGTTGTCTCGGTGGGAACAAACAAGCCCGATGGACCATGGGACACTGAAATACTGACTTGCAAGGAGGTGCGTGGCTCTCCACATGTTGACGACCAGGAACGGGGCTTCGGGAAGGACTGCTCAATTTTCCTGTTTTCATCTTGTCGCGTGTTGCTGTGACACATGCCCCGGACTCCTTGACTGTAGCATCGATCATCTGGCATCCACTGCCTTGCTGGCCGTGGTTGAGCTTCGTGGCCCCAGGTCCTTGTTTGTAGCATCGAAAGCTCTCGACCGCTGCTAGCAACTCAGGGGGAGACAGGGTTGTCGACGGGGGGATCGAGGTGAGCCCCGGGCGAACACGCGAACAAGAAGCAATCATCATAGCATGCCAGGGAATACGCGTAGATGGTTGGACAACTTGGTTCTCAGCCAGCTTACTAGCTCCCTCGTTCAACGCCCAAGTCCGGACGGGCGCATCATCAGGGATGGGTGATTGGCCCAATAAAGTCAAATCAGCCCCAGCTGGAACACATTTTCGTCGTCGGTTGGCCGTGACCCGGGATCACGTTGTCGGTGTGACACGGCTGGAAATGAATGTCCCAGCTCCTAATCTTATCTGATCGATCAGCTCCCCTGGGGGAAGTGTTGTCAGCTCCAAGGAAGGAACGGTACAACGCGCGCTAGCGCAGGAAGCCGGGGGAATGTTTGCGTTCCCGATGTCGGACGGTGGCGGATCAGATAAGATTTAGCCTTTGTTCGAACGTGCCGTGTCGCACTGTGCTGCAGCAGCCAGTCCAGGCCCCAAGTCGTGTCTGCCGGCTCCAGCCCGGGCTGCAGTGGAAGGCTCCGAGGAGCACCCGCTCGCGCGTATAGATTCTCCTCTTTGGTCCGTTGCGGGAAACTTTGTGCCGGCGCAGCCCGCCCTTTTGTGCTGGTCGGAAAAGCTGATAGGGCAGCCGGTTGGACGTTTCGGCTGGGCCTTCGGCAACGTCAACGAACGCTGTTGCATAATTTCTGTGGGGTCCTTCTAGAATTATGGTTAACGTTTCCTGCACGGGAGACGTCTAGGGATTGAAGCGGAAATAACGAAAAGGGATCAGGAGCGCACTCGTCAGATGGTGGGGACATGGTGGAATCCTCCTCTCGGCAACGCGCTTGCTTGCCGATGCAGTTTCCTTTTTCGAGAACTTCTCTTCTGGACTGATAGGCAAACAGACAGATAGTGCACTGTAGACAAACGAGACGCACAATACCCGGACCGAGGAGGGACAGATGGCAATTTGCCTGGTGTGGTCCTTGAGAGCCGGGAACCTGAGCCGGATCCGGAAACGAGTCGAGGTTTTTCCTCGCTCCCGTTCCGTCTCGTTCCAGCCCTTCCAAAATAACAAACCTTGACATCACATCTCCTCGGCAAAACATGCCAAGCTCCTGTTTTTTCTCTACCCACCTCCGCGGTCTGGGATTGACTTCCAGCACCTCCGTGTCATGTATTGTGGTGCAGTGCAGTGTCGTGGTTTGTCGTGTCATGCAATGACATGTCATGCGCGCACAATGCTTCCGATCCGTTGGGGACGCAGAGTATGCAGTGGCAGTCCGACAAAAGATGACACTCGACAAGGCCTGGTCCAACGGTTCCGGGTCAGGCGATAGGGTGGTGATTAGTCTAGATGCCCGTAAAGTATACGGTAGCACCCTTCTGTCGCCCCAGACACCTCTCCACACACCGCAGGTTTGCCCCGTGGTCACGGCGTCAGCCATCCTGTGCTATGCGCGCGCTCTAATTCGGGCAGGCTGGGCCCGGCCGGTCTGGGGAATTGAATGCAACAGTCGAAAATAGAATATAGAGCACATCAGGCTGTCAACGACCGCTGAGCCTCACATACCGCTGCTGCGCATTGCGTACCCTACTGTATGCGCCGCGAGGCTTGCGTGCTGGGCTTCGTGGCCTTCCATATTAAGAGCAGGGCCGTCAGGCCCCAGAAAATTAAGGAGAAATGGAAAGACACGCAGCCTTCTCCCCCGGGGACCCTGGCAATCCCAACGAGCCGGGAGTGTGAGTGGGTGCTGAAAGGGAGAGGAACACGCCCTGTGGAGCCCGGCATGGGTGATGCGCCAGCAAGGTCCACCCAGGCCCTTGGAAGGAGCCCCGCCCCTCTGACTGCCATACCACATCGGCCAGCGCCGACCATCGGTAGGCACCCCAAGGTTCGTTAGGCTTAGTTACACAGTGGCTCCGAGGAGCCGTGCTAATTGGGCAATCGGAGCATCATTGCACAAGGGACTGTGTGCCGTGTACTGTGCTTGTGGTGGTATGGGTCATTGAGCAAGCCGTAATAAGTCAGTCTTTGCTCATCATCGACATGGGGCGGCCGGGGGACGCGATCTGATAAGCCACCCTAGACCTGGGCGACCAAGAAAACCAAAAGGTCCGTCTTCCACCCCAACCTCGGTCACCACCTCCTCCAGTCCACCATCATTTGTCCCCTTCACCACCTGAGCCGTGTCCAATTCCTGACCAAGCAACTACATTTACCTGACTGCCGTCTGTCCTTGTTGTGTGTCATACTGTGCTGCATCTTCTGCAAGCCCAAGCACTCAACCGCTTGCTTGATTTCTCACCATCTCAAATCATCTCAGCCCTGATTACTTTCTTATTTTTATACACGGCACATACCAACCACAGTGACCGTGGCTCGACCGTCTGATATCTTTAAGCTTACATCTCCACAAGGACGGTTATGCATTCGACAGACTAGCGCCCGACATCCAACACCGCCACCACCACCATCCGCGCCAATTCACTCATACCTGCGCCAGTCCCAACCTTCTCACAGCCGTCTCTACCCTTCAACCAGTGGGCTCAGTTCGAACCCACCGTCCACCACCATCCCAACCTCACCGCCAGCCAACATGATGCACTCACAGACTACCCGGGTCATGGCTGAGTCTGGCAATTGCTGTGCGCCCGAGGAGCCCACCGGTCCCAAGGCCCCTTCCATCGCGCCTTCTCTCACTTTCTCTGAGCAGTCAGCAGAGGAGCAAGATGTGGACGAGACCAACCCCACCACTGAGACCAGACGCCGGCGCGCCTCTACGCGCCTCATCGCTCAGAGCGCTGCCGATGTCCAGCGAATTACAGGAGAATCGACTGCACAGCTAGCTGCACGATGCTGTGGCGGTGGCTGCTGTCTGAACGTTGGCGCCAAGACTGGAATTCAGTACCAAAAGGTCCAGCACCCGGATAACGATGCCTTTCGGTCACTCTGTCTTAAAATCAACGAGATCCCGACCGTATTGAACAATGTTGTCGACTTGCCGGAACAGACAGCCTTCCTGGAGCCATTGCGACGGCCATCCGACGTACCCTCACCCACCCCAACAACGGCATCCCACGGCACCGAGGGCAGCGATGGAGTCAGCGATGCCTTGGTGCAGAGCACCCAGAAGACCCTGCAGCAACTCTCCCTTGAAGAGCTCGACACCACCATCCAGCCTCCCAGCTTCGTCCAGCCCCATCCCCCACACCACGTGTTTCCAGCTCGTTTGCACAAAGCACGCGAGTTGACACGGCTTGGCGCCGAGAAGAGGACCTTCCACTTCGACATTGACATCACCAATTACCCAGACGAAGAGGGTGTCGACTTCAAGGTTGGAGGGGCCATTGGTATATCCGCGCCAAACGACGAGTCCAACGTCGACGAGATCCTTGAGACCCTCATGGTGCCAAGATTCTTGCGTGACAAGCCCGTCATGCTGCGGACGACAAAGGGACGCTGGCCCACGGTTTGGGGCGAGGAACAGGCCCGACAGCTGGTCACGACCCGTCGCGACCTTCTGATGTGGTGCTCCGACATTCAATCCTACCCACCCACGAAGCAGCTGCTGCGCGTCCTGGCCGAGCACGCAACCGAGGAGAACGAGCGCAAGATCCTCATGTACCTCTGCTCTGCCGAGGGCCAGGGGGCCTTCTGCGACTTCCGGACGGGACCCCACGTCTCCGTCTCCCAGCTCCTACACGCATTCCCCAGCTCCAAGCCACCCGTTGACGCTCTCCTCTGCCAGCTCCAACCGCTGATGCCCCGCTTCTACTCCCTGTCCAACGACCCCCACGACTCGTACGAGACCCGGGATGGCAAGACACACCGTCTGATCGAAATCGCAGTCACGGTTCATGAGTCCGCTGACTGGAGAAAGGGGTCAAGAACGGGTGTTGGCTCGGGCTTCTTCCAGCGACAGGCGCTCAAGTTTATCGAAGCCCAGGCCGGCGGGGAGAAGAACCCCCAGGTCTACGTGCCCATGTTCAAGGGCCTAATGGCCAACCCGTTGGCCAAGAAGTTCGTGTCCGACGGGCCCATGCTCCTCATCGGGGCCGGCGTGGGCATCGCGCCGTTCCGGGGCTTCGTGCAGCGGCGGCTCAAGACGGCCAACTGCGCCAACAAGGTGTGGGTGCTCCAGGGCATCCGCGACTCGCTCGTGGACGAGATCTACAGCGGCGAGTGGGGCGTGCACGAGGACGAGGTGAAGCGCGTGGTGGAGAGCCGGGTGGGCGAGGGCCGCTACGTGCAGGAGGAGGTCATCAACCAGGCCGACCTGGTGTGGTACGTCATCAACGCCGTCGACGGGCGCGTGTTCGTCTGCGGCAGCAGCAAGGGCATGGGCGAGGGCGTGGAGGAGTCGCTCGTCGAGGTGGCGATGCGCAAGGGCAATCTGGGCCGGAGCGAGGCCAAGAAGTACTGGGACCTGAAGAAGCAGGTCGGCCAGTACATTGCCGAGACGTGGTAATGTGGAGCGGGCATAACAAAGCACACTTGGGCGCCAACATGCGCCTTGTCTCCCTGTGTCTCTGTTATGGGCGCTTGATGGGTTAAAGAAAGACTCACTGGACAAGGGTTCACTGGCGCAAGCATTTATTCAAGGTGTCTGGGTTTTTATTTTCTGATTGGGTTTGATTTTGCGTTTCGGGGCGAAACAAAATGGGATCATTCACACAAGGACCTCACGGACTTGGGAATAGGAAGAGGAAAAGCAATGGCCGCATCATTGGATGCTGGACTAAGCGGCGTCACTCTGGATTTTTTTCGTATTTATTTTCTTTGGCGCGCGCACGGGCTACTACGCATTGCTTCAACGCCTACATACATACGCGTATATCTACCTAGGTATATACCACAGAGGCTTAGCAGCCTCAGTCAATGAGAGATTGAAACACGTTCAAACAAAGCCCACTGGTTCGCCGATCATGTTGTTGGATGTTCGACAAGGTCCCAAGCCACGCCGCTGTCATGCCCGCTGCTTGCCAGGTTTGAAGGTGGGATGGTGGGGCACGCAACCACCAACCGTTGGGCGGATCCCGCCTTAGGAGGGAGAACACGGCGATCTGATTGATCAATCGCCACTGGAGGGCAAGCCACGTTATCATTAAATAAGCTTAACAAGATAGTCAACGTCTTCGAAGGATCTGGAACTGCCAGCCCTGGAGTGCCGCTACTGGAGTGCGAACTCTCACAAGTCAACCATGAGCTCAGAGTCGCAGGCGCATGGTGCCATCAGATCAAGACTGCCCCCCGGCCCTCTGCGAAAAGACCTGCCTGGCCCACTGCTCGACCCTCTTCAAGGCAAAGCTCTGTCAGTTAATGCTGCATGGTGCGATATTGCCTTTGCATTTGGCCGGGCGAGGCGGGGAGTGCAGTGGCGACTCATGGACAGAAATCGGCAGAAAGGTGTCGATGAGCTACTGTGTAAGATCCTCAAACGCGTATTCGTGTTGCATACTGCCCCGCGGATCCACCTCGTCGGAACCAGGCTGCAATTCACTGAATGGGAGGTGTCGTTCCGTGGAAGTGGGTTGGTTTGGGTTACACGCCCAATCTACCGTGTATCTAGAATTCATTAAAGGCTATAGATGTGTCTACCGAGCCCGACAATGATGAGATGCGCCTCTGCCAGGGAAGGTGGGGTGGGGGTGGTGCTGGCTCTTCTTCGGCAGCTGGTTTCAAATCGTTAGTCATCTGCATCCTCCAACTCAACTGCGGATTTCCAATTGCTTCGAAATCGCGGTGCGGGCCAATCACCTCATCGCCCTTGCTCTCAAACCCCTGGAGCTAGGCTGGACCCAGCAATGACACAATGAAAACCGCTGTCGAGCTGGTCCAGCTCTGGTGGGGTGTAAATCCGTAGGTCCGAGGCTCAATACTCACGGTACCTGCGTTCCTTCGACGCGCGCATTTCTACGGCTGATGGATGATAATATTGTACGAGATTGGCTACTTGGCTGTCATTACTAAAAAGCAATAGACAGAGTAGACTACTTACATATGCTTATAGCCCTCCAATAAGCTCCGCTCCGGGTGGGAGGGTGGCAGGCTGGCGCATAAAAGAGAACAGACTCTCGGACCCGGACAAGGACCCAGACCCATCTTCTGCCGGTACCGTAACAAATCAAAGAGAGAATCTACCAGACCGTGTATAGCGCATCTCTGCAGGCGGGACCCTCCCAGAGCCCCAGAACCACGACCCCTCTTCGTCAGCCGTTGGTCATCAAGCCACGAGCCGCGAGAATATGAAAAGAGCCGACTTCCTCACGAGATCCTGCCCCTCTCCTCTCAGGACTATCACCACTTCTTGTATCACTACCACTACCACCAACACCTTCTCAAGACCAGCAGCAGCTACCAGCTTCTTCGCAACCCGCCGGACATCCCCACCACCCCGCCTCTTTTCCACCACAACACCCGTCAAGATGGCCTCGGCCCAGCAACTCATCGAGCTCGCCAAGAACCGCCGGTCCTACTACCCTCTCTCCAAGGACCTCTCCATCCAGCCCGAGAAGATCCAGGAGATCGTCAAGGCCCTGCTGCAGGAGGTGCCCTCCTCCTTCAACTCCCAGTCCAACCGCGTCATCGTCCTGTTCGGCGCCGAGCACGAGAAGCTGTGGGACATCACCACCGAGATCCTCAAGCCCATCGTCCCCGCCGACGCGTGGGAGGGCACCGCCGGCAAGATGGGCATGTTCAAGGGCGCCGCCGGATCTGTACGTTGACACACCTTAAAAGGCTCATTCGCAACTCCCCCACCTCGGCAGAAACACAAGCTGACCTTTGCAAACAAACAGGTCCTCTTCTTCGAAGACCAGGACGTCGTCAACGGCATGCAGGAGAAGTTCGCCCTGTACGCGGACCGGTTCCCCACCTGGGCGGCGCACTCGGACGCCATGCTGCAGTTCTCCGTGTGGGCCGCCCTCGAGGCCGAGGGCCTGGGCGCCAACCTGCAGCACTACAACCCCCTGATCGACAACCGCGTCGCCGCCGAGTGGAAGGTCCCCGCCAGCTGGAAGCTGCAGGCCCAGCTCGTCTTTGGCGGCAAGACGGGTGCCGCCGGCGAGAAGACGTACGCGCCCATCGAGTCCAAGTTCAAGACCTTTGGCGCTTAAGGGGAGTGCCGCGGTCGAAAGCCTGGTGTTTGTGGGGGCTCTGCGCTGGTTAGATGGTTAAGATTCAGAGGAAGAGAGAAACATAAGAAGATCAGGCTAGAGGGCTTAGATGCCTAGACTTAGAGTCTTGGATGTGTCGCTTTGCATTGCTCGGCGCGGAGAGGATGACAACTATATATACCAGACATTTTCCCATATATTATGAAGCAAGTTCAGATCAACAGTCTACATGGGGTCGATGTCTCAGCCTCATGACAAACTTGGCGTCTTACTCGGACAAGGATGTGTGCGCAGGCGCATCCTTTTCATTGGAGCCGCCCCTGACGGGAGCATGCGCCGTACACATGTGGTTGGTGAGACCCTTGTGAGGCCAAACACATGCATTGGGGCCGCCGAAGGATTTCCACCCTACAACAATGACAATATGGTTCTGCGCCGCAGGCTGATTGGAGCGCTGGCTAGGCACACCCGACCCAACCTCACGCGAGGCCAAAGACCATGGGGCCTGCGGTGCCCCCAGAGCTCTATAAATGCGACGCCTTACCGGTATCTTGGTCTCGCGGGCCACGCCACACTCGCCGGGCCAGACAACTCACCATCAATCATGAGCCGTCCAGACCCAGCCGCGGCTCAGGCCGACCAGACGCCACAGCCAGGCAATGGCGAAGAAGATAGCATGACGGCCTACAACGAAGACTCACCACCCCCCGTGGTCGAGACATGGCACGAGGCTGTCGACGCCGTCATCGACGCGACCCGCGCCGCCTTCCCTAAGAGCCCTCCCTTCGATGCCGCCTCGCCGGAAGCATTCCAGGCGTACTGGCGCGGCGTGTTCGCGCGGTTACACGAGAGGCTCGCGTCCGATGACGGCATCCCCGAGCAGCTCACGTCGCCGCCCATCAGGACGTTCTGGGTCAACCTGTTCGCGCAGGGCCCGGAGGCCGAGCCGGCGTGCCCTTGCTGCCTGCCCGAGGTCGAGCCCAGCGTCAGGCTCGAGAACGAGGCCGGTGTCACGAAGGGGGACCTCGTTGCGGGGCTGGCGGGCTTCCTGTACGGGGGTGGGCGGCCGCCTCGCGTCTACGTCGAGGACCCGGAGCGGGATGACGTCGTCCCGGAGGAGAACGAGGCGCAGAGGCCAGGCGTGCTGGTGCACGGGGCGGACTGGATGAGTGAGGGCGGCGGAGGCGATGATGAGGGAAGGCGGTATGTTTATACTGGAGGGTGGATAGGCCGCCCGGCTATGATCTGGATGTACTGCAGCCAGTGGGGGGGGGGGTTCAAAGTGAGAACGGCTACGGATCCGAAGAACGGGGCCGAGGGCAAAGATGAGTCGGGGGTAACGGCGAAGCTATAAATTTCGTGGTTATGTAATTAGTAAAAGCACAAAATCTCTACTCTTGTCTGCAGATTTGAGCGTAAAGATAGGAGCACTGCAGAGAAATACCTCTCCGACCTGTCTACGATGCCATTCGCAAGCGTGATCGGACTATACGAGCGCCAGTCTCGATGATCCACACTAATACACCACGGACAGATTCGGACATCTGCTTTTCGCTCTGTCCGAGGATGGTGTTTGAGATTTGCTCGTCACTCGGAGTGTCTCAACCGCCGTGGTGGATCCGGTCCGTCTTCACCTCGTTATCCATGATGATGATGATGGCCGGATCAGGCAAGTATATAATAACATCTTCGAATCTGTTGTGTAATGCAACATGATCTCGCAAGAAAGTTTATAGTATAAACAACAGCACAGCATAGTTCATTCCCGAAGACGTATCGAAAATTAGACTTTCAGCATCACCGTCGTCACAAATACAGGAACTTAACCAAAAACCCACCCACTCATCCACACCCAAACCACAATGTCACCAACCTACGCCATCCTCGGCGCAACAGGCCAGACAGGCGGCTCAGTCCTGCAGGTCCTCGCCGCGGAGCGGCCCGACGTGAGCATCAACTGCCTCGTGCGGTCCCGGCCCAAGCTGGAGCGCATGTACCCGGACATCGTCGCTTCCCCGAGGGTAAAAGTTTTCGAGGGCCAGATATCCGACATACCGCTCCTGACAGACTGCTTCAGCGGCACGAAGGCCGTGTTCATGTGCGTCGCCTCCCCGGACAACAAGCCGCACCTACGCATCGCGCGCGACCAGGCCGAGGCCGTCGTGGCGGCTCTCGAGGCCCTGCGGGCAGAGAAACAGTCCTCGCCGGCCCAGGGGGACAAGTCAGGGACGGCGGCGATCACGAAGACCCCCCTCCCCTTACTGGTCATGCTCTCCTCCGCCGAGACGGACGAGGCGCGCTTCTGCGCAGACATCCCCTGGCCCGTCCGGCGCCTCCTCTTCACGGCCAACTGGTGGGTCTACACGGACCTGATCGCCGCGGAGCGGTACCTGCAGGAGCGGTCCGGGTGGGTTGATGTGGTGTTCATGAAGCCGGGAGGGATCTCGACGGACGCGCGCCGCGGCCATGTGCTCTCCACCGAGGGGTCGCAGACCTTCGTCAGCTTCCTGGACGTCGCGGGCGGCATGGTGCAGTGCGCCGACGAGGGCGCCGCGCGCTGGGCGGGCGGGAGCGTCAGTGTCCTGTCGAGGGGGAAGGCGCGGGTCGAGTGGTCCAGCGGGCCGGTGCTGCTGAGGAATATGGTGTGTACTTGGGTCCCGTGGCTGTATCCGTGGCTGTTTTGAGCCCCCCACCCCCGAGCTGATGGATGCTTGTGTGATCCTAGATGGCATGGCATGCTTACCTTTCCTAGCCATTGCATTTGTCGTCTCGGGGCTCCTCCCCCTGTAATAACTTCCCGTTGGATTATATTGCTTAGAATAAGGATCGGTTCTAGATAATAGAATAGCCACTTGCGAAAGAATGACCCATCCTACCTAGCTAGTCAGAAAGCTGAGAAGTGAGCAACCTCGAATCTCCCAAATCCAGCGTTCTAAGGTGCCGGTGAAGTGCTCATTATGTCCAAGTCACTGGTTCTCACAGACGGAGACCTACATACCTAGTGATCTTCACATCCCGTCTAGCTTGCCGTGAGCAAGTAATTGGCAAATAGTTGATAATGATGATGATGATGTGTATCACCGGTATTCTATCTACGAGACTATCTAAAAGTTGTTTTTGGTTCTGCTTTGGTATTGCAACCGCCGCCCGGTTGTCGCATGGGGACAGATTGTTCGCCGTACTTATAAGCAATCGCGGCCGCTCCGCCCAACCGCCTCCTACCTGACTGAGGAGGTTTCAAGCCACAAGCGCCTTGCTCGACACCATGAACAATTAGAGGACGATGTCAACCTGCCCCCAACCGCCTGGCAAACAGCCAACCGCCCCGCAGAGTAAGTAGCAGCACATCCATCCATCATTCTCTTTCGGGCAGCCTGCCCACTAACAGCTTGAGCCTTGGATGGGTTGCCCACACATTTCACCCCGCGTTAGATCTTTTGCGTCGTCGACGCATGCCGTCCGTCAAGTTCGTATCTGTGCAATTCGTCGTTGCTCCCGCTTTTGCACCAGCGCTCTCCCACGTTTCAGGCCTTCCATTGTCCGATTGTCTTATCTTCTCCGGGCGCCCACCCTTGCTCACTTTCGTGTAGATGTGACATCGTCTTCTGTCAGCGTGAGCACGACCACCTGGCCATTACCATCGTCGTAATGGTGGCCTCCTTGCCAACTCGAGGCCTCGTCTACTCAGCAAGACATGTGACACCAATATTTGGTTTCCACTTTGATCATAGCAATCCAAATTCCCTCATTTGGTTCGTGGTATAGTCTCATTGAAAAGCCTGTCAAGTTTCACCCAGTAAGGAGCCAAGATCACAGCCCGAATTTGGATTTCAGAGCCCCCTTCTCCTCGGCCGGCATCTGGTTGGTAAACTGGTCGAACTGTGGGATCATCTGCCTGTACACATTGACGATCTACGAATAACGTCAGCACAATGTGTATTTGGAGACGTGCATGCAAGGGTGACTTACGTTCTGGAAGAGTTCGTGCAGCTCCTTGTTGATGTCGCTCGGGGGTCGCGTGTTGTACCGTGCGATGCACATGAAATATGACAGCAGACTCTTCTCCATGGCCTGCGGATTCTGTGCGACAATCATCGTGAACCCCTTGAGCGCACTGGCTTTCTCATCGGTGCAGTCCAGCTCGACCATCGCGCTCAGGAACTCGTCCGCAAATGTTGACAGGTGGGGAGCCAGAGCCTCTGCGTTCTGCAGGCCCAGCCTACCCAGCGCAATGGCGGCGTTCTCGTTCACACTGACCGGGATGGTCGGGTTCGCCATAATCTGCACCAGGCGCTCCATAAGGTCAGACACGAATGGCGCCATGCCCTTGCCGTGCTGGATGGCAATCTCGCCGGCACTCCAGCAAGCATTGTTGATAACGCTGAAGTAGCCCTCGATCTCCTCATCAACAATGTTGTCGAAGTCTAGTTGCCGCAACAGTATGGGGAATATTGAAGATAGATGGGGTTGGAGTTGGGGGTAGACGTATTTGGCACAGTCGCCGAGCAGGGCATATGCTGACTGGCGAACCTCATCTGCAGGATCACCCATGCAGAGGTTCAACAGCTCGAAGAACGCAGGCTGTGCATCCTTAACCAGCTCTTGCGCCTTGTTGTCCTCGAGGCACTGGATGATGGCACTGAGAAGATCGAGGCTCGTGACGAGGAAATCCTTGTCTGGCTGATCGTAGTTGTTGTTGGTCTTTGCTGCCATTGTCTGCTCGAGGTTCTGGTGGATGATGGTCACGCAGCGCCTGAAAATTGGATGCGCGTATGGGGAGAACTCGTCTCTCATGGCCATAGCGACATATGAGAAGCACTCTAGGAGTGGGAATATCTCTCTCGACTCATCTGACACCTTCTGCCATCGGTCGATCAGCGCAGGCATGAGCTGACCAGCGTGCTGCGGCAGTGCCAAGACAGGCCCGACGTTCTCGGCGAGCGTTTGCACGCAGTCGTAGAGAATGTACATATTCTTGTCCTTGTATTTGGCAAAACACCGGATGTATTGCTGGATGATTGGGCCCGTGTATGGCTCCAGGACTTTGCCGGCTTTCTCCTCCAGGTTGGCCATCGCAGAGGCACCAGCCTCTTGCACCTTCTTGTTCGGGTCGAGCATCTTATGTAGGATGCCCTCCATCATAGGGACAAAGTAGGCCTGAATTTGAGCAGGTTCCTTGAGACTGGCAGCCCACGACGAGTAACGGCCAAGCGTCCAACATGTAATCTGCCTCACGACGGGTTCTTGGTCGTTCAGAAGTGAGATGAGGTATGTCACCAGGTCCGGCAGATGGGGCGTCACAACCTGGACGCAGCCCTCCGCGACTGCACCCAGGGCAAGAACTGCGGCTTCGCGGCGCGGCCACTCTTCGTGCTTGAGATGTGTGGTCAGGTATGGGAGGATGCACTCGAAGACTGGGTCCCTGAAGTCGCGGGCAAAAACGTCCAGGGCGGCTGCGGAGCACTTGCGCAGTGTCCACCTCTCGTCAGGGTTGTCGTCGCCGTCCTCGTCGAGCTCATCGATCTCGCCTTCCTCCAGATTGTCGTCCATGTTGGCAAGCTTCTGGTATGCATTGCCGTTTTCCGCTTGGTCAGCGGACTGTTGAGCGCCAGCCTTGCGTGCTGATTTGCCCTGTGCGAACTGGGGCTTGATGTCCTCGACGCGGTCATCCTCATCTTCATCATCTGATGCGCCGCCCAATAGAGCAATGTCCTCGCCGCTGTAGACCATGGATTCCAGAAGCACAGGGATGATCTTCTGGATATAAGGGCCCAAAGCCTGCCACAGGTTCTCGTGTTCGCCGACCGCGAGCCAGAACTCGGCAGCCTCACAGGCCAGTTCCTCCTCCTCGCTCTTCTGCTGCGTGATTATGTAGTCCACCAATCCACTGATGTGAGGCACGAGCTTGTCGGGCCTAGTATCGACTAGCTGCACGAAGCATCGGCAGACTTGGCGTCGCACATCCTCGCTGGGATCATTGGCCAGCACGAACAAGTGCTGGAGAAGGTCATCTATGCAGTTGAGCATGGCCTGGGATTTGCGCGGGGTGAAGACGTTGATGGCGGTAAGCGCCTGGGCCCGCACCTTGGGCAGAGGGGATTTTGTTGCCTCGATGAACTTCGGCAACAGATAATTCAGGGGCCTCTGGCCATTCTGCTCGCGCTGCAGCATTTTCGCGTTGTCCTCGCAGATCTTGGCCATGGCGGCCATGGCACCCTCCTGGCCCTCGGGGGAAACTTGACCAGACTCGTTCCCGATCAGCTTGAGCAGCTCAGGCAGGAATTCAGGCCAGCCATAGATGCCGACCCGGTTGATGAGTTCCGTGGCAATGTTTCCGGCATAGCTGCGGATCTGGGTGGCCTTGTCCTGGATGCCCATGGGGACAGCCAACTTGATGAGGTTCAGTGAGGACTCATCGATCTGCTTGAAGTGGAGCTTGACATTGTTCTTGAGCATGACCGCCGCGGCGGAGCGGACAAGGCTGTAGTCTTCGGCGGAGAAGTTGAGGCCCGGGGGCAGCTGGGAGCTGGAGAAGATGTAGGCGAGGTAGTTGTTGAAGTCTGGGGAGGTCCTGGCTTGCGACAGCATCTGGGGGTCGGGTCAGCACAGCTGCTTTTCTCGTTGGGAGTCGCGCAGACTGCGACTCGAGCAGGGATGACCAGGCAACTTACGAGCTCTGCCTTTTTCTGAGCGCTCTTGTCAAAGCCGCTCAGGGAGTCCTTGAGGTAAACAGCCAGAGTCTGGAGAGACTCTGGGGACGGTTGCCACGCCATGATGAGGGCGGGTGTTCAGCGGGCACCTCCTCCAGGACAGCTAGCTGGTGGTGGGCTGCGGAATGGGGAGGGCGGCAGGCTTTTCTATTGTGGTCGCAGGTGCGAAGGGCAGGGTTGTCGTGCGTGTTGGGTTGGTAGAGAGGGCAAGAGACTGGAACGGGGTGGGTTGTCGTCAGGAGCGCATCAGTCTGCCCAGGTGCGGTGGTGGGAGTAGTAGCAGCAGCAGCGGTAGCGGTGGTGGGAGTGGGAGTGCGAGTGGTGGTCGAGTGGTGGTCGTCAAGGTGGTGGGGTAAGGTTTGGCTCGTTAGTGGATCACGGGTCTGAGAGACCGCCTGCAGCTTCTTTGCAGCACCGGAAGTGAAAGGCACAGCCTGTTGATTCAAGACAGACTCCCGGGGACGGTTTATAGGGAGAACGTGGTTCAACAACCAAAGACAAGGTACAATGAGCAGCGGCCAGCGATCCCTCCACACTGCTTGTTTAGATGGGAATAACTGTGTAAATGTGAAAGATTTGCGAAGGTATTTGGTCTCTATTGAGCTTCAAGTGCTTGGGTTTTTTTTAGTATGGGTGCTTGTGGGTACATACAAATACAGTACAACAAACACTCTTGCCGGCCCACGGTACCTGCCCAGGGTCTGCTACATACCACCTGGGCAGGAGGTGTCCAAGTTTAGAAAGGGCCGGCTGGTCAGCGGATTCCAGACCTGCTGGCCCTGAATGGAGTCTGCGGTTGGCTGTTCCCGTACGAGGATTTTTTTCCCCTTTCTTTTACTCACGACGTGCTACAAACCTTGGGACCTTGCACTCCATTAGGGACCCCCCATCAGGCCTGCCAGCCTGCAAAAGGTTGGATGGAAATAGATGGCAAAATTCTAAGTGGGTCGGTTTGAGCCAGCCTTATCGATAAGATAGGAAGTTAGGTTGGCATTCACAGGACAACTCCTCTCTCCCTCCCTCCCTGTCCTGCCCATGTGCCCGCCTATACTCTCCTGTCCTGGCCTGTCCGGGTGCAGTGTGCTTCCAGAGCAAGTCTGTACCGTATGATGCGTTCAGCAAGTGCAGCAAACCATGCCCTCCAAAACGGACTATCTCTCTCTCCCGTTTGGAGATTTCACTTTTCTCCCCCACCTCTTCTTCTCCAAGTGTCTTTGTCTTGGCCTGGCCTGGCTTGTTTTGTCCTCTGCTCTTGGGCTACACGGATTTGACCCTCAAGTCCTGGTCTGACCAGAATGCGCCCGGTCACTTTATTAGGCCCCATATTCAACCCCGTCTTCAATTCCAGAGGGGTATGATGAGACAAAGTGACGTCTGTCTGTGCCTTCACTGAGTCTGTCAACACCACAGCACAGCACCTACCTCGTCTTGGGCAACTTTGGCCGAACCGCTGCTGCCGCTGCTGGTCGAAATAATTGGGAATCCGGTCCTCCTCCACCGGCCTGGCAGCCTGACGTAGCATCACAACGTCCATGCATCATGCTCCTGTGAGCCATGTCACCGCAATCTACCCCCAGCTTTCTTGCTGGCTGTCTTCTGGTACCACAGTCGACGTCGTGGACAGGATTCACGAGCCGAGCAGGTCGTGCCACCTGCATGTGTGACCTAAGCAATCGTAGCCTACCGACTTACATGTAATGAAGCCCACCAAACAAAAGGCCGGAGCAGCGGAGAGGGCGATTGCTGCTCTGCGGAATCCAAGCCCCCCTTTTCTGCCTCCTCCTTGAACATCCCACCTCCCTTGCCGACCTTGGGGGCCCATACCGGCGATTGAGCGTCGAGAGACCGTCGGGTCGGGAACCGTCCTGCCAACCGAATAGGCCGGGTTTCTTGCGTACTCACCACCCCATGACCCACAGGCCTACGAGACCGCTCAGTGCGGCCCAGTTGAGACCGGCCGGCCGCCAGAGGAATGTCATCATCCTTCCATTCAAGACCCAGCCAGCAACCACTCCGTGCCGCTTCTCTCACCAGTATTTATGTGGCCCCATACTAATCGCCAGCCGAATCCACGCTCAGCCTGCACAGGGGTGTAACACATCAAGATCCTAGTCCATGAGGTGATCTCCCGCCTGACTCTATCTCCTGCCTGTTCTAGGCACTCTATTCTCAACGGCATGTCCCAGCGTATGACCCTCACAGGGCCCCTAACACTGGTGTATGGTGTGGGCAACTTTGTCTACAGTCTTTTCTATAGATAATCTCTAAGGCTATGTGGGATGGCGTGTAGCTTACTTTGGCAAGAATGCCAGATGAGGTCACACAAGTATTTACTAGTCCCCTTGCCTGGCTAGATTTACAGCCCTACAAACTGGGACAGAACCGTCAAAGCAAGCTTGATCCATCGGTGAGACTATTGATGTAGCGCTATTCTTGGTCGTCCTTCACATCTAGGGTGATGAACTACAGAGCTGAAGCCTAAGTCTAAATATGTCCAACACAGACGCACGCTTCAGATATGTACTCGCGCAAGGACTTCCAAGAAACACAGAGAATGCAAATGGGGACCTGTATCTCCAGGCGAACTGCCAAATATTTCCGTACTAGGGCAGATTCGCAGGAGGCCTGCAACGAAACCTCCTCGTCTCTCGTATTTAGGAATGCTTGCACCGTCCCATACTTTGTCCTCCGCTGCATTGAGATCTGGGGCCACATGTCATGTCTGTACCACCTGGCCAAGTGCGTTGACTCTTCGAGGACCCGGGAGTGCCACTGTAGCAGGTGTCTGGATCGAGCCTGCCGGATTAACGTACCACAGGCCCTGGCTCTGACTCCCCTTTCCCGCCAGGTGTACGATGCAGCCCTCGTCGGCGGGAGAACCTTCCAGTACATTTGGCCTGGATCGTATCGCCACGCTTGCGTCCTGGCTGAGCCCACACAGGTAGTCGACGCCGTGATGTTCGGCTTCGCTCAGACTGAGCAGGGATGACGAGGGTATTCGTCATGAGCTGCTGACAGACAAGGCCGACACGCCGTTCGTGACACCGAGCACGTCCTGCAGCTTCCCGCTGACAACTTCGACGACCCTCCTGAAAGCCTCCATCTCCTCCTCGACCGTGCCGCCAAGCCCGGTGCTCGCGAAGCTCATCGAGCTCGCGACGTAGACGGGCAGCTGGGTCTTTTTTGCGAACAGCCTCGCCATCCGCGTCGTGAACTCCTCAGACGACCCGGCCGTGTACAGCGGGGTGGAGAGCGGCTGGCCCGGGTTGAGCTTCTAACAAACGGTATGCGGTTAGCACTGGGACGGGTGGTTGGCAAGGTTTCGCTGCAAGGGCGACCAGCAAAGCAACTCACATCTGGAAGGGCATAGACGAACGAGCCCATGGGAGGTGGTGTCCCCAGCTCATCCGCCGCCGCGGTGGTTAAGAAGATCACGACGGATTTGGCCTGGATGGTCAATTGGACATAGATGCGGGCCTCGAGGGACCGCGGCAAGGGAAAAGAAAGCTGGAAGGTCTCCATCGCCAATGCTAATGCCAACGGCCGTTGGGGGGTTTGGTTTGCGGCTGACGATAGATGAGACTGCGCCGCAAGTTCCAGAGCCTGAGAGCCACGAATCTCCAGGCTTGTTGAGCAGGAACACCTTACTACTGATGGATAAGGTTGCTTGAGCCAAGGCGATGATCTCGGCACAATTCCTCTTGGCCTGGTCAAGGCTTGAGATCGGAGTTGAGGTGGTTGGATGCACGCAGTGGCTAGGGGCACAGGTAGCACCTAGGTGAGCTCCCCTGCCGGCAGGCTACCCTAGCCCACAGGGGCCTGTAGTGGGTGTGACCCACTTTAACAGCTCTTCATCCCCCACGCTTTTAAGCAGAGCCAGCTAGGCTGGAGGTGCAGCATGCCGACATACGCAGGCCTGGGCACTGGGGAAATCGTCACCGGGGAAAACAACAAGCAGATGAGAAGAACGCGAATATGTCTGGTTCTGTGCTGACATAGACGCTCTCTTTCTCTTTTCTTCTTCTTCTTCTCCTTCCTTTTTTCTCATCCCTTTTCTCCTGGGCATCCTCTTCATCTTGTTGTCTCAATTGTTCCTCTTCTTCAAAATGCATCTCAGCAGCGGTAGCCCGAGTGCTCCGTGACTGACCCGGCCTGTGTTGTTTCGCCGGTTTCGCTGTCGGACTTACTCTACCACACCAAAGCAGCTCGGGCACGACCCAGACTTGGGCTCAAGAGGACCTCGGCCACGACTCGGCCACTGCAGCACCAAGTAACCTCACAACCTCAACAAATGGTTGCGAGCACGCTAGAGACTGACACCATGGCTAATCCAGCACCTGCAGAGGAGCGTGACTGGCAGGGCCTGGAGGAAACTGTCTCGGATGAGGAGGAGGCGAGGGTCATCTTCTGTGCCCTCGACTCTTTTCTGTGAGTGCCCCTCACTGCCGCTCACTCGGTTTTGGGCTTCTTTTCTGCTGGCCAACCACACTATCTGCTCTTTTTACGTGTAGAGAACTGACATTGGCTTGTACTGAATTTAATTCATGTTGCAACTGTATTTTTTGTCACGCGTGCGGCTGTTCTTCTGCCTGCCTGTTTGTCTACCTTTCTGTTTTGGAGCACTGTTGTATTTGTCTTTTACTTTTCTCCTGTGCCCCAACCAACTTCTTCTCACCCCAACGACTCTGGAAGCTCACACTATCACAGGCAATATGGCAGGGTGGCTCACTTCAACTGCACCCATCTGCGGCGCCAATCATTCTACGCGCTCCCAGAGGCACACTGGAAAATGTTGGCTGCCCCGCCATTCAACTACCTCGAAACCCTTGACAAGGTTGACGCCGCCATCGACTCAAACGCTGAGCTTGCCAGAGGTATTGTCAAGCATGGGCTGAGGAGCCTGGCCGTGAAGGAGACCTCGCCAGAGGGCGACTTTCCCTCCATGCCAGAGGAGTGGGTTGGAGTCGCCAAGTACGGCGACATTGACAAATCCAGGAGCACCATCCGCCAGTTCTACCGCGATTGGTCCGCAGAGGGAGCAGAGGAGAGGGAGGCCTGCTACGGCCCCGTCAAGCGAGCCCTGGCCGCCGAGCGAAGCAGGCATCCGGAAATCCAGCACCTCAAGGTCCTCGTCCCTGGGGCTGGTCTGGGCCGGCTGGTCCTCGATCTCTGCCTCGAGGGCTTCGAGACGGAGGGTAACGAGATCTCTTACCACCAATTGTTGGCGTCTTCCTATATACTAAACAACTGTCGTGGTGCGGGACAGCACACGATATTCCCCTGGGTTCATACCTTCTCCAATCATCTTACAAGAGACCGCCATCTTACCAGCTACAAGATCCCGGACATCCACCCTGCTACTGTTCTCGCGAACACGGAGGGCGTGGGGGCGATGTCTATGTGCGCGTCGGATTTCCTTTGCCTCTATGGTGACGACGACCACACCGCTCAATACGACGCCGTTGCGTCCGTCTTCTTCCTCGACACGGCGCCCAACCTCATTCGCTACCTGGCCACTGTCTTCCACTGCCTCAAGCCCGGCGGTGTCCTGGTCAACATCGGCCCCCTCCTCTGGCACTTCGAGGACAGGGCCCCGGGCAATCACGGCCACGACGACGACGGTGACGGGGAGCACGACCCCAACAACTCGACAGGCATAGCGGACCCAGGAAACTTCGAGCTGTCTGACGACGAGGTCAGGGCGCTGGTTGAGAAGGTCGGATTCAAAGTCGAGGCTTGGGAGACCAACATCCGGGCTCCCTACATCCAGGATCCCAAGTCGATGCTCCAGACCGTCTACCACGCGTCCTCTTGGGTGGCGCGGAAACCAGCCGTCTAACGTGGAGCGAAAGCGAGCCACAGTCACTACGGCTGCCCCTTCAGGCGGGGGAACTTGAAGCTTCGGCAGGCTACTCACGGGGTTTTATGTGTTCCTCCAGAACTGAAGTCAGAGGACATCACAACCTGGAATCCTCTCATTGTGGTGGCAAATGACACGAAGGGCAAATAGGAGTGATCTTTGTGGCAGCCATCATTGCGGGTGAATACTGCGACATTGTATCGATATCAGGCTCGCTTGAACACTTGAGAAGAGTCTTGGGCAAAAACAGGAGGTAGGCAATGTGACCTGAGGGTCTCTTGAATCAACACAGATGGTGAGCTGAGGATGAAATCATGATGGATACCTGACCTTGACCCCTAGTATTTGTCGGAGGTGGAATCATGGACCAATCTGTACTCAAAGAAATGTCGGAGACTGCAGCACGTCTGGGTTTGAGGGCTAGATCAGGGGGGAATCTTGAACAGCCACACCTGCCTCTTCAAATCAAGAGGAGTACTTGGTTGCTTTCGATAAAAGGAATCGATCGGCATAATAGATACACATAGAGAAAGACCTGAGGACGAAGCTTACCTGATACTTGATACAGAGCACAGAATTGACATTATCATAACAGAGAGAACCAATACATGCCTAATTTTCAACAACCCACAGCTAGTACTATTTTTTACAATTTCGCCGCAGCGGGCGCAATAAGCTCCCCACGCTGCCACAAGGCTCCTCCGTCGATCTCAATAGCATCGCCGTTGACGTGGCTCCCCGCCCTTGAGCACAGATACACTATAGCCCCGGCGATATCCTCAGGCCGGCCCAGCCTCTTCATGGGGTTTGCCGCCGCGAGCCTCTCGACGCCCCCGGACATCTCCATCAGGCCGTTGGACATCTTGGTGGGGAAGAATCCCGGGCAGATGCTGTTAACGGTGATGTGGCGGGGCCCGAGCTCGAGGGCGAGGTTGCGGCCCAGGTGCAGCACGCCCGCCTTGGACGCGCTGTAGCCGTACGTGCCCTGGGCGCCCAGGGTCCCCACGCCCAAACCCGCGACGGACGAGGTGATGACGACGCGCGACGGGTCGGCCACGGAGGCGCGCTTCTGCAGCAGGGGCGCGAACAGCCGCACCGTGTTGAAGACGGCGCGCACGTTCAGGTCCATGACCTTGGCGAAGGCGCTGTCCGGGTGCGTGTCGAAGGCCTCGCCCCAGGTGGCGCCCGCATTGGCGAGGAGTATGTCCACGTGGTCCGTGTGCCGCTTCACGCCGTCCACGAGGGACTGCACGCCCTCCACCGTGCTGCTGTCTGCGGGGACCGAGATGGCCTGCGCGCCGGGGGACAGGTTCGGCAGCTTGTTGAGGGCCGCGACAGCCTCGTCGCAGGCCTTGGCCTTGCGGGAGGTGATGAAGACCTTGGAGGCGCCTGCTTGGAGGAGGCTGAGGAGGGGTTTTGTCAGTTAGTACTTTTCTCTCTCTATTTCCCTTTTGATTCTTCCTGTCCTGATCTATCATGAAACTCACGCTGAGGCGGCAGTCAGACCCAGTCCTCGTGAGCCGCCAGTGACGACGGCAACTTTCCCCTTCACACTGAAGAGCGAGGAGAAGTCCTGGATTTTGATGTCTTCCATGATCGGTATGATGCTTCTCGAGTGGTACAAATTATGGGGTCTGGGTAATTCTTGTGCTACAGGTCAGTCGAGACTTTGGTGACCGGCCAAGACCGAGACTCACTAGTATGAGGATGCAGTGAAGTCGGGTGGTTCGGGATCGAATTCTCGGTGCAGACTCGAAACTGGAGCTGAGCTTTCACAAAACTGAAAAGCAGGACGAGAGATGTATCAAGCGAACAGGGACGTATGTGGACTAGGGACCGTCGAACGTGTAGTTGTTGAGTAAAATGAAGTGAAGTAGTACAGAAAGATATATGACCCCGGATTAGTGATGTTCTGCGGGGAATTGGACCGAGGCTCGGTTCTCCAGCCGGCCAGCAGGGACCGGGGGTGTTCAGACCGGCTGGGGGTTTAAGCCGGCAGCGAACTGGAGACTGGTCTGCAGCACTGAATCCCTTCCTGGTTTTGCGAACAGTAGTGTACTAAAATACATAAAATTACTCTGAAGACGCCCCACGGATCCCTGGGTGCTCGGTATTATCTATGGTATGTAGTAAACACACTGCCTGGTCCGAGAACATGTACCGCATATGGGTGGTCTGTTATTTTTGGCCCTTCAACTCCGTGCTAATGGTTCGCGCTGTTGTGCTCGCGCAGGATATCTCGGCGTCCCTCCCTAACTTGATTTCAATCGCACTACTAATACAATTTACCTCCGAAACGAAAATTTTCTCTCTGATCGGACATTCACTGGACCTCAGGCCGCAGCGATGGGCTGCTGCTGCTGCTGCTCGTTTCCTCCGCCCACAGCCTCTGGAGAGTCTGCAGTCTGTGTCTCGCTGGACGCCGCAGCACCATCAGTCCCAGAAGCAGGCGCCTCCGCCGCGGCGCGCTCCTCCGCCTCCCTGCGTTCCCGCTCAGCGCGCTCCTCTGCCTCCCTACGCTCCCTCTCTGCCCGTTCCTGGGCTTCTAGTGCCGCGATGTGCCGCTCTGCTACCCCTGGAGCGATGCTGGCCAGGAAGAGGAGGCCGGCCCGCTCGAGGCGACGGACCTGATCGACGAACCAGTTCGCATTGTGCTGTTGTCGCTGAGCTATCAGTCGCGCAGCAGCCTGCGCGGGATCCGGCCCGCCCTGCTGGCCAGGTCTTGGTCGTCGTTCTCCGTCGTTGTCGCCGTCGCCTCCAGGTGCTGCTTGGTCTGCCCCTGGAGGGTCGTTGCCTCCTGCCTCGCGGTTCGCATTCGCACCAGGGGCGAGCGGGATGAGTCCGTCAAGATGCTGGCGTACGGGGTTGAAGAAGTTGTTGGCCACCCCATTCAGGAGACCAGTGTTGATTAGGAATACGGCCGTGGCGATAGACATGATAGTGAACCAACGCGTCCAGCTCGTATCGGAAGACGTGAACCACCACACAAAGACGCCCAGTCTTATCAACAGCCACAGGTGCGGCCAAAGCGCAGCGAGTAGTGCCCCTGCCAGCCCGCCCTCTGGATTAGCAGGGTGAAAATGTGGGCCGCCTGGTGCGAAGGGGCGCACTTGAGCTTGCTGTTGCTGGGCTTGTTGCTGCGCCGCACCTCCTTGGAAGATGTTTACTCTAACGTTACCAGCCTGTGGCGCATGCTGTTCAGCTCGAGCGGCGGCAGGTTGCTGGTGACCGGCTTGCTGAGAGTGATCGGCAGCGAAACCTGGACGCGGGTGGGGCTGGGGCGGCTGGAGCCAAGAAGACGTGAGATTGGGCATCACCGGGGGCAGAGGGTATCGTGGTGCCGGTGTGTAGTACAGGTCCGATTGGTTGTTGACCAGCAAGGCTCGGGGCCCTTGGGGCGAACTCAATATGTACACCTCAGGCTGGGTTGGAGTCGGCATTCTCAGGGCCGAGTTCGCTGGAGGCGCTGAGACGCTACCGTGGCTGGGAGTCCTCGTGGGATCGGGTGTGGCCGTCCTGCTCAGAGGAACCGTAGACCCGGGCCTTCTAGGCACTGTGACCCCGGGGGGCTGGATCGGTTGCCGTGGTCCATTCAAATTCAGGTTTGCGAGAGAAGCGCCAGACGCACTTCGATGCATAGCGTTGGTCATCATGGATGTTGCTTGGCTGGCATCAGCGTTGCGAATGATGTTTTGCACGTCGTTCGTCGAAAACGGGCCCCCGGGTGCCGGTGCGGCAGCACCTCCATTACCATGCTGTAGGTTCTGGAAATTCACCGGGAAAACCTGCCCATTTGGAGCGATGAAAGCTGAGTTCATCGTGACGCGAACGACTTCACCGTTCGGCCCAACAGTTTCCCGCACGTAACCTTGATACTCTGGGTGAGGGCTGTTTCTTCCCTGGCCATGATTCGAAAACTGGGAGTTGATTGCCTGACCAGGCACAGGCACACCCTGTAAGCCGACGGAGCCCCTTGCTTGCTGACCATGGTGCCCCACTGGTCGCTGGTTAAGCTGGTTGAGGTACTGTTGCATCAGCTGTTGTTGTTGAGCAACGAGCTGTGCGCTTGTCTGGCTCCCCGGCGCCGGCATTCCAAGCCCGTGTGCGGGAAAGGGCGAGTGGGCTTGGCCAACATGCGGTGCTGGGCCCCCAAACCGGGGAGGGAGGTGGTGGTGGCCATGGTGGTGATGGTGATGAGGTGTGGCCGCGGCATTGAGAACAGAGGGAGCGCTCTGGCGAGCAGGAGGATTCGGCGCAGGACTTTGTTCACGGGTGGGAGGGGCTTGGCTGGAGGCGTGCTGAGGGTCGACGTAGTCCCGGATGACGAGGTGGATAGCCACCTGATCCGAGCCGCGAAGCTGTGTACGGCCGGTCAGATGAATATGCTCTAAGAAGGGCAGCAGGGGGGGATTTCCGTACCTTTTGCTCTCCGAAAATGTCCAACAAAGTCTCGCTCTCCCGGTTCAGCAACTTGCCCTGGTGGATCAAGCGTTGTTGCTCGTTGGCCGGTTTCGCATCCAACGCTTCACGGATCTTCTCCTTCAGCTGGCCGACAGTCGTAGAGGCCGGGAGGCCAGCAAAATTCAATGGGGAATTGACAGCGAGCGAAGGGGAAATAATCGAGATGTTGACAGTCGGCGGATTCTCCCCTGGGGAAGGGGCGTTCGACGAGGAGGGTGCGTCTTCAGCCATTACAAATAGCTTCGCAGGTGTTCAGGCCGTTCGACTCCCTGGACTCCACTGGCATCGACAGGATGACGAGGTAGGATGATGTCGTATGGGTGGTGTTAAATGGGAAGGTATTACTGATGGCGAACGTCAGGCAAGCTTCGAGGCCAGACCCTTCTCACGCCAGTGTGGTCCAGGGCGGGCCAAGTGAGGCTGCCAGGCTCGTGCACAGAGTTATGGATCGGGATTCGGAGGAGTGCTGGATCATCGGCGAGCAGTGGATCGCATTTTCAGAGATCTAGTTCTTGATGAGACTTGGTGGTGTCTCGTTCTGGGGAGGTCAAAGGACAGCTTGTTCGTAGCTAAGGGGGAAAGGGACAGTCTCGATGCCCAGTCCAGTCTATGCGTACATATGCCGTGTGTGTGCGAGTGCGGATGTTGGGCTGAGTCCAGAAGAAGCGATTCGCAATGTCAGATTGCCTGCCGGGCCTGAATAATGACTGTATGTCCGATGCCACGTTTCCGCTCAGCCCTGGACTGGAGTGCATCTGGCAAATGGAGCACGGGCCTAGGGGCCGAAGGTACCTGAAACAGCCAGCAACAGCGTACCTTAAAGGTAGCCCACCGTTTCCACCGGCTCGGTACCTGTCCTGTAGTCTTAGGTAGGTACCCAGACGTGCTGGAAGGCACGACGGTGAGGCAGCTGGCTGGCAGGGCTGGCAGGCCGAGCAGACCGTTCCAGGACCTAGCCTGGAGTCCCAGATGATCTGGCTGCAGGAGCTGCGTCATATGTTCTGTCGGGTCCCTACTACCTGCAGCAGCCCAGCAGCCCAGGTGAGCTTGCCTGGACGCACACACGCGCACACCCGCAAAGGAGGAGCTCGCCTCGGCAGCCCCATTTGTCAAGTGCTCATCACCTCGACACGACTGGCTGTGTTTTGTTTTCTCTTCAGTCTCCCCAGCCCAAAAGCCTTCACCGCAAACCCCAGGCCCCTGGATCGTACGATGGGTCTGGCCTGCCCATATCGATATCGATAAGCCAGGATTCTCCCCGTCCTTGTTTAAAACTCCACCGGCGCGTCGGCTCGATCTTTCGAGCCGCTTTCCTCCTGCGCCAAGATGGCTTCAATGTCAAGGTCTCTTGGCAGCGGCCTCGCAAGAAGTAGGCTCTTCGATGAGTCTGCTGCCGTCCTGCGCTGTCCGGCCTGTTTTCGCCGGCAAGCCCTCCACCACACTGCTGTGAGGCCGAGGCAGATCTCTCCCAGTCGCCAATCGGCCCTCGGCCCCGCCAGCCGCCGCGCGTACTCGCAGCAGTCCCAGCAGCGGCCTAGATTCACGTCCAGGTTACGGATGGCACTGGGCAAATCCAAGACCGAGTGGTACTTCATCCCGGTCGGCGTTGGCATAGGCTTCCTGGGACTCGTGCAGGGCTACAAGGTCTACACGCGCGAGAAAGAGAGGCAGGAGGATGAAGAATTCGAGAAGAAGCCCACGAGGCGCCCTCGGGTGAGACCCGAGGGCCCATGGCAGGTTCGCGTCATGTCCACCTTGCCTCTCAAGGCGCTCTCGAGGCTGTGGGGAAGGTTCAACGAGGTAGACATTCCCTACTACTTCCGTGTTCCTGGCTTCAAGCTGTATTCTTGGGTATTTGGCGTCAAGTGAGTCCGCGCTCCTCTTCGCGGTGTGCCCAGTTCAAGCGACTGACGACTGTCCAGCCTCGACGAGGTCTCCGAGCCCGATTTGCATGTATACCCCAATCTCGCAGCCTTCTTCTACCGCACACTCAAGCCTGGTGTCCGCCCCTTGGATCCTAATCCCAATGCTCTGCTCTCGCCTTCAGATGGCAAGGTGCTGCAATTTGGCCAGATCCAGGGAGGTGATATCGAGCAGGTCAAAGGTATGACCTACAGTATCGATGCTTTGCTCGGCAAAAACACGCCAACACCAAGCATAAGGTCCGGCACTAGCACACCTGCTTCGGATGGTATTGCAGCCGAAGAGAAGCACAAGGACGAGGAGGTTGTCAAACAAGACGAGGAATTCGCCCGTGTCAATGGCATCTCGTACACCCTACCAAACCTATTGACCGGCCCTGCCATGTCCCAGAACCAGAAAGGCCGTCCCGAAGATCAGTCAACTGGCGCCTCACCAACATCCGTTTCCGAAGTCCGTGCGGATCTTGCCCTCGGCGAAAAGCCATGGTATGATCTATTGTCTAAGGAGAACCCCACCTCGCTGTATTACGCTGTCATCTACCTCGCGCCGGGCGACTACCACCGATTCCACTCGCCCACGAACTGGGTCGTTGAGCGGCGACGACACTTTGCTGGCGAGCTGTATAGCGTGTCTCCGTACCTCCAACGTACTCTCCCTGGTCTCTTCACGCTCAATGAGCGAGTGGTGCTCTTGGGCAGGTGGCGATGGGGGTTCTTCTCGTATGTGCCCGTTGGCGCGACCAACGTCGGGTCGATCAAGATCAACTTCGATCGTGAACTGCGGACCAACAGCCTGACGATGGACACTGCGGCCGACCGCGCTGCCGAGGAGGCTGCGGCACGAGGAGAGCCGTACACCGGCTTCTCTGAGGCGGCTTATCAGATGGCGAGTCCCGTGCTGCAAGGGCACGCGCTGCGCCGTGGTGAGGAGATGGGCGGGTTCCAGCTGGGAAGCACCATCGTGATGGTCTTTGAGGCGCCGCTCGGCCAGGAGGATGAGAGTGGCAAGCTCAAGGGCGGGTGGGTCTGGAATGTGGAAAAGGGGCAGAAGGTCAAAATGGGCCAGGCCTTGGGAAGGGTCGATGAGGAGTAGGAGGAAAGGCCATCTGGTCGGAAATGTAAATTCATCCAAGCTATACACACTCAATTTAAACTATATGGTACTAATCTCCTGAGTCTCCGGAGTCTACCTCAATTTCAACAAGCAATGTGGCTATTGAGGAAAACGAAAGAGATACTCTTCTGATAGCCAAAGTCAAGTCACTGTGGATTGGTTCCCAATCAGCATCCAATAACAATCACCATCGTGTACCAGCTGATCCATTTCCACAAGAGGTTCATCAGCAGCTTCTGGCCGTTGATAGTACCCAAGTAGTCCCTGCCACCTTCTCATGGCCGTGGTACTGTCAAACAGGCCTGGAGCGCGACTTCCTCGCCCAAGCATTTGCAACTGCTTTGTGTGGATTTGGACTACCAGGAGGCCTGTGACCCCCTGGAGTCATTAAAACCATGATACCGACGGCATCAACCTTTTGCCATTCTTGAACAACATTTTTGGCCAGCTTCAACACCATCAGTCACTCCACAAATCAACAACATATTTCCATTGCTCCTGCTCTTCGGCGAATTTCCAAGGGTTTCTTCAATTCTTGCCTTTATAAGGTACCCCATCCATAGATATCTGACACTTGCCAGATCAGATATCCACTTCAGCACATCAGCATGATGGCCGCCTCAACGCCGCCCAACGCCTCAGCAAAAGCCTGCTCATTCCCTGCATTAGACGGACGGGTAGTTTTAACCGAGGGAATCAGGCCCACGAATCTCTTCCCAGCTACGGCGGGTGCTACCACACGGACAGAAAGACTCGGCATCGATGTGGATGGACAGAGTGATATATCCAGTAGGGCCTGGTCTCACACGGCTTGCTGCTCATAGGATGACGACAAGGACGGTTTCGACATACTTCTCTCCGGGGCTGGGCAGTCCAGCTCCCCCTCAACCGTGACGTCCGGCCGCTGCGGCAATAAAGATGATTCCACATCTCCGACGAGTTCCCCAAGCAGGCATATCAGGTTCGTCGACGCGACGATCCGCGCCGTCAGGCCAGCTGAGGCACCCGTGTCCGTGGATACTCTCGGTTTCTCGCGCAAGCCGACTCTGTCACGTCTTCGCACTTCGATGGTCGACTGCTCCAGTTCTCTCAGTCCCATGGAACGATACCTCAACACCGAAAGTCCCTCGCCGTCGGCTTCTGTAAACGAGCTTGCCAGGGATTCGAAGCGGTGGAGCACCGAGCAGGGCCAGCCGGACACGATCCGAGACTACGCCGGTGAGTTACCGATGTCCTTGACATGCTCCTCACAGCCAACGTCAAGCCATTGCTTGAACCCATCGTCTCATTCGGGAGACGCCAAATTGCTAAAAGCCGGCAGGTTTACTCGAGAAGAAGTTCACCATTCAATGTGGGATAGAAGACATCGACAAAAAGTTCTTTCGAAAGCCGTCATTCAAGTCGAGGCTGCGCCGACTCTCCCAGTCAAAGGCGAGCAAGTGCTTTGGGTTAGTGAAGCGTTTCAGGAATATTTGGAAGCAAAGATCGTAATTGTTATGATCGTCTGGGAGTGCTCGACTTGTGTTTTCCCCCCGATATCAAACAAGCGCCAGTATTATCATGCGTGGACTGTTGAGTTGTATCAACCAGCGAATTAAACTTCATCCGGTAGACCAGGAATTCAGATGATCTCCCACAATATGACCTTTCCGTGTGCTAATTTTCTGTACGAGCTTTATTTCCATACTGTGGCTCAAGGAAGCGTGTTGTGGTCCATTGTATCTGAGCGAACGCCACTACATGCAGGTATCCCTAGACTAAGCTTGGCTTCATAGGGCCACCGTTGGGATCTCTGGGAGATCTCTTGGATCTGAGAGAACAGGGGCAATTCAGGAACTACATGCTTGATCTCGCTTCTCTCCTGTACAACTGCCGGATCTGATGCAGGGGTCGCTCTGCTGGGCCGCCCTAAAGGGTCAGTCCACTGTGGCATGTTCATTTCGTAACGACGGCCGATTCCATTGATTAGTTAATGAAACTCTGTCAGGGTTCTGTAAAATTATTTAGAAGGGATACCTAGAGGTGGAAACCGTCTGTCAGAAGTGATCGAGGTTACGTGGGTCGTCGGGGCGGAGCATTCACATACAACACAGGGAAAGCCCACCGATGGTGCGTCTAATACGCACATTTCTGTGATCTGTGAGGCGTTGAAGCTACATTGTTAGTGGGAAGTTTAAGTTTGTACGAGAATGGTGAGGCTGATATTTGACTGTGCCACCCCCCTTCTTCTTCCGGACCGGAAACAAAGCTCGTATATGCAATGGCTTTACTGAACTTAGTAGTGTACATTCCTGTCCAACCCCGAACAGAAATGCTAGTAGAAATTGGCGAATTTCGCTTGCCTGGAGCCGTGTCCCTTCAAACGAGGCGTTGTCATCTTCGACATGGGGCAGTCTCCCTTGCAAGCAACCCAGGGCCGGGTACAGTAGCAATCATGGCCTGACCACCAACCTCGTGATGTAAGCCCTTCCACGAGAAAGAAGGCAAAAACTTCCTCACTGTTCCATCATTGGCCTGCAGATGATCCCGGTTTCTCCCTAGGGGTGATATTGAGGCTCAGACTGGCGCCGGCTATTGGGGAGATAGAGAGGGTGGTGGCACCGCGCGACCGCACCCGCGCTACCCCCTTCCATGTGTCACCCACCAGGATTCTCATTCGCTGGCGAGGCGGGTTGCGGTGTGAGATAGATGAGCCCCCTTTGGTCGGCACTTTTGTGATGGCGGCTGGCTTTGCGGCCCCCAGCCGGGTGCGACCACCACCGCCGCGGGCTTAGGGGAAGCGAGGCGACTGTGAAGGTTCGGAGCAGTACCACCGCGTCGTCACGGGGACTCGCCGTGGGGGCAATGATGGGAAATTTCTGGCTCTGTCGTATACAAGGCAAATAAGGCTATCAGTTTCTGTTTCGATGTTCGCGTGCCAGAAGAGGGGTTGAGTACGTATCATGGCTTATGTCTGTCGCAACACTTGAAAACTTGGTTTCGGGGAGGACTGTGGAAAGATGGTTGAAATTGATAAAGGGATGCTAGGCGATATGTACCTCTTGTGACATCCTGCTCATCTAAATATACATGTTCATCTCATGTGGCGTGGCCCATGCTTTACCCGAGAAATGTTTCCATAAGAATACAATATTTGCAGCGAAAGCTGTATCACTGTACCTGTAATGCCAACTGACGAGGGGGTATCTCAAATAGGAAGAAAAATGAAATGGGTTTCCACGCTTTTGGTTTATGGATTGCAATGCCGCACTAGTCCCAAGCTCCTTGCTGATTAGGAAATGACGAAGAAATGTTTACAAACAGAAGAGAAAGCCGCTAGATGGGTATCAAAACATTGTGTCCTCACTGACGCTGTCGAGCAGGTCCCTGCTCGTGGCGCCTTTGCCAAGTCTGGAAGTCGGCCGTGTGGTACAAAAACGTATCGTGAAGGTATGTCGTGAAACATACCTCCAACAACCCTCCCTTTCGGGAGGAAAATCAAAAGCGGAAAAATATTATGGTGTTGAAGGTGCAGCCATGGGGGGATCTTCGGGTGGGTCGCTCTGCAGGCTGGACTTGACAGACGGTTCGGTGAAAACAGATTGACCTTGCGTGTATTCCGATGTAACGGGACCTATGTACCGCTCCGGTGGAAGCCGTGCCTGCTCATCTCTTGTCCAGTAGAATAGAACGTCCTGTTGCCACTGTTCCAAGTTGAGAATCGTTAAGGAAGAGGAAGAGACAAACAATGAGTAGAGAAGCTCCACTTCGACGGCGGAAGTCCTCAGTCTGTGTAGCAGCCAGCGGTTGATAAAATCAGTCTTGTCGGACTCGTTGGTGTCTTGGATAAGGTGCTCGATGAGAAACTCTTTGGCGGCGGAGGCGAACATTTCCGCCTTGTATGGATAGAGAGGATCGCCATCCTTGACGCTCACGGCTCTCTTCAAAGCTGCCTTTGCTGTAATCGGAGGGTCCTCGATGAGGTGGTTGGGGCTGTAGAGTAGGACCGCGAAACGGGAGGTGAACAATGGGCCGGCCTCCTTGCCTTTGGATGGACCGAGATTGAGAAGCAGGTCATCACCAAGGTCCCGCTCAAATCTATAAGCCTCATGTATAGGTGCGTGCTTGGGAAACACGCATCGATCCTGACATATTTGTCGAAGCCGTTCCACCTCTTCACAAAGTCTTTCCATCTCGAGGAGGTTTTCTTTCATGTGAAGATCAAAATCGCGAAGGAATTCCAGATCCTGGTTTTCGAGCTGCCTGTTTATGGCGTTGTTCTCGGTTGGACGGTAGTCTTGAGCAAGCCTCAGATGATCCTGTTCGCGTTCGATGGACTGTTTTCGGAAGAAAAGATCTTGGTGGTGCTCCTCGGCGAGCTCGAGGTACCCGACCGCTGACATGAATTTCTTGTAGAGAGGGTGGAAGTCCTCGGGTTTCTCTGGGCCAATACCGAGGAGCAGAGGAGGGAGAGAAGAAGGGGGGCGGCTGCTCAAAGGCTCTGGAGGTTTCTCGCTGTCGGTGACTTCGGCACCCGGACGGAGCTCATTGATGAGTGAATCTTCTGCAGAGTCAAGTTGATCCTCCGTGTGACCCAGCTTCTCTTCCAGGGACTCCAAGGTGGTTTCCACAGCTTGACATTTGTCCCGTGCCTTTTGCATGCGGTCAAAAAGCTCCCTCAGGCGAGCATGCGACGTAGCAAGTAAGTTTGTGCCGGCGCTATACACTAGCAGAGGCCGCAAAAACGACATGAAGATGTTGTCGGCTGCATCTTTGCGCACTCGTCTTCTTTGTGCCTTCCGTCTCAAGCGCAGGATGTCGGCGCGGATTCCTCGGACCTCGTCCCTCTTGGCCTCGAGATTCCTCCATCTGACCTCCAAGGGATCACATGTTTGTGTCTCGAACAAAAAGTCGTCTCCATTTTGTAATGGGTAGCGTGCCCTTGTATCAAACCTGGGGAGAATTGTAACAGGGGAAGGAATGCCGATGTGAAGCTGAGACCCGCTGATGGACGACGAAGATTCGAAACTGATGGAGCTGGAGGCATCGCTCGATGACGATCCTGATTCCTCCGCTACGCTCGTCTGGAAAGCAGGGTGGCTTAAGCTTGGACCAGCAAGCCCGTGATGAATAGATGTCGGCTTCCCTTCCGGAAGGTACGGATGTGCTGTTGGAGGCACGGAAGAGCTTCTAAAGGAGCTCAGCGGTGCCTTCTCTGGCGGATCCGGTGGCTGGGTGGGAGGGGTGGTGCCAACAGAGAGTGGCAATCGTCGTGATAGCTTCGAAATTCTGGGAAGCCATCGGAAGGGCTCGCTGTTTTCCATGTGACGTTGGGCTCATGCTCATGGTCTGAGCAAGGAAGTGTGGGTAGGCTGGTGTCCAGGGAAGCGTGGGGGCGGAGACAGAGGTAGCAGGATGTGTCATGACATCCGAAGGCAAGATCGAGGGCGTGAAGTGGGCCAGCAGAGGCAGTCCCGGAGGGTATTGATGGGTGTTGTTGGCTGTCAGGCGCCCCGTCTGCTTATTAGCATCAAACGCATCGCTGAAGTCCAAGGCGGCCGCGTCCAGGTTCCAGCTAGTTAGGGACGGGCCGTCCGCCTGGGAAAGCTAAAAATATGGAAAGGGTGCCCCTGTATTGCTCCTGCCCGGACTAGGATGCAGCCAACTCGCGGCAGCAGAGGAGCAGAGCAGCAGAGATGATGCGCCACAGAATTTAGCACACGTTCCCTTCAACCATCATCACCGAGCCTCCAATCAACTCGGCAGACAGCCCACCTGCCCGCTTAATCGACAACCATTGTGCGACACAGCGCGGGCTCTGACCGGCTACCGCGGATCCTTGCCCATGACGCCACCCAGCCAGCCCTGCCTGCTCCTTTCGTCGCACTGATTGGGGAGCTCGTCGTCGCGAAGGGACACAAGCCGCTGCCAGCCCATTCCTGCCTCCTGTACTGCACTTTATTACAGCACACTACTGCACAGCACAGTTCGCAGGGGTCGCATCGACATCGGTACGGGGATCTGAGGATGTCACCCGCATGCTGTTGCTACGGGATGACTTGCTTCAGTAGGACCTCTTGGCCTATACTGCCGTAGGATATTTTGCAGCATGTGGTCGGTTCGGTGGATGGGACATGGGACATGGGACAGACTTCAAGAGTACGCGCGAAGAGTTGCACAATCAATGCGGACTGTGCGGCTTGCTTGCTTGCGGATGCGAGTCACGGAGCTTGCAAGGGACGCACAAGGCAGCCAGTCAACTGCAGTCCGACACACTACCGGATCGGCATCGCCACACCCTCTTGTTTCCCACTTTCTCCCTTCAGAGGTTGTCAGCCCAAGCCCCTCTCTCCCTCCTCTCGAGACTCACAGGCTCGTGTGCTTCTCAGCCGGATGAGAACAGGTTGAGTCTACAGCTCCAGCTGCTCACCACTGCCACTGTGGAGAGATGCATGGTTCAGCGTGCTGCCCCCAGGCGACAGGGCTGCCCCTCTCTCTGTCGCTTATCTCGAGGTGCGGTGGCTCCAGATCCTGGGCCAATAAATGATATCCCACGTCCTCGCCTGTGGATGTCACAGGATTGGAGGCTTGTTGGGCGCTTTCCTCGGCCACACACCCGTCCACCACCCACAGCCTTCCACCCGGCACCACCATCCCGCCATAAGACGGCTGGATGGCAGGATAGCAGGACAGGCCCTTGAACGTCAACCGTCTCCGCTTCTCCCAACCAGGGTGTGTGCCCCGAACCTTTAGATTGTCCGGAATATTGATCCAGGAAGCTATTGGCTGGCGGTGGATCACGCGTCGGCGCGGGATCGTAAGTGGGTGGGGTTGGGTGTTGCGCAGTGCCTCACAGTCACAAGCAAAGTCAAGTCCCGGATTGTGGTCCACAACATGCATGCGCTTGGCCCGGCTCCTTTCCGGCCTAGCTTCAAGCCTCTGGAGAAGAGAGATATGCTCCCTGAATGCACAACCGCCACAGACAGCTCATCCGTTACGCCGGCCCTCCTGCTGGCGCTCTGCTTGCTTGCTCGCAGTGACGCTGCCGCAGATCCTGCCGCGACACCCACACACTGCCTGTGGCCGCAGGCCCGTTCCCTGACCGGTGAGTTGCGGCTCAAAATCCCCCCCTCGCAGGTACAACAGACACCACCAGCATATCAATGAGACCCTGGGACCCACTCCACCTGTGAGCTTCTCTGCGAATGCCAGACTAGCAGATCACCACGGGTCCCACTCCGTTCCTAATCTGGAGGCAAACCCCTCAAATTCCTCTGTTCAATCCTCTGGTTCTATCTGTATCTTCCTGATCCATCAATCCTCTGTTCCGACAGTCACTTTCCTCTCTCCGCTGTGTCACATGGTCATCTACCTCTCGCTCGTACGGCCTGGGCGAACCAAGATGTGACCATGGATGACTCTGTCACTTGGAACTACGACAAGCCTGTTTACGACCAACAAAGAGGCCGCTGGTACTACGAGGGCCGGAGGTCTGGTGCGCTCACGACTCTGTTACGTCGTCTTTTCTTTGACGTAGAACGCTTCATAGTCTAATTCCACCTTCTTCAGATGGATCTAGAGTTCGAAAGTACCCCCCGGTTGATGATGGTCAAGCGGCTCAACATGACCCGAGGAATAGTTACCAGGTGACTCCTCGTAACGATGCTTCAGCCCTTGCGGCGGGCATGCAGGCTATGAGCATCCAGCCTGTAGGGTCCTACGAGGGCGACGGCCAACACTACACGACTGTCCAGCCTGGTGGGTCCAGCCCAGGTACGCACTTTTCCTTCCAACCTTCACCCGAGCCGCGTGTTTTCAGCACCGGACCACTTACAAGTTTAACCAGCGGGCCCAAGCCAGGGACAAACTTGGTCTGAACGCCGGCCCTCTGTATACGGAACAGCCGGTTCAACAACTACAGCGGCACCCGTGACTGGAGCGCAGCAGGCCGGCCCTGACTTGTATTCACTGAGTCCAGACACCTCCCCACAAGGCACCCGAGCCGACGTGCACTACCAGGACAGCCATGCCCAACGCACTTATGAATCAGAGAGCTCAGGTGGGCCAGGTCACCAACAGTACGACGGTGCGGTGAAGGAGCAGTCTGCACCTTCCTACCCAGGGCCTGGCGGGTCTCCATATGATCAACAGACCGCACCCAGGACCAATTTCTACGGGGCGCTTGGTGGTAATCAAGCGTACGGTGACGGTTCTAGTGTCTCGTCGTCTACGCTCAGTAAGGGCGCTGCCTCCCACCACTGTAAGCGTCGTGGACTGACTTGATCTCAGTGGACTCGACCTTCACAGATACCAGAACCCAAGACAGGTCACGAAAGCACAAGCACGGGAGTAAAACCAAGGGGAAGAGCCGCGCGGAAGCGGATCCATATGGCGGCGGCGGCGGGGAGGGTAAGTCGTTGGCATACAACGTGCCCCAACTTAGCAGCGACAGAAGTTCACAAGGCGATTACTACCAAAACTATTCCCACTATGGTTCCGGCGGCGGGCAACCATACGGTACCGGTTCATATTCAGGTCAGGGTGGCTATGGAGTACAAGGTGGACATGCCCCCAGCCAAGGTCAGTCACTAGATGTGATATTTTCAGGCAGTTATACTTATTGGAGCATACATAAGTATCGCGATTCGGAACCAGTCCCACTGCCACAACACAGTCTGCTCCGAGAAGCTTCCCCGATATCTCAGTTGAGGCTACTGTCGGCAGCACCGACGGGGACCTCCAATCACTCACCAGGGATATGTACGAGCAAGGAGGCGGAGGCGGAGGGCCATCGATAGGTTGTGAGTGGCAAAATACAAGTATTATTGGCACATTGGTTGATTAATAGATTCACAGACCGAGGCTCCACATACCAGGCTGCAGCTGGCGACGACCTAGCACCGCCCAAGAGTCATTCGAAAATGACGAAGTCAGATGTCATCAGAGGCATACCAGCAAATTCAGAGTATCTGGACGGCAGTAAGTCGGATAGACCACACTAGGATCGAAACATAAGCCGAGTAGGCCTAACAATTTCAGGGTACCGAGTTGAGCCTTCGATGAGATTCGAGCCAGGAAATGTGAGATTGCCACGCGCATTCATTTACTTACTTCCCCCCTACTCACCAAATCTGCCAGGTTTTCAAAGTGATGTGGTCCGAGCCGAAAGGAGGCACCATCCCCGGTGGGGGGAGCAGATTTTCTGATACCCTTTTGCAAGACCATATGAGTGGGGTGTGGACGGGTTTCCGGCGCTTCATCGTCATCAGAAATGGCGAGGGCCACTGCAGCTGCGTGTAAGACGTCTCTTTTGAGCCAGGCCATGTCGCGCTGTGCAGTTACTAAATCCGGAACAGACCCATCTTGACGTACGGGAAGCTCGGGTGCCTGAAGAACGGCGTCAAGCCACACCATCACGGCATCGTCTTCGAGAAGGGCCAACAGCCGGTCAGACTGCCGAATGAGCCGGCCCTCAGATTCGACCCGATCTGCATGGAGATGAATCCCGGCGAACACATCTCGGAGGAGTCGAGGGTCAACTACTCGAAGCTCGTGACCGTTGAGCACAACGTGAAGGTGCTCTTCGTGGGTCGCATTCTCTATGATGACTGGCCCATTGTGCAGCAGGCCGTTGATGAGTGCTGGGACGCAAAGAAGTCGCACCCCGGCGGCGCCAGCGGCCACGGTCACGGCCACCGCAGCGGTCATCGGAAGAGGAGCAAAGGGTCGTAGGCTTGGGTCACCACGATCGACACAACTAGCCGTCGGATGCTTCACTACGCCAGGATGACGCCTACTCCACTCGGCGCATATATCACAGTTGTCGCTTCCGTTCGGGACAAATTTCTTTACAATACGTTATCCGAGGGTGCTGCGAAAAGCCTCCCACACACACGCTTTCGAGGGGTTTAACGTGGCAGCACTCGAGATTGACCCCCGACTGGCAGCTTGCTCCATGTTCTTTTCTTTACCTCTTCTCTTCACCTGTGGATTCTGCTGGACGGATTTGGGCTTTGTTAGCTTTCTCAACAACCGCTCAGCTAAATTTCTGAGATCGACGTTCTAGGGCAGACTGAACACGGTGGTAATGCCACGGCAGCCGTGACAATCATGACGACAGAGAGACGCAAGAAGCGTCCCTTGTTTTGCTATTCCTGGGTTCCTTTCTCCATTTCATATTCCTTTTGTGTGGAGTCAAACAGTATCCAACACCATGACTTATGAGTTTTATGGATGCCTGCCTACACGCAGGCAGCGAGCATGTGGTAGTAGCGATTGGACGGCGGACAGCGTTTTCTTCGTCGTTGGGGACCGGTATCTGCTGCATATGATGCTTCAATTTCGACAGTTTGGATTAATCATGCTGGGTTTCATGATTTTGCAGTGCCAATAGCTTTGTAGAAATTGGCTGAAACCAAGTCACATAACACAAACCTCTTGTACATGGACACATTGAAGGGGCTGTGTTGTGCTATGCCCAACCCAACAGCTCACCAACGACGGCTCAGCAGCTGCATGTGACAGCCGCCCAAACGGGTCTAGACCTGTCAGTCAAGGGGTGGGTCCTTTTTTTCTTCTCTCGGGTATTTCTCCAGAGCCGGGCCCAGGGAGCCAATAAGAAACCAAGCGAAGAAAAAAGACAATCCCATGTTCAGCTTGTGATGGATGCATCCCCAATGCGGCTCTTGCCTTGACCTCCTCATGCAGGTAGTCCAGGTAGTCTGCTGTACTTTGTCCACGCTGTTTGATCTGGGGTGAATGAAGGCAGGCAAATATGACAGCCTCAAACTGCAAAGGCTTGTGACTTCATTTGTTAACGCCCGAGTGCTGGCCCCCCCAGCCCCCATGCTCCCATCCTAGCACACTTCCCGTCTGATCTTGGTTTGCCATTAAATTGCACTTTCACCCGAGGGCACAGCCGTGCCGTGCAGCCTCGTGGGATTCCTTGTACGCAAGTGCCCGTCTTGCAGTGCTGCAAGGTAGATTGATGGCTGTCTGGTGGTGGGGGCTGCCAAGACGGAACGTACCCCCAAAGCCACCGTCACCCCACCTCCGTGCCCGCAACAACTCCGTCATAACCACACTGGGCACCCACGGACGCAGGCATATCACTGTTGTCGCCTTGAACATCCACCTCATAATAACACGGGTTGACTCCGTGAGCATTTGCTATTCATGTTCTTCGCGATTGCATCTCTCTGCCCCCTTTATTCTTCCAGTCTTGCCGCATTCCCTCTTGCCCACCGTACAAAACTCGTCGAAAGGTCGAGGGGCCAGCTTCGCCGTTGCCTAAAGCTGCGCAACGTCGCATACCCTTCGACTTCATTTTCGCGCGTCGCAGCATTCACCGCGTGCCATTCATTCCCCCCTCTTTGCTTGCACGACATGACTACTGGATGATTGCGGAAACAACAAAAGAGAACCTATCGACGAGAGGCTGCGCTGCGACGGACGGCAAGCCGTCGCTAAGCAGGTACACGCTACCATCGACAGCCGCAGTGACAAGGCAGTCCGATATTCGACCTCACCACCTGCGCGTCTCTTCGCGCATCATCCTGTGCCCGATCAAGGTCACCCAGCAGAACGAGAGCTGAATTGACTCACTCGCCTTCAGGCTCAGCCCAAGAAGAGCTGTCTCACAAGGACCGCCCCTTGCAATCTACCATTGTGCTCTCCAACGCCACGAACGAACGATGTCCGGCCCCGCGATTCCATCGACACGACCAGCTAAGCGCCGCAAGATGTCTGCGACTCCGCCCGCATCTAGCTCGGCCTCGAGTATCCAGGTATCCGAAGCGTCCGATTCCGGCCCCGCGGAGGTTGAGCCGGATTCCTTGCGGTCCGACTCTACGATGTCTGCCGATGAAGTCGCCGAGAATAACCAGCCAGGTACTGAGCCCAGCCAGCCTCAGGGCGGGCTGTCCCATGCCACGTGGCCGCTGGATGCTGTTCCCGTTGAGATCTTCAACCTTGTCATTTCATACCTTAATCGAAAGGACGTTCAGGCAATGCGACTGGTCAGTCGAGAGTTCGACTCCAAACTTGCCGACACCTTCTTCCGAAATGTCGTCGTTCCATTCCGTCCAGAGTTCGAGGCACTGTACGGTACTTTGAACATTGATCTGGGCTTCTCGCCGGAGCAACAAAAGTACGGCTTGGTGTTGAAGAAGAGAGCTGACGAGACCCCTGCGACCGAGGATGGCGACGACATTCAAGCTCGGGCAAGCTCCGTAGCGAAGGGTGATGAGTCTCTGCTCTCGGATGGTTATCGGGTGTTCGAACAGTTTGGACGCACCCATATCAAGAAGTTCGCTCTGGCCCTCGAGCTCGATGAGATGGACCTGGCTTGCCCACCTGTGAAGCTCAACCAGGAAATCGTTCCAGCTCCGTGGGGTTTGTACCGGTGGCCCATAATGGACTACCAGCGCTACGCTCAACTAGAGGGTATCGAGAAGCTCGCAGACGAGACACAGCACATGAAGAGAGCTTTTCAGTTCCTCCGAGTCGTCAGCGAGATTGGGCTCTCATGCGATGCTGGCCTAGGCTACCTACAAGGCCCGGATACGAACCCTCTTTGTCGTCGCGTTCAACCGCCAGTCTTCAGACCCACCATATACGGCGATACCGAAGCCGACTCAGAGGAGGGATCAGATGAGGACAGTGACCGGTCCATGAGCCTCATCATTCTGAAGCAGATGGCTATGAACGCAGGGTACGATTCTAACGAGTGGCCCAGAGCTGTGCTGCGCCTGCTCGAGGACGAGGGCCGCGCCGTTAAGTGGATCGAGCATGTATCTGCTTCTGGGGAGGCTTCTCACCAGAAGATACCGCTCTTTGAAGTCAACAAGGATACCACAAAGGAGGACATCATTGAGGTCATCGAGGGCCTTGTTGGCGACGACGAGCAGGACAATGTCACCAGCGCAGCTCATGCGCGAGTTTCTGGCCTCTGCCCCAACAACCTTACTGCTTCCCAGGTCGAGATGCTCCTAGAACTCGAGTGGGCCCATAGAGCCCTCATGGATTCCTACGTCATCGCTGTGATGGACAACAAGGACTCGTTCCAGGCCCTAAGCACCTTGACGATTGCACGCTGCTCAGGCCGGCACGTCCCATCTCTGATGAAGGCAGAGTTTTGGGAGACTATGACCTGTCTCCGTTCATTCCACCTAGGCGTCATCCCTGACTGGCGCCGGCTCCACAAAGATGACACGGGCGGTGTTTCCCAGACCCGCATCAGCCCGATCGAGACCTACGGCGCCGTCTTCAACCTACTGCACAAGTTTGTCGGGGAGCAGAAGAACATCAAGCATGTGTCTTTCGAGTGGATCTCCGGCGGCGAGTTTGCTGTGGGCAAGAGCCAGCGCGACCGCTACATCATGCCTGCTCCTGTACTCGCTGAGGCACCCAACATGGCCGAGTTGCAACACAGCTTTGGCGAAGACGATGTCATTAATTTGCCTTTCGTCGAAAAACTGTCCCTGAAGAATTGCTGGTTTACTCCCCATGTATTTTTGAACGTTGTCAAGAAGATGTCGAGAGAGATGCTGAGAGACCTCGAGCTGGAGTCTGTTTCTCTGACCGGGCCCCCCTCCAAGGCCAATGAACCCAGCATTCATCCCGGCCCACAGGGGAAACCGTCGCACTGGCCTTGGCCTCTCTGCGTGGGAGGGGAGCCTGGAAGTTGGTTTCAGCTTCAACGACCTGCTGCTGCTAACAACAACAATAATAATAACAACAACAACATACCTCCTTTTCATGGCCTTCACGCGGCTGCTGCCGTTGCTGCCGCCGCTGCCGGCGGCGCAGGAGCAGGAGTAGGAGCAGGCGCTCAAAACTTCCAAGCCCTGAATGGCTGGGGCCAAAATGGACACCACATACTCGCCCACCATGGATCTGGCGCTGTAGCCGTTAATCAAGCCTCGGCACCTGTCCAGCAGGATAGGCAATCTCCGGTCATCTCCAAGTGGCGTCTGTTCTCTTGGCCCCATATCCTTGCCAGCCTCGATATGTCGCCGGAAGCAGTTCACGCCCACCTTGAAGACATGGACCCTGACGACGACTATTACCGCAATATCAAGGCGAGCGAGCAACGCTTCTCCAAGATGTTCCATGACGTTCTTGAGAACTGCGGCGGACAGGATCGACTGAAGACGATCACGTTCAAGTCTTGCGGTTACGCTCTCATCGAGTCGTCGCACATTAGCAACTGGAAGATTATCCCGAACGAGTCACTCCGGGTGGAACAAGACGTTGACCTTCCCAATCAACTCAAGGACCTTGATACTCAGATGCTGATCTGTAACGACGGCCTGCTCGGCAAAATCCTCAACTACATTCCCGGAAACGAGCAGCGGATTCTGGGCCGCATATTCGGACTGTCTTTCGGCTGGAATGACATCTACGACGACATTGTCTCGCAGATCGCCATCGCGGATGGCAACCCTGATCCTGGCGCTGGTCGTTTCCACGGCACCGTGTGCAGTTCTGCCGAGACGGAGGCCATTAGTCTAAAGTCCAAGGGAAAGCAGGTTGCGAGACACACTACCTAGGAAGATGTGGCTCCTGCGGAACAGGATGACATGGACGACGACCATGATAGTGGCCTGGACGGCGGCCCGGGCCGTAGTAATGGCGCTGGCTTTGGCCTCGACGGAGTCAATGCAGAACTTGAGGAATGGCTCGAATTCACCAGAGGCACACGTGGGGCTGAAATCCCAGAGAATGGTCTTTCAGATGAAAACTTGGCGAGATACACCCAGATCATGCCACGCCCCTCGAAGTTACGTCTTCGAAGCCAAATCAACGCCCCGATGGTCCTCAGATTGCGAGGCATGAGCAGCCGGAGCAGCCAGCAACAGGACACGCCGCAGGATGACACTGCTCAGGGAAGCCAGCAGATGGTCCTCAGGTTGCGAGGTACTCGCAGCCAGACTCACAAGCAACAGGACGCACCACAGGATGGTCCTGCGCAGGGAAGCCAGCAGATGGCCCTCAGGCGGCGAGGCGTTCGCAGCCAGGATGGTCTTGCACAGAGCAGCGAGCAGCAGGGTGTTGCTTCGCAGGACGATCTTTCTCAGAACAACTCTGCTACAGACACCGCTTCAGACGCCGGCCAGGATTAATATTCTTCTATCAACTTCCGACCGGGTAGAGGATTGCCATGGCATTCCGTTTTGTCAGATGAGTCCAAAAATGCAAGACATTTGCGGCCAAGGGGAAAAGAGAAAAGAAAATCGGAGATGAGAAGAATGGAGCATCGGGCTGCATCCTTGTTACTTGGTGTATCAACACGGGAGAATCGTATTCCATTGGCTGTGTCGGTACAGGGCGAGAGAGTTTGGGTCAGCGAGGCTAGAGGCGGAAACACCTCTCATGATATTGTGTCGGCCAGCAGCAACAGGAACCAGGTCTCGTTGTGGACTTGATGTCCGGCGCATCGCCCGCATATGTCAAGGCAGCAGAGGCACGGAAATAGATTCGCCGTCTTGACGAATGGGGGATCCGTTCTTGGCGTGAGGCCAACCACGCATTCATCTCGGGCTGCAAGTTGTGGAAGATCAGGAGGGTGGCGGATACTGACTGAGAAAAGATGTCTGAGCCGGACATGTTGGCTACCTAGTCAGAGGGTGGAATTTGAGCCCCGATAGAAAATGAAAATTATTGTACTACATTCTTTGTCTGATTGCTCGATGACAAGGTGTGCATGCCGGGACTGGTCTGAGTCCTGACAATCTTCGATCCGGGCTCACGTTGACGCATGCGGGTTTTGGTATCCTCTTACGTTCCGGTCGGGGTCGACCAAAACGGCTGGGATTTATCCGCAAGACAACAGAGTCTAGTCGCGTCGTCCGGCTGCGCATGCACTTCACAACTTGACTCATCGCACTCAACATAAATTATGGCCTTTTATGTTCTGTCACGAGAACGCTGCTCACGAATTGACCGTCTACATTCGCTCCACAACACACTTTTGGCCCTGGATCTAATTGCCTCACTCGTGGTGGCCGGTAGCTGGTACGGGGTAAGAGTAGGACTCTCTACCCGACACACACAAACACACCCTGTCTGTCTGGACCCGGTCCGTCTTCACCACCGCGAACTGAGTTTCGCTTGTATGTTTCTCGGTATTCGGGGGAAGATTCATTCATGATTTATCCGTCTTGGATATTTTTTTCGCATGCCAGACCGTTACTGCCCGAAATGCCATGCCTTAATACACCGGTCCTAGAAAAAGCGAAGCCTGTCCCTTTGCGCAAAAGCCCATTTGCTGGCTCTGAATGAGCCATCAATCCATCACAACACCACCGAGTCCGCCCCGGGTGATTTAGGCGGAGGCGATGGCCTTGCGCACGCGCGCACCACGCTGTCTCGAGTTCAGGCGCTCCTCACGGCCAACAACGGCCTCGGACTTCTGGACGACCTCCTCGGCCTCGGTAAGGATGAGCTCGATGTGGCAGGGGTTGGACATGTAGGGGTTGATCTAGATCACACAAAGGTCAGATGGTGTCTCCGCTTGCTTGTCACGTGTCGGCTCTGATTAGGTATCGGGTCAAACATACACGACCGTGGGCACGGTAAGTTCGTCGGCGCTGCTTGGGGGCCTGTTGGACCTGGATGTGCTTGACGACAAGGGCGCTAGTGTCAAGACCCTTGGCATCGGCGTTGGACTCGGCGTTCTTCAAGAGCTGCAGGAGGAACTCGGCGGACTTGACGGGCCATCGGGCACGGGAGACACCCCACTGCTTGCCTATACATCATGTTCTGTCAGCCTGACGTCGGTTCGTGATGACAACCGTGACCTGATTCGACTGTTTCGATGCCCAAATGGTACTCCATCGAAGCGCACTGTGCCCCCGAATATCCAAGCTCTTTCCATCGTGCTTCTGGCGTCGGTCTACCGCCCCACCACCATTTCTCGAAATGTCCAATGTCGCCAGTGACGGGGTGTGTGCGGTTGTGTAGAATCGTTCGTACCTTGCGAAGCACGGCCGATGGAGCTAGCGTAGCGGCGGAAGGGGACGATCTCCTTCTTCTCCTTGACGTTCTCAAGGAACTTGACGGCGCGCTGCAGCTTCCAGCCGTTGATGGCCTGGGCGGTCTCGCGGGTGTTCTTGAAAGAAACTCGGAGGTAGGCACCGCGGGCCTTGGCCGACTTGGAGGGCGCGATCTCGGTGGCAGCGTAGCGAACCTGTGGGTGGAACGGGTCAATGTCACGATCTCAACAGTCGCCTCGCCCTGTGCGGTCTCCCTCTTGCCCCATCGCAACCCTCAGCTGCCCGCTGGTTTCCAAGCTTTCGGCAGCCTGGGGCGCTGGGGGCAATCGGCAATTCGCTCGTTCTGGGCCTCGGAAATCGGTGTGCACTCACCATCTTGACGGTGTTGATGTGGAGATGGTGTCGTCGTCGTTGGGTGTTGGATGGTCGTCTACGGGTCTGGCTGGCTGGGAAGTTTTTTGCTGGTCTAGGACGAGCCGCTCCTTCCCAATCAGACTGTGGGCAGCCCGGTGAAATCATTTTGCGCTCCAGCCAATCACGCGCGCCGCTCCTGCCCCGCCCGAGCGAAAGCTCCATCCAGCGCTAGGCGGGGGTACCTTGGTACTGGCCCGACCCTGGTCTTGAAATTTTTCAACTTTTTTTGCAGCAGCAAAAGCTCTTTGGGTCGGCCGCATCAGCTGCAACCGCAACACTCGACAACGCCTCACTTCACCACGGGCATTGATATTCTGCCCCGTTGCAGTCACGCAGAGGTCTAATCGATCGTTGCGGCTCCATTTATCTTAACAACCAATAACTACATCAGTATCACCTTTCAACATGGGTTTTGCCCCGAGAGGACGTGGTGGTGGTGGTGGTGACCGCGGAGGTCGTGGAGGCGGCTTCCGTGGAGGCGGTGATCGCGGCCGCGGAGGTGGCAGAGGAGGTGGTGGCTTCCGAGGTAAGCTGTCTGGAGTCTGTCGCAGTCTCTAGACCACTCAATTAATCAATCGAAATTAGGTGGCCGCGGTGGAGGTGATCGTGGAGGTCGCGGTGGCGGCTTCCGTGGAGGCGGTGATCGCGGCCGCGGTGGTCGAGGCGGTGGTCGCGGTGGCCGTGGCGGCGCAGCTGGCGGCCCCAAGGGCGGAAAGAAGATGATTGTGGTATGCAATGTCCCCGGAGGTGAACGACCAAGCTTGCACATTCCAGCCTTGATGCTCACATGCGCTTTGTTCAGGAACCCCACCGACACAAGGGTGTCTTCGTCGTGCGCGGCGGCAAGGAAGATCTGCTGGCAACCGCCAACCTTACCCCCGGCGAGTCCGTCTACAACGAGAAGCGTGTTTCGATTGAGAACGCCAAGAGCGAGGATGGTACTGCGACCAAGACCGAATACCGTGTCTGGAACCCTTTCCGATCGAAGCTGGCTGCCGGTATCCTGGGTGGTCTCGAGTCCATCTACATCAAGCCTGGCTCCAAGGCCCTGTACCTCGGTGCCGCCTCTGGAACCTCCGTCTCCCACGTCGCCGATATTGTTGGACCTACCGGAACTGTGTACGCGGTCGAGTTCTCTCACCGTTCTGGCCGTGACCTGATCAACATGGCCACCCGCCGCACAAACGTCGTTCCCATTGTCGAGGATGCTCGTCAACCTCTGAAGTACCGGATGCTTGTCGACATGGTCGACTTTATCTTTGCCGAGTAAGCTGTCACTGCGCATCTCGGAAACTTAGGCGCCAAGGCTAATATCTTTCTCCTTCAGTGTTGCTCAACCTGACCAAGCTCGTATCGTTGCTCTGAATGCTAAGCTCTTCTTGAAGCAAGGTGGTGGCATGCTCATCTCCATCAAGGCAAACTGCATTGACTCCACCGCACCGGCCGAGCAAGTCTTTGCTTCAGAGGTCGAGAAGCTGAGGCAGGAGAAGTTCTTCCCCAAGGAGCAGCTGACTCTGGAGCCTTACGAGAGAGATCACGCTGTAGGTCATGCAATGCATCCCTCACCCCTTGTCACTGTCGCTCGTACCGAAGGACCTTGCTGACAAGAAGATTTAGATGGTGTCGGCAGTTTACAGGCAGAAGGAGTTTGTGCCGTGAGCTAATGACCCTTGAGCTTGGATTTGCTCTCTTCTATTGCTATTTGATGATTCAGGGTGTTCTGTCGGTTGGATGGCTTTTCTCTCTTCGATTCGGCACGGGCGAAAGACGGCGTTCATGGGCATCATCTGTCAGGCTTTTTACGTGTAATGCAACACGTGTGTTCTACTACATTCTCCGAGGGTACGGTAGACCAAAAACTTCGAGGTATCCCTTGGGCTCGAGCGGCTCGTTTTCCGGTGTTGATGTGTGTTACAACAACTCGACTGTGGCCCTCCAGTCTCTGTCTCGCCTTAACGAGCTGGTTGAGACACGCAGATGGGATCACGAGTCCTGTGTGTGGGAGAAGTCGGGGTGGTGGACGGCCACCAGGAATCAGCAAAAGCCATCTGAACGAATCCCAAGAACACCACGCCGAGACAGAGTGAGCCCACGGGAAATATTCGATTCTGGGTATTTAGCTTGGACACATACTGTGAGAGAAGTTGATTATTGGTCGAGAATCAAAAGTTTCGGAGACAATTGCTATTGATCCTGCAGGAGGCCACAAAGTTTATCACCTCATCAGTTCATCATCAATCAACAAAGAACCCCTCGCTGGGGCTCAATACCCTTCCCACCGGCGATGTCCAGTATACCCGGTCAATCACCACATTGCTGGGCTGTGATCCCGTTCAGTCTCTTAATCCAGTCGCTCTTTCCCTTTGACTCTTTAAGATAGTCGAGCGACTTCTCGAGTTGCGTACAGCGCTCTAATGCAGGGGCTGGCAGAGGTGTCACAGCTACCTGGGTAACTCGAGCAAGTCCTTGACTGTGCGTGTCTTGTACCATCACTCACTCCTTCGATTCCGCGTCTTTTGTCCGTTCTGCAGAAAGCTGCCTCCCTTGTCAAAATCCCTCTCCGTCATCAGAGCTGTGCTCTCAACGCAGCACCTCTCTTGCTTCCTCTTGCTCCATCCGTGAGCATCGAGCCAGTTCAACGAATAAGACTGCTGCTTCTTGACATGACCTCTCTCTGCTCAGGTCTGCCTCGTTGGCTGCTACTTGGGAATATCTGGATCCGATGAATTCTGCTCTTCCTGCCCCACCGGGCCCTGTCCAATACCACGCATTGCCTCGTTGTAAGCCATCGAATCAGGCGAGCTGTGCACTGTCTCCACATTGTGGTGATTGTTGTGTTCTGAAGGCCCATTCGGCACACCGCATTGCTGATAAGCCCATTGATAATTTGTGTTCTGCAAGGGGCCAGAGTTGGGATACATGGCGACAGGCCGCTCAGGGCCAGCGTTCCACGGCGGCTGAAGCGGTTGTGGAGCTGGCAGTTGCGCTTGAGATGGAGGTCCAGTCCTTTGAGCGAATGAACCCGCATGCTCGGGAATCGCGACGAGGGTCTGGCGGTTCTGGAGGGCACCGCCGGCAGGGGCAGGATTCGTCTCTTGCATCCGCTGGGCGAGGTCCAACCTGGAGCCGAGCTGGGAGTACGGACCAGCACCAGTCGGGGTCGGAGCGGGTGCATCTACAGGCTGCCCTGGATAGACACCAGAAGGGAGCATGGTGCCAGGCCACCTGGATGGAATTGGTGACAAGGCCGTCCCCGCGTGGTGTTGTCGACTGCAGCGCCGGAAGCCCTCCGGGATGATCCTCTCCGGCGCGGGCTCGCAGTCCATGTGGTCAGGGGAAGCGCCGACCGCGTAGGCCCACTTGCCAACGGCGTCCTCTCCGTCCTTCAGGATCTCGAGCAGGTAGCCGTGGAGCCGGCGGTTCAGGCTGGCGCACTTGTCGCACCACGGCCCCGCATCCTGCGCCGAGAGCGTCGCCGATGCCGCGGAGACGATGCTCAGCTGCCGGTTGTTGTTTCTGGCTCGGGACGCGGGCATCTTCGTGTTCCACCTGTCTGGCCCGCCGGCGCCGCCTTTCTGCTTGCCGCCGCGGGTGCCTCCCGCTTGTGTTGGAGGGGAGGACTTTCCGACTCGGCCTCGTCTATTGGACTCATTCTTGGGTTTGAGACTGGAGTACTTCGCATGTGATTTGGGGCAATCGTTGGGCACGAAGTCGGCGTCCATCATTTCAACATCGCTGGCACAGCCCGCCACATTTCGTGATCTGCGTGGGCCGCCTCGACCTTTGCCTCTGGGCATGATCGTCCCAGCAGAATCTCGGGTTTTCAGGGAGGAGGAGTTCTTGAAAAGCTCGCAGATGTAGAAGACGGGAATCTGCTCAGGGTGCCAGTGATCACTTGGCCGCTGTCAGAATAGGTTTCGATGAATTTGGGAAAGGAGAGACCCGGTCAACTTATATGGCGCATTCAACTCATTCAATATCTCGAGTATGCGACAAAAAGTCAGAAGACACCCGCCTTGGACGAGTCCACTTGAGACAAAGAGCGAAACAAGAGAACAAGTGGGAAGCGAAACAAGTTGCCTGCTCTTTCGATATGAGACTCCTCAGAAGACTTGGTGTAAGACAAGGGATGGACGACTCCAGAACGGACTCAATTGCAGCGTGCAAGACAAGATGTAGGCACACGACGCTGCCTTAGTTAATAGCATAACGAAGAATAACATTGTTCAAATAAATATGGAGTATTGTTCAGATAACGGCAAAGATCATACGAAGTCCTGTGGAAGTCTGTGCTGCCACAGCCGGTCTCCTGGGTGGCATTTCCCCCAGGGCTCTTCGTCGTTTTTACTCTGTTATGCTATTGCCTCATTCCAGCGAGGCCTGCTAAGCGCATAGATTAAGAAAGCAAGCGCTTGTCGATTGATTATGGGCGGTCTCCTATCTTTGTTTCCGTGGCTGGAAGATGAGCGCAGAAAGTTTCAACGTGAAACATGCGTAAGGGCTTTCAAGCAACGCATTTAAGAATTCCCGTTGAGAATATCGAGATGTAACGGCGGGCTGCTCCCTTAGGTCAAGTCAAAGACAATGAAACATCAAGTAAACATTGTTCACAACTGAGGCTGACGTTTGATCAAGAGGCAACGTTGAATTATAGTCCTCGCTCGATGCCTATATCTCAAGATTTCAAACGGTAGTTTTCTACAGAACAAAAGGGCCATCGGATGTGTTGTGCAATGGCCGAGCCGAAGTAGCCTGGAAACTGAGAACATTGGAGCTTGACTTACTTGCTGATAAGAACAGGTTTACCCAAAGCAGAGCTGGCCACGGCATTTCCTAATGAGCATTAGGGTTCTATTGTGCCGTATACCAATATCCCCAGAAACAAGGTGTTGATGTCTCCATCCCAGCCCGATTAATAGTTGTTCAAGCTCACGTCTTCAAGAACGGATGGGTCCTATGTTGAACAAGATAAAGCTGCCTGTGTCCGCGGAGTTTTAGTACATGGCAATACCGAGATACGGTCTTGGGCACAGGTGCGAAAGCCTGCACATGTGAGCCCTTCACATAGTGAAATGCCGTCTACGAGTATCGCTCGCAGTATCGTACACTGAGACGGAGCAAAGGCTCGGTTCCATGCCTCACCGGTCATAACGACCTCAACCCACCTCTTGGAACATGCTAAAACGCTATCAATATCCAGGCTGCAAAATACCATCAGGCCATTACTATCTGCAGGGCTATACAAGGCATGAATGAGCCGCATGCAGGCAACATGGATCAGGTACAAGGACGAACGCACGTGGATAGCGGCCTGGATTGAGTATGCTTTGACTTTGTAGACAAGGATCATGCAGAAGGAGGCTGTAGCTGCTATCTTGCTTGATGAGACATCAAGCTTTCCTACTGATACCTTGTTAATATGCCTCTGGTGCACATGCAGAGTCGCATCGATTTTGCGGCTCTGGCGGCACACAAGTCAAACCTTGCGTCTCGGGCGATTGGGTGTGACAGGGTCGCAACCGCTCATTGCACGTCCCCAGGACACAGCCTGGGCTTGCAAGCATGGACACAGGGTGGGAGTAACGGTGTGATAGGAAACGTGTGGCAGAAAGAGGTGGCAAACATACTTCGTTCGATTAGGGAGAGGTGACGGGACCCGCCGTTCTGTGTGCTGTACTACGAAGTAACAGCACGTCTGCATGCGCGATGATGGTGCGCCAAGTACACCGGCGGCCGAGGGCTGTCGATACGAAGCAACGGGTGCTGCCGGCCAGCTAGTCCCACAGAGAGTCTGTGTATTACGATAGGCAGGTTGTATTTATTATTTCGTTAGCTGCCGTTGGGGGCATTGGGATGCGCAAGGCTAGAGGCCGAAGCCAGGCACAAGGATGGATTTCACCACCCAGAATCCTCGCTTTCGGAGGTCACGGCTCACCAGATTTCGGGGGCGAAACAAACCCTGTATACGAGCAAACATCCCATGTCAGCAAGTTGAAGTCAACGGCAACTTTCGAAACACGGCAGATGACCATGTTGGGGCGACCACAGCGAAGTGCATCAAGGCAGGGCAGATGAGGGATGCCCTGCACATCGAAGCATGCATTGTAAGAGGGCCACGGTGCCCGTTTGGAAAATCTTGAGAGAACAAGCTTTAGAAATCAGTAGAAGAGGCCATGTAAATTCTGGGGGAGAACTTCTGATCCGGAGGAGGCATGGCCGTTGGGGTATGTCGAACTGCGAAGATCATCGAAAGCTTGTTGTAAGTAGTGTACGCCAAGACGAGGTTGTGGTGACAGATGCAGCAGCTGCAGCCCAGCGCAGTTCCATGCACTTGCAGTTGCTTCTGCATGCAGCTTCTGCAGCTGCTCGGTCTATCATCCACAGCAGTAGGGCAAGCACGGACGAGCGCCTCAAACACAGGCTTGGCATAGCCTTTCGGCCGTTCCTGCTTCAAGCTTGCCTCCCTCTCGCTGGCTCACCCTCAACACCTTCGCCTCTCGCCCTCAATTTCACATCCTCACCTCGGCGTGCCTTTCTGTCCTCGTCGAATTCCGGTTCTGGTTTGACGATTTGCTTCGGAAAGAGCACGCAAGGCACAGCACACACAGCACTGGTGCGGTCAGGGCATCAAGTTCAAAATCAGACGACAAAACTGCCGCCGATGCTGTCTGATTTGCAATGGATCGACACTTATCGCCCTCAAGTGCAGCATGGTCTGGGCCATCGGTCCAGTGTGGACGAACGTGTTCGGTTCAGATCCACCGAGGATCAAAGGGCCCGTCCCAAATCTCCGACATATCAGAGAGCCAAGATGAACTCCTAGTCGACGCAATTCTCGCTGGCCGGCCCAGTAGAGGCACAAACAGTCTGCTTCGAGTCTGGACCAGGGACCAAAGGTTTCAGCTCCACCGCCCCACTCACGACTCCACCACCCTCCATGTGGATGTGCAAAGACCCCTCCTTGACTGACCTCAACTGCCCCACAATCTTGCTGCTCCTGCTGGGGTTCACCTCCTGGTTCCCCGGCAGATGGCATCAGCCTCCACGTGTGTTGCTTACTACCTGCTCCGTGTTACCCACCGTCCGGTCAAGCCGATCAAGAATGGCACGGCGTTCCTCTGCCTTGCTAAGGCCCGCTTTTCAAAAGCTCGGTTGGCGATCTGACCTGGACCAAGCAGGCGTGGTGACCATTGCGCAAGTGTGGGTCGAATGCAGCAGCTTTCAACTCCGCGACAGCTTATCATTGCGGACATACCCAAAAATTATTGTCAATGCTCAGCGAGCAGAGTTTCGGCGCGCAGCAGACGTTGACCCTCTGCCGTGGCACTCGACCACCCAGATGAGATGGCGACCTGAGACTACTGATCTGCCCTCTAATTGTCCTAAACTAGCGCCTGTCGTCGGCCAACTCGCTCTCGGGCTAACGTTTGGGTGACTGGTGTCGTAAGGCGATCTGCGTCGTCGTCTGATCGAGCGGGTTTCATCAGGCCGGCAACAATCGCATTACGGATCACGGCTTGAACGTCTACAGCCGTCATCTAATCAAACGCTCCTGAACGACAGATCCATTCATTGCTGAGCTTTCAATTCAGCAGCGCGGCATGATGCAGAAAGGTAGCAGCCATCTAGAGCAATCCCCAAGAGAGAGACCACCCGGCGCTGGAGCTCAACATAGATGGTGAATAGAGGCCTCACTCAACATCTCGTCCACGCTCAACCGGTTGCGCATCTCTGCTGCGGCACATGCCGATATTGCACCGGGTTAACCCAAGCCGGTACCTCAAGTTTGCGAAATTCTGCTATTGGTGACTACCCCGGCCTCGCCTATCATGGTACAGTATCAAAGTTGGGACGGATGAATGAGCACGTCTCTTCGCATAGCTAACACACGGGCCTTGTTCGTGAGCTAGGTATGGGTCCCATGTCGAGCTCTGGTCTGATCACACAATCATCGCCCCTGACTTTGACCAAGGATGGCTTTTTAATGTCTATCCCTGCCGAGTACATCCTCCCAGATTCCCGGTTATGACGGATCACGCCCTCTTCATACCTATGCCCATGCAGCGTACCTTGCCGCTTGAGTGTTTTACCCGTTCTATACAGACTTATACAGACCATTCGCCCAGTTTGTTTTCAATAAGGTCTTGGGGCACGCTTCATCTGTAAATGCTTTTTCACAATCTGCGCCTTTGAACCTCTCGCGCCACAGCCTCTCCATATCCGCGTCTCTACATTTTGACATCTTCCTGGGTCCCAAACAAACAAGTTCAGCGTGCAAACGTAATCATTTCCTGTCTCGGTACCATAATCTATTCTAGGCCAACATCACTTCTCGCTTAATTTCGACCCCAGTTCGTCACTGTCGACGCATCCGTTCCACTTGCTGACCATACTGGTGTCTCACCTTACCTGCGCAACTGAAATCGGCAAACGAGCACAAGGCAGTCATTTTCCAAAGACGTCTGCTTAGACTTCAGTACCGAAACTCCGATATCTGACAACAATCCTTCGAGCTGAGCGAGCACATAGTACGGATCTGGACTTCGAAGGCGCCGACCCGGTTCCCGATCCAGCATCCTGTTTCCGCCTGATCTACGTCCCTCTGGGCTGGTACCACTGCTCCTATACATGGACCTCACCCGCAGCTCTCGACCCGCCGATTCCTCTATCGTTCTTTCTGTCCTGGTGTCAATGTTCCAGGATCCAGTACGAGGCTCGAACTCGAAACCACTCTGCTAGATCACCATGGATTCCGACAATATTGACAATATCGAAAATCTTGGCACCCAGCTCGATGTTTTCAATGTCATTGAGCGAACATGTTCGGTGTTATCCCTTGTGGGATGTATTTTCATCATTGTGACTTTCTGCGTATCGGACGCTTTCCACAAACCGATAAACCGTCTAGTGTTTTATGCTTCATTGTACGTGTCGCCGCCCGAGCATCCCCTGGACTCGTATCTTGTGCCAAGAACAACGTGAGTGTTGGATTGATACTTACTCTGTCTTTATTCAGCGGCAATATGATGACCAATGTCGCAACGCTAATGGCGAGGACTTACGTCCCCTTTCCTGAATCCGCCGGTTGCCAGTTTCAGGCATTTCTGATCCAAATGTTGGTATCATCCCCGTCACCAATGTAACTGTGGCTTACACGCTGGTCAGGTTCATGCCCGCCGATGCCTTCTGGATATTGGCGATGGCTATCAACGTCTATCTGACGTTCTATGCCAAATTCGACGGGCAAAAGCTTCGAAAGATGGAAATCCCATACCTGCTCTTCTGCTACGGTGTGCCATTCGTGGTAGCCTTGGTGTTTATTTTCGTATCGTCACCAACGAAGGGCAAGATCTATGGCGATGCCACTTTATGGTGCTGGGTCAAAAGAGAGTGGGACATCTTTCGAATCATCACATTTTACGGACCAGTATGGTAAGATATCTGTCTGTCTTCAGTCCATCAACACCACAGTTGATCTAACAAGGCCTAGGGCGGCGATCGCCGTGACGACATTTATTTACATCCGTGCCGGACGGGAAATTTACAGGAAGCATAAACAACTTAGGGAATTGAACTACACGAGCCACTACGAACCCGAAACGAACCCGGCGAATGATGCCTTCAGTGTCAAGACTACCGAGGTATCAGTCACTTCCGAGATAGTCACAACGACACAAGAAACAAGCATCGACCTCGCACCACTCGGCCGCGCGCATCATGACAGCTCCGCCGCCAGTCAATCCAAACCGTCTGCGTACTCAGTCAGCATCTCCGCAGATGGAACAAAGGGGGCGGCAGGGGCGACCACGGCGCCAGCGGCGGCCAGCGGCAGAGGCAACGAGAACACGGCGCAGCGCTCAGGGCGTAGGAAGGCCACGCATGATGCTAACAGCGCGGCATGGTCGTATACGAAGTGCTCGATCCTGTTCTTCACGGCTATTCTGATAACGTGGATTCCCTCGACAGCAAACAGAGTCTACGGAGTTGTGCAGCCCGACGGGGTCAGCTTGCCTCTTGAGTACATGTCAGCCTTTGTTTTGCCACTGCAGGGCTTTTGGAACGCAGTCATTTACATGGTTACGAGCTGGAAAGCGTGCAAGACCCTCATGGATGACATTCGCTACTCTTTCAAGGGGGGCCGGAAGACGGACGTGCCGGGTCGGTTGACAAGCAGGTCTCGGATGGGAGGACGGCGCGACAATATGTCTGTGCCTGGAAGGAGCGGCACGTTTGAGATGAGGAGCAAGGGACGGAACCTGAGGATGATGTCGGGTTCGACCTCGAGCACGGAATCGACGGAGGAGTTAAGGTACGGAGTGGTATGAAAGTGCCGACTGTTTTGGACAAATGTTCTTTTCTGTACTTTTTTGATCTGATGACTTGTTTTCCGTGAGTGCCACGATACAAGCTAATTCTATTATTACTACTATTTTCATCTCGTCCCATGTACGGCACGTTTCTTGAACAGCTCTCACGGCATGGACCTGCTAGATGGGCCCTTTGAGAGACCCGTCCCGGGCCCCCCGGGGAAGAAGCACGATGAGCTTGCTCCCGTGAGAGTGTCACATCGCCCTCCGCTATGTGCTTGTGACGGGTGTTCTCGCAGTGAGCCATTCACTATGTGCCGACTCAGTATACGTATTGCGCAGTACCCCAGACTTTTGGCGGGATGTAACCTGCGCACAGCAGCAACGCCACCGCGTGGTCCCAGGGCTGCGTTGCGCCGCGTCTCTGCGCCGCATCATGGCAAACTTGGCTTGTTCCAGCTCCAACCTTACGACCTGACCTGCCATGGCGTCCAACGTCAAGAGGCATGAAGTTTTTTTGGCTTGTGTCTCGAGTCAGAATGGCATCGCTGCCTCCGAGTGCCTTTAGCCTGTGGTCTGTACGAGTAGCTAAACAAGTGGCCCAGGACTTTTGTCTTTTCTTTCCCCTTTTTGGGTCTGGTTTTTTCTTCATCCCTTCCCCGTTTGGGGAGTGCACCACAGTACGCGGCCTGAAGCTAGCCCCTGCCGGGCAAGGGGGGAGCTTCCAGATGGTGGAACAGGATCTCTGCCCGTAAATGATGATAAACTGCTGACCACCAACCAACTGCTCGCATCATCATGCTCGTCCCTGGACTGGATACCACCCACCCAACTTGCTCTGCTGCTTCTCCTCCCTCGTCCTGCCTCCTCCATATGCCCGCCCCTGGCCGCACATCACGCACACATATCGGGCCGGCCAGGGGTATCGGGCATAAGGGATCGATGGATTTCCCTTTCGACAGCACGCAGCTTGCAGATCGGCCCTGCCCTTTCCGGGTCCCTGTTCAGCGAAGAGGCGTGCGTCATATGTTTTGCTATCCGCCAGTCCTAGGAGAAGCTTTTCCCTAGCACGCCCGGGGCTAAGAAAACTAGGCTATTTCCGGTTCCTGTCCGTAGGGTACCTGGGGTTCCCGGTCAGACTTTTGCACCAGTGCGTCACAGGAGTGTACCGCAATCTTAACGAAGACGGCCTATCATGTGTCGCGGTGGCCCTTTCCCGTATATGGTCGGAAAAAGGGTTGAGGCACGCCAGGCACGGAGGCATGCACCGCCTGGCCGGACCACTAACTAGAGGCCGTCGAGATCCTCACTGTCGGGATCCCGCCTCGGGGGTTTTGGCTAAGCCTCGACACGGTGGGACTTGCTGGCCTCGCTTAACTGCCGGGCTGCCATCATCCCGGGTCTTGGTATGTGGTAGATGTGGTGGTTTCTGGGGTGGATGATATATCTCAATCCCGACCAGACGGTGGGTTCCCTCCATCAGACGGTGGGGCCCGGGGCAGAAATGCTTGTTGTTTTCTTCGTCCCGCGTCCCGCTGCCGTCCTCCCCGTCTTCTGTTGGGGTGCCCACTCAGGCCACTGCGGTGTGGATAGTGACTAACTGATCGGTCGCCATTGGCCATAGTCGCTATGCATGCAGGCAACCCAGTCGGTTGATCACTTGGAGCGCGCATCAACAGACGTAATGAGATGGGATAGATAACTCGGGACCGATTCCCATCAGGGGAGAGATAGTCCCATCACCACTTTCAGCCAGGCCTAACAGTGCAGTAGCTGGGATGAACTACGGTAGAGGTGCAGATTGTGAAGCAGTTTGCCATTCCACTGAGCCTTCATAGGCCACTTAACGACAGCATTGCTAGCTAGGAGTGGGAACGGCAAAGCATTCAGACGACAGCGTACGCTACGTTCGGAGCACCACACCACATGCGTTATCCTTCCCGATTGGGACAAGACCCCTGCGTTAGAACAGACTCTGATACCACACGCCACACACCCTCCCAGCCCACGACTCGCATGGCAGACCGGCATGGGTGCCCCCCCCCCTGGCGCATGGGCGCTGTTAGAAGTCTGGGGTAGGGCTCCACCCCTGGTCGATCAGTGGGTGACATCGGGACTGTTTCTGCGCCAGCCCACCCAACCCCATGGGTCTTGCTGGAGACCCATTTCTGGGCACCGAAGTCTTGTTTCGACAACGTGCGTGCCCGCAGGGCTGCTTGCTCCGCCCGTTTCTGCCCTCTTTGTGTTCTGCAGCATGTTGTCCCTGGGGGTATGGGAATGGAAAAGCAAGGGGAATTGTCGCTCCGATATTCTCTAACACACACTTTTTTACCACACGCTGTTTCGCTGGTATAAACCTTATGGCCTCCCGACATGCCTTGCAGTCGCCTAGCCCAGGGCCAGGGGGTTCGGATTAGGCTCGGCAAGGGTGGGAATAGGGGACCGACAAATTGGACGCACTTTCTTTAGCTTTGGGGCTGGAATCTAGAACAGGCCGCTTGGCACATGACTGACGTTTTGTAGGCTGTTTCTTCCTACGGATAAACAGTCTAGTCTCCTCGAGTCAATTCGAGGATTAGCAGGGTTCACACGGCGCGTGGTGGCTTGACGATGGCGGCTCTTGAACCCCTGGGCTCCATTCAGTTCAGTGGTGATTGATCTGCGATGAGAGGAACAGGCCCTGACAATCATTGTTAAGTGCAGACTGCCCCCCATTATTTGTTCTCCCATGAGATATATCAGACCCCGTGGGTGTGTGGGAGGTGGCACGTGACCAACGGCCCAAGCATGTCCCCAGACACGCCGAGATCGTGCGGCTACCGAATTCTGCGAAATGTGTGATCTTCTGGTTCCGTGCCGCGGCCCGGATGCGTGTTTGCCCACCACGTATACCCAGCACTCGGCGATGTTTGTCTTGCAAGTGTTTGACCGAGCCTGCTGCCCCCTGCCCCCCTCCCCCCCGGCATTCTACAGGTGTGTCCTCGGCTTCGCGTACCAAGACATGTGCCGAGCCGGAGGTGGAGTCCCCGCTGATCTGGGGCCGAGAGAGCAAAGTTTGCGACCTCTTCTCGAGCTCTTGACCTTGCACACCATGACGGCCTGGGGGTTTACTCGGGGGAGGCAGAAGGGGCAACATCACCGCAGCTATGAGACTGGAAATCACACAGAAGATTGTTTCCGGCGGCCACTATCCTCAGTCTTTGATGACAAACAGCTTCACTGTGCCGCGTGATATCATTCCATGTGTCCGAGAATCGTCCTCTCTAGCTAGCGTCGGCCATACCTCGCTCTAAGAACCCTCCTTCTACCCGGCTCTCACTGCGAGCATTCATCGTCAGGTCCAACTCCTGCCGCAGTCGGTGTAGATGCTTCCTCCGTGGCGTGATTGCCATCATGCAATCGGTGACACTCACGTGAATTTCTGCCTGCCCCTTTTAGAACCAGCTGCCTATTGGCACGGGGTATCTCCTCCAAAACGTACATGATTCCATCCAGAAACGCCCGCAAGACATGCCGTACCCCTAGCATAATCGCCAACCCATGAGTGGGAAACGAGTTGCGGAAGCACAAAGGGTGGGATGGCCAACAAGGGACCCTCGGGTGATCTTCAAGCCTCGCTCTCCTTGCACGCGGCAATGACGCTGTACTCCCAGCACGTATCCCGGCTCAGGCACTCATCAACGATCTTGGGCACCTCCCACCACCAGCTGTCGGCGCCGACAAAGGGGCCCCAGATCTCTCGCCACAGCATGCGGCCGACGGTCGTGCGTAGCTCCCTCATCGTGGCCATCTCCGAGTCGCTGCCGTTGTTGCTGCTGCTGCTACTTCCGCCGCCGCCGTCGCCCGCCTGGCCCTTGGGGATGACGGCCTGGAAGCGGGCGGTGGTGATGACGCTGCCCTTGGCGCGCAGCCCAGCCTCCAGCAGCCAGACGGGAAAGTTCCTGCTAGGGTTCGTGCACCGGAACTGCTGCTCGAGGTTGAAGATGAGGTTCTCGTCCAGCCACTGCCTCAAGGCCGGGCCCGCGGAGGACGGGGTGGGCAGCGGGTCGACGATGACCATGTTCAGGAAGCCGCCCGGGGCGAGGACGCGGAAGATGCTCTGGAGCAGCCTCGGCAGGTCCGACGACGGCAGGATCGACGCGATCGGGAGGCAGTTCACGGCGGAGAAGGCCTCTGTCGCCACGCCGACTGCCGAGGCCGAGATGGCCGGGCAGGTCATGGGGTGGATGTTGGGGTACCGCCTGTGTGAGAGGGGGTCTGGGGAGAGGTGGTAGATGGGGACGCTCGGGTTGGAGATCGCGAGGTATGAGGTGGCGGCTTGATAGTGGAGGAGGTCAGCTTGATATGTGATGGTTAAGAATGCTGGACCAACATACCTTGGCTGTCGAAGAGGGAGAGGATCTTCTGCACCTTGGGCTTCACCTTGGGCTTGGACATGACGGTACTTGGTTTCGTGTCGGTCTCCATGTGGTGCAACGCAGATAGCATCCACCGCTTCCTGTCCATCTCGAGCTCCTTGTACATCAGCGCCTGATCGACGGCGGTGTCGACGTCTCCCTGCATGCCCTCCGTGCCCGTCTCCATAGCTATGTGAACGTCCTGGTCTCCCCATCTCGCCTTGAGGCGCTGCAAGATGGTCTGAGGGCTCGCTTGAAGCATTCGATTGGCCTCACGCTGCATGCTCGCCAGGTCCAGGGCGAGTTGGTTGATCTCACCCGAGCCAAATGGCACAACCGCCTCATCGACAGGCGAGACCTCGGGCTCACTCGCGCTGTACTCCCATACCTCTGGGGCTTTCCACAGGTCAGGGTTCCCAACGTACTGCTGGTTGGCCGGGACAATCGCAGGCGCCTTCAGAGGGGCCTTCGGCTTGCGCTTCAACCCGCGCTGGGGCTCGGCCCCTGTGGTAGGAGTCTTGTTGGTTGCAGGGGTAAGGGAGAGATCAGTGATCATTGGTACCAGATGACGCACATCTTCGAGGTTTGAAGCAGAAGGCGACTCTGGGACGGTTGCCAGGCTGTGAGTCACGCCTGTGGCCTGTGGAGGGGCCTGCCATGAGCTACAAGAATTGCTGTCAACACCACTTGGTCCCGTAAAACCGCGTATTACGGGCTCACTCACGTGGGTTTGGCAGACAGGTCTTTTGGCTCCTGCTCGGAATGACCTGCTGACATCGTCACCTTGGAGACAAGGTAGTCAGGGTCGTTCTTGTCTCGAGGCTGCGACCTGACCTCAGTGGTCTTCGTGATGAAAGAGATTCCGTCCCCAAGGTGCTGGGTCAGAGTGGACTTCAATCCCGGCTTGGGGGACGCCATGTCGTAGCCTAAGAGGGAGCCCCCTGGAGCGTTCTCTTTCGACGTGTTGAATACAGCCTCGGGAAAGCCTACAGCGTTGTTAGTGCTTTCGACTATGTACTAACGGAGCAAGATGTGACGGTTGATGGTTGCCGAGGGGCATGTAGGATGTGCACACAACTGGGAAACACATGTCTGGCTTTGTCGGCCGGGAGCTGCGAATGGTGTTGTTTTGGGAGAGACTTACTGCTGTGAGGCTTTACAGAAACACCGGGATGCTGGTCTTCTGTATCAACCACTTCAGAATCCTGTGGCACGTGAGAAGACGCCTCTCTTGGTGACTCGACGGTGTTGTTGTCGATGTATTCAGTGGGCTCCTGCTCGTGGATGGTTGGGGCCCCGGTTGTGGAGCTGGCTGCTGACTTGCTGTTCCCCAGGGCCCGGCCCTTCTTCCTGTTCTTGCCACCAAAAAAGCCAAATTGCTTGTCCACAGAGGACATGGAGCTGCGGACTGAGCCTGAGCCAGATGCCTGGCTACTCTGGCCGTCCCTCTTGCTGTCCTTGTCCACATTGTCTTTATTGCTGGCCTTGTCACTGATTTCTTTCTCCTTCTGCTTCCTGGCCCTCCTGTCACCAACCGACTCCCTGTTGGGGTCACTCCAATCAACATCAAACATCTTGCCAGCCGATGACTTCTAGTCACGGGGCATCTAGCATGCAATGAACGGTGGGTTCTGCATGATTCAGCCAATACTGGCACGGAGACTATGGATGAAAAGAAGTGATCACCACGGCCTGTTCAGGATGTGCTATAACTCTAGACGATATTCAGGAGGCTGTGGACTATCAGCAGTTGATTCCTGGGCAGGTGTTTGTGTGTTTGTGTGTTTGTGTTGTGAGGTGACTCATGGTCTGGCATGATGGCCAGGCATATCTGATATTATCGATAACCACAGAGTCCCTACAGTGGATATGATTATTTCCAAAGTAGTGCTGCCAACTGGCACTGTGGGAAAGAGATGGGAGAAACCTTTCTTTGGGAAGCGATGACAGTGGTCCAGGCTCTTACATGGGACAGCTTCTGTTGCTGAGTACAAACAGGGTTGGCCAGAAGTACACTCGAACCTGACAAGGGAAGGTTTTGCTTGAGGGGATAAAAGAGGAAAAGAAGATAGGAACGTTGAGTGAATACGCGCTCTCTAGTCAGGATTCTGGTGTATGGCCTCAGGCCCAGTGGTGGAAGCCAGGTCGTTGACAGGGAGGCACAAACAGCCTGCGGGACAACCTGGATCTACCGCAACTTTCAGAAGAGAACAACTAGAGAGTGAAGTATAAAAGGCCAACGCTCTGGGGCTGAAAGGGTTCATGAGATGGCTGGGTATGACCAGAAGGAGAGAAGTAGGGGAGGGAGGTGGTGCAGTTGCCACAGGGACTCGATCGCCTGAAGCGAATTGACATCAGGTAATGCAGAGCACCCCGCATGACCAGCACAGAAGGATCAGTTACGCAGCCCTCGCTTGCATCTTTGTGGATGACTTGAAAGGGGTAGCTCAAGCTTCATGGCAAACATGGGCCCCTAGACCCAGGGCAAGCCATCGTGTCGGTGAGAGCACTTCCTCAGTCTCTGAACACAAATTCCACTGCCTTGTGGCAACAGTGCCCCTTTTCCCGGGGCAGTATGGCCTGTTGGAGGTGGTTGACAGCTGAGGTGGAGGAATGACCAAACTTGCAGAGATTTTATCAGAATCGTATCCTAAATGGGACCACAGAAAGCAGATGGCAGGCAATGGAAGAAAGTGGCCACAGCCTAATGAAGCCACAATGGGGTACCATCGTACAGCTGTACAAGTTGATGGCTCCAAAGGCCGTTTGGAAGTTAGCACGACAGTGAAGTACGATTCGTACGAACGCATATGAGATGGAGAGAGAAAGAAACCGGTGTACTTTCTTTCTTGCCGGAAGGGAGTCGCCATGCGGCATATTCAGCCCATCGGTTCTCAAGTCACCGGTCGAGGATCGAGTTCAAGAAGCCGAATCTCGCACCAAGATGCATCGACTGCGCGGAATTGCAGCCGGCACCCCCGGCAGGCGGATGAGGACGCACACAGCCCGGCCCCTGGCAATCTATGTATACAAAGCTCAAACGTACCTCGGTACCTCCTGGCCCAATGTTAACCAGGGAGCTCTGATTCTAAGCGAGTGATCAAGATCAATTCTGCTGATCGACATGGATATACGCCTCTGCAGGGAAATCGATCAGAAATACTGCAGCTTAGAGAGGCACTGTAATGCTTTCTACACTCTCTTAGAGCTGTCGATGAATAGGTAGGATCTTAACTTCTCCAGACCCAGGAATTCAAGGAGGACAGGAGGCTGAGACTATTCCCGGGCGTCGCTCGAGGCTCAGATGACATGCTGGTTCCCGAAGCCACCTTGGTCTACCTGCCTCGCTCAGCTACAATCATCCAGGGGTTAGTAGTAGACCACGACTTCGAAATAGGAGGCCACAGTAAGACTTCGGTCCGGAGCTACATGCTGTGACGCCCGAAGACACCCAGGGACATGTCTCGTGGACCGATACCTCACCTGCCAATAGGTTGACTGCCATCGCATTTCGGCATCGCATGACGTGGCGCAACCGCAGGATTTGTTGTCGAGCCTGATGCCGGACTTGGTTCATCCCGGGCAGGCTTATTGGAAAGTGCTCTGGTGCTTGACAGAATCGTCTGGCCTTCTCGCGGAGATGAACTGGAATGCTGTCAAAACGTTCAATGCTCATATTCCTCCTTAGTTTCTCATCGAATGGCTATATGATGAGTTATGCTCGCCAGGCCCCAGTGCTGGTACATCCTGGCCTTTTCTCCTAGATTGCCAAAGTCAAGACTTAAAACGCTTCAAAACCACACAACTCGACGACTATCAACACATTTCCTTGGGTGAGACAAAGGTACAAGACACCGACCCTGTAGGTTTCTCTGCTCTCTACCCGTCAGTGGCCCTTTCGGGTAAGCCGTCCAAACAATTCCTTTGCTCCAGCAGTGACATGTCTTGTGGAGTCTCGGGCGGCTAGGGGACGAGTGTCACCGATTGAAGACAAAAACGGGGCTGTGAGTATGTATGCAATGTCATCACTCGCCCTTGTTCTCTCAGGCGCCCGACGCGACCGACACCGGTGCTATGGGAAGCCCCAGCAATCATCTTTTTCTCTCGCTCTCCCTGTGATCCTTACACGTCTCCTGGGCGCCCACACTCCCTCATCCTGCAGCCACCCGTGAGGCCACGACCGCCATCTCTCCCGTCTGGGTAAGTAGCTAGCCACCTCAATGTAAACCATCCCATGTCTAAGTTGTAAATGGCGCGGGCCATGGCGGTCCCTCGGGAAGGACAGGGTGGGCGGCCGCATTAGGCCTGCGATCCCTCGTCTCTGTCTCTCTTGCCAGAGCATCAGGGAGGCTGGCCTCACACGGAAACCGGAACCTGGAGACACATTGTGTGAATGGAGTGCGGTGCCTTTGCGAACCATATGAACCCGTCGGTAAGTCGATGCCGCCGCTCGATGACTGGTATATTCTTCCTGATATATATCATCCACCAAAGCGGTCCAACGTCGCATGCGCGTCCTGTGCATGCAATCTTTTTGAAAGATCCGGCAGTGGTGCATCTCCAAATGTCGTGGAGCGCATGCTAAGCGAGTTTAATCTTGCTGTGCCCGATATCCAGCTGCGCATTGCCGATTAAGCAGGTCGCTCACACGGAGGTGTGCGACGGGACCTGGTGCCGGGAGGAGAAGCTCGATCGGAGTCGACGCAGCTGCATGTCTTCGAGTCGGGTGGGCCAATGACTGACGTTGCCGGGCCTATTCCTCTGAATCAGTGGGTTGTTGGGCTTTCCTCTCATTATTGAGGCTGGCAAATGACAGCTTAGCTCGAGCTCGTCCGTAGGTGACACCTGTGTGCAGAGCAAGACATGACTTCGACTGTATGGCCAGCAGGTGAGCCGAAGAAAGCACCGAGGGCTGTACGGGCTCAGAAAATTCGAAGAAGCCTGACTGAGCACCTCAGTGGCTCTGAGATCTAGATTGTCTCCCGGTGAAATGCGCCAGGAAATCAAGTGCGCTTGTATTGACCAAACAGATTCCAGTACGGAACAGCAGGCCGTAGAGCTGATGTGTGCTCCTCCACACACCACGGGCGTCGAGCAAAATTCATGATTAGTGTCAAAGTATGTATGCTCTGGAGAGGTCGTACTTATCGCCCCTTTCCACAACTGATCATCCCTCTGTGCGCTGAGTGAGGATGCCCACCGGGCTTCAACCTCACCGGCAGAAAGAGGAGCGAGACGGTTCGGGTTCTCCCAATATATCGCTACTCAAGTACATGCGTGACAGAACCTGGCCAACCAAGGGGCCCAAGATCTGTTTGAGTCACTCCGTGTGGGCGAGAACGTCCACGTCCGTATAGCGGATTTAAGATCAATGGCCCGGGGTTCGCACTAATATGTGCTTCCGAATCTGATGCAGCGAGTTCTTGTTTCCGGGGTATCCCCTTTCCCCATGTTTTCCAGTGTACACATGGAGGCGGGTGCCGTGACACACCCTGAATCAAAACTGTCTCTGCTTTGATTCCACTATACCACCGGATTCCGTCCCACATTTCTCTTTTTCTCATTCTCTTCCTCATCCTTCTTGTTGCTGGTTGTCCTGCTTGCCATTCGTTCACTAAACGCCGACGACTGAGTCTGACAAGATCTGGGCTTCCTTCTAACCAAAAGGATTATCGATCTTTTTCCAAGGCTCAATGGAGGACCAGAGAGACTATGTTCACGGCCAAAGTCTGACGGCGAGGAGCTTTGAGTGGGTGACAGACCGGCTCAGAGGTTTCGAGACCTCAGTCAACACATCGACGTTCGGCCGGGTCTTTCGACTCGGTGGATGTGGCCATGTATGATATCGTCTCCTACCATCAATTATTCGAGGATGTGAGCCCAATGTGCTGATGATGTCGCGTGCAATACAGCCTCAAGAAATCCAAGATGCCGGCTTCTATACAGAGATCCGCGCCGGCCTCACAACCTTCGCCACGATGGCATATATAATCGCAGTCAACGTGAGTGCTTTCGTCGCCATCTAGAAACACGGAAAGGGGCGTTAACTTTCTAACATCCGCTCCAGGCAGACATACTGTCAGAGACCGGAGGCACTTGCAAGTGTGACCTACCTTTTGGGCCCAAAGATACCTGTGCAAACGAGCCAGAGTATCTATCTTGCCAGAACAGTAAGAAAACATCATGTTCGAGAAGAACAAATAGGAACACACAACACTAATATCTACAGTGGTCAAGCGAGACCTTATAACAGCGACTGCAGCATTGTCGGGGCTCGCCAGCATTCTCTTCGGATTCTTCACCAATCTTCCCGTGGCACTGGCGTGAGTCGTTACTATGTCTGCTTTTCCTTTCCTTTCCAAGAACCGCAGTGTTAATTGTGCCCGTAGTCCAGGCATGGGTCTCAATGCATACTTCGCCTACCAGGTCGTCGGTATCCGCGGTAGGGGTCCTGTGCCATACCCGCTAGCTTTGACGGCAGTCTTCGTGGAGGGCTTCATCTTTATCATCCTCGCCCTGACTGGCATGCGACACTGGCTTGTCAAGATCATCCCCGGAACCATCAAGACCGCCAGCGGCGTAGGCATCGGACTGTTCCTCACCATGGTCGGGATGTCCTACGCCGAGGGCATCGGCATCATCACCGGAAACCCCAAGACGCCACTGGCCATTGCTGGCTGCGATGCTGCCTATCTCGACCTGAAGACCGGCGCCTGCATGAGCCACCTCATGACCAGCTCCAAGATGTGGCTCGGGATCATGTGCGGCGGGCTGCTGACGGCCTTCCTAATGGCCTTCCGGGTCAAGGCAGCCATCATCATCGGCGTGGCCCTCGTCTCGATCCTATCCTGGCCGCGCAGCACCCCCTTCACCTACTTCCCCAACACGGACGAGGGCGACGAGCGCTTCGACTTTTTCAAGAAGGTGGTCAGCTTCCACCCCATCACCCACACCCTCAACGCGCAGCAGTGGGATCTTTCGGGTAGCTACGGGGCCAGCTTCGCCCTCGCCCTGTTCACCTTCTTGTACGTCGACATCATCGACTGCACGGCGACGCTCTACTCCATGGCGCGTTTCTGCAACAAGACACGCAAGGGCGACGGGGACTTCCCCCGGTCGACGGTGGCATACTGCACCGACGCTGCGTGCATCTCCATCGGGTCGCTGCTGGGATGCTCGCCCGTCACGGCTTTCATTGAGAGCGGAGCGGGGATAGCAGAAGGCGGGAGAACGGGGCTCACGGCCATCGTGACAGGGCTGTGCTTTCTAGTTTCGGTGTTCTTCGCCCCTATTTTTGCTTCGATCCCCCCATGGGCCACGGGATGCACCCTGATTCTGGTCGGTAGCCCCGGGTCCCTCTGTCCGGACGAAGTGTCACTGACGAGACTTTTGCTACTCAGGTTGGGTGTTTGATGATTCGCCAGGTGACGGCGGTCAACTGGCGCTATGTCGGCGACGCTATCCCATCCTTCGTGACGATCGCCTTCATCCCTTTCAGCTACAGCGTCGCGTACGGACTCATCGCGTGAGCTCTATCTACCCTGGCTGGCCCCCAATGCCCTGAGTTCTGCTAACAAGCACAGCGGCCTCTTCGTCTACACCGCCCTCAACGGCATGATCTGGGCGGTCATGACTCTCAGCCGCGGCGGGCTCGAGCCGAAGGACTACCAGTACAAAGAGTACTGGACTTGGAAGCCCGCCGGCGAGAAGCCGTGGATCGTGCGCGTCTTCAGCAAGGGCAGGTTCTGGGAGGACGAGCGGAGGCGGCGGGAGCAGCGGCCCGGGGACGACGGCGCGAAGCAGCACCACGACGAGTTCGCCATGTCCGAGGTCGACCTCGACAGCGTGCGCACGTCGCACGTCGGCACGTCGTTCGCCGCCTCGACCCATCGGGCGTCGGCGATGCCCTCTGAAGGCCACCACCGCAGGGAGGCGAGCGCGGGGGAGGCGCATGAGATGGACCTCGTGGTACCGCAACAGGTGAACGTTGCGCCCAACAAGTAGAAATACTGTCCGGACCTTGTCACTATTTGTTCATGTGCGAGAGACGTCCTGGGGAGCGGTCTTTTGCGCGAGGAGCCTGGTGCTGTTAACTTTTTTACGAAGGGGGACGGACGTGAAGATACTTGATGATGCACGCTTCGCTACGAATCACACTTATCAGGAGGATGTAAAAGGAAACGTTATCTAGACTAGATGGTATGGGTTTTCATCTGAACAGCTGGCCACTGATCCGTCGAGTGTCTTCTCTAACCTTTTCATGACGTTGGTGCTCCTAACCTCTCAGAAGTCTGCAGGCCAATATTATCCTCATATGTATTTTTCTGTGTACCGAATTAAGGTCTGAACTGATCAGTGGCAAGCATGCAACGGGGCCCGGGTCTATGCAAGCTCTACACCACTTTGTAATGACTTTTGTGATCATGAATATGGCACCATGAGCCACCAAGTATTTTCCCCAACTACATTCATGCCCAAAGCCTAGGCAGTATTCAACACATGGTCAAGAAGCTCTGCGTTTGTCGATTGTTATTGAAGCCAACCGTCATCAGATTCGAGGAACGGGCACGCTAGCTTCGCATCAGGACTAATCTCAATCCTTCTTGATCAGCTCGGCTGCCCTCTCCGCCACCCCATAGACGGTAGCCTGTAGTAGATTAGCCGTCGTAACGAGGAGCATCATACTCGAGTCGACAACGCGCAACCCCTGAGCACCGTGCACCCGCATGGAGCTGTCCACAACACCTCCGAGTTCCAACGGCAGCGTAGCACGGGCGCCGCCCGGGTGCCACATGGAGATGTTGCTCGTCCTGGCGTACCTCTTGGCGTGGCTCAGGTCGCCCCTCATGTCGGCGGCTGCGCGAGGAACATGCTCGACAACGGCTCCGAGGTGGCGATCTTCTCGATCTGGAGCAGGTGCTCTGCCAGGATCTCAGTATCAACTAATTTTAATAGGTAGGCTGGGTAATTTTCTACTTGATAATCTTCGGATTAAATACGACCAGATCGAAGCGATGAGCTGAAGGCTAAGCAGGAATGAAGAGATCAGAAGACTGAAATCGCCTGGATTCTTGGGGATATCAAACATGTACTGTAACTTTCGTGGAACTGATCAGGGTATAAGTCACTGCACTAAGAGCTGAGGTTTACATAAAGAAAAACAAAGAATGGGAATTTGGGTTTCGCCTGGTCTTTCAATTTGTTGCTGACCGTCCACAGGCGAACCTGTTTTGTCCTGCTCACGAAAGGCTCATTTTATATACCTGTGCTGGGAAGCTCGTTTGGTCGGCGAGGAAGCTCGCTGAATGGCAAACTGTGCTGCATGCCAGCTGCAGTTCCCTGGTCACCACTGGTCTCCAGACCTGCACGATTACCCCAAGAACTCTCCAGCGGCTGCGAGTGTGCCTGTGCCAGCCGCTCTGGGGCCGTTTGTGGTGTTCCTCGTGCCTTTCTCGCACGGCGCATCATGAGAAGGCCAGCAACCATGGTCGCGAGGCCGATGACTCCCATCCCGACCCCGATGCCGATTCCGACCTTGTCGCCTGTATCAAGGGCTCCATTGCAGTCTGAGCTACATGAGGTTGTGTTAGGTGTCGGAGTTGAATCAGCGTCGTCTACTTCTTGGCCGAAAGTCCAGCGATTGATTTGTATGGCAAACACTGTGGTCGTCTCGTTGGTCGTCAATGTTGCGGAGCCTAATTCCGAACGGCTGTTCACGCTCTGATATGAGAGCACTGTACCCGAGCCTACTTCGCTGTAGCACTGTGAGCGAGAAACCTTGGTTTCGTGTGGTTGAAAATCTGTAGCTCCTATAAAGCCATGTCAGACGTTTCTTTATGCTATATTTTGGAATAAACGAGCCTTACATTGGACAACATAGCACTCGGGTGTGGGATGCGTCGACAGAGACCGTAGAAACCTGAGTGTAGGGCTCAGGACAAATGATTGGCCCAATGCTGAGAACGGTTTCCGAGTTGCCTCCCATAGCCCATTGATTCCACCAGCTGATAGCAGCTTCTGGCACACAGCTGTAGTGTGGATCAATAGAGCGTCTAAAAGCAGGGTCCCAAGCGAAAAGAGTTCCCTGGTAGAGCCAAAAGGATGAGGTGCACTCTTGCCCATTTGTACTGTAGGGGGTGACCAGTGGTATCCAAGAAGTCACAGTTCCCAGGTTAGTTTCAGGCAACTTGTATGTGTTCGTGTTATGTGATGTTGATGTCATGGTTCAATGACAGGACCGGGCTACTGAAGATGCAACGACTTCGTGTGGGCGAAAAGCGAGCACGATGCAATTTCAAGTCTCTGGAGGAAGCAGCTGGCCCTAAATGCTAACAGTGAACATGTCCGCTTAGTTCAGTAGACATGTCTACTGCCGCCAAGTAAGGTCACTTTGAAAATGGAGTCTGCAGCCAAGAGAGTAGGGCCTCAGCTGATACTGCACTTTGTCCTCCAGAGATTCAACAACTTACATACTTCTAAGCTATCAGAGCCGGACATACTTCTAAGCTATCAGGGCCTCTGATGCTCAACGACTACAGCCGCTGACGTGAAAAACGCAGCTCCATTGGGCGGGCGCGCTCACCCCCCACCCCACCCTGGTCCTACCCATCGTGACCGCTTTCACATCATCTCAAACCACCAGACCTCAACGCAATGTATCACACTGGCAAATTCATTCAGAAGAAAGCTGAGGCTCGGCGGTAGGCACAGCAGGGGTCATCAGCAGGATCAAAATTCCCATGCACCGGGGGTTCAACATGCCAGCAGCCGATCAATGACCAAAGTGTCCAGGATAGTAGCGCACGGTTTAAAAGGACGTTCGATTCTGGGCGCAGGTATCGATGCATTACTTGAGGCAGTCCAATGTGTAACAAACACCTGGTAAACACTGTCTCCTGCGGGTTAACTACTGTGGCTGCGGCGTTGCTGGCGGTGAGGCGAAGACGGTGTGTGTGAGGGAGGATGCAGCAGATCCTCAGGTGCAGCAGATGTTGAACGGGTAGGTTCAGAGTTGTAACTATACTGGTTTAAGCCTCGCCATACATATACTGCTCTCACAGGTTCTTACCATGATTGGTCGGGTGCGGTAATGGCATTTCGCATTGCTGGTTGGGAAAGCTAGACCACAGTACACACTTGCCGGGCAAGCTGATTTCTAAGCCTTATCGATAAGACGGCTCATCCCCAATACCAGGGGTCTTTCAACGTCATCGGGAGCTCCCCACCAAATGCCATGAGAAGCTCTTCTCGTTATCCTCAACGGTGAGCTCACCTAATAACCATAAGCGTTTAACCTCACCAGGCCGGCATTGTGTGAGCCACGCTTTTGACTGGTCGTTCATCCACTTTCTCTGTGCTCTAGCCAACCCATCACGGTCTATCCAACCTGGGTCCAGTACAGAAACTGTACTTAATTAACTCTCCTCGCCGCGGCGTGTCTCCCAAACCGTCAAGATGAGTGGCGGTTGGAATACAAGTGAGTGCTTCGCCTCTGTCCCAGGGGCATCTATTGTCGGCGAAGCTCCAGCATGCTAATTGGTCCCAGTTGAGTCCGATGCGGTACGTTCTCGCCATCCAGGCCTGCCACTCACGAGCAGCCACAGGCGCCTTCGTGCCCTCCTCCTCTCTGCGCTCATTTGGACGAGCCATGCGCTGACAATTACAAGGGCGTCTTCACCTACCTCCTGGACAACCTCGGCGTGAAAAATGTGCAGTTTGAGGAGCTCATAACGATGGACCCCGACTCTCTTGCGCAGCTGCACCCCGTCTACGGCGTCATCTTCCTCTTCAAGTACCCCACCGACACACCCTACACCTCGGCCGAGAAGCCCCACGAGGGCACCTTCGACCACGACGCCGCCGAGCGCCTCTTCTTCGCCGCCCAGACCATCCAGAACGCGTGCGGCACCCAGGCGCTCCTGTCGGTGCTCATGAACAAGCAGGACGAGCGGTCGCCCGAGGGGGAGGCGGGCCACATCGACATCGGGGAGAAGCTGCGCGACTTCCGCGACTTCACCATGGCGCTGCCGCCCGAGTTCCGCGGGGAGGCCCTGTCCAACAGCGAGCTGATCCGCGACGTGCACAACTCGTTCGCCAAGAGCAGCCCCTTCGCCGACGAGACGCAGCGGACGAGCGGCGAGGCCGAGGACGTCTACCACTTCGTCGCCTACACACCCGTCGGCGGCACCCTGTACGAGATGGACGGTCTGCAGCCCGCGCCCATCAGCCACGGCGCCTGCACGCAGGAGGAGTTCCCCGCCAAGGTCATGGAGGTGCTGCAGCGGAGGGTGAGCCGGTACGACGCGACCGAGATCCGCTTCAACCTGCTGGCCATGGTGCGCGACCTGCGCATCCGGGCGAGGGAGATCGGGGACCACGAGCTGCTGGAGCGGGAGCAGAGGAAGCGGAGGGACTGGCGCTTCGAGAACGCGCTCAGGCGACACAACTTTGTCGGGTTCGCCGGGGAGGTCCTGAAGGGCGTGGTCGCCTCGAAGCTGAAGGAGGGCGGCGAGGACGCGTACAAGAAGTGGGTGGACGACGCGACGGGGAAGATGAAGCACCGGGCTGAGACCAAGAGGAAAGCGGGCGGCGAAGACGTCGAGATGGCGGGATGATAGTGGTCCTCGGTCGCGGGAGGGACCTCTCAACGGCTTATCCTGGGACGCATCACCTATCCGAGACCTACTGGATTAATATGACAGATGGAAGGCATATCAGATCTTGACGCAGGAATCACACACTAATCGTTTCCTTGGAGAACGTACGGCCGTGGCAACGCTGACTTTTCGCAGTTACCCACCCAAGAATTGCTCGACACAGCATCAGGAACTGGCTTGAGTTCATTTGGCAGCAGGCATATGTCCACGGTTCTCGCACCGATTCCACGTAACAAAAACATCCATTCTGTCCGGGCAAGCAATTTAGACGCCCCATCAGAAAGGACAGCACCAGTAAGGTCATGTCTCCAGCTAACCCTGGCCCTGACGCTACAAGTCTGCACGATGCGCAACGCCGCGACACGCTCGCAGACGCTCTCTGGACGGGAGGATTGACATGAAACTTGATCACCATTTGAGTATGCGTCGTCCTGGCGCCATCCCCTACCTCCTGGGCTGTCCCAGTTGAGCCAAAGTGGTGCAATACACAGACAAGCACGTCTTTTCAACAGAGAATGACGGCAGCGATGGAGTGCAGCCGGCTCTTTACACGTTGATGTGCGAACATGCGATGTATCGCGCTTGGGAAAGCTATTCGCAGCGGGGGGGGTGCGAGACGGGCCACGCAAGATCGAGCGTCGGGCCGTCCCGCCTGGCTTCAGAGCCGTCGGCTTTGCCACGCATTAATTCCTCGGAAGTGGGCACGGAGGCTGCCTCGTCGCCGTAGGAACCCCCCCCCCAACCACGGGCGTCCCGCCCGGTAACTTCTGTAGGGTGCACCGCTTCGATCATTCCACAGCGCGGGAATCTGTCTGCCTGCGTGTACTGCATGATGTAAGTGTCGATCTCGAGACTGGATGGACCCTGGTCACCGTCGCTGGTCGATCCCGAGAGCTCCGGCGTCTTCGTCGACTCGGTGATCGACGCGGGGCGGAGGGTTGCTGGCTAGCCACGAAGGGAGCAGGGCAAAAATGAGCACGAATCTGGTGACATCTTCCCAAGTTGACGGAATGCTGATAGCGATAGAACAGTCATGTCCTGCTTCTGCACAGGAAGGATTGAGCTGGCAATTTGCAGCAGCAAACTGATCATCCATACTTGGAGCCAGGCAGTGAAGTGTAAACGCTGACCCATGACACTCGCTGCACTCTCTATAAATTACCAGCAGCAGAGCATTTCTTCGCGTCGGTTGAATGACTGGCTCCCATGGGTTGGTATCTCCGTATGTCTCGCTATCAATAACTGCTACAAGAAAGCTAATAATGGCCCAACCCAAAATCCGCTCACAACTCAATCCTCGGCATCCTCAACCGTAGCAGCAGGCGCCTTGCCCTTCGCGGCCGCCGAGGCATCCTCGTGCCCCTCGGCCGCTGGCGGAGCAGCTGACGCACTCGCCTCGCCGGAAGCGCTCGCGCCCTGATCACCAGTCTCCTGGGTGCTGCTGCTCTCCCCTTCGCGTGTCTGGGATGCAGATCGGCTCGAGCCAGGCGCTTCTAGCCCAAATGGCAATCCACCACTACCGCCGCCGCCAAAAAGCTGCGCTGACCCGCCCCACACTGGCGTCACCGGTGTTGGGGCTGCCACTTGGGGCGGTTCGGCTGTCGATTGGCGGGGGGCCTGTTGAGCATCTGTGCTGTGGATCTCCTCAGATGTGGCTCCTCCATTAATGCCTGAGGTCGCACCACCAGTACTGCTCGATGACTGGGGTGGTATGGCCCCATGTGACTGGCCATTTCCAGCTTGCTGGGTCCCTTCTGGCGGGTTGTTTGGTGTGAGACCACCTTGCATTTGAATCCCGTTTGCGGGGACCGCACCCACGTCGAGGCGCTGGAGAGGCATGAGGGACCATCCTGGTGGGATCACGACACCTTCGGGAAGGTCTGCGCTGCCAGAGGGAATAGCTGATGTTTGTGGAATGGCCCCATGACGTGTTACGGTGGGCGAGTTCATCCTAGGAATGAAGGGATTCGAGGCATGGGGCATTGTCGGGAGAGGGACCTGGCCAGCGGGATATGCAGCCGGCATCGGTATCGCCGCCACACCTGGCTGCTGGGGAGGTACACCACCAGCCGGAGCAGTAGCACCATTAGGGGTAGGTATCGGCTGGCCAGGCTGAGTTGCGGGTTGTTGCTGGCCAGGGTTAAGCTGCCGGATGCGTGCGAGCTCAGAAAGCATTATGTTGATAAGCTGCAGTTCGTGCTGGGCCATGTGGACATTCTGTATGCCTTGCTGTATATCACGGACTTCCTGCTGGATCCTCTGATCGACTTCCAGCAACCTATTACGAACAGCCTCCATTGTCGAGAGATCCACGGGATTTGTCGCCGGGATATTCGCCTGTGCCGGCGCTGGGGCATTGGGCCCATGTAAGTCGACGCCCATTCGGTTCGCCAGCTCTGCCACCTCCTGCCCACCCTGGGCAAAACCCAACCTTATTGGGCCGAGGTTGATGTATCGCATGGCGGCTCTAGGGCCCGCAGGTTGTTGTTGTCCACCCTGTCCGGCCTGCCCATTAAGCTGTGCATCCTGTGCGCCGGGTGCCTGACCGTTCGCTGGTGCGGGCTGATTTGGCCCGCCTGGTAGGTTTGGTTGTATATGAAACGCCATTCTGGGGCGATATTGGCCGTTTCTCGGTGGTTGGTCGACCACGACAGAGCTCCGACAGGTTGGGCACACTTGTTGTCTCTCCAGCCAGCTCTTGAGACAGCCAAAGTGTAAGATGTGGCCACAAGGTAGTTTCTTCGGTCTTGTTCTCTCCACTTGCCCGGCGTTCGGGTCCCAAGGTCGCATCTCCTCTCGGCAGATAATGCAAGTATCCTCGCGCCCGAGGTCCTCCGCCGTGGCGTCTGGGTATCGATTCATATCCCTCAGTGCCTGCTTGTATCTCAGCAGGGCTGTCAGTCGCTTGACGAAGCTTCTTGTGGTCATGAAGAGGTCTCTCATGATGTGGATCGGTAGACCGTAGAAGACGAGTAACACGCAGAAGAATGCGGTGTAGACCGAGAGCTTGAGCAAATCTGTCACTGTGTTAGATGACGTTCCAAGGTGGATTAACAGCACTCGGACTCACCAGCGAAGAGGTCCAAGAATAAGATCCACTGGCCCTTAGTATCCCACCCTGGGACTTCGATATCCATCTCATCGATGTCGTCTTCGTCCGGCAGTGTTTCGGCATCTTCGGTCGTCTCCCCGGCCTCTCTTCTTCGCAGAATCTCCGCTCTCTGCTCTCTGACCTCTCGCCTTCGTTGCTCTAACCTCTGGGCGGTCTGCCTCTTGATAACACTCGCCTCGACCAGCGAGATAACATACCGCAACCCGGTGTGCAGGGACCCGACCGCCAGGACCGCGAACTCGAACAAGAACATGACCATCATCGTGGGCTTGGCCTGCGCGATGACAGTGTTGATGCAGTAGCTCAGCAGCCAGGAGTTGTAAATGATGCTCGAGAGCAGCGACACGACGAGGCGGGCGTGGAAGAGGCGGGGGTTCGCGGGCGGCTGCTGCTCGAAGACCTCGACACGGCCCTCGCCGATCCATCCCCAGACCTTGCCCGTGATAAGGGCGGTGAACATGACGATGAAGAAGGCGCCAACCTCTTCGCGGAAGACGGTCATGGCGAGGCAGGTCTCGGTGATAGCGAACCAGGCCTTCTCGTAGAGCTGCTCGACCTCGACGGGGCGGAGGGCCCCGAAGCAGAGGCGCTGGAGGCCGTACATGAAGGAGCCGTAGACGAGAAAGACGAGGTTGACGAGGATCTGTGGGGGGGGGGCCGATCAGTCTCGGCCGGCTTGTCATCGGTGGTCGCGTGCCCCGACGTCGACGTGTGGGATGCGACGGATGGGGGTTGGGCCGGGACTCACCATCAAGCAGAGATTGCTCTGCGACAGATAGACCATGGCGGAGTAGAAGTTGGCGCGCTGGTAGAAGGCGGACGTGACAACCGCGGCCGCGAGGGCCGCCGAGACCTATACAAAACACACATGTCAGCTCCGGGCCGGTCTCACGATCATCAGCACAGCTGCCACGCCTGGGTGGTTTCCATGGATGCTGGCCCACACAGACGGATCGGCAGGCGTTACAGCTTGGGTGGAGGGGTGATGTCTTCGCAGGAGGGGAGCTGGGCTGCAGCTGGGAGCGGGGAGCTGGGGCGCACATACCCCGGCGTACATGGCCAAGCGCATCTTGACGACTGTCCCCCGGGCTTGAGAGGATGCGATTGCGTCGTCTATTAAGGGAAAACAAACGAGGGCAGTGGCGGCGGTCAAGTGCCCATAGTGGCAGTCGGGATGCGAAGGAGTTGGCGACGCAGCTGGCGGGGAGGTGGCGTGCTCTGGGATGTCCTTCAGCTTGATGCCACGTTGAGGTGTCCGGAGTTGTACAGTGAGCTGAGCGGAAGGCCGGCCGTCATTCAATTGGACTACCAACTCCCTGCTCTTGACCAACCTAAGCCTGGGATGGGACAGATGGCCCGTGCGCCCAACAGTCAGCAAGTGCAACCGACTTTCGGTCTTGGTCTTGGTCTCGGTCTGGGGCTTTGTCTCCTGTGCCCTCTGTCTGTATCTGTGAGTGCTGAGGCTTCTGATCGACACAAATCGCAGCCCTTACAGTGACCGCCCACGTTGTACAATGATTTCTACCGGTTTCATTCATATTAAATTCGAGATGCTGTAGAAAATTTGGCCGGGCCCGGCCCGGACAAGAAGCACACCCCGTGACCGACGGAGCCCATTCACATCAAGACCAGTGAGAATCATCACGGGAGCGGGAGAAGAATAGAGACTGGACATGGAGTAAAGGTCTTTTTGGATTCAACGAGTATTACACCCATCACGCGTGCTCAGGTCCATCATCATGATCCCAAAGGCAGCACAGATTATAAACGGTGGTTGTCCCCACACCAATACAATCCAACGTTAACTCCGCGCATTCCCGCCCAAAGCCAGAAACAGAGAGGGCCAAACCAGGAAGCCCTCCTCCCAAAAAATATATATAACCATGTACCCGGGTATCGTCGCAGCCATAAGGCGAATAGTGGTAGTAGTAGGAAGTAAGTAAGCAGGGAGGAATGGTCCACAATGGTGCAAGACACCCTTTTCCCTCCGAATCTTTTCACACCAAGAAAGTATGCCGCCCGCTCATGCCGCCGTCCCCAGAAGACATGTAGTAGAAGAATGAAAATCAAAGTCACTTTTGCTTGCTCGCTTTCCAAGACATAAAATAATAAAAACCATATCCCGCGCATTCGTGAGTGCTGAGGAGTGATGAGAGTGGGTATAAAGATTCTCCTGCGCGTCGGGCCTGTCCCGCATCCCGAATCTGTGCGGGGTATACAAGGAGGGTAACATCATCGGCGATGCCGGCTCAGTGCATCTGAGCATCCAGCATGGCCTTGATGTCCTCCTCCGTCGGGTCATCTGAGATCCAGATACCCTTCTCCTCCTCTGTGGCGTTGAGGAAGCCCTCGGCCCGCTTCATGGTCTGGACGTCCAGGTCGGTGACATAAGACTTGCCGTCCGCAAGCGGCACCCGCACCTCGCGCTCTGTGGACAGCATCATGTCATCCTTGGCCAGCCGGCGGGATCCGTCAAAGACGGCCATTACCCGCTTCTTCATCGTCATCTGGCCCTTGTCGAAACCCCACGACGACGGGTACTCCCTCCGGTGCTTGCGCGCCCGGCTGCTGGCGTTGGATTTGGACATGGAGACACCGCCACGGGAGTGCGTCAGGCCCCGGGACTTCTGCACGCCGTTGGTAGGGTTGCCCTTGGACTTCTTGGTGGGCGACGCCGAGGTCTTAACGCCGAGCGCCATCAGGTTTTGCTCGTCGAGGAACTGGCCCTCCTCGTCTTCCATCAGCTCCTCGTCATCGTCGTCCTCCGTCATCATCGTCTGTGTCGTGGTCGGCAGGCTGTTCTTCTCCAGCGTGGAGTGCACCTCGCGGTCGTTCTCGACCTCCGCGAGCCTCCTCGCGTTGACCGCCTCAGCAGGGTCTTCCTGCTGAACAATGCGCAGAACACAGTCGTCCAAGTGCTCGTAGAAGTCCTGCGCGTTGCTGAACGTCTGCGAACATGTCGAACACTTGCCAGTGGCATCGGGCGCGTAACCCGGACCTGGCTTCTTCCCCGTGGACGCTGAGGTGGAGGCACCATTCTTGTTCTTGCGGCTGTTGGGTGGTGTCTGCTCCACTCCGTGCACCGCTGTCAGGTGCCTCTTGAACACGTCTGCCCTGTTAAAGGACTTCTCCGCTGCGGAGCCGGAGCCTGGGCAGAAACCGCACACCATGGTGCCTTTGTAATGGGTGAGGGTGTGACGGTTCTTGTCATACTTCCTCGCAAAGCCCTTGATGTGGTACTCACACGTTGTGATGGGGCACTTCTCGGGGCGCTCGGTCTGGTGCGTCAACATGTGGGCTTTGAGATCCTTGAAAGTCTTTCCGCAGTCGGGATGCGGGCATCGTTGCTTCTCCTTTGAGTCACTGTCGCTGTACACTCCAGAATGGCCGGATTGGTACGAGACCAAGCTGGGCCGTCGTCCTTGGTCGATCGGCGCTTGGTAAGGAGAGTAGTGGTAGCTGGCGTTGGGTGGCATGAACGGGCTCTGGCTGCCTGTCCTCAGGTGTGGTGATGATGCAGTAAGAGCGGGCGAGTTGGGGTATGCGGATGAGTTCTGCTGGAAACCAGCATCATAAGGCGGCATGAGCGGCCGGCTGATCTCGTGGTGGATCAAGCTTGGGTCTGATGGAAAAATTACAAGGTCAGCAAAATGCCTCTCCGGAGAGCTGAGAAGATTGTCAAGGAAACCAACAAGAAGACCCGAGAGGAGCAATAAAATGACCACTAGACTGAGAAAAGAAAGAAGAAACCACTTGAGGCGTTGTCGGACTTGTCCAGCCAGCCGCTGTGGGAGAAGAAAACGGAGTTATGGAATCAGGAGAAGTGAAGACACTGGATTTTCTGGACGACTGGGGGGAATTTGGCGAACTCGACGTCTGCGCCTGCGAGGCGACAGAACAAGCATCCACAGCAGACCAAGGCTCGGCGGGTACAGTACATGGTGATTGGCAGGACACAGGAGGGGAGACAGGAGTAGAACTATGCTGTTCTTGCTGGAGATGCTCGGGAGCAACGGATGTAGAAGTCTTTGGTGACTCACCAACATATCCGGGTGGCTTTGAAGTGTCTGCGAATGCAAAAGGTGCGAGATCCTCCATACCTTGCGGGACGTAGCTGTTGTACTCGGAGCCGGTGAAGTACTCGTGAGAGCCGACAATGCCGGGGCTCAGGGCCACGCTTTGAGGGCCTGCCCACTCGGGTACGGGCGCCGGCTGGCCGTGGGTTGACTGTGGTGAGCCGACTGCTGAGGAAGGCGCCGATGGGGCAGAAGCAGTGGACATGTTTGAAGGGATGCCCATCTCTCTGTCTTCCTGGAATATGGGTGGTGACATGCGGCCGCCATATGACCAGCCTGTGGGGCCGTCGGCGGCATATGGCATGTGGTGGTCAAAGCCGTTCATGTTGTTCGAGGGGAATTCCTGGGCGATTCGTGGGAAGTAGACTTCAGAGGTGAGGCCCAGGTCCATGCCGGCAGCAGAGAAGGCGCCTTGGGGAGGATCAGGGTAGATGGAGCTCAGGTGCTCCTGCTCCTCACTCATGTGTCTGGGCAACATGGCAAAAGTGTGATGCTCAAGAGATACCATGGTGGCGGCGACAGAATACAACTAGACTGGTCTCACAGTATGACTCCGTCAAAGAAGTCAGATCCGAGAGTGGCGACGGAGCTCAGGCTACGGCGATGGGGTCAGTCAAGACGGCTCTTGTCTCACACAGCGACGAGGCGTAAGCCTTACATGCAGATGTCTAGCTCATACCAGACGGGTCAGATCCTGACAGGAAGGTGCTGAGGTGGGATGCTGGTGAGAGCCTGGAAGTCCCAGAGGATGAAGAAGCCGCCGAGGTCAAAAGCTCATACGTGCTTTGTCTCTTTCTTTTTTTTTGGTGTCCGCGGGTCGAGGTCGACTCCTGGCGAGATGGGTGACGGTGCGGGTGTGGCGGTTTCCGAGTCTTGTGTGCCAGGCTGTTCTGGGTCTCTGGCCTAGCTCTTCAAACTCTTTTATGAGATCCCTTGGTCCCCTTCACACGTGCTGAGTTGTCGTAGACCTCGAGATATCCCGGACTGGTGGGGAGTAGGCGCAAGCGAGAGTGCGCCTGTCCGGATATGCCAAGGCAGGCGGTGGGCGTGCGATGTGGGAGACGGTGTTGGGCGTTGGTGGAGCGCGTGTTGGCGAGGATGAAACCGTGGAGATGGAGCGTAGCGAGGTCGTGGATATCACAGGAATGTCTGGGGAACATGAGGGCGAAAGGGGAGTCAGCTGGGATAAGATGGGTTGGGGGCCCTCGGGGTTGATATAGACGGCGTGGTGTTTTACGTGTCTGGCGGGCGGATGGCTTGGGTCGATGGGCTCCATATTGGATCTTGGTGGTAGGGCCAGAGGCGAAGCAAAAAGATACAAGGTACCCGTACCCGTACCGTGCTGTGCAGTGGGCACTGGACACGGCAGGGCAGGGCAGGGCAGGGCAGGGCAGGGCAGGTACGTACCCCCACCTCCCTGCACCCTGCCCCCCTGCCCCCTGGCCCCGGCCTTGCACCCATGTCAGCATTTGGTGTGGGAGGGCAGCCAGGGGGGTCCCAGGCAGCCAGAGCAGTGCAGGCCGCCCGGACGCTCGATTGCTGGCGTGGGACCAGAGGGACCAGAGGGGAGGGGTGGAAGCCATCGACGGGACTGAGCAGGGTTCCTTTGCCCGCGAAGGGTGCCCTGCCCTAGGCCACGCCTGGCCTCTGCCTGGTCCACCCACGCCCAAAAGCGAATTCCGCTCGCGGGCCTTCCCTCATTCTCTCGTCACTCTCTCCCACTGTCTTTGGCCCTCTGGGGCCCTCTGGGAGTAGCAGTGCGGTGCCCAAGGCTGTGGGTCCTGGGCTGGCCTGTGGGCTGTGGACGCACATAAACTGCAGGCTGCTTACCAAAATAGGCCGTCGCATCTTGCTGAGTGCGGTTTAACTGCTGCCTACGGGCCTATCCCACTTGGGCAGTAACCTCGACACCGTCCAGGCCGTCCAGAGTCGCTTTGGCGAAAGTACCTTTCTGGACGGGCCCTGGGGCGCCCGGGGAATGATGGGACAGGACAAATGCAGGACAAATGCCCACGGGTCGGAGTCAGTGCGGTAGCATTCTTTCTGGTACCACGCCGATCCCACTGATGCATAGTCGAAGGATTCCACCATCTCAAAGCCTCGTGGGAAACAGCTGCAATGCGATGCGGGTACAGATCCTTCAGAGGGCCTTTTTCTGGAACGGCAAAGCAGACACAGGCACCATGGGCTATGCTGCTGCTACATTGCTACATGGCGAGAGAGAGAGAGAGACCATCTGCATGTGTGTGCGCACACACCACCTAGCTTGGCAGACAAGACGAACGCGCAATGCGCCCCAGAGTCTGTTGTTGATGTTGCCAAAGGGGGACCGGGGTGGAATAGCATGGTCTACTATGCATGGCATCTTTCTCAATTCGAATAGCCTGCGAATAGCCTGTGGTAACCTGCGGTAACCTGCGGTTCACTGCGCCATTCCGTCTTGTTTTGTTGGGTGTGATGATGTGATGAGATTAGATGAGATGTGATGCTGGTGGTGATGTTGGTCCCGTTCGTTCCTGCGGTAATTGCGGTCATGTTCCATGTGGACCGCGCCCATTCTCCTGGGACAAAAAGGGTCTTCCTACTAGTCTACTTACGACATACTGTATTTTGGGCGTACTGTGTATTGTAACGTACTGCTGTCTCAGTCTGGGCGCCCATCTCTCTCGTTCGCCCGCCCTGCAAATTTTGGACTGATTACCGCCCTGCCCACCTTGTATGTAGGTATATACTTCCGCTGGTTTGTGTGTGTACGTACCTGCAGTACCTGCCTCGCCCTCCTTGCTTACTGGGCCCTCTGGTAAGGCCTCTGGGGCCCTTGCTGCTCACCCGCCTATGCTTTTTTTTCTCTCCTTGGCACTCCTTAGCAAAATGCCTTCCCCTGAGCCTTCCTTCTCCTGACGAACAGACCCGGCCTGGGTGACGGCTGTCCTGGCGACCAGAAACTTGCGGCTGGCGTCAACGATCTCTAGTGGGATGTGCGTGCGTTACTTGCTTCTGACTGAGAGGCCGTGACCAGCTAGTTGGTTGTAGGCAAAATGCCTAGGCCGGCTCTTGACTGATGAGCTTGAATGCAGGCATGCCTCCTGCTGCTGGCCGTTTAGTCCAAGAAACCATAATCATCAAGGTCGAATCCACAGGCATGCGTGATTCTCGAAACGGGCCCGACGATGCTTGGCTCCAGATTCTCCCTGATGAGCGTATGTCAACCACATACAACAGAATACCGAGAGGGATGCGATTTGTTCCACTTCCAGGGATCGGAGTCCTCCTTTCCCCATCACTACCACATTGACAAACACAGACGCAGATGCAGCCAGAGCACAGCAATGCCTGGCGGTCCAGGCCGCAGCGCCGAAAGCGACGGCGTCATCTGTCGCAGACAAGGATGGGAGCCTTGGAACCCGCTATTTTGAAGTCACAGCCTCCCCCAGTCCTTCCTCTGGCCGTCGCTCCCGCCCGCCCGCTACGCTGGCTTGCTCACCGACCGTCCGCCCGCGCTGCCCGCCCCCGGTCCTGGCATAGTTCACGTAGCGTGGGCTTTGGGCTTGGGCTGCGCTGCGCTGCGCTGCTTTTACAGTAGTCCCGTCTGGTCATGGTCATGTCTCTCTAGCCCTGGTGGCCGATTTTCTGCTGTCTCTGCAGCCCTTCCAGGGTTGGCCCTCCACGGCTTAGGAAACACGAGGAGAGAAAAGCTGCGGGTGATCTGGACTCTCACACGGCACTCGCTTTTTTTTGCCCACTCTCCTTCGTCAAGCGACCTCGCCGGAAACGAGATAGCGGCTGCGGGGACGTGGGTGGGCAAGCGAGACATTTCCAAGATTTCTGCTCCAAGACAGGCATGGAGATCCCGTTATATTCTGACTGAGACATGCATATGGATAGAGCGTCTTGCGATCCACGGCGCATGCTTACTTGCTCCTGATACGCAGGCCTGGCGGGACTTGGGACCGGACCTTGGACCTGGGGATACGTCTCACATTGCCAGTCCATGTCCTTCAAGACCCTTCCGTGTGGTGGCATCAACCCGCGATTTGATGGTCTCTGCTGGACTGCTTGTGCTCGGCCACATGTCGCTGCTGCCGTTGTGCTTGACCAAACCGAGGACCACCATGTGGTGCTAGTCTGGACGTTGGTCGTTCGCTCGTCCCAAGGTTCCCAAGGCCACCTGGGTCGGTTGGTTACTGACTGTCGTGACCGCAAGTCAAATTTGCCTGGCCTGTCACCGCATGTCTCTCGTTTCTTATTTCTCTGTATACAGAGGAACCAGTCGATTGATTGCTGTATCCACCGGTCTCTGCACAGACACATCAGGATCATGCCTGCTCGTAAGATTGAGTGTGTCCTCTGATCTCATTTGCCGTACACCGGGAGTCCGTCTCATCATCGCATTATCGCTGCGCAACAAGACGGTAACAGTAGTAGACAATCTGATGTCTCCCCGTGTCCCCGTCCCCCCTACACCTCCTTTTTTTTGGGGCTACGCCGCGCCAGACTCGTCACTGTGCACGGAAGTCTGTGATCCCCGTCCGTCTCCTTCCCAGCGCCCTGGCTCTGGGCCGTGGAGACGTGATGCAGTGTCGCACTCGCCGGCACCTCCCCGAAGCTTATTCTCACAGTTCAAGGTCGCGACTGTGCCCGATTGCGGATGAGAAGCCCCATATCATGTTACTGATATAGATGGATCTCCCATCTTCCACATATCACCTTGTAGGTTTGTCCCAGGGCAGGGCTATCGCGGACCCTGTCCAATAGCGCCAGCCAGTCATCTGAGCGACAGCAGGCCAAGAGCGCACTCAATCTGGCTCCCATCTCTTCCGAGCCTTGGTCGGGCTCGGCACCGACGGTCGGTGGGGATCAGGGCCTGGCTGGTGAGGTCACAAGCTCTGTCGTGGGCGACGATCCAGATCACTTCGGGCCTGGGTCGACAAGGACAAGCCCCTGAAACGTCACCCACTTGGTTGATTTGTACTGTGGTTAGCAAGTGCCGCGAGCGGCCTTGTTTTCCAGAGGCTGCCGCTGCAAGGTCGAAGGTTTGCGAAGGCCCGCCCTATCCTCACTGGCATATCTATGCTATTTTTGTTCTCGTGATCGATCACGATGCATGTCTCTTGCGCCGTGCTGCGAATATGCAAGATAGGCACCAGCCAAACCTGTAGCGCATGCAGTCCACACCGAGGGGCCATGCAGCACACGGCTGCCGGTGGCCGTGCCTGGCGCTCAGGAATCAAGCATACCTCCCTCCCTCCTTACTGCCGCGCAGGTAAGCATCATCATGGACGTCAATAGTAGGCAACAACGTGACACTCGACCTAGGTCGAGTGTGTGTGTGTGGTTGCTGTACAGCCCACCACGGATGCACTGGGAAGGCCACCCTTGGAGCAGCAAGTGCCCGGAAGGTCTGTTATCCCGCGCACCAAGATGTCGGTCGGTCGCTTGTGACTGGGGTTTACTAGGCCACCACCCAGCAGTGCACAGGCGTGACATTCCCGAAATAAGTGCACAGCCTTACCGCACTACCCTTCTTCCGGCTACTATATGGTGTCATGTCCCTCTTCCCTCTCAGCATCACATCACCACACCCGCCCGAGAGGCTCATCGGCAGGGTGACTGCATTGCTGCTGCCGCTGCTGTAATAGGCATTGATGTCGATGCTGACAGGTCGTCATCGCTATTTCTAATGTCCATGCAGAACCGAGTGTCGTACTCTCACCACTGTTGTGTCATGGAACTCCTGCTGGCTATCCGTCCACACTTGCCGAGTACGAAGTGAGCAGTCACCAAGCCTTTCCGTGCACAGTCAGCATCTTGTTTGCATTCGCTTGTCTCGTTGCGGAAATGGTCCAGCTGGGCACCGCTTCCACCTTCCAAGCATTCGTCCGGTCATGAAGGCGGACTAATGAGCCGCTGTGAGCTGCCAGTGGTTGCATGGGATGCCTCATGAGAAGTGCTGAGATGGTGGTGACTGGCATTGCAATCAATGCCAATTCAAAGGTGGTCTGACGGTCTCTCCGTTTACAAGCCCATACGCACGGCCTGGATGCACCCGCACTCGTTGGTCAACCGGTCAGCTTCGCGTGAGTGCCGACAGGTGGAGACCACATTTGCCCTGTTGCCTCCTTCCATGCATGGGTAAGACTTCCTTTTCTTATCTTGAAACATGCCTCGGGGCAACGAGAATGACCCTCTCCCGCTCCGCAGTCCGCCCTGGGTCCTGGGTTCATGTCTGCCATCGCTTCGAGGGGCCCTTACCTTCTAAAGCATTAAGCGCTAAAACAAAGACCCACGCGCTTCCAAACAACACCCCGCGAAGCTCGTCGACCCCGGGGTACGAGAAGCTTGTTCCGAAAAAAGAAGCTTCGTTTATCACCCGGGCTACACCGGGTTTAGTTTTCTTCGGTAGTTTCGCACATACTGCCAATTGAGCAGGTACAAAACCGCTGTCGACATTTGCTTCCCAGCCCAATCACACGCACATGAAGCTCTTCGCCGTAGGCTTCGACGGACGAGCATCAAGCCTCTCCCGTGGACCATCACAATTTGGCGTGAGGATGGTTCAGAAGCCCAGTCTGAAGAGGCGCTCTTGTCTCTCTCTGCTGCAAGTCAAAAACTTGGCCGGGTTGGACAAACAGATGAATCTGGGTCAAAGGCCGAGGGACAGTCTCTCTCGTCCACCACCTAGCAATTGTCTATCGTTGTTTTCTGAAACCCAAGCCAATGGTGAGACCCTGTGACGGCATGCAGCGAACAATGCTTTTCTGACGAGTCGGGGTGAAGATCTGTCCCTCGAGGATTCCCTCCTGATGTGGACTAGCTGTGGCTGACGTCTTCTGGGCAAAGCCAGGGCCCATACATGCTCCCGACAGAACGTTCCTGATAGCTGATTGGAGGAGATGCGATGGTCAGAAAAGCTTGGGCCGGGAAAGTCCCTGCATTTGTGGGGAAGGCTTTGCCCATGAATTAAAAAAAAGAAAAGCCAGGAGAGAGAGCAGTGAGAAGGCCGTGTGTGCCATGCCGTCGGGTAGGCAATTGCTGTCGCGATGCTTCGCGGACCACCAACAACCCATCACAGCAAGGTGGTCCGATCCTGCACGGTGGCAGGAAGCTACTCAGAAAGCCAAGTTCGAGCTTGCAAACGGTTGCCATCATTTTCGCACTATAGGCTCGGGGTCCTGCCACATTATTGGCAGGTCGTGTTCACCGAACCCAAGCATGTTTTAGTGTGGGAGCCGGTCTGGAGCCAATGCAGAGACTGCTTTGGGTTGGGTTTTGGCTTTCCCGTTCCCTGTGAGTGCAATCATGTCCTTTGTGTCGGTTGCTTCCCATCCAATCGTTCCCGGCTGCCTCCAGACTGCTGGGTCCTGACCATAGCGTGCCCAAGCTGCAATGCTACGCCACGATGATGCCCTGGATGTCATGCATTGGGTCATCTGCTCTGCCTCAAGCGATTCGAGCAGTCCCTAGACCGCATGTCCTCGCCGCAGTGCTATTGAACACCAGGCGTGCGCCTTTGTAACATCGCGCGAGATGAAAGCCTGACTTCGTAATCTCAGCACTCATGCTTCCCGGTAAGATTTGATCCTGATAGGACAGTCGTAGCTCCGACCCAAGAGGCGTCAGTCAAGGACAAGGCAGGACTTTGATGGTGGGCATCAGACAGCCGTCAGGACGTCCGACACTGACATGAGACTCGGCATCAGATATGACCTCCTACATCGCTTACAGGAGGGTGTGGCTTGCTGACAGGCATGCAGCCACGCTGGAGGGCTCAATGGGGACATTCCATAACATACCCTTGCAACCACGCATTTCTTTCGATGGCAGGAACGATAGAGTTTGAGAGCTGCGTGCCTGGCGGCCTCGTATGATGCCTCTGAGACGACAGGGCAGGGTGTGTCCGATGTGGTCAGGCGTCCCAGGCTACTTGGCTTGCCAATGGCGCTTGCAGCCCTGTGAAGGCTTTTGATGGCCCTGCGCTCCCGGGGCTACTCCACGGGAAAGGACAAGGCCACCTTCAAACGAACACGATGCCCGTGCGTCTATAGCGGTCTTACCCTGGAGGCCGCGAGCATTCAACGTAGATTGAACAGTTCAGTAAGGACGGTAGCTAAGGGCCGTGCCCGTGCCCGTGTCCGTTGTGCTAGCGCCGGCCACTCGGTCGCCGCCAAGATGAACGAGGCATCGTCTGCTTTGTAGGCAGTGGCCTGTGAGCCAAAAGCATGCAAGAAAAAGGGGACTGCTTCGCTTTGTCTCTCGACGGGGTGACAAGCAAGAAATCAGAGTGCTGACGCCCGGCGGGTGGGGGAGTTATTTGAGGGGGCCAAATCCTCTCAGTTGGGACTTGTAGCAGATGCTTCGAAGGGAAGGTTACTCTGTACAATGGCACGCGACGGATGATCCACGATCCACAATCCACTGACAGTACCCATACCCACGTTCGGGGGCTCGATGGAGATGGGGCAGGCGGAAGGGTGTGATGGTAGCCTGTAGGATGGCTGGGTAGGCCGGATGGCTGGATCGTAGTCGGGGCGACCCAGCAGGGTTGCCTCGTGGTATGCAGACCACCATTATGCAAGAGCAGGGCTCTCATTGGCGGGCGGCGCGGGTCGTATTGGGAGAGTTGCAATTTTCCGGATGGAGTGGATGGATCCGTGAGACATGTGGACGGTATGCTGATGCAGAGTCTGACATGCTTCCCAAATGAAAGGCCAGGGAACGGGATGCATTGACTCGTCGAAGAGTTGCGGTCAGCCCTTGCATGCTGTCAAATCCGCTCGCAAGCCGATGCCATGATCGATGTTGTTGGCTTGACCCGGGACAGGGCATCTGAACGACGCAAATGGCCGGCCTGGCAGCTCTCGCAAATGAGAGAATCTTAAGCCCCTGGTCTCGCTGTTGGACACCGGAATCCTGCGGCCTGTCTGCCCGCGGACTGCCCTTGGTGATTCGCTACGTGCTTGCGCGCATAGGGCTGACGAAACAGGCAGGACCTGCAGGCCCGCGGCCCGTACCATGAAGTCACCATCGTTGGTCGCCTGTGCGAGCTGGTACCTTCAAGAGACGGGTTCTGATTCTTGGCCATCACGGAGCAGGTGTCTAACTGCCTGCGCCGCACCCTTGCAGGCCCCTGTTGATGCGCTGCGCTGCTATGTGCTGCCCATGCGATGCGATGCTGGCGTCTGTATGGGCGAACCAACAGGTCATCAAAGGAGATTTGAAACGCGCGAGGGTGGTCGGGATGGCGACAACACAGCCAACGTCGTCTGCGGGCGTGCAAGGCTCAAGCGGCAACATGCTGCTCTTGGTTGAGAATGCGCCCTTGCTCTATGACCCTGGCCCTTGTCCTTGCCCTTCAGGATTCCTCTTTGACACGAAGTCATCAAACAGGATGAACGGTATTGTATGAAGTGCCACCCGCCCGCTGGCAGTGGCTGTCATGTGGCTGCCGTGTCTGCAGCCAGGCAGCACAGCACAGCACATCACAGAAGATAGCGTAGTCGCTGTTTGGATGTAGACCTCCTACCAAGTAGACGACGCATCGACCCGGCGCCAACTTGGCCTCGATGCAGGGCCCCCGGAGGCGGCGGGCCCTACCCTGCCTAGCAGCAGCGCTTTGAGGCGGGCCTCGAATGGTTGGAAGTATTGTTTACAGGTCACAGAGATAGGAGGACAGTCTACCTGTCTAGCCGTCTAGTACGCGTTACTGTTGTCGTCTGTTGCGCGGTCTGTCTGGCTGGCAGTCACTCCGGCAGTCGAATGGTCTGGGCGGGTCTTTGCGCATCTCGTCATTGCGCCTCACAGGTGTTGCGATTGGGCGCAGCTTGCAGAATGAGAGGGGCCCCTTAGGAGATTGAGGACGAGATACGATCATCGGTCCCGAATCGGGCTCAAAGGAGAATGAATGCCCCCACCTGCCCAGGTGCAATTGATGGCTGTCGCTCTTTCCGGAAAGCGACCAATGAGATGCAGGCTGGCGCGAGGGCGGCAACGCCGGCCAGAGGCTTGTTTGGGCTGCACTGCACCTGCCTTTTGCTCTGCCCTCCCCCTGCTGCAGTTTGATGACGGGGGAAAATGCAAGTCCGTTGCGACAGGAGTGACGATACCCTCCGGATGCACAGGCAGATTGTACTGTACAGTACAGGAGTACAGTACATGGTTGCAGTAGCCGGTACATGACCAGAGGTGGAAGTGGGTTGGTTGTGCCTTCCAAGTTTGTCTCCTAAGCCTCTCCTCTGGAGTCTTGATCGGTCAGGCATACCTACTGCGTAGTGCGTAGGTCAGCACCTGCCAGGTCAGTCTTCTTTGGGCAGTATACGTCGGGGCGTGCTTGGGCTCTTGGGCGATCGTCTCGGTGTTCGTCCTATCGACAAGAAGCCACCCAAATCTCCCGGGCTACGCCTAAGAAAGCCCACATGCTGCAGGTGCGTTGCACGACACACCCAGCGGGCTTCTTCCCTTCCAGAAGGTCGCTGTCCATGGTTGCAAGCCGATGCTCACCCATCCTCTCCGCTCGAAACTCTTTGCGTCGGTGAAACGGTACTACACACCCTTTGACCAGGAGTCGCTAGGTTGGCATTCCCACAATTCGAACGGGCCTTTTGCTGTGGGGGCCGCTGCCTCTCATAACGACATTGCTGTGGGCTGCACCTTGGCCACGGCCCGTTGTTCCCACCAAGGGCAGGACCCAGTGCGACCCGTACATACGACCGACGAGACAGATGAGATGCACCCACCTGGTCTCGCAAGCAAACCCCCATCCAAGGTCCTTTTCGGAGCCTATCCAAGCAGCATGTCCTCAGGTCCTGTGCAGCAGCGATCTTGTCGCACTCCACCTTGACGTGAGGCGGCAAGCAGCTCCGCGAGGCCTAGCTTTGCCAGGTCTAGCTTGCGAGGTGTCGTCGGGGACGGGTCTCTCCGCTGTCAGGACTCCCGGCGGCGGCGGCAAGTCGCCCTCGAGAACCTGGCCCCAGCTGTGCCGTCTTGCCACTGTGCCGCGTGTGCCGCGAACTGGCAGGCCTTGATAGATCAGACGCTGCAAGGTTATCCGTGAGAGAACAGCGTCTACGTTTGTCAACCGGAGAAATCGCCGTCCCTTCGACTGCAGTACAGGTCTGGAGCAGGCTGAGGATTCTTGGATACCACCTTGGCTTCCCGAACCTCCCAAGCTCGATATACATAACCTGAAGCGGAACGAAATGTTTGCACACGTTGCACTGCTGCGGGCGATCTGCCTCTTGGAGAGACCGGCAGCACCATGCGGGCCTCCCAAAAAGACTTGGTGCACTGCAAGAGGGGAGCTGACAGCAGCACAGAGACCCTCCCACTCCCAGGCCTTGTCTGGCCGTAGCACCGCGGAACATGTTCGATCCGATGATGGGGCCCTCATAATAACAAGCATACATGTCGCCTCAATCAGCTACGATTGGCCTTGTCACGGCGCCAGCGGGATGAGCGCCTGCAGCCTCCGTCCACACCTCAAGCAGCGATGCCATGTTGACTGCGGTGTTCTCACTCAATGATCGGCACCCAGGGGCCTTGACTGCAACACAGCGCGGATTACCGGAGCAGAGCACGGTAGTTTGCCTTGCATTTCGGCCACGTACCGCGACGTCTGGGGAAAGACATTACAAAATCCCCACCTGCTCTACCCACACCAAAGGACCTTAAACTTGTACCACACTCCAAAAACACCCGTCACAATTTTACGAAGACCCCAACCACGTCCTGCTCAACAATAGCACCGGTGTTGTTTGAGCGCCAGCATTGGCCCCAGATCGCCGGGATCGTGATAGAATTGAGCAGGACAGGAATCAAGGTTTTAACACACAGGTCTTGACAGCAAGGATACATCTCTCTCGGTGGGCCCTGTGATCTTTGCCAACGCTACTGCAGTCGCAGGCTCCCACGAGACCTAAATTTGGAAATGAGCACGGAGTGACCCGAGCAGATGTGCTGACTGTCCAGTCACATCCTGTCATGTCGTACGGTACGTATCTGGGTGGTGCCGGGACCCTAGCCGGTGCAGATGGCGAAGGATAGAATCCATGCCCACAGATTCGATAGCAGCTCCACTATACCTCCCTCTCAGAAGATCCCCGGCAATCTTGACGTGGTCCCCACTGCTCGAGACCCGACGCTCTGGCACCGGGGACCAGGGAGTGCGGGTGCTTGAATGGGGGTGGCTTTCCTATCGCGGGGCATCGTCCCACTGCCAGAACGGACGTACCAGCTCCTCGGGTCCATTCAACATCTGATAGCTTGCGTGACTGCCATGGCAGAGACTTTCAAATGCCGATCTTAGTCAATGGCGGGTGATGGTCGGGCTCATTCACTTTGACGCTGGTCCATGAGCTGCAGATACATCACACGCAAACAGCTCGAGGCAAATCGAGCAGTGCATCTCACCGCCACCTTGGTTGTCGGGCCAGAGTCTAAGTGACAAGCTAGATATGCTACAGATGTTGAGAGTTGCATCCATCACGGTGGTAATTTGACTAACCGAATCATCCCTTGCTTCTCACCGTGTGGGGGAGGCAGTCCAGATCAGGCCCAGGAATCAGAGACACACCTGGCCTCCTCGTGAGCCGGCCTCGCTTGGCGCAGCTCATTTTGATGGGGCCTTGGAACGACACGGTGCTGTCTAAACCCCTGGGCTGCATTAGCCCACGAGGAAGAGCGTGATGTCGCAAAGTTAGACTCATCTCCCCTTGGCTACAGAAAGGGACTTGCGCACTGGGCGGAGGCAAGGAAGTCGAGAGGACCAACAGGGTTCGGATGAACGTGAAGGAGCCGTCTTCCGCGACACCGCCAGTCTGGTAACTACTACTGGGAGCTCCCGTCTGCCGGCCAACCCAGCCTTGGAATGCTTTAAGATGAGATGGACCCTAGAGGTTTCGGCGCCGGGGAAATGCGCCATTTGGCGGCATGTTGGCCGCCATCGACGCCCTCCAGCCCCCAGCAGGGACTGCGGTCCCAGGACGTCGGGTACGGAGACCAGCTATAACCTATCGTCCATGCCTGATGCTTGCTGCGATCCTGCAGGCTAATGGACGTAGTGCAATAAAGCACATATTAAATATTGATCATTTGCCTGGTCGCGGCATTCTGATCGCCACCCATGGCAAGGTTTAAGCACCACGCCCAGCAGCCGGTCTAGCAGACACGAAGAGTTTCCTCCTCTCGGTTACGACTTGGCTTCGGCGCCGGCATGGTAGCAGGTGGTCTACCCTCCCTGTCAGCCATCTGCAGCCAAAAAGCAAACGAGCTCGGTGAAGGTGATACTGGCACGGCGCAGAAACTAATTGATCCTTCGCCATCACATCACATCACCATGCAGCCGGGCCCAAGAGGCCTGCCAGATTTGCGCCGACACCGACAGTCTGGGTCGACTAGCCTTCCCGCCGCCCCTGCTCACCACCTCCAGGCAAGATCTAACTGATGCAACACCGCACGCTTGAGCTCACCCCTTTTGGTTAATCGTGCCCGTCATCTTCCTCCCAGACAGTACCCACATTTGAGGCATGTCAATCGATGATTGATTGATCATATTGCAAGACGGTCAGCTTTGCGGCAGACCACGTTCTTCTCCCCCCTTCCCCCCGCCTCTCTCTTCCCTTGGCGGTTTGTTACTTTGACCATTCCAAATCAGAAAGCTTGGCCCCATCAACTGTGTCGATCGGCCTCCCCATCTGGCTGGATGTTGACGCCTGGGTCCCACGCGGAAACCCCCAGCGACTACGAGACCCACAGAGACATACACAGTATACCACCGTATCAACAGTGTTCTTGTTAGGGGCCTTTTTGGGCGAACAAGTCTTAGACCTGGCTCGGCATATAGGCCATCCGAGATGAGGAGCCAAACCCCATTGGAAGGTGTCGCTGGTGATCCCGGGATCCTCGTCAATCTAGGTCGGCGATCATAAACATCATGCACAGGGGCTTGAGTCAGCATCGCGCACTCAGTACTAATTCCGCATCGACGGTGCATTTGCTGAACAGCGCCGCCGCCGCGGTACCAAAATGCCAAACAATGGTGGCCCGGGTCAAACCACCGCCCTGAGAAATGCCGATCACACCGCGATATGTACGTCAGTACTGTCTACTGCGCGCATTTGCACCGCATAGCAGTCAATCAGCGTTTCAATGCGGCGCCAGACAGAGCCGCCTCAACAAAACATGATTGTTGTGTGGAGAGATGGGTGGGATGTGATCTCCACTGCTGTTCCCATGAGACGAAGGAATCTTCTCATTGTCCCGTCCGACGTCCGGAGATTTGCGGCAAAGCCCATCGTCACATTTGCCCCGTGGATGGCCTTAGCACCCAAAATACATTGCGTGTAGTAGTGTACTGTAATACTGTGAGCATTGGTCGCTGCCTGTGCACGTACGTCCCATGTCGTTTCCGGGGTGGAATGGCGATCCAACGTGATGCGTTGTCGACCTCCACCCCTCCAGCCCTCCCAACACAGGCACGCATGTTACAGTACAGAGCAAATACCACACTGATAGTACAACACTAATAGGCGTGGTAGGCATAGAGTGGAGGAAGCCCGCAATCCTACTACCACCAACCCCTGCCCACCCTTGCCCGAGAGAGCAGCATGGACCCTCGCTTAGGCGCGTGGTACTTTGGAGACTTGGCACACACCGCCGCCACCACAGGGAGCAAATGGGGACCCACGGCGGGACAGCGCGTCCGGAAGGATTCGCGAGAGGTTTCGCCCAAGGAAGCAAGGCAAGGTGCGGCCGCCAGGATTCTTCGCCAGGGGTGCCGCTTGCCTCATGCGAATCGGCGGAGGACAACACACTCTCTCACACAAGCACGCGCACCCCTCCCCCCCGGTCAGCAATTTTGAGCCTCATTCCCACAGAGCGTTCGGGGTGTTCTGGACTCCCCACTCGGACGACGCCTGGGTAAGCAAGGGCGAGGACCTCTGGCTGACTTGATTTGACTGACTGACTGACTGACTGACTGGAGCACTGGCCTCTACTGGCCTTGCAGCAGTTGGGCGATTATAGTACGACGCCCGGAGATGGTTGCCCCCAGGCCTAGCCCCCCACCCCGAGCTTTTGGCCCCCAATGGCTGTCATGGCATGTGTCTGTTGGCGGGTTGCAATCTCAAGGTACCATTCTAACAATATGCATTAATTCATACTCAAGGCCTCTCTCAGCTCTGTCATCTAATTCTAAATGTCTAACATCATTTATGCGCAGTTATCTCTAGGTATCTCGCCACCTCTCGTTGCTTTCTTGCCTAGCAACGCAATGCCATTCCCAAGAACTAGTCTCGTTCCGCTGCGGGACGGAACGTCCGCCCCCCGGAGCGCGGGAATTTCAGTCGTGCCGCGTGCGCCAACAAGAGTAGTAGTCTCTTCGTCCAACCATATCCTGGTACACACACACCTCAGCCAGGCTCACGTCCGACGGCGGCGAGACAGCAAGGCCGTGTGTTGCTCACGACCACGTCCCGTCAAAGGTCCTGGACTTCGGCACGCCAGCCCCAGCAGCCAGGAGGGTCGTCGGCTGTGAGCAGGCGCATGCCCGACGCCCGGCAGACCTGGATGGAGACCTGTCTCACGGCGCGCACCTGCTCAACGCTTGCGCCGCCGTTCAGGGCGCCCCTGAGGTGCCCTTTGAGTTGGGGATTTACCTGTTGTGCCCGCATTAGCTCCGGCGCTGCTTGTCGCTCGGCTGCGCCAATCCTGTTCGCCCACCTCTCCCGATTTTCCTCTCGCCAGGCTCCCTCCCCCATCTCGGGCGGCGCCACTGCGACCCGTTTTCTTGTGTTCTTTTGTATGCTGATGGGCGGGTACCTCACAGGCGGCGCCCAGCGCGCCACGTGCATCCACCCAATCTCAATCCCCCGTCCCCATCCTGCTTCTACTAGGTACAGGCACCGGGGAGACAACTCGTTGATGCCTGATATTGGCCTCGAGGAGGGTTTGAGGGGCTGGACTCACATCTTGCGGCACCAAGCCCGCAATCATGACGAAGGAGGTCTCGGCCTCGGACAGCACGGAGGTGGTACTGAGGAGGTAGCCGTAGGCGAGGCGCACTGCGAGGCCAAGGTCCTCGGTGCCGCAGTGGTCCAGGGACGTCATGACGCGCGGGGCCACTTTGCCGTAGCACCCGTCAAAGAAGCGCCTGCCGCGGCGCAGGACATCTGGCGCGGGAGTGTCGTAGACATCGCGGCGCCGGTTGGTCGGGGACCCGCCGTGCGGCTCGTCGAGGCACCCCGGCGGCACAGCCTTCTTGAGCTCCTGGAGGGCGTTGATGGTCTACGTGCACAGGGGAGAGACATAGGTCAGGGCAGGACCATTGAAATCGGGTCAGTCGTATGGCTTGGGGGCAGAAGTGGGCATCAGGGGGGGGGGGTTTGTCGAGTGGGAGGGCAGGGCAAGGGCAGGATGAAGGAGGATGGCGTCCCGCTAGACGCGGGCGTCGTGGTTTGCCCTCTCGTAACGGCTTTGCCCTGCCCTATTTGCTTGCTTGCTTGCTTGCTTACCTTTGGCAGCCCGCCAATGGCGGATGTCTTGAGTAGAGCCTCGCGCAGGCGCCGCGCTATTCTCAGTTGTCGCGCGTGATCTGCGACCGTACCCGCGGTACCTGCGCCTGGGTCTGCCGCCACGGCGTGCTTATAGACGGCCTGGATGTCTTCCGGCCTGTTCAGGACGCACAGCGTGGTGGCGACGACGGCGTACCACATGTCGCCTGGCATACCTGGCTGGCTGCGCAGGGTGTCCAGCAGCCGCGGGGTGAGGGCCGTGGGGTTGTTTCCGGACATTGTGGTGGTGGTGGTGAGTCGCGACTGTGATGGAATCCTTCCGGGACCTTCCAGGTGGGGGCTGTTTCCCTACCTCTTTGCTGTGCCGTTCGGACGTCACGGTGGGTTTATTTAGTTGTGTTTCGACAAGCGCCGGGGGCGTGGACATTCAAGCTTTGCCGGCAATTAATCAGACGAGAACGGCGCTATGAATCCCTCCGCGACTACGTAGTCTTGGTAAACTCCGTAGGATGGTAAACCCGTTGGAGGATTGCGGGACGAGGCGCTCAAAATGGACCTGGAGACCAGATGTGGCTCCCGGCGAAGGCCACGGGAAGGACTTACGATCCCGTCAGCAATCATGACAAGACAGACAGACAGACAGACAGACAGAGCATCACGGCCCCCAACTTCGAACCTGCATCGATATTCCGGTAGGATTGCCGATCGAGGGTTTTCTTGGTTGGAGTGGAGGGTGGGAGGGGAGACACAAGATCCATCGTGCAGCAGTCAAGGGAGGCCATGCCCCCACTACTGTGTGCCCGTTTCTGACCGTACGTTTGCCGCGAAGGCACTCCGGTGGTAAGCACCCAAACCAACAGACGAAAGGAAGGAAGGCTCCTTAACCGAGAGAAGCATGCACTGCGCGATAGATCGTGTGTGTGTGGATAGGTGTGTGTGTGTGTGCGTGTGCGTGTGCGTGTGCGTGTGCGTGCGCGCGTTTATGCATGGTCCCCACGAAGCAGAGGAGCATTGGGGGCCCAAAGCCGCATCGGAGTCTTTCTGCCGAGCCGTGGTTGCGCGCGTGTTGGTGAAGAAAAGTGTGGTAAGTGGTGTGGTATGGTGTGGTGTTGTATGTGCAGGGTAACCAATAGAGAGAGGACCCAAAAATAGTGGGCTGCTACCGACAGCGCACAGGGGGGGCCACAGGGCCACAAGGCACTGCCAGGCGCCGAGGGTGGCTATGCTTGCCGTGCGGCGGAGTGCTTGCTTTTACACCACAGTAGGGCTGTGTGAAACGAGCACCCTATTTTTTTTCTCCTGCTTGCTGCTGATGCTGCTGCTGCCAATACTCGTGACCGACCGCTCCGAACCCGACCTGCATGCAGACACGTTGTCGTACCTGCCTGGGTTGATCGCTTATTAATTGCTAGATCTGTTTTTAATTCCTGTCTGTCCTTGTCGCCTCGTTTCCCCGGTGGCCTATTGGATCGGAGGCTCTGGTGTTGAGACACACACTCTGCAGCGTACACGTGCTGCTGTGGAGAGAGAGAGCTATTTTGAGCTTGGTCAAAGGGAGGGCAGGCAGGCAGGCAGCAGGCAAGCACGGCAACATCACGAGGACGAGAGAAGGTGGGCAAGGAAGAGAGGCGAAAGGCTGAAGAAGCAGGGCTGGCTGACGGACGGAGACACACCACACACAAACTGCCGACACGGGACATACCTGGGGACATACCTAGGGACATAGGCAGAGATGGCGTTGACGTCTCGCATCACCCTCACAGGCGCTCCTGCCGAGGATCCCGAGGACTTCTTCGGCGCGTCGCTTGGCGTGATTTTCCCGGACGATGTGATGAACCAACGTGAGTGTTTTGACTTGTGATATGAGATGCTCAGGGAGGCGGGGGGGGGGAGGCGGGCAGCGTGTTGGGTCGTGCCGTGTTGGTTCGGTTGGTTGAATGGCATTCTACTGTGTACCGTACTCAACTATTACTGCTGCTGCTATTATATTGACCCGCCTGTTGGCTGCGAACCAACCTGCCCTGCCCTGCCCTGCCCTGCCCAAGAACATGCCCCGTGCACACTGCTCAACAGAGAGACAAGAGACATTGTTGCTAACGCATCACAGATGGCGACGCCGACCACGGGCTCCTGTACCAGTCGCCGCATCTCCCCAAGCCCCTCCACATCAGCCTGGCCGACCCGACGGGGGACGACGACCGCCGCCTCTTCAGCCACTACCTCTGGAACGCCTCGCTGCTGCTGGCCGAGTTCGTCGAGTCCGGCACCCTCGGCCTGGAGGAGGGCGGCGAGCAGGGCGGCGTGACGAGCCCGCTGGGGCCCCCGCTGTCCGCCTTCAGCGTCGCCGGCCGCTCCGTCCTGGAGCTCGGCGCCGGCACCGCCCTGCCCTCCCTACTGGCCGCCCTCCTCGGCGCCACCCGCGTCGTCCTGACCGACTACCCCGCGCCCACCGTCATCTCCAACCTCACCGCCAACGCCGCCCGCAACGCCCGCTCCGAACTATCGCCCTCCGGCACCGTCGCCCCCGTCGAGGTCGAGGGCCACGCCTGGGGCGTGCCGGACGGGCCCATCGCCAAGGCGAGCCGCCGCGCCTTCGACAGGGTGCTGGTTTGTGACTGCCTGTGGATGCCGTGGCAGCACGAGAACCTGCTCTGGTCCGTCGACTGGTTCCTGGCCGACACGGCCGAGGCGAGGTGCTGGGTCGTCGCCGGGTTCCACACGGGGCGGGAGAAGATGAGGGGGTTCTTTGATGGCGAGCGCCTGGCAGCCCGGGGGCTTGAGGTCGAGAGCATCTGGGAAAGGGACTGCGACGGCCAGGAGAGGGAGTGGGTCCTGGACAGGGGCATCGAGGACCCCGTCGGCAGGAAGAGGTGGCTTGTCTTTGCCGTGTTGAAGAGGACTGCGCCTTGAAGGAGAGATGATGGGCTGGTTCTTGTTGTTGGCAAGAGGGTATGATACCACAGAAAGGAAAGCACGGCGACGATTACGGCCATGTGAGGAGCCGTGGACTCGGCTTTTATCATCCGGTGTCCGTGTATGGTTTGGTAGATGTTTTTGTGTGTCGAGTGGGAGGGCAAGCTTCCCTCCCAGTCTGAGGACCAGCATCCGTCGTGACATGAGACCATGCACCATGGCTGCGTGGTCCAGTACACACAGGAGCCGGTTAGCGACAGCCAATGGTTCCGGTCTTCATCGCCACGGATCCTATGATTGAGGTTTTCCACGGGCGTGGGCGTCGGAAAGGCGCCTGTATGCTGGTGTGCGGCCGTCTCATAGACCATCCAGCATAGAAATCCAGGAACACTATCGACCCGGGAATTCCCTTGCAGTAAGAGCCCTCCGAGCCTGGTATAAATCTCCCGCCTGGTTGCCAATGATTCTCCTACTTACGGGGTCGTAGCTGACGGGCAACTGGTGCGATGCTACCTGCATGGGTACGACGGCGCCGCGCCGGAGAAGGTGGCCAGGAAGTATGAGGCGGTTCCAGTCACCCTGGAGGTTTCTGGAAGCCAAGGACGCTGGCTGCGGCCGTGATGTTCCCATGTTCATGCACATTCTGTGGTATCTGATCTTGAATGGGGTGTTTGAGTGGGTGTTCTGGCTGATTCTTGCACTGCCAGCCCCCTCGGTCAAGTTCGTATGGACGGGCTTATATATATATATATACACATACATACAGATGAGAGTAGAAAACCTGCTCGGGCACCGCCGAACGCAGCTTGTCGAGGCCACGATACACTCGTCTCCCCGATGTCAGCGCCAGCAGCTGCGCCCTGTCTTGTGCCACCAGGATCAACACCTCATTTCTTGTTTTTTGGTTTGTTTTCTCTGTGATTATTCAATACCATGTTTTATCACGATGCTCATAGTATTCTCGATTCCCACCACGTTTTATCACGATGCTCATAATATTCTCGATTCCCACCCGTGGCCACAATGTATGTCCCGGACTTTCGGCCTAGAACCGCGTGGTATGACAACAGGGACTTGTCACAGGTGAAACATAATCCCATTTTCAAGGGTCCTGGTGGATCGTGTCACACCACATAGGGTCGGCTCATGCGAGATCTTGTTGCTGACTGCTCGTGACCCTAGAAGAACACACGCCGGCTGAATAGGGAAGCACACGCGGAGGGTGCCGAGATTGCAAACTCCAGAGAGTCTCAACAGTGTTCTAGGAAGCTCGGTATGGGGAAGAGACACTGCGCTTGAGGGTTCCGAGGGGTTCTCGGCATGTTCGGCCAGCTGGGTGGCTGGACTTAGGGCAGGGATTGGCTCACGAGTATCTCATCTGCCATCTTCCTTTTACCACTGCTCTCATGTTTTCCACCCCCGTTTCTCTCATCTCGAGGCCGATCTCATCGCACCACGGGAAGGAAACAGGATTTATGCTTCAAACCTGTTTCATTCCGTGGCCTGTTGCCAATATGAAGCCGTAGATCTACGTCGTTGTCTTTGCAAGGCCGTGGGACCGCTCGCTTCCATCGTCATCAGCTTCAAGGCGGGAGTAGCATTGCCACTTGGTAGGAAGAACATGTGAAGGTTTTACTATCGTGCTAACTGCCCATGCGAGGACTCGACCATCCGTCTCTTGCTCTGCTTTTGCGAAGACGATGAAGGGCTGGGTGCAATCGTTGACTTGTTTGACATGCTGGAACGTCCAGCACCGCTCTCGGTTGTCAAAGCTGCCCAAAGCTCGTTGGTCTCTTGGCCGCCTTTGCCCAACGGCCTCTACCTTATCTGCCACTAAGCCGTCATCCTGACCCTCGTGCCGTCGTAAAGACTTGAAGGGCCGAGTCGTGAGGAACTCGTCTCTAGTAGCAGAGCGAAGCCCAGGCAATTAGTGCAAATAAGCAAAGGTTTCAGCTTACATGGAAGCATGGAATCGAGCTGTCGAGGCAATGGCAGTCTTGAGCAGGTCATATGACTGTCCTGTGATCTCTTCTTCGAAGAATTGTACCAAATGCCTGGAGCTGTTATGGGCAGCTCCACGGACTAGAAATACGAGGACAGTTTAGGCCACTGAGGAACGGGGATAAGTCTCAGCTGAGTTACCTCAAGGCTTCCAGTGCCGCAAGAAGTATTGAAGGATAAGAGAAAAAGGTGAGAAGGATTGTAGGAGAAAGAGGCAGCCAGTGAGTAAGTGTTCCACAAGCACAACACGGGAGGCGTGAGCATCGGTTCATTCTAGTGCGTTTGTACATCAAATTACAGTCGGGTATCACAGCGCCAGGCCGACCTCAGCCACCCGTCTCGATCGTGGGGCCCTTCTCGTCCACCTTGGCGATCAGGTCCCAGCTCACGCGCAGGTTCTCCGCCGAGCTCAACCTGCTCGCGATGTCGGTCTCGTGCCTCTCCGCGACCAGCCTCCTCAGCGCCGTCGCCAGGAAGCCGGCCACCACGTCCACGGACCACTCCTCCGGGATCAGCTCAAGCACGTCCATGACGTCGAACCAGCCCCCGAAACGCTCCAGCAGGGCGCCCGTCTGCTCGACCCTGTCGCTGACGTCCTCGATGGCGAGGAACTCGCCCAGCAGCGCCCGGAACAGGCCCGCCTGCGTCTCCTCGCTGGGCAGGGACTCGCGCCGCCCGGACTGGGGGATGTAGATGCTCGCGCCGCCGTAGAGGCAGTACGACACCGCCGTGTCGAAGTCTCCCAGCCTGTGTACGAGTAGTCGGAGGGCCTCCTCGTGCTTCCGCTCCCGACCGTCGAGGATGATTGCTTCTGGGACCAGCAGCTGCTCCTCCGCCTTGTCGGCAGGGAGGGCCTTGCTGATCATCGACCCGATGGCCTTGAAATCGTACTCGTGTGACTCGCCGAGCAGCTGTAGTAGGCGTAAGCGGCTCTGCCAGACTTCATCGTCTGGAGGTGCATTGTCTTTCAGGAACTGCCTGTACGTTGGCTTTGGCGCCCTCAGCGCCCTATACGCTTCATATGTGGAGGCTATGGCCTCGCGGGCTTGGGGAGAAGACTGGAGCTCGCTGATGACGATGTCGAGGTAGTATGTGATAAGCTCGTTCACATACTTGGTGTGGCCCTTTCCAAACACCAGATGCTCAAGGTAATATTTCACAGCATCGGGTGCTTGCTCGCGCAGGATGTCGACGACGTGTGCTGGCTCAAACTTGGGGGCCCGGCCTTTGTCGTCTGCGAAGACCTGCACACCAAGCTTCGGGTTGCGGTTTGCAAGCCAAATGCCGAATTCTTGCACCAGAGGCTGACTGCTAATTTTGGAGAGATACTCGCGCACGCGCATCTCACCATCTCGGAACTCGCCGCCGTCGTCTTGCTCGCCTTCGATGATGCGCCGCCATGATGCCAGGACGTCGGCCGACATCTTGCGGCTTTGGTACAGTCGGCTCAGGACGAAGAGACGGTTGTACTGCTCGAGCAGGTCCACGGCTCGTTCGAAACAGTCAACGCCCTTGTCCACCAGCTCGTAAAGCTCTGATCGGACGCTACCATTCCTGCCCATGCCCTTTGGCGAGTCTTTGTCAAGCTCCAACAGAACGACCAACAGCGCAGCATCCACGGTTCTGAACACTTCACCCGCGTTTGCTGTGCTTGCCATGCCTTTCTTGCGATGGACGCCCCAAAGGTATGATTTGACAAATAGGAGTGTCGTTTGCCCCAGATTCTCAAAAGTCTGACCTTCTTGATTAAACTTCTCAGAGGCCATGTATTTCTCAACCGTTGCTTTAACACCCCCAAATATCCAGATTCCCTTCCTGGTTTCGACTATTTCATTTCGCAGACCTGGGATCAGGCCAAGAACCACTCTTGGATCTAAGCTTGAATCTAGGAGCACTTCTTCCATGGCTTTAAGCTCGGGTGGGAATGGTGTCTCCTTTGAGTGCAGGAAGCTCGTGAAGAGCAGCACGCTTGCCCTCTGCTTTATGTAGCTGAATGTCATGAACTCGAGTTCGGTTCTTGCATCTCTTCCTCTGATTGTTGCCAGAATGGAGAACAACTGACGGCGTTCCTCCGTCGCATGAGGTGCTTCATGCGCCTCCATAGCTGAGCATTCAATCTTGGCATCGAGTTGCAGAAGCAATGGATTCCTGACGGCCCACCATATATGATTGCCAGACCAAACCGCCAGTCGGGAGGTCGTCCTAGCAAATCGCTTGGCGAAATCTTGCTCTTCTTCATTCCTCATAGCTTCCCAGCCGTCGGGTAATGGAGATTCGTCGTCTCTTTCGAAAAGCTCCCTCTCTTTAGAAACCCTCTCCATTGAAAGGGCTGTCCGAGAATCCAAGCTTCTGAGCGACATTGCCGATGATTCAAGCTGCCCTGCAGAGAACGGCGAGAACTTCTTCTGGCAAAGCTTGTCCACAACTTCTGGAAGGTTGGACTGCTCGGTTCCCACCAGCGACTTGATACCAAGTGAAGGAGTCTTAACTTCATCTGGAGTTTTGGATGGCTCGGTTGGAGGAGCCTCCAGCCAATGCTTAGTAGGCACTTCCTCGCCAACATTCAAATCCCAGCGCTGTATTTCGAGGCCATTGTGAAGGCCATCCTGGAACTCCTTGGCCATCGACGCAAGAACATAACCCTCCTCTTCATCACCCATGGATGGCCTTGAAGAGGACAAATCCGCGACTCCTCCATCGACAACTATCTCCTTGGGATATCTGTCAAATTCCAGAGTGGGTCTCGTAGGGTCGCCGTCAAGATTCACAAAGATGCCAATGCCAGGATCATGAGGCCCAGTGCCCGTCACAAGAAGAAATTCTTCAGAGGTAGGCGATACTATGTGCGCCTTCAAAATCACCGGAGCGGCAGAAGGGCCCTTTGAAGCTTGGGCCGCCCCGCTGGGAGGACTGGGTAAGGATTTATCTGTCGAGGCCGGGCCCTGAGTGGATTGTTTGTCAGGGCTTCCTGATCGTTGCGGAGTGTCGGATTCTTGTTGATGATCGGAGTCATAACCTTCGCCAGAGTTGTTATTCTGCCTCTTAATGGCCTGGGACATGAAGTTCCCCAGGCTTGTACTCCGATTATGGCCATGGCCGTCATTGGTGCCTGAGCTTGAAGGTCTGTTTTGCGCCGAAGAGGCGCTGCGCAGGATACCAACCTCAGAATTTCCAGCGATATTCTGAGCCTGGCCCATATTCGGCTGCGAATCGTCGAGAGAAGATATGGCCATCAGGGGTATCTTCAGCTGGCGGGTTACATCCAAGAGAGCGTAATTCCTCGAATCGGCCACGCATGCTATCGAGTCTCTCCGAACCGATATCGTGCTCCCAGCAAAATCAATTTGCTTCGCCAATGTCAGCACACATGCAAGCTTCGTTTCAATCCCATGGCCTTGTCAAGTCTCACCTTGAACACTCTGGCATCCTCGCCCACCCGAACGACCTGGATCTTGCGGGCAAGCGACAGCAAGATGGTCTCCCCGAGGGGACGCCCGTCACCATGGCCATTATCATCGTTTTCCGTTATGTTAAGATCCAAACCTCCGATCCAGTAGCAGTTCTTGACCCGCACAGTCCCGAAGACGGGGCTGAGCTCCGGTAGGGAGTAGAATGTGACGGTGTTGTTGCACAGCACGCATGCCTTCTGGACCCTGGACAACAGGAGGATCTGCTGCACCCCAGGTTTAACATTGCCGGCAACTGAACTCTCGATGTATGTCGGGCGCAACCTCGAGGCGAGTATGAAGACTGGCTGGCTGGCTTTGTCGGCGGGATCAGGCGGGATCTGGACGAAGTGGAGGAGTTCCGAGGCAGAAGTGCCTATGTAGAGGTTGCCGCCTAGCAGGTAGCAGTCAGCATGGGCCCAATGGCGAGGCCGGAGTTACCGAGGGAAACCTTACCAAGAAATTCGACGAAGTTGATCTTGACATCGTCGTTGTCTCCGTCCTCGGATAGGGGCACGTCCTCCAGCAGCGTGCGCAATACGAAGGGCCCAGTCGCTGGTGGCCGCCGTGCGCCGGAGCTGGTATCTGCTGTGTCCTGGCTCGCTTGGCCGTCGAAACCCATTTCCAGGCCACTCATGTCATCGCAGACACTCTGTAACCATTATCAGCGCCGGTGACAACAGGCGTGGAGCTCTGCGGTCAAGGGTCGCGGTGCAATCGGTCGAGCTGATGGGTGTAATCCGAGGTGGGCTGGTAAGGCGAGCTACCGCTGTAACTGTGGTACGGCTGCCTGCCTCCAGAAGCTTGGCCGGCCTGCAGCTACCTGGAAAGAAGAGGGACCCCTGTGACGTTCCCCGGATCGGCCGCTTTGGCACGTAGTCTACATGCCTACCCAGGCTAACAGACGTGCTCCGTACTCCGAACAGACCAGAAATAACACATCACCCTGGACCTGCATTCAACAACGGTGCTCGAGCCCACATTGCGATCCCCGTGTGCTGTCATGAGCTCCAGCTCTCCAGCTGCTGACCTGCCCTCCGTGTATTTCATGACCGCAACACAGCAATAATGGCCGAGCCAACGAACGATCAAGCTCCCTTGGGGCCTGGAGCCGCCTCAGCTCTGGACACGACCAACAAGTTTCAGGCCGCTATCTCAGCATGGAGGAGTAGGTGTTGCTCACCACGCATTTCTAGACGCCAAACGTCGCGTAGCTGACTGTCTGATGCTCTAGATATCGACATGACCACCTTGGTCTCCGGCCTCGACAACACGGCGTCCGAGATTGTGACATACCAACGGGATTCAACTGTCCAGAGGAAGGACTTGGCCCAGAAGACCAAGGACTTCAGGAAATTGGACGATGCCACCAAGCTGTCCGAGATAAAGGGACTGTTGAAAGGTATTGGAATCACTGCGCCGCAATGCTCGGCCTGAACCTGACATGTTGGCAGCGTACCAAACTTTCATCGATCTGTTGACGAACCACTCCAAGTCGGTGAACTCTGCGTTTCTCCATGCCTACACCTCGCTCTCCGATGCACCGGATCCGTACCCTCTACTTGAAGCGGCCGTCGACTCGATGCTCGTCTCCGAGGAGACACTACCGAAAGTCACGGAAGAGAACCAGCGTCTGCAGGGCTCTGTCGCGGAGCTTACGTCGCAGCTAGAAGATACAGAGTCGAGGTTACAATCGGAACGAGAGGCTCGGAAACAGCTAGAGGACAATCTCGAAAGCAAGGTGAAGGAAGTGGAGTCGTCCTGGATCGCAGTGCTGGACGAGAAGAAGGACAATTGGGCAGCAAAGGAGAAGACCCTGGAAGACAAGGTTGAGAACCAGGAGCGCCTGCTCAATGAGGTCAAGGCCAGCTACGAGGTCAACCAACGCCTTGGGAAATCTGAAGATGACGATGAGGAGCCGAAGGGCCATGTCACGAGCGCCGAGCTTGAGATGGTCCATTCGGACCTGGAACGAACGAGCATGAGACTGGCAGAGGTCGAGGCGCGCAACGAACAAATGCGACTTGAACTTGCGCAGTCCAAGTCACAGGTACCTAGCCAACAAGCCACATCTCTGGAGGACGATCCGGGTTACATGCGCATGAGATCCGAGAACTCGTCTCTGATACGGAAACTGGATGCCTCGAGAGTAGAAAAGGAGTCCTTGAAGCAAGATCTGGATGCGAAGCTGCGCACACTCGAAAGGGAAGTGAGCTCGTTGAAGGAAGACCGGGACGCGTTGAAGGCGAAGGTGCAGAAATGGGGTGACTACGACGATATCAAGCAAGAACTAGAGGTGCTCAAGAGCATCGAATTTTCGACAGGCGATGATGATGAGACCAAGGATCTTATAGACGACCAGAACGGGGACACTGCGAAAGGCAAGGGAGATACCCTAGAGCAACTTCTATTGGCACGGAACAAGAAGCTGAGTGAGGAATTGACGATACTACGGGTGTCTCACCAGGACCTTCAGGGCAGACTATCAGACCTGTCAGAAGAAATGTCCCGGACCAACGCGGAGCTCGAGAAGTCTCAGAACCTGAACGAGAAGCTGGAGAACGACCTCGCCAACATCCAGTCGGAGCATGCCAATGCTTTCCCCTCAGGGGCGTCAGTGGCGGGCACATATGTGAGCAGATACGCGCCATCCATGGCACCGGGACGCAGGAGTGGAGGAGGCCGTACGTCACCCACATCCTCTATAATCAGCGGTTTCAACCCGCGGGACTCGGGCGGTGAGCCCATGGGCGGGGGATCAGGGATTCTCCCCATGATCACGGCACAAAGGGACCGCTTCAAGAAGCGTAACGCTCAGCTGGAACAAGAAGTCTCCGAATCCCACCGCAGCCTCTCCCAGCTTCGGCAGGAGATCGCAGCGCTCCAGAAGGACAATCTCAACCTCTACGAGAAGACACGCTACGTGTCGTCCTACAACCGCAACAGCAACAGCACCGCCGCGGTGACCTCATCCTCGTCGTACGCCAGTAACCCCAACCCCTCGACAGTGACCATCGGAGGGAGCGGCGGTGGCTCCGGTGGGATGGACCGGTACCGCGCAGCCTACGAGTCGAACATAAGCCCGTTCGCGGCGTTCCGCGGGAGGGAGTCGGCGCGGGCGTACAAGCGCATGAGCTTCCCGGAGAGGGTGGTGTACTCGGTGACCAGGATGGTGCTGGCGTCCAGGACGAGCAGGAACCTGTTCGCGGCGTACTGTGTCGCGCTGCACCTGTTGGTGTTCTTCTCGCTGTACTGGATGGGCTCAACGGATGTGGACCAGCAGGCCACCAACTTCGGGCAGACGGCCGCCGCCGCCGCCGTGGTCGCCGCCGGCGGGAGTGGCGGCGGGAGTGTTGCTGGGGCAGGGGGGACAGGGCATGGGAATTGGAAGGAGGGTGCTTTTGACGATAAGTCATGAAAAAGAAAGAAATCAGTTGCAAGAGAGAGATTACAAGAAATATCATCGGGGACACGGTCCAGGAGTGGGGATCCGCGGAAGAAGGGTTCGTCATGATTGTCCCGCGGCTCGGGATTCCGCGTCCTGGGGGGCACGTAGGAGTCGGCTGCATATTGAAAGTTGAAAGTGTGCACTCCAATTCATTTCGGCGTGGTGTTGATACGATGATATCCGGGGAACATGTACGTCAATGGTCTTCCGTAATGTTGGTGAGCTGGGAGGAAGCTGACATGATTGGATGACGAAGCAGTCGGGAGGTTTGCCGGAAGCGGGTTCCTCGGCAAACCGACCTTTGTGACTCACTCGAAGAAAAAATTCTGCTTCTGAACCCCCATACTTAGATGCCCAATAATCGAGGATTACCACAGCTACATAGCTCAGGGGAAGAGTGAGTCAACTGCAATCTCTAAAATTGCCTGTAACATCGCACTAACAACCATAAAGGCGCCGGGCTCATAACCCGGAGGTCGCTGGATCGAAACCAGTTGTAGCTACAACACAACTTTTTTTGCTTTCCTGATTTTAGTTTTCTGCCTTCCATTTTTAATTCTACACCTGCTTTGGGATCAACTTGTCCTTGTGCTACCGTTGTCGTCTAGAGGGATATGCTTATAACTGCCTTGTTTACTCAGGTTCTTCACCTGGTGCCATTGTGGTGGTCCTTACTCTCCCACTGCTTGTGATAGGTTCAAGGCAGTGAAAGTATCATCGCTTTTTTTGGTGCCATATAAATAATGGGAGCATTTGATCATGGCGACATCTCTATCGAAACACCCCTTTAAGTGTCTGAGCAGGCATGTTTGTCTGGTCAAATAAACGCAACAGCTGATCTGTGATGTCAAGCAACTTGACAAGCAAGAGTTGTCACGAGAGGGGATACAGAGACAAGGCAGCCGTCCTCGATACATCAATTCATAACAAGACGGCGCTACCTTCTATGTAAGGAAGAGGTCTAGCAGAAATTGCAGGCAAGGGGTTTTATGCCTGAGGGTGGTGGGGCCCAGAGCCTCGGTGAATGCCAGCGGTCAATGAGGCCCAATCACACACACACTCACAAGAGTTGTGCTGGACAGATCTATTAATATGACCTGAGTTGCTCTGCCCCTGGAAATTTCCTGGCATGATATAACTTGCAGTTCTCAAGAATGCTGTTGTCGAAGTGTCTTCAAGATGCCTCTAGTGTTCTGAAATGTCTTTTCCCTCCCCAAAGGTCAGCATCCTCCACTTTGAGACATTCATGCGTACGTCTACTCTTCTGATGTCCACTTACAGGAGGCTATCGATTACCTAGATGCTTAAGATGATTTCTTTCAATGCCCAGTAGCTATAAAATTTACAAGAATCAAGAACTCGTGCCCATTTTTTCCTCCTCATATTGTAAGGCTGTGGACCAGTTGAATCCGAGTAGGTTCGCCATCATTGCAACACAGCTTTACTCAAACGCCAACTCGTGAACAAGTAAGGGAAAGAAGCATAAGCTGTCCGGGCAACCTGACCTTGAAAGTTGGCAGTTTATGGACTACTTTGCAGATGAACTTGGCCCAATCTCATAAAACCCCACTGCAGACACCTTTGTTGGTGGCATCAGAAGCTGGGCGCTGATGACGCTGCTGAGAAATTGGTGGATATTCCATGCTTCTGAAACTTCTTTGTGATTCACATACCTCAAGTCTTTAGGGCATCGCCATGACCTTTGGCGGCATCAAACCATGTTTTCTAAATGGTGTATATAAGAATCTCTTATCTACAGGTAACTAAAGTGCTTGTATCTATGCTTGATGAATCAAAAAAGTCAACGACAGAGTGATTTTGAAGCCTGAGTGACCAAATAGGTAGGACTATAATTCCCATGAGCATGTACACACATACCTAAACGCTATTAGTAGTCATTCAAAAATCAAAACGCATTGCTCTCTTATCGGTTCACTGATGTATGCCTTCAACCGTTTCAGCATGTACATATTTTCCTGACCTATGGTTCAAGACATTCAACAGGTGCAAAAGCTGGAGGCAATAGTCAACCAGGCATGGTTGTAGGCTGTAACTCAGTGTCTAATCTATGCTAACTACGAGTGATCTAAATGGAAGTAGCTCACCTGGGACAGGGCAAGTAACAGGCGGAAAATGATGAAATAAGATGCATTCCTACTTGGGTAAACCTCTGCACTTTGAAAAAAAATCGTGTTCGTTCTGGGAGTGGTTGAGATTGAAAGTGAAGGACTCATTTCTTCATAACCTGATGCTTTACAGTCACCTGCAGGCTTCGGCAGTCCTAAATTGTGACTCCTATCCTGCGAGACCAGGTAGGGATGACCAAATGCTGAATGCAACGGTCGAGAGAAAAAGTGCAGAACGGACTAAAGTAAAGCTTGCATTGCCTAATTACATGTCCATAGTGGATGAGCCAGGACCGTATCGTAGTTACTCATATTCAACTCACTCTTGGTATTGTCAGGGACTATGGCTCTCCCTCAGCCACCCTGAGTGCTGATATAGATATGTTTGTTGACCAACACGGAATGAAAAGAACATAATTTGGTATGGTACTTATATTGATCGTACTCTTCAATTCTCTGCGCGCCCCGAGTTGACCATCCCCCTTCATTGATCATTCACGAACATGGAACGAACGTGAAGGAGCAGAAGAAGTGAGATGAGATAACCATGGGGAGGCTCGGATCGAGCATTGGAACATTTCACCGGGAAACTAGATGATGTTGCTCCAAGACATGTCCATGGGTCTATGCATGATGCAGTGAAGCTGTAGACACGAAAAGGAAATCGCCGCCGCCCTCACCGCATGTAATTTCGGCATGGATTGTCTCTAGGTCGTTCACGAGTTCAACATCCCAGACGGCACTGACAAATATCTACGGAAAGCTGTTTGAGCAGGGTTTCGTGGGGATCAAGAATCATGTTGACTCCTGTAGGCCACGACTGAATGCCTCCGGCCACGAAATCTCCGGGACACCTGACCCGGTCAAATTCATCAACAGCTTCCAAGGCTACCCAATCACCAAACTGGTCGGCACCTCCGCATAGCGCGATGATGCTATTCGGAGAGCGCTGTCTTGAAATAGATATGCAATATGAGCCTTGTTATTACGCATGGTTCTCTCAGCTGTCAACTCACAGCTGTCAGACCCTTGAGGTCTCTCGGCGCCGCTATATCTGAGACGGCTCAGCCTTACCAAACAGGTGCCAACCGCTGTACGTCACCCGGCGCCTGAGTCGGGCAACCCAGAAAGAGATGTTTCAAGCAAAGAAGCATCGTACGTGCCTTACCCACATGCCGTCACGATGGATCCGGGGTCGGCAGGCAAACCCACCGTCGATGGCCAGCACCAGCCGGCTACTTTATCTGTGGCGAGTGAGAACTACGCATCCCACCCGGCAGGGCACGTGCGAGCCGATGAGAAGTCATTAGCATATCGCACCAGCCGGGTATAAAATTATGTTGCAGGCCAGCGACCCCACACGCGCGGCCGATGGCGCAATGTCGAGCTGAGCATTTGTGGATGAGCCCATCGCAATTGGGACCGGCTGCGGTGCTGATCCTTCATTTGGTGCGACGTCGCGAGGGGGGTCCCCTCACTCTTAAATGAATAGCCTGTCGCCTGTTATCCCGTCTGCCTGTCCCCCGCGACTCGGATCTGTGGCGCGTCGCGGGGGGCCAAAGCCACTGTGTCGAGTCAGTCTGGGCGAGCACCAGTCATCGACAACACGTGGGGTCCTCTGCGGGAGCAAGGCAGGGACGGGGCCAAGATTCTGTGCAGGAACGAACGCCTGTAGAGGGATGGTCGTGGTTGTGGCCGGCGAGGCTGAACGTTCCGCCTTGTGCGGAGCTGGGAGGGGACACGCCGGCCTGGTGGTGGTGGTGATGAAGATGCTCGCTCGACTCAACCGAAAGCAGCGCCGGACGCCCGTGATAACTCGTCAGCCCGTCGATCGGCACCACACACGTGTGGCGGGCGATGCAGGTGAAGATGAAGAGCGGCATGTCAGGTGCTCAGGTGCTCTGGCAGGAACAGGGGCCCACGCTGGTCGACGATGATGATCTCTCTGTTCGCGTTCCCCCTTGCCTCCCATCAGAAAGGGCCCCACGGCCTCCCTCGCCCCAGGCGACCGACCGTTTTGCGAGACCGTATCGTAGCTCGGCTCTGCGCATCCCGGTCTAAAATCAATCAGTTCCAGTACCATGCAAAAACCTCCGAACTGCAGGCTGCAGCAAAAAACGAGTCAGTCTGGCGATCCCGAAGATGGGACCCACCGCCCCATCAAACTTCATCGTGGTCGGCTGTCCCCGGCGGTTTGCAAGGGGGCGGTGGGTTTGGACGATCCCCATGGGACCCCCAAAAGCGGAAAAAAAGTCTTGACCCTGTGGCTTGTGAGGGCGAGTGACTTGGAGGGGTGTTCAGAACTCACAAGGGAGGTTAATCCCCGAGGAGGAGGTGTGCCATAGTATGGTTTCAAATAAGAGGTAGTCATTTGCCTTCGCAAGACGTTATTCCGACTTGAGCTTATCGAAGCCACCAGTGGCTTGTCGTATTTGGTAAATACAGGGAGTTCCTCGCGTTGGTCGAGATTTGTGTGAGGTAGTTCGTTCGACTATCGAGTTACGCGCTATTAAGCTTCCGGATCCTCACAAGCTGTACGGCAAGGTCCACACCACCACCATAAATAACCAGGTACGGGGTCGACTGGATGTTGTTGTCACCGCTCTTTGCGCGGGAGTCGCGTAGAAGGAGAAAAAAAATTCTGCGTCCATGCGTGTCTGGACACGGTATCTTGATACGCGATGACTGGGCAACGAATCTCTGAGTCGATCAACCCACCACTTCAGCCAACCCACCACTTCAGCCAACCCACAGCGCTCCACACAGGCGCCCCGTAGAAGCACTACACCGTATTGGTCAGTCACCCTGGCTTAGACTAATCGAGCTTAGCGTTGCAAAACCTGCCGGAGAACAGTCAGTCAGCCACGCACCATAGCCATGGAACAGAGGAATATAGACCCAATTCCGGATCAATTCCTCAACGACCAAGGCGTCTTAACAGACGCCCGGCTAGCTCAATCGGTAGAGCGTGAGACTCTTAGAAAGAACCTCACGATTCTGACAAGAGATACATCTCAAGGTTGTGGGTTCGACCCCCACGTCGGGCTCAATTCCCGTCCATGTTCCTTTTTGTGATTTTTGTTAGTCCTCAGGTACCAGAGATCGGATTTCGTGGCGCTCGGAATCCCGTTCCAGTCGATAATCGCCTTATATTTTGTTCCTTTTTGCTTCTTTGTGTTGCATTGGACTCGATCTTGCTCGGGTGACACCCTCGCGGCCTCAATTGCCCGACAACGCATTGTCCGGCACACCCGGGGGAACGCTGGGGCTGGCCGGTAGGGACCGATTGGGCCGACTGTGTTACGGATGCCGTAACGTCTCCTGAACAGGGTTCGGAGCCAGAGCACCCAGTTGATGCCCGAGGCGAGAGTTGCTCTCGGGTGCTTCGGCATCGTGTTTTTGCTCACGGGGTTTGTTGGTCTGTTACTCATGGTTGCATGTCGGCAGCGACTCTGCGCCGTCGGTTGCCCGCTCCGACGAGGTTGATATTCCACGCGATGGCTCATGACCTGCGCAAGGTTGTGCCTTAGCGGAAAGCATCAGCATCGGGCGTCAGATTCTTAGCAATCGGCCGCCGGCACCATCTGGCCTGTCTTGCATTACCTTGCATCGGGACCGAAGGCGAGGCGCCAATGGTAGGCACTCGCCGTGGAAAATGCTAATGCGAAGCATTGGTGCGATTTATGCAGCTGAAATCGCAGCGCGCCAAATTCTTAGTAGTTCGCATGAGGTGGCGCTAGGGCTGGCGATGATTTAACCCAAGAAGCTGGCCGGAGTCATTGCTAGTGGGCGTCCACAACCACAGCCATATCCACATCCCACGTCTGAGATGATGCTGTGCATAAGACAAGTGCGCCCTGTGATGACATGCAGTTTATCGCGGCGCCGCCGCCTAGATCTCATGGCCGTGGCGATCTGCCCGCAAGTAAGGCTGATTACGGGGTTCTCGCGCTGCCGAGCAGCGTCTGGCGTTTTGTGCACCAAGCAGAGCGTGGACGTTGTTCGGCGTGGGCTCTCCGCTTATTGTGGTACCCGTCGGCCGATGGCTTGCGTGACAGGCAGCACTGTGTGTTGCGACGGTATGACTCGGAATTCCCCAACTCAAAAGATTTGTGCACCTGATGATCGAATGGTACCGGGAATTCTTACATTTCCCTAACCATGCTCGCTCGCTGGCTTTCTGGCATCACGACGGGGTCGTTGAAAGGGCAGCTGATGATGGCTGCCGATGATAAGGGCCCAGGGCATGCCATGGCAGAGTGGGCTTGCGAAGCTTGGGAGATAGTCCAAATATAGAATTAAGCTTAGCCTCCTTCGCCCGTCCCGCCCGGGCTGCACCTGCGGAAGCATGTGTACGTACCTCAAAGACTGCGCCAGTCGTGCCGCGCTTGCTCTTCCCCAGCCACCTGCGGCTGGTGCGTGTGTGGCAGATGCCAGGCGTGCGCTGGCGGTGGCAGGCACGAGTCGCGCGTTGGACCCATGCCGCATAGTGGCATTTGGACAGGGATGGGAGCTTGGGCCAAGCAGAACGATGACGACATGGTCGGGATGTGGACCATTCCTCGTCGAGATCTTGATGGCTTCAAGCTTGTTATCAGCACGCCTTGCTCAAGAGCCGGGTTCGGCATCTACACGATGATGTATTCCTCCGCCAGCACAACCATATGCCAGTCCAAGCAGGGCGGGAGTCTGCATCATCACACCATGCCGTCGACGTGGCCCGACGAGGCCAACAAAGCCGAGGCTGCAAGAGCCCGAGCCAGAGTCAGGAATCAGGGTTGCTATCGCTTGATGACCACAGCCATGGCCGATTCGCTTAGCTGACTACTGCAGGATGACGGCGGCAGCTCGCAATTGCCTTTCAGGCCGTCCCCCAAGGACGCTGCAACCACCGCAGAACTCTAAGTGAGATGGTAGTAAACCTTGATTGATCACTCCAAGCAATCGAATCCCCGCCGGGCGCCGGGGCGCCTGTGTTTCCCCAGGGCAGCAAAACGGTCGTCTAGCTGGGCCGGGTTGGCTGGCGCCATTCGCCAGGGCAACAAATCTCTCCGTTTCGCGATGCACGGGGCAAGGCTGAGCCCGCATCTCCATACTGCCCTGCGGACCAAGACCGCGCATGGTGCTGCGTAGAGTTTTGGCCCGGCCTGGCTGCGCGCGCATGTGCGCGTACCATGGGTCCTCGACAGCCGCAGACGTCTACCAGAGATGTGATCCCGGCTGTGAGGGCTGGTGGCTGGAGAGAAACTACGCGCACACACTATGCACACAGCAGCCTTCCGTCTGTAGTTCAGAGGCTGTTTGAGAAGTGTTTTTGACAGGTTTGATTATGCACAACCTCGAACCGAGCCGTCGTCCTGAAGCGGAATGGGGAGGTCCGTGTGCGGTGGGAACTGTCAGAGATCCGCCCTTTCCAGCGGGAGAATGTCTCACCCCTCTGATTGGCTGGCTGCGAAGAGACCCCTGCCGGTCACATTCCACAGCACGCACAATACCGAGCAGGGATCACTGGCCGCCAAAATCTGGGGCATCGAATGTTCTTTCTGGGAACGCGGCGCGGTGGAGCCCTTAGAAAAGGGGCCACGCCAGATGTGGTCATTGCCCGAACGTCGCCCAAGACGGAGATCTATCGGATAGAGATGACGGTGATAATGATGGACAGGAGTAGCGGCCCCCGCTAAAGGTCTGCTCAAATCTGACAGCCGATATTGATTTCTCGCATATCGACAGATTTCGCGCCATTGGATTTGGCGGGTGACCATGGATGATTTCGGGACGATTCGGGGCGTTGATTCGTGGGTGGAGCGAGGGCATTCAGACACGGGCGGGAAAGGACACGACCTGACGGGGCGCGGTTCACCTGGCTGCTCGCTGCGGTGCGGTGAGGGAGGCATCCCACCATCCCACCATCCCACCATCCCACACTCTCTGCAGCTGCAGGTTGTGATGGACCTGTCCGTGAATAGGGGAGAGCATGTCAGCGTGCACTCTGACTGGCTCATGCATGAGTGCTTCAGCCTCTACTGCAACCACTTGGAGGTGCCGCCAGCCCCTGGCAACCGGTCCTAGTCGCGGCCACACTACCCATCCACCACGGTTTGGAGGGAGGAAGGCCTGGACCCCACCGTCACTCGCTTGCACTCGCTCACAAGGCACCCACTTGATCATATAAGCTGATGTTGAAGCCAGCCCTGGACGCTGAGTATGAGAAATCAAAAGGCTGAGTAGGACCGGTGCGATGGTAACCTAAGATCAGCTTTGAAGAGCTCAACTCGGGAAGCGGCCGTTCCGCTGCGCAATAGCTGGGCGGCAACTGCGGCAAGCCGCGTAAAATAGCATGGGTTTTTGGGCCAGCGGCTCCAGGGAGGATGGTAATCTGCATCTGTGTGAGCACTGATCACCAGCTCATTTCGATTTGGTGTGGCGCCGCTGTTTTTTTTCTGGGCCGACTCGGTTCTTTGCCGAAAGTCGATTGAGATTCGACTTTTTTGATGACTGAGTCCGAGGGCGACATCGTGTATATTCTGTCTGACATTCGCAATCCCGTATTCTTTACAATAGGACAGTCCGTGGAATCCTGCATCCGCCAGTGCACCGGCAGCATAGCATTGGCAGGAACACGCAAGCAAGCAACCTGCAGGTCTAGGCTCCAGGTGACAGGGGCGACACCGTTGAATGCGTTCCGTTTTCTACCAGAGTGCGCGGGCTGGCGCCTTCGCTGCATGCGCTGCGCAACTGGCGCCGTTGGATGGTCTTCCGAACCCCAGATTCGGCGTGGTCGGCCGCGTTTTTTCGCAAGCAAGCAAGCCACCAAGCACTGCCAGTCGAGCATCTGCCCATCTAAGATATGGAGGAGGGGCCAAGCGAGCTGCGACGAACCTGTCCAATTTCGCTCGCGCAGAGAGGACCCACTGCAGATGGCTCTTTTCGGAATTCTCAATGTCTGTCGCCATAGTCCTGTACTTGATGCGATGCTCACAAAACTGCCGGGCAAAGGTGGCGAACAAAAACATCATGCTCTGGCAAGTGGAATAAGTGCTACCACAGTAGAGATCTGGTTGCCCACTGAACCCCCGGTTGGCCCGTGTCGAATGCCGGCCAGCCAGCTCAGCCAGTCACTGGTAGCGAGGGCGACGGGCCTGGATAGCTGGATGGTGGGCGAACTGGTTGGGCAGCGCCGTGTGGCCAATCAAGAGGCTATACGCATCCCCAAGGTCTCCGGGGTGCTGAGGACCCTGCCAATCGATTCCAGAGATGGGAGGAAGAGCCACAGCGACCTGACAGCCAGAGTTGCACACATCTCTGGTCTCCTGTGCCACCCCTGGCCGGATCAGCGGCTGGGGGTCATTCATGGGTGGTGATGGGCTGGAAAGAGAAAACGGTGGTCCGCTTTGGAGGAAACGCTCCAATGCTTTGGTGGTGGCCCCCGATAAGAGACAGGATGACGAAAGGCCAGCCACCCACACTGCCAGGTCTGGGCATCCAAGGATGTTCGCAATGCATCGGATCTCTTCGCTTCGACGGGCAGCCGGGGCAGGCCGGGGCGGTAAACAGAAGCTGTCACGGACGAGTGACATGCTGCAAGCTGCAAGCAGGTTGATGATGCTATGACGACGCCGGCGAGGCCGCTCTTGTTTCTTGATTTGTTTCGCGAGCGCTCTGTGCTCACCAGATGGACACCAGTTGACCGGGCCTGACCTGGCTTGAGTCGACCTGACAATCAATCGACAATCAATCGATTCAGTCCATCGGCGGCGGTGGGCCTCTTGTCCCACCGGCCGGTCTGACCAGAAAGAAAAGGTGGAAGATTGTTAAGCACCCCTCCGAAAATGCCAATGGTAAAAGTCCCCACGTTGAAGATAGGCCGTGTCGTCGTATCCGCCGAGCAAATCATCCTCTGGTGGCCTTGTTCTACCTGAAACACCGTTTGGCTCGCTGCCTCTAGGCGACCGCAAGCGATCAATCAGCCTGCCCGTCGTGCCGAGACAGGATCTGCCGTGCCAGGACCACGGTGACCTCGGCCAGGTGAGAGCTCGACGCCGAGTTGTAGCCCCTTCCTCGACCGGAGCCGTTTCTTGTGCGTCGACTCGACACAACACGTGTTGCCCATCCTGGGCGCAGATCGATACACACTGAGCCTGTGAAACTGTGAATCACGCCCAGCGCCAGAATGACTGCGGTGCAGCTTGTTATCCCTTGGTGGCGCACACAGAGGACTTGAAACCTGCATGCATCGACGAGACAGGCAGACACACACACAGGCTCCAGGCCCAGAGTGGGTGCAGGATTTGTGTGGCCTGCGCGCGCGGTGTACTTGAAGTAGTTGGTTTACCCAGAATACCGTACGGGCCAGACTGGCTTGCTGAGTTGGTGGCTAGGGCAGGCGGATACGGACACGGTCACAGGCGCAGAGAGGCAGAGACACACACCATTCCCGGGCGAGGCGTGTAAGTCACCGTTTCCGTCGTGCATGGCCCCGTTCCATATTATGAGGGCAATTAAGGAAGGGGACCGTGGTGCGTGGCTAGCAGGGACAAGGGCCTGCACTCCAGCCCCCCTGCCCCCAGCGCGTCCCCACCTCGACCTCAGGGGACCACCGACATGGGCCTTGCTGGGTATCTCCAGTTTCAGGGATATGCCCGCTTCCCTTCTCGTTTCCAGCGCCTGCTCTGGCTGCTCCTGCTCTCCGGGTGTGTGGGTGAGCGAGTGAGTGTGTGTGTGCCAGACAGGACCGGCCAACTCATTAAAACATCCTCTCTCCCATATCTCGGAACATTCTGCCTCCAGGGGCCCCTTCATATCCCTCCCAAATTCAAAGCAGCTGTCCAAGAGACAAGAGTCCCCACAGGTGGCATACAAGAACAGCCGCTCACCCCATAACGTCGCAGCCGCTGGACGCACGCCTGCTTTTTACCGAAAAGACATTGTCTCTCATATACTCCCTTGTCCGCAATACAGATTAAACCTGTCGACCCTGGCCCCTCCCCAGAAAGAAACAAACCTCACCGTCTTCTCCACCGACATGTCCCCGGTGGAGCACGACTACCCACCTAGGGAGGTGCACCGGCCCAATACTGATCGCCACGCGGCCGAGCATTCATATATCCAACCTCTGCCCAGCGCGCCCGCCGGCCGAGTCCATATTTACACAACCAACACTCCTTCCCACAGCCGTGCCTCTTCCGATTCTGTTCACTCACACACCTACGCCGCAATGGACGACCAGGTCATGATACCAACAAAGCCCAGCCAACACGGTGGCCCCCAGCCAGAGGATCAAGCCCCTGTTCTCCCCCAGAAGAGCGCCCTCCGAGCATCGCGGCTACTGGACAACCTGGTTGGCCTGAAGTTGACAATGCCAGACCCGCCCAGCTTCACGCAGACACCCCACGACGAGTACATGTCCTCGGAGGAGGACGCCTCCTCGACGGCTGGTGACTTCTCAGACTTCGAGTACGACTCAAGTAGCGACGATGTCTGCCCTTCGCCTGCGAAAGACAGGAGGAGCCACGAGGTCACGGCTAGGGTGGTGTCAGTCATCTTCTCAGGGAAGCCGTCTGTCGTGGATGTGCCACAAAACCGACGATCGATCTCGCCCACCTCGTTCGAGACGCGGCAGAGCATCATGGACCTCGCCTCGCAATCGCTCGCCCAGGAGGATTCTGAGGTCAAGAGGCGGCGGATGTCTGTCACAAGCACATCTTCCGACTCGGTCTCCACCAAACCAGTACGGGCTGCCCACCCCCCTCGAAGCAGTAGCATGCAGCCCCCAGCCACCCACAACACAATCAAGAAGACGAAACCGGCCTTCCTACAGATCGACCCTTACGCCAATGGCAGCGTGTACTCGCTAGACGTGCTCCAGGAGCCCAAAGAGGCGGAGCAGGAGGACGACCGCCCAAAGACCCCCAGGACGCCTACCAAGATGTTCAAGGGCGTGGCCAGGACATTGAGCCTGATGAAGAGGCGAAGCACCCCAAGGATGAACCAAGCATTCCTGTCGTCAACCTCCCAAGAACATATGCCCTTGTCCACATCGCCGTCGAAGCGCAGCATCCTGGGCGAGCCGTTGTGCGAAGCACCACAGGAGATGGGCCAGGAGGCGATCGAGGAGACTTCCGAGTTCGCTGTGCCGCCCCCACCGCAGAGGCCACCGCCCCAACCCATCTCGACCGCGGTCACGTATGACGAGATAGTCCGCGTCGCCAAGAGGAACGAGAGGATTGAGAGGAACGAGAAGTTGCTGTCTGTCGCACGGACACCAACGAGCGACCTCGCTGAGTCGCCCATCTCGCCAATGTCTCCCTTGTCCGCAACCAGCACCAACACTACCGCCACCACCGGCAAGAGAATGTCAAGTTTCAATGCCGCACGGAGGAGAATGAGCATCAAGCTCACCGGAAAACTACAAATATGAGGCCCAACCACGCCTGATAATCTGAAGAAGGTCGGGTGGATTTGTTGAATTTGTTTTGTCACTGGCGTTCCGAGCACAACAAAGGCTCATGGGTTCAGCGTTTTTGAGAATTGGCGGGGATTTTTGTTTTTTATTGCAACAAAACATGCATTGGCATAACGGCGTCGGACATTCATTCATTATGTCCTCAACAACACCAGCAGTCGTTCTCGTCTGTCTGAAGGAATAGGCGACAGCCTCGGAAAAGGAGGCGGAAGTCGTCCCGCCCTGTCCGCCCAGGGCTGGAGGGGGAAGAGAGGCGCGGCAGGAAGATTTAATGGGGGTTGCTGCAGCCTGTGGCTGCTGAGGTCATCAGCAGTACCTCACGAAGCTATGATACCAAACTGCTTGAATCGAACACCAGGGAGAAATCTCTCCTGCAAAACACTTTGCATTCTGTCTATCCAACCTGCTCTCTAGTGACCAATCTTCGCGGTGAGGATGAGTGCGTCTGCGTGTAAGCACAAACCTGCGGTTAGCCGTGATCCGACCAGTTCGCAATAAAAACTCAAATCCCTTGACTACCTAGGTACCCAAGTGATCGCTCAAACTCCATCATAGCGTGCAGCGAACATCAGACATGAGCCATTCCTTATCTCTGTCCATCTCCCGGTCACCAGCTGTCAGCCTGTACGTATGCATGCATCTCTATCTGTATGCCTATCACGCGGACATGCCATATCTCCGTGCCCTCTATGCCCGCCCACTCTGCCTCTCCCAAAAATCCATCCATCCGTCCTACCCTACAGTCTGAGCCCCCATGTGCAACCTGGCTAGCAAACCTAATTGACCTTCAGCTTCACAAGCACGCCCGGCAGTCAGTGTCACGGCACAGGCATTCGTCCCAAACCTCCTCGCCGAGGTGCCAACCACTCACAGCCCACAGATTCCAGAACCTTTTCCGATGCGCCACGCGGGTCCCCTTTGACGGATTGTTTCGAGCAGAAACGACAAGGGGGTGGGAAAAAGGAATAAGCCCACGAGCTAACCTTGTTGTAGCCTGCCCGGGCGGGCGAGCCCACCTCCTGTTCCTCCTCCTCCCCCTGTGCTAGCTGCATAGGCATGTAGCTAGCTGGCGAATCAACCTCACCTCTTCCCAAAGCTCCATCCCCACCCCGCATCACGGACGACCGGGCTTGTTCATGCGAGCCATTGCCGTCGCGGAGGGAGAGGGAAAGGGAAAGAACGGACGGACCACCATCTGTGCGCAACATGTCGGCCTATTCGACCACACACTGGGGACAAGGGCGCCCAGGCCAAAGGGTTGGAAGAGGCCTCGCAAAGGTCCGCACCACCCCTTAAACCCCTGCCCGGATAGGTGGCTAGCTCCTGTGGTCAGTCTTTGCGACCCCCTTCCGTTCCTTCTGGAACAAGCTTGCAGAGGAAGAGGCGCCAAGGGAAAGTCTGAGGGTCCTCTTCGCCTAACGGTAGGAGCTGCTCCAGGTGGTTCTACCACGGCATTGTCCTAGCTGGGAGGGCGACGATGATGCCCCTTCTTCCCTTCATCCCTGCACGTACAAGCGTCCACCCCGTTTTGGGTGTAAGCAGCTGCCGTTGCACCATAGAGATAGTGACCGAAGCGTTGGCGGATCTCGGTGTGCTGTATCTGCATTGGTGACCCTTTTGGTTTGCCCTTGCGTGGTGGGCTTGACGACTACGGAAGACTTCAAAGACACCCATCCGTCTCCTAGATGTCGTCAGACCACACATATGCTACGCATGTATGGACAGAAAGATGGGATCTGTCTGCAAGGCGTCGGCGCCCCACCACGAATACGTGACCGAGGGCCCCCTCAGCATTCGCAGCACCGACAAGCCTATCAGGCTCACTCGTTGCCCCTTGCCTGCCCGCCAGAGAACATTCTTCCGTCCAGGTTCGAAGGGGGGGAACAGACCCTTCCGAGCGCAAAACGGTGGAAGAATCGAAGCCGGGTGGGCCCCGGCTCGATTGGGTTCTCTGCATCAGGTATCTGGCGATCATCTCGGGGCCACGCCGAGCACGGGAAAGAGAAAAAAGAGGTTCCAACTGTCTATCCATCCAGCCATCCAGGGCAGATCGAAGGTTCTCAGGCCGATCAAGCATGCAGGCAAGCAAGCGAGCACGCTGGGCCTGGGGCATTACAGCACACGGCACACGTGGGCCGGGGAGGAGGGAGCTGGCATTCTGAAACTTAAAGTGAAAGACCCCGGCCTGCCGGCATTTGCGGTCCTCGCTGCCCAGATTGTGACAAGTGCTGGTTGGGCAGACGTGATTCGCCTCTTGTCTATCAAGATTTCCGTCCGATGATGTAGCTCCAATGTGTGTGATTGTTTCCTCCCGGCGTGGTCTGGTGACTTGTTAGATGTGCGTCCTTGGCCCTTACTTTGGTTGATATGTTGCCCCCGGGTGCCGGGGTCCTGGTGCCTTTCCCTCGAGGGCGGGACGAGGATCTTGTCATGGCAGAATGATTTTCGACGGAGGGCGTAGAAAACCACACTACCTAGTACGTACATGTCAAGGCAGGCCTGGTTCCTCCCCAAGGCCGCGGCGCCTTCGACACACGGGGCCCAAGCTTTGAAAAGGCCGTGCAGGTCCCGAAACCACGCAGGCGGGAGCGGTGAAACGCCGGCCGGCGCCCGGAACCTGAGGCCCAACGACGGCGTCAGAGGGAGCATTATCACAAGGCAGTAAGTAATAGCAGCCTAGTGATAAGGCTGTCAAGTTTGTTGGCGTTGATGGTTTTGTGACGCCCCCTGCAGAAAAGATGCGGTGAGTCAGCAGCAAGCCGTAACGGACCAAGACGACTTCTGGAACGAAACAAGTTTCCGCCGCCTCCCTCCGTCTCGAGTGCCCCATGGGTTGGGCAGGGTCGCCAGACTATGGGAGCCTGGTCGTGCGGTTGGGCAAAGACAACCCAAGAGATCGATTTGCACACAAACCGTTTGATATCCGAAGCACCGTTTTCCGTCTTCCGTCTCCCGTATACCACCGCACATATCGACCGCACATCCCGGCGCCGTCGTGGGGCCCAAGAGTCAGGGTGCGCGCCGGCTCCGCGAACCACCGGAGATATTGTCTCCACAAGCACCGGAGGCCACACACGCAAGTATCCAGAATGATGACGAACCGCCACACACACGCGTGCTTACCACCGAGGTAGGCAATGTATTAGAGTTCTTCCCTGCGAGATTGGCCACTCAACCACAGACATGATCATCTCCAAATCTCCATCACCAGCGCGACCACGAGCCCTACAGGGAAACCTCAAGGTGCCATCGCCACGTCGCGCCGTTGGGGGCCAGGTACGATGCGCCCGATGGCACGACAGGGAAATGAGCAACCAAAGACGGTCGTGTCGTCGGGTAGGATATCCTGGATCTTCTAGAAGCGTTCGACAACAATAAAATTTGGCCAGATTAGATTACCAGATCAATCAACCAACCAAGTCTACTGCGGTAGCAGCAGCTACTACAGTACGTTTCCTCCCTTCCCCCCTGAGCCGAGCTACCATTCCGATCGACTGGGTAGCGGCCGGATTCCGTAAGCTCCCCATTCTCGTCCTCGTCTCGGTGAAACGCCAAGGCCAAGCCGAGCTTCCGCATTCGGGCTGGTGCTCCGTCGGGCTGGCGGTTTTTTGCAGACGGGGCGCACAGGTGACAGCAGAGATTATGTGCATGGCCGGGCCAGCAGGGCGGCGAGTCTGGTAATGCGACACCTCATCTAGGTACGATTGATTGAGGCTCCTTGGATCTAGAAATTAAAAACCCACTAATTAGATGGCGTGGTTACTTGTGTTCTGGTGCAAGTGGCCAGCATCGTGCCCGGCATCTGGACAAACCCCGTGATGGATATGCGCCATGGGGGAAACACTCCCCACCTCTGCAGACCGACACATTGATTCGATACAAGGGAGGAGAAATTACACTGGCATCGAGCCCATCGCACTGCAGCGAAAAATGCCGCCTGGCTGCCCCCAAACCGTCAAAGTGAGGTTCGAGGCGCGGCATATACTGCTCCGAGGCCGACATGAGTGAGCAGCAGCAGCCTTGAGGCGGATGTATTGGGTGGATGAATGCTGCCACCACCATCCGGGCCTCGCAATCCCCCGAGGTGCTGGCTGACTGAGCGTTGACAACGCAACACAGTCAAGTATCAAGGCCCAGCTCCATTACGAGTTCCAACATACACGGAATTGCACACAGTCTCTGGTTGGACATGTCAGCCGTCAGAAGGACACGAAATAAGTATGACCATCTTTGTGGGATTGGATGAGAAGGAAGTCGACCGAGACTATCTGGGGCCTATGTGAAGGAGACCACATGCCTGCAGATGGTTCGCGAAAAAGGGTTGTCGCCCTCGCAAGGAATGCTTGATTGCGCTTCTGTAAGTGTGGTTGGAGCCTCACTCAAACCACAGACATGAAATGAACCCCTTGGTCGAGCATAGAGGATGCAGTTGACCGCCTGTTGGAGTGTAGAGTGTGTGCTACCACATCCCTCAGGATCGCCGATATGGATCTCGAGCTCGTCACCCCAAGAGGCAACTACATGCAGAATCTCCTGAACTGGACATCGAGGTCCCCAAGGGTCAACGTATTTTAGTCCTCCCGCTAGATTAGATTGAGTGTATGCATCTGGGGGATCATCCCAATGCAATGCCCCCGTGGTCGTGCACCGCTAGCCCGCCCGCCATCATCTATCTCGTCCATGTGCCGCTCGCTGGCATCTAGAACCTCCCTCCCCGTGCCGTCCTCGCTTCCGGGTCAACGGGAGAACGGGCGTGGACTACCTACCAACGGTGTGCACCATAGTGATGCCGCGAACGGCACGGGCGGACTAATTATTACTTGCACGAGCCACCAACACCACATGCCGCACAGGTGGCCGTCCACAAATAGCATCAATCCCCAACCGTCCAATAAGACCCTCCCCTTCCCCTCCCCCACGAACGCCATTGTCCCAGGCCGACTGGGCTCTTGGCTCTGGACTCTTACCCCTTTGGGTAACCATGCGGCGGCACCGAGTCCGCACAGACGTTCCCGGCTCTTATCCACCACGGACCCGGCCACCCGGGGTGCCGGATGGGGAAGAATCAAAACAGAGACTTTTTCTTCTTTTCCCTGATGCTCCCCCTGGGACGCGAGATCGGAGGAGAACCCACCAAGCTTCGTAATGCATGCGACCCTCACTCAACATAGCATCTTCATGACAGGTGCCGAATGGCACGCAGGACCCCGGCAGTGGCCCTGTTTGCCTTGCTGTGGGGATCACGACTCTGCCGTTGCGTGTTCGGCGCGCGTCGAGTGATCTTGGCAGTAACCCACATCCCGATATTTACTCATTTATTCCTGCCCGTCATATCGATCACCAGCAGGTGAGCCGAGGGTGGGGACGCTCGATGGGCTACGTGCTTGACAAGCAGGCAGGGGGACGAAGCGCGAGCTCGGAGTCCGCTAGCAACCGACCACAAACGCGGCGTGCTCTTGATGTGGGAGCCATTGATGGCTTCGGAGGTGTCCCGGGGGGAGGGTGGCAGTTGGTCATACACATAGCCACCGTCACGGGCAATAAATGAATACACTGGTGTTCTCAACCCATCAATTACGCCCGCTTGGCCATTTCCACGACTCTGTCCATCCGAGTAAGTCCCAAGTACCTCCGTGACGATCCTGCGACTCATGAAGGGGGTATAGGTAGTAGTAGTAGTACAGTACAATGCAGACGCCCTCGCAGTATAGACGGAAATCACCCGGGCCATCCCCGTTCTCAATAGCCACGCGACGTTCAAGTCTTCGTGTTCTCGAACTGTCAGGACCACCTCTCCCACGGCCCCCAGCGGACCGTGCCGCTTCCACACCCGCCGCGTCCGCCACACATGGCCTCCCCCATGAATCAGGGATATATGCAGCAGTGAGAACCCCCTTTTGCAGTGACCCCAAGCGAAAGATGCCATTCAAACCTCCCTTCCCAGCTTCTTGGGGCGGACTCCAATCTCACCGGACAATCTTGCCAGGTGCGTCGGCAAATGCTGCCGTGCTAGTTGCAGATGTCTCGGAATTAGAGTAGTGTGGGCAGACCAGATATAAAAAAGAAATGAGAAAAACTGGACGGGAGCATGAGATGCAAAAGTTCCCTGGCCTATCCACGGAGGGCCCAAAGCAGAAGAATTATTCATAAGCTCGGCCTTGCTCATACAGATTCAAACTGTGATTACCAGAGATGCCTGACTTGAGACTCGCGTGACGTGACAGTCGCAATGCCACGTACACGTCCAAACACCAGGTTCGGCCGAGACTTTGAAATGCTGATGCTCCCTCTTGCTTCAGCTCGTGACCGTCGACGAGCCTCAGATGCAGACGTCTCCACGCGGGGTTTGGTACTCTACCAGGCTATCGGCCAAACCTCGCAAGCTGTCGCGTAGGTGAAAATGCGCGCTAGGGTCGTCCGGGATGCTGTAGCCGCCGTTCTGGCTTGTTGCGTGTCTCCCACTACGGAGGACTAGGTCAGGACTTGCGGCTGAGTCCAGCCCGTCTCAACGGCGCTTTGGTGACTGAAGCTGGGTATTGAAGATCTCAATCACGATAATCCATTCAGCGCCAAAGGTCGATTCTTGAAGATCGCTTCTCGTTCGTCGCAGTGCTCGGCCGCGGCCAATCATCGCCACCGCCCACGCTCGGCGCGCTGCCCCTTCTCGGGCCACTGCTGGCTTCTGGGAGGCCGGGAACAGCCAAGAAACCACCGGTGCCATTGCCCATAAAGACGGACCGGCGAGCCCCGGCCCGAGAGTTCCAGCCGCTGTCGCTGTTGTCCAATCCATAGCTACTGGACGGACGTGCAGCGGCCTCGACCTCTGCGCTCCTCTGCGCGGGGTCCACCTTGACCATTCCCCAGTTTAACTCATCGTCGCCTTTGGTGAAGACTTCGAGGGTCTGTGGAAGTCCACTGGGCCCGTTGGGACCCGCCAGGGATGCAAAGGGGTTGTTGGAGCTGAACCGTGGGTTGTGGCCAGCGTTGGCGAAGGGCTTCTTTGGTGGCTCCTGGAAGGGGTTGTAATTGCTGCCGCCATTCTGGAAGGGCCCCGGGAAGCCGGGAGAACCAAGACCATTGCGGGAGAAGGCAGAGGATGTGTGAGAGCTGCTGCTACCAGGTCGCTTGTAAGGATCGGCCGCGTACCTGGGCAATGGAGGGGGCAGGCCGAGGAGCGTGTTCGGAAAGTTGGCATTCCGAACGTAGAGCGCACGCAGATTGGGCAGGCCACCCATGAGGAGGGATCCGGAGAGATAGTTGTAGAAGGATGGAAGGATGTTGGAGTATGGGCTGGCCGAGGGAGCACTTGTCACTTCGTAGTGGAAGATCTCGAGGGAGTTCGAGGCCAGGGGTGGGACCTGGGGCGTGCCGGCAGCCAAAGGCAGGGAAGTCGAGGCTTCGTAGGTGAGCGTGAGCCGCTTGAGCATGGGGGCTACCGCCAAGATGTCTTGCAGATTCCAAGGTTTGACTCCCGTCTCGGCAAGGTTCAAGACCCTTAGAGCACGCGATGCGTCACGACGGAGCAGATAGCTCCTCAAGCCTTGTGATGTGACCCCAGGCACATTGTCCAGAATGAGCTCCTCCAACGCCGGGAACGCCGGGAGCATCTCATTTGCATGCGCGATCATCTCGTCGGTTACAGCATTCGAGCCGGTGATTTTGAGGGCACGCAAGCCCCCTAGGGCGCCGAGGGCGTGCAGGATAACGGTGCCATCCATTTGTATGTTCTTCAGCTCCAGAACCTCCAGGTTGCGGAACACCTGACCACTGGCAACGCGCTCCAGACTCCTCTCGGACCCATGCATGTAGGTCATCTTCCTGAGATTGAGGCATCTTGCTTCTACCTCCATCCGCAATGTGATAAAGTGAGAATCATCTTGGTACAAGCCCTCGGGAAGGTCGACATATAGCAGGTTGGGCAGCACCGCTATCGTGCGCGCAATGTCGGCCTGGCACGACTCCCTCAGCATGTAAGGCAGCTTGAAGTATTCCACGAGGGGACCCAGCCGCGCGGGGTCCTCGCGGAGTGTCCTGCACAGTAGCTTCAATCGCTTCTGGGATGTGTCCTCAGGCTCGCCGTTGCGGTCCAGGAAGGTCCTGCGCTTGCGCTTGTCGGCCAGCAGGGCCTCGCGGTCGCAGTAGTGTACTGTCTCGATTCGGATGCTATGGTAACTGCGGCGCGAAAGAAACTCGGGTTAGCACATACTGCCTTATACAAGCCATTGGCGCCTCCTCCCCCACGCCCGACTGGCGGAAAAGGTGGGCACAAGCGGTGGGCACGCGACACAATACATACAGGACTTTGGCCGCCGTTTTGGACCACCTGCGGTTGACCATGACGCAATGCGACAGGTCACGCAGGTCACAGAGCATGCAGGCATCCTCAAGAGAGCTCTGCTCCTGGGTCTCATAGGAGCAGTCCTGAGTATGGGGGCAGACGAAGGCGAAGATGCGCTCGAGGACGGGAGCGGGAAGCGCAGCGAGTTTGGCGGCTGAAGCTCGATTGGGCGAAAAAGGGCGAATTGGACCGGGGTGGGGGTAGTCGTCCTCAGTGTAGAATCGAGGCTGCGCGGGCATGCTGCCCCCAAACTGCCTATACTTCTTGCCAAAGGCGTCGGCGCCGGGGGCCTCGCTCTTGTTGCGCTGCTTGCGCCGCTTGAAGAATTTCATGAGCTTCATTGTAGGCGATGGTCGCTTGGATGTGGGAAGAGGAGGTAACAGGTATGAGGAAGATAGATCCGGAACAGGATGGTCTGAAGGGAGGCGGGCAGGGAGGGATGGAAGGCGAGGGAGAGGGAGAGGGCGAGGTGTAGGAGAGCGGAAGCATAGACGGAGGGGAAGTGTAGTGGAGCAGAAATCAGACCCTATGTACAGGGACAGGAACAGAGACAGGGCCGCATGGAGTGAGGGAGTCAGGGAGCGAGTGAGGTGAATGACAAAGACGCAGGCTAACTAGGTATGCCGGTAACAATGCTTGGTGGAACTGCAGGAGGCAGAGCAGAGCCGTGATGGACTGATCGGCCAGCAGTCCCAGGATGCAGGACGCCGTTGTGGTGTTTCTTTCTTTAGCGGCACGTTATTTGGGCTGCATGTGCAGCACACCAAAAGTCTGGTAGTTTGATAGGCTCACAAAGGGCAGCAGCGAAGTTGGAGCTGGGCGCCGCCAGAACAGCTCCGAGGTTGGGAGAGACCACCCGCAGGGGACGGCAGGCGGCAGGGACCTGCTGGTGACGGGTGATTGGATGGCACCCAAGCAGTTGCACCTGTTGGCCCCCACAATTTCCATCAACCCTTGTTCCCTACCCGCTTCTTGTCTGGGGAAACACAACTGGCAGGGCCTCCCTTCACCTTTTGGCCTCAGGTGGGTGGTGGTGGGCAGGCAGGGGTTCAGGGGCACTGGACGCCTGCTGAGATGCGCAGGTCAGGTACGTACATGATTGCTTGGATGACATTTGATTGCAGGCCTGGTGTTCTTCAGTATCTCGCCAACCTTATTACTGCAACATAAGCCCAACGATCATCAACAGAGGAATGGGGTGGAGTCCAAGTACGAGGACATATGGAATTTGGATTGCTTCTGAACCGAGCACTGAGACCAGGTGCTGTGCCTCATCACCCCCATTACATCACCTCGCACCGTAATTAATCAACAGCAATCGGCCTTCTCAAGACCCTGGACCCTCTGCCAGAGCGGGACCAGGCGGGGTCTCTGGCCGTTCATTTCGCGCAGATCGGTCGACTACCCGTAGATATTCCCACTTGCCAGCCTGTCTGCCCCTCAGCTCGGAGATCGCACGCGCCTGGGCAGCCAGTGCTGCGAGCACAAGGGGATTTTCTGCTGTGCATGCCAGCGCCGCTTATTTCGAAACAAATCGCCGTTGCCACCCTGGCCAGGGCTGCACGCCAAATTTGGCAACGCGCAGACCAAGTAAGCACATCGACGCTTGATAGATCCAACAGAGCTGCTCGCCGCAGCACAGGGGACAACGGGCTTTGCGTGCGCATCCGCAGTTGGGCGCACAAACTATCACCAACAGAGGGCGCTAGATCAGCCTCTTGCGATCCTGCCTTTCCCCTATCTAGTTGCCCAGGTGCTCAGGAGAACGCAGGGATAACGATCCAGGCTTGGATCTCTCGCTGCTCATCGCCAACACACAAGACACCCCGACCGGTTCGCCGAAGAGAGAGAAAACAATAAAGAAAACTTCCCAAGGTCGACACGTCGTCTGGACTTCTGGACTTGTTGGCGGGTCAGCCGCGTCTAGCCTCCAATGGCTGGCTGGGTGTGTGCGCGCTCAAAGAATGGTTGGGAAGAAAGAGGCGGAGATGGATATTATCACTTTTGATCGGTCCCAACGCTCAGCTCTTTGATGGGCATCACATGCCTGTCCATGCCAAATACCGGGCTATAAGGTTCGTTCCGAGTAGGATGAGCCCAGCGGCAAGCAATCCTCAGCAAAGCTGACGCGCCGCGACGGATCGTTTCAGCAATCTTACAGCATCCTTCGGGCTTGGACCGCTCTGCATCTGCAACTGTTGGTGACGGGTGAGGCGCGGATGCCGGCATCCTGCGGCGCAGTTTAGCACGCGAAAAACCGGGCTCCAAGGGCCCGATCAATTCGCCTGCATTAAGCTTCAGCAATCTCGCTTGTGGCTTCTGAAGGACAACACTGAGATGGCTCTTAGTAGCATGGTCTACGCGAGAGGGCAACAACCCAATCTAGGACGCAATGATAACATCGAATCCGCGAGAACACCCTGGTATGCTTGGTCTCGGACCATGAGGTTTTAATTATACATGACAGATAAGTCTCCCCGTTGTGCAATGCAATATGTCGTGCTTATACTGGCATCCGTCGCTTTCACCTTTGAGTCCGGTATCAGTACAATCTTCCTTAGCATATCCACCTTTCTGGCTTAATGCCTGTGGTATAGGAGATGGCCCCAATCATAGATCGTTCACTCGGCTACTTCTAGTTTCCGTTGAGCTGGACGCCGTCCAAAGGGCTGCCAGGCCCTGTTCGCTTCGTCCTCAGTGTCAGAGGGAAGTGATACTCATCCGGGTCTTCCTCCTCACTGCAGTTTGTGGTTAGCCTTTGTGCCGGGTCTGGCCCAAGGGGCGGGGATGAATAAACTTACGGCAACTTCCAGGCCACGTAGTCCTCAGTGCTGAGGCCTTCGTGGCCTTCTTGTATACTGGCAAAGTCTCCAGGCGTCATCATACCCGTGCGGTCACGAGGAGACCCGGGCACGGAGAACGGCCTTGAAATCTTCTGTTCCACACCAGGGATGTAATCATCATCCTCGACGTCGCCCTCAAATGAGTTGGGATATGCCCTCCGTAGGGCAAGCTGCCGAGCCTTTACGTACTCCATGCCCATTCGCTTCCAGTCGAGCAGGTCGCTCAGGCGCTCCGTGCGGTTTCGCTGGTTGATGCGCTGTCTCCGGCTCTTCAAGCAGAAATCAAACATGGACGATGTAAGCTGGTTGACCGAGTCATCCACGCCCTTGTTCCTGCGGTCGACAATGTAGATACCGTAATCGCTCGAGTTCTCGATAAGCTCTTCCATGTAGCAGCCGAAACCAGACAAGTTGGTCGTAATACTGGGGACTCCCATGACTGTGCACTCGGCCGGAGTATAGCCCCATGGCTCATAGTACGACGCAAAAACACCGAGATGCGTGCCTCTGACGAAATCGTCATAGTCCAGGGGTAATACAGGGTTTGCCGAGTTCAAGAACTCGGGGTGGAAGATCACTTTGACGCGATCCGTCGGGTGATTGAAGAGTTGTACGCGACGGATTTGGTTGAGGACAGGGTCCTCGCTGTCGTTGAGCATGTTATGCGTCACAATTGGCGGCAGGCCGTGGCGCTTCATGGCGAACAAACGCCTTCGAAGAAGTACCCGGTCCTGCGCGGTGATGAGCTCCTTCTCGTCAGGCAGAGGATCGCCGTCGTGCCATTTGATCGATCGCTCAAAGACACGCCTCCCGATGCTCTTTTCGATGATGTCGACGGTGTCCCTGAGTGATTTTATCACAGCCTGGCCTTTCAGGGCTTCCACCGTCAGCGAGGTCGTCTGAGCTGGCATGATGATGAACGCAACGACCGTAATCTTGCTTCCCGCACTCTTGAGCCGATGGTTCAGGCGCGCGAGGGACTCGATGAACATGTCCACGCCTTTGTTCCTGAACTCGTAACGTCCTGCTGTGAAGAAGTAGAGTGTGTTCTCCGGGTCAAAATCGTAGTGGCCGTAGAAGTGCCCACGCACAAAATCGTGGATCTTCTCCTTTGACTGCTGGTGCAAGTTCTGGAACTCGTGCATGGCGGAGAACTTGGTGACATTCAGCCCGTTGGGCAAGACACCATCCGGCTTCCGCTTCAACAGGTGCTCACTCTCATAGGCTGTAATGTGGGAAACAGTCGTGAAGACGTCGCAGGCGTGAGCTGCAGCCCGCTCTATGCAGTATCTGTGGTAAATCCCGCGCTTTCCTGCCTCCGCGTCAACGTCAAACCATTGCAGGTTGTTGTAGAAGTCCACAGATCCAGCACACAGGTATCTCCCAAGCAAGGTTGCGTGAGTGGTGAAGATGGTCGTTACATCGATGCGCCGTTTCTTTGTTAGCGGCAAGGCGACGCCCGCCAGCCATTCGTGGAAGTGTGCGATGACGGCCTTCGTTTTCTCGTGGCATACGTACTGCGTTCGTCAGCTTCGCACCCATCCTGTTACTCTCCAGTGGGCACATACCTCTCCAAGGAACCAGGCGACGAGGTATCCAAAGACGATTGCTTCATTTGTCTCATCGTCACCGGGAGGTGAAGGAATGGACGCGAGATTCCACAGATCCGATTTCCACTCATCCAGGTATCCATACGCGGTCTTGGTGTCAATCAGGATGACCCGTGGAGCTCCTTCAATCAGCCAGCGCCCGTAAAGTATACCGATACCACGATCTCGCATGGACTGGATGGTAGCGGCCAATTCTGGGACAGTTGGCTCAAGCTCCTCGACTTCGACAGCAGCCTACTGAGGTCAGCGACAAAAGAAACCCCCCTAAAACCAAAAAGTGCCGTGGTAGGACTGACCGATTGGTGGTTCAGCGGGCCGATGAGAGTGTAGCGTTCGCCATATTCTGCCGTCGTCACTGGCGCCTTAGACTTGATGACTGAGTAGATACCGCCAACTGCGAAGAAGGTTAATCAGGAGGCGGACAAGCAAGACTGTTGACCTCTCACACACCTCGGTGGGCGACTTCAGTGGCTATCTCGAAGAGGATGTGGTTCTTCACCTCCCGAGGGGCTCGCTCTCCGCCTTCGCTCGACATTGTGGAAAGAGGGAAACGATCTGCGCGATTCGCAAGGAGTTACGGTGCCTGGCTCTCTCCAAAGTTAGCTCAAAGGTTGGTAGTAGCCGAGATGGCCTGATCTGGGCGGGGCCGCAAGAGATGTAGCTCAGACGAAGCAAAGCGTCGCGGTGACAAGATGTGAGCTTCGGTGAGAAGAAAAAGCGACTTACAAGACGAATGAATGCAAGGCAAGACACCCAACGGAGAGTCCGTCGGCGCACTGAAAATCTGTTGACGTTACAGTCGGTATGGGGAGCTAATATACGGCGCCAAACAGCAACAGCAAACAATGGTTGCGTGCTGGGTCCCAATTGAGCCACGGAAGAATAGGCAGCTGCAGACGCGGTTGTTTGGTTGGGAGAAGCCGTTGATCTTGTGACCGGTGCTCGAGGCCCTTTTGGGTGTCGGAAGAGAGGAGGCGGGTGTAGCAGGATGGGCTGGGAAAAGCAGGTGAGGTGAGCTCCAGGTAATATGCTCGGCGTGATGCTCGCAGCGACTTTGTGTGGTTGGGCAATCCAGGATCGGACTGTGACGCTACAGCACAGCAATAGCAGGGGCGTTATGCCACTCTGGGCTAGAGGGACAGGGAAGTCCTACCCCAAACAGCTCTCATCCCCAGCTTCTTGTGGCCTCTCAAACTGGGGGGAGAGGGGGAGAGCTCGAGCCAACCTTGAAATGCTACAGGGGGGCAGGGGCCAAGGTGTCGGGCGCTCCACCAGGGCCCAGCAGCCTGCCTGCCTGCCTGCCTGCCTCTGCAGCAAGCTCGCTCATCGGATTTTCAGAGGGCGGGCGCAGGATTTTGCAAAGCCCCCCCAGCCGTGCGGTGAAAATAGAAATCTTCCTACAGATCCTAGATGAGACGGACACCAACTTCCCAAGACAACCAACCGCCCAGTCCCTGCGATAGACAAATGAATGTGCAGGTGCCGGTGCAGGTGCCTGGACAGCAAAACCAGCCGTCGTGCTACCCCAAGCTGATCCGCGTCACGAGACGGGCACCGTCGTTCTGCATCATGAGACTTGTTGAGGAGAGGCAGACCAGCAGCAAGTGTGGATCTGGAACCGGACGGAGCTTGGCAGGTAGACGCAACTAAACTCGGCGCTAGTGCAGACATTTTTTTCACTGTGGCCCCGAAGCGCCCATGATTATTTGGCACAGGACTGCTTGCCGCGCTGCATTGCAGAGTCGAGAGACCGTGGCAGGCTTGACTGCCCGTATAGTTCATGTTGGTCCTCTCACCCTGCCGCCCAGTCCTTGAGTATGCCCCTAGGCCCCCAGCAGGCGTGGTCTTCTGCGTGCATGTGAAGCACCTGTCAAGACAAAATATGGGTAATTATATCATCCTCGTCATACGCGGGTGGTGCCACGGTCGTCTCGTTCCTCGTCAAGCTTGCCCATCCTGCCCATCCTGCCCTTCAAGCCTCGGTTGACGTGGAGCACGGCCCTGGGGAAGGTACCCACCTCCACATCCTTAGTCAGTTCTTATGACGTCTTCCGGCGTTGGCGTGCGCGGGGCAGAAAGAAAGAACTCTGGGGCCATTAATTCAGTTCAGTTCAATTCAATTCAATTCAATTCAATTCAATGCAGTCAAGTCTACTTTCGTTAGACACACCATGCCTGTATTTGTCCACCACAGTCTTGCCTGCATGGCTCGTGATTTTGCCAACTTGCGTTCTCCGGAAATCCGCTCGAGACTATGCCCTTCTTCGAGTGCAACGTGCAAGATGATTTGAATCTACATCACATTGTCCTCTCGCTTACCGCTCTTTGCATGCCATTGTAATTTTGAATCCGACACATGCTATGCGTAGCACAGTCTGTCTCTACGGGGATGACCCGGCCAGACGCTGTGACCAGCAAATGCAATCCACTCCCGCTGGCGGGGCAGGATGGCTCATGAACAAAAATAGTACCTTGAGGAAGTCCTCCCAATTTTGTGTGCCGTTGCAGGATAGGCTTTTTGATGGCAGGCGGCACGCCTGGCATTCATATGAACGAGCTTGTGCAGATAGATAAAGACTACAACGGTAGGCTCTTTGATCTCCACGCCATCTCTCTTTGTTGAGGTTGAGTGGTAGTCGAATAATGCCTTGTCTTGTTGTTGGTCTTGTTCCAGCTCTGAAAGATACGTGCTTCTACAAAGTCGACGGGCCCTAACCTTGACAATGTCATCGTTTTGCTCAATGTCAACTCACCTTCAAGATACACTCCCAGTCACCGGATAACTCTCACAGTCTGCTAGACAGCTTCAACATGGCGAAGAACAACCAGAGAAAAAACAAGACACACTTTGATAAGCAACCTTCAACAAACCCCACAGGCAAACCACGTAAATGCGGAACGTGTGGCAAGTTACACAATGGTAAGTCCTGTCCCTTCTACCAGGTTATTTGAATATCAGCAAATCCACTAACCAAGGTGCAGGTGAGTGCTGGAATAAGAGCCCACCGACAAGGCCCCAAAGCAATTGTTCTTACTGTGGCAAAAATGGGCATGATGAGAGCGTGTGCTACAAGAAAAACAACGTAAACAGTTGTTCTCATTGTGGTAAGAAGGGACATGATGAGAGCGTGTGCTATAAGAAAAACCTCAACCAAAAGCCGAACCCCCACCCCTCGACTGCCATCACAAAGAAGGCCCAGTGGTCCCCGTATGGTGGTCGTTGGGCGAGCGCAATGAACTGCCAGCGGGAACCAGACCGCAGCGCAGTCTCATTCCCCCTGACCCTCGTCGGCACCCATAATTCAGTACCCATGGAGGATGCCTGGATAGAAGACTCTGATAATGACGCTATCATGTGTCTACACAATTGCAGGGGAAACTTCTGTTTTAAGCGTTTTGCTAACAAGTGTGCGAGACAGCTGGGGAAAGGGGCCTTGGTGGTGTCACAGAGAGACGAGCAAGCCGTTTGGCAGACCATGACAGCCTACGGCACTCCCAACAATGGCTTTGGCGAGTCACCGTCGATGGACCTAGATGAGGTGCTTTAGTACGTCGAGCAGAGAGATCCTAGGTAGACTTGGTGAGCTCATGGCTAGGTGGGCCATTTCTACACCGTTGGAAAGGAATGAGATTATTCTTCATAGAAAAATAGAATCCAGCTGATACAAGATACTAACAGCTCTCACAACTAAAACATATTCTGTGAGATGAATAAGGCGGAACATGGAAAACCCGAATATGATCATCTCGCAACACCTCATGCCGAGCTTCTGTTGGTTGAAGAGGTCTGAAAATAAACACGGTGGATTATGCCCAGCAAGTGTGGTGCCGGGAAGGAGTGTTTCGGGTTAGGCAGCTGTGTTTTTAAGGAGCCATTTCTTAGCAACCAGAGCAGGGAGTTTCCCCTCCTCTGCACATCAATACAACCTTGAAACCCATCCATCCTCGCAAGCCAAAGATTAAGAGACATGCGCTATATTGGGTTACTCGAGGAGATGCCGAGGTAGGTACCTCACCTTACCTAGGTAATAATGCTATGAGCTGTCCCTTGAATGTCTGCACTGCCCAAGAGGGTGATCACCCTAGCAAAATAGAGACGCGAATAATCCGAGTCAAGGTGAATATAGAATATATAACATTGGACTAAACACAGGCACAGAACTGAGTAAAAAATAAAAAGAAAGCAAGACCCTAGCCTCTTAAGTGTCTGCTCTAAACTACCTACGCCATCTTCAACCCGAGTTTGGACGTAACAACGAACCAGGATACTAGCTCCCGCCGCCACCCGCCGGGGTCCAAGGTCGTCGTGCCCTAGATTGTGACCGGCTGGAGGTTCGAGAATTGGCTGGCTGGCGTGACTCTATATAATTGAGAGATTTTCCAGCAAAAGGCTGGTGGTTGCGGGAAAATTCCCGAAGGACAAAACCGCGAGTGATGACCTCAGAGAAAGCCGTAAACCAATCATCACGCCCCGCGCTCATGGAGCTCACGCCGAAGGCAGAGGAGTTTGATGAACAGTTTTCATCTTAAGCTGGTGTTTGAGGGGAGGGGGGAAGGGCGGGTGGCGAGGACGAGGCGAAGGAGAGGGCATCCCACATTGAAATCTGTCTGTGGTGAATAAGACTGCCGGCCACGTTATCAGCTTCGCGAGCACCGTGGCAGTGAATTGCCCGGAGCAGCCTGTTGCATAAGTGGGATCAGAGGCATAGGTCTGAGACAGATGCAAAGACATCGGGAGCAAGTGCTCTGAGATGTGGTGAAGCTTGTCAAAGCTGGGACATGGCCTGCACAAGATTCGGGAATACATAGAATTATGATAGAGGCGGCGAGATGGAGTTGCGTTGTTGCGAACAGAGGCTATGGGGCATATTATAGAAGGAAACGCGTCCGATAATGGGACATCACCCAGGCAAGTGGCTAGCGAATGTGCAGGTTAGTACTCCTTCCAAGTTCTTGCTGCTGGAGCATTTTGGCAAGGCCAGTCGAGTCCAACGACAGTATTTTCAGGCAGGCGGTACCAAGTTATTCAAGGTCAGAATCGAAACAGGATTACCGTGTGCTTCAAGTACAGAGCGGTCTCGTTGGGAATCCATGGCATATGCAAAACTTCAAACTGGCTGTTCAATATCTTTGGAGAGATGTCCCTTCTATGCTAAGCTGGCCCTCTACAGATGCAGACAATTTGGCCAGTCACACTGAGATAGAAGCACACATTAGGTTCAATCCTGCCTCACTTTAGCACGGTCTCATTCTGATCTCATCACTATTTCGGACCCAGGGCCAACTAAACAAGAGGGGTGACCCTAGAGGAAGATAGGTGAGCAAGTAAAGCCATAACCCCCACCCCCGACTGACCCAATCGAAACGCGGGGTAGGGGTTAGGGTCATGAGCGGAACTGCACACGACTTAGTGCCTCAGGAACCGACTCTGGTTGCGGACGGCGGGCTTCTCTCCTGCAACCTACGAACAAAGCCTCATTAGCCATTGCTGCCCCCGCCCGCAACGCCCAACACCATCTCATCATCGCTGCACATTTACGGCCCTTGTGAAAGGAACAGAAAGCGACAATTTGCAATCGCAACACTGTCAGTGTCAGCACCGGCTGCGTTGTAAAGGACAGGAAGCTTGGGTGGGACACAACAGGAAGCTTGCGCTAGGTAATCCACCCAGCGAAGCCCAAAGCCGCTCAGCAACGATGGATCTCAACAAGAGAGTCGCCAACGCGGGGCTGACTGGTCAGAAACCCTCAACGTTGGATGGGGCAGTGCGTTGAAGAGGAGGAACATCAGTACTTGCCCTGCTCTTCGCGAAGAGCGCGGGACCAAACAAACCACAGTGGGCTGTCTCAGGAGCACATGAATCTCCCGAAAGCCTTCGGCGAGACCTCGCCTCCGTGTCCGTGCTGGTATTTTGCTTCTAAGCATAGCCGGACAGGCCGCTGCTTCTGCACAACAGTCGCCCTCATGCTCAACACAACCTGGCAGGGGGTTTTTCTTGACCATCCCGCCGCCCCTGCCAAGACCGGCTTGACGAGCTCGGTCATCGGTGGTCTGCATCGGCACGTCGCTGTACAGAACCCTTGTCGTCCCGCTATCCTTCGACATACTTCCACGTACCCCGACGATGACGTTACATAGAAGATGGTGACCACCCGAACGCCTTCATGCATCATCACTGTGCTGCAAACCGTTGTCAAGACGTGCCGCAGGATCAGGACCCCAACTAGGAAACGACCAGGTTGAACCTCCGGCTAGAGCGCCTCCACAGATCAAAGGAAGTGGGCCAGTTCATTTGGAGCCAGCCGCCCAGGGCTCGCCATGTTGGCTTGATCTGAAGGAGGCCATTATGGCAGTGGGCAGGGCTGTTTAGCAGGAGTTGATGTTGATGTTCTCCAGACCACGTTGTTTTGATGAAGGGCCGTTCCTTGGCTTGGACATGATCGCATCCTACCTGCGCGGCGAGCGTTAAATGCCTGCCGTGGCTCTGAGTTGCTTGCTTGGTTGTCTGTCACGATGGGAGCTGACATCTTGAACTGTCGTAAACCACTATAGCCCTACGTAGATACTTGACTGCCTGATACTGAAATGCTGGGCCTCGATAGAGGGAGGAGGCTCAAGCAGACAAGGTGGGGCAGGGGCAGCCTTGGGGGGCGCTGAGTCCTGACTCCAGCAAGCTCGCTGGGCGATGCCGCAAGGACTCTGGGTTTTCACCCCAATCTGCCCCAGGTGGTGTTGCTTGAATCGAGCGAGGGGCGGAATAGGCTGGTGCATTGGCAAAGAAACAAGTCGCTCTCGAGGCAGTCGATTGCGCAGAAGGGCACACACTGTTGCCAGAGGAACTGGCCACGGCGAGCGGAGGACTTTGACAAAGCCAGAACAAGGGCCTTGCCCGGCTTGACGAGCTTACGCCTTGACTTTCGGACGGTTGGTGGAAAGTCTGAGTCTGAATCTGAACCGCCCGGCGACGGGTTGATGCGATTGTCGCTGACCCCAAGGACGACACACCTGCGCGCCAGCCTGGGTTCGCCCTCAGATCTGGCACGGCACGGCTCTTGACGCGGTTCTGACTGGAGCAAAGGAGTGCCACCGACCTCTCTCTCCGCCTCGACCCTCATCTACTGCTCGCTTTGTTTGGCGACGCCTGCACTCTCGGCCTGCTGCTTAGACACCTCGGAAGCCTCTCCCACCGTCCGACTCAGCCTGTCGCATTGACGCGACCACCACCGTCACCCCTCCACCAGAACGCGGACGCGGAATCGTACGGCGAGCTAGCTGGCTTTCACACTGCAGCAGTACCAGGGAAAAACAAGAAGAAGTCGGCGTGAGGTCGCCAGCCACGCGACTGACCAAGAAGCGTGCAACTAATTCTTTGTCGACCCCGTTTCTTTCCAAGCGTCAGCCTCTTGACGCTTGCTGGCTGGCGGTCCTTGATCCAGGCACCATCCGGTCTACCAACGCACATCTTCGGCCTCCCAATGCACCTCATCCTGGAATCGGCCAGGTTTCTTCATTCGTTCGGTCCGCCTTGTATTTTGGCATCTGTCACAATTTCCCACTCTCGAGCGTTGACGTCGACATCCACATCACCCGCAGCAGACGGCGGTCGCAAAACGGCCCACAGCAGCGCCAGCCTGTGCGCCGGGGGTCATCTACCGCCGCATCTTGGGGATTTGAGAAGACAGGGCCCAAGAACCCACTCACAGCGCGCTGTGGTGCAGCGCGTCTAGCGGCTACCTAGGCACCTCGGAGTGGTCCCCACGCCCACAGATCCTGGTCGCCCCGGGCTCAGCTACCGCCTGGGGTTGGGTCCTCTTGGTCACCGAAAAGCCAAAATGAAGTTCGCAAAGCGTAGGCGGATTCCTGCCTTTGGCTCCTCCGCCTTCCGACCTGACTTTGCAGTTTCGACACGCCACCACCCCCGACAAGATGATGCAATGCCAGACGACAGCCGCAACCTCGGCGACGACCCAAGTGTGAGAGGACCGTCTGAACGAGGCATGAGGCATCCCGCCAATAACCCTCCTCGACGACCCTTGTCTCCCCTACATACCGCTGCCCCACACGCTGCAGCAGCCCCGAGTGAGAGAGCAGCCGCCCATCGCAGAGGCCGAGATATTATACGCAGCCCGCCTCCAACACGCCGTGACCGAAGCCACCGCAACACCAGACCTCGCGAGCGGCCCCGCAGCCCTGCCAGGCTTCCCAACTCCGCTCACCCGTATCGTCACAGATCCAGAGACTCTAGCAGAGACCGGGCCCATCGCCCTGGTGATTTGTTCCCTCGACACAAGCACCAAGGCCCTCGAGGCACCTCTTGGGGTCGCGAGGCTGCACATCCCACCGATTCACGCCAGCCGCCCCCTCACCAGCCCAGGGATCCCCACACCGACGAGTCTGTCCGACAGCCATCACGACCACGATCACCTCTACCTGCTAAGCGACGGAGGAGTCGCAGTCCTCTTCCTACTGCACCCTCTCCGAGACGCTCTCGTCACGAGCACGGCCCGCGAAGGTTTGAAGGGGAACCAGACGCAGCCAGGGCCTCTCCCTACCCAACCCGGCCGGAGACGTCCTCTTCCAGACGAGAACGCTCCTCGACGCGTAGGGACCGACGTCTGATTAAGAGGACTTCTGGTGCGCCAAAGGCGCCGCCTTCCATTAGCCGTGGTCCGTCGCCCCCTCCACCCCGCGGTCGAGATTTTCCGGACAATCCAAACCTCCGTCCCCTCGGCCAGAGAGCATCTCCGCATCGCGACCACAGCGCCTCGTCATTATCTGGTCGCCGTCTCCCGTCCTCTCCCCCTCGCCGCGAGGGACCCCCGCCGCCGCCTGGCCGACGCCGGCGATCGATACCGGACAATTTGTCTCGGGACGCACTCGAGCCGGCGTACGATAGAGAGAGGCACAACTATACGAGGCCGCAAACCCGGTCTCCTTCGCCAAGAGCTCGACGAGCATCTTTCTCGTCCAAGCGGCAGAGGAGGCTTGATCGCTTGCCACCTAGGGGACTACCATCCGAGCCAGCATCCGGCTCGAACAGTATTGAAGTCAATATGTCGGCGCGAGGCAATTTCCGTGGCTCATACAGTGGTCAGTATCCCGCAAGGGGCCATTATAGCCAGGGACCACATTCTTCCGGCCATGCTACACCCAGTTCATCTTTCCACGGCACCCCCCCGACTCAGTCGCCTTATAATACCGGCGGCAGGGGCAATTGGGGCGGACAGCAACAGTATTCACCACAGAGGTAGGTTAGAAGCACTCCACTTTTTGACATCGGACCGCTAACACTTGGTACAGCCAATATCCGCCCCAGTTCCCACCGAACGGCTACGCACCGACTGCACCTGCGGCACATTTCCAAGGCAGTCAGGCCAACTCACCTCCCGTAGGCACACCTACCGGGCCAAGCCACCAATTTTCTCAGAGCCCGTACCGCGGAGGGTATAGAGGGTCATCCAGCAGCGGATACCGAGGAAACAGCGCGGGTTCCGGGGCTGGTCGAGGCGCCAGCCGTGGCGGGTTCAAGAGCGGGCACTGGGGATCCAGTGGCAGCGGTTCTAGGGCTGCTTCGAGTCAGCCTGAAGATGCGGGCTCAGGACGTGCAACACCGCAAGCAGGCTCAAGTATAGGTGACCAGGGCTCATCCCATGGCGAGGCGGGAACGCACGAGAACGAAAACCCCTTCAGGCCGCCTAAGGAGTTCCAAGTGGAGGACACGGCCATGGACGAGGGGAACGACGAAGAACCAATGCCCGCCCCGGCAACTCGCCCTCCCCCAACAGGCCCGGCGGCAGAGAAGAAAATCAGTTTCGCGCTCAAATCAACCCCAAAAGCGCCCGTGACAGCCCCGAAGTTTGAGATATCCTCGAAATTCAACGCGCCAACGAAGAAGGATCCGCCAAAGGAGTCTATTCGTCACGACCCTCGAGATCGTGACAGTCGCGATGCTCGAGAGTCCCGAGACCATCGGGATAACCGAGACAACCGAGACAACCGCGACCATCGGGACCATCGTGACAGCCGAGATATAAAGGGCAGCCGAGACCATCGAGAGCACGCCCCACAGAAGCACGTTACTGATGGTCGAGATCTGCCAAGAAATGTGCCAACAGAGCCTCGGGCGGCCAAGGAGCAACAGAGGCGCCAGGAGCAGCAGAAGCCTCGAGAACCTCGGGAACCTCGAGTACGTATGGTGAAGAAGAAGATGAAGCGCTTGAAGGAGAAGCCCGTCCTTCCAGATCACCTGGCAGCTTCCGATTCTGTCTACTTCCGGAAGCCCGGCAACGAATCTGTCATTGGTGCGGGCACGTACGGGAAGGTGTTCAAGGCACTCCACGTCTACACCAAGAAGCTCGTTGCTCTGAAGAGGATCCGCATGGAAGGTGAGAGGGATGGCTTCCCGGTGACAGCTGTTCGAGAGATCAAGCTTCTGCAGTCTCTCAAGCACATCAACATTGTTGCACTGCTTGAGGTCATGGTCGAAAAAAACGAGTGTTACATGGTGTTTGAGTATATGTCGCACGACTTGACGGGTATACTCAACCACCCCACCTTCAAGCTCGAAGCGGCGCACAGGAAACATCTGTCGAAGCAACTATTCGAGGGTCTCGACTACTTGCATCAGCGTGGCGTTCTCCATCGAGATATCAAAGCTGCCAACATCTTGGTTAGCAGCGATGGCATTCTCAAGTTAGCCGACTTTGGTTTAGCCCGCTTCTACGCTAAGCGGCACCAACTCGACTACACAAACCGAGTCATCACCATATGGTACCGCTCTCCAGAGTTGCTACTCGGTGAGACTCAGTACAGTCCTGCTGTGGACATTTGGAGCGCAGCTTGTGTCATGATCGAGATCTTCACACGGCGTGCCGTCTTCCCTGGTGATGGTGGCGAGATCAGCCAGCTGGACAAGATCTACTCTGTCCTCGGGACGCCGCACAAGTCGAGCTGGCCAGGTCTAACGGATATGCCTTGGTTCGAGCTCTTGAGACCCGGGGTGAGGAAACCAAACGTGTTCGCAGAGCAGTACGAGGACAAGCTGCCGCCCGCCGCGTTCAAACTCATGAGCGAGATGCTGCAATATGACCCACTCAAACGACCGACGGCCGCCCAGGTGTTGGAGCATCCTTACTTTACCACCGAGTCACCAGCCCCACGGCAAGCAGTGGAGTAAGTAGAAATCCCGTTCGACGTGTGTTGTCCTCCATGACACAATTGTGCTGACCAAATCGACAGGCTCCAACACGTAGACGGTGACTGGCACGAGTTCGAGAGCAAGGCGCTACGGCGTGAAAACGAGCGAAAGGATCGAGAGGCTCGCAAAGCTGCTGAGAAGGGGTCTGGCTCCACAAGCAAGGGCAACAAGGATTCCCGCAAACGGCCACCAGAGGCGAGCGATGCAAACCGCGAGACCAAGCGCCAGCACGTTGAGAAGCCGGCAGAGGCAGCTTCGGGTGCTAGCGAGGTGATCCCATCCAAGAAGGCCTAGATGTTTTGACAGGTGGCGACGACTATTCCAGGGTCTCGACAAGGAAAGGTCGAAGACCTCCTCCAATGGTCTTTGCCCAGAGGGTTCGACTGTAGACGATATCTCCTGAAAGCATTCGGGCTAGAATGAATTGATATATTCCCCCCACCCTTGGTGCCTGAGGAAATAGAGCCCACACTCGTGGAAAGGACGCCAATATTCTGATGACATGTTCAAGTCTTCGACTGATGGAGTAGATAGGAGAATCAGCAGATATGGCTGCGGCAGCATCGTCCTCAGTTCCTGCGCAATACGCATCGCGCCGGCGTGCGTCGACACAGCCTCGCATTTCCATAGTGCTCCCCCTTCGCCAACCTTCTCGATTCCGCCCGTCTTTGTGATTTCAATCTTGGGGGCCCGACTTCTTGTGGTCGCAGGCTCCAGGCCAAACCCGTCTTCCGTCTCTGATGAGTCAGTCTCCTCTCAATGTATATAGCAAAGGGCTGTAGAAAAGCTGCGAGTAATTGGAGACGTTATCTTTTGAGGGAGGTAGAAATGATATTATTGGCGTCTTCTTTCTCGTATCGTAAGCGGTTTAATAATTAAAGAGACTCCCAGGGGAAAACACAACTGCCGCCGCCCGCCCATCTATCCCACAGCATGTAGCCAACTCCCCACACCCACCACCTTCCTCTCCTTACATTCATCCAGTCTCACCCCTCCTCTGCGCCGGCAGATGCCTCGTGGTAGGTCTATCTCCGCAGCCTATGACAACAGCGCTGGGGACGGATGACTCCCATCCCCCCAACCCAATCCCGCAAATGCTTGAGACAAGAGGAACGAACCCTCCGGCCACCGACTGACTCCCCTACTCCGTCCTGTGTCGGAATATGCCACGCCCTTCCAAACGACTCCGCCATACAATGATAAGACCAAACCACACCGTGGCGAGGCTGTGTCGCAATACGCAGCATTTATACACCACGCGAATGCAGAAGTGGGGGAAGGTTGGTTGGTGATGAAATAGACAGAAGCAAGGTGAGAAGTCGAAGCAGAAATCCAAGACAAGGGCAGAAGACGTCGATAGTAAAAAAACAGGGTTGACAACAGTCTTTTGTTCTCCAGTTCCGGAGAAGAGTGAGGACTTTTTTTTCTCTCTCTCGTAGCCGGCAGTAATAAGAATCCCCCCTTTACACTCCACGCTGATGCGGAACCAACCAGTGACTTGACACCGACACCGAGCCTAAAACCGCCCCCCAACCGCCGCCGCCGCCCTCCAAATTCCTGTACCAATCGTCCACCACCGACCATTCCATTCCTTTGACTGAGTTCGACCGTTGCGACTTAAAGACAGTGCGGTAATAAACAAGAAAGAAGAAGAAGAAACGACAAGTAGCAGAATGTAGTTAGGGGTATGACACATTGACGTCCCGGTCCCACCCCTCCCAGCAGAATAACATGCGTTCTGGGGAAAAACTCCCCCCCGAGGATGCAAAAATGTACAACCCGCCATGGCGCGCTACTTTTGTCTTTCCGTTGCAACATATTGCTTTTTTTCCACCCTGTCCCCCTACACCCCCCAGATGCCGCCGGTTCCGTGAAATGTGTGGTCTTCCAAAAGCCAGCCGCCCTCGCCCAAAGGTTTGGTATGTTGAGAAGATTGCCGAGCTTTTCCGCTTACTCTATGTCCTCAAAGTAGTCGCATATATAGTCACAAGTGAAAGTCGACAGTCGCGTTGATCTAGAAAGATGACGCTGAGGCCCAGTGCGGAGCCGTCATGTACAAACTTTAGGCAGGCGACTTGCTAGGAGCTCCGCCGCCGTTCTGGCGGGGGTCCCCGCCGCTGACAGAAAGGCCGCCAATCCCGCTCGACAGGAAGGCGAAAGGGTCGCTTTCTCCAGCAGAGTAGAAGTTGTTGGAGGGCCCGGCAGAAGCAGGACCGTTCTGTGCCGACTGGAAGGCAGCCTCGGCAGCGCGGCTGTCAAAGGGCCCGGCAGAGTGCGCACCGGGGCCGGGACCAAAGTGGGTGTTAAGGGAAGGGTAAGGTGCTGCGCCGCCGCCGATGCCGGACGGCAACGCGTAGGTGCTGGGCGGGCCGCCAAACTGCTGGCCGTAACCACCTCCAGAGTTGAATCCGCCTCCGGATCCGAAGGGTCCGGGCCCGGGGTTGCCGCCCATGGACGCTTGGCTCATGTAGCTGGAAGGAGTATCCATCGGGGTAGGATAGCCTGAGTCGGCAACAATGGCGGCGCCTGCGCGGCTGGCACCGCAGCGTAGGCAGCATACGTTCTTGGCGAAGTTGTGGTACCCGCAGACCTCGTTGCCACACTTCCAGTCTCCGGCACGGAAAGGGACAACACCGCTGCCTCCCATACGGCCACCGCCACCGTGGCCCATGTGTCCATGGTGATGACCGCCGCCGTGGTGAGGTGGGCCCATCATCGCTGGTGGCCCGTAACCACCGCCACCGCCACCTCCACCGTAGCCACCGTAGCCCATGTCACCTGTCGGGCCGGCACTGACCGCTGGGTACGAGCAGCGGAAGCATGCCGTGCGACGCTGGAAGTTTGAAAATCCACAACTAGGGCAGGTCCAGTCTCCAGGTCGAGGTCGGTTCTTGCTCGGCGGGAATGGGGTTAATATCTCCTGGGCCCGATCCAGCACTCGGCTCGACGATGGGGAAACCTCGATGGCCTTCTCATTGAGAGCTCGGCCATTCATACACAAGCTCTCAGCCGCCTATAAGAGCGAGCATGGTTAGCCTTGATAGTTGCACTTTGCTTGTCGTGATCTGTGCTTGTAGGTTTGACTGCACTTCGTATGGGAAAAAAGCTGCACATCGGACACCATATCAAGTCCACAGGAGAGTCCAGTTGGATTTAAATGAAGGTGAAGGAACGGGCAAACCAACGATGCGAGGGTATCGACTTACTTCCTCATGAGATGAGAAGACTGCGAAACCAGTGCCCGTGGGCTTGTGCTGCTCAGGCGTGCGGAGAGTCCAAAAGGCGATGGGGCGGCCGCCGAACTGGGTGAACCAGCTCTCGAGCTCGGATTGGGTTGTATCGTGGGGCAAGCCCGACATGTGGAGCACCTTGCTCCGTTCTGAGAGGAAGGCCCTCACGTCTGCACGGGCATCCATCGGGCGAGTGAGCACGTCAGGGTGCTCATTGGGCGGCTGGGACTTCCGGACCAGACCGCGGAGAACACGAGCGAGGGTAATAGCTTCGTCCATAGCTCTGCGGGGCGAAGCAGGGGCGAGAGCCTGGAGATGGAAGGGCAGGTTGTGCTTGATGGGAGCGCTCGACTGCACGGCCTCGACCTCGAGAGCCGCACAGATATTAGCCAGCGACGACGGGCCAAAGGCCAGGCACTCGGGATGATGCTGCTGCCATCTCTGGTATTCGGTTCGCAAATCGAACGTCCGAGAGTGCTGGAGATATGGAGGGAGCACAACGGCTTTGTCGCGGGCTTCTCGGGGGAGCTGGACCCGGAGGTCCCAAGCATCCAGGGTTACGAAGACGAAGTCGAGGTTCTGCGAGTTGAGATGCTCGGAGGCGAAGGTATCGAAACGGTTAATAGCGTCCCTGAACGTCCCGGCATTCCTAACGTGCTCCCATGTTAAGGTGGTCAGGCTGGCTGGACAAGCAGAGTGGTTAGCTTTGTCGACCAAGGCAAACGGCGTACAGAGGGGAGACGGGCCAGAAATGCCCGGCAAGAGAAACGCGAGCGATGCAGACGCGTGAGACTTACTGCATAGGGGGGTGATTGGCGTATTGATAGGCTTCACCAACACGCTTTCGTGATGCAGCTGTTCGAGGGGAAGATACCCGTCAGCTTAGGGCCCATTTAGGTCACCACATCCCTGAGGAGTAGGAGCAGCGATTCGGGGTCAGAGCGAAAGAGCCCACCTCCTCAAGTGTCTTCGCGTCCACCAAGATCCACCCAATCTCGATAACCTCGGCGGAATCCTTGGTTACGTAGACGCCGTGTTCGTCGCAGGTGGTGGCCACATGAATGACCACGTAGCGGTCAACATTCAATGGAGCTGGAGGGAGCGCCGCCATGGTCGGGACTGTTGGCGGTGAAGGGGTCGAAAGGGGTAGCTGGTCGACGGCGGGAGGGGGAGAAGGTGTGTCCGGGATAGCTGATCCAGCTGCAAGAGGTCAGTTGGAGCGCAACAAAACCCGTCACGGCCTCGGCGGTTCAAACAAGGCCTGCGGAGGTGGAGCGGAAGCCACGAAAACGGGCTGTACGCCTTTGAGGTTTCTGAGGGACTCGATGACGAGGAGAGCCAGGCAAAGACTCGATGTAGAGCTTGAATGGCTGGGGACTCGGCCGGAGGAGACTTGTTCGAATGGACACGTACTGCTGCTGCCGCCAAAAGCTTGCCTCAGGGACCAGTATGGACTCGGGAAAAGTGGCTGCCCGCCGGATTGATGCGGAGAGGGGGAGGTGAACACAATGTGAGAACTCGGTAAGGAGATGCCGAGCCTGCAGGATGGATTGTGTGCGGTGCTGTACTGTGCTGCACACGCCCTCTAGGCCTTGTTTTGAGGGAGAGTGAAAGAAGGTGAGGGAGGGGAGGTGAGGTGGTTTGGAGAGGAAAAGACCAAACCAAATGAGACGAGACGACAGGATGGCAGAGGACTGCCAGGTGGACTGGACAGGACTGGACAGGACAGGCCAGGACCGAACCAGGGGGAGGGAGACGAGAACCAGCAAAGTGGAGGAAATAGAGACAGACAGACCAAGATCAGACACATCAGATAGACAGAGCAGAGCAGAGCAGGAGACGAGCAGCGCACACCACCACCAGCTACTCACTGGCACACGGCAAGCGTCAGGGCGAAGGGAAAAAAATGACAACGGGCGTTGGGGACTGTGCTGTGCTGTGCTGTGCGTGCTGTGCTGTGCTTTGCTGGGCCGCCGTGGTGGTGGTGTGCTGTACTCTCCTTGCAAACGACGGGCCTACCCCTGTCGCCAGTGTAATGTAATTGGAAGCTGCCCTCGATTTGTGGGTCGGTTTCCAGCATGCAGCACAGGCATCCTTTCCGATTCGGGCCTCCGTTTTGTTGTTTGGTGAGGAGGAGTGCTGGCCGTGCAGGCTGGTGGCAGCAGTTGGGGGGAGCTTGGAGCTTGGAAAGACTGGAGCTCTTCTCCTCCTATTGCCCAGCCAGAATTGAGCCGACCCGGCCTGACCTGACCTGGGATTTTTGACCTGACCTGGCCTGACCGTACGTCGGCCAGGGCGGGAAGCGTGGTGGTTCAGACAGGACAGAGCTCGCCCGTCTGCTCCTCCATCAGATAGATCAAGCGTGGCTTGCTCTGTTCTAAGTACTGCTTGCTGCTTTTCTTTCAACTTCGTTTTCTCTCAATTTCAATTTACATTTCTTTCCAATTTCCTCCAATACCGCGCTTCCGGTTTCCGACGTGTCTAGGCTGAGAGCCGTGCCCACTGGCGTGCGATCATGAGAAAGAAAGAAGAAGCTTAGAAGCTGGGAGCTCGGGAAGGTCGCCCCCTCGGCAAACCGACAGATTGGCAATGGACGGGGGAACTCGACCCTGTATCCCGTGCATCTCCACGAACCTCAGGGGTCAGAGCCTGGGGGAGGACGAAGGCGAATCCTGCTTCTGAGCCGATCGTCTCTTCGTGTGCCTTGCGACAGGAGACTCCCCCGCGAATGAGTATCTGTATCTGAGATGAACGTTGGTTATTACCCGGTCTCTTCCGTTTTGCGGAACCAGACTGTTGGTCTGCAGTGGACGGCCACAGACAACAGGCCGAGGTACCTAGGCAAGTACACACAGGTGGCGTCGTGGGTTAAAGTCATATACACGAAACCGATGATGGAGCTTCCTTGTGGCCATCTCATCAACCTGGACCTGCCAGATGCAGCGCGCATGCACTCCATTCCCCCCATGTAGTGCGACAGTGATGCTTGCTGACCTTGCCATGCCCGGGTCTGTTTCTGATCAGGCAAACACCGACCAGCCAGCCCATCAAGGTACCATGCTAGAGCACGTATCTGTGCTATGTGCGTTGTGCTTGCCACCTACTACGCCTCGTAGGTACCTACCTAGGTAACTAGGTACAACTACTGTGTGGTAGACAGGCCAATGGTTCAACCCAATGTCAGGTCATGCTGGGAAACGTAGCGAGGACTCCCACGTTTTCCGATGCACCTCCGGCCCTTGACCCCACGCCTAGGGCTTGGACGGACTCGGACATTCATCCTCGAGTAATTTGGGCTAGTCTGCTCGGTCAGTGGTTTAAATATCGACGCCAGCCCCATACTTTTTTTGCCCTTTGCACATCTTGTTGTGTGTTTGATCGCTCTCCTGGCGAAGAGAGAGGCGGGGGGCCGGGACAAAGGGACGTGTGTGTGTTTACGTTGATCGTGTTGACCGTGTCGGACAATCGCGAACACGTCACGGGCTGGGCCGTCCGCTGGACTGGGGGGATCCCTTGTCGACTTCCCACCTCTGCTAGCAGCTGGAGCACATGTCGCTTGCTACCTACCTACATAGCTAGGTACCTTAGTTGGGTAGGTACTGCCTGATAACGGCGCCAGAGCACTCTTTCCTCGCGTTCTCGGGAAGAAGGATAGTGGTATGTATCGTTGCGATGCGCAAGCAAATTGCCGGCTTTTTCTTGTTGAGACGATTTATCATCATCTTCCCGCCGTGGATACGGCCAACGCGATAACGCAGGCTTGTCGACCTGAAATTGGAATGCATGACGAGCCCGCCTTGACCTGCCGCATCTCTCTGCAGACCAAATCACCCAGTCCACAGCACTTATTGCAGCACTTCGACTACCTGTACAGTTCTATGCTGTTCCCGGTGCGCATATTACACCGAGCCTGTCTGACGCACTCTCCTCTGCGTTACACAATTGGCCACATGGCATATTTCATTCCGCAAGTCAGATCGCCAGGTTCAAAACGTGGCTGCCGCCGTGCCACGGACTAGGTCAGTAAGCAACATTTCTTTTGCTCTTTCCTTTTTACCACAGTGCCATGTCGAGCCTCCCTGCCTCCCTGCCATCCAGCCTCCCTGCCATCCAGCCTCCCTGCGTCCATGCCAGGGTTACGCCCAGGACCAACTGTCAGCCCGTCACTCAGATGAGGTGGTTACAAGCCGTCTTTGGTGACAAGTCCCCGGGAGAGGAGCTGCGAAGGGGGTTGACACCTTTCCCTCCCCTTCCCCCACGAGCCGCCCAAGTACTTGGGTAACTGCTACACTTTCTACTCGGTATCTTGTCACTGTCACCACTCAACACTGCCAACCTACCTCCCCTCCTCGACCTGTGCCTTCTTCACCTTGGTCCGAGTCCGAGGCCACGGTTCAAGGCCATCCCTCCCGAATGGATGCTCAGAAGGTGTTCAGAAGGGGACCCTAGTCAAGCTGAGAGCGGCTCCCTTGGCCGTGCCACCCACCGGCAAAGGTCTGGACGCCCAGCCTCGACCCAAGATAAGCTCTCGGAACGCTAGACACGGGCAGAGTTTGTCGGAAGGCGGCATGATTCTCCTCACGCACACATCGCATGGCACACTTCACAACCCTCATCAGATCATGGCCATTCCTTCCCCCCATGTCCCCGCACTCTCTTGGGAATCTCACGCCGTTGGGATGTCATATCATCAAGTGGTGTTCACCAGTGCCTTGTATGTTTCAGACTCTGCAGTAGCCTCTCTGAATCCAGCATAGATCCGATAGGCACAACGTGGTTTCAGAGACACCTCTCGTCATAGCGCTCCCAACGAGGTACTGTGGCGCAGAAACCCTCAACGCCATACCCGTGGTAATCAACATGCGCTCGGAGGCCGGACAGGCTGGTGGAGGGTCACTCTCACATCCCGTGCCAGATCGCTTCATCAAGAGAGGGTCCGGAACAGTGAATCAATTTTTTATGCTTCAAGAAGGAACAAGCCAGAAAACCACGGTGCTAAGACAACTCTCCATCTTCAATGCCCAACTCCTGCACTGCCCATTCCCTTCAGGTCAGCCGTGTACCCCATGGGACACTGCATCCGCTTCGTCGTCATCGTCTCGTCTGAGGGCCGCATTTGCCTGAACATATCTGTCGGATCAAACCTGTTGGTGTGTTGCGGTTAGCATCCGTCCGTCTACCGCCGCGCAACCAGCCCGGGACAGGGACAGGCTTACCATGTCTCAAGGCTCGTCACTTGGAATTTGTCGCTCAGCTTTGCTACTGTCACACCTTGGATGTCGAGGATCCCGCGGTGAGCCTTGATGGTCACCGTCGATCCGTCTTCATTTTTCCCGACATAGTCGCCCTTCATCCACCCCCAGTGACGCCACTTGAAGGCCACAACCGGTGGGCCGCTGTACACCTCCAGAACTTCCCAGGCAAAGTTCGGCATCATGTCTCTGAACGTCTTGTGGCTCTCGTCGAATGTGGAGTTGGCCCCGTAATATTTGTTGGGCGCTATGACCGCGGAATAAGTACCACTGCAATTGCTTTCGTCGTCAGCCACTTTGTCAGGGAGAAGAAGCAAAATTCGCTTCGAACTTTCCCCCCCTTTTCCCTTTCTCTTCATTTTCCTTCCAACCGTCATCACTGCACTCAAATTGATGGTGGCACAGACGCCTAGGGGAAGCCAGGGGCCGGGGGGCGGTAAGAAGGCTACGCACACTTTCAACATGTGTTCCGCATCCTGAGGCGGTCCGCCATTGATTGCGAAGGTGTATTTCGCTGGGTCGACGGTTCGCCATTCGGACACGTCCATCTTATGTGACGCCTCAATCTCCCAGTTCTTGACCAGGTTCTCGACCAGTGTTTCCAGAGACTTGGCCTCATGGTTCGCGCGTTTCTCTGTCGGGTTGAAGTCAGCACAGCGCAAGACTTTTGTGGGTTGTTTGCCCTTGGGGCTCGACGAGGCCAGCATACCGTTTGCCCACATTTGCCTGGTGACTGTGTAGTCCGGAGGTCCTCCGTACCGCCATGTTGCCTTGTCATTGGTCTAGGGGATAGGAGGCGTCAGTTGAGGCTTGGGACTCTGCCGCATGGGCCAGCTTTTCAGAATCATGATCTTACGACAGCATTCGAATCGAGCATATAGTCAGGGAAGCTGGGACCTTCTGGCTCCTTCGCTTTGTCGTCTTCGACAGCGACCTTTCCCATTACTTGGCCCATGTTGAGGTATGTCGAGGAGGCCTGCGTGAAGTCGAAGATGTGGATGAGGTCGAAGGTGTGTCTAGACCAAGGGCTCGGCTTGTCTTGTGAGTCTTGTATCACGATCTGCTCAGAGAATACACGACATCTTACGGTTCTAGAAGGGTGTCTGCCACGAGGATGGGCGGGGCCTCGTTTTATACACGAGACCTACCATCTGCTTCTTCTTCTTTCACGCCGGTTCCCCGAGCTGGGCCCGAACAAACCTCCCTGACTGAACCTCATTTCAAGGGGCCCAAGTCTCTACTGCTCACCAATGCAGGCTTATCATAGCCAGACTGCTTGGCCGTACTTGGGTAGTCTGGGGCTTTTCGGGCTAGTCGTGTCGCAGCCATTGCTCAATACTTCGGGGACTAACTGCATGGAAAAAGTGCGAGTGTCTTTCCCTTCACACGGACAGAACTGGACAGGATGAGCGGCGACGCCAGTGTCATGCACAAGTACATTCCAGTCAGGCACTCAGCTTCACCCGACCGCGTGTCCTTTTGGCCCGGCAGCGGACTGAGACACACTCATCCCTACGACGGGATGGGAGCCTTCGTCGGGCCTGCCGCTTGTGGAGCTCATGGCTATTTGCAGGGCCTTGCAGTGGCCGCTTTGCAAGCGGCCTTGACTTACATAGGGGCCCACGAACTGCTCGCTATCATTCGCCAAACCGGCGTAATTAAAGGCACTGATCAGCCTTCTTCGACCCAGGGGTCTACCGGAGGATATGTGGGAAGCGGCCTGCTTTCGAGGCCCCCACGAGCAGCTGGGAATCTCGTCAAAGCCGGTGAAATTGGTGATCCTGCACGCCCGGTTACACCACGTCTCCGAAGCGTTGACTCACGTACCAATGCCACGAGTCTGACCGGGTTGCGAGGGGACACGATCGGTGGAAGCCCCCTGCCCGAGATCTCTTATCTGCCTAGCACGTCGCATCCAGATCTGCAGCCGTCAGGAATGGACGAGGATGTGTGACGCCCACGTTCACGCTCGTATGGCAGACAGGCAGGCAGGGGGCCCGGCGCCCGCCTACCGGATCATCCCCTGTGACATGAGGTGTGGATGGATGGTTGGCGCTGTCATCTGCGAACAACAAGGGCGTGGCTTGTTGTTGGGCTACCACCGGCCCGAGGATTACACCACACCTAACGGCGGGGCCTAGAAACAAGGCGTCCACATGGTGAACAACATTCTGGGCCCATGAGGAGGGCGACTGGGCCAGCCTCTGTGGAGTAATTATTTTCGAGTCTGCAGTTTCCTGACGGCGCGTCGAGTTGGGCCTCTGTTCGCGCCTGCCCCGTTCTCAATGATGTTTGGCATTACGTGTTGGATGCCTCGAACAATTGGCCTCATCTACTTGATGTTATCGCCCGCACTTTCCCATCTCTCCTCGCCCCGGATTCCGACAGGAGTCGGGGTGTGGCAGGCGCAAGGGAGGTTAGTTGGACCCCAACGGAGTTCTCCCTCGCCCTCCTGGAGCCTTCTCTCACCCCCCTCCCCTCCCGAAAGAAAAAAAAAGCCATGTCAGATCTCTGAGCCGCCCTCCGCCCCTTCGATATTGTAAGGTAACGGCTGCCACTGGGTCTCGACGCCACTCATCGGGCGCGAATCTGTTGTTCTCAGATCCTTCGTTGCTAGCCTTGCTTGATTATGATATTTGCTTCTGGTTATTTGTGGCGCCAATATTGACGCGCTCAAGTCAAAGACATGGATGACCGCAGCACACTTAGGACTGAGGATAAATGATGGGCCCTCAACGGATGATGCCGTCATCACACAATTGCCCAGGTGTCCTGGAACAGCTTGCTCCTGCTTTTCCTGGAGGAAGATTTTCGCCGGTCGGGCCTTCCTAACCGAGGTTTGTCATGGTCACTCTGTACAATAGCACCTGGCACTCATGACTGACAACTGAGTCCAGACAAACAGATCCGCAGGTAGCTCTGCGTGTTCCGAAAGCCTCTGACTTGCAACCATCTTGGCCGTACGAGACCTATTCCTTGTTATTGATAATTCGCCAAAGAACCGATCCAATGAACGCCGACCCTGCACCTATGGCTTCTCCTGCCGCTGAGGACCCTCCTCGAAAGCTTCCGAAACAGCGTTCTCGCGCTGTCGACAGCATCGATTCAAGGGACAACACGACCATCCTCTTGCTGTTGGTTATAGCAATCTTCAGTCAGTTTGTCCCCTTGTCCCTTCTTCCCCTGTCGGCCATGCTGTGCCGCCGTGTTCCGCCAATCTCTCTGATACTATGTTTCACACGCTGATTAATGGACCCGCAGTTCCTCCAGTTGCCGTGCTCTGCATCACTAGCTGCGATGCACAATTCGGTCTCAATGTCATCCTCCAGCTCCTCACCTTGTAAGTTATATGGAAGCCAGAAATGCCGCTTACAATGCCAGAAAAGCTGATGGCACCGTCAAACCAGTGGAATTGCGAGCTTCTTCCACGCAGTCTGGGTCATTTTCTACTACGGCAAAGGTGGCCGTCTAACCTGGGGACAACGGAAGAAGCTCGAGCGGCAGAATGTCGCCAGGGCCCTCGAATTTCCAGCAGATCCTCGGCCCCCGCAGGTTCGCAACGAGGCATACTCCGATGCTCCGGCTTACAGCGCCTACGGTGGGGGCGATGGCGGTGACTCAAAGTATGTGTGAGTTTGCGCGGAGGACGGCGCACGCAGCAGAGGTGCAAATGGCATTTTCCTTTGTAGTCTTGTGGCTTTGAATGCATACCTAAAGATAATGGACATCTGATCTGGATCATCAAGTTGGTCTTTGGTTGGGAACTCCCATAGTCAACGGAGACTCGGTGTAGAGTGTTTTTACACGTCATTACCTAGAACATCTTCCAGGCAGTCTTCGGGCATCCCCTTCTGGGACCCATCGGTCTGTCAGTCAGGCACTCGACTAGACAATGCTACCTTGTCGGGAATTTTCTGGCTATGCTCCTTCTTTTCGGCGTGTCTTGCTTGCTATATTGCAGCACGTTACAGCGAGGTTGCATTGTAGGGCTGAGCACTCAAAATAAGCGACACGAAGCGGCTGTTTTTGTTTCCGCCGTGACTCAGTTCAGACAACAGCAGAGACAAGGTCACAGGGTTGATGGATATATTGGCCCTTAGGACCTGAATGTCGGACCTGACCGTAGCCGATGACTTGCCCAGTCGTCTGCCCCGAGACGGCAGTTGGTGCTAGACGAACATCCACAATCTGCGTCCGGTGATTCCCTGTGCTTATTTTCATCATGAATACTGGTGAGCGAAGGAGAGAGCGCGTGCTGGCACACCAAGGTCACGTTGTGGTGGACAGGACCTGTTTGACGGTACCTTCAACTGGCGTAAGCTCCCCGTCCCCCCTCCCCCGTACGTCGTGTACGCGGAAGGGGGGAAGTGGCCGTGGTCGCGGATGCAGCCGACCACGAACGGAGGGGGGCGGGGATTGAACGACGGAGCCTTGTTTGCGTATGTCGAGTTACACGCCACTTTGTGAAAAAGGACCCGTGGACTCAAACATGAGGTGAGAAGCTTGGCGCGTCATGACGAGAGCGAGAGCAGGCCGGCCGGCAGGATCTGGCAGAGAGAGGCTTGATTCCTCGGGATCAGTCATTGTCATCATCATCATCATCATCTGGCGCGGCTGTCCTCCTCCTCCTCCTCCTCCTCCTCCTCCTCCTCCTCCTCCTCCTCCTCCTGCTCCTGTAGCTCCAGTGGGGATTGAGACATAGAGGGAAGCTAGATCGTCGGCTATTGAGATGCTGCATGGGGAAGCAAGACAGGCGGGCACGCAACCTGACTGAGCTGCCTGCTGGAGAGACTCTGGTAACGAGCCGGAGAGTAGATGTCTGTCTGCTGGGTACTAGATAGGCAGGTATCTCGGCATGGAGGAAGCCGATCAAAAAATGTCTTGGGATGGACCTCATGTTGTAAGTCGCATGTAGTCTACTTCGCAGTACTTAGACTACTAGACTATATCTCGGTACTGGTCCTGCTAGGTAGTTCAGCATACCTAGGAACAGCATTCGGCTGTTGCGCAGGATCATGAACCTAGGCCAGGCACTGGGGCAGAGAAGGGATGAACAGGCGCCAGGATCCCTCGTCTTGTTCTCCCAAGCTCCTGAAGCATGGGGAGGAGAAGTCCGTGCTCAGGCCTTCTAGGCCCACGGGGAAGGAACCGGGCCACCACTCGGCCGTGTGGAGTACGGGAGTACGTACCTGCCACCATCCTCCGCCCCGCACCACGTATTAGCCCGGGTACCTCCAGACACCGGGCAGAAGGGCAGTAGACGCATGTATAGCACTCGGGCATTCTCTGCCGTGCTGCAGGGAAGGCGGGAGTTAGTGAGCACGCCGTCCTGCCTTTGAAGGGCAGCCACGACTGCTCTGCAGCTTGCAGCAAAAGGCATCGCGCCCGGTCCAATGGCGGGCCAGACAGCTTCACCCTAAAACAGACGACTCCTCTCCTCTCTCGACACATTTCTGTTGCTGCCGGTGCCGCTGCTGTGAGAGGGCAGAGCAGGAACAGCGCACAGCAACGGTTGATTGAATCCCATCAGACAACGCATTCGCGCGTCCGCTTCTCATTTCAATCCCTTCCCTTTCTTTTCCAGGGTTGACTGATCTCGAGCTCGACACGGCACGCGATACGACAACCCAACGCGAGGCATCTCGCATCCCGCATCCGCCGCTGTCGCCGCCGTCTTCTGTCTGCTGCCGCTGCTCGTCATCGGCCGACAAGCAGCAGCCACCGCCTCCCACCCCACCCCCTCCGATCACCACTCTCGAGATTACAGTGCGTCTGTTCAATCGACAATCGGGGGTCACACGCGCGCCCGACAGTGCCAATCCAGCAATCGCATTCCCGAGGTGGTGTTCTTCAACACCTGCTCCATCTGAGACATACAGCTCCCCCAGAGGCCAAAGGACCACACCATGATACCTCAACTCGCCCTCTACCCGCGACAAGACTCTTTGTGACGCCTGCCTACACCGACCATTGTCTGCCGGGGCCACTCGAGCGAGCACCTGCCTGTCGTCGCCCTGCGCGCCTCTCCAAATCCCCGTCGCTGCCACCACCTGCACACAAGCTCGAACACGGGGCCAAGCCCATGCTACAACCCAGTACGACTTACACTCGCATCCGCCTGCATACGTGCTACGGCAGCACATCGCCTCCCGCATCCTCACCGCGCTGTATATATATGATAAGCCACATAATCAACGGCCTCTGGAGGGCGAACACGCGCTCGAGAGTGGAGACATGAATACGGACGCTTCCTCTCACATCTCCCCCTCCACCAAGCCTGGTTCCCGCCATCACCCACCCACACCCTCCGACTCCCCCGGCCGCACCCAGAACGCCTCCTCCTCCTCCTCCCCTTGCCCCGGCCCGGCCCCTGCCACCTCTTCTTCTCCAACCCATGTCCCTGCCGCCCCTAAACCTCATGATACCCGAGCTGGCCCTCAAAAGCCGTCCCCTACTCCCATGAGATCCAGTCTTCCTTTCTCCCTTCCTCTGTTCTTTCAGTCAAACAATACCTCCATTGCTTCCCTGGTGCCGTCGACCGCAGAGGGTAAACCCATACCCCTCGATGACAGCACCGCAGCTCACCGGACATTGGCACTTCGCGAGCTGAACAGCAATTTCCCTTCGCCGGTTGCTCGCCACAAATATGAAAGGTCCACCGGCGCCCAGAGCAAGACTTATTCCAAGCCCGTCATAGTCAGGACCTACAGCGGACCATCTCCCTCGTCGCAGGGGCATTCCCGCTCCAACTCACACTCGGCCCGGCGTGCTGGCAACCGTCGGGGTCCCCCTTCGACCACCTCAACATCCATCTCCTACATCTCCCCGACCGCCCACTCCAGACCCGCTGGAGGGTCACAGAATGGAAGCTTACTGAGCATGGCGCGGGGAAACGCCAAGAAGAAGTTGTGGCCCTGGAGACAGGGCCAGGACGAGGTCCCATCCGAGACCCTGCCGCCGCATGAGGCATTCTCCTTCAAGGCGATCATGGCCAACCTTCAGGCGCAGTCCAGTGAGATGGACAATGCCCTCGACGGCATTGCCGAGATATACGCGCGCTCGCGCTATAGCTTGAGCAACCAGTACGAGGTGCATGTGGCACCGCATGGCTCAGGGGCATCCTTTGTCAGTGCCGTCCCGTCGTCATCCATCCGGAGAAGAGGTTACACCAAGAACAGCCAGAGCCAAAACGGGTTGACACTGCAAGCCATTCAGTCGGGCGACGAGGACAACAGTGCGAGCGCACGATCGCACCGCAAACGCCGCAGTACTGGGCGCCGCCAGAGCGCAGCCTACGGTACACTGGAGACTATCATGTCATCAAGCAGATCCTCTGAAGAGGACAAGACAAAGAAGAAGTCGGCGTCAGAGCTCAAGGATCAAGTACGCGGGCGGGCCTCTTCGAAGTCAGGCCGGAGTGGTTCCGGGTCCCCTCATACCGGCAAGGGCAACGGCGCCAATCCTCTTGCCGGAGTGCCAAAGCCCAGAGAACCGACAAGGAAGAGGTCGAAGTCCTTTGCCAATGCTATCATCCACGCTGACAGTTCCAAATACTACCAACCAGGCGACGAGGCGGCGGCGACGACGCCGCGGAATTCATCTGCCGCTCTCGTGAGCGAACCGTCATTACCACAGACATCTAGCAGCCATCTTGAAATACGGACTACACCAAACGAACTATTGGGTACCGACTCTCCACGCAGCAGCCAAGCACAGTCTCCTGGCCGCGATGAGTCCCCAGGATATGCGTACGCGAACGGGCACTCGCGGCAAGAGGACTCGAATGCGTCCAATTCCGGGGCGAGATCTGGATTGACTGATTGGGTTCCATGGAAGACTGCGTTGTCGGGAGCAATAGCCTCCCCGCAACCGAGCAGTTCCTCTGCAGCCCGGAGCCAAGCTGAAGGAACCCTTCGCGAGTTGCTTAAAGGCAAAGGCAAATCAATTGCGACGGAGTAGTTGGCTTGCCTTGCAGCTGATTGCATTGTTACCAGTTGGCGTTGGGTCTTCCCCCAGAGGTGATATTACAGCTGGATTGTTATATTTGTTTTGTCTGTACTCTATGGACAGAGGAAGACGTCCATATCACAGTTGTGTTTCTTGGCGAACAAAATGCACGGGAGAATCAAAAGATATTGACTGAATATACCCAGATACAGAAACTCATGAGGGGAAGTGCTTTCTAGAATGCAAGTTAGTGCCGGCGGACACATTGTGTACTGTATGTATGTAGCTTATGATGATTATGAAGACTATGAGGATTGATTCATGTCTGATGGTGTATGCTTGCCCGGTGTCATTTCCTCAAGTACTGCACCTTGATCACCACATGTCTTGAACGTGCGAATGAAGGAGTTGTGTGCTTGTACGATTCGTTTCGACATCTCGTTTCAAAGGTGAAAGAAAGGATGAATGAATGATTATGGGCTCTGCCAGAGTTCCATTGGGGGAAGCTATCCTACTTGAGATACCCGCACAGTGGTCTCCAACCTATGTACCAGCCACTCATTTGGACGCCTCAGCAAAACCCCAGATCCCCCTATCAGCCAGAGCTTGAAGGTGTGGCAAAAGTTTTATGGCTTATGTATATCAAGCCCTCATGGGTTATGAGCAGACAATTCGTAGGATGTCGCGCCTTGAGAGTAAGCGGAAACTTGGACGATGCTCTCCAGAGCTTCCTTTCCCTTGGTTCACTGGCGAACACGGAGACAGCTGGGCTGAGACTCCCAGCAAGGAAGAATTGTGGCTTGATCAGGGTTCGGGCTCATGAACCAAACCATCACGCCCTATGAATCTCCCTCGATTACCACCCTCATTCCCCTCCACTTTTTGTTTGTGTGTCTTCTCTGGTTGCCGTTTTCCCTTGCCTTGTTGGATGGGATGCAATCGATCGCTTTCATCCACTCGCCTTGTTGAACAGCGCATGGTTTGGTGTTCCGGTGGACATCTCCATATGCTCTTCTCCTCCCCATCTGCTAGTACACACACACAACGTAACGCTCACCCACATGCTGAGACTGAGTTGTGCCCGAAAGGAAGAGGAGCCGGCTTAATAGTTGATGGTATCCGGAAGCCGCATCTCAGCAGCGAGGCCCGGGGACTTCAGGTCGGCCTCGTGAGCCACACCGAAGGCGTCCTCCTCCTCATCGTTGTCATCTTCTCCACCACGGCCGGGGCGGCCGGCGCGGTAGTGGTAGCTGCCGTCGTCCCGACCCCTGGTCAGGAAGGCCTGGAAGTTGCCCATGTCGAACTCGAGCTCGTCGTCCGAGTAGTCCAGGTCCGCGAGCGCCTTGAGCTGTTCGTTGTCCAGGGAAGAGTCGCTGGAGGCGTCGCCGGCGTCGTCATCTCCCTCATCAAGCATCTCATCATCCTCGTAGCCCTCGTCCTCCATCTCGGCGTTGTCAGAGACGTCCGATTCGACGCCGCTCTCATCTCCGGCAGTCTGGTTCTCGATGCCGTCCAGCTTGTGCAGCAGCGCCAGGCTGATGGGGTCCGTGATGTGTGCGAACTCCCGCGCGACGCCGCGCGCCTGGGCATCGGCCGCGGCCGCGGCAGCCGTGGCCCTCTCCTGCTCGCGCTGCCTGTCGAGGACGTCGGTGACCGTCAGCCGGTCCAAGGGCCGGAGGCCGTTCCACGCGTCGCGGAGCTCCGTGTTGGTAAGGACATCCTGGGGCATGGCGTTCTCGGGGGCGATTCTCAGGTGATCTTCGTCATCGGAGTCCTCATCGTCGTCTTTGGAGTCCTCCTCGTCTTCCTCCTTGTATTCGTCTTCCTGCTCAGCCACGTAGTCCGCCTGGTCTAGGCACTCGGAACACACGCAGGAACCGTCGTGATCGTCCGAGTCGTCGGCATTGTACCAGGCGATGCAATCCTCACACATGCAGTTCTGATCGTGCACCACCTTCTTGAGTTTCTCGTCGCTCTCAGCCTCGTCCTCGCTGTCGTAGTTGTTAGGGGCTGCGACGGCGGCATTGCCATTCTTGCCCTGGTTGAGACGGCCCAGCTCAAAGTCGTTCAGATCCCAGAAGCCCTCGTCGTCATCCTCATTCGCTAGAAGCTTCGTCTCGTCGCGTCCGACGTGCTCCCTGAGCGCAATCTTCTCCTTCTCTGTCAGGGTGTCCCACCTCGCCATGAGGGCGTGCTTGGGCTTCCACTCGCCGTAAACGAACGGGACATTGCCACAGTTGCCGAAGATACCGTCGGGGCCCTTCTCGTGGGCCGGCAGGGCTGGGAGCTCGTCATCTGACATGTACATCTCCTCCTCGGTGGGCACGAGGTTGGCGCGCCTCTGCCAGTCGACGTGGCCCCAGAACGCCATGTAGGTGAGGTGGTCCTTGAGGTTGATGCCGCGCCTGGCCGCCTCCTCGATGATGAGCTCGTCGGGACGAGACAGGTGGATCTCGCCGGCGCCCCAGCCCTCGAGATGTCCCGTGCCCAGCTGCCCCGGGGGGACACCGTAGTGCTGCTCCCAGCTCCAAACTTGGTTGCTTGTGTGGACGCCGGCCAGGTAGCGCACACGCATCTGAATCGCCTCCAGGAGCTCCGTGTACTTCTTGCCACGGAGGATCTGCCACAGCGGAGTGAGGCCCTCCCGGGCACCCAGGATGGTCTCAACGGCCAGGGGCGTGTCGGGGCCGAAGACGGGCTCGTTGAAGCGCATCTGCAGCTTGGTGACGAACGTCTGCGCGTTGTAGATGTCTTCTGGGGTCCAGATCTGGGTACTGCGGATAAAAGCGCGTCGCAGGGTGTTGGTCGGGAGGTCCATGACCATCCACATCTTCTTGACGGACTCGTGGCACTTGTTCGGCAGGCGGTGGCCGCGGCGCGCCAGCACTGCGAGGATATCGCGTACGCGGACCTCCCTCTTGACGAGCATCGCGAGGTATCGCAGTCCGGGGACCGAACGGACGGTCTTGTCGGCGGCGGTGACGGGGCGGGTCTTCGCCCAGGGTGGCCGGGGGAATGCGTCCGCGAAAAGACCTGGCGCCTCCCAGGTGGTTCCTGAGGGGTCGGTGCGGGCGTAGTAGCCATAGAACTTCCAGTAGAAGATGCGGAAGGAGGACGGGGCCATGTACTCCGCCCAGGCGAAGATGCTGGACTGCCAGTGCTCATCGAGGAGGTTGTGGAAGGTCTTGCTGGTGCTGTAGAGGTTGACAATGTCGCTGACGCGCAAATGCTTGGCCACCTCAACGGCGAGCCAGACGCTGGAGCAGACCGACTCGAGGAGGTTGAAGCCGGGCTTGTACGTGGGGACGAGGTCGCCCTGGCTCAGATCTTGGACGTAGCGGAGGTTGTGGGCTTCGGTAGAGTGTGCGCCCCAGAAACCGGGGGAGAGACCAAGGAGCTCGTTGTCGAACACGAGGTCGTCGAAGACACTGTCGCCGCTGCCGTTGGACCCGTTGAGCTTCTCCTCGGGGCCGCAGGCATACATCTTGTGCGCGCCGCTGAAGTCGGCGTGGGAGGCGATTCGGGGTCGCTTCATGGCTCTCGCGGCCTCCGCCATCGCTTCCTCGTCAAACTGCGATTGGGCTTCCCGCTTCCGTGTCTGCTTCTCGACAATGATCTGGCCCACAACGTGGGCCTGCTCTGCCACAGTCAATGGCCTGCTCGTGGCGCGACGGATGAGGTCCAAATCGTTCATCAGGTGGATGACGTCGGGGTCTAGCATCATCACGTCACCACCAGACGCGCTGGGGCCACCTTGATGCCGAGTGTTCTCCATCTTGCTGCCTTGTTTGCGGGATGAAATGATGTAGTCTTGACTAGGGACGACAAGTCACTGCTGAAGTCCTTGAGAATTGGCGGGTGATTTGAAGAGCAGTGGTCTGTCTTGTCATGAGAGAGGTCAAGAGAGAGTAGAGTGGAGGGTAGAGGAGGGTGAGGAAGGCAGGAAAGGTCAGGAAGGGCGAGATTAATTGATTTTAAATGGAGGGATTTGGAAAATGAGGGTGTGTTTTTATGTTGACAGGAGGGGTTCTATTCATCTGCGTACGACAATAGAGCTGAATGGGATCAATCCCATTGTGTGCGAGGGACCACGAAGATGGGATGAAAAACAACAGGTACGATTGGTGGGATCCTCCTGCCCAAAGCTTCGATTGTGTGCAGCACTGGTGGCTTTCACCTCACTTTCTGTGCAAGGGGCCTATGAAGGAGGCCGAGTGACAAACTGGGAGAGACACTAGGTGAGGAAGCACGTAACCGGCAACCTGACCAACAACTTCAGTGGGCGGAGGGTCAGAGACCAGAATGACTTGAAAGTCAAGTGAAAGCTGGGCCTCACATGCTGCAAGAGCTACGCAAGCTACGTGCCTCCAACATGTAAGCGGCAAGGCTCAAATCGGTGGGTGATGTGGCGAGATGGTGCTGTGAGGATAATCAGAACTTGTGGCTCGACAGTGTGACCCTCGACCAGCCTCCACCAGTGCCAAGATTCTCCTGAATTCAACCCTGCTCCCTGAGAGTATTACTGCCCAAATGTACACGTACCGGAGGTAACTTCGAAGCCATGTTTTTTTTGTCATTATTTCCCCTTGCTCTCGTAGTAGCGCCCGTCGTCAAGCGTTCATTCAGTCGGATGCCTCTCTCCAAACCAATGCACTTCCAAGTGACTCCTACCCTACAATTTACTACACGCATCCGCAATGGTTGCCTCTGATTCACGTCTCCTCTGGATCATCCATTGACAGCCTTGTGCGCGACCCGATGGTCTCGCAGGCACGCATCTGCCAGTCCTCCACGTGATGATTATCAAACACGACCTAACGGTCCATCTCCTCCATGGGCATGTCGGTGTTGATCTCTCGGCCAACAATAGAGTCGGCAGGCTTCCAGATCTGAAGAACATTGTCCTCGGCCGCACTGGCGACAAGCCATGGGTCGTTGGGGTTCCAACTGAAGTCAGCCAGGTGGTTCGTGTGACCACCGTGCATGAACAGCAGCTCTGGAGGACCATCCTCGGCATCATCGGGTATCTGCTCCTCCCCTATCCTAGTCAGGTCCCAGAAGATGACCCGTCTGTCGTAACTGCCGCTGCCCAGGACTCCCATCTCCTGAGGATGCCATGACAGCGAAGTTACGGCATCATTATGGCCCTCAAGGGTGTGGACCTTGTCCTTCATGTTTCGCATATCCCAGATGCCGATGGTCTTATCAGCCGATGCTGTGGCAATCACGAACTCGGAACCGGGGTTGAAGGAGAGAGCATTGATGGCATCAAAGTGTCCCTTCTGCACAGTAAGCGCCGATTTGGTGGAATCAGTCTGCCTGGTATCAAGAATCTGGAGCGACAGGTCATCCGAGACAGTGCCGATAAAGTGCTTCGCGACGGGATGATACTGGACGTCATTGACGACGCGGTGGTGATGAGTAAAGATCCGGGACGGCTCGACCGTCTTGCCGCGCATCGTGTTGAGGTCCCTAGAGGGTGTGTTAGATCAACACGTCACGATTGTTTCAGGGTGGGCAAGATAGAAGGGCCTACCAGATGCAGACTGTTTGGTCTTGGCTTCCAGAGACGAGGACACCGGGCTGGTGAGGGCTCCAATTCAGGCCAAAGCCCTCTTGTGTGTGGCCGTGCAGCTCGATGTCAGGGTTTGGGGTGCCGCTGGGGTTGAGACTGCTGTGTTTTGTCCTGTTGTAGACGAGGATCCTGCCGTCGACGCAGAGGGTCGCGATCATGTCCGGATTCTGGGGCTGGTAACGGGCCTTGTTGACCTCGCCGGGGTGGTCGATCTTCTGGATGATGTTCATCTTGATGGCAGCAGGCTCGCGGCCGTGACCGCCAATCTCACCGCGATCCTCATCATAGTCATTGGGATTAGGCTCAGCAGACTTGGGGATCTCAACCTCGGCAATCTGCAGGTAGTTGTCGGAGCCAGGTGAAGTGTGTGTGCCGATCAGAAGACGGTGCACGCGATAGTTCTTGTCCTGGGGCTCCTTGACGTCGGGAAACCACTGGGTTGTCAGAGTGGGCCAGTCAAGAGCAGTGCTCAGGATCATGTCGTAGAGGAAGGGGCTGTTCTTCTTCCACGTCTTATACTCTGTAAGCTGGCGTAAGTCTGTGATGGCGCTCAAACGGTGGTTGCGACGCTCACATACCCTCATTGATGATCTTCTCCTCATTCTCATTGATATCATCCTGCTCCATATCGACTGCTAAGAGCGTTGGGTTAGGGACTGACTGCGGCAAGGGCTGTCCCAGATAGCTACGATCAAGGATATGAAGAGAGGGTGGACTTACGGTCGACGTCGTCGACGACAGGAGCGGGTGCCATGATCAAGGACGTTCAGGATTGATGGGCGGAGAAAATCTGAGGTGGAGCTGTCTTAAGCAGAGGAGAGTTCGAATTGATGGATGGCCTCAGATCTGATCTTGGTGGTGTTGGCGGTGGAGGCCGTCGTCGTGATCTGTCGCAAAAGGACTGGAGGGCTGGCGGCAGGAGAAGAGATGAGCGAGGTCGACGCGCCTTGGGTCAGCCTTCACGCGTAGAGTGGGCGAAGGGAAAAGGTGGGGCCACTACAGCAACCTTGGAAGTCTCGTAGACAAGGATGTAGCTACCAAACTGGGTGTGGCCCCTGCTTCTCTATCACGTCTAAGCACGCCTGACTTCAGTACGCCCTCAAGCCTGGAACAAAACAGGATGACGTACCTAGGGTTGGGGTTGACGCTGCGGTAGACACACCTTTCTTAGCCACTCGGTGCCTAGGTATTTAGGGACAACCTCACTCTCAGCGAAGTGTACATAGTTTCCTTTCCTCTTTTCTTCTGCAGAAGCCCGCAACTGAATAAATTGTCACTATGTTTTTATCTGGTCCTCAAGCAGCTGCCACGGTCCTGCTCTGACGTGAGACAGGGTGAGAAAATTGAATGATCAATGAGCAGCATAACCCGCGGTGAAACATGCCCTGAACCAAGGCCGAGGTGTAGATGCCAGCCAGGTTGCTGGCACGGCGCTGACTGGCCAGAATGGCCATATGACACGCAAATTTGGCTCCTGGTAACGGGCACGAAGGGCACGTCTGGTCATGACCTGCCGGGTTAGGAGCGAGTCAGAAGACCGGTCGCTGGTCCGACGAGCAGCCCGTCCTGCAAACCTCCAGGATTGCCAATAGATGAAAAGGAAACATTTCATATATCAAAGTTTAGCATGCACAGTCGAAGTGACGAGGACAGAGGCTCGTCTTACTTCAAGGTGGAAACTGCATCAGACGGCTGAGAAACAGCACAAAACCTTGCATATCGAAGCTGGAGATCACTGGACATCATCTACATCAGCTACCTTGAACTCATCTATCCGCTTTTCAAGTCAAATTCGGTGTGATTAAATGCCTGATCACCCGGGAGTAATGGGGCCAGGTATGATGTCGATTGGAGATGGCAAGGACGATATTGTCGACGCGCTCAGGGCCGTATACTGCCAAGTCCTAGACACTCCGGTTGAGGAGTTGAATACAAACTCGTCTTTCATGGCTCTAGGGGGTAAGAAAAGTTCACCATCGAGCCTGCAGGCATAGAATATGACCATGGGTTAAATTGTCTCTCAGGCTACTTGTTCAGTGGCATTGTGCTATTGCAAAAATGCCTCGAAAAGCATATCCGAGTATCATACATATCAGGATATAATGAGCCGATCCTTGACTGAAAACGCTGCTCTCGCCACAGAGGCCAGGGAGTCACTTGACAAGGATGCGAATTCGGCAGCCTCCTTAGGACGCGACAAACACAAAAGATTTAAAGTGATGCCGAAAGACTACGACTTCAAGAATATCGAGAACGTCCTCCAGAAATACCATGGCTCGGGCCTCGAATGCGCTGAACACATCTGTCCTTGCAGTCTCATGCAAGAAAATATGTACATCGGGCAGAGGATGGGGTTTTCTTCGCTGTACCAGACCACGAGCGTCTATCGGGTCCCGTCTTCCTACACTTTTGATCACATCCAAGACGCGTGGCAGCAAATCGTCCATCGGCACCAGACCCTCCGCACAGTCCACGTCGAAACTTCGGATTCGACCTCGGGGAGGCTACTGGATTCGGTCGTCTTATCGGATGCGACGGTTAAAGTGCTTACAGGCACGAGCGAAGACAGAGACATGATCCTTCCCCGGCGCTCTATCAAACCTTCAACACTCGGACGAGACACGTGCCGTCAGCTCACAGTGTATCGTGATGCAGGTGATAGGAGCCTCTAGCTCCTCAAAGTTGAGCTCAACCATATCACGGTTGATGCAGCGTCCATGATCGTCATCATAAACGAGCTTGGGCAAGCGTTACAAGGTTGTTTGATTTGAAGAGCCCCCCCACTGGATATGGAAAGTATATTGAATATTTGCAGCTACGGACAGATGAAGACCGAGCGCTGGATTACTGGATCGAATATCTTGATGCTGTCCAACCGTGTCATTTCCCTGCCTTGAATGATAACAAGAACACCCGGCAGGGACTTCTGAGCTCATTGAGGTGCCAGTTTCAACCGGCCTGACCCGTCTTCGCCAATTTTGTCAAGACTCCAGAATCACGGTAGCGACAACTCTCCAGGCAGCATGTTCTCAATTGCTTCACATTAGTACCGTCAACGCGGACATCGCTGCTGACAGCATGCCTTCAGACATTGGGACTGCGCTGCCAGGATGCGCTACATGGGTCGCTCGACCCGATGATCCCCCAAAGGTTTCCCGGGTCGGTGCCGTAGGTGAGTTGCTCATTGAAGGCACCATTCTTGCAAGAGGCTATATCGACGAGTCTGAATTGACCTCTGCGGCGTTTGTTCGAGGCCTGAAGTGGGCACCTGACAGACGCATGTATCGGACAGGTGACCTGGTCAGATACGACTGCAAGGGTCAGCTCCATTTTGTGGGTCGGAGGGATGGCCAAGTCAAAATCCACGGACAAAGAATTGAGCTGGGGGAGATCGAGAGACAGCTAGTCCTAGAACCATACGTCCAGTATGCACTGACGATAGCACCAAAATCATGGCCCTGTGCAAACAGGCTTGTGGCCGTGGTATCACCAAAATCACAGGCTTCTCAAGCTAACAGCACCGCGAAGGTGTCCGCCTCTCCATCTTGCGAGCTCGACTTGTTTAATGGTAGTTGGTGCGGTCTCATATCAGGCATGAGAAATTATCTCGAAGAGAAATTACCAGCCTACATGGTGCCTGAGTTGTGGCTCGTCCTCAAGAAAATACCGAAAAACTCATCAGCCAAATTGGATAGAAAAAGGGTGGCCAATTACCTGGAGCACCTGAATTCTGATGAGTACATGTCCTTAGTCAACCGCATGGCGGAGCAAAGCCTGGAGCGACCAGGAGTTCTACGGGGATCAAAATCAGAGATCTTTGGGCGGAGGTGCTGAATATTCCTACGGATGAAATCCAATGGACCAGTTCCTTTTTCAGCCTTGGGGGTGACTCGATCTCGGCCATGACCATTGCCAGCCTGGCCCTCCGACAAGGTCTCTCTTTCTCGGGAGCAGATATATTCCGGCATCGAAACATCGAACGCCTAGCAAAGTCTCTTCCGCTGTCACCTTCATTGTCTCCTCAACCTAGCGGCGCAGCAATAGAGAACGAACAACCTGCCGGTCTGGACGAGGACCCTTTCCCACTCTCACCGATACAGCGCTTGCATTTCCGAGTCTCTAATGGTCAGGAAGACCCTTTCGACCAACAAACGATTGTCTTGAAAGTCCGCAATCCAATTGACGAAGATGCTTTGGCTTCTGCATTGCAAGCTGTGCTGGGCGCCCACCCCATGCTCCGCCCACGATTCGTCAAAAACGAAGACCTGGTCTGAATCCATCATCTGCGGTCGGCTGGTTTAGCACATTCTCGCCAGTTCAACTGTCGTCCTCAGAATTCGAGGCTGGTGACTTGATTCGTGGTCTGACCAAGGTTAGAGACTGGAGGAAGCTCACGCCGCTCAATGGCTTCTCCTACTTTACATCAGCCATGCTAGGCGATAGTGAAGGTGGCAATAATCCTGGACTTGTCGACCACCTGCCAATGGAAGTCGTCTTGAACCATCTTGGGACATTCCAACAAGTCGAGAAGACCGAGTCTCTCTTTCAACGGTATGATGGTGACTTACAGTCGACACTCTCGGAGCTCAGAAATCGCCAGAGAAGCAGTTCACGCCCGATATGCCTTGATATCCGTGCTTTCCATGATGCAAGGCGATGGTCTTCTTGAAATTGAGTGGAACAAGCACATGTTGCACCAGGAGCGGATCCGCGACTGGACAACTCGTCTCGAAGCTGCCTTTGACCGAATTTTTGAAATTGGAAATTCGCAGATCCTTGGTCGAGACTGTCGGGTTCCCAAAGTCATTGAGATAGACACAGGAAATGCATATGATGCGATCGAGTCAAAGTGTCAAAGACTGGGCGTAGAACTCAGCGACGTTGAAGCAGTCTATCTCTGCTCCCCTATGCAAGACTCTCTGATGCTGTCACAGTCACGACGGCCACGCCTATGTTCTCAACCCTAACCCGGGACCTACCAGGAATTCATACTCGCATGTCTGCTTCTCAGTCTCGCCCTGCCATTCACAAAGAAAGTCCACCGAGACAGCCTACACCGTACAAGAGCTGATGGGCTCCCTGTTCTGTCACAACCAATTGTCATTCCAGTATCATGCTCTGTCCGAGTCCCGACATTGAACCAGTCTTCAGTGTGCTATTTGCCCTCACCTACATCCCCCCAGGACTGCCGCTGGTCGGAGCACATCCACGCAATGCTGCCAATACAATAAAGAACAGCTTTTCTGGGAAGTTGAGAGGTCAGTGACTGCCATACGGAGACGCTGCTGTACCTCGGACCCCCGCTCGCAATGCTTAAGGTGCCGCAGACATACATGGATGCCCTTCTACCTAGAGGATCGCACACGCTTGTTCTCCCTACCCCTGGCCCGACGCATCGCCTTTCAACAACTTCCAACGCCCGTGTACTGCTTTGGCTCCACAGTCCTCCTATCCCCAATTCTCTGTGTTGTAATCTATCGTACTCTCAAGTGTGGGAAGTGCATCAAACTCTTCACCGGCTCGGAAGAACTCGATACCAGCCGCGTCCATGACCTGAGCTTCGAAAAGGTCGTCCCGGCGTCGCCAGCCAGCCCTGTCCGTCCCGATGGGTGTAGCATTGACAACCTCTTCAACATCTTCCGGCCTAATCGGAGGTTGGGAGAGAGGACTCGGCTGCTTGTCTTTCGATGAGCTTTTCCTGATGCCCGAGGATGGATCTTTCCTTTTACCGGACAATAAATCCTTCCCAGCGTGGGTCAAGGGTTGTACTCCCTTGTCGGCTGGTGGAGGTGGGGGTGGAGGTGCCTTAGTACCGGTCGAGGATTTATTCCCCTCGCCGATCGTGGAGCTTATTCCAGTGCCTGTTGAGGATTTGGTCTCCTTGCTGGTTGTTGGAGGTGCCTTGGTGCCTTTCTGGCCCTTCTCAGGACCGGCGGGTTGTTTCCCGGTGTCGGCCGAGGCCGTCCCAGTTGCAGTTGCAGTCACTCCGGGACTGACGGGGATTGCCACAGGAGGAGGGCCGCTGGCAGCACCTCGCGCCGGCCTGGCCGGGTTGCGAGTCCCATCGGCCAGGTAGAGCCCCGGCCGCCTTGGGCCCCTGTACCCACGGCCGGCGTCCATCCACGGCATAATCGACGCCCTCAGCTCATTCTTGCGCTCCTCCACGGTCTTGCCCGCTCTGACTTGGCTGGCTCGCTGCCTGAACGCTTCCAGCAGTTTGTCGTCGCTCATGGGAACATTTACTAGGTTCTGGAGCTCAGCCATGGTTTGCTCGTTTCTTTTGCTCGGGGTGTCTTCCAGCCTCTTTTCTTCTTCGTCTCTCGCGATAAGGCCCTCCATGATTGTTGGCCTGATTCTCGCCCCACTGAAAATACCGCTGTTTTGCACCGAGCTCGGGCCTGAAAACGGTGGAGGGGCTCGAGTTGGGCCCCCTAAGTTGCTGGGCTCTGTTGGCAAACCCCCTTGGTTGGGCCCACGAGGTGGTGGCGGCACATTTGGCCGGTCATTTCGGGGATCCTTTGCCGTCTGCCGGCCACTCTGCCGGACGGGAGGTGGCGAGGGTGGTAGGGTGTTCATCGAATATACATTCGCAAAGCCAACCCCTTTCTTAGGGTCCTTGGCTGGTGGCATTGTGATGGCGGGTGCTCTTGCTGAGCCGGGAGGCTTTCCTACCACGAGTCTGTCAGGATCACCGCTTCAATGTTTTTCCAACACGCAGCAACTGTTCGAAGGGCGAGGGACGCTGTGGAATCGATCCTAGTCTCACTGGGCGAAGCCCATCTACACATAGCACCGGGGTCTTGCATTGAGGTCTTGAGAATTTATGACAAACTGCATCCGGGTCCGAAATGCTGTTTCCGGTCTCCGAGTGCTCGATACGACAAAGACGGGTCTGCACCCGTTATGCAAACAATTCCGCAGGTCAACCTAGGACAAAGCCCTACCACTTCACTAGTACCGGAAGGAGAGACACACGCTGATATGCAAATAAATACATTCAGAGCAAATAAGGAAGTGTCCGCACAATCTATTTATGAAATCCTGCGCCTCAGGGGGGAACACGCCAGTCTTACCCAATAACTCCAATATCTCTTTTGAAGTGGCAAGTCACCACCTCACATAACAAAAGGGAAACCTTCTTGCCACAGCTGAGGATCATAGAACACCTGCTCTCTCAGATGACCCAATATAGTGCTCGTCCACAAGAGGCCCCCATCCACCTCAGGCGCCACCGCGCTTGAGCCCCTGCTGCTGCTCCCTAGCGTTCCTGTTGACCCCGATGGTGAGGGCGCTCGACACCCTCTCCGCGAGATTGTCGACATCATCGTCATCATACTCACCGCCCGCCGTCCAGGTCCCATGCGTGGGGATACTACCGTCCACGAGCGGCTCCCCAGTTACGACACTGACGTTAGGCACTACCTCCCCATAACCCAGCCAAGCCAAGGCATGGAACATTAGCAATTCAGCCTGTGTGCGTCTCCGCCTGCGGCCGTTGCTTTGATACGGCGCGGGCTGCTGCTGCTGGGGATTGACCATGTCCGGGTACGTGGTGTATCGCCGGGGCCGGCCGGCCGGCTGGAGAGGTTGACCGTGCTCGCCCTGGGTGTCTCCCCCGTAGTTGTTAGGGGAGACATTTCCAGTTGAGTCGACGCCAGCGCGCGGACCTTTTGTGGAGTCTGGTGGCGTCGGAAGTTGTTGCTGCTGCTGCTGCGGACTGTTCACGCCCTTGGCGTTGGGAGAGCCCATGGACGGTCTTGATGGTTGACTCATGGCTGCTGGGACTGGCTGATGGGACTGCTGATGGGACTGGCTGCTGGGGCTGGTATTTTGATGCCGCGTCACAAAAGTCATCTTTGAACATATCACAAGCAGTGTTTTATATATTTGCGGGTTGCTCCATGACATTGAGGCCAGGCAGATCTCTCGAAGAGCTCGCAACAAGAAACAATGCGTTTCAGACATGGCGACGACAGCAGTGTAACAAGGCCTCTTTATGACTCCCGGGTCTCATATCAATGGATTTGTTATATCATCAAGCTACATTGTGTTGTAACAATGCTATTGTACTGATTCTTACCGCTTCAACAAGGGAGTGTAAGTGAGCCTGGAGAGTGATGGGTGTCTGGGTGTTGATCTTGGGCAGTTACGCCAACGTCGACCAGTGCCCACCAGGCACAATCACTTCCCCTTCCACCAGGTGAGCGTCTCGTAACTAGAAAAGAGGGTATCAGCAAGCAGACCGTGGCCCAAGTAATGCATGTTCTTCCCGTTTTACGCAAACTCCAGTCGGACGAGCGTGCCTGACATCAAAATCGCAGTCCCCTGAACCCTTACGAGGTTTTCTGACCAACCTGATTGTGAGGTGCACATGAGGAAGGAGAATTGATAATTATGTATGATATTTAACAAAAGAAAAAATTGAACTTGACAGAACGGGTATACCATGAGATTTGGAAACCAAGATGACTACTCAAGTTTCACTGACGTGGGTTATTTTCTTTACCCTGCCAAATCATGGCCTGTCTTCTAAGCTGATTGAGCACAGAACATCAAGTCAGAGGGCTTGTACCATTAAGTAAAGTGGAATATCAAGCCTGGTGTTTATTGATAGCATGACCGATTCTGCTATCGATCATCACGATGGTAGCCAGCAGTGTGGAAAGCTTTCTGTGTAAACAATTTTCTATATTGATTCGTGGGCCACTCATATCTTCTAAGTGGCCTCTTTGAAGATTTGTGACTGCTGGTGTGATCTATCTGAAAAGATAAAAACTTGAAGCAGCAACCCGAACACTGAAGCAGGCAGGCCTAATAGGACTGAGAGAGATACGATACAGCAGCTCAAAAGAAGCAGCCGCATGCTCTTTAGAAATCCACCTACATTGATAGCGATCAAGATGACATGCTTCATATCTTTCCGTGTGCCCAGAGCCTCCTGCTAGTTGACAACTTGTAGGACACAGACATCTTGACATCGCAGTCTTTCTGGGCGAGAGGCACAGCCTCTAAGTTGGGGAAGCCCTGCAGGAGAGCTTGGGATACTCAGACAAAAGAGAGACAAAACATATGAGAAACACGGCAGATACTCTCTCGTAGATGTCATTTAAGCCTAGCAGTAGTATCATGGCTCGGACGCGGTCGACCATGTGCTTGCACCTTGATGATCACGCCCTAAAGTTCCAAGGTACTGTACCTACCTAGGTACCAGAGCACCTTGGGATAGTGCCAATCAGACATCCCATAGCCATGTTCGGTTAGTTGCCTTGTTGTAGTGCAAGTTTGTGTGTAGCCATGAGAATCCAGGCGTAGGAGGAGGGGGGAGGGGGGAGGGGGGTTCCAGCTGCGCACCTGTCCAAGGCAATCTCAGTCTGACGCCACCTTGGGAGAAGTAATTGCGCCGAAACATGCAGGTGTCTTTCAGTCGGCCACCGAGCTCTTTGCTTTGTTCCACTGTTCGCGTACAAGATTCCGTTGCATCCTGCAACTCTTGTAATTAGATGCGGAAGGCTGGACCTGGGCTTAACGCCACATTCCAGCAGGATCCGGTGCGCCGCGAGGGGATTTACCTGGACTGGACAGAAACGGATTATCAGCTACAAGAGCATTCACTGGGCGCTTGGGGGTTACCTTTGTTTGTCCTGTGATGCCTTTGTTGCTCTCTTCACTGCCGCCCAGAAACAAACAAAGCACTCACATTCCGATGGAACAAGGCGAGAGCTTTGTCTGCAAACAGGCGACAGTGGCGAGTCTAAGGAGCTCAGGAGATGCCGTATTTGCTGCGTGTACTGAACGCGGCAGCGCAAAATCGTGTAACGTTTTCAAGTTGGCACATTTTGCGTGCAGCGGCTGGGCGAGAGCGGGTACGATAAGGCAAGTTGGACGGACATGTTGACTTGAGTCGTGGCATATTTGGTTGCACCTTCAGGAAATTCTCTTGTTGTTTAGGTTGTCATTCAATCGTGAGTTGGCAGGCACAGTGGTTGTTAGGAGAGTTCTGCTGAGCTCCGAGTCAAGTTTGGCGCTATCTGTTGACGACGTCCCTCTCCCAGTATTTTCGAAGGATGTTGTTACCCGTTTCAAGCCGTACCGAATCCGTTCAGAGGCTGTGATGGGGAAATGACGTGGATTGATATTCGTACAGGTGCAGGTGAAGAAAACGTTGGTGAAGTCTGGTGCGATGATGTGCAAGGCCCGTATGTCCCTGATCTGCTCCGTATACAGACGACTGCTGAAAACCCCCACATTCGCGTCGCTTCCGAATGAATGATTGAGACCAGCATGTTGGCCGTTCCGGTCTCGACGCAAATCCCCGGTAATTAAATCGCAACTCATTGCAATAAACGCAGAAGGCCCAGGTGCAGAGTGCCTAACTAGTGCTGTGCCGTGCAAAACTCCTCGGTGGCAAATTGTTCTTTTGATATCCGACCCACTCCCTTTCCCATGAACGAAGAAAATGAACAAGGCGTGCAGACCCCACAGGACCGCAGCAGGCGACTCGACCTACCATGTACGCAACAACGTGGCGCTATGCCAGCTGGAAAGTTGCTCAGCGCGCAGGGCGGTCGGCACCTAAAGAGTTCAGTCACGACCATAGCGGGGCAAGGAATATTCACGCGTACCCTCGCCGTAGCCGCCAGGCGCGGGCGCATCGCGAGGAGGAGCGCGGTCGAATCGCGGGCCTCCTCCACCGCCGCCGTAGCGGTCGTCGCGTCCCGAAGAGGCGTAGCGGTCGATTCTTCCGCCACCACCCTCAAAGTCTCGGTCTCGACGGTCGTAGCCTCCACGATCATCGCCGCGGTAGCCACGGTCGTAGCCTCCTCCACGGTCGTCACGGTATCCCCGGTCGTATCCGCCACGGTCATCGCGGTAACCACGGTCGTAGCCTCCACGGTCGTCGCGGTCACGGTAGCCACGGTAGCCACGGTCCTCGTAACGACCTCCGCGGCCGCCACCGTATCCGCGCCTGTCTTCTCCGTAGCGGTCTCCTCCGAAACGGCCTCGAGGCGGGCCACCACCCTCTAGTGTGGTGTGAGCAAGAGAAAACAATGGTGTCATGGGACAAGGGAGCGAACATACCGCGCTTGGGGGGACCAAAGTACTTGCCAGGAGTAGGCGTGCGAGGACGAGAGCGACGGGCCTTCTCAATAGAAAGGGTGCGTCCCTCGAGCTCCTTGCCCTGCAGGCCGTCCCTGGCAGCATCGGCCTCATCGGAAGTCATGAAGTTGACAAAGCCGAAGCCGCGGGACTCCTTGGTGTGAGGGTCGCGCATGATCTGGCACTTCTCGACATTGCCGTACTTGGAGAAGAGTCGGGTGACTTCATCCTCGCTCAGCTTGGGGTGGATGCCGGTGACAAACAGGTTGGAGCCAGAGTTGATGGCACCCTCGCCGTCCCTGGAACCGCCGCCGTCGTCCTTGACTGGGCCGCTGCAACAACAGAGATGTGTTAGAAATTTGTGACTTGTGTGCGAGGGAATGTGGCATTCGGGAATTTTTGTTTGTGTTGTTTGTGAATTGAAAGCGGTTGTCGTGGGCTGTCTTACCGGTCGCCACCAGGCGAAGCGGAACGGCGACGAGCGCTATCGTGGCCATTGTCGCTTCGGGGAGACGCGCTACGGTTGTCACGCTCATAGCGAGGAGCCTCGTCTGTAGAGGTAGGAGTCAGCATTTGGTTTCCCGATGTTGGATCTGGGAGCGCGGCTGGCGCAGCGCGTCGCAGATGGGGAAAAAACAAAACTTGGAAAACTGACCCTCAAAACGATCACCGCCAGGGTTCTCATAATCCATCGCAGTAGTCGCCATGGTGATTAGCGGGTTGACGAGGATGGGGGATGGTGTGTCGATGAAAGATTTTGGAGTTGTGCAAGGCTGCCAGGCAGGACAGGACGTCAGCAGGCCAGAGGCGAGAGAAAGATGGCGGCAGTGGAGAAGGACGGACTAGCTTGAGTCACTAGGGGGGTGGTGTTTCGGCGAGCAAGGGCGCCTCTCTGGGTGAAAGGCGTCGAGTGGCAGGCCGGCGGATAAAGGAGTGCAAATACAAGTGAATGCACTGCGTGGACTCTGCAAATGGAAGTCCAGAGGTTGGGCTGGGAATGGATGTTGATGAAGGAAGCTGAAAAAAATGGGCCACGCACGAGGAAAGGGAGAACTTGAAAGCAGCTGGAATCCAGCAGAATGACTAATCAGCAAGGGGGTGGGGGCCGCCGGTGGGGCCCTGCAGCTTCAAGCATAGTCGTAGGTACCGTACCGTACAGTAGTACAAGGCACAAGCATCAATCGCACGGGCTCTGGTCCGCTTCACAGATCTAAGGAAACCCAAACGGAGAACGAACACCGGCTAGTATGCATTTTACACCGCCTGCGAGACGACCTCTCGCCCGGTCTCCGTGGTATACGATGTTTTCCTGTGAGGTAGCGCACTTGCACGAACCGCCTTGAGGCAACCTCCGCATATCGATGATGGGCTTCGGATTCCGGAAGCCTGTAAGCCGACCTGGCGACAGGCATGCATGCTTGTCCACTTTGCTGCAGGCCAGTGGATCGGCCTGCAGCCTCACCAGACCGATTAGGCTGGACGCCTGACTACGTACATGCAGGCATGCAGTCATGGTGTGCGTTACCACGAATGCCCCCCTTCGTTGAATATTGATATCAGGACAGATGATCCCCTCTCCCCACACCCAGGCTGGACCCTCTCCGGCCTCTCCAGCCGGCATAGGCGGGAGATCCCGGTACAGCATCTACTGCATCCCAGGCCTTCCTACAGTTCACACATATATCAAGGTGCTCGTGGGGCTTCCATCTTGTGACGTACGTGCTTTTGGTCTGTCTACCTTAGGTATGACATCTCTCTTCATTCGCAATCTGGTTTGTCCCCCTTCTCCATCGCGAGCGTACTGCATTGGCAGCAAACACCCACCCACCGATCTTGTACGCCAAGATGGTTGGGGAAGGCCCCTTGTTGCCCACTCAAGGCTAGATATGCTATTCATGTCCAAGTTCATATACATGCAATCAACTCTGTTCGCCGTTGTTACGGCCGAATGCCTCCACATGCCGCCTTACAGTTCCATTTCTGCGGTCTGGGCCAGTCCGAATAGCCTGTCCTCCTCGAGGAGAGCCATCACGTCCAGCTGCTTGGGCTGCGCGACATCGAGGAAGCTCAGTGCTTCGGTTGCTTTGCCACCACAGGCCCGCTCCAGGGCGAGGAAGGCAAAGTGACCACCTACGACAGGCCTGGCTTTGAACTCGAGACCACCTGGGTATCCCCCTTCTCCCTCGGTTTCGTAGAGATCAGTAAATGGCTTGTCTATTCCGTCAAATTAGTATATGATCACTTCCTGTTCACACATAGGTGAAACATACCTGTCACGGTCTCGTTCAGCCACTTCGCTACAAGTGTCAGGATCTCCGTCCTTGTCGACCTGCTCGTAACTGCCGCTGCAAAGAACTCCCAATCACTCTTCGTGTACAAGTGGCGGCTGTCCAGCGGTAGGCCATACTGCTGCATCACGTTATGGTACCAGTCGCTCGCCAGCTGGTAGACGTAGTCCGGAATGAAGGTAGTTGACTTCTTGTCGGAGACGGGCACCTGCTCGTCGAGCTGGGACAACCGCCACTTCGCCGACGAGGACTGCGGCGCCTGCAAGGAGTTGCTGGGGTCCTCAGGGAGATGGAAGCAGAGAAGAGAATCGGCGAACAAGTTGTAGATGGTCGTCCACGAGCCATACCATTCATACGATAGCTTGGGAAATTGCTTGTCCCTAGAGAGAGCGAGCTCCTGCCACTTGTCGATGTAGTCATCTGCAATCTCGCGGTAGTACTTGGCATCCTTGGTTTCGCCCAGGATGCTCGAGATCTCGCTCATGGCTCGGATGCCAATGATTCCCTTGAGCGCCAGGTTGCTCTGCAGCCGGAGCCAGCCCGCAAAGTCGTCTGTCGAGAGCTGATTCTTAGGCTCCAAAGCTTCTTCGATGAGGTAGACGGTCCATTGCTTCCACAGTTTGTACGACTTCTGAACCCACTTCTGGGCTTGTTTGAGGTCATTAGTCTCTACCTCTTCGCCATAACTCCATGCGCGGTCCATGCCGTATTCATCGACAATGGAGGTTTCCTTGACTTTTACCATACTGGCGGTGCCCACGGATGCAACGTTCAAGAATGCCGGCTGAGTGTCGTACTTGTACGCGTTGACCAAGGCCAGTCCCATAATCAGCATGTTGCCGCACTCCTCCAAAGGCATGTATTCGTCATTACCATCGCCATGCCCTGTGGCGTTGGGGAAGTGGTAGCCAAGATCATGCATGCTGTACTTGTTGGGGTACTGGCCGCTTCCCATGTGCTCTAAAAGGGGCTCTAGTAGGTAGGCCAGCCACCTGGGATTGGTGTACAGGAAGAAGGGGAACGCGGGGAAGATGACATCCACGGTCTGGAAGTTGCCATTTGATGAGATCTCCTTGAGGAACAAAATTGGATTGTCAGGAGTGCCCGAGAATTGAGTAGCGCCGAGGACCTGGCGTGCAGACAGGGCGGCAATGTCTCGGTAGTCAGACGAGCCTGAAGCATAGGCATCAATATCAAGCTGCCGGGAGTAGTTGCCGGCCAAGTCACTCGCAGTGTCAAAATCGGTGTAGTGATATCCGACCATTTGCTCCGCGGTGGGGAAATAGGTGGCCCAAAATGGGCGCATGAAGGTTAGTCCCCTGGCAGAAGCAAATTGGACCACTGGATCCTGGGCCAGAGCGAAGGTGAACCTTACGCTGTCGCTGTTCGAGCCGGCCTGGTGTTGCGAGTCTCGGCGGCCTGCCTTTGACGACGAACCCAGTTCGAAAGACTTGGAGAACGCAAAAACGGGTTCCTCGTCCATAATCCTGCGGAATTTATCATCGTTTGCGTTCCTGAGCTCGCCTCTAGCGGAGAAGTGCTTGCGCAAGATGGCCGAGACACCGCTCTCGTGGTGTACGTCTTCCGGCGCGGAAAAGAACAGGGTCCCCCACTCGGCCCGGTCATCGAACTCGGTGAGGAGCTGCTGGGTGCGGCGGTTGACCTTCCATGTCTTGATGCCGGCAGACGATTTGGTCGAGGTGGCGAGGTCGGTCTGCTGGAGCCTCCATTCGATGTCGTTGTCCCTGTTCCCTGTGACCCATTCCCCGTTCAGGTCGATGTACAAATTGACGTCGAAAGAACCTTCGGCATGGACAGTCAAATACGCAGCTGGCAGTGACTGTCTCAGAGTGGATGTGGGGGTGATTGGAGAGAGGAAAGACAAGGTGAGCTTGAGCGACTCGTCCTTGCCTTTGGGGCCCGCAATCAGGTAGGTGAGGTTGGTAGTCGAGGCATCGAAAGTGGCGCCGAGATACTCGGGGAAGGTCACGTTGTAGTCAGAGCCAGAGCCTCCGAGCGAGTCCTGGGGCCGCCCGAGGAGTGGGTAGACGTTGCCCGAGTCCGGCACTGCGGCCAGCACGGAAAAGCCAACCTGACGGGTCCAACGTCAGCATGGTCCACAACAATCAGGTCTGTCTGGCCGAGACTAGGCACCGCCAGACTCTCTAGTCTTCACATTGAAGCTATGTTGCCAAGAAATCGACTCTCGTTGAACTCACCGTGCGCCCAGTCCAGAAGATGGGCCATTGTTCCCAGGGCGCATGGCGCGAAGGGACCCAGGTGCTCAGGTATGGGTTCCGGACCACCAGTGGCAGAATCGGGGGTGTAAGAGTTGAGGCGCTCGCGAGAGCAGCCGCGGCGGCCTGGCTTAACAGGCTCAAGCGCATGGTGGAAATATACCCAGAAAAATGAGGGAGGCTTGTCAAGGGTCAAAGGAAGCAAGGAAAACCACGTGGACGAGCACGAACAAGAGCAGAGAGCAGGACGACCAAGCCAGTCTCGGACGAACCCGCGTCGTAGCAGAAGGGGCGGAGAGAAGGAGAGAGGCTGGCCAGCAAGTGTGCGGTCAGGAAGCAGAGTGTGGTTAGCAAGGTAACATCTGATGACCGAGGCCGTTCGGGTTGAGAGATAAGAGGACAAGGTTGGGATGGGTGGAGAGCTCGGAGCAGGTGAGCGTGGCTGTTTCAAGCCCGGCGAAGGAAAAATGTATCTGGCGGGCCCCTGAATCGATCTCGAGTCCAAGCTGAGGCCTTGGTCACGTCAGCCGTGCTTTCTGCTGCACACGAACGGAGAGAGCAGCCCACGTCCACAGACAGACAGTGGCAACCGGACGGCCTGGCGCGCTGGCAGGCCGCGCGGGTGGACCGACTCCCTATGACGTGTGACCACCTGCGCCTGGGAGGTCAGAAGGGACCCCCAGCCGAAGTGGGTTCCTTCCCACGACCCCGGTCGTTTCATCACTTGATCTTCCTCTGTGCCCAGGTGCCTCAACCAAAAGCCCTCGACATCGTCAAGCCGCGACTCGGTTGTGCCCTCCACGTCCCCCAAATTGCAAGACCACCATGCGGGCCTCGGCAGGCGGGATGCACGCTTGTAAGCTTTTGGGCCAGCTGTGACCTGGTCATGCGCCTTCCTAGGGCTTGAGTTACGTCAGGGCCGGCCCAAAGGCGACCAGAACGGCAGCCCGGGGAGAAAGCGCATTGGACGACGCAGTTTGTCCAGGCACAGAATGCGACCCCTCCATCTTGTCCTTGTCTGGTTGGTCTGGACCAGCAAACTGGGACGCCAGTGCTGAGACCAGCTGGTCCCGAACGCGGACACCCGGGCACTGGTGGTGCGGCCAGCCAAGACCGCCGTTTTCGAGTCAGCTGTGGGGGGTCTAAAGGCAATGCCGCCCCTCCCCACCAGCGAGCAGCGGCCCCTCTCATCCTTGGTGGGGAAACCTGAAATCTGGGGAAGCACAATTGAGCCCTGAGCTGACTGGGGTCCGACGGCCCAAGGAATTTGGGGCCAGTGCAGCAAGCAACAACTCTTCAGATTTGTCACTAGTCCGCGACTTGGCTGGGTGCCGGAGAACATGGCCACGCGAAGCACTGAGACATGCACACCACGCGAAGAGGCGCGTGCCTTTCGAGGCGGCTGTTTTTCTCGCACTGACACGGGTCCTGGTCGTCCATTGGCATGTTCCGATGAGCTGCAGTAGTGAGCCAGCACCTGAGTCAAAAGAAATCGGCCGCCCGTCCGGCTTGACTGGGCGACCGCAAGACAATGCTGCGAGGCATGTTGAGTGCAAGTGAAGTGCTACCATTTTTTGAGAAGGTAGCATGCTCTGCGAAGCCAGAGCTCTTATATTGCATCTATTCCCAACAGACTACCATAGAACAATATGTGTGACCAGAGCCCGAGCCCCAACAAAACGCACTGGTGTGGAGCCCCTCTTCATCAGATGGGTTTGTATGCGTCCGCTTTGCACAATAAGTAAAACGCGTAGTAGGCTGCCATGGTTGGTATCCATTTTATCGATCTCTAATAATGTGCCTGAGCCAGAAGTCGAATTGGTTTCTTCCCCATAGTCTCTTTACAGATTGGACAGGTAGCGCATTAGTCTCACGGCAGTTCTGAGGCCGTCCTGAATGACGTCGCCAGAAACGGCTCCGACGCTTGAGACCAAAACTCTTTAAGCTAGCATTGTCTTTTCACACACATCCTCACACATGTTCAAGTGGCCGTTCTTCTGCGTTGGGCGAGTAGTTCATCTTATCAGCCTCTTGCTTCTAGCACGTGTCTCCGGCAGTAGCCGAGCAACCACGACTGCCGTCTTTCGATTGCCCAGACTATAAAACATCGAAATGGTCTAGTACAAGCTCGTCGAGGTACGCTTGAATGCCGCTGTGGCATGACTCCACATTCGTGTTATCTTAATATCAGCCGACGGGATAATTAGTCCTCGATGTCCCCGCCAAAAGTCCCGACGAGAATGTCGACATCTCCAGCACCCCGCCCGATCATGCGTGCAAACTGGCTGATCTGCGAAGCGATCACGCTACGTAGCCTCGCCTCGGAGGCTTGGTAGACCTACATCCCGCCGACGCTTTTTGCCGGCCCATATGCTCCGTCGCCATGTTCTGGCTCCGCCCCGCCTACCGGACGACTATTTGGGAGGCCCATTGGGATGGGCAAGGCTGCCCTTATGATGGCTAGCAGAACGTATAAATAACTCCGTGATGCCCCAGCCTGGACCCTGGCAACATGAAAGCCAGGGAGCGCTCAACTCCATACCTCGAACACTTCTTCAAAGCCCTCCCGTATTTCAATTATACCTGATGACCCAGAACGGCGCCGTGCCTGGCCTCTCTCTTGAGGGCAAGGTCTTTGCTATCACAGGCGGGGCTTCTGGGATAGGGCTGGCTACAGCAAAGAGTCTCGCTCAGAAGGGCGCAATAGTCTGCATAGCTGATGTGAACCAAACCGCACTGGACAGCGCGGGCTCCTTCTTCAATTCTCAGAAGCGCAGCTTCAAAACGTCAATACTGGATGTCTCGAAGCGGTCCGACGTCGAGTCGTGGATCGGGAGTATCGTATCGGAGTTTGGACGGCTAGACGGGGCTGCTAATGTCGCCGGAATCATTGGAAAGGGCCACGGAAGGGACGCAGTGACGGATCTAGACGACGGCGAGTGGGACCGGATTATTGCTGTGAACCTGACAGGGATGATGTACTGCTTGAGGGCCGAACTGAGCAGAGTGGTCGATGGGGGCTCCATTGTGAATGTTGCTTCCATTCACGGGACCAAGGGTATGCCTTTCCTGATTCCTATTCTCGCTATTTCCATAACTCCCACGGACTCGCATCGACACACATCCACTTGCTCATACTTTCACCTACGCCTCAGGGTTCGCGCGTCATGCCGCATACGATGCCAGCAAACACGGGGTGATAGGATTGACGAAGGCCGCTGCTCAGGAGAATGGCCCTCGTGAGGTCCGGGTAAATGCCGTGGCTCCGGGATCGATATACACACCTCTCATGCAGAAACATTGGGACCTGAGTGGCAGGCCAGCAGACGCACCTTTCGACGAACCAAGTGCTTTTCAACGACACGGAACGGCGGAGGAGGTAGCAAACGTCATTGTATTCCTCTTGGGTCCAGAGAGTACGTTTGTGAGCGGCAGTGTATATGCTGTGGACGGAGCTTGGACGTAGGATGATGACGGAAGAGTTGTAAGTGCGGTTACCTGGCTCGATACAGTGAAGGAGCCAGAACAGACCGAACCGTCCAGAGTCGGGCGATATCAGAGGAAACAAATCCCTCACCAAACATCCTCGGGATTCACCTCATGCTGCATACCGTCCTCTCTCACATGCTCTCCCTTGGCATCCCTCTTGCAGGCCTTGCGCATGTCATATGCATCCTCGCTGTCCAGGGTTGGGTCCTCGGTGTTGTCACCGTAGTAGTCCTTAACGACGCGGTAGACGCTGTAGCCCATGCTCTTGTAAAATGCGATGGCCTTGTGGTTTGAGGCGCGCACAAACAGGTCGACGAACCAGGCGTTGTTGTCGTCGGCAACTGCCTCGAGCTGCTCACTGAGCAGCTTCCCTATGCCCAGCCGGCGTGCCTCGGGGGCCACCGTCAGGGCGGTGATGTGTGCGTGCCACGGCAGGTAGTTCTCAGAGCCCTGGTAGTAGGCTGGAGAGGACTCCAGCTTGCCCATGACTGTGGAGAATTGTCAGCGGTACGGTCTTGCAGGCCTGGTGGGACGAGACACGGGGTAGGCAGGCTGGCTCACGGTAGCCGATGATGTTGCCATCCTGGTCCTCTGCGACCTGGAAGAGTGAGGGCCATTTGGCGTAGTACTGCAGGTAGAAGCCGAGCTCATATGTCTCGGTAAAGGGGTCGAGATTGCACTTTGAGAACTTGTTCACATCGTCGGGTCTGAAACGACGGAAATTTGCCATGGTGAGTTGATCTCGGCCCTGTCACCCCCGACTCGCTTGGTCCACGGACGTGTGCTCATCAGCTGGGGAATTGCCGGTGTCGAGCGTCTGTCCCCGTCGCGATCTGTGCTCAGGGCGTCTCTGCAATGTCTCTTCCAGTGTCAACAGGTGAGAGAACGCGACCCTGGGACCCTGAGTGAGACAATAATGGGTGAATGGCGTGTTTCTCCCGTCATTCCACGTTGATTGTCAGGGCCAAAAAGTGTGCAGGCATCCCAAGGGGGTGGCCGATTCCAACACCTGTCTACCGCGGGTGCTATCAGCTCGGCAGGGTTTCCGTGACCCCTAGCTGCTAGTGCTCAGGTAGCCCGGATCGGCCCCTACCCCTGTGGAACGTTCTGACGATTCCAACGCGCTTTTGATTGCGGTACCTGGGTACATGTGCACTCGCGCTGGGCTGCCATGTGCATCGAGCACTGCCGGTGACGAGACAGACAGACAGACAGACAGACAGACAGACAGACAGACAGACAGACAGACGGAAACTCAAAGAGAAGGGCAAACTCGCAACTCCATTTCGAACCCCGTCTTCCGAACAACGCAGGCCGCCGGCATTGTTCTACAACCGACCCCGTCGATGCCTGCTCGGGCCCATGCCGTCACAACAAAGCAACCTGTCTACTTGTTCATGCCTTGCTAGGCCAGAAGCCCACCCGAGCGAATAAACGACCGCAGAGTGTTTGTTGTGCTCCGCTGTCTATAACAAATTCTGTTATAGCAACAGCGACTCTCGGTTTCTGGGCTGACTGACTCTCTTGTCGCCCGCGTTTGCTCTTTGACGACGAAAGGGCCCGTGTCTCTCCTTTATCCTCTGCCATCAGAACGTCTCGCTCTTGCGGACAAGCCACGACAACACCGTCAATTCGCATTCGACATCCACCCAGTGCCCCATACCCTGCACTCTGCGCCCCTGTCCGCGGTGCCGAACCACTACCCCAGGGGCTTCAACCAACACTTCACCATACGCTGCTCTGCGGGGCCCAAAACCACGAGACGGGGCTCCCACGAGCCAGCGATCCTCGGCGGTCAATCACACAACCTTCCTCCTCCACGCAACCTACAGAATAACCGACAACATGGCGTCTCCCACCACGCCTCGATTCTCCCACTCCCGCGAGAGCTCGGGCTTCGACTTCTCCCACTCACCCCACGAGAGGCGCCAGTCCCGCAGCTCGCTTGCGGGCCCCGACCCCGGCACCCCACTACGGAGTGGCTTCAACCAGGGCGAGGGCGACAGCATGTTCAACACCAGCGGCATGGGTCTTGCCGACACCGACGGCGGCAACGGACTGGGAAACCTTGCAGACGAGCTGGCAGATGCTCTGTCGGACGGCGAGGATGACTACTACGACCCAAACGGAGCACCCGGCATCAGCGTGGACACAGGCGACGAGGACAGCGGGGACCAAAGTGACGCACAGAGACAAGATGGGGTACGAGACAGCGGGGTAGACGTTGGGAGCCCGGACGGCCGCAAGAGCAAGCACATGAGCCTGACGCTCCCACCGGCGATGAACGGCCGTGGTCACCGCAGGAAGCCAAGTGATTATGATGGCAGCGAGTATGGCTCTGAGTCAGACCTTGAGTCTCCGGGCATGTCGGCCACGCTTGTCGCCAGGATGGACGCCGTCGAGTCGCTCGCCCGGCGAGGGACAGAGAACAACGGAGGACACACAGACGGAGTATTCAAAAGGGTGACGGACGGTCTGCGGGATCTCGCTCCGCAGTCTACCGTCGAGAGCAACACGACGAGACTCATAACCGCACACTCGGCGCTCACGACACACCTTACGCACCAGACCCGCCAGCTACAGAACCTCACCTTCCCGCTGCTCAACCCACTCGCCATACCACCCGATTCCGAGACGATAGACTCGCTTCTACCGGAGCTCACCACATTACAGGAGATGATGCCGAGGCCATCACAAGCCGCCTTCTCGAGCATTATGGGCCTGCAGAACCTGACCAACGACCTGGTACAGACTCTGTCGTATCTATCCGACACCCTGCACATGTCACGACAGACATCGACTACGGCGACGAGGAGGCTGAAGAGTGCGAAGGAGCTGGTAGCTGAGTTGAAGAGGGACGAGGAGCTCAGGGAAGAGGGCGAGACGTGGCTGGCCAAGGGCAACTGGGGCGAGAGGCTGGAGAAGAGGGAATGCGCGAGCGTGTGTGGTGACATCGTGGGCGGGTTTGAAGAGGTGTGTGATAGCTGGAGGATGAGACTCGCCCAGACGGAAACCTCCCCTGCCTAATCACACAGAGCCCAGGGACTGCTTTGTTGAAAGCAGTCCAGCTCGTTGTCGCGGAGGGCTGCAACACAACACAATTTTGCATTGGGATTTATTTAGACTGAAACCCCCGAGAGACGCTCCGGACGGCCCGGATATGCGCGTCTCTACACTTGTAAATTTTCCTTTGTATCCTGGCATAATAAGTGACGATGATACCTGTGGAGAGGTATAGGCGGCACGAGGCGTTCGGGAAGACAAGACAGACGGGAAGACATCCGAACCGTTGGTTTTCGACACTAGACTGTATGGAGTGGTGACAGAATATTGAAAAAACTGACAGCCGTCGGGATTCTACTACAATCTTGCGGCGGAAGAGTATGTGATATCTTCGGGTTAAGATGTTTTTCATTAAAGGTCGCCCATGAGGACCAAGGTGATCGCGAAACGAAAGACTGTCGCGGCCGTACATAGGTCAACGAAGACCATTCGAGGTATAATCTCTCCACCAAATAAATATCCAACCCTCCAGGACCAAATTCACTTGTTCTCTTTTGCTCTGTGCAGCCTTCACCATCCTTCGCAGTCCATCCAAGTCGTAGCCGCTTCCTTCCACAAGTTATTTCCTTCAGAAGCTGACGCTAATCACCTCCCCTCCTCAATCATCAATCTTGAGAGTGAAAGGCGAGCTGCTCCGGCTCCGGCTGTAGGCCACCTTCCGCAGCTCTTCCACCCTACCCCTCCAGGACCCAGACCCGGAGGTAGGCGTCTCCTTCACCCTGATAGTCTCCCTGTCCCCGTCCCTCGAGTCAGACCACTTCCTATCCCAGGTGTCCGCGGCCGCCGCGGCCCTCTCCCGCCGCCTCGTCTCCTCATACATGTGCCTGACGTGCTGCCTCAGGTCCTCGTCCTGCGGGAGGCTGTTCATGGCGGCGAAGTCGTTGAGCGACATAGTATCAAGCGCGAGCAGGCTGTCATGGTTCTTGCGCCTGTCGCCCCTGGCCCGCGGCCCACTGACGGTCGGCGCGTCCCTGCGCAGGCGGCCCCCGCCGTTGCCGCCGTCCGCGTCCTCGTCGACGACGACGACCATCCACACGCCGACCGACCCGTTGGAACCGATCAGTGGCGTGCAGTGGATCCAGCGCGGCCGGCCCTCCTTGCCCCCGTTCTCGATGCTGCTGCTGCCGCTGCTGCTGTCGCTCCGCACCCCGCCCGAGATCCACCGCACCTTGGCCGTCACCCCCTGGCCCAGCGCGAAGGCCTGCTCGAGCTCCTCGTGGATGCGCTTCGAGCCGCCGATCCTGCCCATCAGGTGGCTCTGCAGGATCCCGGGTACGCGCAGGGAAGGCGATGCGAACAAGATCTTGAGCGAGGGGTACGGCCGCACGACGAGGAAGTGCTCGTAGATAGTGGGTACCCGTGGACCGTGGAGGGTCGTGGGAACCGCGGGGACCGGGGCGATCGGTGCGGCCGTCAGAGGCGGGGAGGTGGCTCGCGGGGAGATGGTGATGTTCCCGGTGAAGTCGTGTACCTCCGAGTTGTTCTGACGCCGTGGCGTGCCGGGCGGCGAGCTGTCATTGTCGTGGATTATGACGCGACCCTTCGCCCAGTTAGAGGACGACTCGTGCTGGATCTGTTCTTGTTGGGACCTGTGCATCCGCCCACCGTAGCGGCGGACGCTCTCGAGTTCCTGACGGTTGAATACCTCGCACAGAAGCCGGAAATGGTCCCTCTCACCCAATTCAGCATCTCTAGCCAAAGGAAAACCAAGAGGAGTGGCCGCGTCCACATCGGTGCCACTGTCAACTCTGGAAGCAGCGTCGCCGTCATTGTCCTGGGCTCCAGGCCCATGCTTTCCCTCCTCATCTTTGTCGACTAGCCTTCGCAGGGACTCCAGCCCAGAGCAGTCTTTCGCCAGCCCTGAGACGTCCACTTGGGCGCCTAGGAAGTACCGCACGACACCCGTGGAATCCATCAAGGGTGCACACATAAGCAGGTTCATGAAAGGCGAGCCATCCCGTCTGTAGTTCAGGAATGTCTCGTAATGCTGCTTTCCCTGATCAAGCTTCTCCCGGATCCGCTGGATGGCGAAGGGGTTCGTTTTGGGGCCTTGGAGAAAGCGACAGTTCCTCCCAATCACATAATCAAGGCCGTATTGAGTCATGCGATGGAATTCTGTCGGCAGTCGTCAGTAGATGTCTCCATGAGAACGACAGGACGACAGCAACTCACCTTCCGAAGTGAAAACGATGGGGTTGTCAGGCCGAGACGGGTCAGTGATACAGAAGACTTCTGCAAGTCCGTCGCTCATGTCATGCAAGTGTGCCGGCAATGTACCTGTGATGCGTCTCCGCATCGAAGTCTCGACAAACTCCGTCCAAACATGGGTGATGTAAGCAGGTAGCTCATCCCTCGCAAGCCTCTCGCAGGCTTCCTCTGCCTTCTGCAGCAAAGACTTGTTGGTCGTTGGTTCCAACTTGGAAGCAAAATCGTGTCCATCTAGCCTCAAGGTACCCGAGATCATGCTGTTAATCCACTCGAGTGCCCTGATTGCCTTCAATGCTTCAAGATAGTAGCGTAGCAAAGGTATTGACTGGGGCCGGTAGACGCTGATGAAGTTCAGAAATCTTTGCAAAAAGACGGGATCACCAAAGATGATGCGCAGGTGATTCACTGAGAAGAGGAGCTCCGATCGCCTTTCGAGATTGTAGACGGTGAGGTTCGTAGCCGGTATGACAAGATCGAAACTGCCCGGCTCTACGTCCTCCTCGGCCAGCGGCTCAAGAGCATCGCACGCTTCGTCGGCGCCTCTTGTTTGCAGAGCAGGTAGGGGCGATGTGAAATCAGTGTGCAGTGAGACTGAGGTTATGGATGGTTCGATGGTCGATCTATCTTGGGCGCTCCTCGGGTACGGGAAAGGCGACACAACTGAGCCGACGGTGGACTCAGGGGCCGAGTGCGTCTCGCGCACAGATTCGAGATACGAATCAGCCTCTGGTCTGATCGTTGATGCGGACGATGCCTCTGGAACATCAGGCAGGCTGCTCCATCGTCAGTTTCCCGGCTGTCAACAAAATTCCGAATTCCGCGAGGCAGGAAACTAGGCACTATACCTCTTGTCGCCGCTAGACATGATTGCGTTGGGGTTGATAGGGCCGAAGTGGTGACCGTTGGCCACATCCGGTGTCGCGCCCGTGGTCAACATCCGCTCCAAGGTGCCCAACGATGAGCTGCTGTAGTCGGCGCTGACCCGCTTCACGTGAGACCTTCGAAGTGGTATATCCGGAATCTCCGCGCCTTCATCCCCGTCATTGGGCTCAGTTCCTCTAGCAGCAATAGAGACCGTTACCGGATTGGGGCTGGGGGTGCGCTGGGGCTCCTTCTCGGCATTTTTCCCGCTGGGGGAAGCATTGCGGTTGGAATTTTCCACGATCTCAACGTGTTTCCGTCGGCCTATGGCTGGCACGTGGAGGGCACGAGCAAAGGAAGCCCGGCGCAACCCTTTGAACTCAGTCTTGTCGCTGCTCCTGAAGTCCGTCATTTGAGGCGCCGCCACGTGGGAGAGGAAATAGTATTCCGATGAAAGTGGACGAACGTAATAGAACTGCAGAAATGGGTAGCGCCTGTGCAGAAAGACAGAGGACGACAGCAACCGAAGCTGCCGTCCTGAGAATATTTATTCGCAGGACTAGCAGGTATCAGAGCAACACCCCTCGCTTGCCCACTCGGGCAAGACGACCCTGAGGTCCATGCTCTCGAGACGACGTCAATCTAACTGTCCTGGAGAGGAGTTGTACTGCAACTTGACCCAAGACACTTTGCTCCGCATGTAACAGGGCACTGGCCAGGCCGCTGTAAGACAGGGAGTAACTCGACAAGCCAACCCGGTAGCCCATCAGACGAGCGCTCATCGGACGATGGCATTGAACCCTGGCTGACGGCCTTGGACTTGCAGATATGTATATGGCAAGGAACCTTCCGCGAGTCAAGGCCATAGCGCACATCCAACGCCACGGCTGTGCAGGCTCGCCCATCGGAAGTTGCATGTGGAAGAGGAGGAGCAGGTACCCGGAGATCGCAAGACAGTATGTGACTGTGTGCCTCACAGCAAATAAGGTTACACGCCAGTCTACCTGCTCTCCCAATTATCGCCGGCATATAGCGCTCTCGAGGACCGGGGGCGGATGATGATAGCAGTAGCTTCCCCGGGGCCCGCAACTCTGCTGAAGTCAATAAGCCACAAAATCTCCGTCCGAGCTGCGGAGTGGGACCCCGGGGGATGGCATTCAAGGATGAGGAACCAGGGTCGCCCATGGATACGCAACGATCGTGAACAACATTATTCATCGCGCATTCAGCCGTCAGCTCATCGGACGTTCATGGCAACCAACGAGAGCGTCTGGTCACTTCGTGGGCTATTGTCTGCAAAGGAAACACTTGCTGTGGACGACGGGCGATGGAGGGAGGGCGCCATGGTCTACCTAACTGCTTCTGCTGGCGGGGCTCGACGGGCACCGGTCCGGATGGCAGTAGTGCGCTTGTGCTCGGACACATTCCCATTTGCTATTGGGACCTGAAGTGTGTGGGTGAGGTCGGGCGTTGACTTTGCGGGGCGGGGTCTTGATAGGAAGGGGGAGGAGGTTGCAGTGATGGCGCCCCAATAGCAAGGCAACGTGGTCCGCCCCCTGAGTGTGTCGTATTTCCCTGCTATGTATGGCCCTTGACGAAACCGGTGCACATCTGAGGAGCCGCGAAGGCGATCAGCCGGAGCCACGTTCACAGCATCTTAGATCCATTCTCAAACCTCCGGGGCAGAAGCATTGGGAAAGCATCAACTGGGTCGTTTCCGGCTGCCCACGCAGGCATGCTTCGGGACCCACGGTCCGGGCGAACTATCAAGAGTGCAGCCCGGATTGGATTGCATTAGCCTGGCTGCCATGGGGCTTCCCGCAACAGCCTACCTAGTCGCCTCGCCAAATAGTCGGAGCCGGAGCTGTGAACATGAACTATGCCATGTGAAAGCTGAGGACAATAGCTGGGCACAGACGTTGGCAGTATTGTGGTTTGGCAGGAGGTTTCCGTGCGGCAAAGGGAACCGTCGGCGAGCAGAGCCTATGGTGTCGCAACCGAGGCAAATGAAAGTGATTGCTGCAATGGAACTCGAGTCCTGGAACCCAAAACCAAAGTTTACGAATCTCAACCCACCATATCAAGTCCCCACAAGCCGAGTGGTCTCTCGTTATTAATAAACAGGTGGATTATTGTACGGAGTGAAGCCAAGCACATGGTTGTCATCCGTGCAGCCATGGGAGTCCCACAGGGGACTTCGTGATAAGATGAGTGCTGGAGTCAAGACTGGCGGCAATGCCAGCAACATGATGGTAGCATAGCAAGGCATGTATGGACTGCATCACCCATTGGTATCTGCCAATCGCGCAGGGTCGGGAAATGGTGCGAACAGACAAAGCACGGCGATGTTGCCAAGGGGGTGCTGGAGTCGGCATTCCACAGCTGCCGAAGCGTTGTTGTTGCTGACTCCATATGCGGACAGACTGACAGGCCAAGTACAACGCGAATCGGCGCGTGTGTGGAAGGGAATTGGCTGATGTAGTGCGACGTCTGCAGGCCGTTGGAGCGAACCTGTTTACTGCAAGGGTCTCTCGGAAGCGCATGAGGCCAGGGGCACGCGCCGGCTACAGGGTCGAGGCAAGCCAATCCAGAGCCCTGATTGGTGTCTGGTGTGCGTGCGCCAGAGTGTGTGTTGATGCCAGAGCGGGAACGCGTTAAGTGGCTGGCTACCCGTTTGCAATTGCTGCGAATTGCAAAGCACTGCCGCTCCCTGCCAGGTTCGAAAACAAACAATGCCTCTCGCTCCTCATACTGCATGCAGTCCTGCAGATGTGCAGGCCTCGCTTGATTAACCCCACCAAAGCTGAGCAAGCAGCAGACGCGACAGGACAATAACAACGGCCCCATCGTGAGGCCTCTTTGGCCGTCAAAACTCGCGATCTCGTGTTGAGGGCAAAACAAAGTTGCTGGTCCAGGAGCCGCTGCCGCCGTGTCTGTGCTTGGCTGAGAGGCTTCTGAAGCGGTTTCCGATCCAGTCGTCAAGGAGGGGATAGCAAACAACATCGTCCGGGCGGCATAACGACCCAGGACAGGACGACAACAGATGGTCTTCGTGAGAGGGGCAGTTCGCGTTCGCCATCAAACAGGGTTTGGGCAAGGGAGGCAGAAGGCAGGAAGGCGAGTTCTGGAGCCAGCCACCCGAGGCACGCTCAGGACAGCTCCGTCCTGCCGTGCCAGAATGGGCACTTCTGCAGAGGCATGAACTCGCTGCCGCATTCAAGTGTGTGATGGCATGTCAAGATGCCAAACAGGTTGATATTGCTCAATGCGCTTCCCTTCGCTTGCATTCTATATAATTAATTGCTCATCTCAAGTTGTGATGTTTTCATGTCCAGTGATGCAGGGGTATTGTTATTGGGTAGGGTGCAAGGTGAGAAGGTGAGAAGGAGAGAAGGAGGGGGAGGTGGTCGTGCTTTCTTGTTTCGCATCCGCTCAGGTCCAGTCAGAGGCCGGAGGGAGCGCCAAAACACAGAAATCGCGCTAGGCCATTTCCAGAACCGCGTGGCTGCTCTGATTGGGGATTGTTGCTGTCTGGTTGCGCCGTCCGTCCTCCCGCTCACCTTAGCTGCTAGCCCGCACTGCCTAGAGTGGGAGCATGCCCGCCTCATCCATACGGCAGCGGCTCCATCCCATTCCATACCCATTCTCAACTTCACATTGCGTCCCTCGTCACCACCCACGACGGCCACGAGCCCGCTCGCTCGCAACAGTCACGACCCCGCAGATCAATCAGCCCATGACAATAGAAGCAATCCTTGACCTGAGTCTCCATTCTGGCTTGCGCGATCGCATTGTTATTCATCCTGTTATACCCATCCGAGGCGACATTGCCATTCAACGACATGCCGTAGCCCCGACCTCCTCGCTTCAAATCGTTGGCAGCCAGCAACTCCCCCGACTGGCTTTCCCGCTCTGAATACTTCGACCACTCCGGCTATTGCGATCCTTTCTTGCGACTAGCTTGAAAACTGGCTCCGACCTGCTCGCTCACGCCCAACCCACACGCTCTTTCTCAAAACGATCGGTGAACGTGGCAGGCGCAACACAACACTATCCATAGAAATCCCCTCCATCAAATCCAGTGTTCGAGTACTTCTCCAAAAACTGGGTGTCACCTCGTTCAGGTCGCCCAAGAGGCCGACATTTATCCCGAACCACAGTCCTCACGATTCTACGCCACCTGCTTCCCATCATGACGCTCGATCCAGATAGGTTAAGAGGCATCGATCTGCCTGCGTCCAAAAGGGGCTGCTCAACTTCGAACAGCGCCATTCACACTCCCGGCAGGATAGCAACACCCCCACCTCCGGCAGATCGCGCCCGCCTGGAGGTCAAGCACAATATCGATACTGGGGTTCCAAGGAATTCCAGGTCAAATCCAAGGGAAAGCGATGTCGGGCGAGCAGGCTCGTTGGATGTTGAGGCTGTTGACGTAGAGCTGCGCCGACAGACAAGTCGCTCACAGAGGGAATCAACACCGGGCGGAAGTCCTTCCAGGAAACGGCAAAGGATAAATGGCGATAGGTAGCACAACCTCCCTCGTCTTTCGTTCGAGAGCCCTTCGTAGCTGACAATGCGCTGTAGATTCATTCCTACCCGAACTGGTCAAGACCTGCAGGCCAGCTACAGTCTTCATGAGCCTGGCACGCCCACCGCTGCGAGGCCTAAGCGGCCTTCTCATGGCGAGTTGAATTTTCAGAAGAGTGAGTTGTCCAGAGTGAGCAGCAGGGTCAGGATCCAGAACTGATGCGCCATACAGCGGAGCAAGCAAACCGGACATACAACTCCCTGCTTCGTGCGGAGCTATTCGAGGGCTCAATACCGCACGCCACGCCGCCCATAATGTCTCCCGATCCTTCTTTGCCAGCATCAGCGCGTAATGCAACTTCGTATGACGGAGCGAGATCGCACACGCCCCCGGCGGCTCCAGCTCCGTACCTGCCACCAACCATGACTCCATCTACGCCCCACAAAAATCTGTTTACGTACATGTCACCGCGCAACCTCAGCGGCGTTGCTGGTCACATGACACCCTCAAGGACGCCACAGAGTCGACATGGCCCTAACATGGACACCAGAGCCGAGATTTACAGCTTGTCGCCCGTCAGGTTTGGGAGCCAGCAAATGTTATTGAGCCCTAGGCGGCAGCCTAGGGCTGTGAGTAAGGTGCCGTACAAGGTCTTGGACGCACCGGAGTTGGCAGATGACTTCTATCTGAATCTTGTCGACTGGGGCTCGGCTAATGTGCTGGGTGTCGGTTTGGGATCGAGTGTTTACATGTGGAACGCTCAGACAAGTCGGGTGAACAAGCTGTGTACCCTGGAGGATGACACCGTTACGAGCGTGTCTTGGATACAAAAAGGGACGCACATTGCCATCGGCACCCACAAGGGGTTGGTGCAGATTTGGGATGCCGAGAAAACACGACGTCTGAGAACCATGACTGGCCATACTGGTAGAGTCGGTTCACTGGCATGGAACTCGCACATCCTGACTTCAGGATCCCGAGACCGAATGATATACCATCGCGACGTCAGGAGACCAGACCAGTGGGTCCGGAAACTGGTCGGCCACAAGCAAGAGGTGTGCGGTCTGAAATGGAACGCCGATGACGGGCAACTCGCATCAGGTGGTAACGACAACAAGCTGATGGTCTGGGAGGGCCTCAACGAGACACCGCTGTGGAAATTCTCGGACCACACAGCTGCAGTCAAGGCGATAGCCTGGTCTCCGCACCAAAGGGGTCTACTTGCTTCAGGAGGTGGCACCGCGGACAGACGGATCATATTCCACGATACCCTCAAGGGAAGCGTCATCAACGAGGTCGACACAGGCAGTCAGGTCTGTAACATTGCGTGGTCCAAGAACTCCAACGAGATCGTCTCAACGCACGGGTACAGCCAGAACCAGATCGTGGTGTGGAAATACCCGTCCATGACGCAGGTCGTAAGCCTCACGGGCCATACGTACCGAGTTCTATACCTCGCTATGAGCCCGGATGGACGTACAGTCGTCACGGGTGCGGGGGACGAGACCCTGCGCTTTTGGAACGTCTTTGGGAGGAAGCCCGGAGCCAGGGAGGAGAGTGACGGGGCGGGGCGCCTTTCAGACTGGGGCATAATTCGTTGAAGGACCTGGAGGCTACCTCCTCTAGCATTCTGACATACATGACATCCGTTTCGTGTATAAATGAGACCTCCATCCTAGCAAGGCGTTGTTTCCAGTTTTGTCGTGGCCGGCGAACTCTCCTTCGCTCTCCAATACTCAGGAAATAGGACACCGATGGCGTTTGTGGCACATCGAGGGTAAAGGACGGCATGGTGCTTGGTTTGTTCTGGCTCTGCCTATTCATTTGCAAGGCGTTGGACAGGATCTGGGGCATTTTCTCTCCAATCATCACCGCAGCTGCTGTATATTGGCTGGCTGCTCCCTCGGTCGTCTTGGGAAATTCGAGGCGTCCGTGAGAGACTCACTTGTTTACATGTACTACTACATTTACTACCACCCTCCGTGCCTCTTCCATTTTCTTTCTCGCTTGCAGGGGAGTTCGCGGTGCGGAGGTCAACCCCAAATCTAGCACAGAAGCCACAACAGGCAAGATCAACACTATCGCATTGTTACCGGCGTCTTTGTTGGTGGAATAGGCGGGCGGCGAGGTCTTTCTTCCCAGGGAAAGTGAAGGGGCGTGGAGCACAGGAAGAGCCAGGATATGGTCGGTTCAGTCTGGACGGTCTGGAGTTTGGAATCTTTTTGGGCGCGGTGGGCACCTTTTGGAGCTGGTTGCTGTACGCAGCAACACGGCGGGAGACCGCATCGCAACCCTCAAGCTTCCCGTTTAATATTCCCGCGCGGAGCGGTCCGGGGAGGGGTGATCCCCCTCTGGCGTTCTGCCAAGGCTGCTTGAGGGGCAGGGTCCAGACTTGTTCGTTCAGGATTGATCGAGGCCGGCTTGGTTGGTTACACGAGATATGATGATTACGAATAGAGGCAGCGTTTGTGTACACTTGAGATGCGGTTGTATGTGCTTTGCGATTATACTGCTTCATCTTGCGCCAAGTGAGCGAGTGTGGAGGGCTTCTTGGAGGGTGTACTCGACTGTGCAATCAAAGTATGCAAGTGCTTTCAGACACCAGCATCCACTCTGTATATACGAGGCTGGGTCCCTGGGCAGTTGTGATTTGCACAGAAATACGTGAACAATTCCTTTTGATGGATCTCCTAGTTCACGGCACTCAGCTGTGTATTCTACTTACTTCCTCTGTGCTGACAGCTTTCCAGTCAGTAGTATTCACTCCGATGCCTAGGTTCCTTACACCATCGATTGTTGTCATACTGGCTCGCCAATCTGCAACCCGCAACCCGTGGCCAAGGAACAGAAGCAAATTTCGACACCAGAGGGTAATTATAACCAAACAGCCCGCATATATTGCTAAAACAAAAATACAAAGAAAAACACATAAAACTTATATGAATCTCGCCAAATGAAAAATTAACCAAGACGCTTGGTAGCCGTAACAATATCCTCAGTCGGGGTATTAAGATCGATGAAGTTCCCTGATAGAGAACAGCCCTGAACATCGAACCTGGACAGACCGGAGTACCGAAGACATGGTCCATTATAGTATGTGTAAGGTCAGCGCCAAATCAATGTCATGAGTTTGCCTCTCCAGCCTTCCTTTCCCTAGCAACATCCTTTGCGCCCCCGTCAATTTCCACCCCACTGGCGCTGCCGCGCTTTGCCTCGCGCTCGTCATTAAGGAGCGGGATACTGTCGATATTGCCCAGGGCCTCGGCCTTGAAGCTCTCAGTTCCTTCCTTCTGGGTCGCCTCTCCTGACGCTGTAGGCCCTTCGACGTGCGGTGTCATCAGCGGGCTTGTGTACCCGTCCGGGCCGACATGTAACCTCGCGACCTCAGCTTTCAGCGCCTCAAGCTCTTTCTGGAAGCGCTTGCCAAACACGTCGATGTAGTAGGTCGCACCATTGTAGACGCTCCACACAAAAACAACCATCAGAAATCCTGCCGAAGCCCATCGACTGTAGAACCATATTGGGCAGGGGATCATGGTTAGCACGGCGTAAGAGTACTGGATGAACATGAATGCCGGTTCCTGGAGGCTTTCGGGGAGCGAAAGTACGATTCTCCCAAGCCACGCCTTGGAGTAGGACTTCCGTAGCCAGGTGAAAGATGTGGGACGTCCAGCCAGGATCTTTTCTCGGCGTCGAACAGTGATCAGGAAATAGTAGGCAAGCTGCCAGATGGCATAGGGGATGGTGCTCCAGGCGAGCATGGAAATCACGTTCGCGTAAGCTGTCGGGGAGCCGGGTGGCGAGTGCTTCACTGTATAGGCAGCGGGAAATCGTTGGAGCTGTTGTTCCGGGGAACAGAGGTGGACGATGCTGTGCAAGGTTGCGCACGGCATGATGTGTATGAAAAGCGACGTGACTTTGTCGAAGCTGTGAAAGACTAGCGAATTCCTCCACATGATGATTGCAACTGCGTTGTTTCCGAAAGCCAGGCAATATGTCGCAACAAAGAGCCGTTTTGAGCCTGGGAAAGCCCATATGCTGAGCATCAGAAGCAGGTTGACAAAGTAGCAGAGGTCGGCCAGGAAATAGTGATATCCTCGCTTATGGTAGGTGTAGTAGCGGATAGGCATGAAGTAGATGGTCTGGGCGGAGTACCACAGGTGCATGTATTCTGGGTAAGCCCCGATCAAGTAGCCGCTGATGAAGATGTTCAGGACACCGCAAATGAACGAGACCTTCTCACGTAGTGTGATGACCTTCGTGTCGTTCCACTGCTTGCCAAGCTTGTCGACGCTCGTCCGCATGCGCTTCTTGTAGCGGTCAAGCTGCTCTTCCGCAGGAGGGACGCGTCTTCTCCATTCTTCAACCATGCGCTCCCGTGCCACCTGACTCTTGTTCTTGAGGGCATCTCGCGACTTGCGCACCTTCTGCGTCTGAGCTGACAAGCCTCTCTGCAGCTTCTCAAGTTGATGTGGCAGAGCAAAGTTGTCAAGAATATCCAGAACACTCAGGCGGTCCAAGGGTGGGAAAGCCTCCCAGTCCTCTTGATATGAGCTGCTATTCGAGAAAGATGGGTTCCTTGACAGTTTCGGGCTGCCGGAGCTGGGGGTCGTTGGGCCCAGGGTCGGGGTATCTGTGATAACATGCTCACTGGGCGAATCCGGGCCGCCGTCGAGGCCGGGAAAGTAGCCGCCTTCGCTGTCGGTGGCATCGTGCTTGGTGGCTGGGTTCGGTAACGGGTCTGGATCCGCCATTTCACTCAATGTGCGGCGATGTGGCCTGGGAGAAGTGGGAGAGGACAGCTTGGGGAGAGCTTCCACCAGCCTGAGGACCAACGTGTCAGCCATTTCTTTGAGATAATCTCGAAGCGTGGTCTGAATGAGTAGATGGGCAGAAGGGGAGTCGACGAGGTGAAGTGGGATGGGCGCATGGAGGGTGGTGCCGATGCCCTAGCATCCCAGCGAGAAGGGCGTGATCATCTTCACATGCACACACCACACATGGCCCGGAAAGGCAGACACACAGAACCTTGAAAGGTGGGCTTACAGGAGTCAGGGAATTTCAACAGATGAGCAGCCTCAAGTACCCTTGGGCAAGCTGTACACCGTTCAACTCTCGGTCCGTTCTCTCCACAACAGAATGTACCTAGAGAACGCGATGAGCGCTGGCGTACCGTAGTCTGCTGGTGGCCGGGCCCAGGGTCTCGTCGCTGGTTGCGGCGGCACAAGGTCCAAGTGCCGGTCTGGATCGAAGTATCTGAGATCTGAAGATCTGGGCAGCGTGGGTCAGAATAACGGGGATGGTGGGGGGATGCCGCAGGTGACCAGATTGACTACCAGACGCGTGGTTCAACGCTGTGACGCTTGAGACGATGATGTGCGAAACAATGTTGTTGGGGTGGCCTCTGGCTTGGCTGGACTGTCGATGTTAAGCTGGAGGTACCTCCCCAAGTTGGCAGGCAAGGGCCCGCTTTTGATGTCATAGCAGTGCACCCTTGTTGACGTAGCTGGCAGCTACCGCATTGGCCAGATACGGCCCTGTCGCTGGGCAAGGCCTAGACGCGTGCGCTGGAACCCCATCGTGAATGGACAAGAGGGAATGGCAGTCTGCCCATTAGTAGCTGGCACCCAGAGCACACACGGTCTAGACCGTGGATAAGTATGGGTTCGATTATGGAAATCCCACAGGTCGGGAGCTGTCAGCTGGGCATCATATGAACAGATTGGGCGCCAGTCAGTGCACGGCTGTCAGGCAGTTATTTGCACGGTGATCCATCTCGAATGCCAAGCCCCATCGACCAGACGAGAGGGACCCTGGTAGATCAACCTGAAGATCCCGCAATAATGAATGTGTCGAAGAATAAACGACCAACCAACAACACCTTGGTTTCTGGTTATTCTCACCTGAGCTGAGTCAGCACCGGCCATGGGCACACTGGTTTTCACTTGAGGTGGATCGTGTTCGCCCCAGTATATTGAAAAGGGAAACCCAAAGGGCACGATGAAAAGCACGATCATTCATGCCTGCTCAATCGGCACGGCCATCCACATCGTATGCTGCATGCTGAGCCAGATCCGTTATGCCCCGGGTACAGGAGAGCTGTATATGCATACGTGTAGCATATCTTTGAATGTCATGCCTGTGCGCATATTCCCTTGTGTTGCAAAGACTGCCCAGGTTGTATCTACCTACCTCCGCTGGTAGGTACTTACCAGGAACCGTGCGGGTTCCGTCGGAACGATATCCTATGCAGTCCTAATTCCAGGAGGACTGTCTACCAGTCTTAAGTGCAGGAAGAGAGTCTCAAGACGGCAATGGGAATAGTGATTAGAAATGGATGATGATGGCCTTCGGATTGATTTGCTCTTGCCCAAACTAGACAATCTTCCAATGAGAACGAGGGAGGAATCCCCAACCCGCAACCCCCAGTGCATGGACCCCTGTCTTTGGCAAGAACACCGGCTCTGCCATCCTACCTGCACTATTCAAACCACCTGATTCGATCGCGTTGGACGACCCCTCCGAAAATAGCGTCGCGTTTCCTCCCACACCTCCCGACAGCCTTCATTCCCGTCCTGCGACCCTCTTGGTTCAAGCTGCCCTCATTGCAGCAGTCTGCCACGGGAGGCGCACGATTCTCTCCGCAACAGAACTACAGCCAGTCCTTCCCATCCCGACCCGGCGCGAAAACAACACCCTCAGTCGACGCGACTGTGTCATCCGCCGGGCGACTGCGTCACCCTCGACCTTTTGCGCCATCCAACACGACACTCCCCGACGCGTCGCAGAACCATCTCAGTATTCAAGATGGGGAAATTAATCCGTCTCGAGCTGTTCAGTACGTTTTAACCGCGTTCAGAGCACCTGGGAGGCAGTTGTCACTGACAGGATCGCGCAGATTTCAAGTCCTACAAAGGACACCACACCCTCCTCTTCGGCGATTCCTACTTCACATCCATCATCGGACCCAATGGATCGGGAAAATCCAATTCGTCAGTGACAGCCTTGACTCCAGGATGACTCCTGGCCTCCCCAGGCAATAGCTAACTGCCCGTCTGCAGCATGGACGCGATTTCCTTCGTCCTCGGAATCAAGTCCTCGCAGCTCCGCTCGTCTCACCTGAAAGAACTCGTTTACCGTGGACGGGTCATGAAGACAAGCAAGATCAATGATGACGGATCAGTTCTCGAGCCGGCCACCAACGGTACCACCAACGGACACGCCAACGAGGACGAGGATACATCGCAGAGAGGCTCCCGTAACGACCCGAAGACTGCATGGGTGATGGCCGTCTACGAGGACGATGCAGGCGACGAGCAAAAGTGGAAGCGTACTATCTCGCCCCAGGGGACTAGCACATATCACATCAACGATCGCAATGTCACAGCGCAGCAATACAACGAGGCTTTGGAGGCCGAGAATATCCTCATCAAGGCACGCAATTTCCTAGTCTTCCAAGGAGACGTTGAGGCTATTGCGTCACAATCTGCGCAGGACTTAACACGCCTGATCGAGCAAATCTCGGGTAGCTTGGAGTATAAGGCAGAATACGATAAGCTCCAGGCGGAGGCGGAGCAAGCCACGGAGAATCAGAACTTCCAACTCCACAGGCGACGTGGCATCAACTCCGAGATCAAGCAGTACCAGGAGCAGAAGAAGGAGGCCGAAAGTTTCCAGAAAAAGACCGAGGAACGCGATGAAGCCATCGTGACACACATCCTCTGGAAGCTGTATAACTTCCAGAAGGTCATGGACGAGTCCAGCGCACAGATACAGGAGCACCAACAGAATCTGATTGAATTTCGCCGGAATGTTGAGGCTTTCGAGAGGAAACTCGAGGCAGCCCGAAAGGAATACACGACGGTGGGCAGAGAGGTGAACAAGATCGAGAGGAACATTCGTGAGAAGGAAAGGGAGATTGAGGAGAGAGAGAATGGCCTCGTCCCGATCAACGAGAAGGTGGCTCAGAGCACCAATGACATCGAGAGGTTGAAGAAGCGCGCCGAAGCTGTAAGCAAGGAGCGCGACGACCAAGCCAAAGCTATCCAAAAGGCTAAAAAGGACCTGGCGACTGTCGAGAAAGCTCAGCAGGAATTCGACAGGCAGTGGCAGGAGACCATCAAGAAGCAAGGCAAGCAACTCACGGATGCAGACCGCAGGGAATATAATAATCTGCGCGCTCAGGTCATGGCAAAGTCGTCACAGAATCAGGCTCAGCTTGACAGTCTCATCCGTCAACTAAAAGGTGACGAAGTCACGGTCAACAGTCTCAAAGGCAAAGTCGACACTTTCCAAGCCACAGTCGAGAAGCTCAACGGTGAGCTCGAAACTATCAGAGAACGCAAGGAAGCCACACAGGAACTTGTACGGCAGATCTCATCTGAATTGGAGGACAACAAAAAGGAGCATAATAACTTGGTCTCTGAGAGAGTCAGGATCAACAACTCCAAGACTGAACTGGATGAAAAGATGCACGACCTCGGAAGGAAGATCGAAGAAGCTGAAGGCGGCAAAGCGGAAAGCGACCGAGAGAAGAGGACCAAGGAAATGGTCCAGAGCCTCAAACGCATGAACTCGGGAGTGCGTGGAAGAATCGGCGACCTTTGCAAGCCCAAGCAGAAGAAGTTCGATGAGGCCGTCATCACTGCACTTGGTCGTGACTTCGACTCTGTCGTCGTGGATACGGAAAAGGTCGGTCTCGATTGTGTTGAGTATCTCAAACAGCAGCGCTACCCTCCCATGACCTTCATCCCGCTGGACAACATCAAGACGAACGCCCCAAACTCAGCTGTCAAAGGCATCCCGGGAGCGCGACTCACAATTGAGACGATCGATTTCGACCAGTCACTTGAACGTGCCATGACGTACGCCTGTGGCAGCTCCATTGTGTGCGACGCTCTGGATATTGCTAAGGACGTCTGCTATAAGAGGCGAATCCCCGTTAAAGCTGTGACTCTGGAGGGTTATGTGATTCACAAGGCTGGTTTGATGACCGGAGGTCGCTTGCCAGAGCGCAAGGGCGGGAAGCGACAGTTTCAAGAGCACGACGTCCAGAATTTGCGGAAGCAGCTCGAGAAGTATCGTGAGACGTATTTCTCACTGCCACGGCCGGACAGGACCAAGGAAGAGACCCTGAGGCAGAGCCTCGCAAGCCTCGAGCAACGACTAAAGGCAGCCCGCGGCGAGCTGCAGGCCTTTGAGAGGAATGAAGCAAGCAAGAAGAAGGAACTGCAATACGAAGAGAGACAACTTGATGAATGGGAACCGAAGTATGAGGACAAGAACGGCGACCTAGAAGCAACACGCAAGGCAGTCGATAAGTTCGAAAGCGCCATTGCAGCAGTGCAAGACAAGATATTCGCCGACTTCTGCAAGAGACTTGGATATGCAGATATCCGCACATACGAGGCACTGCAAGGCAGTCTGGAACAGGAAGCGTCTAAGAAACGAAACGGTTTTGAGGTGCAGAAGCAGAAGCTCAAGAGTATGTTGACACTGGAGTCGTCTCGACACGATGAGACCCAGCGACGTCTGCAGCTGATCAAGTCAAATCTCGAGCGGCTGGAGGCCGACATCGAGGCATACGAACAGGACAAGGCAGCCATCGAGGAGACGTTAGGCGCACACCAGGATGAGCTGGAGGCACTCAAAGAGAGCCTAGACGAGGTGAAAGAGAAGCAGAGCAAGAAGGCGGACAAGGTGAACGAGGCCAAACAAGAAGTACAGAAGCGGAGCAGGGACATCGAGGCGCGGCTGAAGGCAGTCAGCGGCCTGGAGGCTGAGATTCAGAAGAACAGCTCAAGCAAGTTCGCGCTTCTCAGGCGCTGTAAGCTGGAGCAAGTTCAAATACCTTTGGCGGAGGGTTCACTCGATGACTTGCCAAACGAGGACCAGCTTCTGCGTCAAGATCCGGATGCGATGGATATCGACGAAGGTGACGAAGCTGATATGGAAGCCGCTCTGGACGACTATGGCGTCGAAGTCGATTTCGACAGCTTGGACGACGAGCTCAAGATTGTAAGTAAATCAGCTTTTTTGTCCTCGAACACAGGGCTGACGAAATTGCAGACGGACGAAGACGTAGAGGAGAAGCTTCAAGAAAAGATTAGCTCCCTCACGGCCGAACTGGAGAAGCTGAATCCGAACATGCGCGCCATCGAGCGGCTGGAGAGCGTCGAGAACCGGCTCAAGGCGACCGAGCAGGACTTTGAAAATTCGCGCACTGCTCTGAAAGAAGCTCGCGACGCGTTCAACACAGTTAAGGCGAAGCGGTTCGAGCTCTTCAACAAGGCCTTCGAGCATATCAAGGAGCAGATCGTCGCGGTTTACAAGGATCTCACCCGATCGGAGGCGTTCCCCATCGGCGGCCACGCGTACCTTGACATCGAGGACGACACTGACACACCATACCTGTCGGGCATCAAATACCACGCTATGCCACCACTGAAGCGTTTCCGAGACATGGAACACCTTTCTGGTGGCGAGAAGACCATTGCGGCCCTGGCGCTTCTTTTCGCCGTCCACAGCTACCAGCCCAGCCCGTTCTTCGTGCTTGATGAGGTGGATGCTGCACTGGACAACGCGAATGTAGAGAAGATCAAGAAGTACATTCGGGAGCATGCTGGCCCGGGCATGCAATTCATCGTTATTTCGCTCAAGACAGGCTTGTTCCAGGACAGCGAGAGCCTCATCGGAGTGTACCGAGATCAAGAGGTCAACAGCTCCAAAACTCTGACCTTGGACGTAAGTTTGCCACTCTGGCCCATCAACTCGTGGTCACAACCGGTTACTAATGCCACGCCTAGCTTCGGAAATATGCCTGAGCGGCGTGTTGTTATCTAGGAGACAGTGCTACGAGGCTACGAACGTGGCCTGAAGCAATCATGGCTGCTACTGCTGGGGGTCTGAAGTGGGAATACCAATAAGATCCGCATTACGCATCTTGAGCGTTTGTGGTGGGGAATTTCCTCATCGTTGTAGGATATGGAAGTGCTTCTCAAGAAGCCTGCGTGATAGGATTGCACTCATAATGGCTAGATACGGGTCGGCGATTGAATTGGAATTTTTCTTGCATTGGCAATCACAGGAGGATGCGTCCAACTTCAATTTTTGTGAATATGATCCCCGATATTGCTTATCTACATTTGATGGTCCTTACGTGTGTTGTTTCTAGGAAAGTCGCTGTTTAGAGGTCTGGAGATGTTGCGAAGTGCCGATGCACCGGATGTGAACACTCGACGGGGCTGCAACCGCGATGATTTTTGTATTTGGAGTGCTAGCTTTAAACAGTCAAATCCTCAGGAGCATATGCTTTTCACCACTGGGACTGTGAATAGTGTATGGGTGCGGACAGATTGTTTTGAGGCGCAGGAGAATCAGTGGTGAATTGATGGGCCGGGTCCGTGCGGGCTGACAGGAAGGGAGCTTCCGGCCACTGTGGCGCTAGCAACTCACAAGCTCGGACTGTGAACTTGTCCTCAACTTCGAGGGGCAGCTGTTCGTCAGAACTAGCCTCGTGCCCAGGTTTCTGGCCACGTCTGTCAACCCGATCCCCCTTCACACCCATTGATCCTCTGCTTTATCACCTGCTGCCGTTGCCCATTGGAACGGGAATCTTCAGTCCTTTTTAAACGGCCGACGACAGGTGCCCCCACGTCTACGAACCCACAAACAGTGCTTGGGTACCAACGAGCCAGCCTCAGGGCCATACTTGCCACATCATCATGGCCACCATGGACTATGAGGCGCTCAAGGAGCAGTGGAGCGACGTCGAGGAGCGCGATGGTGTCCGTCTCAGCTGGAATGTCTTCCCCAGCTCCCGAATGGTTGGTTTCGCGTGCCAAACTTGCGTGCTTTGCGACCAGAGCTGACCGACTTTACAGGAGGCTTCTCGACTAGTGGTACCGATCGGAGCCCTGTATACCCCCTTGAAAGAGAAGCCAGAGTCGCCGCTCTTGCAGTTCGAGCCAGTGACCTGCAAGCAACCGTGCCGCTCTGTCCTGAACCCCTTCTGGTGAGATTGCCGTCGCCCTGGCTGGGTACGTTTACAGCTGACATCACGCCAGCCAAGTTGACCTCAGGGCGCGTCTCTGGATCTGCCCGTTCTGCCTGTCGCGAAATGCGCTCCCACCACACTACAAAGACATCTCGGCCAACGCGATCCCTCCCGAGCTCCACCCCCAGAACACGACAATCGAATACAGGCTGTCTCGCCCCGCGCCGAGTCCGCCAATCTTCCTATATGTCGTCGACACGTGCCAGGAGGAGGACAGCTTGGCTGCTCTGAAGGAGTCTTTGATCATGAGCTTGAGCTTGTTGCCAGAGAATGCTCTGGTTGGGCTCATCACCTTCGGCACCATGGCTCAGGTCCACGAGATTGGCTACACCGAATGCGCCAAGTCATATGTCTTCCGCGGCAGCAAGGAATACTCCGCTAAGCAGGTCCAGGAGATGCTTGGACTGTCACAGCCTGCCCTGCGACCCGGCATGCAGCCTCAGCCAGGACGTCCCATGCCTATGGGACCGGCTGCCCGATTTCTGCTCCCGGTCTCGCAGTGCGAATTCAACCTCACCAAGGCCATTGAACAGCTGCAGAAGGACCCGTGGCCCGTCGCGAATGACCGCAGGAACTTGCGTTGCACAGGTGTTGCTCTGAGTGTGGCTGTTGGTCTCTTGGAGACCTCGTTCCAGAATGCTGGTGGGCGCGTCATGCTGTTCGCCGGCGGAGCAGCAACAGAAGGCCCTGGCCTGGTCGTGGGACCCGAGCTGAGAGAGCCCATTCGTTCCCACCACGACATTGACCGCGACAACATCAAGTACTACAAGAAGGCGCTCAAGTTCTACGACAACCTGGCCAAGCGGACCGCTCACAACGGCCACATTATCGACATCTTCGCCGGTTGTCTAGACCAGGTCGGACTCCTCGAGATGAAGGGGCTCTGCAACTCTACAGGCGGCCATATGATTTTGACAGACAGCTTCACTTCCTCTATGTTCAAGCAATCGTTTGTACGAGTGTTCGACAAGGATGACGATGACAACCTAACAATGGGCTTCAATGGTGTTCTCGAGGTCCTGACAACCAAGGAGCTAAAGGTCACGGGCCTCATCGGGCACGCGGTCTCTCTAAACAAGAAGTCCACCTCGGTCGGTGAGACAGAATGCGGTATCGGAAACACCTGCTCGTGGAAGATGTGCGGCATTGATCCGAGCGCCAGTTACGGTATCTACTTTGAGATCGCTGGCCAAGGAGGCCCGGCGGCTCACCAGCAGACCCCTCAGAAGGGAATGATGCAGTTCTTGACCTACTACCAGCATTCTTCCGGCCAGTTCCACCTGCGAGTGACGACAGTCGCACGTAACATGAGTGGGCCAGCTGGTGACCCAGCGATCGCCCAGTCCTTCGATCAAGAAGCTGCGGCAGTGCTCATGTCTAGAATTGCTGTCTTCAAGGCCGAAGTGGACGATGGCCCTGACGTCCTGCGCTGGGTCGATCGCATGCTTATTCGACTCTGCTCGAGATTCGCCGACTACAGGAAGGACGACCCATCATCTTTCCGCCTCGAGAAGAACTTCACACTGTATCCACAGTTCATGTTCCATCTCAGGAGGAGTCAGTTCCTCCAGGTCTTCAACAACTCTCCAGACGAGACCGCGTTCTATCGGCATGTGCTTAACCACGAGGATGTCAGCAACTCGCTCATTATGATCCAGCCAACATTGGATTCCTATACGTTCGACCAGGACGAGGGCCAGCCTGTCCTGCTGGACTCTACCTCCATACAACCTCAGCACATTCTCCTCCTCGACACGTTCTTCCACATTCTCATCTTCCATGGGGAGACCATTGCCGAGTGGAGGAAGGCCGGGTACCAAGAGCAAGAGGGCTACGAGAACTTCGCGGCCCTGTTGGAGAAGCCCAAGGAGGACGCCAGGGTGAGCCGAAAGAAACGCACAGTAAAGAGGACCATTATGCTTATACTGACAACTTGCAGGATCTGATTACCGACCGTTTCCCTCTGCCCCGTTTCATCGTCTGTGACGCGGGTGGTTCGCAAGCTCGTTTCCTGCTGTCCAAGCTGAACCCCTCCACCACGCATACGACGGGGGCGTACGGTGGCGTTGGGGCTCAGACTGCGCAGACCATCTTCACAGACGATGTGTCTCTACAAACATTCATGGATCATCTTATGAAGTATATCTCGACTCCACCCTCTAGGTCCGAACGCTATACTAATCATATTCCTTAGGCTCGCGGTAAGCGGTACTAATTAGAACTGGGAGAGGGAAAGGCTGCTGGCTGGTGCAGGTGCAGTGCAGGTGTTCTGAGAAAAATAGCTCAAGCAAATTTTACTACACAACTTCAAGTAGACGATCCTGATGACAAACGTTCCACGTAAACCAGAAGGCTCTCATTCTCTCGGGCTCTCACTTGAGAATGGGGCTTCATGTGCGGTGTGCAATTTCCAATCTGCTAGCCTCATCCATTCCGGAGCCGAAGAGCACACAGTGGAGTAACTGTGCTCAAGATTTAAAAACCAAAAAAAAAAAAAAAAAAAAAAATTAGTATAAAATAATCGTTCACTATATATCTGTACTCAGACAGGTCAGGTCGCCCAGGAGACGACTGCATCTGACTGGGTGACTGAAGCGTGGCCAAACTGGTCTTACGAACCAGGCGAGCGGCACTACATGGCTTTAGATTCCAAGTGAGATGCACCTGAACAATCAAATTATCAGACAGACGATCCTGATCCTGGGGCATTCTGAAATCGCTGTATAGGGGTCTCTTTTACAGGACGTCGTACTACGGAAGGTATCCGAAGGACGTGAGAGTACCCACTGATCGAAGTGGCAGGGGCCCCTGCTTCGTGACCGACCAATCAGCGCTTGTTAAGACCGGCAGCGGGTCCCCACGCACGTGATTTCCCAAAGTTCGCCCACCATCACAAATTTCATGGGGACAACTGGGCTAGCCGCCGACCTTTGTCGAGACTTTTGGCCTTCTGAGTTGACGACCTTTCCAAAGAACCCAACCCACCACCAGCCAATTCTCATCAACCAGTCAATATGCGTGAGTATTCAGTCGCATTCCCAGGTCGGACTCTGTCGGACTCAGAACACTGACAATCGCTCGGCGCACAGCTCCCAAGTTCGACCCCAATGAGGTGAAGGTCATGTACGCAAGCCTGCTCCCCCTCGCCGACACCATCACAACAGCGATTTGACCTCGCGATCTCAAATTGTGATCGATGAGCCAGACGATGCTGACGTGATGGGAATACAGCCACCTCCGTGCCACCGGAGGTGAGGTCGGTGCCTCTTCCGCCCTTGCGCCCAAGATTGGTCCCCTAGGTCTTTCTCCCAAGAAAGTTGGTGAAGATATCGCCAAGGCGACTGGTGACTGGGTACGAACCACCTCGCTCCTTCCTCGATACACCCACCCTGTTGCCCCATTGTCTTTTTCAGGCAGATTCTTGAGCGCGTGGTCGGGCTGACGAGTTGCTGCAAACATACAGAAGGGCCTCCGTGTCACGGTCAAGCTCACCATCCAGAACCGTCAAGCCGCCGTGTCCGTCGTTCCCACCGCCTCCTCTCTTGTCATCCGTGCTCTGAAGGAGCCCCCACGTGATCGCAAGAAGGAGAAGAACATCAAGCACAGCAAGTCCGTTGCGCTTGAGGAGATCATCGACATTGCCCGGACCATGCGATTCAAGTCTTTCTCCAAGACTCTGGCCGGCACTGTCAAGGAGATCCTTGGTACTGCCTTCTCTGTCGGCTGCCAGGTCGATGGAAAGAGCCCCAAGGTTGTCCAGGACCAGATCGATGCGGGCGAGATTGACAGTGAGTTAAAACATGACAGCCCTGCACATCCCCTTGCCGGCGATGTGGCCTGATACAAACGGTGCTAACCATTCACTACAGTCCCCGAGGAGTAAAAAAAAAAAAAAAGGATTGACATAATGAGGTATCGTGGTTTGGGAACCTTTAGGCTTGTCATAAGGAGTTCAGGGTTTGCTACTTCACAGCTTAGGCGCGTCCATTCGGAAAAGAATGGCAGTGATACACCGCACCAAACAACCATGAACAAGCTTTGCCGAGAATCCGTCGCTCGGTGTCGTGAATGCCTGACCCATACGCTCCCCGTCTCTACCCATCCCAATCCGGACGAACCTGGCCAACACTCTGAAATTTCACCATTGCTCTCCATGGTATTTTTCAATTTTAGTGCACAGGAAGATCAAACTGTCGAGACCCATTACTCACCGCGGCTTCCTTGGCCCTCGGGCGACATGGAGGTTGAGGTCCTACTTCGAGGTCAACATATCTACATTCCTGGTATGTGTAACCAGGGGGTGATTCGCCATTGTGAAGCGCGCCCAGATGGAGACCAGCCGTCTCTCGTGGTACCCACGGCCGGCTTCTGATGCGATCAGGCTTGGGGTGCTATTGCTTTTGTGCGAATCCAACATGCATGCAAGATGCAAGTAGAGTGGCATGGCGGCCTCTTCAAGGCACAACGTGTAGCATTATTGGACATCCTTAGAGACAAGAATCAGAAATACACAGGATTCCTTCCCCTACGGAGCACTCTTCTACCGCTCCTGAGGCGGTGGGCTCAGCGAAGCATCCATGTCTCTCTGCCGTGTCGAGGCGCAGGTTTCAAGGATGTACCGCGCATGAGCGCCTTATTGATTATACTTTACCGGCGTTTCCCACCATTGAATAATATCGTGGCAATGACCGGCATCATAGCTCGGACGAGATTCCGATGGGGGCACAAGAAAGAAGAAAATGGGCTGGCTTGCTCCAGTAGGTGCCGATGGGCGGTCTGGTCCATTACCCCAATCGACGACACCGGCCGGGCCATCCACCGAGTGACGCAGAGCGGTGGCATTGACCCGTTGGGGTTTCAAAACACACACTGGGCTCCCCGACGAGTGTGGTGGCTCTTCGAGGCAGGGGCACACTTTCCCCGGTGTCCAGTAAGCTTTACGAGGCCTCACTTTGGACACGCGGGACGATACGATTGACACAGTGGAGAAACGGGAACGGCGATTATTCTTACCACGGCAGGGCTGGCTGGCGTAAGGCGCCTCCATGCAGGGTATCGATCGGATGGCAAGACGGGCGGCCGGGGATGCCGACAGCTGCGAGCAGAGAACCTTACTGATCGTTTGATGATTCGGAGGTGTGTCACGTCGTGTATTTTCTGCAGCAAGCAAGCATCACTCCTTTTCTGTTCCTTTGAATTTTACTCTTTTTTCCCCCTTCGCACAGGCGAGATTGAGGGCTTTGCCGGGTACGGGATTCGGGACATACCCAAAAATAAAAACCCGGACATTTCAAACAAAAAAAAAGAGTATTTGCCTCTGCATGCGTGAGGAGAGACAGATGTGCCGCACAGCCACGCAGGGAAGTACCCCCGATTGTCCAATACGCGGAGCGCTTGGGCGGTAATGGCAGCAGCAAGCTGCATATGCGACCAGCGTTGCGTTGCACGCAGCGGGAGGGGGCAGGGGGGCCAGTCCCACGGGAGATTTGGATAAGTGGACGCCTATATACATGCGTGCTCGGTTCGTGATTATCTGCTGTCTGCATATTGACAGCGACGGACGGGGCGGGCGGGTCCCTCCTCCTGGTTCCCGTCCTGGCCGGTGGTGTTAGTCGCCGAGACAAGACAATGTTGACGACAACACTGCTCTGATGCCGGCGTTGCGCCTAGGCAAGACAGGCGGCGGCTACGGGGGGATGGCGCGTATCAGGGTAGCAGCAAAGATAGATTGTATTAGGGTTCTTATCTTATCTAAGTTTATACCAAAAGACTAAGGAACCTTAAATTATTTAAGAATACCCCAACGGGGCCTATATATAATACCTTCTTAATAACTTACTGCCCCTTAAAAAATAACTATGCTTTTATAATTAAATATAATCCATTTATCTATTAATTTTATATTTAATAGTTAACTTAAATTAATATATAATTTAATAATCCTTTCTTTATAAAAATATAAATTTACTTAAGGTATTTAAGGATATTAATTAATAGCTTATAAGTAAATTTAATTATAATATTATTATAATTTTATTAAAAGATATTAATACCCTTATTTTTATTATTATTTATTTTAATATTATTTATATTAATTTATTTTAATATAAAATATATTATCTTTATTATAATTTTAATAATAAAGTATTTTATTATATTAATAACTTTTATTTTAATTATTTAGCTGGTATTAATATATTTTAAAGCCTTTAATATTATATAAATAACTACCTTTAAACTAATAATCTAACTCTTTATATAATTATTAAAATCTTCAATAAGTTTAATAATTAATTTTTATTTAAATAACTTAAATTTATTATTAGCTTAAATAATATTAACCTTAAGATTTTAAATTATAAACCTTTAATTATTAAGTTTAATCTTTTATTTCTTAATAATAATCTTATATACCTTAATTTCATTTATATCCTTATTATATTAACTTATAAAGAATTTAATTTATTTTTTTATTATATTATTTTTACCCTTAAGTTAATTATAAGTTATTTTAAATTTATTAAAACAATTTATTTATTTTTTATTCTCCTCCTTAATATAAAGATATTTATTTCTTTAGAAATTATTATTATATAAAGATTTAATAATAAATTTAATATTTATCTTTATAAAAGGTTTATTATATAATTTATTTTTATTAAAGATATTAAGCTTAAATATTTTTATTAAGGTAGATATAAGGGTTTTTATTATTAATAAATTAAAAATATAATTAAGAATAAAACTTATTAACTTATAACTTTTATTAAGCTTTTTATTATATTACTTTTACTTTTATAATTAGCTTTTAATATTTAAATCTTTAATAATATTAATTAAGTAAAAAAAAGTTATATTAATATTTTAAATTTTAAATAAAAGGGTAGCTAATATAGATTTTATATTAAAGTTATCTTTATTATTAAACTAACTTTTAATAGCAGCGTTAATCTTATTATATATAAAATCGGTGCTGAATGAACTTAAATTATTAAACTTATAATTTTTAAAAAGTTTTTAATAATTAAATGATAATTTTCTTAATAAATAAGTTTTATTATTAATATAAATATTGAAAAATAAGTATCTTTATAGGGTTTTATAAGCAATATTATAAAATTCATTTATAATTAATTTATATTAATTTAAGTTAAAGCCCTTATATTTTTTAATAAAATTTAATAACAATTTATCCTTTTTAAATATAAATTAAATTATTATAAAATTAATATAAATTTTATTTAATAATACTTAAATAATTTATAACCGTTTAAAGATAATTTAATTTATAACTTTATATATTCTTTAAGTATAATAATTACTATTAATTTAATTATCTTATAAAATAAACTTATTAATATTTTTATAATATTTATTATAATTATTAAAGGTTCATTAAATATAATCCTTAATAATTCTCTTTTATCTCTTAAGTTTATCTTTTAATAACTTTTTATTAATCATCTTATATATATTTATTATTATTTATAATTATAGCTATTATATAATTAAAAAAAAAAAAAGAAGATTTATAATTTTTAATTAAAACTTTAAAGATTTAAATAGTTATAAATAATATACTCTTAACTATATATTATATTCAATTACTTATTTTCATCTTATATTAATATAATATTTTAATTATTAATTTTCATTTTATATTCTTTTAATTAAATATAATATTAAAAAATAAGCTTTTAAATTAATATTTTTCTTTATATAAAATCATTAATAAAAGATTAACTATTATCATTAAATTATAATAAGGTCTTTTATTTTTAAAATTATATATTAAAATTAATATATTTAATAAGATATTTAATAATGCTATTTATAATTTTATAAATATTAAGAATTTACTTTTTATAATCTTTAATATAAATAGATTTAATAAAGGGTAGGTTTTTTTTATAAGGGTTTATAAGATATAATTTAAGATAATTAATAGAAATAATATTATATCTTAATTTTTAAATCGCTAGGAAGTTTAATTAATATATTATTTAATTAACTCTTTTTATAATTTAAAAAAGATTTATATATTAAGGGCTATATTTATAGCTAATATTAAAAAGTATTTTATATCTTTTATATAAGTAAAGTAAAACTTATTAACTAATATTAAAAAATTAAGGAAGATATTATTAATTAAAATAAGCTTTTATTATTATAGCTATTAATATAAAGGCATTATATATTTAGATTTAGCTATTAAGAAGATTTAATAATTAATAAAGGATTTAATTAATAACGATATTTAAGATATTATTTAAAGTAAATCCTTTAATAATTTTATTTAATAAGCTTTTAATAACTTAAGATTTATTATTATAATATTTAAATTATATATATAATAAGGTTTTATCTTATTATTAAGGATTATTAAATTTATAAATAAAATATTATATAATTAATTTAATTATTTATATAATTTATTTTAATTAACCATTTATTTATAAATAATATATTATAATATAAAGAAGTTTTATTCTTATTTATTTTTAAATATTTAACCAAACCTTAAATATAAATTTAAAATCCTTATTTAATAATATAACTTTTAAATAGCTTTAATTATTTCGGAGCAGTTATTTAAAAAGGGCAGAAGCTTATATAGCTGCAGATTATATAGATTTCCTTAAAATAAGAAATAAATCTTTAAAGAATTTATAAATAATAAATAGGATGTAATTAAATCCTAATAAAATAAATAGCGAAAGGCTGAATATAAAGTTTATTATAATTTAATAATATAAATATAATGGTTTAAATATAAGTTATAAATTCCTATAAATCTTATAATAATATATTTTAAAGATTTTATAATTTAAATAGCAGTAAATAAAGTTATATAATTTTAAATAAAGCTGAGTAATATAATAAAGGTAAAGAAATTTATTAAATTAAATATAATTATAATAACTACTTATATATATTAATTTAAGGATATTTAATATATATAATTATAAGATATAAAGCTATAAGGTATTATCCTTAATAAATATTTTTTAAATTAAGTTAAATTATATTTTAAAAAGCAGGACGGCTTTATTTTCATATAATATATTATTTTAATAAATTATATTAAATATCTTAACCTAATAAGGGTTTGCTTAATATTTATCATAAAGGTATTTTTAAAATTTAAGGGTTATTTTAATATAAATATTATTATTAAGAAAAGTAATTAATTAATACCTTATGAATTCATAGTAAATTTATAGGAAATGGTTATATAAGTAAATATATAATAAATATATTATAAATTTATATAAAGTTATAAGTTTCTAGTAAATTTATAATAAATTTACGGTATATTTTTATATTTATAATAAATTTATTATAAATATTTAAATATATCGTAAATTAATGGGTTATATATTATAAATAGCTCTTATAATACATTAATTACCCCCCCTTTTAAAGAAATATCCGCTTTTAAGCGGATATTAAAATTATAATAAAGATTATATATATTTTAATAATAGCGGCAATAGCTATAAATTAAAAGTTTAACCTCTTATTTAATAATGCTAAGGGCGGCGGCAATAATAACTATAAATTAAAAGTTTAACTCCTAGCTATAAGGGGTGGTAGCAGTAATAACAGCAGCTATAAATTAGAAGATTAACTTTATACTAATAATGCTAATAGTAGTAGCAGCGGCAGTAGCTATAAACTGGAAGTTTAGCCTTTTGCTTAATAATATCAGCGGCTATAATAGCAATAATAGCTATAAACTAGAAGTTTAACTCCTTAGCTAGGGGGTGGCGGCAGCAGTAATGGCAGTAATTATAAATTGGAAGTTCAGCTTCTAGCAATAGTGCTAGCGGTAGTAGCGGCAGCAGCAGCTTAATCTAAAAGCTTAACTTCTAGCTATAATAGCGGCGGCTAGGGTAGGCATATAGCTATTATCAAGTGGTGCGCTTAATATAGTATATTATATATTTATTATAGCTATAATTTAAGTTAATTATATTACTTATTAAAGATTTATTAATATATCTAGCTATCCTTAACTATTAATTTTAAATTAATATTAAATAAATAAATAAGGAGGCTATTTAAGGTATTATAATATAATAATAAAAGGGTACATTATAATAATAAATAAATATAAAAAGTTTATAAAGTTATAATAAGCTAAATATAGAATAATAATAATAATAAAATAAAAGTAATAATAATTATAATAAGTTAAATATAAAGTAGAAATAATAATAAAGGTAAATTAAATATAAATTAATATAGCCTTAGGCTTATTTATATTAAATTTTATTATTTAAGATATTACCTTAAAACTTGATAATAGTTTTATTAATAATAATAATTATTAACTAGTTAACCTTTATTTATTTAAGGGTATAATATTTAATAAGATTATATTTTATAATATAATTAATTAAGCTAATAATATAATAATAAAGAGTATTAATATAATTATAAGTAATATTAAACTTATATTTAATTTATTATATTTAGGTAATTATAAGCTTATTTATAATATTAATATTATTATATATTTTAATAATTAAGCTAAAATTAAGGTTTATTTATATTATAATAATAAAGATAAAGTTAATAAATAAGATAAAGGATAGATACTTTTTATTAAATATTTAAATAATATTAATAGCTTAGATAATGCTATTAATATAATTAATAGGTATAAATATATAAAGGATATTAATTATTTTAAGATAGGAAATAAAAATATATATATTTTAAATAAAGATAATAATATTAAGGATAATTGCCTTATTATATTATTAAAAGCATTAAAGAATATTATAATTAATATATTCTATAATTTTTATATTAATAAATTAATTAAAGAAGTTAGCGGTTTCTTTATAATAATTATACTTTTTAATAACAATGGTAATTAAGATAGGGTTAGCTTTATTAAAAATAATAAATATAAGGGTTTTTTTAAGTGAAGATATAAATAGATTTTTAAGTTTAAATTTTAATATATTTTTATAAATACGTTTATCTTTTATATTAATAAGGTTAATAATAGCCTTTTATTTATAATTAACTAAAATAAGCTATAAATGCTTTAATACTTAAGATAAAGTTTTTTATTAAGAGGAGGAATTAGTTATATTATTTATTTTTTTAATAAAATTAATTATAACCTATTTATATTTCTTTATATTAATAATTTAAATATTAAGGAAATATTAATATTATTAAATAGGAATATAAAAATAATTATAAAGAATTAAATATTATTAACCTTTTTATTAATTAAAGAGATTTAATTTATTATACTAGTTATAAACTATTTATATTAATTATAAAGCTAGGAATTTATATTATTAATAATATAATAATAAAAGTAATATCTTAAAATACCTTATAAGTATATATTAAGTAGTAAATTATATAAATATAAGCTTAATAAGTTATTATTTATAAAGGCTTTATATATATATTTTTATAAGTTATTTATAATTAGCTTAAGGTTTTTAAGCTGCTGCTTTATTTATTAAATATCTTTATTTAAAGTTTAGTCTTAATATAATAAGCTATTATAATTAACTTATATTAAGATAAGGAATATCATGAGGTAAATATAAGCTTTTAATTATAAAATAAATATATTTATAAGGTATAATAGTAAAATATTATATAATATATAAATATTATACTTAACTTTTTATATAAATAAGCTATTATAACCTTTATTATAAAGAGCTTAATAAAAAGTAGTATAATTACTGTTTTATTAAATAAGGAGGGAATTATATCAGGTAGAAGTGATATATATATAATTAATAATAGCTATTTCTCTTTTATAAAAATATATAGCTTAATAGTATCCATTAAATAAAAGCTTTCTTATCTTATATAAGTTTATAACTTAATAGCGGTATTTAATAATTTTATTTTATTATAAAAAGGTATAGTTTAAGTTTTAATTTATAAGGTATGGTATGATATAAAAGTTAGGTATTTTTAATAAATTTACTTAAGATATTTATTATTAATATATAAATAGTTATATATAATAAAATAATATGATAAGTAATATATATATGATTTAAAAGTAAATAATTGCTTTAATTAAGCGTTAAAAGGATGGGTAATAGTTGGTAGGGGAGTAGATTAATATAAATAGGGATGGCTTTAATTATAAAATAAGTGAATATAAATAATAATAATAGTGGTATTTAGTATAATTAGATAAATATAGTGAATATATAGTGAATAGCGGTAAATAATATAATTATATATATTAATAATATAATTAAGTATAATATATAATATATTTATTATAGATTTATATATTTTAATATTTATTTATTTATTTAATTGCATAATATTATTAGCCTTTAAATCCGTGGCTATGGCAGCGTATTTATACTTTGTTTATTATATATAATATTATTTTTAACTCCTTTAAGCTATCCCCTTTTTTAAGGAGGATTAAGTAATTTATTTAATTTAAGTAAATAAGGTTCTTTATCCTCCTTTAAAGATAAGCTATAATATAATGCTTTTATCTTTATATATTTTACCTTAAAGTCCTTTATTAACTAATCTGCTTTTAAATATTCCTTAAGTATTTATATATTATAATAGTTAGGATAAGCTATTTACTTAACTAAATATTTAATAATTACCTTTCCTTAGCCTTATTAACAGTTTCTTTTTTAAATCATATAGCTAACTTTATAATACTTAAATGCTTCTAGGTCTTTTATATTATCTTTAACTTTAACTTTACTTTTTACTTTTTGATTATAATTATATAAATTGGAAAGCGGCTCCTTTATTAATATTAATTGCGCTATTAATATTATTAAGTATTAATTTATATTAAGCGATAACTTTAATTAATATATTAACTTACTAACCTTACTCTTAATAAAGAATAAGCTGGTTGTAAGTGTGTGTGTGCTTGGGCCCCATTGACTGACTGCATTTACTAAGGCTCTGGGCCCCACACCCCTCTAGGTATAAAACCTTTGCCTGGTAATTCCTGCAAGACCTCTTCCTTATATAGAAGGTAGCGCCGTCTTACTTTGAATTGATGTATTGAGGATAGTTGCCTTGTCTCTGTATTCCCTCTCGTGATACTGGTTCGTTATTTTAAGAATTTATAAAGTGGTTTGCTTAAGAGGTTATAGTTATGGTTAAAGTTTAAATATATTTAATTATCTGGATTTAAATATACTTAGCGGTAGCTTTTATTATAATATTATTTAATGAATATCTAGGCCTTAATGATGGAAAGTTAGGCTTCCTCTTAATATATATAATGGAATTCTATAATGATAATATTTATAATTGCTATTAACCTTATTAAGTTAAAGCTATATAATATTTAATTAATTAAATATTTAATGGCTTTATTATAAGCATTTCTTAAGTTAAATTAAAGAGTTAATATAATATTTATTTATTTATAAATTAGGTTTATAATTACTTATATATAGATAATGATTTTAATTATATAATTCTTCACTTTAAATTAATTATTTATTTATAGATATTATATTATAAAGAAAAGGAGTTTAATATTAAGGGATTTTTATAAGCTTTATTAGAATTTAAATAAAAACTTATAATCTTAATTTAATATAATGCATTTAGGAATGCCTTAATTTATTAAATAAAGGATTTTAAGTATAATTTTAGCTTAATCCTTAATTATATAAATAATATTTCTTAAGATAATAAGCTTAGCTTTAAAGAATTTATTAATAATTATTAAAAATATATTAAAGAAAGGTGCTATATTTAATTCCTATGTTATTTATATTATAAATATATTTAATAAGCTTATTATAAAGTTTATAATAATAATATAAAAGGCTTATATTAATAATAAGATTAGTTAGAGCTTTTTAAATAATTATTAATTATTATTTTAATTCTCTTAATAAACTTAATAATTCTAAATATATTTATAAATTTGCTTATAATATTTATTTATGATATATTATAAGATTAGGTTTTAATAGATTTTAATTTCCTTAAAATAATGCTTTAAGTTATAAGTTTTAATGATTAAAATGGTGGTAGCTTTATATAATATATATAGCCGTCTCTTATCGCTATACTTCTTAAAATAAAGCAATTTATCTTTATCCATCTTAAAGGGTAGGTTTGCTTTAAGGTTTAAGTTTTTCAATTAATTAATTATATTTAACTACCTTTTATATATTAAATAACCTTTTAATATAATCTTATAAAAGTCTTTATTTATTTTTATTTTAATTATTAAGTAAAGGGTATGGTTATAAAGCTTAGCTAACATTCTTTTATCTTTTATTAATTCTTAATATATTAAGAGTTATAATAATATATTAATAATGATATTTATATTCCTTAAAATATAATAAATATTTAATTAATATTAATTAAGGAATTTTAAAGTTAGTATTAATTTTAAATTTATCTTTATTTTATTTATAATCTTTATAAATATTTAATTTATAATATTAATAATAATTAAATAATTAATAAAGATATTTATTAATTAAATATAATTAAAATTAATAATTATTTAAAGTTTCTTTATTAATTATATTAAGTAAGCTATTTTAAGCTTTATTAATTAATATTTCCTTTTTATAATATTAATTATTTTATTAAGGTAAGTAATTAGCTATATTTAAAATTATAAAATTAATAATTTACCATCTTATTCTTACCTATTAATTAATTAAAATATTATTTTAAAGAATTTAACTTTTTTTAATAGATTAAATTAAATAAATAATATTTAATAAAGGTTATAATGAAATAAAGTATTCTCCCTAATTAAAGCTATCTTTAAGTTTATAAATGCTTAAAGTTCTTTAATAATTAAATTAAAGTTAACTTATTTAATATATTACTTTTAAGTATTACCTTAAGGCAGCTTACCTTCTACCTATATAATAAATAGCATTTTAGTTTTTCATTCTTATAATAGATTAATCCTTTAATTATATTAAGGGATAAGATATTATAAATATTTTATAAGGCTTATAAACTTTTTAAGCTATTAAAAAGTAATAAGGAATTAAAATTTATAAAAGGTTTTTACTTAATTTATAATATTATAAAGCTTAAGATTATTAACCTTAAATCTTAAAAGGTTTATAAATAAATATCTAAGGAATAACTTTTTAAAAGAAAGTAAGATATTTTAATTAATAAATAACTTAAAGATAGCATATAAATATTAAAAGTAATTAATAGCTATATTTAAAAAGATAATTATATTATTTATAAATATAGCTATAAAGGATTATAATAATTATAATAAATAGTTTATATAGCGTTATATATAAATAAGGGAATTCTTAAAGCTTATAATTATTACCTTAAATTATTCCTATTTATAATAATTAACTATTATAAATTAATTTTAATAAAATGGATATATTAAGAATTAATAAAAGAATAAGCTAATATTAATTATAAATAAATATTTCTTACTTTAAATCTTTTATATTACTTTAAATTATAATAATAATAAATATATATTAGGTATAATGACTTTATTTAAGGCTTATAAGTTTATAATTATATAGCCTTTCCTTTATTTATTAATAATACGTTATATTATAAATATTAAGGACTTAAATAATATAAACTTATATATTTATTTAGCTCTATCCTTTTTATAAAGGTTAATTATTATATTATTAATAACCTTATAATCTTTTTTATTAAAGTAATATAATTGTTTTTTAATCTTTTAATTATATTAACCTTTAATTAAAGGGATCTTTATTTAATATACCTTTAATAAATTTATTGATTTAATATCTTTAAAGATCCCTTTATATTCCTTTATTAAGGCGCTAACTTTAAAGATAAATTATAAGGAGTTATAATATATATAAACTTTATTATTAAGTTAAGCCTTAGATAGGTTTTTAATTTTATTAATACTTAGCTTATTATTAAAGTATAGGTATTCTTATAGCTTTAGTTTCTTTAAATTAGGCGGTTTATTTAAATTAAGGTTATATAAGCTAAAGAAATAAGCTATATTAATATTAAGTTACAGTTAATTTATAGCATTAAAAAGTATAATTAAGTTAAAGGATATAAATAGGTTTATAATTTATAACCGCTTTTTATTTAAATATATAGTTTATAAAGTATTTATTTTAAGTTTTTAATTATAAAAGTATATATATTTAAAGGCATATAGTATTAAAGTGTTTATTATAGTATTATATTTAATATATAAAGGGTATAAAGATTGATTAATAGTTATAATATTAATATTTTAATAGCTTATTAAGTAGTTAACCTAGCCTTTTTACTTAGGTTAAAATAAAAAGGTAATATTTTTTTTTATAAAGGAAATATAATAGGTAATAAATAATGGAATATTAATAAAACTATAATATTTATTATAGCTTTTATTATATAAATATATTTTAAGACCTTTAAGAAGATAACAGTATTAATAATAGCTTCCTTAAAATAATTAAATAAGATTTTATTAATTAAATTTAATATATCTATTTTATAAGGTATTATAAATTCTTACTTAATTAATAGCCTTATATAAAGGTTGTTTATAACTTAAGCTTTAATTTTAATAACAATTATTATAAGGCGGCTATTAATGGTAGCTTAATAATATATATTAAACTTAATTTATCTCTTTATTATAATCTTATTTATACCTTTAATATTTATAATAGCCTTTTAGTTAATATTAATATTTAAGATAAGCTTAAAGATAGATAATGATATTATATATTATAAGGCTTTGGTATTATAATATATAATGAAAGTTATCTTATCTTAAGATCTTCTAATTTATATATAGGTATAAATATATCTATAGCTTTTAATTAATAAAATCTAAGGTAGTTTATTTATTTAAAAGAATAGCTTAATTTATAAAAAGCGTTTTAAATATAATTTATTAAATATTATATTATAATAGTTTATATATTAGCGGTATACTTTATCCTTTTAAAAGTTAATATAGCAACTATAATAAATAAATCTAGGTATATAATATATATATTAATTTATATATATCTTAATATCTAAAGCTATAAATAGTTTCCTTAAAAGGTTTAAAATAAATAAATATATATCTTTTATAAGATAATATCCTTCTTTAATGCCTTTTAATGGTTTATTATCTAATGGCTTAGTTAGTTCTTTATATTCTTTTATATCTTTAAAGGGTTAGTTGGTCTCTTTTTATATTTTAAGTTTTTTATTAATAAGGTAATATCTTTCTTATTTTAATTTAATTTCTTAAGATATATTATATTAAAAGCTTTTATTATTAATATTAAAAGCTTATATAATATAGTTTATAATATTATCTTAATTATCTTATTTATTAAAATATTTATTTAATTAAGGTATTAGATTTAGATATAAGCGCTAAGGTTTTTTTATTATTTTAATGGAATTAAATATATTAGTTAAGAGTTTTAATAAAGGGTAAGTTAAGGCGCTATATTTTTATATAGCCCTCCGCGCTTCTTATAATTTTTATTTTTATTCTTAGCTTATACATTAATATATTTTATTTAATATATATACTTTAAGTTTATTTATAAGTGGTAAAGGTTATATAGTAGTTAGTTTTATTGCTGCTTTATATAAATTAAAAGGGATATAAATATTAATTAATAATATAATTTATAAATCTACCAGTTTATAAGTTATTATTTATAAAGCTAACTTAAGTTTAAGTAATTAAGGTTAAAGTTTTATATAATCTTTCTTTCTTAAATATTAAATCTCTTATTTATTTTATAAATAAGTTTTTAATTTATATAAATTATAACTTATTAATGGTTAATTAAAATATAAAATAATTAAGGTTTTATTAATATTATTTTATATATTTTAAGTTATAAATATTGCTGGTTACTTAATTAGAAATATGAATTTATAAACTTATTAGGTATATTTCTAGATGTTTTAATTATTATATGCGTTGGCTTAGTTATAATATTATTGGTTTAATAATATCTTTATTATATCTCTTAATATATTAAAGTTATTTAAGAGGTATCTCTTTTATTAAGATTATTTATTATAACTTATGGTTAAAGATAATTGCTTATAGCTTGCTAGTGTGGTTTAAAATTATAAATAGGTAATGCTTAAAAGGCTTATAAATAGATTTCAGTATAATTAATACTTATAGCTGGAAACTCTAGTAATATAAAGCTTATATCTGTTGATAAAGCCTTATAAATCCTTTTATATCATTATTTTCCTATTAACTTAAAATATATAGATAAACTTAATATAATTATTTTAATTTTCATATGATTTAAATTATTTAATAATAATATCTTTTTAATCTTAATTTTATTAAAAGGTTAATAATTTAATTAAGCCTTTATTATTATTAAGGGGTTTTAATAATATTAAGGGCTTTTAATTATATATAATTAATCTTTAACTTTAGTCGTCTTAATTAAGGTTATATATATAATTATTATTAATCTTATATTAATTTTAATGGCTAATATAGCTTTAATCTTTAATATAAGTGGTAAATATTATATATAGGGGTTTTTTATATAATTAAAGTATTCCTTAATTTTATTTACCTTATATAAATAAACTAGGGTAAAGGTAATAAAGAATATCTTTTTAATAATTATTATATTTAACTATTAAAAAATATATTTATTTAGCTTTAAAGGCTTTTAAGAATAAAATATATATAATAGCTTATTAATTTAAAGGTAGATTATTAAAGTAATTTATAATATATTTAAATTAAAGGAAGTCTTTTATTAATTTATAAAGATTAATAGAAAAGAAGTACCCTTAAGTTTAACTTTTTTAATATAAGACTTAAGTATTAATATTTATAACTAGGTTTAATAGATTTAAAGTAGGGTAGGTTAAATAAAGAGTTTTAAGTTTAATAATTGATTCTTATAAAGATTAAGGGTTTAAAGCGGTCCTTCTTTTTTTATATACCTTAAAGCTTTCGCTTTATTAAGGAATGTTAAATATTATAGCTTAAGGGTTTTATAAGTTATATATAAAAAGGCTAAACTTAATATTACTTTAAAGGTTAAAATATTATTTAATAATAATTTTATAATTAATAGCTATTAAGGCTATATTAATTTCTTATTAAAATTCCTAATATTTAAATAATAATTATAAGGGTTATAATTTATTAAATATATCGTTTTAAGTAAATAGGTTATTATTAATAATAAGTTAATAATATTAATAATAATAATTATATATTTTTATAAATAAATAATTCTTTATTTTTTAATTTTATAATAAGGATTTAAATTTAATAATTAATTCTTTATTTAATAAATATAAAGGCATTCTCTTTAAATTATATTTAATTTAATACTATTTTTAATTATTATTATAAATCTCTTAATAGATTATATATAATATTATATTGCTTATAAAGGGTTTGTTAATTAATAAAGCTAACGGTTAGCTATAATAAATCATAATCTTTTTTAAAGATTTAATTAACGAAATTTAAGGGGTATTGCTTAAATATAACTTAAAGATAAAATAATCCTTATATTTAATAAATAAGTTAAAAGTTAATAAGTTTTAATAAAAAAGATAATAGAAATTATAAATTTAAAATATATTATATCCTAAATATATTTAAATATTAATATTTAAATATTTCATAAAATTAAATAATAGCATTAATCTAATAAATTATAAAAATATAGGTATTATATATCTAAAGGGTATATTTAAATATTAATATTTAAGTATTTTATAAAGTTAAATAATAAGCGTCGTATAATAAATTATAAATTTATAAGTATTTTATATTTAAAGTTATATAATAAGGCGGTATTAACTTATTAATAACAAGTTTACTTCAATCTAAAATAAAGTAGCAAAAGTATATATAGCTAAGGTATATAGTTATATTATTATATATTAAGAAAAAATAATTAATTAATACCCTGTGAATTTATAATGATTTATAAGAAATAATTATATAAGTAAATATATAATGAATGTATTGTGAATTTATATAGAATTATAAGTTTTTGTAAATTTATAGTGAATTATGATATATTCTTATATTTACAGTGAATTCACTATAAATATCTAAATATAGTGAATTAACGGGCTATATACCGTGAATAGCTTTTATAATACATTAATTATTATTATATAGTTTTAATTATAATAGTTTTTTAAATAGAATTGGATTTATTATAATAATATATATTTAATGCTTATTTTAATCATTTGGAAAAATATTAAATCTATTAGCTTATATTAATAATAATATTTTTAATAATAATATATATAATAATATATTTAAGATAATATTTTCTTATCTTAATTTATATAATAAATCGATTTTAAAAGCATTAATATATTTAAAGGTATAAATAAATCTCTTATTATTAATTAATGCTGTTATTAAGTTAATAATATTAAGTTATTTAAAAAGAATAAAAATAATTAAATGATTTATATAAATTATAAGGCGATATTTTATAATATTAATCTAATATTAATATTTTTTTAATACTTATATATAATTAAGGAGCTTTATTTTTATAGCTTAATATTTATATTTTATATTTAATAATATATAGCTAAGGTATATAATTATTTTAATTAATATTTATAATAGGTATATTATAATATAATTATCTTTTAAAAGCTTTATTATAATAAAATCTATTATATAATAAACCTATATTTTAATCCTAGATTTAAATATATTAAAATTAATAAATAAATACTTTTTAAGATTAAAATATATAATAAAGGTAAATTTTATAAGGTTTATTTTTATTATATTAAAGGCTACTTTCTTAGCTTTATTAAATAAAATGAATATAATTTATTTAATTTAATTTTATTAAGCTATTTTCCCTTTTAATTTAATAATAATATTTAAATAATATAAATTAGTTTTCCGCTACTTTAAAAACTTAATCTTTATTATAAAGTATAAAATATTATATTTTATATAATTTATTAAATTAATAAAATGCTTTAAGTTTTTAAATAATTAAAGAAATTATAAAGCCTTTATAACCTTTAAGCATTCTTTAATTATTAAAAGTTTAAAGGAGTTAATATAATAATTAAATATAATAATTATAAATACTATAAAGTAAGACTTTTTAAGGCCTATTAAAATATTCTTTTCTTATAATCAAGTGAATATATAATAAATATTATTTATATAATTATTAAAAAAGCCGTTAATAAAAATAATTATATCATTTATATATACCTTATTAAGTATATCTTTAAGGGTAATCCATTTATTATTATATATAAGCTAAGTTGCTATAATATCTTATAATAATATAATTAAAGGTGAATTATCCTTAAGCTATTATAATAATAAATATTTATTATAATTTAAGATAAATTTACTATTAATAAAAAAAAGTAATTATATTAAGAATTATAATATATTTTATATTTATAATATTAAAAAGGATTTAATCTTAACTCTTTATAAGATATATATTAAGGATTAATATATAATTTAAGCTTTATATATTAATAATTATGCAACCTTTTCAGGTATTATTAAGCATTATCCATTAAATAATAAATATTAAAAAAGAGAAAGATATAACTTATATTATCCATTTAAGTTTCTTTATAACTTATAGCTTAATAAGGGTTTTATTAATAACTTTAATATCTTTTAAAGTTATAAGGTAAACTTTATATTTTTTCAGAATTATATCTTATTAATTTTACCTAAGTTATACTTTAAGCTATTTATCTTATAATACTTTAGCCCAACCTTTATTTTTAAAGATATTAATATTTTTATTTAAAAAATAAGATAGTTTTTATTAATTAATAATATTTATCTTTAAAAATATATTAATATTAATATTAATATATATATTAAAGTTATTTATTAATATTATCTTTAATTATAAGGGGTTTAAAGATTTATAAAAAGTTATAAATATAGATTTATTATCCTTCTTAATAAAATAAATTCAGTATTATAAATTAAGGGAATATAAATAGTTAATAAATATTTTATTTAAAATAATTATAAGCTTATTTATCCCATTTTTAATAATAATATAAGTTAAATATATATTTATAAAAAAAGTATAAGCATTAAATTAAATTAATATAAAGTTAAATATTAAATCTTAAGTATTATTTATATATAAGTAATATTTAATAAGTAGATAAATAGTTGATTTAAGTAGTATAATAATATATTATATAATAAATACTTTAGCTTTAATTAAGTAGCTATAATTTCTTATTTCTATAAGAATTTAAATATAATAAGAATTAATATTAATATATCCTTTTAAATTAATAATATTAAAACCCTTTAATTTTATAATGTTTATATTAATTAATATATTAGCCTTTAAATTATTAATTATAAAAACTTTATAAGTAAAAGAGGTAATTATTAAGGTATTGTAATTAATATACTTTTTTAAAAATTATAAAGATATAAATATATAATTATATGATTTATAGATCTTTATTTTAAATTTATATAGCTATAATAAAGATGCTTATTTATAAATATAAAATTATAAATAATTTTATTATAATTATTATTTATTTATTATTATATAATTATAATTAATATTATTATAAATATTAGATAATATATTAAATAATAATTAAATAAAAAGGTATAAATAAATTTAAAAATGAAAGTTAAAGCTTATATTAAGTTTAAAGTTAACCTTTATTAATAATTTAATTACCTTTATACCTTTTATAATATTTAAAGAGATATTAAGGCTATTTAGTTTTTTATTAGCTCTTTTAAGGTATTTTCTAATACGTTATTTAAGTTTAAGTTTTATTGCAACCTTATTATAAATGGCGGCTTAATTATAATTATCTTAGCTATAAAAGCTATTAATATACCTTTTATTTATAATTAAAGCTTTTTAAAATATATAAAATAAATATAATTTATTAATAAATTATTATTATAAAAATATTTTATATAATAATAATAAATTAATAATAATATAGTTAATATTTTAAAAAAAGTAATATTTAAATAATTATTATAATTATTAATTAAAAAGGCTTCTTTAAAAAGGTAATTAAAAGATTTTATAATTATATTTATAAAGAATTCTTTATTTAAAACTTCCTTAATTAAAGGTAGTTAATATATAAATATATTAAGTTACTTTATAAAATCTATAGAATTGTTATAATATATTTAATAGGGCTAATTTCGTTAATATAGGCTGGCGGTGGATAATGCTTATAAAGTAGGTAAATAATAATTCTTTAGGATTAATAATTAATAGTAATCTCCTTATTATAATTATTATTATATAAGTTATTGCTATTTATCTTATTATTATCACTATATAATATATTAATTTAATAATAGCTAGGGTTAATTATATTTAATATTTTAAATCTAACTTTATTTAATTAATTAAATTAATAATTAAAATTAATTTTAATTTTAATTTAAGTTAATTATATAAGGTTAATTATATTAAGAAAAAGCTTAAGGTAGCTATATTTAAAAATATTATTAAGGTTGTTATTATTAAGGTTATAAAGATAAATATTATAAAATATAAAGAATATTTAACTTACCTTTATAAATAAAAATAGGTTAATAAAAACGGATAATATTTTAAATAATTAAATATTATTATTAAGTTAATTTAATAATTATACTTTCACGATTTTAAATATTATTTAAAAAACTCTTAAAAATCATTATTATATTAAGTTTTTAGAATTTAAACTTAATTTCTAAAGTTAATGATTTAAAAATAGCGATTAATTATATTAAGAGTTTTATATTATAAGCCTTAATATTTATAATAATTATTTAAAAGAATAAAATAATATCTTATTTTTTTATAATTTAAAATAAAAATAAATATTTTATCTTAAAGCTTATTATAATATTTAAAAAGGATTTAATAAAATATAATTTTAACTTTTTATAAATTATTATAATAATTATTATTTTTAATAGTTAATAATTATTATTAATTAAAATATAAGAATATTATTTAAGTGTATCTTTTAAAAGATATTAAGATTAAATTTAATAAATATTATTTATAAAATAAACTTATTTAAAGTATTTTAAGCGTTTAATAAAATAAAAAATATTAAAATATTTTATAATCTTCTTATTAAATTAAATACTTAAGCTAATATATTTTTAAGGGTAGAAATAATTAATATTTATAAATTAAATAAAAGAATATTTATTAAAGCTATTTTAAATAAGCGCGGCTTAAATATAAATTTAAGATATTAATATATTTATAAATATTATAATAATTAATTAAGCAAAGTTTTAATTTTATTAATTTTAAAGGTATATTATTATTTAAGTAATAAGATTAATAATATCTTTAGCTAAAAGTAATATTATATTATTAATAAGGAATTTAAAAGCTATTAATTAAAGTTAGCGGTTTTTTTTTAAATATAAAAAAAAGTTAAAATTTTAATTATATAATAATATTAAAGGAATATTCTTAAGAGAAATTTTTAAAGATAGCGATAAATTAATAATTTATTTATAGCTAAGCATTTAAATAAATTATATTTTAATTAATATAAATAATAAATTATTAAGAAATAATATTTAATTAATTAAAGAAAGAATTTATTAATTAAATATAAAAGGGGATTTAAATAATAAAAGTATTTATTAATAAATAAAAAATATAAAAAGATTCTTCCACTTTATTAATTAATTTTAAGGTTAATAAATCTTATCTTAAGAAATTAAATCGTTTTTATTAAAAGTAAGCTTTAAGATATAAATATATTTAAGCTTTTTAAATTAAATCTTTATAATATATAAAGATTTAAATAGAAAATAAAATTATAAGAATTATTAAGTATATAATTATTTAATTTTAATTATAATATCTTATAAAGCTATATAATTAGATAATTTAAGTAAATAAATATTAAGGGTAAAATAAGTAATAAGAAATCAATAATAAATTTATAAAATAATGCTTTTATTTATTAAATAAGGCTATATTTATAATAGTTACTGGCTGGTATTTAATTCCCATAATCTAAGTTAAGTTATTAGGGTAGTAGTAAAGATGAGTTATATTGAGGTTCTTATCTTATCTAAGTTTATATCAAAAGACCAAGGAACCTCAGATTGTTTAAGAATACCCCGACGGGGCCCGTGCGTAGTGCCTTCCTGATAGCGCGTCTTCGGATGTTCGACGGGTTGGAAGTTTTGACGGTTGGCCGCCTTCTCCTGTCGGCAGGAGGGCCCAGTTGCCTTGGCCCAGGCGGGGAGGGTCTCTGCTAATGTGCCAGAGCGGCGGGCTTACTGGTTTGATTGGCGGCGGCGCAAAAGTTAATCAAGCGGCTACAGCCTAGCGAGAATCCTAGTGACCCACTCACAGCCTATCCTGGAAGTTGTCAGCCCTTTTCCCATGCCGCGTCCTGCGTGTCTCTGCATGGGGGCAGCCCACAGGGTGTCAGGTGTGGGTGTGTGTCAGTCTCGACAGCGTGCCCATGGTCCCATGTCTGTCCTGCTGGGGTAAAACAAGTTCCCGAGCGCCGGCGAGCGGACGATCTGCTGGCTGAGTGAGGATCAAGAACTGATATGTCGGTGTAGACTTGGTGCGCATGCGTAGAAAAATCATGCCTGCTTTGGCAGAAGAATATGTGTCACGACGCACGAAGGTCTCAGGCAGGCAGGCAAGCAGGCAGACAGAAAGGCGGGAAGGCCAATCCAAGGGAAGCGCTCGGATATCCACCCTCCTTTGCCCTCCTGTACTGGTGGGCAAGTGTCAGATACGCCGACGCTCACGGCGCAGGATTAGGGTGGCACGGCTTTACGCCCGGGCAGAGCGACGCGAGACGGATTGGGACCGTGGCGTCGACACTGCTGCTGACCCTGCTCGTGGATGGTGCTGCTGCTGATGATGATGATACTGAATGCTGATGCCGATCTCCAGTAGAGTTGCTTCTTGTACGTTATTGCCAAAGATGGCCGGGAACTTTTGTTGCGGATTGTTGACGGGGACCGACTCCTAACAACCTTGAAGGCACAGGGTACGTACAGGTACCGCCGGTAGGAGTGGGGTGTGACAGTCTCGCACTTGTTTCCATCGTTCCCGATTGCGCCGCCATCACACAGGATGTCATGACGGCGAGGGGGCGGAGGGTGAAGATCATCTGTGCCGGGTCTCCTCCCCCCGGGTGGGTACGCAAGAGCGGCCAATCTTTTCTGGAAGCGCTGCCCGTGTTTGTGCGCGGATGTATGCCCAAATGTATATGCATGCTGAAGCAGGTGCTTCAGAGGGCGACACGGCGAGCAGCAAGGTGTTCCTGTCAGCCCAGTACACCTAGGTAATAAACATAGTTGCAAAGACGCTGATGCTGGGATGGCCTGATACCAATGGTGGTTACCAGCTATACCTGGTGTCTTGGGCAGCTGGGCAGACTGAGAATGTATTTGCAGGTGGGCTCGGAATCCCTGGCAGCACGAATCCTGGGGCCCGCACCTGCGGTTGGAAGTAAGCAAAGCATCGCATTAGGCCGCATCTTTCGGACATGGTGTGCACTGTGTAAGACCATGTACAGAGCTCGGCGGCATCTCGCCTGTCATTTCGAGATGCGTTCTCTGCTGTGTGTGTATGTGTACGTGTACGTGTATTGTATGGAAGTCAGCCCTGCGGAGGACTAAAAAGGGACACGATGGGCAGAATAGAAGGAGGGAGACAAGGAAGAAACACGCTCGTATACGTAACCGTCTGTAGTCCACAGGTCGCCCAGGTAATGCGTCTGCCCGTCGTGCTCTGTCTGTCTGTGTGTCCCGTGTGCTCCGTGCCCTGTCTGTAGTGTGGTGCCGGCGGCCAGAAAACCCAGCCAGCGGGACCTTAGATTTGGAACCAGAGTTGACCAAGATGCGGCTACCTTAACTAGCGGGCCCGCACTTGCAACTGCTGCTGTTTTCTTAGCTTCATAGCAGCGCAACGGTAGCGGCAGGAGGGGATCGAATTTCCCCTGGCGAAGGAGGCGAGCTCAAGCTAGGTAGCATCAGCAATTCCAGCGTCAACACCAAGCATGACCATCACCAGCAACATGCAACTCTCCCGCCCTCTGCGGACTCGCAGCAAGGGAGGGAATGCCGTGCCCTCCAGCCCACAATCCAACGCCCCACATCTCCAACGGGCCAATAACCCCCCAGGTGCCCAGGTGCTGCCGCTTCTGGCAGTCTGGGCGGTATCTCTCGCTGCCCTGTGGTGTACTGTAGGTACTGTGCAGTACCGTCCCGCCCTGTGCCGTGCCTGGCATTGGTACGGGATGGGACTGTACATACTGAGCGGTGCAGTACCTGGTGCCTCAATTCCGTACTCCGTACCGCCTCCCGTATACAGTATATGGCGCTGCACAGGCCGGCCCTGAACACCTGGGCAACTCCTACTAACACCATCACATCGGGCCCAGGCCGACTCCTTCTCAATCACCACAATTCCACAACCCTACCTACCACTACGACGGGACCGCGTGTGCTAGCTTTCTCTGACCCACAATCGAAGATTCCATCACCATCACCACCACCACCGCCTGGCACTCTCGTCTTCCTCCACAACACCCCACCTTCTTCACGAAGGTCTGGCGGTCCGACTCAACCACCGCTCATCTCGACTCGAATCGACTCCCGCCCGCTTCAACTCCTTCCTCCGTGGTCTTGGCTTGCGAAGGGTTGGTCGCCACGACGACACCTCTTCTAGCCCCAGATGTTTTCCTCTACAGCCTGAGCGTCCTGTCGTTGCCTCGTACCAGGCACTAGGCGGCGCTCAACACCACTCCGTCCAGGGCATACGTAGGCTGCGTCGGCCATCCTGCTCACTGAGGATCCCGACCACGCGCGGACGGATCGAGGTGTTGTGATCGCGCGCGGACTCAAGGCGCCGCCAGACACTCCTTTCTCACCCACCAGCCTCGCCGACCGCCCCGTACGACTTCGACATCGAGCTCGCTGGAGATGGATCTGATCACCGGCCTGACGCACCCCACGGTGCCAGGCTTCCCGAGCTATGCGAGAGGTTGTCGATCTTCGCAATCGAACAGCGACCAGGCCCCCGATCCCTGGCTTTTTGACCATGCATCACAACAAGCTCGACCGTCGCCGAGGGCATACAACCCCTATCAGAGCAACCACTCTCCTTCGCAATGGAACAGCGCCTACCACCGAATCGTAACGAACCTGCCTCCGTCCTACATGGCCGACAATTCCGAGCACTCGCTCAGGAGGAAAACCCCGAACGGCACAATCGACAATGGGTACGATGGCACTCCCACCCAGCTGGCTGCCGGTCCGCCGCCACAGAAGTACCTGAATCTGGCTCCTGGCGGCGAAATATTCCCGACTGCGAACTCCGGTCACCGTCTATCAGCCAGCGGCAGCTCCTGGTGGTATCCCTCGCAGCCCGTCAGAGGCAGCCTCGATGAACCGAGCCCGATCTCCCGTTCGACCCCGGTAGGCGGTAGCTTCGGCCAGGGCAACTTGGGTTACAGCCCGGCCCATGGCTCGTTGCTTCCATCACCGTCCGCACAGCTGCATCCTATGAGTCTGACCCCGGTCATGCGCAACGGCTATGGGAACGCGTACCAAAATCCGGCAGCACCAAGCCCTTCAAGCTTCTCGCCCGGTGGGTTCAACCCAGCTCCTATCTGGGGCGACGGGCCTTTCTCCGGCTTCCATCCAAGCTTGCAGATGTCTTCAACAGGGTATCCACCCCATAATATCCCATACGAAAGCGGTTTCGTCGCAGTGCAGGCACCGCTGCTTCAGGGCGGCCTGGGCATGGTTCCCTTCAATGCCCACAATCTTCCTTTGCAGATGCAGACTCCTCCGTATATGCTTGATGATGGATATTCACGGCACGGCCAGCTCCCGTCTATGGTTCAGTCCTCACACCGAGGCCTACAGAGCATGTCGCTCGGCCAAGTGTCACCTGCAACTTGCGGTGCTCCTTCGCAGGTACAGTTCAAAGAAGGAGTCCTAGCCACTGGGCATAAGGCCTATACGGACCTCATACATCATCTCAACAGGGTGAAAAAGGTCCAACACGGCAAGACGAACTCAAGATCCCAGAAGAACATGATCTTCCCGAGGCCCCCCAAACAAGTTGCTTCGCGGCCCACTCCGCACCTGCAGAGGGCACATCAGACGTTTCCAGGCGCTGGGGCTCCCTTCGCACACCGTGCTCTGCAACAGCCGCTGAATGCACCAAGCGTCATGAACCGCATGGTCCGAGCCTCCGACATGCTTCCTTCGGCCAGGCTAGATGCTAACGGGCGGTCGATCAGCACCCATCCTGCAATGATGGGAGACGTCTACGGAAACGTGCTGGTCCAGAAATATCCTACCGAGAACGCCAGGGCTTCGTTAGAAATACTTCACAACCTGTGTGAGCAGTCCGAATGGAATTGGGTGGATGGCATGCTTCTGGGAGGCTGCCTGCATTATGCCTTGGAAAAATACGAGGAGGCTTTGGAGTGGTTCAAGAGGATCATTGATCTCAACGCCAAGTGAGTACCCGCAACCCCGTCCCAAGCCATCCAACTCGAAAGTGTACACCATGAGCAGGTTCAGATGAACCTGTTCGGTGATGACAACGAAAGCGCCGCCTACTAACAGTCAACAAAGCCACGTGGAAGCGATATCGAACATCGCGGCGACGTTGTACTGCCTGAGCCGGCAGGATGAGGCTGAGAGACAATGGCAAAGAGCTATCGAACTGCGACCGGATTATCTTGAAGCACTTGAGCACCTGGTTGGTCTGTTGTGCTCGACTCACCGCAATAAACAGGCCGTGGATATTATCGAGCATGTTCAACAGAAACTACGCATATCGTCACACGATTTGCACCGGCAGAACAAACTGAAGAAAGGCATAGGCACAGGAGGATCGGCCTCGAACGACATGCTCAACCCCGACGAGGCCCTCATCGACGCCGCTCAAGCTGTCCGCAAGCTGTCGGTCTCAAGTGAAATGCAGGATGATTGGGCGTCCAGCGGTTACAAGATTCCAGCAAGCGAGAACTGGCGAATTTTGACTCTCGTACACGCCAAGGGAAACATGCTCTACGCCCTGAAACTCATCGACCGTGCCTCGGAGGCATTCGAAGAAGCCGTCTTGATCAGTGCCGGGCGCCACATTGGTGGCATTCAGAACCTCATCAAAAAAATCCAGCTGGTGCTGTCACCTAGAGCTATTGGAGCACAACACCTAGACGCGAAGAATCTGTCTGCGCCGCTTCTTCTGCCGCCAGACAGGGCCAAACGAACCGCCGAGTTGGTCTTCGCATCGACTGGTGGTCAATTACCTGGTCTGCGATACGTGCCCGATGGGAAGCACAAGCACAACGCCATCTCGACAACAAGCAACTCTCTGCTCTCTTTGGCAAAAATATTTCAGGATGCCATGTCTGCGGGTGGGTCGAGTCCAGGACCTGTAGCGCAACCACGCGGTGTGGGCGATATCCTTGCGCTGTACTATTTGTCTCTCGCGCTTCAGGAGAGTCCATCTACTGCGAACAATGTTGGCATCCTGCTTGCGAGTGTCCAACAGTCTGCTTCACAATCCCCATCAGCCTCGACACAATACGCTGCACGCATACCAGGCATTGTTCCTGGAAGTGGGCTGGAACTTGCCCTCGCATACTACCAGTACGGTCTGTTACTGGACCCGAAACACGTACATCTCCACACAAACCTTGGAAGCTTGCTGAAGGATATTGGTCAACTCGACTACGCCATCCAAATGTACCAGAAAGCGGTAGAGTGCGACAGTACTTTCGACATTGCTTTGACGAATCTAGCGAACGCTGTCAAAGATCGGGGTCGCATCGAAGAAGCCATTAAGTACTACAGACGTGCCGTTGACTCGAATCCCGAATTCGCCGAGGCCGTGTGCGGGCTGTCGACAGCTCTGAACTCAGTATGCGACTGGAAGGGCCGCGGCGGAGTATTGCTCAGTGGCGGAAAGTTCGACAGATGGCATGTGGGCGACGACGGCATGATCGTCGACGTTAAAGAAACCCGGCAGGGCTCTGGCTTGATGAAGAAGGTGGTCGACATCGTTGCCCGTCAGCTCAAGGAAGCCTCCACCTGGGGATCTGGAGTCCTCACCTCAGGCGTTATTGCCTCTGTCGTGTCTCAGCTAGACGCTGCTCGGGCCTCTCAGGCAGATTCCAATCTCTACCTGGATTCCGAACTGCGCTATTGGGCAGGCAAACCGTGGGAAGGCTCTCGTCTGCTGCGACTCATCGAGCGTTCGACCAGGGCGACTATGCGGAATTGGTATCTGGACAAATACGAACGTGGATATGAGTCCCCGCACGGTTACCCCCGAACACGGCCTCCCAGCAACCTCACAGTTCCATCCGCCCCGACGGTGCTGCCGTTCCACACCTTTACTTGCCCCTTGACGGCCAAGGATGTGCGGAGGATCTCTCAGCGGAATGCACTTCGAATATCCTGCTCCACCCTGCGATCGCCATGGCTGCCACACTCAGTTTACCGACCTCCGAAACCTCCGAGTCCGTGTTTGAACATAGGTTATGTCTCCTCCGATTTCAACAACCATCCTCTGGCGCATCTCATGCAGTCTGTGTTTGGATTCCATAATCAGACTCGCGCGAAAGCATTTTGCTATGCAACAACCGCCAGTGACGGATCAGCACATCGTCAACAAATCGAAAGGGAGGCTCCCGTGTTCCGTGACGTTAGCAATTGGTCTTCCGACAAGGTGATAGAGCGAGTTGTTGAGGATGGCATTCATATCCTCGTCAACTTGAACGGGTACACGAGGGGAGCCCGCAACGAGATCTTTGCCGCGCGTCCGGCTCCCATTCAAATGTCTTTCATGGGTTTTGCTGGTACGCTCGGAGCTGAGTGGTGCGATTATCTCCTGGCAGACACTACGGCCATTCCCCCTGAAACGCTCAGGCCATGGAGGGGCAACCTGTCGCTTACGGACGTATTCCGTGACGACGCCGAAGGCGATGCCGAGGATTGGGTGTACTCCGAGAACATCATATTCTGCAGGGACACCTTCTTCTGCTGCGACCACAGACAGTCCGCAGATGCTGCCGAACGAACAGTGACTTGGGAAGAAGAGCAACGGCGGAGGTGGAAAATGCGCAAAGAGATCTTCCCTGACCTCCCGGATGACATGATCATCCTGGGCAACTTCAATCAACTGTACAAGGTAAATCAACCCTTTATCCTTCGCCGTGTCGATGATTATGATCTCGTCGCTAACAAGATATAGATCGACCCTACCACCTTCCGCACATGGCTCAGGATCCTTGCCAACACGCCCAAGGCTACTCTCTGGCTACTGAAGTTCCCCGAGCTCGGAGAGCGAGCCCTCAAGGAGACTGCTGAAGAATGGGCCGGGGCCGAAGTCGCCAGTCGGATAAGGTTTACAGACGTCGCGCCAAAGCAGATGCATATCTCACGCGCTCGCGTCTGTGACCTTTTCTTGGACACGCCCGAATGTAATGCGCACACGACGGCAGCCGACGTTCTCTGGTCCAGCACTCCGCTGCTCACGTTACCGAGGTACGATTACAAGATGTGCTCACGCATGGCCGCGTCTATTCTCAAGGGTGCATTGCCCAAGACTCCTGCCGGCGACCAGGCTGCCATTGAGCTGGTCGCCGAGGATGATGACGACTACGAGAAGAAAGCCATCATGCTAGCCAATGGCATTTCGTATCATATGGCTGGTGACGGTTATGGCGAGGCAGAGGGACGCCTCTGGGAGTTGCGGAAACTACTGTTCGAAAGCAAGTGGAACTGCGCGCTTTTCAACACCCGTCGCTGGGTGTCTGACCTCGAGGAGGCTTACGAAGAAGCCTGGAGGAGATGGGTGGCAGGCATCGACGGTGATATATACCTATGAGATCTTGAGGCAACCAATCAATCTCACAGTGATCTACCATCCAAGCACGACGGGCTTGGAGTCAGAGGAAAAGGAGGAAACAAAAAAAAAAGAACTAAGAAAATCAGGGGTACAACAAAACAGCAGGGACGCGAGTTCCGCTTTTTAGGCGTTACACATGGATGGGGTGATGGGTCTTGGTCATGATGACCATTTTCAATTGAGCGACAAGCATTGAAGAAGCGTGTTCTCGAATATGTCATGGGTTGGAGAGATGGGTCATTTTTTCTTCTTTTTCTGTCAGAGCTGCGGAGCGTTCTAGGGCATTTATAAGCTAGGTCTCGTTGGTGTTCTTGTTACTCCCTCCGTGTCCAAACACGGAGGGGATTTTCCCCCCAGCCGTGGGCCAGCCGGCCCTGGGGGAGGTTCCGGATATTTTACAATCCTGGTTGCTTTGAGTGAAGGTCTGCTTGTGACATCGCATGACCTTTGCCTTGCATGCTACGTGCGAACTGTCTTGCCTCTTATCCTCAGGGCGGCGGTTCAGGGCTGTTTTGGGAGCACGCAGCGGATGGACGTAGGGCAACCTTCGTCCCATCGTCTGTCGTTGCTGACTGGGTTTCACTTTTTGGTTCTTGTTTCCTTCTATCTGGAACATGTGTGGAGTTGACATGTATATATATACCCCGGTCAGATCTCCTCGTTGATGAGATATCATGAAGCATTTCCTCGGTCTGTCGACCTGTTGTCAGAACGCTCACATTCTCCCTCTTCTGGCCTCCCAAGGCATGTGCCCTGTTTGGATTTTCCGTGTGCGTGTACGTGACTTGACAAGTGACGCCTGCTCTGACAAAAGTGGTCAGGTGCCATGTCTTGCTTCCACATCTATCACTTTTAATATGCATGAGCCACCACCCAACGACATATCGTGTACGGCCAAGTAGCATTACTAAAGAAGAATGGTGCAGAGTTGATCGTCTCCATCTTCACAGCTTCCGGTTCATACGGAAGGACACGACCATATCCCTTTGACGCCGTTCTGCCCCCTTGAACTGTCTAGCACAAAGAGTCTTGTCCTTGCTATCAGAATCACCACGTTACAACTTTGAACATTTGCCTTCACCTCAATCAGCGCCTGACAATGCCTATGCCCTTTAAGGTCTCCGAATCATCTTTGGAAACATCCAACTAGCCCTGACCATGTTTCTGCTCTTAAGGAGCATTACTGCGCTTGCTCTATACTAACGTCAGTATGCGAGTTTAGAGTCCAGCGTCCATAAGAATTGACCACCTTCATCTTATCCTAGACTGCGTCCACGCTAGGACAAACCAAACATGTTAGTCTCCGGTGGTCCCGAGTGACGAGTCTTGATCACGGGCTGGTCACTCACCATTTATAGATTACGGATCCCATTGCTCCTTGCACAGCTGCCCTGCGATCGGGTGGTTGAGTAAAATGGGACGTACTGGCATCGTCTTGCGGCTGCTCAGGAAGAAATCTAGTTTTGGACACTCTGTTGTTTAAGTATAATCAAATGGACCTAACAATGATCCAAGACTTCCAGAGGGGCGACAATATATTAATAATGTAATGTAGTGCTAGTACAGCTGATCTTCAAATGTTACGGATGCAACACAAGATAGTAGCGATGCCAACCTCAGGAGCTTCTCGTCTTGGGAGCCTCGATTCATTAGCTGCCCAGTGGCACTGGCTCGACACACAGGGTACCTCTCGACAACTAATGCTAGCTACCATAGTAATACAAAAGCTTATCTAGTTTAAGCATAAAATAGGTTTTTGCTCTAGATAGCCCTATGATCACGGACTCACACTATAAAGTCCGTCATCTGTAAAGACTAGGCTCCCCAGGTCATTTCTTTTCAATGATGCCCCCAACTTTCCGTCCACATGCAACAACCAACGTACGAGATGGCGAGCAACAACGGACGATCAACGCCCCTTCAGACTCCAAAACGCGATGCGCTAGTGGAGGCCGAGAAGAAATATCAACAGTTGTGGGCCGAGAGTAAGGTGTTCGAGGCGAACGCACCAGCAGACCTCCGCGCTCAACGGCCAAAGTTTTTTGCGACAGTCCCATACCCGTACAGCAATGGCAGTCTGCACCTAGGTCATGCTTTCACCATATCAAAAGCCGACTTCTCAACCAGGTACGCTCGCATGCAAGGCAAACAGGCGCTGTTCCCCTTCGCATTTCACTGTACCGGCATGCCGATCAGGGCCTGCGCCGACCGCTTAACCATGGAAATCGAGCTTTTCGGCAAGAACTTTGAGCGCTACGAGGCCGAGGGGCCAAACGACGAGCCCGTCGCAGACCAGGGCTCCGACAAGCCACCAACAGACATCAACAAGTTCAAATCACGAAAGAGCAAGGCAGCGGCCAAGACAACCAAGGCTCAGTACCAGTTCCAGATCATGCTTGCCCAGGGCATTCCCCGCGAAGAGATTCACCTGTTCGCAGATGCCCGCCACTGGGTGCGCGTCTTCCCAGCAGCCGGCAAGCGTGACGCAATGAGCTTCGGTCTCGGGGTGGACTGGCGTCGTTCGTTCGTCACGACCGAGGCAAACCCCTTCTACGACTCGTTCGTGCGCTGGCAGATGAACAAGCTCTACACGCTCGGTAAAATCAGGTTCGGCAAGCGATACACAGTCTATTCGCCCAAGGATGGTCAGGCGTGCATGGATCACGACCGCAGCGAGGGCGAGGGTGTCAACGTGCACGAGTACACGGCTATCAAAATGCGGGTGTTGGCGTGGCCTGAGCAGGAAGCAGGCTCCGCTCAGCAGGCGACGGCTGCTTCTCCGACAATGGCCAGCAAGCTGCAAGTCGCGGGGCTGCCTAACGACGCGAAGGTCTACTTCGTGGCTGCCACGCTCCGGCCGGAGACCGTTTACGGCCAGACATGCTGCTTTGTGGGTCCCATGGCCAAGTATGCCATCTTCTCCACTGGCAAGGACAACGAATATCTCTTCATGTCGGAGCGAGCAGCTCGAAACATGTCGTTCCAGGGCATACTTGCGTGTTGGGGTCACTACGACAAGATGCTGGAACTGAGCGGTGCCGAAGTTATCGGTGCTCGGGTCGATGCTCCTCTCTCGGCTCATCGTGATGGAGTTCGCGTCTTGCCCATGGAGACTATCGAGGAGGCCAAGGGTACAGGGGTGGTGACATGGTACGCATTGATGGTTTTCGTTCTCGCAGGCCTTATACAATGCATAGCAGATCCGAGCTGACTACATTCCCAGCGTCCCTTCTGACAGCCCCGCGGATTACGCTACAACGGTCGAGTTGTCCACGAAGCCGGAGTATTACGGCATCCAGCGCGAGTGGGCAGCCCTGAAGGCCGTGCCCATCATCGAAACACCCGCCTACGGTAGCCTCACGGCACACTCGCTAGTACGCAAGATGAGCATCCGCTCACCCAAGGACCCCCGGCTTGCCGAAGCCAACAAGATTGCCGACAACCAAGGTGTCCACCACGGCACCATGCTTATCGGTCCGTTCTCGGGTCAGCCAGTACAGAAAGCCAAGGAGCTCGTCAAACAGCAACTCGTCGACAGCGGGTACGCCTTTCCTTATGCCGAGCCTGATGGTCGCGTCACTAGCCGTTCTAAAGACGTTTGTGTAGCGGCCCATCTAGACCAATGGTACCTGAACTACGGCACGATCGAAAATGGCGGCGACGGTGCGTGGTGCGCCCAGGTCCAGCAGCACCTGCACAGCCTGAATACCTTTTCCTCGGAAGCAAAGCGAGCCTTCGAGGTGACCCTAAGCTGGCTGGGCCAATGGGCCTGCGCGAGGTTGTATGGGCTCGGCACCCAGCTGCCTTGGGACTCCCAATTTCTGGTCGAGTCTCTGAGCGATAGTACCATCTACCAGGCGTACTATACCGTAGCACAGTACCTACACAGCGACATGTACGGTCGGGATCCTGGTATAGGTGGCATCACGGTAGACCAGATGACGGATGCCGTTTGGGATTATGTATTTGCGCGCGCAGACCAGGTCGACAGCGAGATACCTCTATCAACACTCCAAGCCATGCGCCGCGAATTCGAGTATTGGTACCCCTTGGACCTGCGCGTATCGGGCAAGGACCTCATTCAGAACCATCTGACCTTCTTCTTGTACATCCACGTCGCTATGTGGCCTTCCGAATACTGGCCCCGAGCCATACGACCCAATGGCCACTTGCTCCTGAACGGCGAGAAGATGAGCAAAAGCACCGGAAATTTCCTTACGCTACGCGCGACCGTCGAGAGGTTCGGCGCCGACGCAGCTCGTATCGCCATCGCCGATGCGGGAGATGGTATCGACGACGCCAACTTCGAGGAGAGCGTGGCCAACAAGATCGTCCTCAAGCTGTACGAGCTGAGAAAATGGATCCAAGACATGCTGGGCACGGGAGACGCAAATGTCGGTCAAGTGTTGCGTGCAGGGGACGGCGAAATGTGCTTTTGGGACGAGCTGTTTCAGAACCATCTCCACCACCTCGTCGCCGACGCCAGGGCGCAGTACGACCAGTACCTTTTCAAGGCGGCACTCCGATCCTGCTTCTACGGATTGACGGCCGCACGCGACTTTTACCGCGACTCCGTCAAGGCGGCCGGTGCTCCCATGCACCATGGCCTTGTTCGTCGCTACGCCGAGCTCCAAGCCCTCGTCCTGGCCCCACTGGCGCCTCACTGGGCCGAGCACATATGGCGCGAGGTGCTGGGCCAGAAGTCCAGCATCCAGACAGCACGCTGGCCCGAGACGCCGCCCACTAATACCGCATGGATCCACACCTTGGGCTACATTCAGACAACCTTGTCCAACGTGGCGGCCGCCGAGTCCCAACAGCACAAAAAGCTAGCCAAGGGAAAGAAAACCACCGCAGGCACGGACTTCAACCCCAGAAGTCCCCTCAAGGTGACGATCTTCTTCACGAGGGCACTCCCCACATGGAAAGACGACGCCATGAACCTGGTTTGTGAAGCGCTGGACGAGCTCAACATAGTCGACATGGCCGACGTCAGCAGGAAGCTCCCAGACGAGGACATGAAGCGGACCATGCCGTTCATCAGGGCCTTGAAGTTCCGCCTCGATGCGGGCGAAGACAGAAATACGGTACTGAACAAGGTCCTGCCATTTGACGAGAGCAGGGCCTTGGTGGAGATGATACCCGTGCTGAGGCACATGATGCAACCGAGGTGTGGTGATGTGCGCGTCGTTGAGGTCAGCCGGCCGCAGGACGGAGGAGATACGGACGGTGTCAAGGGCGTTGAGGTCGCGAGCGGAGAGGTTTGGCCCGCAGATGCAGGTGGAAGAGTTCAAGATAGATCTGCTGCGCAAGGCAAAGCTGCAGCTGCGGTGCCTGGGGTGCCGACTTGGCATTTTGAGAATCTGGGATGATGGCACTCTCTGCAACCTTGGAAGGGTCTTCTCAAATGACCCTATTAGCCCGTACCACCCGGGCACGTCTGATGAAGCGAACCGAGAGAGAGGGTCCAATCAGTGAGTGCCCTATTCTTCCTGCCACAACGCCTGTAAGTCGCACGCATGTATCTCCAATGTCGCGGACGGGACGAATAGATTGTTACAATAACTGCCCGTCGCGTCGACGTCGGAATAGAAAACGCTCATTCGTATCTGGGTGTAGGCATTCGAGTTTCGGCTACCCATGGTAGCGCCCAGTCGGACGTGAATTGGCCTTTCCCGGTCGCAATGGTCATGGCCCATCGATCTCGTGGGTGAGAAAGCCACTGGGATTAAAAGACGGACGCGTCGAGGACAGTGATGAAGTCGGCCTCGATGGTCTTGGATATGGATTCGTCTTGTGATTTCGGTCAGTATCATCTCCCGCTCCACACCGCGGGCGTTAAGACCGTCCTCCCGTTACAGTACGCGTGCCATCCGGCATCGTTCTGCAGACGACGGGAAATGATTATCGAACTGGCGCCGCATTTGTCCCAAATTTCCCTCGTCGAATAACTTCTGGCTGTATTGCCGGACAGTGTTGAAGTCGTCGGGGCCTTCTTATCCTTGATGGGTTTGCTGGAGGCGTCCCTGAGTTTGGGGAGGACGTCGACCCATTGTCTCTTGCCAGGCGAGGAATTTGTCCGCCGTGAAAGATACTATAGGCGTGGACCAGTGCCGCAAGTGAACTTCAATGTAATTGGACACCAGTGCCGATTGCCTCCTTGACAGTGGCGGCGTGGCCGTCGACGTGGATGCATGTATGCCGGTATTGGTTGTGTCCTCCCCGGAGGTTGCCGCACGATTGGGGAATTGCCGTCTTTTCTTCTTTCAGTGGCGTTAGCATATCCTGGATAGGTACCTAGGATGCTGTCGCTGTCGATTCCGGCGAGGCAGGTCTGTCCGGAAACTGCGATGGCTCCGGGTCCTCCAACACTCCAGGTATTAGCTCTACCAGTTAACCAAGGCTCTCACTCGAGTACCGCTAAACTCATGGAGATGAATGTTCTCAAGTGTGCGACTTTGTTGTCAAAGTCCTGAAATGGAGAAACACTTCTGGATCTCAAAAGACGGTGGTTTCGATTTCCTGACAGTTTATAACAGAGTCATGTCATATCACCATTATAGCCACACAGAGTATTTGCCTAACGACACTCCGGTCGTAGCACGGATTCTCAACCAGTCCCGCACACACTGCTCGGCGATATCGAAATGCTCTTTATCGATCTGGCCGGTTTTCCACATCTCCCTGAAAGCGTCGATTCTTTCTTCTTATATCATCGGCAACCAAGTCCCAATCTATCGTTGTCGCGACCTTGCCATTCGAAGTGGACTGTCCAATTTTATATTCACCGAGTATTGGAACCCCGGAATGCGCCTCCTGGTTGCGCTCGATATATAGACCGATGTACGTTCGCGCAGTGTCAAAGCTGATATCAGCTTCCGCGCAAATCCTCTCGACGCGATCAAGGAAAGGTGTTTCAGGTGCTTGGCCGGCGGGCTCTCCGGCCTCCCGGAAGTCTTGCACTTCCGCAATTTCTGCTTCGAGAAAAGTGGACACTTCCACTACGTCGCGACCTTTCCACGCATCCCACCGAGAGGACTTGTCCAGCGCCTTGCTTGCCTGGTGGTTTGACATGCCCTGGGCTATGAACTCCGCCCGCAGCTCCTCTTGCATCTTTACCCTGATGTTGCTCTTAATCTTCTTCAGACCGCTAATGACGCCGGCGACCCAGTCGCCTAATTCGAACAGGAACTTCTTCCGACGCTGCTCTGCCCTCAGCTCCTCGTTCTCCTTCTCGGCCTTGACCGCAGCCTGAAGCACCTCGAGGGTCAGCTTTAGGTGGGAGGGGTTACTGTCTTCGACTTGGGCGAGTTCGAAAAGCTCCTCGGCCATACGCTTCATGCTATTACTAAGATCCTTCTGCTTCCGGATCACATTAACTTCTTTGATAACGCGGTCGTGCTCGCCGCCGCTGTCACCGCGCTTCCTCTTGAGGCCCTCAGCCCCTTTATCTTCTCGAGATGACATCTTCGGACTGTCTGCAGCTTGTCAGTAGCTCAGTCCCTCTCACCTAGTTAAATTCGCGTGTTTGTGCGGCTTCTAACCGCTTCGTATTATTCAAAAGTCTCGAGAAATTCTCGAGTTTGCGTTGATTCAAACGTGTTCAAACCAGGTCTGCTGGAAGAAAGAGGAAGAAAGAGGGACCTGAGGTCCGGCGGGACGATAACAATGCTTTTGTGACGGCCCGCGCACCAGCGGTCCGTGCTAAGAGGCTAACGGGGCTTGGCTTCAGATGGGCACTGATGGACTCCCGGGCTCCAGGCCCTAGCGAAGACCAGATGTCCTGATAGGTTGCTTATGAAGCTGCCTATAAGCCAGAGCCGCCCCAGGCATTCGAGAGCCTATCCCAGGCACATGACATACCTACTTAGGTAGCCAGGTACGCTAGATGCACCAAGGCCGGCGCTTCTGGCTGGCTATCAAGGTAGCCAAATCGATTTCCCTCCATAATCAACAGACCAACGCACAATGGTACCTCGAAAAGTCCGCATTTCTCAAACGGAAGGCACCTTGGTGAGACTGTTCACTGAATATAATAATACCATTGTTCCCTCGTGACGGCCGAAACGTGGTGCCCAGAAGACCTCTAAAACCGCAACCTCAAACTTATCAACTGCACCAACTCGTCTTCCTCTCGCAGTGCAACACCTCATCCACAGCGCACACATATTCAAGACGTTTGGCGACCATGGCCCGATTTCATCATTTCAGTGATCTGCCAAGAGAATTGCGAGATTCTATTTGGGATATGGCGATCCGTGACGGTGACCCAACCGTCCACTTTTTTACCCTGTACGATTACTTCGAGGACTCCGACTCTGTTGTCAACCCAGCCCAAAAAGTCCACGTCATATCAAAGACCTGCTGGCCGTTTTTCAATGTGGGCTTCGCAGCTCCACGGAGTCGAGGAAGTAACCAACTCTCGTGGACGGATGGAGATATCTCTACGTATCTAACAGATTCGGGCCTGTGGACAGCCTGTAAAGAGTCCCGAGAGAGAATGTTAAAATATTTTAAGCCGTTTGAGACCAGCCCGCTGTTTTCGAAACGCAACCCGTTAAATTGCCGGACGGTATACGATATCCGCGATCAGCTTACGACCTCAATAAATATGGAATACACCCGTGATAGCGGTGAACGCCAATACCTAACTATACGCCCTATAGCAGACCTGATTTGCCTTCAACGGCCTAAGGATTCCAACATCTCATGGAGTAACAGGGGTTTATGGGAACTCATTGCAAACTTCCCATCGTTCAGATGGTACAGCGAGCACAGTCTCTGGGTATCATCGAACCTTAGGAACGTTGCGGTGGAATATGACCCTGCATGGGAGTTTCCTGATCGCGACCCAGATTACGAGCCGTTTATGAGAGTGACCGACGGCTTCAGCGAAGTCGATAAGATATATGGGCTCCATACCTTTTGGCTTATCGACTATAGGCTCACGCGCAAATACAAATCCGCCGATTGCGAGCGCCAGACGTTTCGTGCTGGCGCATTAACCTTTATCGAAGTCGACAGATCCGATTATGAATGGTGTTGCTGCCCCAAAGAACGCTGTTTGGACGATTGTTTCCCATCATACGAGAGACACAAAGGATGCGGACCACACGCTCTGATAGAGGGTGTGGAATCTTACAACGAATATCAGTTCGACGGAATGTCTGGGCATTCGAACTTAAATAAAAATTTATTAGGAGCCGACATGAGAGTTTTGGCCTGTGTGGACCTGGAGTTGGAGGGAGAGCTGCCAACAAGGGAGGAATGGTGGGAGATAAATGACGAGAGGATAGAGAGACTGTATCAGTCTACCTACGGCAGACCATGAGAACCCCAAATATCAGCTAATAATCCAGCAATATTACCTAGTTGCTGTTTCTCTACCGACAGGATCGCTGATGATCTCCTTTGAAATAGGTGAAACCTGTATCCTACCTATATCTATGGTTCTTGTAGTCACAACCCTTCTGAGCGGCAACGTGAGGCCACTGGTGACTCGGATGGCAGACGATAGTGAGCCCGGGGATCCGGGGATACAGTGTATCAGTGTCAATTCAGCGAGCTGACAAATGGTCACATTTACGGCACAAGATCCGGCGGCTCATGCACTGTATGCCATGGAAGTTGACGGACATCTAGACCACAGGCTTCGCCAATGTTCGGTACCCTACTGAGGGGCTGCAAGGAAGCACCTAGGTTTTTCCAATTGTAGAACGAATGCCAGTTTGACGTGCCGAAACGGTTCAAGGCAAGATGTCCAAAAAATATGAGTTGAGGTTACTCGATCAAGTGAATGCATGCGACAAGGTTCAGATTTTGCAAATGCAACGGAAGTGTTATCATTTACTGTGTGCGTTGGTTGGCACGTACACCGTGCACTAATCTATTCAGCTGCTTGACAAGCCTCCTCGAGGGGCCAACTGAAAGAGAAGCACTGCAGTCTGACGAGTTAGATTTCCCGTATTTGTGACAGTACGCGTATATATACTGCTAGGAAAGCATTTGAACATTTTTGAATGTTATTGGTCTTTTGGCCGTCAGGCTTGATTTGCTAGCAGTATATAAGGGTCTTAAAAGTATTCGCGCCGAAGACCGATGGCAATACGAAGGCCAGCACCTCTAAGCAGCCCATTTAACAAAGCAGCAGGTAAGTACCAAGAATTTTAGAAATAGTCTTTTGAGGAATACTCCTCAAACCAAACGACTTTTATAATTCACATGCATATGTCATTTCAGGCTGCTGTCCATGTCACAGCTCAGCTATTGAAGGAAGAAACCTTAAGCTGGTAAATATGGTAGGGGACCAGTCGAGTGGAAAAGACTGTGGTGCGTTCAATTACTTATGGTTTAAAAGGCTTGATCGGAACTTATAAGACGTGACCTTCCTTATAATAAACTTGAAGAGATAGATGGATGCCGTTCATAAAGTTAGTTACCATTTACAATGCATTGATTGGGATGTACCCGAATTGATGTGGAGCTTGCGCGGCCTGCCATGGTGACAGATCTTGGTGAAGACTCGGAGTTCATTGTGTTGTTGTCCACATGCCATTTTCATGAACTTTTGGTAAATCTGAGGGGTTTGTGGCAAGGAAGACTTTGTAAATTCATTCTGTGTAGTTAACTTTGCTTGGGAGCATATAGAGAGAGAAACTCAGCTGTATATCGTACCTGTGTACATGGTAATGGAGATACTCAGGTACAAATGGTCTACTTGCCCTTGGCTGATGCTTACAAGCAGGACAACTAGATAGGTTGGGAAGATCACGCACATACATACCGTTAGTCCGCAGGTATATCTTAGCAACGAATAAGTTATAGTTAAGCAGAGCGAGCGAGTGCATGAAATCAACCTGAAGACACATAATGTCTTGTTGCCTGTGAAAATTAGCGCCATGTATATAATATAATCAACAGGTAAGGAACTTACATTCAGTCCGAGCTAATAGATAAACAACTGCTGTATTTAAGATTAACATAGCATAGACACACAGGTGCTTGAATTCGAGGGGTGAGCTCACAGCTTCATGTAAACTGCAATTATCATTAGCATAATATAATTTAATGAGCGCCGAGAGAGTATATACACCTTTGAAGGGGCCAAGCCCCGTGACTTAGGAGTTCTCTTAATGCTATGATTAGTATATTCCTTTTAAACCTTGGCCCATTTAAACTGTGGATCCTAAAGGCTGCTGCACTTATGACGTCGCGCTGCTCCTCCTCGACCTCCTCCTCATCATCTTTAAGGAGGGCTTAAACGAATAATCAGCATGAGACTGCCTTTCAGTGTCCCAATATGGAGAATATACTGACGGCAACCTCTTCCTCCGTCGTCTAGAGTGGAGCAATATCAACAAAAGACTGTATATATCAAGACGCTCCTTAGTCAGCAAGCAAAGCTTACCTTTTCCTGTAAGAGGGCCGCCATCTCCTTTTTCAGGGCCTAAATCCTATACTCAGCTTTGGATCCCACATGCAAGGTGTACGGTGATATTTACTTTGGTTTTATTGCTGAGAATTGTTTATCAGCAAATGACCGACTGCACAATCTACTCTTTAAACACTTACTTTAATCTGGCTCTTGATGGCCTGATCGATAAATGTTGCGTCAGCCGATACGCAAAATAGATTCGAAACAATAATATTGTTCAGAACCACTCACCAGGAGCTGGGCCTCGAGGTCCTATATACGGTCAGTGGGCTAGATCTCTATATTACCACGTAAGCTCACCAAAGACTTACCTTGCGCTTATCCACAAGGTTCTAGATTTGGTAAGCAGTTGACAACAGACATAATCAAACGTTCGAGAGACGATAAACATACGATGAGGGTCTTGGTGTTTTCCTAAAAGAAAGTAAGTACCCGTAAACGTTAAAAGAGCAGGTGAAAGGACTCATAGCGATCTCCTGCTAGAAGTATTATTTGTAGAGTAATTTAGGTCAGCGTACTTCATCTAAGAGTATGCCGACTCCGTCTTGGATACACTAGTATAAATCATACCGCGAGAGTTCCCTTGGCCTGCGACGATTCAATCAGCATAGTGCTAACGAAGCAAAAGTGCTTTCCTTACAGGGCGGGGAGCCTCCTCGGGCTCCTCCTCGGGCTCGACCTTCTGTTCAACGGATATGTGAGTTAATGAGCACTCTAGAAACATGTGGAGTGGTACATACGGCTTTCTTGGTCGGAGGCTCGGGGTCCTGCAAGAATTGTCAGCATTTGATGCATATTAAGGTGTTATTATGGCAACATACGGCGTTGATGATCGTGTCCTCGTCCTGCGATGTGATTACGTGTCAGCTCTATTTAAAAGAAAAGTGTCGGAACTCCTCCTTGGAAGTTGTGAAGCAATACTGTAGTGACATACACGACCGCGCTTGTTGTTTTGAACAGTGTTCTATTCGTGATAAGTGTTAGAGGTCTATGATATGCAGAGATTCCTTGAGTACGTAGGTACACTCACGGCACACTGTCGCTTCAGGTGGCCAAGGCCACCGCACTGGTAGCACTTCTAGATCATCTTGTCAATAAGTGGGTTTTTGGCAATACTTTAGAAGCCTTACTCGACGTTCATTAGGCCGCTATATCCATGTCCTGATTAGTATATGTCTCAATCAGGGAAGAGTAGTGCAGCGGGAAAACAGACACGGAGAATGGAAGGGGAACGTACAGAGGTGCACTCGGCCGGGGTGTGGCCGAAGCCACCGCAGACACACTATCCAGAGAGTCAGTCATCTTGACTTCATCAACTCATACACGATGAAAAAAGCACTTGAGGACATACGGCGACGTTGTTCTGCTTGGCTGGTTAGCTCAAGTGTCCACAGGATATGTCACTGCATCTGCCCGGGATGCCTGCACGTGGTGTATCGGAGCAACATACCATTTCGTTATTGGAGATCTGGAACTCGTAGTCACAAGTCAACATACCATTCTTATAGAACGTCTATTTGAAACATACTTTGAAGATTTGTTTGATTTCTACCAGGAGAATATCAGCAAAACCATCATACTGCTATGATGTCTTGTACATATGCAATGAGACTTACGGCAGGGTGTCGATCAATGAGTAATTCTAGATAGCACATTTCGTTAACAAGCAGATTTTCTATATCAATGAACAGGTCTCAATTAGCATTCATGGGTTCCTTACACTGTGATGTCTGCGGCTGAAGAAGAAAAGGAAGGGATTTCTCCGAAACCTCTCTATAGAGTAAAGATGCCCTAGAGACGCACGTTAAGAGGTCGCGGGGCGCACCTTCCTAAATCACAAGATTGTATGATAGCATAGTTTCGTTGCTCCAATTAAAATATTAACTCCGTGCCATCAAATATGAAGGACTTCTCAAATGTCTCCAGCCCTATAGCACTATCAATCTTTTATAAGATACCAGCCGTGAATTGCTTACGGTATAGGGGGGGGGGGAGGAGGAGGCTTAGGCATGGGGAAATAAGGTTATGGAAGGGTTTGGATTATAACGGTACGGTTTATATACACTATTAAAAGTAATTAAAGTACCTTTGATTACTAATATAACAGTAGTTAAAGAGGTACATCAGGGGAAGGTACCCTTACCCGGGGGGGCCAGAGAGACAGAAACGGCCAACCCGCAACGGGATACCGCCAGGCGTCGCCGCAGCACCGATCAGGGGACGGAGGAACGAGAAACGAGAGGCGAGGAGGCGGGAAACGGGAAAACGGGAGCTGCGAGCTGGGAATTGGGAACTGGGAACTGGGAACTAGGAACTGAAAGCCGGGACCCTCCAGGCGTCCTCGGCCTCACCCATCTTCGCCCAGGACGTGAATGGGCAACCCACCGGGGGTGGGCAGGAAACCCGGGGCAGCAAACCTGCCCCGGTGGCGTAGTGATGGCGGTGGGTATATGGGTCTGTGTCGCGGTGATAGAAGGAAGCATAGGTGGCGCCAGTGGTTTACCAGTAAAATCTATTTATACCTATAATTAGCTTATCTCGTTATCATTATAAAACAAAGCTACTAAAGAGATACTTAAAGATAAAACCCGGAAAGTATAGATCCCTTCGCCCAAGCCACCTATATAGGCCACCCCTAGGTAATTCCTTAGCAGTATCTACGGAAAGGAATAAGAGATCCTAGAAGAGGTATATCGTCAACACCACCCAGAAACGGCGCCAGTGGTTTAGCGGTAAAATCCATCGTTGCCATCGATGGGCCCCCGGTTCGACTCCGGGCTGGCGCACAGTTTTTGCATTTTGACTTGGAAAACACCTCAGTTTTGTGAGGTTTGCAGTTTTACGGAATCTTTCTATCTGACACAATGTTGCGGCGTGGGGCTCTACAGCTGTGTGTTACCATCCACCTTATAGGTTGCGCTGCACAGGTTCAGGGCTTGGTCTGCCTCTGTCGTCTTCCTGACCTTTACTCTCGGACTCCTAGATGATTATCATCTCTGCAGATCAGCGAATATCAATACCTACTGCACACGCCTGTTTCCACAACACCGGTGATTTATCTGATGCTGAAGCTCACAACCTTTGCACCTTTACCTACACAAACATTGCAGCTAGACCTTTCATGTTCTATCCCTAGAAAGGTTAAGCTTAGTAGAACATAACCATTGCAAAAACATCTGAATAGCCAGGCAATCCTCTGGCGCATACTTGGTCTTATTCATTGCCTGTAAGTATTATGCAATGTGTTACTTTAATCCTCTGGCTTTCAAGCTCATTTTGCCTAGTTTGAGAGGCGCATTAGCTAATGGCATCATGTAGACGGCGCAGAAGGAACCGATTGGAAGCTTGTGAGCTACTATTAAGCCCTTGAGTTAGTGATAAGGGTTAAAAGACTTGATTCTCAATGCTTTCCATACAATATCACGTAACCCGGCATCCAGGTTTTGGACGTTCGAGATGTGAATAGTCTGAATTGAGAGATCGGTTCGTCATTACCGATTACAAATTCGGCTTGGACATGATCCAGCTCAAGATTATAACGCCGTTGGCTCCAAGGACCATTAGAGTGTTGAGGTTGCCAGACCAGCGGACAATAAGACCTAGCTTTAGAGTCACCAAAGTGCGAGCGACCTAGGAGAGTATTTAATTGGAATATGTGGCTAAACCCATAATATAGCAGAATATATAAGCTCAAGACTTAAGTACACGTGTTTAGTTATATGAGATGTTCTCGATGTATAAATTTTTACACTCATAGAATCTAAATTTGATTAATTCAGACTCTGAAGTATTTTATGTCCATTCCTATCTTAAAAAACTTTGACAGGGTCTATTGAAACGTCTTGGATCCCGACTGACAATGCGAAGTCTTGAATACTGCGATGGGGATAAGATGATGACTCTGGGATGCAAACTAGGGGCAAATTTTGCCAATGATCCAGGCTCAGAGAGACAAATGTTTTGGTTGCATCGCGTGAGCTTAGCTCTATACAAGAGACGCGAACCATTCCACTCTAGCACCTTAGGATGACCAAGCTCCCGGTAAGGTGGCTGACTAGCTTCTCTTCGGCTCATTATTCGATTGATACAAGGTTAACTTGGTGTGAGTCCCATTCGGCTCTATCAGCCGACATGGAAGACACGTTCCGTGAAAGCAGCGCTTTCATTCGGTCGAGGCTAGAACTACGGAGTCTAGACCAAGCTGGACGGACTTGGACTCTGGAGCCTCTTCAGGTATATCAAAGCTGGAGGCGACTTTGCCAGTATCCACGGGAAGGAATCGTTGTTCTCAGCCGACACGTTGATGTGAAGATTTCCCCAAGGACCGTCAGCTCGTGAGCACAGGAACGTGTTGTTATAAGGTATTGCCCGTTGCAAATCTTGTCAAGATGCAGTTCCTGAAATTTATCCTTGTCCCAGCGTCTGTTCTTGCTGGCATATTGCCCACATTCTCGATTCCCGGATTGTCGAATCCAAGTCCGACCACAGTGAAGGTATCAGCTCCCGCTGCTGTCACTGGAGCTCCAATCTCAAAGCCTTCAGGAATCAGTATCTCCAGCGTCACCTATTCTGGAAAGGGTTGCCCATCTGGTAGCGTGTCTACATCGCTCTCTGCCGACAAGACCGTGAGTTGTCAGCTCTGTGCACAGCGGTCCTTCTCATGAAACAGAATTGACAAAATCTCAGGTCGTCACTCTCGGATTTGACGAGTTTCAAGCGTACATTGGGCCCGGCACATCGGTGGCTGACCGTTCCAAGAGTTGCAATCTCATCCTCACGCTCAAAAACCCACCAGCATACTCATTTGCCGTGGTGTCCAGCACGTACCACGGCTATGCACAGCTCGACAGCGGCGTCACCGGCAAGTTCTCCTCGACCTACTTCTTCTCATCGCTCTTGTCCGCCACGTTCAGCACGAGCACCAGCGTCCTGGGTGGTGGTTCGTTGGAGTCGGGGTCTGTCTACATAAAGAGCGACACCATCTCGACACCTAATTTGGTTCTCAGCCCGTGCGGCCTCTTGGGGGTTGGCTCGTTGGCTTCACTCAATATTGGGAATACAATTTCTCTGAGCAGTTCCAATTCTTCAGCTGTCGGACTGATGACCAACGACGACGCAACGGTCTCCACGACGCAGCAGGTGGCGCTGAAGTGGTACAGTTGCTGATGTAGGAGAACGATTTGATAGAATCCGATCCCGGTATATGCCCGGTATACACAAATTGCAAGCTCACGGTTCATGTCACGCGTTGCTTCAGTGTCATAGTGAGCAGGCTTCTATCGTAGAAACGTATAAACAACAATCTTCAGTTCAACATTGTGGTGGAGAGCAGGCTTGATCCAGCAAAATTACATGGTCTTTGTATTTTGACCCACTCAATACCTGTATTGCATATCGCCTAATGTCACAATTCGTAATGTAAAATGCGTACACTGCACCAAAGTATGGAGAACAGTATGTCATGGTGGGTGGCAATATACATGTCCCTTCAGTTGCTGTGGCAGCTGAATGCCGACGAACCTTGAACACGATGATATTTTTGGAGACATTACGGTATGGAAATTCCAGTTAGCATTCAGTGTACGGTGAAAATTCGAACCGGTAGCCGTATCTCATGATATAGAATGACAGATTTGTCTTTTCAGACCAGGCAGTCTGTCGAAGTCTATACCAGGGATCACAGCATATATTGCGCGATATTCTCGCTCAATCAGGGATGCTGACGAGACGCGCGTGTTTTTGTCACGAATTTGTAAGCCACTGAAGCTTTCTCTTACGAGTTGATGTTGGCAATCATTAGGCTACGAGTCTGAGGCTTAAAACGGAGAATATTAGTTACATATAATGGCACTGCCTCCTCTAGAGTAGAAGCTTTCCTACACCTCGGCAGCTATATGTGAAGCCAGAATTCGTATACATAGTCTAGAGCAAACTGAAACTATATTTGAACATGTGCCGGCTTCCGGACTGTTCACTCTACCGTGTGGCACTATGTGGCGGAGAACCACCTACCCAAGCTCCTATAACCATATGCTTTCCTACAGGCACATATAGGCAAGCTGGGGTTGTAGCTCTTGGTAGCTTTCGTATTGTATAACAGCCAGCCTATATGATCTACGCCGAAGTTCGTCCCGCGGGACCCAGACCGTGTTAACGGCGGAAGGATAACCCCTTGACCAACGGAATCTAAAACGACAGCATATAAACCCCCACTATTCCTACGTAAAAGACTATTTATCTCTCACTATTTTCTCGTGTCCCCATTGCCTGCTGAGGAGAATTTTACACTCAAGACTAGGCATCGGGATATGTGACCCCGGACATAGCTTGACACGTATTTACCTCTCCGTGCCGGGATGCCATGGGCTATTCTGGCCTGCTGGGATCAGAGGCTTCCGAAAGGAGTAGTTCCTTACAGGCTTTGATAACACTAGATTTGAAGTTAACAGTGGTTGAACCAGCCCAGGATCATTTTGGGAACATTCGGCCCCCACATCTGAAAACAGTCTTCCGGGTACGCCGCACACAATTCCGGAGAGGGCCTTTTGTAGTCGTTCTAAGAAACTTGCATTCTAGAATAGGGTCCCCTGCCACAACTGCCAGTCCCGATGCGTATCGTATGATCTATAATGACCAAGCTAGTGTCTCGGCGCTGAGGAGGTCTAGAGGGCCACGCGTTTTCACTACCGCTCGCACCTCCTGGACTGTGCAGGTGAAGCACATGGCCTAGTGCACGGAGAGGTTCTAATGTAGGTACAGTATTCCAATTTGACCTGACAGCTCGGAGCCGAGGAGCTCGACCCAAGCAAAAAACGTCCATGCCGACGAAACGTCCACGACAGCAAAACGTCCACACCAGTCCGTGCGACTGAGTCCAGGCCACACATATCTCGGGCCATCGGGACAGGCTCACTATCACTGAGATGGCCCAGAAGCCACCATCTCGAGGCCCACTGTGGTAGTGTTTCGATCTGTGCGCTGTTGGCGTGTCTAGTGGAAGACCGACACGTCTTTAAGTCCCGATAAGAAGCAAGGTGGCCCCATACAGCATGAGATGCAGGAGCCAACGAATGGATGATGAGGGTTCTGCCAGCCTTCGCTCGCGAACATTTGCCCGCTGGCAGTTTCAACCAAGCTGGGTATCCCAGCTGTGCTTGTGAGCTTCTCTCACGGTCCAGACCAGCGAGCATTTCCCAACATGGTCCTGTTCGCCGCGTGGTTTCTTTGGAAGGGCCCCACGGCTTCCCAAAAATGGACGTGGGCGATCCGTCCCGGCAGCAAACAGCCTCCATCCGCGGCAAAGTCTCCTAGTAGCCTGTCATGCGGAAATATTCCGAATACCCAGGAACAAATGGGGTGACCAGGCCTCCCCACCCCGCCGGCCGGGTTCAAAATCCCTCACAGGGGACGAAGAAAGAGCACAGACAGATGGGGGCGAAGCCGGAAGGGGTACAGGATCATCATCGCACGAGCCGTTCGAGGAAAAAGGCTAACGCTTTGTCTGTCCCGATGAGTCCAACTATGAAATTGCTGTCAAGGATTGTCCCTCGTCGCCATTGCTTTCAGCTAAGGCACAATAAACTTCTGGCTACTGCACCTCGTGTGTCAATTAAGCATCGGTGTATCCATAAAAAATTGCGGGTTGAGGTAGGCGCTGGGCAAGGGAGGCGTTGGGGCCTGCAGATATCCGGGCCATGCTATGCGTAGTATCGTGCAGTTGGTGGTATTCCCCAGGTCAGCCCGGAGCTCAAAGGGGGGGAATGCAATGTCGCTCCAGCAGCAGGGCTGGCTTATTTTACGTCCCAGGCAGCCGTCAAAAGTGACGGAAATCAACCACGAAGCTATGGCCAATATTGTGGAGTACCGATTTAGCCACGCGCGAAAGCTACCATCAAGTTCATTTGGGACAAGCCAGGATACATCTACCGAGAAGATGCTTACGGGGCCCCAAAACGTGGACAATTTAGCGTGCGCGCTTGGGGCCGGCCAGGTGCGCACTGGTGCACGCACCAGGGGGGAACGAAGGAAGGAAAGCATGGGGACGGACCCAACAGCTTGGTAGCTCACGCGAATTCCCGAGCGTAGGAGCGACGCGTGGTGCGCTGTGCTACAGAAGACCGTTGAGGCGCACAGGAACGGGGTGCCGGTGGGTACCATTCGGCTGAGAGGCAGAGAGGCACAGGGAGACTGAATGCGAGCTGGGAGCAAGTCTCGCTCGTCGAACACAATACCGGCAGAGCGGGGCCGTACGCCGTCAGACGGCCGCTATTGTGTCTCGGGCTCCTGACTCTTGTGTGTCGTTCGTAAACAGTCCAATGGTAGAGTCCGCTGCCGTGGTGGTCTTGGTCACGCCTCGTAACAGTTTCTTCAATGGTTGCCCAAGTGTAACGTGTGTCTTTCGGCGCCAGGTGTTCAATGGTCTGGCGCTCATTTGTGCTGCCTTGTCTTCATCGGGCAGGGCAGGGCATGGCATGAGAGATGTGTGGAGGGGGGGGAGGGGCGGCGCAAGGAGAAAAGGGTGCCGTTGGTGAGCGGGCATTGTCATGGGCAAATGTGAAAGCCCATGAGACGGCAACACAACACAGAGGACGACTGCTTCAGCTAGAATGGAGCCAGGCGCTGTTCCCAGCCAGGCACAGGAGAGTGGAGGAGGTGGGTGGATTGTTTATCGACTGGCCGTAGCACAAGCACGCCCACTAGTGCCACATGGCACTGACAGGCCAAAAAGGTCCCGAACATGAGAGAAGGCGACAACGAGTGCCTCTTCTCTCTGTTGTTAGCCCGTGAAGGGATGGACCGTCGGGTAGTGCACGACGTTGAGGGTAGGCGTAGCGTACGGGAACAGAGCCGGACGGAAATAGCTTAATTGAGGCGCCGATGAGCCTGGGCCCAGGTCCCGAGGGAATGGGAAGGACAGCCCTCCTTCTCAATCCAGGCTAGACTCTTAGCCAAAAGTCAGTGCGGAAGGGGAGCGGAACCTACAGTAGGCTAACGGGCGGTACCATTGAGGCGGGAGAGTGATTTGAGCCTAGGGGGCGCGACCGTGGAGCCTCTGGCTATGTTTCGGCCAGGCTCGTATCTGTTGAATCCCCCCCCTTTCCCACCCAGCCCGGCGCCATCCAGCAAGACGGGTGGGGTGAACCAAGGCCACCGTGCCCCATGTCCTTCCAACGCCATATCATGAGCTAGACCAGGGGAACGGCTTGCCATGTGGTGGCTAAGATGGATCTCTGAGGAACAGCTCATCGATTTCCGCATTGGACCTGGTCCGAGTTGTATTTGAGATGGCGAGACGAGAAAGAACATGGCGTCCCTCAAGTTCACGGACCACTGTCGCTAGTGCCAAGGTGAGAGAACATGATCGTGAGTTTTGCCCGAGTCGCTGGATTGCACGTGCCGTGCAGAAGTTGAGATCCACGAGCGATCCACTCTTTAGGCAACAGGAATCAACATGTTTTCCGGGAGGTCGAGGGCGGATCGCACAGGCAGGTGGTGTGTGGGTGGGTAGTCTAATGTCTACAAACATGGAGTGCAGTCCAACCACCCATGCCTAGCGCGACTGTCGGTCATGAAAAGGTTTGTTCGGTTCCGAGAGAGTAACGTTGAGGAAATTCCGCCCGCGGCGGCTGTGACAGCTTATCACTCCTTCGCGGTGGGGACAAAATGTTCCAGATTCATCGTCGCATGGCGAAGGATCACCCACTGTCCCACCGGTGCCCGGGTGACGATGACGGTGGAGCGGAGCGCAAAATGAGAGCAATATCTAGACCAACCGTATTACTGATCGTCGAGAGAGCAGGCCGTGCGTACACAGTAGAGTCAATCCTTTGCCTCCAGTGGGCTTGGCCCAGCCGTCGCAGACCCCCCCCCCCCGAACAGGAAGACTGCAGCAAAGAGCGTGTGAATTCCGTTTTAACAGCTGGTGCGCGGGACCTGGATGGCGATGATGTCGAGGTGCTCGTCGAGCAAAACCACCGTGTGCGCCCGCATCTGACAGGCGGATTAACCTGTGAGCGCTATAGATAGACCGGGGCTATTCCGCTTGTGGTCGTCTCTTGGAGCGACTGTCGCTCCGCTCAGCTGAAATATTCGTCGTAGCGCCACCAGGGGTAGGGGGGTCAAGCAGCCGGTGAGGTAGCTCGTGGAGTCGTTATCCACCGCGCTGCGTGAGTACTGCAACGGTATATCCAACTCCCAAGCTGTGGTGATGCGTTGGTATGCATGCCGAAGTGCAAAAGCATGCAAGCCCCGGCTCTGATGCGACATGGCTGCACAGACAGCCCCTGTACCAAGGACGCACAACCTCCCCGACTCGCCGACTACACTACAGCCACAATGAAGCCAGGTCGCACAAGGTCGACACCCCATCGATCTGAGGCAGAGCTCTTTCCTGTTCACGACTCGAGTTGTGTCGCCCTTTGTGCAACGTTGGCAACAGGTACGTACCTGTGACGGTGCTCATAGGTACATCATGGGCTTTTGTCTCCGCCTCGGGGCCTCCCACAGCATCCCGTAAATTTGTCCAGGGACCCGGGGCGTCACTGCGAGGTCTGGTCCATATCCCTTTGGACGCTGTTCATTGGGTCGACCACTTCTCCGCCATCAATGGGTCAGCTGGAGTGGCATTCAAGGTAAAACAAGCTAGAGACACCGACCGCAACGTCAGGCGAGGAGGCTAGGAGGGGCGGCGCCGCCCTGTACCGGAGTGCTGGTATGCTAGGCGCAACTAGAGGACGTTGACCGGCCCTCGTCGTCGGGTAGAGCCTCGGGCCACTACAAACCTGAGTAACCTCAGTTGCTTGCTGCCGCTGTCTCTGCGGTTAGTCCTGTGCCTCTCTAAATTCTAAATTCGTTAAATTCAGGTCTGAGTGTCTTCTGAATCATCCAGACCCCAGCCTTGAGCAATCGAAGGCTTACATACGGTGATTTCTCCATACAGACCCTCCGCCGTGTGGTTTTGTACACCACAGCCACGCACAGGCTCCACTGTCAGCTGCAGGGGAGATTACTGCAGGGGTCAGCGTCCAGGGTCCATCGTGGGGAAAGCTCTCACAGCGCAGCAGTGGAGCCTCCCGCACAGATTGGCGAGGATGAATCCCGATGCATTTCGGGCTGGAGACTACCACAGTACCACAGTGGGTGTCCATTGCAGTGTCGCCAACCCCGACAGGACTTCACGATGAAAGACGCAAAGAATCCACAGGGCGGCTCAGTCCGCATGGCGAAGGAAGCGCAAAGACCTTGAATTTCCCATCAAAACTGTTGCGGCTGCTTTGGCTGGCGGGGCTGGACGGATTGGGACATTCCAAGCTACCTGACATTTGTCGTCTCGGGCCACCATAGTCCTCGCAAGCCTCCCCTTTAGGAAGCTCTCTTTGAGAGCCGCATGCTGGTGTGGTTGAGGGGCCTCGGTACCAGGAAGATGGAACAAAAACGCTTTTCGTTCTTCTGACTTCGAAACGCCTCCGCCATCAACGATCTTGCTGAGGGCAGGGTGCAATCCTTGCGTGGGCCCAAAGGAGGAACGAATTAGCGATTACTATCACGGTCCGTCCCCATTGACAGGCCATCCCGTACTGCCCGACGACCGCCTGGCCCGGCTGCCAGAGTGCCGGATGATCTGCCCGTCTACCACAGACATCCTGACGATACGAAGAAAGCTGAAGCTCGGGCGAGTGTGGTCCACGGGTGGCTGATCGACCTAGCGCCTCCATATTGCCCAGAGACTATAGCTCTTATACAATTCATGCCGGAATCTGATGTGCGGAGGATCTCGTCCAGTTTCTTCGGAGCATTACCCGACAGCTGTTAAGATTCCCCGGGTGCTTGCTTCTCCTCGCAAGCTCAGTTGGTTTTAAGGCACCCGGATGGGATGAAACCCCTTCGCCTCGATGCAGCCGCAGGGGCTTTGGCCTCTGCTTACTGGACCAGCGATAATGATAATGTCCGTCCGGGATATCCGCCCCCGCAAATTTTGCAACAGCCCAGATGCGTTTCATCGATCTTGTCAGCCTTCGACAAACAATGTGATTGGTGACAGCCCTGCCGGAGACACTCGAGAAGGGGAAAAGCAGAGATGCACTGTCGTGCGTGGAATAGCCCTACCAGTATCCCACCCAGTCCACCATTTACCGCACCGTGACCAACAGCCGCGCCGGGAGCTGTACCAGCTCACCCGCTTGGCGCGATGCGGGCAGTACAAGATAGATCCCAACTCCTCTGCATGTTTATTTGCCGCTAGGCTTCGTTGATGCATCGATGCGCATTATTTGATCTCCCATGCAGAGTGATGTCGCTGGACTGCGTCGCCATCCCACGGCCTTGCTGGCGATCCGTACTAAAACCGGTACATCTTTGCGGTACAGTGAACGACTGTGGTTACAGTAGGCAGCCGCTTAAGTGCAGCCCAAAAGCAAGCATTTCCGCTTGCCTGCGACCGGGTGCCTCAGAATTATACGGTACCGTGTATGCGGGCGCTCTCAGTTGCCGGCAGGTCAAGTGCTTACCAGCCTTTTGCACTTCATATCCAGCCTTTTCAGTCCGGACTAGTGTTGGTCGACCGTGGCGTACTTCTTGGCATCCGAACCAGCAGAACGGGTCACCAGTGGGAGAGCCGCCTAGAGGGAACCAACGGCTTACTACGGAAATCGACCCAATCGCTTGTTTCCGCGGCTTGTGGGAAGCAGAAAGTAGGCTTGTCCGTCCCAACTGTAGTCCCACATCCATCCTTTCCCTCACTCCCGCGACCGCGTATGGATGGTCACGTCATGCCTTCCCTCGCCTTGCTGATCTCGCATTCTATGACAGTGCTTGCATTTAATGATACCCTTGCTTTCCAGGGCCCGATCGGGAACCACATGCCGACGAACTGCACTGTCAGCATTCAGATGAAAATAGAGTCGTTTTTGCTCAGCCGGCTTGTAAGCGGCCCGCGATGTATGTTCCTTGCGGCCTAGCCCTTCTCTTAGGCACGGAATCATCTGCTGGGCATCGAAGTGCAAACCTGGCCCGGGTAGGACTCCCCTTCATGAATCCACTTGTTACCCTCCCCATGTAGTTAACCAGATTGCCGGGCTCAGAAGCGACGAAAGGCTGAAGTGTTGCTGGCAGCGTTGATATCGAGGGTCCCCCTGTAAGACTCGAACTAGCAGGTGGAGGGCTGCATACTACGCTGTGATATAGGTACTAGGCAGCGAGCCGTACACCGCAAATGCCAGCCCATGACAGACCAAAACCCAGCACTTTGGGACCCGAGTCGTCGAGTCAGCAGCCACCCGAAGGTGATCAGCGCAGCCGGTTCGCTGGGCGATCCCTGTACCTGCCGATTGATTAGACCGCCGCACGCATCTGGGGGGTGTGACATCTCATGCTAATACCACGGGCACAAGTCTAGGCAGTGCGTAAATGTACCGCTGTACCGTTGTGGTCCAGCAGCGCTGCAAGACATCCAACCCCCACAGATGTCTCCACGCTCGATTCTGTGGCTGTTCACTCATCTACGCGTCGAACCAATTGTCTTGCTGGACCGTAGCGAGGCTTCCCTTGGGACTGGCACTAAGGGAGAAAAGCAAAAGCTGTGATGTGATGCAGCGAGCAGGTGGGAGATGACGGTGATTACTGGGGCATGCAAGGAACATGTCCTCCACCCTGCTACAGGGAAGTATGAAGCCCGATCGAGAGAAGCAGCCGTGCAGAGAAAAAAGAAATGGCGGAATGGAAGGCGTCAGATATCGCATCTCAACGGGAGATGCCAAAAGCACATGGCCGCGGCGTGACCGCCCAGATCGCCGAGCACTTCCTGCGCCATCATGGCCTCCATCTATTGTTATTTGCCGTGCTGTTCGAAGAAGCAAAGGGCAGACCTTCGCCTCTGTCTCGAAGTGATCTCCTGAAAAGCGTTTCAAGGTTGCAGAAAAAGCGATGTTCCCTCTCGCTCATGCCGAAGCTCAGCTGCCATCATGCCCCCCCCCCCGGGAAGGGGGGTCTTGCTGCATGCGTCGAACGCCCGGAAGTCGCGAGAAGGAGATAGGAGGTAGGCGAACAAGTAGGGTAGGATTGATGAACCCAAGGCCTTTGAGATTCCTGCGTAGAGCTGCCCATGAGAAGCTGAAAAGAAAAAAAAACAACACTGGGGTTGATGCGTCGAAGCCATCATCGAGAAATACGATCCAGCGCCAAGGTCATCGCGGTACGTAGATTAGAGTACAAGGGGTTTAAAGATGTGGGTCCTGGGGAAAGACGGGCCTCTCTCCTTAACGCCGGAATCGAGGGCTGCGTCGGGGAGACCATGTCTCGGATGAAAATATCACAGCTATGTACCGCCGTGTCGGTTCGCTTGCATGGTTGTCCAAGACTGGTAGTGTCAATGGCAAGCAGTGGACAATTTGCCTAACAAGCCAGGGGCGGTCAGCCGTACAGTAGTATTGTGATCCTCTGCAACATTGGGGAACAGCTAGGGCTCCGTATGATGGGGACTGCGATGGGGACAAGCAGACGGGGAGGGGCGGCGGCAGGTCCGTGGCGCGAGCGACCGTTGCGGAGCCCAACCTGTCGGGTTTTGCGAGATCTGAATCTCAGCAAAGTGGGGACGGCTGTCATCATGGAGACGTGTGCCTGGTCTGGCCTGGCTGGGCGGCGGGAGCCCGTCGTCGAGATGTGGAGGGGACACTGCGGACACTCGCAGCAGCCACACCAAGAGGCCCACAGGTGAGGGCGTGGACGCCTCATTCGATGTGCTTCGACAATGGCGACCGCATCCGGAAAGGCTGGGCAAATGGCGGGCAGGTAGCGAGGTGACACAGTCGTCGGTGGCCCCTCTTTGAGATGATGGGATTGCGGCAGCGGAAGGCCAGCTGAGGCTGTCGGTGGACTGGACGGGCAGGTGGCCGGGAGCAAGGGCTTCCGAGATTTCGCACCTCCACCGCGCTGGGGTCATGACGATGTCGTCTTTGCCGCCCGCCCAGTTGGCAGCGAGGCCACGAGGGCATGGGGCATGGGTTGACCTGAAAGCAAGCGCACACAATTTGGAATGGCTGGAATAGGGTCGGGCAGGTAAGGTTGACGGTGCGCAAAGGTTGCTGCGCCTGCCCAATGGCAGAAGCAAAGCGCTCTCATTGGCGACTGGGCGCATTATTGCGACTGCCTTCAGCTGGAGGCTCGGGCCTGGACCTTTCCGTTTTGAGCCACAGGTGCACCGTTATCCACAGCGCTGCCGTTCCCAAGGCCTGCCGTGACGGAAGGTGGGTGGGTCCTGGACGGTGCTGGCCCGCAGAGATGGTAGCCCTTTGAGTAGGGATCGCACAAAGTACTCTCATGGACATTCACCGACGTGTCATGCCTATCTCAGGTGAAGCCAAATGAACGAAGCATTGATGGATGTTCAGCTGAACGATCACCACGTGTAGATGGAGGCAACTTTCGTCGACGCTCTGGAAGATAGGTAATCATAGAGAATACGCAGCAAGTGAGAGCGCGCGCGCGCGGGTGACTGAGTGAGTGAGGGAGGAAGGTAGGTAGGTACGCAGAGATAGAGAGAAACTCTTGTGTTGATTTTGCAAGACCCGCTAGCCTGTTGCGGCAGTATGCTCTCCAGACCCTCCATTCTGAGCTCGATGCTGCCAGCTCCAGGCGGGCGACGTGACAGGCCTGGCTGGCGGGCTCGCTGGGGTAGCCCCTGCTGGCCTGCCGCGACCCCGTCTTGTGTGCAGATGCGTACATCCATGACCCCTGCACCCTGACCTTGACCATGTTCCGCCGCCTGCAGGAGATCTTCCTTGCCGAGAGCTCCTCCTCCTCGTCCTCGTGGGTACCCAGCACTCACAGCAAGACTTGGCCTGCCCACCATGTACATGGTACTACTCCGACGTCTGATCTGTGGTGGTGGGGTCTTCCCTCCGGCTAGCATGACCTGGGCAGACTTGTCCAGAGTCTCTGCCCCTAGCGTCGACGCCGTCCCCGTGCGAGAGCGCATGTACTCGTGGGCGAGGACACAGGCCGCGAGCTACATGGCGTGGGTACACGCCGTGCAGGTAGCTACTTCTAGCACTTGGCTACTTGTACTTCGCTCGGATGGCTCCCTGCACCAGCCCACACTGGGCCTTTCCCATATAATCCTGTAAGTCTGCACACTCTTGACTTTGAAACATCTGCCACCCAACATCAACATTCTCTACAACACATCTCACTTCCACACGTTGGACTGTTGCCCACAACCACAGCCTTTGGTCTCGTCAAAGCACTGCCAACGCCCACAAGGCCTTCAACGCTCCAACGCTCCAACGCCTTTGCCCGTCACCAACACCGCGGCACGTCTGCCGTACTAGCTGGTGTGCCCCAGTCCCATTGTTATCTACATTATCACCAACACCACACACCACCGTATCGCCATCGTCATGGCAAGCTTCGGCACAATGAACCAAGGCCCTGGCCGCCCACGAAAGCAAGGAGGGCCGTGGACCACCAACGAGAACGACCGACTCACAGGCCTGGTCAACCAATATACCGCTCAAAGGGCCCAGATCCACTGGGTCGAGATCGCCCGGGCACACGGCACCAGAGACGCAAAGCAGTGCCGCGAGCGGTGGGACAACCACCTCAAGCCTGGCCTGAACAGGGAAAAGATCACTGAGAGCGAGGGACAAAAGCTCTTGCAATGGGTCGCGGAGCATGGCAAGCACTGGGCACCGCTCGGCCGCCGTTTCAACCGTCCCGAGAACATGGTCAAGAACTACTTCTACCAAGAGCACAAGAAGTCAGAGCGCGGAATCACCAAACACAGACGTCACGGGAGTCGCCATCGCGCATTACACGACCGTCTTTCATCTTCCGTGCCAATGTCGCGAGACAACTCGGCCTCTTCTTCCCTCCAAGCGTACAGGGGCTCTTCGGTGTCGCCAGTGTACGCCTCCGCTCCTAACGACTACGACAACCACAGAGCACCCGTTCAATATTATCAGCATTGGGTACCCTACGATCACTCTTCTCGACGCAACAGCGAGGTGTCTGTCATGACCAACCCTCCCTCGCTGACCCCAGACCACGGCTCCCCAGCTGAGTCGCCGCGTGCTGGAGCAGAGATCCCCTACCCTCTATGGCATTACACATTTCCTCCGCCACATCATCCACAGCCTATCGAGATCCCATTGCCGTCAAATTATTTTGCCGACGGCGCAGGACATAAGCGATCAAATTCGGCATCGTCTTACGGCTCATTCTCCATGGCGCACCCTCACAGTCCAACCTTCCTTCCAATCCGCACCGGACCATTGGACAGGCAGAGGCAACCCCCTGCGCAGGCCCCAACCACTGCCACCCCTGCCTTCTCTGACAGGCGGCCTACTCAGCCGCCAATGCCACGCAATTCTGAGCAGGCCCCGTCCAATTCCAGGAAGGACTCAGATGCTCGTATGTCTCTCTCGCACATACTTGAATCCCCTGAGAAACTTGAGACCAAGACACCGTATTACTCTACGTGACAGTCCGGCAGGTCTACCTTCATTGGGCTCTTAAAAACAGTCACAAGCTTATTGTCTCTTTCCTATCGATGTTTTAACCAATGATTACGATTTTTTGGGTATTGATATTTGGCGTTACCACGGACGGAGGCCCTTCATGCCTGGGAAGGGGTACTGGGTAGTGTGAGGAGCCACAATGTGGCATGATTTACACTGCATAGCGCAGGAGTTCACGGTTTGGAAAAGGCAGGCGGCTACAGGCAACCTGGAGCGCCCTTTGTTCTTTCGGGCTGTATACACACACAAGACGTGAGGTTTCACTCAAGAGCGTGGGACACGGGGCACGGCCTTCAGGATATCCGCCTCACAGGAATGGTGCCACTGGAATTCGGACGCCTCGTGCGTGCGTGCTCTTTTTGGAAACAGCGAGGCTCGATGACGCCTTCAGGCTATTACTAGTACTTGTTTAATCCGTGAATGGTACAACATTCTAATAGTTGAAGACCCTGGCGCAAGAAGCTCCACATCTAATCTTACAACAATGTCCAACGTTACCGTTTTTTGCGTGCCTGTCTGTGATGTCTCACGGCTTGCCCACCCGCAGGTATGAAATGCGGAGGGAGAGAGAGCCTGACGTGAGGAATGGAGGAAAAGGGCCGTTGAGAAGGAAACCCCGTGGAATGTTGGGGGCTGCCCAATTCCGCTCCCGAGAATGAAGAAGACTCAAGCCACAGCCGCTGCTGGCAGCCGGGAATAGGGAGAGCGTCTTGCGCGCCCAGGGGCCGGCGAAGAAAAAGCTCGGATGGTTCTGGGCGTGAGATAGAGGCTAGAGACCGGGTGTGGGCCCGCCCTTCCCAAAGCCTCACGATACGAGCTCCCCTGTCAGTCAGGAATAAAGAGAGAGAGAGCCTCATGCCATGGTTCAGTACTCGACCCTCGATCCCCGCAGAGATGTTTTCTTTCGCTCCCTACCTCGCCCACAGCGGGCTGGTGGGAGTGCGTCCCAAGTAAAGCTCGCCTTGGGGGAAGAGGGATGGGGGATCAGAGGGCAGGGGCCAGGCCGGAGAGATCAGTCACATCATACTCCCCCAGGCGGGTAGATCGCTGGTTCCTCCCATGCGCGCGTTCGCCCCCCCCCCGTCCCCCCCGTCCCCCCGGCATGCTCACAACCCAGATCCCAATCCACCGGGTTATTTGCTGTGTGAAACGCGGACGGAAATACAGTTTGCAGGCACAGCTTTCTCCTCGGCCTTCTGCCGACCTGCCCCCATGGCCCGACGAAGCGATACGAAATAAATAGCAAGTGCACGGAGCAGCAGCAGCAGCCCGAATGCTATCTGTGTAACCTGCTAGGCACTGCTAGGCAGTCCCTGAACAGTAATGCTTGAGAGTAACAAGCCGAGGGACAATGTGTGTGCGTGTGGGGGGAGGGGAAAGGAAGCTTCGATCTTTTGCTTTCGATCTGGGCTGTGCTACGCGAGATCTTCTATGCCTGTTTCTTATTCCCCTGCCCGCACAATTTGCGGGCAGGTTCGCAGTGGGTTTGTGGTGCCTGCATGTCTCGGTGATCGTGTCTCAGATGGCGGTTGCACAACGGCTGGGCGGTATGCTCTTTCCGGTGAAGGGTGGGGGGAGATATGGAATTTTTGGACTTTGTGCGGAATACGCGCCGTTTCTTTTCCCTTTGCAAGATGATCAGGAACTGATTCAGACGATTTTCTCCTTTATTCATGCCCCTTGGATCGCCCCAACGCCATGGGCATACCGGACTAGCTATGTGTGTGTAAGTCGTTTTCGAGACCTTTATCGGGCCGTTCCCATTGTCCTTCTCAGCGAGGCTCAACGCCATCTGCATCATGGTCACACAGCTAGCTTTCATGGCCAGTAGCGTATCAGATCTGCCATCGCATGCTTCTTGACGTTCTCGGACAAGTCGTCACCAAGGTTTTGGTCTGTGTCTCTTATCTTTTCCTCGTCGGTTTACACGCCTCATATGCCGACTTGACACAAAGGCAGACAGGGCACGCCAATTGTTTCGAACAGCTGAGCAATTCAAAGCTCTGGGAGAGCTCATTGGAACGGCTGGGTAAGGGAGAGGCGTGCCGTGGCGTCCCCTAGTGCTCTGCCTCCTGTTTGTCCTCATCAGGATCAACTCATCGGTTTCCTGGTTGGGGCCCCCAAGCGCCTCTGCGGGAGGGCCAGCCTAGCTCTTTTCGAGCGGGCATGAGAAAAAGGCGTTGAAGGGGAGCTAGGCCCGAGGTGGAGACAGAAAGCCAGGCCGCCCGGGAGCCTGAGAGCTTCAGAACATGAACGGCTGCCCCAAACATCAGTGCGATTGCATGATGTGAGACAGATGCTGTCACTACTTTTGCTGGCGCCTTCCGGTATTGGCCTAGGATGTTTCCTCGTTGCAGCTGTCACTCAGACAAAGGCTCGACATGATCGCAGACGGCGCCTAGTCATGGAGAAATCGAGGTCACCACCCCCATTGATGGTGAAGTGGCAGGGAAGCATCACCGTGGAGGCGGGCGGCCGGGCCCAGCCACTCCCGCTCGCGAAGCCGTTACTCCTTTGTCTGTCGGCTGGGATGCCGCCATGGCCGTTGCGATAGTTGCGCAACAGGCGACAGATGTAGTTTCTGCAAAGCGTGGGCGTAGCTTGCCGTGCCACTCCGTCTGTTTTCGGACAACAGTTCGGGGTCATCCCAAGTTGTGCATGCACGCGGATTCGTCACCACCACCACGGGTGTAGGTGAGGGCGGAGAAGCGCCGATCTGGGGGTGGAGAAAAGCAAGAGGCCGGCCACATTAGGGCCTCGTCACCTGAGGCAAGTTGTCGTCAACGATATCTCGAGGCGCTCACTCTCGTACCTCTAGACGGCGCACGTCGTCGTCCTGTGTATTGTACCATGTTCCGTGGTGGTGTTGGTGTCGATCTGGCATCCTTGAACGTCAAACGCAGAGCTGAGCCCGAGCCGTACAGTTGGGATGGACGTCGTCGCTATGATCGCCGCTATCCACAACGATGTAACCCTCGGATAGGTATTTGAGAATCTGGCATCGGCCTGGGGGGGACAAGGGTGGTGTGTGGACGGCCGGGGAAGGACCTTGGAACAACAGGCAGGGTGCCGACGTTCCGGCCTCGGTAATGTGACCGTGCTGGCAGCTTTGAACGGAGCAGACCCCTGCTTATTCAACCGAGGGTCCAGGTGAAGATCAGCCCCTCTCTCTTTCACTGCCTCTCTCGTCACTGTTTGGGAGGGGGATGCGGTCGTGGCCCGACACATGCACTGTACTAAATCGATACTGTACGGTGGGTAGATGAACTCACGCCAGATGCAGGGCTTGTGCACGAAATATGGCAGCCTTGCACCATCACACCATCACACCCTCGCCAATCTCGCAACCGCCCGATCGCCGTTGACAAAGGGCCCCGGGGACAGCACACCACCCCCATCCACCCACACTTCTTTCACAGCAAAGCATAAGCATAATAACAGAGCATCGTAGAAGAGCTTAGCAGAGAAACGCTACATGCAGTAGACTAGACTGCATCACTGGTGGCCCGGATCAGGGCTGGAGATTGCAACCCCGCGATGTCACGCTGAGCTGGACCAAGAGCGGGCGGCAACTGATGTCTCCGGCCGATCAGCGGACACTTCAGTCGAAAGCTGTCTGTAGAGTGGGATCGCTCTGGTGCCTGGGCTGAAGTTGGAGCAAAAATTGGCCGTCCGTCCTGTCCCGGACCTAAGACTGGAAATTGCATTTGGGCTGATCTGGCTTTGCCCGCCCCCGTACCAAAAAGTTCGCTTTGTCGGGGCTGCGGCGCAACAACCGCAGATTTCGACCACGTTCAGACGGTTTCTAGACTTAGTCATTTGCAGCGGTCAAACAGTTCCATATCCGATCGCCTGCAACATTGTCAGGAGAGCGCATGGTCAGGTGGCTGACAATACCACACAAGCAGGGTTTGGGCGAATCTGACGCAGGCTCGAGCAGCAGATAGGCTGCTCCGAGATGGCAATTCCAAAATACCAGCCCCTGCTCTCACCGTCACCTGGTTGCCTCCTCCAAGACAGACTGCCATGGCTTGTGTCTGTATTTGTGTCATGTCACTAGAGCCTAGCCACTGGTGCAAGATTGTTCCCAGGAAAGCTTTCCAAGATGGCCTACCTACGAGCCTATCTTAGGTCGAGACTGACTGCCGGTCGGCGGCGGCGTGGCTGGCCCATCCTCGTCTGCATAACATCGAGGGAGCGACCTGCCGTAGTCCCAAAGTCTGAGCCGCGTAGCTGGCAATGGGCAGGCCAATGACGGCTGCGGCGCAGGCATTGCGTCCCCAGACCCGACGGCCGAAAGCCTGCACAGAGCAAGGGTTCGAGTTCTTGAGAAGTTCCTGCCCGCTGTTCTCGACGCCTGCTCGAACTTCGGAGGGAGCCGCCGTCGCGGTGGTTTGGGCCTCGACCTCTTGGCGGCGACAGGCGACAGGCCGCGAGGTCGAGATGGAGATTGAAGTGCTTCCGAGGTCTCACACAAGGTTGGACAGATCCTCACTCTCGGGCGGTAGACACTTGTTAGGTAGACAGACAGGCATAGAGGCATGAAGGCAGGCAGGCAGGGCCGGGCCAGGCCAGGCCAGAATCTGCTGTAGTCTAGGTACTACTACCTTGTTATGGTGAGCACCAACATAGGTAGGTTGTGTCGCAGGCCGGTGGTAACGAGTGGCACTCCCCGTCCTGCGGCCTGCGCAGTGAGTTGTTGAGGTTCAGGTTGATGAGCGAGGGTTGAGCGGCGCATTGGTACAGTAGCCCCTCGACGTTCCATCCTCGTCATCTCGATTGTCCCCCAGATCGCGAGGGGTCTCGCAGGACCAGACCAGACCTCTATCTCGCTATCCGCAAACCCTGCTTCTCGAAGGGTTCCCCCCAAATCGCTCGAGTGGCACGGCAGCACAGGGTGGACACTTCGGTGTACAACCTCAATCTATAATCCAAGACAGTCGCCGTTCTGTGTTCCCCTGCCGAGCACTGCAACTTGCGCTGCACCGTCCGTGCCCCGCGGCCTCGGTACCTGGGGCCAGTTGACCGGCTGCACGCGCGAGCAAGGGAGCATGGCCGCCTCGTTGTTGCGTCGTGCGCAACCCGTAGTACCTGCCTGCTGTTGTGGTGTGTTGTATCCAGACTGCGCCTTCTTCTCGCAGGAAACCTCCACACCTTCCCTGGCCTCAGTTCCTGGTGGGCCGAAACAGCCCCTAACGACATACGTCGAATGCGCGCCCCACCTGTCTAGAAGAAGCACGCCGCCGCTGCCCCTGAAACCGAAATCTCGCGTTCTAGTTTCTTTCTGGGAATCCATCATCGTCTGAGTCGTCATTCATGGCCCAGGCGTTGCTTGTTCGTCGCGCGGACGTCAATGGACGAGGGCAAGGCAACCGTCGGCGGGCGCGCCCGGAGCAAAAGGGGAGCAGCCCTGCGAGAGACCTCGACTAATGCAAGATCGCCCACTCGCTCTGAAGTTTGTGGGATTGTGACACAAGTCCTGCCGCCCTGGATACTCCGGACCAGACTTACGTTGCACAAATTCCACCGCGTCTGGCCCCATGATGGCTAGACGTTCCATCTCGGTGGGGAACGCGTGGTCGTTGCTCAACTACACTCGGCTCGAATCAACTCACAGAGCCTATCTGTGGTTGTCGACTCTGGAGGAGGCTCACGTTCGATCCTGGCTCGGGAAACGACCTCGACAAAGAAGATTTAGCGGCCGTTTCCGTTTGAAGGGCCGTCATGCCGATCACCTGGGGAAGACAAAGAATGCGTACCAAACTGGAGGCGGAAACCCAGCGTCGACCCGAAGCAGCAAACTCACCCCTTTTTAGGTCATGTTTCCGTCCTCCCAGGTTCTAGGATAGACATAGATTCAGGCTAAGTGATTATCCACTGTTCGTGTCGGGATAAAAAAAACGACAAAAAAAAAGGTTTGAATTTCTGAAACAGGAACACGACGCTGTGCAAGGCTGTCAATAGACTCGGGGAGAAAGGCAAAACAGAGACCCCACCCATGAATGTCAGTTGTCTCCTCGTGACAGCCGTTGAAAGAGTCAAGGCCTCGGCAACCTGACATGGGCGGAGACACGCAAAGCAGAACGGCGGCGGTTTCGGGGCGGCCCACCCTCACCGTGCTGCCAGGTTCGGGACAGGCCACACCCCTTGAGATCCGGAGTGTATCTCCCTAGAGACAGGGCCGGCAGATTTGTATTCCGCAGTGTCGAGGTGGACAGGTTCGTGTTGCGCATTTTTCTGTGATGGGCTGGGCTGGGCTGGGCTGCATGCTCACTCTGAGTTTCGCACGCATCTGGGTGCGCAATGACCTCCAGTTCCTTGGTTGCACATGGTCGGCTACGCGTCCGAAAAGTTTCAACTCGATTGCCCACGGGCAACGGCTGGGCCAGCGAACACCTGTTTCCCTGCGCGGGCGTTTGAGCGGGCGGTTGTTCCGACCTGTCATCCGGCGCATCGCCCAAACCAGCCCTTGTTCAGCTCATGAGATTTGTGATGATCGATCTGGGCGGTTCTGTCTTGGCCGCGAATGAAACCTTAGAGCAGACTGAGAATTACCATGCTAGGAAGGTCAAGGGCTGATTCGTGTCAGATGATTGGCTGCACCGCCATCTGCAGGCTCGCGACCTCGACTTTTAAAGGCATCGGATGCTGCCTGGCCCCACAAAGCAGCCAGGGCCTGCCCACCCACCGCACCTGCCCCCGATGCAACGCAGAGGCACAGTCCCTCCAACGGCTGGGTGCCATTCCTACAACTGCATCAGAACCCTATCTGGGTGCGACCTTCTCTGTCAATCGTGGCTCTTCGGACGAGTGATGTCATCCCATTGTTCTTGCAAAAGAAGCACTCTCCCACAGTCCTGAGACGGCATGGGAGGCCTGGGCGAGGGAAATAGTCAGTCCCGTTCCGTCCTTGCAGTCGACCTGGACGGAAACGGTAGATTACGTTCGGGCTGGTGCACCGTGAGACGGTGGGAAATCCAAGTCAGCGATTGATTTAGCGCTGGATATTACCTAACTGGGCAACCAGCTTGCTCCCCCAAATGCCACCAGCTGCCCCAGCTTGCTCTGTGCAGACCCTCCCCCCTGCTCTCAACCCCCCGGCCGGCAACAAAGAAGCCCTGTCTGCCAGACTTCATTCCAGTTGGGGGAACTGTATGCGCACAGGACAGCCCGCCGCATCTGTCGACAGCGACGTCAATCTGGCAGATCTTCCTCGTTGAGTTGTTCTTTTTCTCCCTGTCGTGCCTGAATGCCCCCCCCCCTTCCGCCTGCAGGCCACTTCGCCGACATCCAGGATTGATGCATTTGAGAACAACGCCCGCCCCAAGCCCAACGGCCCGTACGCCGGCCGGTCCTGCCAGGCCACCTCATTCCTGAAGGCGTTAGGATGAAGGAAGAGCGTCGTCCTGCTGTCAGTTTGATTAGTGCTCCCCCCGCCCACAGAATCAATTGACGCCTCGTGCAGGCGGGTTTCACGGACATCCGCAGAAACGAAACGGGACGGGCGCCACAGGCGTTGGCATCTGAAGCACGTCTATCAGGAGGACCGCTGCAGCCCTCGCACGGTGCCCTTGAGATCGACAGAATGGCAGGTTGTTTGTTGTTTTGTCTGAGGTCTTAGCGGGCGGAACGTTACTGTCTGTGGTGCTCTCTTTGTTGCTTGAGTGGCCTGTTGTGAAGGTGCTCGTGGTCACTGCGGTTGTACCCGATCACCCGGTGCTTAAACCCCCTCAAAACTACCTACCGTTGTCCTTTGTAAACGGTCATAAATCGCCCAAATGTTTTGATGCCCGGAATTACACACGTGTCAAAAAGTGAAAGAGAAATACGGCGTCGGTAAGCAGTAACGGTATTCTAAACGTAGAGCACCCTCAGGCACCCACTTCCTCCCACGTGCCAAGTAGTAACGAAGCTGACCTACTGGCCGGGCAGTCTCTTCTCATTGTCACATGCCTCGATGGTAATCACGTATCTCGCCCAAGACAGATTCGAGCCAAAGCAAGGCGCATAGAGGTCCGTGGACTGGCAGAAAACGTCCTGTACCCCAGAGCTGCGCCACTCAGACAGCTTCATCAACGTGCAAGCAGCACGTCACGATGTAGCCAGTGGCAAGCAGCGAATTATCTTCTAACCGTGACTTGGGCCCTCCATCGCCATGCGTGACCGTTGGTCTCGAGTCAGCCTCACACCGTCAACTCCTCCGGGGGTGCCTGCCGTGGGAGCCTCGGGCAAAGCTCCTCATCACCAAAGCAGCTAATTGCGTCCGTGACCATGATGAGGAAAGCCGGCCTCACTCTAAGCTGAGCTTCGACGACTTTCCAAAGGCGGGGGAGGGGGAATATGGTGCTAGAGTTGTTGAGTCACAGCAAGGACTGCATCTACACTTACCCGGTTGAACGGCCTCGATACTAGCCCAAACACCGGCTTGGACAAAACAGCGGCTTCAACCAGAGGGAGGGGCTCTATCCAGCATTGGCTTAAAGACGAGTTGTGGAGCAGCCCTGACCATTACCAGAGCGTTCCGGCCACCTGAGTGGTGTGGAAAGTAGTACTGTGCCTGGGGGAAGGAGCTCGCGATCAAACCAAATCCCAGCTCGAGGCACGTGTTCGCTGGTCCCCCACAGCTCTTCTCTGGCCCAAGCTTCGGCGGCCACATGAATCCAAGATCGCAGATTGACGGTCCAGCAGGCATCAACAGGATGGATCATTACGAGATTATACGAAGGAGTCGGCGGCTGTTAGTGGAGAGCAGAACAGACCCTAACGGCTGGCCATGCTATGTTCAGGATCTGGAGGGGGACCATGCAAAGATCACGGTTCGTTTCTTGTGATGATCGCAGTTCGTTTCTTGTCATTATCAATAGAACCACTCCCCTCCCAAGTCCAAACCCCGCAAAAGATTCACGGTCCCGACCACGTATCCATTTTGGTCTGTATGCTACAGCATCTATGTAGTGGTATCGCTGGAAAGCGACACATCCATCCATCGTCCGAGTGTGCGCATGCCAGCTTCACCGAGGGAGACACGTGCCATCATCATTTATTCATATTTATGTCATATACGACGTTGAATAACGTATGTTACCGCTGGAATGGTCCTGCTGCTGAAGAACGCAGGTAAACCTACTCAGGAAAGCGGCGTTTACTGTTGACTCTCACTTCACACAGTCCACACCCTGGCTACCCGTAAGTGCACACGAACGGTGTAAACAAGGCTTCGTCGAACAAGAGCCACTATGTATTAGAGCCTCTAGCGGGCTGTCAAGGCTATCAAAACTGTCAAAATGCCATGCGCTCGGCCCCTGTCACACGCGCGGCGGTCCGTTGACTCATGGACACCAGGCATAGCCTACCCGCAGTCCTAGAGCCACGCCTCCTGTTGGCGCAACCAAGCTCGTCCGTGATCGTCTTATACTGACGACATCCGAGCCATCAGGGTATCAATCCACCAAGAAGATCCACCAAACACTGATCGAGGCCTCCTCCAAGCCTCCCTCACACCTCAAGCCGTCACAAATTGTGTCCGCCCCATGGGCTAAAGCATTCGGTCCGACAGACGAGGTGACTCAATTCGGTAGTCGGTCCAGGCGCAACGGTCCCTCTTTTTTTTTATTGCGCAGAGTCGTGTGAGCCAATACAATGATTGATCGCCTCGCATTTACGAGCTCCGACTTTTGATATCATGAACCACTGCTCACACGACCCAACCTAGTCCGAGACGGGCTCACTTAGGCGGCTCGAGCGTGCGACTCATTCTGACCACTCTGACCAGATGTAGACCTCTTGAGCGCCTTTGCGGCGGCGACTGCAGCCTCTTGGTTGCAGGAAATGTCAGTCGACAGGCGTTTGACAGCACTTGGCGCAGCTGAATCGGCTGTGTGGCCCCGAGTACGCACTTGGGTACTAGCCTGACGGTTGGGGTTCCAGGCCAGCTCTTCGTCGCTAATGAAAGCACGTCTCTGGGGATATTCAGAGTTCTCAAGCCGGGGACGACGAACTCCGCGTGGTACTTGACCCTGTTGTACCTTCTTCGATGGACTAGGCACGCTCCTCTCTCTGGCCATTGCGACTATCATTGGCGAGCAAACAGACGCTACCTCAAGCTTCTTGAGCTCGGTAGCGGCAGCCTTCTCCTCGTTGGCCTCCGTCGCATGGTTATGACCCATTGACATCAGCACGGATGCATGGCTGCGGCGCTGCGATGTATCACTCGAAAATGAAGGTGAGCCTGACTTCTGATACTCTCGAGCATTTGAGGGTGTCGCATTAGAGAATCGGGACGTGCCATCGAGCTGAGAGTCAAGCGGCTGCTCTTGAACCGCTGACAGTTGTGGAGACCTTCGTGAAGTCGAGGTGGTAATCCTGGCGATTGAGGGTGTGATTTTACCCTCTATTTCGAGTCTGTCGTCACCGTCCGAGAAGGAAAACGCTCGATGACCTCTAGGGTCAACAACTGATGATGAGCAGCTACTCTCATCGTCAATAGCGGAGTCTGGCAGGCCACCATTCCGTGCCGCAAGCTGTCGTATCGTTCCCAAAACATCACTGCCCTTCTTGATCTCTTCGCCTGGTCGACCACAGAGGTTCTCGTCCTTTGAAGGGCTCGTGTGTGGTGTGACCTTGGCCTGTGCCACCTTGGCGAGACCCTGTGCGATGAGTGAAGAGCTACAACTGGCATTGCCACTGGACGATTGCGATGAAGAATCGTTCGAGTTCTGTGCGCTAGGAGCTGGTGGGTTTCCAGTCGTCTGGAGCGAAATTCGTGCAGCGGCCAGTCTCGCACTAATGTCCTGATCTTGCTTGCGGTCACGCCCGGGGGTTGCGTCGCGGAGCTGCTTGCTCAGATGAATATCATTGTTACGATCAAGCAGGCTGGGCGTGGATCCTGAGTATGGGGGATACTGTTAGCTGGGTACTTTGTTAAATGTTTTTAGAGTGGTCTGTATGGATAGAACCTACCCAGAACATTGTACTGAGTCATATTGGTGGTTAAGTCGACATCGCCAGGAGACAACGCAACATAATCACGTTTGTCCTGCTCAGCGAGATAGCCTTGGTGCCGATCCGTGGAGTTGCTCTCTTCGAAAGCATTGCCATCTCCTGCAAGGCTCTTGTTAATACAGACTGCCTTTTGCGGGGACCAAATTGAGCGAAAGTCGCCTACCTTCGTCACTCCTGCTCAAGCGATTCAGCTTGGCTCGAAAGGCCCTGCCATCGTTGCGATTAACGACACTTCCAGCCCTTGCCAGCATGACAGACTCAGCGCCTTGCTGAGTGTCTGATATGATGTGCTCCAAACGATTGATCTCGGCCTTGAAGTCCTTCTCGCGCTGCGCCCACTCTTCTGTGACTTTGGAAAATTCGATGACTTCTTCCTGACGAGTTGCCTTTAGCTCTGCGATCTCAACGCGCAGACTGTCGAGTTCTCTAGTTTGATGAGAGACTTCCTCCATCATGCCGGCGATCCAGCCATTGAGGTGGCGCGGGATGGGCGCAGATGAACCATTCTTCATCATTGTGCACGACACGGTCTCCACCATCTGCTTAAGACTCGGGTTCTCCCAAGTACATTTGGATGCTTTGTATTTGGGAAACTCTCTCTCCTCCTTAGGTGGGGGCTGCCAATCGCCGACAGGGCCCCCGCCGTCGACAGAAGTTATGTGGTGACCGGCCGCACCAGGTCGGATCGATTCGCTCCGCTCCATGACGAGTTCAGGGTAAACTGGAACAGCAGAAGATTCGAGTTTGGCGGGATTGACCAGGTTGATGAAGCTCGAGATTTTGGACAGCTTCGCGGGCTTGTGGTGGTGGTTCTGCTGCAGCGGGACTTGCGTCTGGGAACGCTGGAGCGAAGCATATTGCGCCTGATCTCTAGCTTCGCTCTGAGTGTCAAATGGTGCGTTGGTTCGCTGCGCTTGCTGTTGCGCAGTATGCGCAGAGCGCCCGCGACCGAACCAGGAGCGATCTGTCATGGCGGATTGTTTGTTGTGGAGACTTGCCGTTGTTATCGCAGTCGCAAGTAACAAGCGGACGAGCACGACTGTGACTCTGGCGTCCCAAGCTTTGAATCTAGGGATGGTGAGAAGGGATAGAAATGCTGATAGCTGCTAGAGGAAACTGCAGGTTGACACAAACGGTGTTGCTGTTTGTGGGCGAAATGGGATAGAGGACGAGTCGAGGTGAGAGCTCAGTTCGAAGTGGGCGGGACCTCGAGGTGGGATACCATAAGTGAAGGTGAATTGGGGGAGGCAGTGAAGTTATGGGGGACAAAACGAGTCACCGCAATACAATGAAACTCGAAAAGAACTGAATATGTTGACTGTGGAGGGGGGAGTGAGCGGGCAGATGTCGCCTCGCTGCCCTCGCTGCTGGGGGTGCAAAACTCAATGGTGACAATAGCATCAATGGGCATTGTGCGAACCACCAGTGTGGACCTTGCTGCCGTCACAAAAATGGACGAGGCAGATGACACCGGAGGATTTGCTCCTTGGTGGAGGATCGTGTCATCGCATCTGGCAACTACGCTCCCGCCCAGCGCCTTCCCTTTCCTCAGACGCTGAAATGCTTCACAACCAGCCCATTGACACACCTCAGGTAAGGCTCTTTAGAGACGCAGTGGCAGACTGCAGAATTTCGCGTCAACAGGTCTGGGGGAATAGTCTAATGAAGCACGGATGAAGCCGATGTACTCACACGTCCTCATCAAGGGATCCATCACACATACAATTGCTCCCAAAGATGGCTTGCTCAACGGACGGGGTATGTCCAGAAGCATCCATTGCTGGCATTTCATCTACAAAGGACCCGAGCCATCCGCTCATCAACACGACCCATAGCTATTGTGATCATTGTGATAAATGTCATGGCCTCCTACTACCTCCACTGGGGTGGATTTTGCGCCGACAGCTGGTGTGGCTCCATGCCCGCCCAGTCTTTCAGAGACCAGAGGGAGTCTTTTTCGAGAGCGTTAGCAACCTTTGTTGTCGCAAGCTAACGTGTGAGGGCTTGGGGGCCTATCGGGCAAGAGGGATGCCGAGGGCTTCTTACCAATGCTGAACGGCATGCAGGCAACTCGGTGAATCTGAGTTGCCCCTGTGGGTTCTCCGTCCAGAACCACCAACTTCTTAAGCCTCTTTAGTGACCCATCGTGTGCGTTATGTCACATCACGCCTCGAGGAAGCGGCCAGCAACTGTTCCCTGGCGGCGCGTTGCCCTCCCTGCATAGTCTGGCTTACCCACCCACGCTCTCTTCTCATCATTACATGGCGTGAGAAACAACACCCGGAGCCTCATCATGAATCAGGTCAACGTCAACGGCCCTAAAAAACGCACTCATTCCCTCTCATAGACGTGTTCGCCAAGTGCGCATTCAGAAGTATAGGTCCTCTGCCTTTTGACGCCTGCGACCCCGGCCCTCGAGCCTGTCAGCAAACAGCTCCTTACCAGAGTTGAGGTTCCCGCCAAGTTTGTCTGGGAACAGTTCCTTCTTGTTCGCGCTGCCCTTGATCGAGATTCCCTGCTGAGGATTGGACTGGCGTGCCAGACCCTTGATTGAGATTCCGTTACTGGGATCCGTTACGCGATCTGCAAATTTGAGGGTTACCATCTTGATCCTTTGGCTTGGTGTCTGCTGAGAACGAAACGCAGAGAAAGAAGAGGGGAACTCGGCACTGCCATCGTAGGAAAGTCGAAGCATACCGGCTAGCACATCTGCGGGTACCTGGTCCATCTGTGCCTTGCTACCATTTGATCCCTTGCTGGGGAACAGTTCTCTGGTGTTGTTGCTAGACCTAGGCCTGGAGATGCGCTCCTTGAGTGAGCGCGCCGTTTCGCGATTGCGCTGTACCTCCCTGTCCTTCGCAAGATCGTCCATCATCGCGTCTCGCTCATCCCGGGCCGGAGACCGAGACCGGTCGCGAGACTGTGCTCCCCGCTCTGAACGAAGCGCATCCCTGGGCTTCTTGTTTGGGAAGAGCTCTTTGCCGGCGTTGAGGGGTCTGTACCGGTCCGAGTCTGCTGGCTCTGATGGTGATCGTGAATCACGTCGTCGTCGTTCCCTCGGTGTTACGCGTCGAGCGAGCGCACCCGTATCGTCATCGTAGAGGTTGACATCGAAAGTCTCAGGCTCTTCCTCGTTGCGGTCGTCGTACCTGCCTCTCCCACTTCGACGGTACCCTCCCCGGTCCTCGCGGTCACGATATCTTCTGTCTCGGCCCTCGCGCCGGCGCTTGCCTTCCTCGGTCTCTGGGTCCCACTCTGGGTGGAAAAGGTAGAATCTGCTTCTCTGCGCCGCGCCCTTGACTTTTCTGTCGGATTCCAACGCGAAACGCACCTGCAGGGCGACCTCTGGCTTCTCGGCGACGGGCTTGGCCGGCAGAACCTCGAGGGGCGGCAGTTGGGTCACGTCCAAGATCTCGACGGCCGCCAGGAGTTTGAGGGCGTCCTGAGCGGCGGACTCGGAGTTGAAGACAAGGTTGGCAGAGGCGTCGTCCACCCACTCGATGCGGCCGGCACCCTTCCCTCCTACGTGTGCGGAGACGTACTGCTTGAGTTGGGTTTCGTCCAGCACTTCGAGCCCCCGGATGTGGATTTTGTTTGGTAGGACGGTTGGCGTATCATCGCCTACTTGTTCGTTGTTGACAGGCTCCTCGACCTCGCCATCCTCCTGAAAGACATGTGGTGAGACTTGGGGGCAAAATCACCACCTTTTCCTTTGTGTTTGACGAACCTGTTGATCGTCGCCGACTAATATGTCCGCAACCTCGTGCTCTTCCATCGGCACGTCGACAGCGTCGCCCATCTCGATGTCGAAGTCATCCATGGTCGCAACCAGAGCCTCGTAGATGACTGGTTCTGAATACGGTTCGAAAGAGGTTCAGGGGAGGACAAAGGAGTAGAATCGTTGGCGAGGCAAGCTGTCGTTTGAGAGGGAGAGACCGGCTGTGGGTGAACTGAAGAACTCAGTGTCTGCTGAAAAGAGTGCCGTGGCTGAGGAAACAGAAGCCAGGCTGCGTTAGGAGTCGTTCGTGATTCAGGAAGCTTGGTCGAAATAAGGTTGTAGAGCCGGTTGCAACGTAAACTGGCTTATCGATAAGCTGACAGGCTGCAGGGGGTGCAGCTGGACTGAGGGATCCCGGCTCGGGAAGACGCTATAGGCCAGCATCGGGTAACAGAGGAACAATCCTCACAAAGCCTTCCTTGTCAGCTTGTACACAATGCACAATAGAGAATAGGAAAGCACCAGCTGCGAATGAGAGGACGTGGTTACACAGTGTCTCAGATATCCCCGACTTGCAAGACATGTCTCAGGCGCCGCAGTAGCCGAACTGCACACTGTTTCTCACCTTTTCAGCAACCAATGTTGACCAAGCCTCGTCCTCTACAGCACCGTACTGTGGACCGTTGTTTCCCCTCCAGGACTCCTCTTGTTGTCCGTATAGAATGAAGAACCAGGGAGACCGCCTCATTGACAAAGCCTCCATTAATTTGTGACGCCAAACGGGACCACAAGATGACATCAGCTATTCAATATCGCCTTGCCAGCCTTAGCCCACTTTGTGCCTGTCAGCAACCGACCGCCTTTGGCCCGGCCCCTTGAAAATGTCTTGGGAACCAACAATCCCTTCTTCTGCAGACGCCATGAGAAATAAACTCGGCTGTCGCCTGTCAGAAGACACACATAAATACACTCCACGATTTTTCTATATTTTTCTTTCTATTTTTTCCCCTTCATATTTATTCAAAGCGGATGTAATGCCGCGGAGGACATTCGCTTGAGACATCGAGCAGGCGAACTATCCCTTTAGATCACTTTACAAAAGGAACAAAGCAGTCGTTCCTCTTCATCACAGGTATAATCTCGAGAAGCTTGCATTCGAAGCTACTAAGAAAGTGCCACCTCGCCGTAGCTAGCTGCGGTACAAAATGTTCAGGAAGGTTCTGGGTAGCAAGAAATCCTTGGATTGAACAACCACCACCTCTTCCTGGTGTATATCATCATTCCACAGCAACCCACCACACAAAGTTCGATAACGCAGTTCTTCAAATTCTGTACAATCTATCCCACATCTTGCTTCCCAATTTCATGTTGTCGAGCCTCTGAACAAACATTTCTATCTCGTCACTCTGACTCTTTGGCTTGGGATAGTTCCCATTCAAGTCAAAGTTGGTATCATCGCATCAGCCAAGCAAATCGCCCTACACTGAACACCTGCAAGCGCCTTCCGGGAAATACAGACAATCAATGCACTAAGCAGTCTCGACCCTCCGCCTCCTAACCTCTTGGAAAGGAGGCGGACAGGTCGTCCGCGCAACTTTTTTTGGGCCTCGTCCCTCAGCCCCATCCACCACCGTTGTCGTCGTGGACGACCTCGACATCTCCGAGGCCGCCCTCTTGAAGTTTGGGAGGCCCCCGACCAAGTCCCCCGCCGACGGTCGGTCATTCTCGTCCACGCTCTCATCGTTGACGAAAGGGTCGCTGGAGTCTAGGATGGGGTCATATTCCCAGCTTGCCTCGAGACCCTGCAGGAATACAGGCGAGTGCCTCAGCGCATGCCACGAGAGCGAAGAGTGGCGCATAGAGATGTATAGGGAGTCCATGTTCCCGTGGATGTCGAGCACGGCACAATGGGCGCGGAGGAAGTCGACGTCGAACTTGGAGTTCACGAGTGATGAGTCTAAGGGGCGCAGCATTGGTAGACCTTGAAGTGTATCAGCGTCACACAATTTTGCCTGGAGGGGTACCCAAGGCCGGTCCTTCAGGACACCCTTGAAAGATCGTGTTACTGCAGCCACGAAAGCTTCAGCCGACGTGCCGTTCACGGCAACCATCTGGTGCAAGCCTCTGGAGAGACATCGCTTGTAAGCGTTGGTGTCTCGTTCGAAGGGAAACGGTAGCGAGCTGCTTGGAAGAAGAGAAACGTGGACCGTCCATAAATTTGAGACGACCGACCCCGAAGCTCGGGTAGGCATGCCTCCTGACCTCAGGGGCACCAGCGTCGTTTTCGGAGAGCTGTTCAATATTGGCGCGGGATCCGATATCGACTTGCGTCTTTGCCTGCCCATGGAGGGCGCGACCTCGGAGACCCCCTCGATGCTCTCAACCACCTCAAGCAGCTGCTCTTCCAGACTGAGGTCGGCATCGTTCAGTTCGCATTGTCTCTGGTGCAGTCTTTGCAGCTCTCCGTCGACATTCCTGAGATGCACACCCATGGCCTGGAATCGGTTGTCGACGTCCCCACCCCGTCTCTCGAGCTCTCCGATGGAATGCCAGGCTCGGTTCAGGTTGCCATACGTCTTCTTGATCTCCTGGCCTATCTCCTCCGTCCTGGAGTCCACAATCCCCTCAAGCTCGCTCACCCTCTGGACCACCTCGTTCCTCCTGCTGGTACCCTCTGCCAATAGCTCCTCAAGTTGCTGGACCCTCTGCCGGAGGAGTTCGAGTTCCCGCCTGTCCGTTGGGGGCTCGGCAGTCTTGTGGTGGAAGCAGGCGAGGTGCCCACATTCGCAAGAGGCACCGGGCAACGCCTTGTTCAGGGTGAAGTTGACACATGCGCATCGGCTGCCTTTAACTTCTGTGTTCATCATGATGTAACGACAGTTGCCTTGAGGCAACTTGGCTTCATCGACCCCGGCGGTCGGACCCAGTAAGGGTGATGGCGACGATAGAGCAGACATGGTCGGTGTGTTGGCAACACCACGGTCACAGAGCTAATACCCAGTAGCGAGGCAGAGCAAAGCTCCGGTCCAGAAAGCCCTTGGGTCGCCAGCAAGGATGCAGGCTCCTTGACGGACAGCCTATGGGGCCGATGGAGATGATTTTGATCACTCGCAATTCACGACACTCCCTACCCTCAAGAGGCAAGAGAAGAAGGCGAGCATTGGCCGGTGTTGAAAAGTGAAGAATGAACAGGTGTGTTGGCGACACTGGTTGGTCACGCGGCTCAGTGCTGAATCTCGGAAGAATGTTATAAGTAGTGCAACAGGTTTCGAGGGCGATGATTTCCTCTTATAAGAACATCTCGAAGCGAGCAGGGGGTCTGAGGCTTTCGAGCTGTCAGTGCAGCAGGGAGCACGGCATGTGGATGCAACCCTCAACACTCCGCAGGCTGCAGGGATTTCTCAAGAATCGAAAAAAGGGCACGGTCTGAGGCGAGACCTGACAAGAGGCAGCGGGAGCACGAGTAGTTGTGCAAAATCGCGGTCTGGAGAGGTGGAGCCTGGAAGCCGGGGAAGAGGAGCCGGTGGACATGAGGTGGAGGTGGAACCCCAGGTTGAAGTGATTGCCGACAGAAAGAGAGCCAGGGCCGGCTGTGGGGAGGGATGGTGCAGTGATATCTTGATAACAGCACGATATCTATGCGCGGTGAAGTCCTAGATTCCGATTGTCGCGATTGGGGGGTCTGCGTATGAGGATATGCGCAGGTGGCCGGGCAGCTGAGGCCGTTGAAGGCGGCCAAGACATCCAGAGGTCTGTCGAGATACTGCCGAGGAACCACCGTGATAAGGCGCAGTGAGAAGCGGTCTCGCGTGGGCACTCAAGGTTTCGAACAGCCTTGCGCTGGGCGAAGAGTGGAAGTGAGGTTGTGAGACTGAGTTCTTTCGCAACGGGGGAGGACTTGGGAGAAACAAGGCGTGTGGGTTGGGATGGTGGAGGTGGACGGGTGTGGTGGGGTGTGGGAGCAGAGGAGTCAGGAGTCGAGCAGCGATGATCAGTCAGGTCTTGCAAGCCAAATGCAGTCCATACACATACGCATACACAGCAACCAGGGGCCAGATGAACCTGGCCGATCAATCCCACCCGTCAAGCAACCCATTAATCCTTGAGATGTCGCAGTGCGCTGGCTGCGAAGCGACTGGCCAGAGGGCGCCGATAAGGACGATGGCGGAATTTGATGCAAGCCGGGGGGACGGGGGACAGAAAGCCAAAGAGAATGGCACAATATCATCCCACAGCGCATTTAACACGCCCACGGTCTGGCCGGCCCGTACCTGAGTACCTGTGGCAGGTACCTAGGGCAGGGACCATCTGTCCAGGTACCTACCCCATTATTGTTGGGCCTGGGGCACTCTGAGTCCACCCTTGTCAATCTCGCAGTCTCGCCGTGTGGGCTTTGGGGTAATCTGTACCTAACCCCAAAGTGGGCGAGACGTTATCATCGGCCGCTGCAGCTCCTTGGTGGGGCGCAGGGATGGGGTGGGGACTACCTAGGTACGCAGTCTCTGCATATCTATCGAGACTACCGCAGTAATACAATATGGACAAGGTAGGCATCTACAGGCGAGCACATGCATGCGTGTATGTGTGCGTACCTTGGTACCTGGATCTTCTGCTCACCTGCGGCCGGAAGACCACGGCAAGATCCTTCCCTCCCGTCTCCTCGTCCATGTCGATTCTGGCTGATCTGCTCTTCATTTGTCTTTTGTTCTCTTGTGACGTCGTCGTGTAGCACCCGTCCGGGGCGGTGTCTGATAACGCAGCCTGTGTTGTCGTCTGTCGCAAGACGCGCGGTAAATCTCGTCACTGACAATCCCCAAAGTCAATGTTGGGGTCGCCCCTTGCTCGACCTGCCCGGGTCTCACCCAGTACCACCTCGACTGCTGCGATAAAGGCTGGGCATGGCAAAAAAGGGGTCCTCGGGTCCTCGAGCTTGGTAGCATTATTCACGCAGGCATACGGATGCACCCTGATTAAGCACAAGTACCGGACCAACTAAATCAGTCACCCATTATCACCGAGCCGAGCATCGTCGACGTTTCTTTTCTCGGTCGCCCAGGGGATTGCGGCCGTCCGCAGGGCTTAGTCTCGCTGGCTCTGTTTTCTGGTCCGAGGCGCACGCCACGGCATGACTGGACCGATGGTGGGGGGAAAGATAAGGGCAGAAAAGAAGCTCAACTTAGAACCCTTGGATGTGCGCAAATCCCACCCTGTGGTCTCAAGCCCCGGCCTGTTTGCTTCACCTTGGCCTCCCGTGGCGGCGCGGGCCAAAGATAAAAAAGTGCAGACAGCGGGCCAGACAACTCAGCAGGCCAGCCAGCAAGCCAGCAAGCCAGCCAGCAAGCAAGCAAGCAAGCATGTGCTTCACGAGGGCGGAAAGGCCTGCAACACGATCCGACTGGCACAATCCCGGAACGCCCCTGCCGCCCAACCCGGGCAGGCTCGCCTCTGCCATCTCAAACTCTTGCACCTCGGTCGTCCCACGGCCGTCCCACGGTCGTCCATCGGCATGGACGATGTGCGGAAACCACACCCACGGCAATCGCTCCCCGTCAGCAGCGCATGCCGGCGAGGCGCCCGTCAGCACACTCGACGTGTATCAGATTAGGAACCGTCTATGCTTCCCACGCCTGTGCAACACAAAGGACTGCTCGGGTACCTGCAAGCCACCTCGCAGGGGACTGACCATGGCCCTCCTGCTTTTGATTCCGCTGCTGCGGACCCCCACGGAGCCTACGTTGTCTTACCACATTCTGTGTCCCTCGCGTGCAATCACCCACACGCCGGGCGGCCGTACTACCGCTCGCCACACCTTTCCAGGCCCTTTTTATTATTGCGCCGTGCCAGTGCCGCAGACCAGGCCCGCGGCTGCTCGGGGAGTGAAGGGGTAGTGATGCAAGTGATCATCAGTATCGCGGCATGCCCATCCCTCCCGTCTGGCCCCCAGCCGCGGGTGTGATAGCTGCAGTCAAGGTAGGGAGGGCTCATGGAAGGCGCAACACATGTCGATGTGGGAGCCCACGGCTCGGGTCACTGGCCGGTCAAGCTTGTTATCACCGCCCTCAGCTCGACGACATTCTTGGTAAAATTGCGCCAGCACCGCCAGCCCGCTGCCTGCAAGATACCGACGGGCAGCAAACTGCATTTTAGCCGAAGAAGGACCACCGGCGGTACTGCCGAGCGTCACTGCGTCACTGCCCTTCAAAAGTGATACCTCATGCTGAGAGTTCACTATCAGCCGAATAGAGGCCAGGTCTGCTGGATCGAAGAAGCGAGGTGCATCGCTGTACAGGTTTTGTCCCCCGTCATCGTCTTGGCAGGGACCCTTCCTTCTTTCGATCGGGTTTCGGGACTGCTTGTTGCGCGGCATTCGGTCAGGGTGCCGAGCATCTCTCGCATTTGATTGACCTGCGTTATCACCTTCGCGGAAGAAGCCTCTCAGCCACGCAAGGCCCATTGCATAACAGCAGCAGTGGCCCCAGGTGGATTGGACATGACAGCACACCGTTGATAGCCTGCATAATCAGTCCAGGAGTCAGATAACGGTGCCTCGCATCCTCGCCTGGCGAGGCGCATACCCTACGGACGTATCTGCATCCCCTGTCACATCCTGAAGCAAGCTTATCCCACAAGATTTTGCTTCTGATAACCTTCTCTGGGCGAACATGCATGCAAGGCCTAGGCCAGAGCCCAAATGCTCGAGTCTAGTCTTGGACGTCTTGGATCCCCTCGATCTGCTTTGGCTTTTCCTACCGGGAAATCTTGCGCAATCATGGCATATTCCAGGCTGCATAGCCGGAATGGGTGTGTTGCAAAAAAAAAAAAAAAAAAGGTCAGGGCAACAGAGGTTGCCTTTGTTTTATTGAGCATGTTTCTCCAATTTTGCCCAGATGGGGCCGAGACTGTTACCTAATTCCGACCCACCTACCCCATGGGATGAAAGGTGGGAAGCCCGCCGCTACGCAGATCACAAACCAGAATCCGACAAGCCGGAACGTGTCCAGCCAGCCAGCCAGGCCCTGGCTGCCTGAGTGACCGGGACCCCCACTGCTCCCGCGGCATGTTCCAACACACCTTGGAAATGCCCAGTCTACTAAGGTAGTATTTTGGCCAACAGCGGGCAAGTTGAGTATTCGCCTCCCGCGCCGGACCAAGACGAATTCACCGTTTTGCCGCGCAACGACGAGCGCCCTGGGCGCGGAGCTGGTCTGGGCGCGCTGACAAGGGTCCCGCTTACGGCGCCATGTGAAGAACACCGATGTGCTCCCCGGGTTGACCGGGCCGGGCAATGCTATTCTGAGAAAAGAGCACATATCCGAGTATGAGCCCTTCACAAGAACAGCGACACTCGGCCCTCTTTATTATGCACCTGTAGGCTTGGATCATGATTATTGTCCGGTGCACGTATCTGCATCGCGACGATTGGCCATGCAAATAGCACAGGACCCTCCAAGCATGCGTGTCTAGGAACCTATCAGTTGCTCGCTGTTAGCCGCCGACTGCAACAATGGCCCCGCACGAAGCGTCAAGTAGAGCTCTGTGAGTCGAGGTTATGTGAACGGCCAGATTCCTTTTTTGCCATGCATTCTATCGCGGTATTGAGATAAGATCCTCATGTCTTCTCTTCACATCTCTCACATGTACAATTGTTCAATGCCTCACAAGGAATCCTGCCTCCCAGGTCTATCGGAAAATGGGCTTCGGCACGAGTGTCTCATCCCTTCTCGAGACCTACGATAACTGCATATCGCTTCTGAAAGCTTTCAAACGGCGGGACAAGGGGGATGGCAGCCGCAGGACCGCAAAGTCAAGCGACCAACAAGCGTTGCTGAAGCATTCGTTGAAGACAGACCGCAAGAGAGTCGAGCGGGCTTATTCATCTCGGATATCTGAGTCTGGAGATCGATTCGAGAAAGGCGACAAGAAGGCGCTCTCCGCCCTGGGCCGGGTCATCCAGAAGCTCAATGCGGCTATCGCCAACCTGATACGGACGGCAAGCAAGAGCCATGGTCCGGGCTTGGATTATCAGTCTCTGATGTCGCTGTCCAACGCGTCTCGGTTACAGGCTATCCAGACTTTTGACCAGCTCTCGCGCCGACTGGACAGCAAGTCGTCGCGGAGCTCGGTTGCCTCAACCGCATCTTCGAGATCGTCGCGAACATCGAAGTCCTCCACCAGCAAAGCCTCGAAATCAACGAGCTCGTCCAAGTCGAGCGGCGCCTCCAAATCGAGTGACAGTGGGAGAAAGCATAAGAAGACGAGGACGTCGAAACACGGACACTCCGATCGAAAGGAAACGAGAAGAAGAGACACAGAGCGGGTGAGCGAAAGACCATTGCGCATGGAGATGAGCATCGCGACACCGCTGCTGGACTCGATGGATCACAGCCTCGAGCACAGCGCCAGAAGTTCTCTAAGGCGACGGCCCAGTTTTGCGAATCGGTTCTCGCTTATATCGATGTCCTCGGACAGTACGAGGTTGGGGGAGATCCCAGAGAGAAAGTGGGCGCATAGTCGACACGACAATCCAGTCGGTGGCTTAGACGAGTATAATACCCCGGTCATGTATCCAGTGCGACCGTACCAGCCGCAGGTCAAGGAGAGGAGATTCTTGGGGCTGTTCAGGCGAGGGCCGGCCTCGAGCGAGTATTGAAGGAAGAGAGAACGTGGAAGATCCTATGGAGCAGCTTTCACACCAGAGCTGAGCTTACTCTGCATCATCGGTGTTGGTGACCGATCAGACCTGTGGCATATCGCCGACGAGGAGGGACATGGAAGAGACTGTCTGGACACCTCGGTTCCAAATGGATCTGGCTTCTGAAGACGAGCTGACAAGGCACCGCACGTGATTTAAGGTCTCTCCCCCTTCGTTTTCTCACGTCTTTGGGACGGGTACAATTCGTTTGTTGTCTCCCATCTCGTGTACTCGATACTGGGATGCATGAGCTTATTACCGAGGATGCAATCAAGCAGTCGTACCGCATCGGAGGCTCAGGCAAAGGGTGTATATAAATGACAGTGTTGCAAGCGTAATCAAAGCAGTCAGTACCAAGTATACAAAAATAAACAACTTAATCAATTTGTAGGCCCTCGAGGCTCGCCTGGTCCCCTGGTCCCCGGATCCCCGGATCCCAAACGTCGTTGCTGGTAGACTAGGTAGGGAGGAGCTCGAGCTTCCAGGGCTACCCCTTCCCCACAAATCAAGGTGCTGTGGAAATTTCAAGTGGGGAAAGAACACCTCGCGAGCTTCCAAGCTTCCCTCCCAAGGCGCACACCACACACCAAACTGCCCCTCCATTCCGCCAACGACGTCGCGTGCCGCACACCGTACAACACCGCACACACGCACGTCCGAAGCTTGGGAGAGGCTCGACATCTTCATTTTTAGCCATTGGATACTGTGACACCGCATTCCTAGGCCATGCGCACGATATAGGCTACTTCCTGGTCATCGACTTCACACCGTCACTACTGCCTGCCCACCTCCTTCCACCATGGCCGCCTCGTTGACCTCTCTGCTCGCGCGCGCCAGCATAGACGACCACTCCGAGGCCCTCTCGATCGCCGACGCCGCCCTTGCATCGTCCAAATCCGACCTGACTGCGCAGCACACCAAGGTCGTCGCCCTGCTGCGGCTTGACCAGTACGACGATGCCCTCCGCGTCATCGCCGCCGCCGGGAGTGCCCTCGAGGACCGCTGCATTCTTGAGAAGACATATGCCCTGTACAAGACGGGTGCCCTAGACGACGCCGCTTCCTTGCTCGAGGGCCGCGATCTCTCCAACGCCGAGCGACCACTGAAGCACGTCGCTGCGCAGATCGCCTATAGAACCGAGCGATTCAGCCAGGCCGCCGAGCTATACTCGCTGCTGAAGGAGGACGAAAGCACCGCGTTACTCGGCGAGGATACAGACCTCGTCATCAACCAGCTGGCCACGCATGCGCAGCTTGAGTGGCAGGGCAGGGGCGACTTGGTGCCGGACAAGAGCAAGCAGCCCAAGAGGGAGGACATGGAGGCCTTCGAGACCGCGTACAATGCTGGGTGTGGCTGCGTCGCGAGGGGGGACTTGGCAAAGGCATCAATCCTGCTCAAGAGGGCTGCTGATCTCTGCGACGCAGCAGAGGACCTGAGCGAGGCGGACAAGAAGACTGAGCTGTTGCCCATTTTACTGCAGCAGGCTTATGTTTTTACGCTACTGGGCAAGACGGAAGAGGCGGCAGCTCTACAAAAGGAAACCGAGGGCTACGAGTAAGTCTTCGAGAAAGACCCACTCGCGAGCGCGTGCTGACCACCGTGGCAGAACCTCTGATCTGTCCATCAAAGCTGCAGCGGGCTGGAACTCGTTGATTGCGAAGTCCCTTACTAACCAGTACATGGTTCAGAGACTCTCTGAGCTGGTGCCTGAAGCAGAAGTCGGCAACGACAGACTCTTCAACCACCAAGCCGTGGGCGTAACGCGCAACCAGCACGCAAATGCATTGCAGTGTTACAAGCAGAAAGAGGTCAAGGACAAGACCGCCGGGCTCCTTAAAGAGGACCCTGTACCTTCGATAGATCTGAATCGGGTATACGCTGGATACTTCAACGCAGCAGCGGAGGCCAAGTGTCAAACAGATAAAGCTGCGTTGAAGAAAATCCTCGCAGTTCTCGAGAAGAGACCCTACGACGTCGGCCTTCTGCTCACAGTCATACATCTCTATATTCAAGCCAAGAACTACGACAGCGCAATCGATGTTCTCCAGAAATTCTTCAAGTACGTCGAATCGGCAGGCACTGCCGACCACGAGGATGTGAGGTACGCACCGGGGCTTGTTGCTCTAGCTGTAGCTCTCTACCGCACGCAGAATCGCCGGAAAGACATTCGAAATGAGTTGGGCTCGGCGGCAGCATATTGGCAGAAGATACCCAAGAACTCCTCCACGACTCTGCTCCGCGAGGCAGGAATAGAGCTCCTCCACTCGTCCAAACCGTCCGACCTTGCAACTGCCGGTGCCGCTTTTGAGCGCATGGTCGATCAGGATGCAGAGGATAGGATTGCGCAGGCAGGGCTCGTCGCGTCGTTCGCGACAACCGACTACTCCAAGGTTGAACCTCACCTCTCATCGCTGAGCTCTGTTGAGGAACTTACCACCGGAATCGACGTTTCCGCCCTTCTTGATGCTGGAGTGCCCACCTTTGCTGCCCCCCAACAGCCATCCAACAAGCGAAAAGCCAACGAAGTCGATGCTGGGACCGGAGCGCAACCGTCATCTGAAAAACCGAAGAAAAAGCCCCGTCTGGGCAAGAATCACGATCCCAACGTCAAGCCTGATCCTGAGCGGTGGCTGCCCATGCGTGACCGGTCATACTACAAGCCCAAGGGCCGGAAGGGCAAGAAGCGGGCCGCTGAGTCGACGCAGGGCGGCGCGGTCGCCAACGAGGCCGAGACGCTGAACCTTGCCGGTGGCGCTGGACAGATTAAGGTCGAAAAGGCGCCTCAGGGCGGCGGTGGTGGCGGGAAGAAGGGCAAGAAGGGAAGGAAGGGCTAGAAGTCTGGTACTCGATTTTGAGCCTCTTCGTTGACCAGAAGACGAATGCATTTGCAAAATCTGCCAGATCTAGCACATATAGACAGCTGTGTCTCGAGGCCCCCCCTCACCCAAACAGCGCATATCATGTGTTCAAAGTCGCAGACCAGCCTTGCAAGTAATCGTGACAGCGTCCCTTTTCGACAGGGGGCGTGGAATCAGCGCAACTATATGCATAGAAATGCCTGAGTAGTATTTGGGCAGGGCGGACGAGATAATAGGAAGACTACGGGTCGCCCGACATTGCTCTTGAATAATTTGGACTTAGCACTCAGGAGTAGTCCCGACCAGACCTTCCCAAGGTCTTATCCATGTGAAGAGAAGTCGCTCTTGACTGCACAAGCGTCTGAGAATGGCAATGTTGTTCTGTACCAGTCTCTGACAAAAGGGGATTCCCCGCCCCCCCCTAGACCGATCTATACACCATATAGCAGTGGAATACAGTCCCGAGGCGGGGAGTTCGGCAAGGATCTCCATCACCACAGTCAGAGAACGTGTGACCCAGACACATAGCATGGGGTAGATCACTCAATTCACGATGGTTACCGGGCGGTCACCTATGGGACGGGATGAGCGGTTTCGTTCTATCCAAGGCTCTGAGCACAACTGCTGCCTGGCCTGAGATTAGAAAGGACTCTCGCGTTTAGTCTGAGAAGAGAAGAAGAAACCCAACCACGGCATTTCTGGTGCTGAAGCCATGAGTCCTCACATCGAAACAGCTTACACACTCTGTGACGTTGAGCAATGGCCTGCGCGAAGGAATCCGACGTCGGGAGAAAAGAAATGATTATTCCAAAGCTGACGGATGTGGTTTGGAGGTGGGAAGAAGCAGGATATACACAGCTAATAGTACGAGGCAGTGGTTCAGAAGGGCGTGTGAAGACAACACATCACGGCCCGACACCTCAGTCTGGATGACGCGGTACGAAGCCTGGACAAAGTGCGTAAGAGTTTGATTCAAGACGGGCATCCTGGCCCAAGTGTATGTGACCTTCCCCGGCCGCAGAGATCCCCGGAGAGCCGGCGAGTGAGCAAATGCTTGATATCGAAATACCCCATTCAATTTTTTCCCCTTCCCTTCACAAGTGTATTTTGTCTGGGGTATGGCTGGAGGAGGAGCAGCCCACCCATCAACTGCTAAAGGTAGCCAGCCTGCAACCCAGGCCTGGTCCAACAGACGCCCGCCCGGATAGATGAGGGCGAGATCATATAGAGGAAGAGAGAAGGAGAATATAAAATAAAGTAAACATGCCCAGTTTGGTGCTTTCCCTGCCGTCCGATGCCTCCTTCCCCCCTTTCCAACCCACTTTTGCGGACAAGTCCTTTTTTGAATGAAGTCAAAAACAGCGATGAGACACATGTGTGGGTGGATGTAGGATCAATGCTCTGTGTCTCTTTCTCTCTCTGGGCCCCTCAAGTCAGTGTGCAATTCAGTTGCCCAGCCTGATCCGTAAAGCCAACTGCGTCCACACACAGTGCAAAGGTCTTGTTGAAGATGTGGTGGTTGTGATGATGATGGTGGTGGTATCAAGTCTCGCCCTTTATTCCGTTCCCTCGTTCCCTTTGTCTATGTACATAAATACAGATGATGTCTGTCATCAGAGAAAACAAAAGACTGAAGGATCCGGGCCACGTCTGCGGTCACCCCAGTCTTTCGGCGTTGAAGTTGATTATTAAGTAGTATCGTAGACAGAATGAAATCGTATCGTCATGACCTCTCACCTATCCTGCGACCGATTTGCCATCGCTGTAATAGGTGGGATACGACTCGCTAGCAAGTCGCCATGGTCAAACAAGCACGGAAACAGCCGGGTTTACTTCCCCTTGGCTGCTCTCCTTGGCTTCGTTTTGCTCCTCGCCCGAGCCCTCATTCACACTGCCGGCGGATGGGGATGCTGGCGGCTCTGGGGTGAAGAATAAGGTCTCCCTCGTCTTGTTCATCGTTGCGCTCTTGAACTCCGAATCCTCACCGTCGGCATTGTCTCCCGGGCCACTATGCTCTTCCTCTTCCTTCAATGCTTCGACATGCTCCGGCAGCAAAGGGCTGCGCCTGCCATCGGAGAAGCTAAGAGCCGGGTCACTTTCGCAGTCCGAAGGGACGGTGAGGTTGCCGCCCGATGAGGACGCCTTGGCTGCCTGTGCCGAGCTATACTTCCTGTGCAGATCTCTGAAGCTCCTGGCCGTTGCCGTGCTGGCGCTGGCTGCCGATGATCGCCGCTTCGTGGCACTCTTTGGGCCTGAGAGCAGGAAAACCCGAAAATCACCATCGCCGCTTCCGCTGCCGCTTCCGCTACCGCTTCCGCTACCGCTACAAGCGGCCACATTCATTGCCTCGGCGCTGTCGCTGTGGGCGACGCTGCCTTCCACATGCGACGCCTTACGCGCGCGAAGATGCTCGTCGGGCGACAGACTGCTCTGGAGCTCAGATCCGAAGGTGATGACCGAGGCTTTCTTGCCATGCACCACAAAAGAGCCGGACCCACGAGTGAGCATCTCGGACTCGTTATCGTCCATCGAGCCACTCGTGGCAGGCTCTTTGCCCTTGCGGCTCCGGGCATGAGACAAATGGCCTGCACCCTCCCTCAGGGTGCGTTGCAGACTCCGGCGGATCTTGTTCTTATCAGCTTTGTCCATGGAACCGCTGTGAGGCGTATGCTCGTGCCGCTCAGGCGTGGCATCGGGATCGATGGTTCTCGTCTGTTCGATTGGCTCGGGGCTTCGCGTGACCTCCGCACCGAGCAGACCTGCCTGTTCCAGGAGTTCACGTTCGCGTGCGTCTGGTTCATGATGATCCCCGCCATCATCAGGGACAGCGGCCTCCTCATCAACCGTGGAGCTCGTGTTGATGGCCGTCCGAGGCGGAGTGGAAGGGACAGATACGTGGGATGAGACAACGCTTGACACAGAGGCCTTCCTCATGCTGGTTCGATCAAAGTTCAGGGCGGGCAGTTCCCAAGAGTTTTGGTGCTTGTGAAACGAAGACGCGGCCGCGCTCGTTGGCGGCGTCTGGAAAGCCTCGCCCTGGCCCGATTCAGCGTCGGACCCTGCGCCTTCTGCTTGGCTGCGCTGAGAATTGGTCGGTATGGCAGTGAGGGGGCTCGGCATCATCGTGCCGCTGCTGGTCTTCGAGATCTCCCGGCCTAGGGCGGGCTTCTCGGGACTGCTGATGGCTTCTGACATTGGGCCCGGAGGGAGCCCTAGCATCTGCCGCTCTTCTTCGAGATCCATGAGGAGGATATCACGATGACACTTGATTTTGCAGATCTCTACCCTTGTCCATTTGAGCTGTGCTGCCATGCGCCCGGCTGCCATAAGCATCTGGTCTCGTGTCTTCGGCTGGACAGGGGCCAATAATTGAAGGTGGCGGGCATTCCTCAGCGCCTGCTCAAGTTTCTTCTCCTCGTGTTGAAGTTTCTCATTGGCTTCAGCGACCTTGTGAAAGATGATTTCGCGGCGTGCAAACAGAATGTCGTGAGCCATCTGTTGGTCAACCTTCGAGCGCGCAATTGTCACTTCTCCACTGGGCGTTTGAACCGCATCCGTATCCAGCCTCCTGAATGCTCTTCGACCTTGGCCATCGTAGTTGCTGCCCAGAACGCCTCTCATACGCACCCCATTTGTCTTGAATGCAGCCGCATAATTCAATTTCGCCAACCAGTCGTTCATCTCATCTTCGTTGTCGGCAAGCAAGACCTCTTCGAGTCCTCCTTGTCTCACATACACGAATGCATGCTTATGCTTCTTGTATGTTGCATCCAACAACGAGACGGCGCCGTCGGTGGACATCAAGGCGTCCGGCTTGAAAGTCTCCAGTGGCGGTTTGAATATGATCGGCATGGCATCGTGGCCCTGCTTGACGTGCGCCTCATATTGGTGCATGAGGTTTTTCACCCAGGCTGTGTTGCGAAAGAAGTATAGCTGCGCCCCAGTGAGAATAGCACCCCATTCTTGCCACGGTGATCTCGTCTTTTTCTTCTTCACGTCCTTGCGCCACAGGAGACCCACTTTCGTGACCTTTATGTCAACGACGCCGGGCTGGGCCTCCTGGGGGTTCGTAGCGGTCTTCTCAGTCATGAAGGCATCAGGACGGGACCTTGCTGACACGATCTGCAGAATCCCAGTCCTGAAGAAGGTCCTCTGTAGTTCCTTCAGGTTTAAGCTCTGAGCCGTCCCAAGGTAACTGAAGTGGTCATCCAGATGCATCACGTCCTTCAGATTTGGCCGCAGAATGTCAAGCCTGTTGTCCAGAATGATGGTATAGGGATCAATGGGTTCCTTGGCGGCTCGTTTGCTTGCGGCATCTGGCGCGTTAGCATTGGGCAATATGGACTTCTTTTTGGAGACCTTGTGGACAGTCATTCGGTCTCCGTTCATGTCCAAATCGTCCTCGACGTGGATGAAAGGCGTGTAGGTGATGTTGTCGTAGAAGACCTCGAGGATTTCGTCGAAGATCCCTTCCCCCTTGGTGTTCTTGATATAGTCGGGTTTCTGCATTTTGTGTTTGTTGTTCTTGTTGAAAACGTCGGTATGCAGTATCAAAATCGAAAAGGCTATGAAATACGCCTGGTCCGGGTTTGCGTAAATCCCGGGGTTGCATTCATGGTAGCGGTTTGCGAAAGCTTGCAGGAAACGATCAATGTGCTGCGTCTCCTTAGGTAGCTCCGCGGACATCAACAGCTTCCTTATAGCCATATCCATGGGGTCACCGAAGAAGCCAAACCTTCGCATGTAGCTCCGAAGAACAGCGAGGGAGAAGGCGTCCGAGCTTTTTGAAATCGCAGCAGCTATGACGCTACGACTTGCGACCTCCTCGAGGCGCTCGAGATATCTCCCTGGATTCTCGTCCTCCCGGCGTTCTGGCAAGACGACTGATTCTCTCTGTATATTGAGCGAGTTATCCTTGGAAGTGTTGGACCCCGGGGTGGCTGGTGTGCCAGTTCCTTGACGCAGAGACTCTGGGTTGTTCCGTAACCGACTGATTCCTAGGAGGTCACCGAAGCTTTTGCGACCAGTGGAAGTGGATGCTCGTGGGAATGACGGTGCCAGACGCTCGTCCACGGACTCCCGTCCCAATGAACTCATTGTCGATGACCTCCCTCGCAAGTTGACATGTGATCTTGTTGGCGAAGAAGCACCACTGTTCGTAGATTTTGGCCGGAAAAGAGCTGTCGCGGGTGAAGCATGCGACTTCTGAAACAAAGCCCTCGCAGGCGACGGTCCTGGAGGTGTGGTGACACCGTTCCCACCGTTCGCGCCTCGGGCGACTGGAGTCTGCTGAGCCCCATTTCCAGAAGCGGCAGACGAAGTACTCGCGCGCACAGGGGTCGAAGGTACCAGCGATGGGTTTGAGTTGGCATTGTGTTCATGGCTGCGATTTTTCTGGAGATGCGCTATGGGAAACATGGGCTCAGGCTGTTTTGGTTTTCGCCGTGGAAGCCGAAAGAAATTGGTCGTGCTCGAGCCGGTAGACGCATTGGGGGCGGTGTTCCCGCGCATACGGTCTGAGCTGTCTTCGGACCTTGAGGACTCAGACAACCTTGTCCCGGGGAGTGGAAGCGGAGGGTGCTGAACGGCGCCATTGGTTGAGGGTGCGTTTGACGATTTAGGTCGCCTTGGTTCCTCTATACTTATAGACATTTTGCCGTTGGAAGACACGCCTGGTAGGAAGGATTTTCGCCTGTCTTTCTTGCTAAGTCCCTGAGTCGAGGGCCGCTGTTGTGGTGGTGGTTGGTGTTGCTGCTGCTGCTGCTGCTGCTGCTGCTGCTGCTGATCGACCCGCATCTCCTCTCCAGAACGCCTGAGACGACCAAACATGCGAGATGGCTTCCTGGGGACAGCACCGAACTCGACCGTTGGGGCGGTGGTTATGATCTCCGGGGGTGCTGTGACGTTTCTGTTAGCCAAAGTCTGTGGGCTCCACCGGTGAGGGCGTTGAGGGATGAGGTGCAGCGTACGCCGTGGCACAGGAGGCGCGGACTCGTCAATATGGGCCTGCTTCTTGGCCCTGGCCGACAGCTGCGAGTCGGAGGCATTGCGAAACCTCAACATGGAGAAGCGGCGGTGTTTTGGTGTCTCGTCTTGTATCGGCGGCGAGTCGGGGCGGTCTATGGGGTCTCGAACAGGGACAGAGAGGGCGTTTTCGGCGGCGGCGGAAGACGAGGGACTGTCGTGCGGAGGGGTGACAGGAGGAGCTGGTATGGCAGGAGTCGAGCCATTCGCAGGAGCGGCGTCAGCGTCAGCTGAGGTGTGGGAGTCGAAGCGCAACAACTGCAGTTGAGGCAGTTCGACATTTGAGGTGGTTGACCTCAAGGGCGGTTCTTTGGGGTCCTGGGCCTGGTCGGGGTCCAGGGCTGAGCGGCGCAACTCAGACTCGCTGGCCGGAGTTCCACGCTTGGTGCGAAGAAAGGGCATAGTGTGAGTTGGCGAGGATCACCATAGCTTCAATTTGGAGAAGGAGTGGACGGCAAGGACACTATGCGGTTCTGTCAGCCATAACCGTTGGGCAATGGTAGTTGGATCGAAGACTGCGGCGGCAGAGGGTCGAGTTGGAGGGATGTTGGTGGTGGCCGGCTCAGAGAGGCAGTGCAGTGCAGGAATGCCAGGGCAGTGGTTGCGGAGGGTTGAGCAGAGCTCGCAGGATTGAGATGGAGCGGCGCGGTGTCGTCGAGAAAAGTCGTGGGCTGCAGGGCGGGAGGACTGACGAGAGGATTACGCCAGAGCTGTCTCCTGTGGCTCCGTGGCTCCGCGGCTCCGTCGAGACAAAGTCAAGCAGGCTGGCGGGCAGGAAGGCTGGTAGGTCAGGGCCAGGTTTAGGTCCACGTCCAGGTCTCGGTCTACACAGGTCGGTCTCAAGCCAAGGCGGTCGTCCAGCTGGGAACGGGATGGGAGATGGAGGTTGGGAGATTGGGATGTCGGAGTTGGCTGGAGGCAGGAGGCTGGACGTTGGCAGCTGGAGGGGTTTGCCGTCGCTGCTGCGGTTAACTCGATGCGCCCGAAGATGCAATGCAGGTAGGTTGCAACCTGCGAGGCGAGTGCTTTGGGATCAATCAATGCTGAAATGCCCGGCGTGCCGTGACAGCCTTGCTCTCTCTGTCTCTCTGTCTCTCTCTCTCTCCCTGCAAGCGGGCGTAGGACAAGCCAGCCCTGGAAAAGCAGGGCAGGAGACAGGGAATAGGGGATGGTGCTGTTGACGGTGTACCGGGCTAGCACTGGGCCCCAAAGGTGCTAAGGCATGTGCCTGGGTGCCAAAGTACGGGAAGCGGGTCGGCTTGTGCCAATTCCCTTCTCTCCACTTTCGAGCCACTTCGAGATGACCGGCATGGCATTCAATCCCCACAGTCTTCTTTTCCTTCCTGTTCAGCTGCAGCCATTTTGAACCGCCCCAGCACCGACGTAACATTGGAAATTTCCCATTGCGGTCGAGCTTGCCCCAGCTGCCCTGCCCAGACGCATACGGATTCCACGCAACCACACACGCGCACCACGCACGGGGCACTGCATGCTCACATACGATGTCCCGCCCAGAGATCCCCCTCTCACCAGGCCGACAGAGCGTGAGCTCGACGCAGGATTGCACTGGTGCCAGGAGACGACAGGGACCGAGATGAGCCCTCGATGATCAAGCTGTCTGTCCCTCTGTCTGTCTGTCTGCCGCCACTCCGGTGTGAGATGCTGCTGGGATTTGGAATCCTGCCAGTCTTTTGCCCAAGGTGTTAGTCCGCCTCAGCCTCTTACACGACTTGGGACGAGTTTGATATCACAATTCGAATCCTACAGTAGGCGTGCATGTGCAGCACGACAAGCTCGGAGTCAAATTTCTCGAGCACATGTTGACGGAAGCTAATTGATTCATCTCACGCCTTATTGTTGCACCAGCACCACCCCAATGAGGCTGTCCATATTGATTATCCACGGCACCAACGGGCGTCCCAAGGTTTGTGCTAGAAGTGTGTCAACCATGTAAATCCCATTCTGCACCCTGGCCGTCTTGTGCTGCTGCTGCTGCTGCTGCTATGTAAAGCTGGACAAGCCCACACAATTGGCAAGGGCGGGGTTCCCTTTTGAACTCGCCCGTACCTGCCATTGGTCGAGCCCACGAGCACCGTACCTGAGTAGAGCTTTCTAGTTGGCTGTGGCTATGCTTCCAAGTCCGAGCTTCCATTGAAGGAGGAGCCGGGTTGAGGTGACGGACACGGGAGAGGCTGCCTCTCCCGTGGGCCGACTGATGCCAAGCGCCCAAAGCAGGTGCCTAGGCACGTAGTCTAGTCCAATGCCATCAGGGTGGTGGGTGGGACAATGCCGTCCTACGAATGTCTTTCTACTCTATCTGTACAAGGCAACAACATCGTGACTGCCACTATAACGACCTCAGTATTGTGCAAAAGCAGACTCGACTCGCGCCAGCTGCATCAGCTGTTGTCTTCGGATGCTGGGCCGTCCTGCACGGTGGTAGCCGCGACGAGCCGCGACGCAATCGATTGGCACTCTCGACGCCTGCTTTTGGAGACCGAGGACCCGCGCCTAACTTATCGTGCTGCCGTATCGTCAATCCCAACGTGCATCGCAGGATAGCCGCTCCCTGAGCGCTGCATCACCACCTCGTCTGGCGCATGTCTCACACGACCTTGCGACGATAAGATGCAACTCCCGTCCGCCTTCCTCTTTCCCCTCCTCCTCGCCTCTTCCACTCCCGCCATCGCCGCCGCCGCCGCCGCCGCAGCAGCAGCACACGGCCACCACAACCACAACCACCCAGACCGATCCGTCTTCCCATGGTGGACATGGCTTCGGGATAGCGCCGTCCAGATGATCTTCGGCCGGCCCGCCTCAAGAGACTTCGAGCAACGCATACCGAAGCTGGGCCGGAAATATCAGGATGAGGTCATCCTACGCTTCAACATCACCACTGCCGAGGAGGAGGCCGCGTTGGCCAAGGCGACCGAGCGCCTGTTCCTGGACATATGGTCGTGGGACGGCACGGTCGACTTAAGGGTGCAAAAGAACTACGTCAAATCGCTGCTCGGCCTGCTGCCGCCGTCAATGGGCAGCTTGTACTGGGTCATGGTCGACGATCTGCCATCCGCCGTGTACGCCTCCTACCCTTCGCCCTCAACGCCAAAGGAGCAGTCCCAGTTCGAGCGCAAGTTCAGCGTGGACCTGATGAGCCCTCGGCCGCCCAACAATGGCGACGAGGGCCTGTATTTCTTCCGCAACTACCAGCCCCACAAGGTCGTCATACGGTGGATGCGGCTGATCGAGGCCATGTTCCCTTCCTTTGTGCGCTACACCACCATAGGGCAGACCTACGAGGGTCGCGACATCCCCGCGCTGGTGGTTGGCCCCGGCTTCAGCAACCAAGGGCAGCCTCGCAGGACACTGGTCATAATGGGCGGCTCTCACGCCCGGGAATGGATCTCCACGACGACGGTCAACTATCTCGCCTGGGCGCTTATCACTAGCTATGGCAAGGACCCGCTGATCACCAAATTTCTCAACAAATTCGACGTCGTATTCATCCCTGAGCTGAACCCGGACGGCATCGAGTACACGTGGAGCGCCGACCGGCTGTGGAGGAAGTCTCGCCAGCACACGAGCCTGCAGTTCTGCCGCGGGTTGGACCTCGACCACGCATTTGGCTACCAGTGGGACGGGTCTGGGATGCACCAGAACGACCCCTGTTCAGAAAGCGTATGTCTTCTTCACATTAAATACCCGAGCCCTCCGTTGCTTGTTAGATTCGATCTGCGGGGCGAGACAAATCTTTCAAGACGCCTCTATGATAGCTTGTGGCGGGTTCGCTGACAATTGATTCAATAGTATGGCGGCGATGAACCCTGGGAGTCGGTCGAAGTCTCGGCGCTTCGCGACTGGGCGAAGGTCCAAGTCGAAGAAAACAATGTCGACTTTGTTGGCCTGGTGGATCTGCATTCTTATTCCCAGCAGATCCTTTTCCCTTATGCTTATACCTGCGGCGTCGAGCCGCCGAACATTGAGAAGATGGAAGAGCTCGCCCTTGGGCTGGCCAAGTCCATCAGGCTGTTCTCTGGCGAGAGCTATTCCGTCAAGGCCGCGTGCAGGGGCGCCGTGACGGATTCGAACACGGAGAAGGCCCTCAGGATAGAGCCTACCGGAGGCTCCGCCATCGACTGGTTCTACCACGAGCTGGGTGCTCATTATAGTTACCAGATCAAGCTGCGGGATACGGGCAGCTATGGCTTCCTGCTGCCTAGTGATCAGATTATTCCAACTGGGGTATGTACCTCTCCCAACTTCAAAGATAACATTCTCTCCACATTCTTTCCCATCGCCACCAGTACCGTGTCCTGGTCCCGGCTCGGGCCCCCCGACTTTTACTGTTTCAGGAATGATGTCGCAATATTTGCGAAATTATTTCTTTATACTACTCTTGACTCGCACAAACGTTACTGACTTTGTTGCAACAGGAGGAGATTCTGCAATCGGTCAAGTACCTTGGAGACTTCCTGCTCGGTAACGATGGTATCGAGAATCTGCAGGCCCACCCTGAAGTAGCGGCCGAGTCCGACGATGAACCTCTCGCCGGCTCGGAAGTTTACGATGACATTATGGAGCTGAAGAAGCGGCGCCGCAGGAGATAGGAGGCTAAGCGCCGATTCGCGCAGATAATTCCTCGCCCGATCTTATCCTCGTATCTGTTAATGGCGTTTTGTTGGTGTTGATGGGACGGCGGGAACGGCTCCAGGGGCATTTGTTCAGTATCGCACGCGTGTTATGAGTGAATGTGAAAAGCATGATATTTTGGGTAGGCCTAGCGAAATAGCAATGTCCACTGCTTTAAGAAAGTTATAGTAGTCAATCGCGCCTGATTGTCGACTATGAAGGTGCCTGTCCAGGGTTTAACTTGACCTCAACTCGATCAGCATCTAACACAAGACAAATAGCAGTCCTTCAATATGGCCGCCTCGTATGACATTCTTGTATCTGACTTATTTTGGTGAGGTCCTTCACGCGTTGTCCACCCAAGTCTGTCTTACCTGACATTTCCTCAATCTTCACATCTTTTCGCATCGCACCCAATTACAACAGGCATAGACATGCACAGACCCAGATGAGACGGCGATTCGGTTACTGATATCGCAGGGGTACGGTTTGTCTACTAGAGTACAGTAAAGGCATAATAATCCTCCCGCATGGTCCTCACAATCCACAATGTCGAGGGCTTGAAGCTTCTCCATTAGGCTCCCCGTACCATTTGCACGCTCGTGTAGCACGCGGTAAGCGCCAGGCTCAGGCCAAACAAGTAGTGGCCGGCGGAGCCCCTAGGAACATTGGGTCAGCCTCAGGTTTCAAGCACAGTATCGCGGGTGTGAAATAGAGACAAAGCAGGAAAAAAGCGGAAGGTCTCTGGGATTTGCAACTTACGCCATCCGCCCCTTGGGTCCGTTAGACGTGTCTGGTAGACAGTCAGAGTCAGTAAGTTTGCCGATCAAGGGAACACACGAGCAGCCGTCCTCGTGTAGAAGAGGCGTCTTCTGTAGACGACCAACACCGTCACTTACAGCCGGCAGTGTACACAATGCGGGAGACCAGCCAGCCCGCCCCCATCACGGCGGCCTGCACAGGGTACCTCGTACCCGCGATCAGCAGCGTGGCCATGAAGGGGGTCAGGTTCTCGGTGAAGTTGGCATGAGCGCGCTGGGCTAGCATGCGAGCAATTTCTGTCAGTCTTCACATCCTCCAGGTATGGTGAGTACACAGAAGAGGGGCACGACTTGCCGCAGTTCAGCTGGAACGCAGCGGGGCTCGCCTTCGCCTGCTCATCCGTGGCGTATGTGTTAGGGTAGCCGATGCCCTGTATCACACGCAAAGAGGAGGTGTCAGCGAACGTTGCGCCCGGCTGGTTTAGTGCTCCCTGTGGCACAAGGGACGGCCCGCTGGCGGTGGAGCGCTTAAAGATCTGAGTTGAGGCTACATACACTAGCCTTCCTGGCCTTTACGGTCTGGGTGCCGTGCCATATGTTGACAAACACGGTCGACGCCGCGGCGAGGAGGACGTATCTTTGGGCGCAGGGTCAGTCAGTGTTCACGAACTCGTCTCCGGATCCGTCTCGGCTCACCCGTAGTCGTTGGAGATATCGAGCAAAACCATTCTGGCGGGCGTTCACTTTGATCAACTTGGGAGAATTTTGAGATGAAAATTTACAGTTTATGCTTGAACAGTCGCCGACTTTTATTCTGATTATTCTTCTTCGCTGGGAAAAGTAGAATCCGCCCTAAGGGAATGGTTTCCCGCCAGTGGGCGGAACCCAGGGAGGATGGATGACATAACCGCTTTGAACTCGTTCCCACGGACCATTAGAACCCTGACGTTAGAGCCGTCTCGGCCAGGTGTTTCGTCCGGTTGCGACTCTGAGGAAGAAGTCAGGTTGCCCTCACCATGCCTGCTGGGGCCCAGTAGCAAATCCTCAACCCAGCAAAGTCCCCGACGGACGACGCTCGACCAATCAATCTGTCCGAATTTGTGGTACCTGGCACACTGGCACGCTGGCTGATGTGATCAGGCAGCGCAAATGGCACCGAGTGCCGACGGGGTTGAGCCGAGGTGCGGGAACGGAGTTCAACGTCTAGTCGCCTGCCTTTCCGTAACTTGGGCCATCATCTTGAAGGCTTGTCAAATGGCTGGCTGCTTTGGTCACGATGGTTGCATCGTCAAAGGTGGGTGTTCAGGGGAAAGAAAAGCAAAAGCGACAGCGGCGGGTATTTAATGTTCTTCAGCTCTAGGGTGCCGGGGTCTCCGGATCACCAACAGTTTAGCTTGAAGGCACGTCAAATCCGCCAGAAAAGGCGTAACTTCATACAATGTGATTTCATTGGTGAAGTCAAGACACAGCATCAGTCTGGTACCTTCTCCCCACGAGAAACTGCTTAATGTACTTCTTCGCATGCACGAGGATGCCCATTCTTAAAGCTGGAGTGGACCATCTTGCACAGTATTGAATTGTGCAGGGTTTCTTCACCAGGCATTCTTCACACTCGTTTTCATTTGCTCTTTGGCAATTATTTTAGCCGGAGAGCTGATATTAGTGAATGCGAAGAGTGTCTGATGAAGACACCCTTTATATTTCTCGATTCGTTATAAGGACAGGTCATGGACACCAAGGCCTACTCAGATGCCCTCTCATCCGGTGCACCTCTCTGCTGGAGCTCTGAAGACCAGTCCTAGGCCCTCAAATACCCTCTTCTCCGCCTCCTCCATGGTTGCTGGCGGCCCATTGCCTCCATCTTCTAGGTCTACCCAGTCGTATGGGTGCTTGCGGGATCTGATGCCGCTGCTGTCGAATTTGAGGTTCCTCTCATACTTGCAATACCTTCGAAGGTCGCGCTGAAAGGTTGTTTCCGAAGTCCAGCCCAAGACCGCACAGCCGACGGTCTTCCATGGACTGATGAGAATGTCTACTCTGCGATGAGGATTTGGATTTGTGGACCCGGCCGCAGTATGTTCGAATCGGGGATCCTGCCAGACCACAAGAGCCTTGTCCAGCGTGTCGAACCCTGCGCCACCGGATGGTGATGGTTTGAAACTTGTGGGCCTCTGGCCTCGCTGACTGTTGTGGGTACTCAAAGTGAGTGTGTGGGCTAAGAGTCCATGAGTTTTAAGATTCTCGAGCAAATGGTTGGAAGACGGACTGGCTACTCACTGATGAACTTGTCATTTTCCAGGCTGACGACCAACTTGTCGATGAAGCTATGCGTGACTTCCTCATCCCGGTGACTCAACATGATGTCCACGTCACCGCCCATTAATTTCCCTCTGCGGTATCCTCCGACTATGGTCATTTGGAAGCCTTCGTGGATTCTGTTCGCATGCTGGAGAACTGTTTTCGCAATGGATTCCGTTTCTTCCCGCGGTATTTTCGTCAGAAATTCCTCGTAGTATTTGACACCGATTTGCTGTGACCGGGTGATTGTGTTCCAACCATACTCGACAATGTCATCGAGATCCCGCCAGCCTCTCCGATAGAAGCTTTCGGCCGTCACGGCGGAGACCCCGAAGATATTGGTAAACGTCTTGATAGCCGTCATCTTCTGATCCGAGGCTGTTCTCTGAATCTCAGACAGCTCGCCGGAGTCTTTGAATTCCGAGAACAAGAAAGCGATCTTTCCATCACAGCCCGGCAGTCTGCGCACTTCTAGAACGAGGTCAGCGATTTTCCATATTAATGACAGCCGCATCCAGGAGGCCTACCAACGGGGCTCTGCAACCGATAGGGGTACGCTGACAAAGAGGCTATCGCAGTAGAATATGCTCTTATGCCAACCTGGTCACCATTTGTGGACCTGAGCTCTCTGACCTCCTTCAGCTTCTCGATGAATGCTTCATTTGGTGGATGGACAACGGTTGATCGTTGGCACGCGTAGCTAGTGTGCAAGTACTCGGGGACGGGGGGCAAGTTAGCAAGGGCCTTTTCCTCTGATGTAGACTGAGGCAGCAGAGGCGGGACCTTGTGGTGGTGCTTTTGTCCATCCCTTCGCCGTCGAGATGGCGAGTATGACGGGGCCGAGGATGGGGCTCGCTGGTCTCGATGCGGTAGACTGTGTGGCGTAGATGACTCGACTGTCTTGTATAGCCTTGGCGCTGGTGCTGCTGCTTCTCTGAGAGCCGTGTATACCAGATAGTCTCTGTGGTCTAACAAGCTGCCTTTCGACAACGAGTCTTGCAGCCAGGCAAGTCGAATGACCTTCCTCGTAGGCGTGGTAAATGTCTTCTGGTCTTGGGTGAGCTCATTATCGGAGTCTTCAAATGAGCTGCTGCGCAAAGCATAATCCTCGGTACTGGAGATCTTTCGCCTCTTTGCCCTTGGAGTTGAGTCTGGCTCGCCCACCGAAGGTGATGCCTCCTCTGCGGACAGTTTCAATTTCCGCAGCTCAAACTGGGCCCGCAGCCTTTGGGTGACTACCAAATTCAATGTCAACCAGTTATTTCAAGCGCAAGGCTAGGCTCTGCGCCTTGTACTGGAGCGTGAAGTCGCCGAGTGGCTTGTGTGGCACATGATCGATCTCACCCTTTGGGAATTGGGAAGGGCGCGATTTGAACAAACGGGAAGGACGTACTCTTTCCAACGATGAAATCCGCTTCGCTAGCGACCTGAGTGACGCGAGCGATACTCGCTACCCTGTCTTCCCACTGGCGCAGCTCATCAGAAGTCAAGTGAGTTGGTAAGAGATAGATCACTGATGTTGGGAGATCCATCGCATGCGGTGCAAACGGAACTCTTGAGCTGTGGTTGAGATGTGGAGGGGTCAAGGGTGTGTGGCATTCAAACAGTCGCGCCAAACCACCGCGCCTTCTCTCCCGGGAGTGACGACATCATTGCCACCAGCCTTTCATGGAACTTGTTTGTACTGCAGGCAATGACTTTGTATGAGATAGCTTCGTTTGATTTCACTTTTCAGGAGAGTATCCTGTGGGATCCTTGTGATAGCCTCCTGCAGCGGGAGGACCCTGCATAACCTCATCTATTGTAACCTCCTTGTGGAACCCAGGAAGTGATCTCCGGTGAATAACCTGCTCTAGAACGAGTTTCTAGGAGAATCTGCTTGGGAAAATCTCCTGTAATAAAGCCCGTTTGATACCGAGCACTATGAGGTCGAATATTGTGGAAAGATCTAACGGTGCAGGAAGAAATGTGCGATGGCTGTTGCGAACGGCAGTTCCGCAGCACTGGCAACACTTGAATAGGAGAGCAAGTTCCAGAAACTTCTTGTGGATCAGACAAATGCGCCGAGAACAATTAGATTCACTTCTGAGAATTATAACAAGAATAGAAAAGATTTAGATGCACTGCATTGCATCTACATCCATAAATCTCATGGTCAGTGTGAAATGTGTATTTTATTGTGAATATTTGTAGCGAACATCTCTTAGGAAGGTAGGTAAAACTTGTGTATTAGTGAGTTGCGAGTCGGGATTCCAGCTGCAGCCTTACTGCGCTAACAGGGGCTGATGCCTGATGCCGGCTTGTGGGTCAAGGCTTTCAATATTCCATTGTCAACCTTGCATTCTTGCAATGTCCATGCTCTCCTCCTTGGTCCTCACGCTACTTTCCTGTCCCATCACACACCTGGGGAGGCTCAACTTTCGGTCTTTGATGATTTAAGCCCCTCCTAACACGATTCCGACGCACCGGTCGAGTCGTAGATTCCACGCGCCACCACCCACCATCATCATCATGCAACCGTCCTGATCCAAGAGCCCGACGTAGTAGCATCTCGCTGCTACTTCAGCCCTCTCGAGGTCGTTCCACTCCTTGCGATCGCCTTTTGTCCACCCCTCAAAGAAAGAGGACGCCCGCCTCAGCCCTCGAGAAACCCGCTCGCCCAGCTACGCCTCAAGAAACATCCCTCTCTTCTTCAGTAGACCATTGTCCTACACAACGGGTCGCTTTGCGCAATGGATTTGGCAAAGCAGCTGGTGCGCTCCTGCGTGCGCGCATTCTACCAGCAGCCCACTTTCGACGTCCGCCACGTTCTCGTCATTGACGCCTTGGTAATCCACTCAGCGTAGGTTGCATGCGAGGTCGAGCAAACGCGCGACGTCTGACTTGCTAAATCACTGCTCCCAGTCTGCGCGACGACGACCTAGCGTACCTTCTTAGTATGACGGCGCTGAAAGATCTCCACAAGCTCTGCGCGAAACTCAGGGATGACCGCTTCTTGGCCATGTATGTTCGCCGTTGTACGGGGGCTCACCTCGTCCTTGGGCTTCCATGACTGACTTGGCATGTTCGTCCAGACACGTACGATCAGAGCTCAAGGAAGGATCCGTACGCCCCGTCAACCGAACCTACTACTATATCGACTACCGTCAAACGATCGACTTCATCAAGTGGAGGGTCTATAGGCTGGGTAAGGATATGCAGGTACCCACCGTTCCGGCGAATGAGCGCAAGGAATACGTCTGTCCCAGGTGCAAGGCAGACTACACCCAGCTGGAGGTTCTCGACAACGTGAGCACCCAGGGCTTCCTGTGCCAGAGATGCAATCACGTTCTCAATCACGAAGCGGAGAGAACCTCGGCCGGGCACGAGAAGGTGACCCGGCTCAACAACCAGCTGAAGTTCATTACCGACTTGTTGCTTCGCATCGACAGTGTCGTTGTTCCAGACAACAATTTCGAATTCGCAATACAGAGTGCCCTGCCAGTCGTCAGAGATGCCCAGCATCAGGTTGCAAAGAGCACCGTCGTTGAACAAGCCAGGCCTACGAGCGTGAAGGGTCTAGCTGACACGGGGCCCAAAAAGATCGATATCAACATCTCAAACTCAGAGGGGCCGACAGAGGAGGAGAAGGAGGCAGAGCGCTTGCGCAAGGAGAAGCTGGCTAAGCAGAACGAATTACCGGAATGGATGTCGAGCAGCACAGTTAATGGAGCCTCGTTCTCCACGACCGGAGCCGGAGGTGCTATAGTGTCGAACGCCGACACCGACAAGCAGACCCTGAAACGGCCGCAGGCGCTAGACGAGACGGAGGCCCAGAAGCTAAGCAGCTACATGGAGAACCTTAAGAGGGAGCAGGCGGCCCTTGCGGCGAAGCAGGACGAGTCATCTGACGATGAGGATGACGAGGGAGACTTTGAGGACGTGGTTGCGACGCCTCCACTGAACTCCTCTCTCATCGGTGGCACCGGAGTAAAACCCGCACCTTCGCCTCTTCGACAATCCAGTGTCCCAGTCAAGAACGAGCTGGGAGTGGCCATCAAGCGCGAGGCTGACACCAACGGATCGGGAATAAAACGTGAAAGCCCTGTTTCGGAGGACAGGCCCGCGAAGAAAGTCAAGGTCGAGGAGCCCGCGGAAGACGACGGCGATGACGATGAGGACGACATGGAATTTGAGGATGTATGAGTCCTGGAGTACCCCGTCGTTCATGAACATGTCCGGCCCGCAGACTTGAAGGCTATGGTGTCGTTGATGGACGGCTAGCACGAGCAAATCGCCCACGAAAGCGGAAATAACCCAGGGTTGCTTAATCGTTGGGGACAGGGTTTATCCCATGGCGGCTGAACAGAACGCCGTGGATTTAGAGTGTTAGTCTACCACACTTCAGCGTGGAAGGCCTGATGACCTATAGCTGGGGTCAATTATCCCCAATTGGGTATTCTGCACTGGTAGTCGATAGATCACAGGAGCACCTTAGGACACATCATAGTCCGCAGCCCAGGTTCGGCACGAGAATGACACTCCCATAAAGGCATGAGGATCTTGGTGAAAATGAAGTACCGGTGAAAAGCAGCACCGAGGGAAATATTCGAGATTAGACAGCTTGAAAGTGACGTAGGGAACTACTATAACCGAAAAAAAGTAGACGAGTGATCAAGCGGCTTGGGAGAGAAGGGACCCCTGCCAAGACCCCAGCTTGGTCCAAGCTTATTCATAAATCTGCGCGAAACCTTATCAGATGTCCCGAAATAAATTGACCAGAAACCGGACTCAAATTCTTTCACACCGAGAACAAGACCACGGAGAATGCTACTCAGACTCGGCGCGCGGCCTGTCCTACGAGGACTGCGCCAGAAGGGCCTGCGCCCTCTTGTGGCGCATCACCCCTACAGCAGCACCTCGGGCGCAATCACCACTGTTCCCTTGGTGTACGACCTGCACGAGCCAGCCAAGCCGGTCTCGGACAACCCGGACCGGACGTCGCCCATCCTGTTCCTGCATGGACTGTTTGGGTCCAAGAAAAACAACCGTAGCATAAGCAGGTGAGTAATGGTCCGTAGGAACAATGCAGGAGGCTGAAGCTAAGAACCGTGTGTCACTGTTGTAGAGCACTTGCTCGGGACCTCGGCCGCTCGATATATGCCCTTGTAAGTAGACCGACCAGCTTCTTTATGATACCCCAAAAGTATATGAGATGTTCTGGAGTCGTCCATATCCGTGACAAGACTGATGCGGTTGCAAAGGATCTCCGCAACCACGGCGACTCACCTCATGCCCAACGCCATGACTACACGGCCATGGCAGAGGACGTCGGGGCCTTCATAGAAGAGCACAAGATAATAGAGCCCACCATCATAGGTCACTCGATGTGAGTCCACTTCGACCGTAGCATTCACTGTGTGCGGCCTCTGACTGCCGCTGACTCCCACGACAGGGGCGCCAAGACGGCCATGACGCTGGCCCTGCGATCGCCGGCAATGGTCAAGGACGTTGTCTCGGTGGATAACGCGCCTATCGACGCCATCCTGTCTACTGACTTTGCGAAGTACGTCCGGGGCATGAAGAAGATCGAGGACGCGGGCGTGACCACGCAGAAGGCAGCTGATGCGATCATGGCGGAGTTTGAGGAGGTATGTTCATTCACCCCTCAGAGAGACAGAGTCAGAGAGAGATCGAGAGGGAGGGAGAGGCGGATTTAGCTGACATACGCATGATTCCCCTCCAAAAAGTCCCTGCCCATCCGCCAGTTCCTCCTCGGCAACCTATTCACCCCGGAGGGGCAAAGGACCAAGAAGTTCCGCGTCCCCCTCGACGTGCTCGGCAAGGCCCTGGCGAACATGGGCGACTTCCCCTACAAGGACCCGGGCAAGGCCAGGTTCGAGAAGCCGGCGCTGTTCGTCCGGGGCATTAAGAGCAAGTACGTGCCCGACGAGGTGCTGCCGGCCGTGGGCGAGTTCTTCCCGCGCTTCGAGGTCGTCGACGTCGAGGCAGGCCACTGGCTGATCTCGGAGAACCCGGAGGCGTTCAGGCAAGGTGGGTCTCCAAGCTCGTGAACGAACGGAAAGACTGAATCATACTAATTTGCTGGGCAGCTGTTGTGCAGTTCCTTGGTCCGAAGGAGTAGCATTTCCCCAGAATACATAGAGGTATATATCCCTAGAAGGTGTAAGGTAGCATAGAGACGGCCCTCGCGGGCCTGCTGCTTGTATGTGCATTGTTACTAGTACTCGGTCCGAAAATATAATGGAATTGCTACATCCTTAGGAGGTCCGAAATGAAGATGAAGCGCAGCAAAGTAAAGCAGCCGGCGGCGCCTCTCGGTATCCATCGCCCGTCTATTTACAACGCTTTACTATGCCATTCATGTGCTCAATGCCACGTAATTCCGTCTATCCGTCGTCCACTCATTAGGTGAGCTCACGCCACAGGAACAATCATACACCCGGTTTGACAATCTCAACCAACCCAGGGTTTGCCCCCCCCCCCCAACATCAGCAAGAACACGACGAGGCCGCCTCGTCCTCCCCTACGTTGACGGTCCCCTTACTCCCACCATCTGCGGCTCTCATCACGTCCGGATGGCTCACGACGGCATCGACAATCTCAACGAAGGGCTTCCTCACGTTCTCCCTCGTCTTGGCGCTGACCTCGCAGAAGTTTGCGCCGTGGGCGTCGGCGAGCGCCAGGCCCTCGGCGGCGGTCACGGCCCGGGTCTTGTCGACCTTGGCCCCGACCAGGTACAGCGCCACGCCGGGGACGGTGTTGACCTCGACCTCGTCGAACCACCGCTCCATCGAGGCGAACGACGTCCGGGACGAGGCGTCGTAGACGAGGATGACGCCGTGCGCCCCGCGGTAGTACGAGGTTGAGAGGGTGCGGAAGCGTTCCTGGCCAGCCTTTTCACGAAGGGTTGAGTGTTAGTTTTGTGCATCTCGCCCTGAGCAGGCCTTGTCTGGCTGTTGTCCATTCAGGAAGGTGTGTGGCCTAGTATGGCGCTGGAGAGCGGCACAGGCGGACTCACGGTATCAAAGAGTGTCAAGCGGTACGCCTTTCCCCTGACCGAGAGTTTCTTTATCTAAGAAGACAGTGCATGTCAGAATCTCTCATGTAAGAGCGAGTGTACCCTCCGTGAGGTGAGAAGTGGCATACTTTGAAATCTATCCCGATGGTTGCTGTTGCTGATTCAGGCTCAAAGACATCCTCACAATATCTCATCAACACTAGCGCAACGGGTCAGATACACATCCCTTCTAAGTTTTCTCATTTTTGAGCGAAGGGGGCAAGCTCGTGGCTAATAAGGCGGTGAAAGAACCCAGGGACAGCTTACACGCCGATTTTCCAGCGCTGGAGGGGCCAATGAGGAGGATCTTGAGGGTCGGTAGGGAGTCGTCGGAAGCCATGATTACGAAGCAGGGAATTACGGAATATCAAAGCAAAGTCAGGAGAGGTGCATGTAGATTGCGGCAAAAGTCTTAGGTGGCCATGTTTCCTTTTGGAGTCCTGGGCGGTAGGCACGCGTGTGGCCAGGGGAAGATGATGTAGGCAGGTAAGTGGGTTGGGTACCTGGGCACGACAAAAATTCAGTGAGGTCAGAGCCAGTCGAAAGCTTGTTTGCCCCTCCAGAAAGTGAACCCATGACCACCACCAAAACGGCCCGGGACATCAGAAACACGGTAGACCTTTCTCGAACCGCACCAACTATCTCGCTCTGGGAGAAGTCGCACATGCGGATTTCATCAAATACGCTGCTTTTGCTGCTAGAACAGCGAGGCGAATGGCCAAAAACATCGACCTTCAACGCCCGCACGGTAGCATGTGCGCACACGAGCCTTTCAGGCATACGGCTACACAGGAATACACATAGTCCGAGCACCTCAGAAAAGGTAGGCAGGGAATTCGAATTGCCTCTCTGTATTTGGCCCTCTGCGGGCCAGCCTCTACGTCCACAACACCTCCCGATGCTTTGCGTATCCGAACCCGAAGTACGCCATCCTCGCATCGTCGTCTAAGACGACGCTCCAGGGCTGAGCCGAAAATGACAGGGCGGACATCTCACAGGCTTGTAGTGGCGCGCGTTGTCTTCTTTTTTTGTGTTCGATTTCCCTTTTTGATTCATTCCGGCCTGGACTCGTAAAGGCACAGATATCCATGACTACTCTGTACCGGTCGCCACGCCAAAAGTAACGAATAAGCAAGACCCACGCCCCTGAGAGGTATTGCCTGAAGAAACCGTGTCCATGCCGCGCTCCAAGTCAATTTTGTCGTCGTCTCAACCTTACACCTCCTCAAGAACGCGCTCCTTGAACTCCCGCTCAACCTTCTGGCCCTGCTCGTCCGTGGACGACTCGCCGTGGAGGGCCAGCAGGGTACCGAGGTCGAACTTGGGCTGCTTGAGCAGCTTGACCTTGCGGATGTGCACCTGCGATACAGTCAGTCTCCCGTCTTGTCTGATTGTCAATCCCTTGCGCCCAGCCGGGCCGGTGTCCACGTACGTTCTGGAGGGGGTAGATGCCCTGGGTGGCCTTCTCGATCTCACGGCCAATGACCTCGGGGATGAGCTTGTTGGTCAGCTGCTGCAGGGTGCAGCTGCCGGCCTCACGGGTGATGATCTCGGTCATCTTTCGTCGGATGGCGCGGATCTGGGAAGAAGCAGCGTAGGTGGTCTTCTTGATCTGGTTGGGTCGGCGCTTGGTGAAAGCAATGGCGAACAGGCGGAGGAGGTAGTCGTCGGTGGTCTTGACCGTGACGTTGGCCTCGATCAGGGATTGCCACTTGCGGACGAGCGACCGCAGCTTGTCGGATGTGAAGTCGAGACCGTGGAAGTTGGTCAGGCAGTTCTTGCCCTGGACCTCGTCGATGCGGAGCTTGATCTTGCGGAAAGCGTGGTCCTCATCCTTCTGCAGGTCGGCGAGGGAAACCTCGACGATGCGGCCCTTCAGGGAGTCGTTGGCGTTCTTGAGACCGGTGGTCCGGTTGACAAGAGTCTTGCCGACACTGTAGCAGGTGCTGTCAGATCCCGTTCTTCACCTTGCGAGGCCGTCGCGATTCGCGTATCGGGTTGCTTACTCTCGGACGTTGAAAGGCGCAGGAGCCTGTTCGCATGTGCTTGTTAGTCGGGGTGTCCGTTTGCATGGGCGATTAAGGCGAATTGCATCTTACCTTAATGCCGTACCAGTCCTTGCGGGAGAAAGGGTCGACGGTCTTCTTCTTGAGACCCTTCTTGCCCTTGGACAATCTCTTGTTCCTGTTAAAAGTATACCCATCAGCGGACTGTTCGTTTTCGCTTGCACGGCGTTCGGTTTGGGCAGTCGAGCATCGTCGCTGGGACCGGAATAATCGACGTACTTGCCAACAGCCATCTTTGCGAGGTTCGGATCTCAAAGACGGGCAATGGTTCGTTAGGTAGGTGGAATTGAGAGATCGCGAGATTCGTAATTCTAGGCGGAGACAGGCGTCAAATCGACAAAGCGAATTTTCTGAAGAGCTGGCCGGTGGTGCGGGTGCGGCAGCGTTCGGAGCAAGGAGCGACCTATTTCCGGCAGAACCACGCTAGCGCCCACGCTAGCATGCTAGCGCCCCGATAGGAGATTAGATAGGGTTAGAGTAAGAGCACCCCGTCAAGAGGATGCTTTGTCAGGATATGTATAAAGAAGCTATATGCACTTAGCCCCCTTGGTCCCTGAATACCCTTGACTGGGCTGAACGGGTGCCTCCTGAGGGACACCCCAGGCCGGAATTGACTTTGATGCCGATTGCCACGAGGCCATCAGCCCCCCGGGTGACGCCAACACAACCCAACTGCCCGAGAAAGCTTGCACTGAATCGCATGGGTGAGCTAAAAACAGCAGCGGAGGAATGCCCAATGGTCCCAGGCCCGCGAGCTGGGCTACGTCTCAGCCTGAGCGGAACTCTTACAGGAGGCCAACAGGAAATCCAACTGATCCATGAACCCAGGTCGCTCGTCTCATGCTGCTGAAGCAGTATCTACTGGAAACAGACAGCCTCATCCACCATCAGGGGCAGCAATTTCGGAACACATCACCCCTATGCGCTGGAGGTCTGGGTAACTGGCAGATTGCCGACAACGCCAGGTCATCAAAGGATGATGGCCCATATAGCCCAGTGAAGTTATAAAATTGCCCTGTAGACAAAGGCTAGACCCAGTTGATTCAGAAGATCTAAGCATACTTATTATGTGTAAAATATGAGAATGGATATTTGCACCTAATAAAAGGGACAGTAGTATTAGGTGTATAGGTATTAGGTACATGGGTATTGGGTGAGTGGGTGTTGGGTGAGCGGGTGTTGGGTGCTGGGTGAGTGGGTGTCCGGTGACGACGAGGGAATCAACAGCAGGAGAAATGGTCTCAAAACCAATTTGTTCATTGGTAAGATGAGATCGACACCGGGGAACAAGAGGCGTCAGACTTCCAAGTCGCTCGGGAACCCAACGTGGTCAAGTCGGTTCACGGCGCGCAGATCAGGTCCCCACGCACCGAGAACAACGCGTTGGCTTCGGTGAACTTCTAAAGCAGACAGACACACCATGCAAACTCAAAAAAAGAGCCGTCAGCGGCGCGATCCACCCCCCGTCAGCCCGTCTCGGCAGCAGGATTGATAATGCCGCATCCGCGGTGTCCCAGGTCCCCATTCCCGCCGCGACACTCACCTCATCTATCTCGATCTCGCAACGCTCCCATGCTCACGCTGCCTGCCAGCGTGTCCGTCTCACGCACCGACGGGACCCAAAACACTCACAAACACTCACAAAAAGCTATGGGCAATGACCTCACCCACTCACCTAGCTGAGCGGAAACTGGGCTCACCGCTTCATCATCGGCCATCCCTGTCTGGCAGGCTCTCCCGCCAGCCCGCTCACACTCTACCCCCGGTGCTAGAGAGGGTGACATGCTTTCCTGTCACTTTATCTCGCTTCGAGTAGGAAGCTTGCCATGCGACGGTTGCCCCACAGAAGCTTCGGTCTGTTCCGCGGTTGGACGGATCCTGTCAGGCACGAGGTCAGGAGGAGCCCGCCGGGAGGGCCCAGGCACGCCCAGGAAAGTCACATTCTCCCAAAACAACGGGCTCGGCGAACAACCTTGCATGGCGATGCCGATGCTCCAGCGCGGGATCACGATTTCTCCTCCCTGTGGATGGTTTTTTTGTTTACACCGTACTCGACGTCAGTTCAATGATCGCGATTGATTGTGGGGCTATGCAAATGGGTATCGTGGGAAGTGGTGCTGTGTGCTACCAGTGTATGCGGGCCCTGCTTTCTCTCTGTGGCCTCTCTCCTCCCTCTCCTGAATTCATCCGTCCTTTCCGGTCAACAAGCGGGCCAGGCCTGCGTGCCTGCATTTCCTAGCCTTCTTCCATGCACCGAACCTGGCCAGTTCTAGGCTCCAAGGGAGAGCGTCTGGAAGCCGTCACATCCTGTTCTGAACGCCATGTACGCCATCGCTGAAGGAAGTTGACCAGCCCTATGACCTCATCCTGAGCCCATGTCTCTCCCCTGCCAATGATCGTTCCCCTGTGGCCTACCGACTGTTCGGGGCCAGACCTCCACTCTCCCTGCCAGGCTGTGGCTGACCTGGCACCCCAGCGAGCAGTGGCATTTGCTCGACTGCGTCGTCGCCGTCACCACAGCGTGGTATGCAAACACACGAGCTGGTTGACCGGGTGAAAAGGGAGTGAGCTCGGGTGGTCAAAATGCTATACCGTCTTCAATTAGACGGGCATGCTTGAATCCAAAGTCCTCGTAGTTGCCATTGCCGTTCCATCCAAGAAGTCCAAGACGGTGGCAGCCCTTGATTGAGTCAGGGGGATTGCATCTGCATCTGCATCTGCATCTGCATCTGCATCTGCATCTGAGGCTCCCGCTCCTCCTCTGGATGGTCGGGCTGCCAGGTGTCGAAGCTCGGGAAACTGAAATAGCGTCCAGAGTCTGCTGTGAAACCCCCCCACTGTCAGCACAAATGACGTTGAAACACCATGGAACGCGGGTGGGATGATGACATACCTAGGTGGGGGCGGAATCCGTCCAGGTCGACACGGTCCCTCGCAATCCTGGCCGGGCTGTCGTACATGGTCGGGCTCTGGGAGATAGGGGACGATGAGTTTGGTGGTGAGCTGGAGACGGCGACCTGGTTCAGCAGGTCTGTTGCCCGACGGCTGGTGCCAGGGGTTGCCAATGCGTTGCGGCTGGCAGTGGACGGCGTGATGGAGGGCTCTGTTGCGCTGGAGCGGAGGAGTCTTGGGCGGCGGCTGCTTGATCTGGAAGAGTCCCTCCTCTGGACGTTGCCCCGTCGAGATTCTGTTGGTGATGCCATATCGTCGTCCGAATCTGACACGTAGTGAAAGAGACTGGGGATGTAGATGGCGAGGTTGTTGATGTTGTCGAGCATTGAGCCTGATATGGCGACTTGCTTGTTCGGGAGAGCTGCAAGTTGCAGGGAGGATATGGTGAATTATATGGAGGGGGAGGTGTGAGGTGAAATGAGAGTGGTGTGTTGGTGGTAGCGGGAGACGGGAGACGGGGGGCAGGGAGGTTATTTCAAGTCTTTGTAAGTGAACAGAGTTCAAGCAGGATATAGACTAGGTAGAACCAGAGGGACTAATTGGATGGCAGTAATGAAACGGTCATCACAAACGAAGGTGTGAGCAAGTGGGAGGGTGCTGGGAGTGTGCGTGTACGGGTGTTATTATGTATTGCGCAGACTTTCCAAGTTCGTATGCAAGGAGCCCGGCCCGCCGTGTGCTGTACTCCCAGTACTGCAACTGCAGAGTGAGCAAGACAGACACTTCCTGGGGGGACGGTACCACAGTGCAGTACCTGCTACAGTACCTCGCTCTGTCTTTGTCACTGCCGTTGCCCGCCAGCCCACTTGGGCCGAAATGCTGGGCCGCGGTACAGTGGTGAATAATAAATAGAAGCTGGCCTGCGTACTGTGGGGTGATACTGTACGGGGCAAGGTACCTACCTCAAGTACTGTGCAGCATGTGCATGCATTGTGCAGTACGTACCCCAGACAGTGGCCCGCAACACCCTGAGCACCCACCTGGCTGTGCATTCCGACCCATCGACCCCATCGTGGCAGCGTGGGACCACACGGTCTCGACGCGGCCTTTCCCACCTGCCTGCCTGTGTCCCTCTCTCGCCCTCCTCGGACGCAGGGCTAATACTGCTACAGCACGTACATGCCACACAGTGAGGAGGGGAGTGGGCTGGAGGGAGAAAAACAGAGACAAAGAAAAACAAACCATGGGGCATCTCACTAGTCAAGACCATCCCCCGCCAGTTACGAGATGGAGCGAGGGCACAGAGAAGCAGCGAGAAGGCGAGGAAAAGCGAACATGAGAGAGAAGAAAAAATCATCGCGGCATTTCTCGGCCTTTGTCAGGTTCTGGCCCATCCAGTGCTGTGAAGCTCGAAGCTTTGCCACCTGTCGTGTGCTACCACACACACAGACTGCACTCGTCTGGAGCATAACAAGCGTGTCTCCTCACCTCCCCAAGGTTGGGTAATAGCTTCCACAGGCGTCGAGCCGTTACGAGGCTTGCGGGCCGCTGATGGTGGTGCCGCGGTGGTGGTGGTGGCCCAGTGGGCAGGAAGTCACGAAGTGCTTGGGACGGAGGGAGGGGGAGAGGGTTCTGGGCTCGGCCCTAGTTCCAGGCACCACGGGCGGCATGGATGCGGTTGATGGATTGGCAGGGCATGGGGACAAGTATTGGGTCGGGCACTGATACATGCTTTTAGTACATACAAAGCACAGCGCATCTGGCTTCGTGGTCGAGTTGATTTCGACGTGACACGGACGGCGCCTGCCAACCGGCAGCTAGCTACCACCTCCTTGGTTTGCTGGCTCCTTGCTATTGTACCAGGTTGCCTGGCTGGCACACGCGTTGGGGCACCACCGCCTGGGGTCACCCACGCTTGCAAGCAGCCTTGTCTTCCCCATGCTTTCCCTCCGTTGTTTGCTCGCTTGCTTGCCTGCCTGCGGCCTCGGCCTCGTCGTGGCTTGCGGCCTGTGGCCCGGCCAACAGGTCTGGACTATGGAGTCCGGTCAGTCGTCGTAACACCAAGGACAGGATCGATCGGCAAACAGGATGGACTGAGGTAGCCAAGCTGCCAGGCTACAAATCGCAACGCCTCACTCGTCCACCGTGGCCACCGGCAAAGGCCCAGACCCGCTGCTCCTCGTTGCTGGGTGTCATTCCTGCAGCAACCAACAATCTTATCCTGCACGCGCTTTAAGTCAAGCCCGCCCGCTGGGACCCGTTGGTCTGGTCCGGTTGGAGGAATCAGCGACTTGAGAGCCCAGAGTCTGCTCTGTAGAGCCAGCGAGGGAGCACGAGACACGCCCGTGCCTGTCAGGCTTCATTCATGACGGGTGGATGATGGATTGTCCCGCGCTATCAGGACCCCAGGAACGAAACCCGAGCCCGTCGTCGGCCTGCCTCGCTCTCCTTAACCCCATGCCGAGTTCGACCGAAGAACCACACACCCACACACCACATAAGGCTCGTCTCCAGCTCACTGGCCCGGCCTGAAGCCCCATCCACCGGCCTCGTCGAATCGAAAGCTTCGTGTCAGCTCAGTCCTGCAGCCGGTCAACCTCCCAGACTCATCACTCGCGACGCTCCACCATGCACTCATAGTGCCCGCCCACGACCAATCGAGGTATTCGCGCGCGGGTCCCGCTCCATTTGGTCCCATCTGGCTGCCAGAACCGGCGCGGGCACGGGCGTCCTTCACCCTATCAGTCACGAGGATATCTAATACTTCCTCCTCGGGAACAGAGATTTCGCGGTCCCCTCGCGGTCCTGTCTCGTGGGCTCCTCCCCGGCCTTGTCCCCCTTCCCCGCCGCTGTCAGTGGGTACGGGTGCAAGGGGCTGTAGGGCAAGAGGGCCCCCTTACCACGTGTCGCCCGCTTGATGTTCCGACGGCACTGCATGGATTCGCGATCTGGGCTGATTCGCTTCGGACGAAACCAGCACAACCGCAGGCACACACACCCCTCCCTTCCTCCATTTCCAGTAACAGGTAGTCAAACCGGCTATTCTCAGGATTGTGCTGAGATGACGGATCGGCCTCCTCGCGTCGCACAATTCCATCATCGGAGACACAGGCGTAAGAGTCTGTGTAACCAAGATTGTGCTGTCAGAGAACGCCTGGACGCATCTGTGCCCCGTACTCTATTTAGGCTCCGTGTGCTTGCTACCTGCTACCAACACACGCAGTACCCACCTATCTATCTGCTGTATCCTGAACGCCTCTCTCGAGTGGCCGGCGGGCGGGACGTCCAACAAGGTTTGCAAGGTTCACAAGCCCGGGGAAGTCCCCCCTCTACAATATCACCCGTCATCTGCCCACCGGCCCTTGGCCAGGAGCTCCTGATGTTGATGGTGAGCTGGGATAATAGTTGAACTACTACTGTAGACTATTGTCCACTTCGCTGGCGTTGTCGATCGAGCGTCAGCCCAACGACATGGCAGCATGGGCAGTAGTACTTTATTGTGCATGACGCTTGCTGTACCCGGCAGATACTCTGTCCTGTAACCCTTTTACTTTTCCTTGTGACGGCCATGAACCGATCGAGGCCGGCCTCGTGGAAGGCAAACCCGATCGAATAGTTACATTGGCCATGAGAGACGGGACAATCGACAAGTGTCATTGCAGTGAAGCACTTAATGTATACCAGTCTAAACTTCTACCCTACATGTCATCTTGCCCCTGTATCAACCTAATCAACTTACCCATGCTCATGGACACAATATCAACCCCATGTTGCTTGCATACACACGGCTCGTTCCGGTGTTGCGTCTCCCCATGGAGTACAACATGACCTGGGTCGGGACACTCGGCCCCACGGATTTAGTGGTCGACACTGCAGGACAAGAAACGCTCATGTCAGCCCAAGATCACTGCTAGCAGCCCAGCCTTGGGACCAGGCCACCTTTTTGCTCCGGGTGTTGGGACGGTGTTTCGGGGACTTACTCTTCCCACAGCCTGCCCTGGACAGCCTTGAGCTCGTCGGCCGTCATCCTGTGTCCGGTCGTGAAGTAACCTGCAGGCAAACCCTCCCTGTCAGCTCGCAGTCCTCTGGAGAGGCGATGATGACTAAACACCCTCTCGCTTTGTTTGTCTCTCTGTTTACTTACCAGCCGTGATCTTCGCGTCGATCTCGACCCGCGAGTCCGCAGGGATCCAAGATTCAGGCAGCTCGACACGCTCGTGGATTGGGATCCTAAATTGGGGGAGAACAGGGTGGCACCTGTTAGTAAGACCGATTCTCTGGGAACAAGCACACCTCCATCCAGCCGCGCGTGCGACCCCAGGCTCATGCTGCGCGACCGTCGCTTACCCTTGGCCGACGATGGCGTCGTGTTTCATGCTGCAGTTCGCGGTTGACGTTAGTCACCACTGATCGAATCCGGTTGTCAAGTGATATTGGGGAGGGGGTGGGTTCGTTGGGGGGGAGCACAGCGCGCCCGGCCGCGCCGTGCAACATTGGGCACAGGTGTGGTGTACGTACTTGCTCATGCTTAGCATCCTGTCGATCTTGGTGATACCGAGCCAGTGCAAGATGTCCGGCATAAGGGCCTGGAAGCGCATGTCCTTTACGCCCGCGACATTCTCTGTGCGCTTGAAGTAGTCGGACGCCCGGTCCTCTCCACGCTTTCGGGCGTTGTACACGACTGTGGCGAGTGTCAGTCACGAGGCCGAATCTGGGACGGCTTGATACTTCTCGCTGTGCTTCCTCTGCGGTGGTGCCGCCTTTCCGCAGACGCGCCAGCAGCCAGACCGGGAAGATCTCGGGGCGACGGTGACACTTACGATACTGCAACCGTGTTAGCAAGTCATACAAGGCTGGGGGCACATGACACTTACCTTGGTGACTTCACCGAGAGCTCTGCCTTCTTTTCGGAAATAGATGACAACACCGCTGCCTCCGTTCTGGGCTTCCTTGACGGCCTCCTCAATTCCAAAAATGACTGCAAGCAGAGCGGAGTTAGCCCTGCGGAAAACACGCAAGATGTGGTCCAAAGAAGGGTTGCGAAGCGCTCATGGACACCATTCGAGCTCATCGCCTCTTCTCCGGAGTGTCGAAAATGTCTTGAGCATGTCCGGAGAAACTTACGGTACGGCCGGCAGGTACAAATGTCAGAACCGAAGACATCACTCCCGTTACACTATGTCTCATTAGATATCTCGGCACTCGCGCGTCGTTGGATTTGTGATGTCTTACCTCGTCGTGGATCCGGAGCGCGAGCTTCTTGTTGGGGTCGGACATATTGGCGGGATCGCCGAAGCAGTAGACCGTCAAGCCACCTGCAAGCTGTCAGATACTGGGACCCAGATCCCTGGGCTTGACCAAACAATACATACCGATAGGTGGCAGGAAAACTTTGATGTCTCCGCGGGTTATCAGCTGTTGTATGGTCAGAACAGCTCGAACGTGGCCCTCCAGTGTCGGCGTGGGATGGGTCTCACCTCGGGATAGCTGCCGCCCGTGTACTCAAAAAGAGACCTCCGGAGAGTTCCCTCATCTGCATCTAGTCAGTATGGCGGGAGCTAATGGCCGCATGCTTTGACCAGAGAACTCACCAATGCCAAATCTCTCGGCGACCCCCGGCAGGTACCAGGCTGGTTCGACGGCGAACTTCGTCACAGCGAGCTCGCCTGAATCATTCTTGCATATCTTGCCATCCGGCACACTGTTTAATCCGTCATTAGTGAGAGTGCTGTATAAATTCGAACCCTGCGAGACAGTTGCGTTGTGTTGGTCTCGCGGCAGGTATAAAGGGGCACCCACAGCCTTCCTTTGCGCACGCTGTCCTCCAGCTCTGGAAGCTACAAATTGATCAGCATGAGTCCCTCGCCCACCTCAAACCTCAAGAGCCTACCTTCATGTGTGCCTTCGTGATGGCGATTGTTGGCCGGATATCAACTGCGCCACGTCAGAATGTCTCCTACAAAAACAAAATGGACCTGACGCACCATCCTCCCCTTCGACCAGGTCCTTGAACAGCCACGGGGCAACATGGCCCCAGGGGTCCATGGCCACGATCTTCTTCTTGTCGCCCCACTGTGGGAAAGGCCCTATATCGGCTGCGGGCTCCGTGTTGGTGAAGTCAGGTCTGCACACAATTTCTTAGCTATACTTCAGAGGTGAAAGCCCTAGGTTCTCAGGGGCCGCATACCGGTGATCGGCCTTGAGCTCCTTGCTGGCGAGAGCCAGGGCGTAGTAGATAGAATAAGAGCCTCCATGAGCTGGACAGTGCCTGCGGGTCAGCATGAAGATCACGAATTCGGCCATGCGGGTTGGACTGACCGCCGATAGCTATACCAAGTCAGTACATATCCCCACGTAATAGAGTGTCCGGCATACCGTTGCGCCTGCGGATGGTACTTGAGTAGCGAGAGACCACAATTGGGCCCCGTTCAGTAGGTTCAGGGGCGCCCCAGTTCAGAGGGATTGGCTTTATGCCAGTCTGTTTAGGGTAGGTCCTGTGAGGAGTCAGACTCGCGCACTGCTGTGCTAGAACTCGCGCAGCGCAACTCACGTCAAGATGATGCGGGAAGAGAAGCTGGATGCCTGTGTCGGCGACGAGCTTCCGATCGGGGAATCGGACACGTCTGTAGGGCGCAGAGGCGGCGTTGCGGTAGACTTCGCGGCCAGAGCAGCAGCAGACGAGGCAGCGGCTTCCTCGATCTCGTTTTCGTTTTGCTGCTGGAAAAGGGAGGCTGGTGATGGTCGTAGGCCGAGAGCCGCTGAGGATTGAGCGGTGCCACGGGACATGGAGCCCACGACGGAGAGGAGCTCATCCTGCTTCTGCTGGATGGTCCTCAACTGGCTAATCACATCTTCCAGGCTGGGCCCGGAAGCTACACCGTTGGACGCCATGGAGGAGAGGGAGAGGAAGAGGTTACGACAGCCTACACAGTTGCTGTGGTGTCTATCCTGATGACTCTGGGCTGACGGGGGATCACGGGAACAGTTGAATATAATGCTTCAACAAGTCAACATTTACGGATCCTGTGAGCGAGGAGTCTCTGTTGGCTCTAGAACTGTTCACGAGGGACCCAAATCCAAGCCGGAGCTGATTCTCAAAGCCTTGGAGCTTATCCTGTCTATCACGATCTGCTAGGATGGGCGATTGGACACCGACGAGTGAGGGGGTTGAAGGAGAGGGGTGAGAAGAGGGAAGGAGGGAGAGAGCGGTCAGAGCAGAAGAAGCATTGATGTCCAGGAGGAGCTATGCTATTATACATAGATACGTTGCTCCAGCCACGTCGCCAGCCGAGCGAACCGACAGCTGCCGGTTGGAATCAGATCGTTATCACCTGGGCAAGCAGAGGAGGCACGGGAATGCAAGCATGCCTAGCTCTGGATGCACGGCCAAGGATGCTACAGCGAGATCGAGCTTCTGAAAGAGGCACTGGCCGGTGACACTCTGGGCAGCCAGCGAGCTCGCGGCTTATTGCCTGCTACCTGGTACCAGTAGTTGTATACCTAGCTACCCAGCTAGGCAGGTAGCGCGGGGGATGCTCTCAGAGTTGCCGGCACGGGGCCACTGTGGGGCGCTGTCTGATCCGCTTGGCGGGAGATCCATCTGATTGCATCGAGCCGCTGCCCTGCTGGGCCTGAAGCCACAGACCGTTTTGACGCAGGAGGACACGAAAGATGTTTTGACGAGTGGGATATTCTGTGCATATGTAGGTGATAGGCTGGCTACATACAGTAGTCTACAGCAGCGCACAGCATCTGCCAGATCCCCAAGCCACCCCCTGGGAATCAATGGGCGAGTGGGTTCCTGGATTGTCCTTTGACGTGGACGTGTAGATGTTGCGGAATGACCGTCTGAAGTCGTCCACAACAAAGGAAATGCCCCGTGCCTCGGCAAGTTCTGCAGGTATGCGTCCTGGTATCACAGCACTGAAAGACGGCCTTTCAGTCCCCACACCCAAGTGTGCGTGACGTACTGATAAGCCGCTGCCCGCCGCCCTCCGCCCGTCAGTGCCAGAAACGTGGAGATGATTTGGCACGGACCATACGTGGAACGGTCTGATCTGTTAGGAGCTGGATTGGCTTCAATACATTGGACGCTGACAGGAGTGCGTGTACAGGGTAAGAAGTGTTGTTGACAAAAGGCTTCTTGTGAGACAACATAAAAAGAAATTACCCAGGTGGAAGAGAGCATATACATCATGTCAGGTGGCCTGCCTAAGCTTGGTTCACGCCTTGCAGCCTTTACAAGCCTTCCACGCCAGGCAGGCCCAGCCGCTAATCGCATGTCCGTTTTAAGTGCAGCCAGAAACGGCGCGTCGAGCCAGTAACTGCATTTTCGATTTCAGCCGACTCCTCCAAGTTGCGCCAGCCTGCCCACAAAAACCCAACTTCACCACGGCGCATTCTGCACCCGGTTCTGAACCATCCAAGGATCAGTTTACAACCGCCGGAAACATGGGAAAGCGCAAGAAGAGCTCCCGAGCGCCCCAGGGCAAGAAGAGGGTTGGTTGGCCCCCATCCCCGTCCGTCTTCATTCGTTTGCGCAACAGCTAACGTAGCCCTGCCGCGGCTTACCAGGGCGACCCTCTCCCCACCGTCTTCACCTGCCTCTTCTGCAATCACGAGAACTCCGTCACCGTCAAGATTGATAAGAAGGCCGGCATCGGCTCTCTAGAATGCAAAGTCTGCGGCCAGCGCTTCCAGTGCACCGTCAACTGTACGCTCAAACCCTCAGAGACGAGACCAGACCCTACCCTACGCGCGCACGTGGTATCCGGGTATGGCACGGAACATGGCTAACTAGCATGAGCGCAACAGACCTGTCGGCCGCGGTGGACGTCTACGGTGAGTGGGTCGATGCGGCAGAGGAGGTCGCTAAGGACGGAGGCAGCGCAGCCGTGCGGGACTACGCCGAGGCCAGTCGCGACTCACGCAAGGATAGAGACACAGCCAACAACAGCGACGACGGTCATCAGCAGTACAGCGGGGACGGGATTGTTCCGGACGACGAGTATTAAATGAGAGAGACCTTGAATAGGCTGTCGACTGGCGACTGTTGACTAGGCGAAAGCCTTCAGCCACCGAATTGTGGTCTGGGACGTACGACTTGGGCACGTGCTTTATCATGGCCCACTGAGGCGACGACGCCCTCTACGATAGTCAATCGCTTGATGAAGATATGGTCACAGGATACCCGTCAAGATGCACACAACCTGGAGCCATCGTAGGGATATTGCCGGAAGCAGACCGGTCTGCATGTGAGAGTTCGGATTGAGCACGAACGCCTAGGCAGTGGATCAGTGAGCTGTGAGACGATGTCAGCATGCTCAGCTTCGTTGAATGGGGTATGCAAAGAAGGAAGGCATGGGGCATTTACCGGACAGTGGGATGACGGCGCCGCTTTACATGGTGAAGAATCTATCGCCGAAATCACCCAGCCCCGGAACAATATAGCTACATCGTGTTAGCAAGTCAAGAAATGTGTGATGGGAGCCAGCTACCAACTTCTTTTCATCGAGTCCCTGTTTGCAATGTCAGCTTCAGGTCCCAGGTGCACGACTGACTTCCTTGTCTGGGCCGAGCTTACCTGGTCAATAAATGCGGTGATAACGTGCAATTTAGGGAACTTTGCCGAGAACCTCTCGGTGCCCTCAGGGCTGGAGATGAGATTCAGAAACAAGATCCTGTCCTCGGGGACGCCGCGCTCCTTGAGCACCTCCACGGCCATTGTCGCGGAGCCGCCTGCCGCCGATCAGCACTCCATCACACACCACGCAGCCAATTGCAATGCCGCCATGCTTTGGTGACTCACCAGTTGCGAACATGGGATCCAGAAGCAGCACCCAGCGATCAGCAATGTCCTCAGGCAGCTTGGAGTAAAACAGCTTCGGCTGGGCGGTCTCCTCGTCGCGCTGGATCAGGATCTTGCCGATGCGCACTGAGCGGCAGCACTCCCGCAAGCCCTGCTCCATGGACTCTCCGGCACGCATGATAGACACGCCGCAGATCTTGCCCTGGAACGCGAGGCCGTCATAGTGCTGGTTCGTGGGCGTCACGACGGTTTGCTGCGTGGTGGGCAGGTGGTTCAGCCCCTCCTCCACCAACAGCCTGATGATGCGGTTCGAGTAGAAGATGAAGTCGCCCCGGTCGGTGGACTTGTCTCGGATCTTACTGAGGCAGTTCAGCACTCGGGGGCTCATCTCACCGGGGTTGGGAGGGACTCACGTGAGCAGGGCAATGAGCTGGGGCGTCTGGTTCAGGACGGTCACATTTTGCTGCGTGGGCTCCTTGGACACTGTGGCCTTGGGCTTCTGGCTGTCTGGTCTGTAGTCCGGCCCCACGGTCTGCGTGGGCGCTGCGGCCGACTTGCCTCCCTCGTCACCTTTCTTGGTCGACATCGTGATACTCAGGTGGTCTCCGCCCGCTTCAGGAATGCCGGTCAGGTGGGTGTGGGGTTCGTGATATTGGACCTGTTCATGCGCTTGAAAGGCTATAGTAGGGATGATCCTCAGGATATGGTAATTAATTTTTCTTTTTTTTTTCTCTCTCTCTGTCCTGGTCGTCCTTCTCCCAGGAGTGAAGGACAGTTAATTCTCCGGGAAACTATACTTGCATTAATTGAGAGCTCAGCCGAGGGGTGCTCGGGTGAAGTACAGGCCCTTTTTGAAGCTGGGCTTTGCCCTTGCCCAGCCTAGGCCGATTAGCCCTGTAGCGTGTGATAAGGCGACGACAGTGCCTATCGCAGGCAAGCGGGGCTGAAGCGTGCTGTGCTATAGGTTTGCAGCAGTACCTACCAGCCTCAACCCAGCATTAGGTACCTACCTACCTAGGTCGGTACGTAGCAGTATACTAGCTTCTCCGCTGCTTGCTCCTGCCAGTGACCACAGATGCAGTGATGCCGCTTATCGTGCCTGCCGGTCGGTCCCCTCTAGGGGAATGACGACCCCCTCCCCGTTCCAACGGATGTTGCATCCTTAGCGCAGAGGACCCCTGACCGGCGAAACGTCCAGGACCGTCGGCCCAGCCTTTGTTTTTGGTCGCATCCATCAACAGACAGAACCTGGTTGCAACCCTCGCGCCCATTGAACTCATTCCACAGAACCTCCACCCAAGCAGATGCGAACAGACCACACGGCCCCATTCACACACAAGCCTGACAAGGCGGAATAAGAACGCGGAACTCCCTCGCCCATGCCATCCTCTGCGCTGGTCAGCAGTCTTCCAACCGCCCCTGCCAGTCGCGTCAGCGGTGTATTCCATTGAGTCGTTGATGCGGCACTTGCATAAACTGCCCACAACCCAACCGGACGAGCTCGCTTCCCATCAGATGTCGATTCCTGCTCCGCATCCGCTCCTCTGCATCCAAATATCGACCCGACCACAACTCCCATCAGAAACGAACGCTGCCATCCTAAATCGAGCACGATGATGGCCACTCCAAAGGGCGCCGGCTTCTCCCGCAACAGGCGCGTCACGACATACAGCAAGGCATTTGGGCGAAGGTCGCAGCCGGAGGAAAAGGGGAAGGACGGACGAAGTGTCACTGCTCCGCTCGAATCCAGCAGCATCTGGGACTTCCAAGATGTCGACGAGATTAGTAGCCCTGTCGTCACGTTGCCCAAGTCCAAGTCCAAGCAATACGGTCGCAAGATCGAACAGCAGAAGACACGCCGCGTTGCTGAGGTCACCCCGAGACCAGCGCCGGTCGCGCAGGCAAAAGTCCTCCCAAACCCGAAGAGACGGAGAACATCACCCAGTCATGGAGACTCTCGAGGCTTCCGCGCGCGCGCTTACTCGACGCCACCGTCACCGCCTCCATCTCTTCCGTCACCACCTCACGAGGCCATGCCGCCACCAAAGACCGTCCCTAAAGCATCAAAACCAAGATCGATCTTGCGGGTCTCCTCCTCCGGCTCAGCCAAAGTGGCACCAAAGGAAACGATAATGAGAGACGCCCCTACCAAGAGTGTGCCCTTCTCTCCCGCGATGCCGAAGAACCTAAAGACTTTGAACATCAACAAAACCAGGAAAGAGTCCGTGCAGACGCAGATCCCCTTCCGACCAGGTCAAACCCCGCGCAACAGTTCAGGAACCCGCCAAGAAAAGGCATCAACTTCCAAAGTGGTGAGCCCCACTATTGTGGACTCACAACGCCAGCATGGTTCTGCAACTCGAAAGCGAAAAAGGTTGATCGATGAGCTCGCGGCTCAGGCGGACGAGAGCGAGGATGAGGATGACGATCCCGCGGACTTGTCCCAGACCTCGCGTCAGACACCCGAGCCACAGGATCTGCCAAATTTCCCTAGCACGCCGGAACCAAAGATCCCCAAAAATTTTGGGCGTCCGGAGTCTGCAAAGAAGAGGACAGGCCCCAAAGTGACCTACAGTGCCCGCAGAACGCTTCTTGCCGAAGGCAGCTCAGCCGGTGGCCTGGAAACTGTCGACGAGGATGCGTGGTTGAAGGAGCCTCTCCTTCCCACTAGCGCCTCTCAGTTTGAAATGGACGATGACGACGACGACGACACATTCACAAAGGGTGCCGTGCGTAGCATACACGAGCTCCGACAGGCTGGCGCGAATAGCAGGTTTGCGGACGAGATCGAAGACTTGCTGGCGCGTATTGGCCGACCGAGCGGCAAGACCACGTCCAGCAGGCGCAATGCCCTGGTCGAGCTGTCGCAGAAAATGTCAGACAAGAGCTTTGTCCGCAAGTTCCGTGACCACAACGGCGACAGGAGCCTCTTCGAGCAGGTCGGCAAAGAAACAGACATCATCGCTGGATATGCGCTTGTGGCTATCTTGACGACACTCCTGGCATCAACGGCATCAACCCATATCATGAGTCAGCTCCAGGGCCAGGGTTTGTCTTTGCTTCTCAAGCGACTCCTCGCCATCCCGGCGGACATTCAACCAATTTCCAAGGACAGGACGAGCAACCTGTCAAGGAACGGACAGCAGGCCATGTCCAAGTTGAAGGCATCTCTTCTCATCCTCCCGATCTGGGAACCGACCACGCCTTTCATGCTGTCACCGAGAAGGTTGGCTCTCAAGGCTCTGGAACTTATTGTTAAGCACTCCGGGCCGGTCGAGGGCGAACTCTTCTCTCCTGAGGTGACAGACCAACTATTCTCGCTGTTGGCAGATGCGTCTGAGCCTGACTCTTGGAAATACCCGCGCACAGATGAATCTATTGACTTCCATTTGGCACTGTCGCTGTTGGAGTCTTACTCGGTCCAGGCCATGCAAACCGAGTCGAAGGACAGGTGGACCTTTAAGCACCTCCCCATCATTGCTGACACGCTTGGTACTACGCTCCGACGCAGCAATGGTCGTCTCGGTGAAGTTGGCCTCCTAGTCCTGAAGCTGACCCTCAACACCGCAAACAACAATCACGACGCTGCGACTGCATTTATAGAGAAAGGAACTGTGCGAACGCTTGCCAATGCGCTGTGTGACACCTTCCAGACGGCGACGGCCGCGATTGACGATACAGATGTCTTCAACATTCATCTCGAATCGCTTCTGCTGATGTCGGGTGTCTTGATCAATTTCTCCGAGCATGATCGAAATACGGGCGGGGCTCTTCTGAGTGCCCAAGATGACAACGAGGCCCCGCTCAACAGGCTTGTTAGGCTCTTCCTTAATCACCACGCAGCCACGTCCGAGGTAAGCTTGCTTGTGACAATGTGAACGGGTTGGTGCGAGATCTAAACTAATATCTTTCACAGGCGGATTCGGTGGAGAAGACCCAGTTGAACGTCGCCTTCGGCTACCTATCATTGCTGCTCGGGTACATGTCCCTGTACGAACCAGTGCGAAAGCGATTCAGCTCTATGCACAAAGCAGGGAATCTTGCGCCTTTACTGGAGTCGATACGCGAGTTCATCGCATATCACCGTATGACAGACGCTGCAATTGCGCAGGCCGGTGATGGTCAGGAATCCCAGTACTCGAGCTTCACGACGAAGCTGCAGGGTCTTGTGGAACGACTGGAAAGCTACGCCTAAGGGCGAAGAACGTTCGTGCAAATTGGAGGCACCTGCAAACCCCTCCTTGTGTTGAGCATTGGTGTTAGTGAAGAAGGGAGGTACTTGGGCGGCAACGCCCAGAGGTATTGTACCTTGACGGGAATGCATTTTTTAGCAGAGTGGGCTCGTTGACTTGAGAAAAATAATACCCCTTTGGAGGATTGTGAGGCCGTTCAGTAGATTCTCGGGAGGTTAATAGCTTGAGCGGTGTACGATGTTATGATGTTTATGATACACAGAAATGGTCTCTGGATCCCGGAGGCATGTTTGACTGATAGAAAACCACACACACAATACACCCAGAAACCCGTTTGACTTTGACTATGACTCTGAAAGTGCCATCACACAGTGTCACTACTGCAGTTTGAATGTAGCAACCACGGCTTCACGGCTCCACGGCTTCACGGCTATGCGGTTCCGGGTGTGGACTTGACGTGAATAAGTCTCAGTGGCAAGAATCACTTACATATGTAAGAATGCTCACACCCCGCGCAGGTGCAGGTCAGGGTGTCTGGCCTATGTGGGATTGGGATATACGGAAGGCTGAGCAAGTGACAGGACAGGGACTTGTGCTCCATGACTGAGCCCCTTTACCTTACAGCCCAACTCCCAAGTACCTAGATCCCTACTATTCACGCTAAGCGGTACCAAGGTGTCCCAAGCGCCCAAGTGTTCTAGAAGCTCAACCGATCCCTGGTGTGCCTGCCCGGTGTCCCCCCACTGTAGCATTCAATCGACGTAAGGTGCATTGGGGGGCAACAATCCTGCCGTAGCCCTTTCCTACACTTTCACGCCGTCTTCCACACCCTCCCTCCGACAGCACCTCACCTCTTCCCAATACTCTCTCTTCCAGTCTGAATCGGGCTTCACACCCTATTCAGGCCGCCAATTTATCTCTAGATAGCACCTAGAGGTGAAGACGACCCCAACAAGTATAGAACCGTCAAGTGTGGCATTGAGGACTGGAAGGACCTGAGTTACCTTCCCATTGGAGTGATGGCACCATCAAAGTCAAGGAAGGTCGCTATTGTCGGCAGCCGATCTGTTGGTAAGTCCTTCCGAGTCCCGGTTCTGCACTTTTATTCTCCCAACCCGACTGCTCATTTATTGCCAATTCCTCGTGTCTTATTTCCACGGACGTGCTGGTTGCTGTCGGCTGTCGCGCTGGACGCTCGCTGTCACATGCTTGCAACTGCGATTGGAGAACTGACACTCACGCGACAACACAGGCAAGTCGTCACTTGCAGTCCAGTTCGTCGACGGCCACTTTGTCGAGAGCTACTACCCTACAATTGAGAACACCTTCAGCAAGGTCATCAAGTACAAAGGCCAGGAATTCTCTACGGAGATCATCGACACCGCCGGCCAGGTGAGTCTTCCCAAATGCCCCGCGCCTGCGCCTGCGCCCGCCCCCGGAGGCTGACAAGGACCTTGACTGCGGTACGTAGGATGAGTACAGCATAATGAACAGCAAGCACTTTATCGGTATCCACGGCTACATGCTGGTCTATTCAGTTGCGTCTCTCCAGTCCTTTGAGATGGTTCAAGTCATTCGTGAGAAGCTTCTCAACCATCTGGTAAGCTTGGCTTCTCTGCATCCAACCCCACCCCCACCACAATCCCAAACAAACTTCCTTCCAAAGTGGTCATGACTTGGTTGCCTACCACAGACCAACTAACTGTCACTACTACCTCACAGGGCGTTGAGTGGGTTCCTATCGTCATCGTGGGCAACAAAAGTGACCTCCGCCCCGAGCAGCGCCAGGTCAGTACCGATGATGGAAAGAAGCTGTCTGAGAAGTACAATTGCGCCTGGACCGAAGCCAGCGCTCGCTATAACGAGAACGTTGGCAGGGGCTTTGATCTTCTCATCGCACAGATCGAAAAGGCGCAGAACCCCAATGAGCCTCCAGCCGGCGGCAAGTGCCTGGTGATGTGAAGAGCAGTGACCGCATAGTTTGCGAGACCACGACGGCAATCGAGAGGGTGACGCTGGGTGCACCATCAGAGGACCAGCTGGGATCCAAGGCCCTGTGCCAGGATGTTGAAAATGGCTAAGCCGGTTGGTAATGGTTGGGGAGATACCGGTTGCCACGCATGTGCATGGCTCGAATACGTTGTTGGAAAACAAAGGGTTTGGATGGCTGACATGGCTGACGACATTGATACCTACGAGGTTTGGCTTGCCAGGCCTGAGGATATTTGAAGTGTCACTGCACCATGGGATGTGCACAACGTTGTCCAAAGCATGGAAGGGGGACAAGTCCTGCCTTTTGAGGCCTGTTTGAGGGGAGATAGAGTTGTCTGATGCTGCCGACGAGTAGCCATGAATTGTTGCTACTCAAGCTAGGGTAGAAATCAAAACCCGGTCTACCATCCCTTCACCCGATGATTGCTTGTCCTGCCATCAACATGATCCAACATAGGAAGTTCGACTATGTCTTTTAGACAAAAGTCAATATCTCCTGCTCTTGCCTGCCAGTAGTTCGCCCAACAGCAGGTCCGAGGGTGGTCGTGGAACTTGGGCAATGAAGGCTAGATGGTATAAATGCATAGCCAGCAGCATACCTAGGTAGCCAGAGTGAGAGGTAAGTCTGGCCGAATTAGTCACACTGGACTTGTTCGTGGTGGCCCAAGAGTCATCTTTCTCTCATCTCCTGCTTGCAATTATAATTGACCCCTCATCCCCCCTCCAAGATTCCAGGTACCGAGGTACCTAAACATTCAGACCCAAGCACTGCAAGCCCACTTTGACTCAACAGAGACCGACCAATGCTTTACCCAGCCAGTTACTGACACCCCGCCCACCACAAGTACCCTGGTACAGCCTGCCACTGTGAGCCGACAAAAGACCAGAACAGAACAAAACTTCAACCCAAAACCAGCGAGGCCGCGCAGACGGGCCTAGAAGAACAGCCCAGCATGCTCGACGTTAACGACTTCATTGCCGACCGCGGCGGAAACCCCGAGAAGATCAAGTGCGTCCTACCCACCACTCTGACCTGAGTGTCGCTGTCGCCAGGAAGCGCGTGGTTGACCAAGCATTTGCAGGGAGTCACAACGCCGCCGTGGCGCACCTGTCGAGATCGTCGACGAGATCATTGCAGTATGGGATGACCATCGCAGGACACTGTATGCAGCGACCCAGCTCAATAGCAAGATCAACGAGACCCAGAAGGCAATTGGCCTGAGGAAGAGGGTTTGTCACCCCCTGCCCAACCCCGCCTGCCCAACGCCTCGAGGAGCAACACAACTGACCAGTCCCCTGGCAGAACAAGGAGAATGCAGATGAGCTCCTCCAGGAGAAGGCGGCACTTGAGAAGTCCAAGAAGGAGCTCATCGACTCTGCCGCCGTGAAGGAGGCCGACCTGAAGGCGAAGCTGAACACCATCGGCAACATCGTGCACGATTCCGTTCCCGTTTCCAACGACGAGGCGAACAACGAGGTGATTCGGACATGGGCTCCCGAGGGCGTTGCTGTTGAGAAGAAGGACGTCCTATCCCACCACGAGGTCCTCACTCGGATAGATGGATATGACCCCGAGCGTGGAACCAAGGTCGTGGGCCACCGTGGCTACTTCCTCAAGAACTGGGGCACGTTCCTCAACCAAGCCCTGATCAACTATGGCCTGGAGTTCCTGATGAACCGGGGATACACTGCGCTGCAGGCGCCTCAGTTCATGCTGAAGGGCATGATGGCCAAGACCGCCCAGCTCTCCGACTTCGACGAGGAGCTGTACAAGGTCGTCGACGGAGAGCCCCAGAACGACAAGTACCTCATTGCCACCTCGGAGCAACCGATCTCGGCCTTCCATGCGGATGAGTGGTTGCAGAAGTCGGAACTGCCCCTGAAGTACGGTGGTTACTCTACCTGCTACAGGCGAGAGGCAGGAGCACACGGCCGTGATGCTTGGGGCATCTTCCGGGTGCACGAGTTCACAAAGGTTGAGCAGTTTGTGCTGACCGACCCTGAGAAGTCGTGGGAGATGTTTGACGACATGATTGGCGCCTCGGAGGAGTTCTACAAGTCCCTCGGCCTGCCATATCAGATCGTCGCGATCGTCTCGGGTGCGCTGAACAACGCTGCCGCCAAGAAGTACGACCTGGAGGCTTGGTTCCCATTCCAGGGCGAGTACAAGGAGCTTGTGTCTTGCTCCAACTGCACTGACTACCAGTCGCGGGGCCTGGAGATCAGGTTTGGCAACAAGAAGCAGACGGATGTCAAGAAGACCTATGTCCACTGTCTCAACTCGACACTGTGCGCCACCACGCGTGCCATGTGCTGCATCCTGGAGAACTACCAGACTGAAGATGTAAGTTCCCATCCTCCCTGTTGACTGCAGAATCTTGATCTAACTCGTCTTTCAAGGGCCTGAAAGTACCGGAGCCACTGCGCAAGTACATGCCTGGCGCTCCCGAGTTCATCCCGTTCACCAAGGAGCTGCCCAAGGATTCTACTTCTCAGAAGCAGAAGGCAAAGGAGAACAAGGCCTCCAAGCCCAAGGATGCTGCAAAGGGCGCGGCTGGCACAGCCGCTGGTGCTGTTGAGAAGGTGGCAGAGAAGCTGAAGGAGGCCTCTGTCTAGGTTCTGCTTCAAAGACAATCCGACCAATTTGCACCTATTTGTAGGGCTGACTGGCTGGCATATTCAAAGACTTCGGGTTTTGATTCAAGAAAGCCAGAGACAACATGGTTGGGACTATTGCTGTGGTGTGAGCATTTGCTATCTAGAGATACCTTCCTTGCATGGAAAATAAAAGAGAGTGTGCAAGAGACAAAAATGAATCATAAAATCATCCGACTAGAACGCTCAAGCTGCATGGTGCCAGGACCTTGTGGCCGTCCAACACTAGGTGGAGTTGGGCTCAGGGGCAGTTTCCATTTTCGGAATTGCCGCCCATTGCACCTACCTCCCCTTTCTGGAGTGCAGTGAGAGGCTCAGCTTGGTGACTGGAATGTCAACTCACAGAAATGCATTGATGAGTATGAGCAACCACCTGAGGCACTGATTGTATGCTCACATCAACCCAGAGACATACTTCACGAGTGCATGCTTGGTCACGGCGGTTATGTGGCTGTGAACCTGTCAGAATCGGACATGAATGCCTGACCCTAAGAATAACCTGATGGCCCCAATCACGCATCAACACACACACTCCAGGCCGGCTTTCATATTTGATCACCTTTCCGCAGCTCAACCTTCTTGTTCTTTGATTTTCTGTGCCGAACATAAAGACGCAAACATGGCGGATCAATTACCTTCAATGGAATGTCCTTTCTGCGGGTGGACGAGCGAATGGCGGGAAGAGTACGAGATGTTGTTGGTACGTAGCAGACGCACCAGGCATTCCAGCATTCTTTGAACCCACGGGAGTGGCGCTGACTCTGGACGCCAGCACATGGAAACCTACCATCCCGAGGACGGAAAGTCACCATTTGTTCCGGATGAGGGTCTCCCAAATCCAACGAACGCGGCAGAGGACTCGGACGGAGCCGGCGATGCTTACGTCGAGTGTCCCCTTGACGGATGTACCGAAGTCCTGGTTAGGGACGAGCTGGACTACCACCTGGAGCTGCACTCGGACGAGGCAGAGGAGAACAATGTGGCTTCTCGCACACCAACACCAAAACCATCTGCGCCGCAGGCGCCGGAGGAGAGCCGCTCGACACCATCTTCGCAGGAGGAGAGCGGCGATCCCCCGTCCGACGAAACCTACGTCGAGATCCCAAAGTCTAAGCAACAACGGGCTATCGCCGCCTGGAGGAACATGTTGGCCATGCCGAGCAAGCGCCGTCCTAAGAAGACGGACAGCACCGTTGGAAGCACGCCCTCCAAGGGCACCAACGGCGCCATCTCCAAGAAGGTGCCTGTCAAGCTTGGTAAGGCCGAGCTGGGTCGGTATCACAGCGAGCAGCGCATGCCCGACTGGCTCGTCTCTCACCTTCGAAAGTATGGACAGGCCGTCGGTCGGGATGTGATCCCAGTGATAGCCCAGCTGTTGCAGCAGTCGCCCACAACGGATTACGCATATCTTTGCCACCCGTGCACGTGGCACGTGTCCAAGCTCCGACGTGAGGGTGGTTTCTGTGGTTACAGGAACATCCAGGTGGTGAGCTCCTACATTATCGGAGCGGAATTTGAAGGATCCCACCACTTCAATGGCAAGTTGCCTTCGGTATTTGATATCCAAGACTATGTCGAGGCCGCATGGGACAAGGGCATCAACAAGCAGGGCAGAATCGAGACCGGCGGCATCATAGGGACACGAAAGTATATCGGTACGCCGGAGGCACAGGCCATGTTCGTTTCCCTGGGTATTGCGTGCGATGCCCAGGGCTTCAAGAACAAGGAGCAGCCGGGCAAGGCTGAGGCGCAGATGCTGGCGGCCGTGGAGAGGTACTTCCAGCAGGGCATATTCCACCCGGAAGAAAGAGTGCGGTGCACGACGCTCCCGCCCATCTATTTCCAACACGCCGGCCACTCCATGACCATCATCGGGATCGAGAAGCAGATGGACGGCGGGATCAACCTGCTCGTTTTCGACCCCATGTTCCGCGACTCATCGGTCATCACGGAGAGGGTCGGCCAGAAGTTCACCTACAAGCATCCAGATCACGCACTGAAGGCGTACCGGCGAGGCAACAAGTACCTGAGACGGTATAGGGAATTTGAGCTTCTGAGGTTGGTAACAAAAGAGACGAGAACCGTGGGTGGCCCCGCAGGTGCTGACTGACTTGACTCTTACACAGGCTGAGGCCCCCGATCGAGGCCATTGGGGGAATGAATGAAGGTCACCCTTCTTTGTCCGCGTCGCTATCCACCACGGAGCATAGGGTTGACGGCGGCACCAATTTGGAACCGGTCACTTGAGTCGGACGGGTTCGGGAGGCGGGTAGAAGCGGAAAGGAGTGGTGGAAGACTTCTCGGTGCTGGAGATGGGAGCATGAGCATGAGCCTGGGAGTTCATTTTGCGCAGGGGAGGGTCCAGCTGGCTTGTTATAGCACACAGCACGGCGTTATCAGCACTGTAGACTGTCACTTTTTAGAGAGCCTGTATGCTCCATTGCATGGATGGATCGTTTGTGCAGGGTTTGTCTTAGACATATTCAATGTTACACCTGTTCAACGGCACATGCTTCTTCTGTCATCACCTGTACGCTGTGATCTGATGTCGCCTTTGGTGTCAGACCTCAGCCCAAACCGCGGTCCTGGAGGTGTCCCATCCGCGAACCATGTCCCTGCGTGAAGAAAGGGCTGCGATCTGTTCTCACGTTCCGTACCAGTCGGCCTTCTGGTTCCCACGTGAACGTACATCCTCCTCTCAGGGTTGGAAATGCCAATGACCTCCCCCCGTGATTTCACTTGGAGGTCTGTTCGGCGAACCAGGCCTGCAGCTTCTCCAGGGCACGGCCGCGGTGAGAGATCTTGTTCTTCTCAGCCTTGTCCATCTCGGCGTACCTTTTTTATAGCCAGGTCAGTGGTCCGATTGATTCTGCAGGGGGGGCACAGACAGACGCGAGGGAGGGACGAGGGAGGGGAAGAGACAGCCGAGACGACACCCTCCCCCGCCCCCTTTCCTCTCCGCCTCCCACAACCGGTCTTTCTCGACTTACGTTTGTCCCTCATACTCAAAGATGGGGTCCCACCCGAAGTTGGCCGGCCCGCGCGCCGGCACGATCCTGCCCTGCGTGATGCCCTGGAACAGGATGGGCTCGTGGCCGGGGCCCTGCGAGAAGCCGAAGGTGCAGACTGCCTTGGCGCCCTTGTCCTCGTAGGCGACGAGCAGGTTGTTGAGGCCCTCGTGGCCGAGGTCCTTCATGAACCACTTGCTGTCGCGCGGGAGGGTGTCAGCCAACTTAGTTTTACACAGGCTTTCTTTTTCTTTTTTTTTTTGGCCCAATTCATGTGATAACAACATACATGTATGGTCCTGGAAGGCCCTTCAGCGCGTCGAAGCAGAGGCAGGTGTCCTCCACGAGCACGGGGCCGCCGATCTGGATGGGTTGTTTTGCGTCAGTGAGTCTGTCTGCGCCGGCTGAGGCCTAGGGGAACTCTTTACGAAGGAGGGAGGGGGTGGGGGCGCACCTGTTCTGCAGCACTCTTGCACTTTGCTATCGTGACCTCTTCCAGAGTCCCCTGCACCTCGATCAGCTCCAGCTCCTGGCTCCGCACCTCGATCGTGGGCTCCAGGATGGCCTTGACCTCGCCGAGCTTGTTCTTGTTGCCCGTGATGAAATTCACCACGTGCGTGGCTGAAGTTGGGTTTTCGGTGGCCATGATTATCTATTTTCTCTTGTATGTACGAGAAGAATATTGTCGTTTGTGAAATCGAGGGCTTAGAAATAAACAATCACAATGATGTTGTGAAGGAGGGCAGCATCTACTGCTTTCCGTTTATGCATCTATGTGTGTAAATGGCCCTCGCCGATTGAGTCAATCCGCTGGGGTCGGGGGCTAACGGTGAACATGTTTTCGGCTTAATCGCATACCACCACTTATCGCCAGGGCCTCGAGTCTGAAGTAATGCATTGCAATTTGTAAATAGCATCATGTATTGTCTAATTGACACAGCTTCTGTTCTCCGGGCTGTATTGTTTTCTCAGCCGTTAGTGAACATGCGAAGTAGTCAGGTTGCTGTAATGAGAAAATAAAAAACAAGAACATCAACTTTTGTTAGGCACATTCCTCATGGGTATCATTGCATTTCAACTCGCCACTCATCAGCCTCTCAAGCTCGACGCCCGCGCGATTGCTTCACTCTCATCGGTCCGCGTTGTCTTCCTTCCACTGCCTCAGCCACGCCTCGATGCGCTCGATGTTGGTCTCCATCTCCTCGGGCGTGTTGCTCTGGAGCTCCACCACGATCTCCTCGTCGTACGACTCCCGCGCCTCCTGGGACAGCACCTCCATGATCTCCGAGTCTATGTTCTCCTGGAGCTTTGCCTCTGGGTAATTTCTAGAAATACGTATTAGCACTTTGCTGAATGTGAAAAATTTGCACCTTGCTCCGCGTGCGCCCCCCCCCTTTCCTGCCACTGAGTTTTCATGTAGCTCACAGGGAAGGGGAGGGCTTGGGGAAGCCTCGCAAGCTCTGCACCAGCCACAGATCCTCCAGACTCACCTCGCTTTCAACCGGTCATAATGCACCGCCGAGTCCACTCTCAGCACAACAACGAGGTCGATCCAGCTCTTGGGGAACAGATCGCACGCGTGCCAGTCGATTATGCAACCGCCGGCCTTGCACTCATCCTCGATGGCGTCAAGCAGCTACAGCCGGTCTCGTTAGCCACAATCCTGACTTTTTTTTCCCACCACCGCTTGGCTGGTTTTTGCGTCGGCGCTCACCTTGTCCTCATCCACGATCCAGCTCTGATACTCATCGTCCCAGCCCTCGTGGCATTCTCTCTCCTTGACCACCTGGTTCACACTCAGGTGTTTCAAACCAGTCTTCTCGGCCAGCACCTCGCAGTGGGTCGTCTTGCCTGTGCCAGGTGTGCCGGTGACGATAATATTTGGGAGCGACCTCGCCATGCTTGTTTCGGGCACTCACTAGCCAGGCGTAAATGATGTTGGGGTCAGATAGAATTCAAAAGTGCAAGATTGTGCCTCGTGAAAGAGCGAATTACGTTAACATGAAAACGTGGATTGGGATTCTCGGTATTTTGCGGCAGCGTCGCCGATTGTTGTTTTGTCAAGAGTTCGGTTTGTTGCAAATAATATCTTATATCCTAAAAGGCGCTGTGGAAAATTTCAAAGACGAATTTGACCACTTTGGTTTGGGGGGGGGTGTGCGCGTGCTCAAGGGTAAGGGTATGGAGCGTTTTGGGCAGCTCCGTTTGGTCGTTCACTCCGTCTTCAGTTTCTCAACGAATCGTCGTAGAGGTTGATGGGGCAGCGACTCAGGCAGAGAGATGCCTCGTTGACCCAGCGCCGGATATGCTCCACTCTGTTTCCAAGCTTAAACACTAACTGTACAAGGTTGGAAATGGTGCAGACAGTTCCCACATCGGACCGATTATGCTGAATAATGGACGGCGTCGAGGACTCGTAATGCCCAGATTTCAAGACTTTCGAAACCGCTCCTGACATCATCAACAAGACTTGGGCAGGAGGCTGTGATGTTCAAATAATGACTTGTTTCCGGGATGAGCGGTCGACTACCTGACAACGTACTTCTGTCAACGCCTTGCCCCGAAAAGCGCCGTCTGGGGACACTTGTCTACCCACAATGCGGCCGGTGTATGCTGGTGAAGATCATATTGGGACCCCGAAACAGCCACGATAAAAGCCCGGAATCCTCATCTACCTCAAAGCGATCGGAGTGTAAAAATTTTCCACATCAATGTCCTCCTCTGTACTCGTCGCTGCCCTCCTTCCCTGCCCTTTCCTTTTCGCGCATGGACACGCAGAATTCACCAAGCCCCCCTTTGCGAATTATGGTCTAGAGGCGTAACCGATAGGCAAAACCGTAATGATCAACAAGGAAACTGCATGTGTCGTCGAAGACCTGAGACCAAGTCAAACTGCCGTAGAGACGTTTCGTCGACCCGGCGAGTTCCCATCGACTGGACCCCGAGATGAGGTGATGCAAAATCCAAGAACCCGAAGCAGATCCTAAGCGACAATCATCAAGACGCTTAGCTCTGCTTGCACTCCGCAGCCTCCTGTTTGGGCTTTGATCCGTCATCCTATGAGTCGTGTTAGAGTACGGTCAACGGAATCGAGAGGTGCTGGAGGGCCTTACGTCATCCTCGTCGGACTCCTCGTCCTCGTCACGGTCCTCGCTGAGGTCGTCCTCGTCGTCGTCATCCTCGAAATCCTCCTCGTCGAAGTCCTCCTCATCCATCTCCTCGAAGGCGAGGGCCTCACCAGTGAACCAGTCGATGGCACGGGGGATCAGCTTCTCCTTGATGTCCTCACCGAGCTGGTAGTCGAGCTCGAGGCGCTCCTCAATATCAGAGGCGGCGTCATCGTCCTCCTCACTTGGTGCGTTGGGTGGGGAGAAGAAGTTGAAGAATGACTCGGTGGGAACGGTCTTCTTGACGATACGCGTCTGTTTTGTGTCTGTTCCGATTCTGTTAGCTGCTCATGTCTAACATGCGACGGCGACGTCTGCAGGGACAGTGACTTACTCTTGTTGCGCTGCTTCTTCTGCTCGACCCTTACTGTGAGGTCCTTACCCTCCTTCCAGTTGATCTTGTCGCCCTCGGCGTGGTCGTAGATGAAGTCGCCACCGTAGCCGGACTCGTTCTGGTAGAAGTAGGTCTTGGTGACGGTCTTGTTTGTGAAGTACTCGTTCTCGTCGAACTCGAAGATCAGGCGGAAGCCAGGCTTGTCCAGGTACTCCATGCGGATGTCCGTCAGATGCTTCAGGGCACCCTCGTCACGGTCGGTGATCATCTCAGCGAGGGAGATCTGGTTCTTCATGGCGGACAGCCAGAACTCGGGGATACCCTTAACAGCCTCATTGGACTCGGCGGGCTTCTCGGCCTTGTCAGCAGCGCCGGTGGTCTCCTCGTCATCATCATCCTCCTCGTCTTCCTCGCCGGCCTGAATCTCCTGCTCTGTGGGTTCAGTGGTGCCGTTGACGACGGCGGCACGCTTCTCGTACAGCGGGGTGAACTTGGCGAAGTACTTCTTCTCCAGCTGGAGGACCTCCTCCTGGAACTCGGCCTCAAGCTTTGAATGCTCCTTCTGGATACCCTTCAGGCCGGCGACGCGCTTCTTGACCTGTGTGGGTAAGGACTCGATGTAACCGGATGAGCGGCCGACGAGACTGCCGAGACGGCCTTGGATCATCTGAACGAGCTTTGGGTTCTGCGCGAAGATAGAGGCAGCCGCAGCACGGTCCAGGTCCTCTGTTGTGGCGAGGATATCAGCACTTGGGTCATTACGGCCGACAGGGTTTCACGAGCGAGCGGAGCGCGGGGTACTACTAACCCTCCTTGATGCTATCAACGCCGGGTTGCTGGGCGTGCGATGAGATGGGAGCATTGTTTGCGGGAGTGTTCTGGGGGGTACTGCATGTTTGAGGTTATTTTGTCAGCGGCGGTCTCAGAGCTGGTGGGCTTTTTTTCCGCGGTTGTTGGACGTGTTGACGGGGACGCGGGGAGAGCAGGCAAAGCGCCTGTGGCAAGTGGGACTGGGCGTCTGGGAACGGGGACTGGGGCTTTGAGAATGGCTGCTGCAACTTACGGGGCCACGGCGATTTCAGGCCGCTTGTTCTTGATGGGCTCAGCCATTTTGGAGGTGGTTGCGATCTGGGAAACGAAGGGATGGGTATCTCGGAGAGACAAAGTGGTGATGGCTGTGGGAAAATATGGAGGGAGAAGGAGAAAAGCGGTGTTCGATCGTAGCGCGAGGAAGGGATTGAGGAAGGAGGTGGAGGGCCCGAGGGATGGGATGGTTGATTGCAAATTTTTGGAGACAGAGGGAAGGCGCTCCACCCCACTCTTTGGCTCTGGGCGGCTCTAATCGTTGGGCGGCGAATGGCTCGTTGAACACGTTTTTGTTGGCGAGCGAGGCGGCGAGGGAGTGAGTGACTGAGTGCGTGCGTGCGTGCGTGCAGCACCAAGTTTGCTTGCCGTGCCTTTCCTTGCCTTCACTCCAAAACCACACACACAACCAACCCATGCAGTGCCCGTGGACCACACTACAGATACCGTTCGTTCGTTCGTTTGTTCGTCCGCCCGGCCGCCCGTCGACTAACTTTGACGACCTTGAAAAGTCTAGCCCCCTGGCTTCCGTCCTTTCGCGTTATCCCCATCGCCTATCGTATTCATTATCGCCACCACTCACTCAGTTCACTCAGTTAACTCGGTTCACCACGATCCATCATCCACGAATATTATGTTGTTCACGCCAGGACAGACATTGTGTCATGCTCACGCATCCCAGCCCCAATAGCCTGTCCATTTTTGTTCTTTGCAAATTACTTCGCTCACGATCATTCGGTCCAACGCCCACGGAAAATATAGCCCAATGGATCTAGTAAGTGCTGCATCCTGGAACCGTCTTACTACCGGGCGTCTCACATGATGCCGATTTATGCTCCGTAGCCCCGGACCGGCTACTGCTGCCAGCAAGCATCGCAGGTCGACCGCCTGCTGCTGGCAGAGTCGGAACAGAGCCCAATCATGCCAGGTGGGTGGGCGAGCGGGTGGATGACATCCTCAGACGGCACTCCACGTTTTCATGCAGCAACACACTTTCCCACATCCTGTCTGTTTTCAAATCCAATGCAACTGGGAGCTTACCTGCTCACAACGTTGAGGGACGGCAAACCACAGATTTTGCCCTTCGTCTCTGCAAGCAATGCTCGGGGTCAGCGACACGGCGGCCGACGCTTGGTCCCAACTTGCCCTGGCTGATTGTGAAGCTCCTCCAAGGAATCCGACTTGTACGCTCATGCGTAGGCCCGTGATTCCTAGTAGATGCACGGGGCTCTGTGTTCGCTTGCACGGGAACCGGACTTCTCCTGTCGGTTCTAGGGAAAGCATAGCCCGATCTTTTCGTAACGTCGAGTTATTAAATGTAGGTGATGCAGGGACGGGCGGGTGTGCGCAAGCCGAGGTTGTACGGTATTCTGTGTTGACATCGAGCACAACATGAATCCGGTCCGGGATTTGAATTGGACTTGGACTTGGACTTACATGGGGGCTGTTCCGAAATCAAGGTGGCCTGCTTCTCAATTTCACGTTTGCATACGGCCGCTGCCAATGCAGACCACGTACTCGCGCGGCTCATCAGGAGCTCACGTTCTTATGGGGCGCCCAGCACCTCACAGCAAGGACAGATGACACGCACGGGGATGAAACCTCGAGGTGGCCAGTCCGATGATGAAATATCGAGACGTGCACACGCTTCGTTTGCTCATGGAAGGTGCTTCGGTGATTGACGTAGCACGCCTCCGCGATACCGCACGAGGCTTGTCCCACTGCATATGTCCTATGGTCTGAGCTGTTTGTACCCCACACTATCTAGGTATTTTGCTTCATATCAGCTGCGTGGCTGCATGCCTACGCGTGCACTGCAGGCCGGTATCTGTCTTGGGTGACATCTCATGCTACTGCTACCTGCCATGGACGTGCAAGAGCAGCACCGTCCTTCTCCATGGGGTCATGGAGAGCCGCGTGGAGAGGGAAAAGACCTTCCGAAGCCGTCGAGAATTTTTCATGTCATGGCACAGCGAGGACGGCGTGCGTGGGGGCCGCTACAGAGGTGGCCAATGAGTCAGGCCCCACCATTTCCTCTCCTAAACAGTCATCAAGGTGTCGGGAGAACTAAAGTGGTCTGTCAAAGGAATCTATCTGTATTTAAGCGCATCTAGTTCTCCTAAGTAATTATAGCCCGGCTTTTGCAAATGCCTATGACAATAGCGTCAAGTGAATCTCCGTGTTTCGCTGTCATATTTTAACATTACTCCTTGTCTCGCCGTCAGAGAAATCCTTTGCTGCTGTCATCCTGCCCGCCGTTGACGTTTCACCCCACCAAAGCCTTGCAGACTCGTCATACACACTCGCTTCCCGAAGACTCACTCCTCAAGCAAACCAACTACACCATGGCTCCTCCTCAGGCTCAAGACATCGCCGTCCGTGGGTCGGCACCCAGCAGCTCTCATCACGAGCTCAGCGTCTCTCCTTCCGCCACCTTCCACAGCCCTCCCAGCTTCCCCCACAGCTTTGGCACAACAACCTCAGCACACCAGGCCGGCACAAAGCAGCTCAAGCCCTTTGAGACGACAGACATCAAGATCCTGCTCCTGGAAAACGTCAACCAGAGTGGTCAGGACATCCTCAAATCCCAGGGCTACCAGGTCGAGGCCCTGAAGACTTCTCTTCCTGAGGAGCAACTCATTGAGAAAATCCGGTAAGTTACCCGAAGGACCCATTCTCAACACCCTCCCTCCCCATGTGGATGCAGCACACAGAGGTTAACATATCGCAGTGATGTCCATGTCATTGGCATTCGTTCAAAGACAAAGTTGACTGAGAAGGTCTTGAAAGAGGCCAAGAACCTTCTCGTCATTGGTTGCTTCTGCATCGGCACCAACCAAGTGGACCTTGACTATGCAGCCAAGCATGGTATTGCCGTCTTCAACTCACCCTTCGCCAACTCCCGCAGTGTTGCCGAGCTCATTATCGGCGAGATCATTGTGCTGGCCCGCCAGCTTGGTGACCGCTCCAGCGAGCTGCACCGCGGCACCTGGAACAAGGTCAGCTCCAAATGCTGGGAGATCCGCGGCAAGACGCTGGGCATCGTCGGCTACGGCCACATCGGGGCCCAGCTGTCGGTCCTGGCCGAGTCCATGGGAATGAACGTCATCTACTACGATATCGTCACCATCATGGGACTGGGCACGGCCCGCCAGATGCCTACCCTGGACTCCCTGCTCGAGGAGGCCGACTTCGTCACGTGCCACGTCCCCGCCACCCCCGAGACCAAGGGTATGATCTCGACCGCCCAGCTGAGCAAGATGAAGGACGGCGCGTATCTGCTCAATGCGTCGCGCGGCACAGTCGTCGACATCCCGGCCCTAATCAACGCCATGCGTGGCGGCAAGATCGCCGGCGCCGCCCTCGACGTCTACCCCAACGAGCCCGCCGCCAACGGCGACTACTTTACCAACGACCTGAACTCGTGGGGAGAGGACCTGCGCAGCCTGAAGAACCTCATCCTCACCCCGCACATCGGCGGAAGCACCGAGGAGGCTCAGCGAGCCATCGGCATCGAGGTCGCCGATGCCCTGGTCAAGTACATCAACCAGGGTCTGACCGTCGGCTCTGTCAACCTTCCTGAGGTGACGGTGCGCTCGCTGACCCTGGACGAGAGCGACCACGCGCGCGTCAGCTTCATACACAGGAACGTCCCGGGTGCCCTCAAGCAGTGCTACGACATCCTGATGCCGCACAACATCGACAAAGCCACCAGCGACAGTAAGGGTGACATTGCCTACATGATCGCAGACATTAGCGGCGTCCAGATCAGCGACTTGAGGACCATCTCGGACGAGCTCAACTCGCTCAGCTCGAGGATCATGACGCGCATCCTGTTCTAAGGGTGGTCTTTTGTGTGGTGATGTCAGGTCGTCGGGTAGACTAAAAAAGAAGGGTTCAACAATGAGCGGCGTTCACTGGGTAAATTAGATGGCAGTCGAGAAATTCATTAGATCATCTGGGCGTTCAACAGCACCCTGGCATCTTACTGGCATGCGGATTCCAAGTCTTTTTGAGTAATAAAATACTGGTCTGATCATCCTGGGTTTTCTATATCCTTTAGTATGACGAACCCCTACGCGTACCCTCGGCGGGCTTGATGGGTATTTCTCGTAGACTACCGTTTGTTGACAAGGGCCACTCTGTTCTCTTCCTTAGGAAAGTTAGGAAAGTTCAAGGAAATTCCTGCTGTTCAATAGCAGGCACACAATCAGCTCATGCTTGCAAGGGTCGTGAGAAGTGTCGGATGGTATGATTGGCGTGCTGTACAGATTCGAGATATGACGAGACCTGGACAGTGAGAAGAGGCAGAAGATGGACCAAAGCCAATTGACCGTAACATCCTGCACTTCCAACAAGAGATGGTCAAGTCTCCGGGCATCCGAACTCACCGACCGTGCGGGAGGAACATGCTTTGACCAAGGACCATCACTCGTCGAGGTCCGCCCCAAAGCACTCGTCCATCTTGGAAGATCAGCCGCCCGGACGCTGAGGTAGCATAGTGCCGCTGGGACGCTGTTGCATCCATCTCGCTTGCGTCGAGACAAACCTTTCGATCAGACCTCAATCCCCAATGATGGTTTATTCCGCATAGATGAGTGACATACGTGCATCTCAACAGCCATCACGACAGACGAGAAGACCGGGGAGAGCTTTCGTCAGCGGTGGAGCTGCCTCGAGCTTCCCGCGGGTTGTCTGTCGGTCCCGCCATCGGAGATGATATTCATGCAGGTGCGAGCGCACAGAGTGTCTGGTCCAGGCTTTATTCGTTTATGGACAGAGGTTCTTAGTTCTCACTTCCATTATTTGCGTTTGTCTGTTGGTGGGTGTGTGCAGAGGTATAGGAAGTGTAAGCGAGCAGCAATGAGCGTGTAGCAGCCAGTGGCACGGTGTCATATTTTTTTTATTTACTTTTCCTATTTTATTTGCCGCGGTACAACGTGTGGTTACCTGCGTGTTAGGCCGGGGTGCTAAGGCATGCAAGGTGTTCTCGCGACGCAGATCCTCAGGGGCTCGCTGGCTGGCTGGTCCTTCTCGCGCGTTCCAGAGGAAGGGTCCCCTCGTCCACGCCGTGCGCATGCTTGGCCCTTTTGCGGTCTGCCCATGGGGAAGCGGAGATTGCTATTCAGCTCAGGGGCAGGCCGAGTAGCTGCTGAAGAGCATGAACGGTAAATACGCATGGAGAATACGGGAACGAAGACCGCGTCGTTCCTTCATGCAAGACAAATTGTTGCATCGGAAAGAATGGGATCTGGGTTAGGGAAGCTGTTGGGGTGGCTCTTCCCTTGGCTGGATCTTAGGGGCCGTTCTCTAGCGCGGGGGGGAGCTGAGGCCTTGCCCCGGCAGGGGTGGTGGACGGCTGCAATGACTTGAACTGGGTACCTACTCCCTCTGCGTATCAAGGGATATACGGTTGTATCTAGGTAGGTATCCAGGTTCTCACGGTAGGCATACAGTAACTTACCGTATCACAGAGTCTCGAGGTTGGACGACCTGTTTAACATCACCTACACACGCGTTAGATGCAGTAGATGGAAAGCCTGTGCAGCCGTCATGTCCCTGACGAGTCGACCCATTAGAGCCCTTTCCGGCCTCCCGTACTGACAGCTGAGGCAGGGCAGTTTCGGTGTCCCAACAGGTCAACCCTCCCTAGGGGCTCGAGTAAGGTACTCCCAGGTTGGTGGTGCACGCAGGACCGCTTTGTATCCACCGCAGTACAGTACAACACGTCTCCGTGCCTCAACGTGGAGTGACAAAGTAGCCTCCCAGTACAGTATGTCGGGAAGACCTACGTACCTACAGCAATAGCTGCATGCAGGAGCTTGCATTGGCCCAGCCGGCAGCATGTTGACTGAGCGAGCCCCACAAAGCGCAACCTTCACACCGCGACTTGCTAACCTCTGACACGCCTCTCTCCCTACGAGCCAGTGCCAACCCCCGTCTGCGCTGTGGCCCCTTTTCACCGTTGCGACCAGGACTGCCAGACCGCATGATGGCCGGACAGTAGAGTACAGCAAAGCACCAAATTTGTTTTAGCCCAGCACGAAACGGACCACAGCCACGACCCTTTCTTTGGACGACCGACCTCCAACGACGGCTTCGCGTCCGGATCCTGAACCTGAACCTGCATCTGGACTGGCCTTCCTTTCACCATCGCAGCACAGCACACCACGGGCATCGTCCTCGACGCTGGAATTCATTATCCTGTCCGTCCTCTCTTGGCCAATGTCCTCCGGCAGCGTTGAATACTGGCTTGTCCGTTCCTGATTGATAGATACCCTCCGGTCTCCACCTACTTCTTTGGTAACTTCCACGAATGTCTCTTTCTCCAAGGACTCGCCAACCTTGCTCCCGGTAGTGTCTGCTACGAACTGCCTCCCTTACGCCGTCGACCTCCCCTCCCCATCTGATACACGCTCAATGCGGCCAGCGCTATTTCGATAGAACACCCGACACAAATCGTGTAATATGTCCTCGAATTACGATGTTGGCACCCGGGCGTGGCAGCCCGATGCCGCTGAGGGCTGGGTTGCTTCCGAGGTCACAAAGAAGCAAGTAGACGGCGACAATGTCATCCTGACCTTCAAGCTCGAGAATGGCGAGGTAAGCAGCTCCCAAGACCACTCTGGACCGTCCTCGGAGAGGCAGCCACTGACACAGCGAGTACAGGAGAAGCAGCTCAAGCTCCCCCTCGCTACCCTGGAGAAGGGCAGTGACGACGCCCTGCCTCCGCTGATGAACCCAACCGTGCTCGAGGCCAGCGATGACCTGACCAACCTTTCCCATCTTAACGAGCCAGCAGGTATGAACCTCCAGCCCCAAAAGCCCCAGCTTGCCGTCTTTGCTTCTAACACGACACTCGTGCTCCAGTCCTGCAAGCCATCAAGCTTCGCTACCTCCAAAAAGAAATCTACACATACTCCGGTATCGTGCTAATAGCTACAAACCCGTTCGCCCGTGTCGACTCCCTCTACGTCCCAGGCATGGTCCAGGTATATGCTGGGAAACAAAGAGCAACCCAGGCACCCCATCTTTTCGCCATCGCAGAGGAGGCGTTTATAGACATGTTGCGGGACAAAAAGAACCAGACCATTGTTGTGTCCGGCGAGTCCGGTGCTGGAAAGACCGTGAGTGCCAAGTACATCATGAGATATTTCGCAACCAGAGAGTCGCCAGACAACCCCGGGGCAAAGTCGAAAAAAGGCTCCGACGCGTTGAGCGAAACCGAGGAGCAGATTCTCGCCACCAACCCTATCATGGAAGCCTTTGGTAACGCGAAGACGACTCGGAATGACAACTCGTCCCGGTTTGGAAAATACATCGAGATCATGTTCAACAGTAACACGGACATCATTGGCGCAAAGATTCGGACATATCTGCTGGAGCGATCAAGATTGGTATTCCAGCCTATGAAGGAGCGCAACTATCACATTTTCTACCAAATGCTTGCAGGTGTCACCGAGCAGCAGCGACAGGAATGGAGTCTCCTTCCGGTTGAGCAGTTCGAGTACCTCAACCAGGGAAACACCCCGACCATCGACGGAGTGGACGACAAGGCCGAGTTCAAAGCGACCATGAGCTCTCTGTCAACAGTCGGTGTTGACGAAGCTACCCAGACCGAGATCTTGAAGATGCTCGCCGGTCTCCTGCACATGGGCAACGTTAAGATCGGTGCCTCGCGGAATGACAGCGTGCTCCCGCCTGACGAGCCCTCCCTTGAGAAGGCTTGTTCCGCTCTTGGGATCGATGCTGCCGAGTTTGCCAAATGGATCGTGAAGAAGCAACTTGTCACTAGGGGTGAGAAGATCACATCCAACCTGAGTCAGGCCCAGGCCATCGTCGTTCGAGACTCAGTTGCCAAGTACATTTACTCGAGTCTGTTCGACTGGTTGGTCGAGGTCACCAACCGCAGTCTGGCCACAGATGAGGTCCTGAGCCAAGTCCAGTCCTTCATTGGTGTTCTGGATATTTACGGTTTCGAGCACTTCGCAAAGAACTCCTTCGAGCAATTCTGTATCAACTACGCCAACGAGAAGTTACAGCAAGAGTTCAACGCGCATGTGTTCAAGCTTGAGCAGGAGGAATATCTCAAGGAGAAGATCGATTGGACCTTTATTGATTTCTCAGACAACCAGCCTTGTATCGATCTCATCGAGGGCAAGCTGGGCATCCTGTCCCTGCTTGACGAGGAGTCGAGACTTCCCATGGGTTCTGACGACCAGTTCGTTACCAAGTTGCACCACAACTATGCCGCCGACAAGAACGCTTTCTACAAGAAGCCCCGTTTCGGCAAGTCCGCTTTCACTGTGTGCCATTATGCCGTCGACGTGACGTACGAGTCGGAAGGTTTCATAGAAAAGAACCGCGACACCGTGCCAGATGAGCATATGGCCGTCCTGAGGTCAAGTAAGAACAAGTTCCTGGTATCGGTGCTTGATGCTGCCGCGTCTGTGCGTGAGAAGGATGTGGCATCAGCTACCACGAGCTCGGTCAAGCCAGCCGCCGGCCGGAAGATCGGTGTGGCTGTTAACCGCAAGCCCACTCTTGGCGGCATCTTCCGATCTTCATTGATCGAGCTCATGAGCACCATCAACAACACGGATGTCCACTACATTCGTTGTATCAAGCCCAACGAGGGAAAGGAGGCTTGGGTGTTCGAAGGACCCATGGTGTTGAGTCAGCTCCGAGCTTGTGGTGTCCTCGAGACAGTCCGCATCAGTTGCGCCGGATATCCGACGCGTTGGACGTACGAGGAGTTTGCTCTTCGTTACTACATGCTGACACCATCGACCCAGTGGACGGCGGAGATTCGGCAGATGGCGAATGCCATTCTGGTGAAAGCCCTGGGAGAGAGCACTGGCGGAGGTCAGGACAAGTACCAACTCGGTCTGACCAAGATCTTCTTCCGAGCAGGCATGTTGGCCTTCCTCGAGAATCTCCGCACTAACAGACTCAACGACTGTGCCATCATGATTCAGAAAAACCTGAAGGCCAAGTACTACCGCCGCAGGTATCTTGACGCCAGGGAATCCATTGTCCAGACCCAGTCCGTTGCCAGGGCTTATATGTCAAGGCGAAAGGCTCAGGAGTTGCGGACCATCAAGGCTGCGACTACCATCCAGCGGGTCTGGCGTGGGCACAAGGAGAGGAAGAACTTCCTTCGCATCAGGGCCGATCTCGTGCTTGCTCAGGCTGCCATCAAGGGTTATCTGCGCAGGAAGGAGATCATGGAGACGCGCGTCGGCAATGCTGCTTTGTTGATCCAGAGAGTATGGCGATCAAGGCGGTCGCTGCGGAACTGGAGACTATACCGCAAGAGGGTTGTCCTTATCCAGAGCTTGTGGCGTGGTAGGAAGGCGCGGAAGGAATACAAGGGTCTCCGTGAGGAAGCCCGCGATCTCAAGCAGATTTCCTACAAGCTTGAGAACAAGGTGGTCGAACTTACTCAGTCCCTTGGCACGATGAAGTCGCAGAACAAGGAGCTCAAGGCACAGGTGGAGAACTACCAGAGCCAGATCAAGTCCTGGCAGACACGGCACAACGCACTCGAGGCCAGGACGAAGGACCTCCAGGCCGAGGCCAACCAGGCAGGTATTGCCGGAGCCCGTCTGCAGGTTATGGAGGAGGAAATGAAGGAGCTGCAGGCTCGTTTCGAAGAATCTGCCGCCAACCTCAAGCGAATGCAGGATGAGGAGAAGCAGTTGCGAGAATCTCTGCGGGCAACCAACACAGAACTCGAGGTCTCCAAGCAGGAAGCCACTCGCCACGACAGCGAGAAGAACTCGCTGCGTCAACAACTGGTTGAGCTTCAGGACGCACTGGAGCTTGCCAGGCGCGAGGTGCCTGTCGGAGCTGAGATCAACGGCAACGGCGTTCAGCCTGCTGTCAACGGCCTCATCAACCTTGTTTCCTCCAAGAAGCCAACTAAGAGACGGAGCGCTGGGGATCCCCGCGATGTCGACCGCTTCAGTGCAGCGTACAATCCTCGTCCTGTTTCGATGGCCGTCACTGGTCGTCAAGCTGTCATGTCAGGATCGACTCTCATTCCCGGCGCTGACAGCATCGAGATGGAACTCGAGGCTCTCCTCGCCGATGAGGAGGGTCTCAACGAGGAGGTCACCATGGGTCTCATCCGCAACCTGAAGATCCCTTCACCCAACACCAACCCACCTCCCTCCGACAAGGAAGTCCTCTTCCCCTCGTACCTCATCAACCTCGTTACTTCCGAGATGTGGAACAACGGATTCGTCAAGGAGTCCGAGCGCTTCCTTGCCAACGTCATGCAGTCCATCCAGCAGGAGGTTATGCAACACGACGGCGAGGAGGCCATCAACCCAGGTGCTTTCTGGCTCTCCAACGTCCATGAGATGCTCTCCTTTGTCTTCCTCGCTGAAGACTGGTACGAGGCACAGAAGACAGATAACTACGAGTATGACCGTCTCCTGGAGATCGTTAAGCACGACCTCGAGAGCTTGGAGTTCAACATCTACCACACCTGGATGAAGGTCTTGAAGAAGAAGCTCAACAAGATGATCATTCCCGCCATCATCGAGTCTCAATCGCTGCCCGGCTTCGTCACGAATGAGAATAACAGGTTCCTCGGCAAGCTGTTGCAGACGAACTCGCAACCTGCGTACAGCATGGACAACCTGCTCAGTCTCCTGAACAGCGTGTTCCGCGCCATGAAGGCATACTACCTCGAGGACTCCATCATCACCCAGACAATCACGGAGCTGCTCCGCCTGGTCGGCGTGACGGCCTTCAACGATCTGCTGATGCGCCGTAACTTCCTTTCATGGAAGCGAGGCCTGCAGATCAACTACAACATCACTCGTATCGAGGAGTGGTGCAAGAGCCACGACATGCCCGAGGGCACTCTCCAACTCGAGCACTTGATGGTAAGTTCTGCCGCAGGCCTCGGCTTCCGCATACACACCTGCTAATGGCTTTGACAGCAAGCAACGAAGCTTCTGCAACTCAAGAAGGCCACTCTTAACGACATCGAGATCATTCAGGACATCTGCTGGATGTGAGTAGTGCTAAAGCAAGGCCCAAAACGAGATAGACGGTGCTAATCGAAGATAGGCTATCTCCCAACCAAATTCAGAAGCTGCTGAACCAGTATCTCGTCGCCGACTACGAGCAGCCCATCAACGGAGAGATCATGAAGGCCGTGGCGTCACGAGTCACCGAGAAGAGTGACGTCCTGCTCTTGCAGGCCGTCGACATGGACGACAGCGGGCCTTATGAGATCGCCGAGCCGAGAGTAATCACTGCTCTCGAGACCTACACGCCTTCATGTAAGCAAAACGTCTCGTTGTCCACTGATCTGCAAGTATCTAACATGACCGATTCAGGGCTGCAAACACCCAGGCTGAAGCGCCTTGCTGAAATTGTCTCCGCGCAAGCAATCGCTCAGCAGGAGAAGATGGAGTACGGCTCGCAGAGCGGATACGAGAACGGTGACATTGAGGAGATGGACGAGACACCCGAGGCCATCGAGGCCAGCGCATAGAGTGCGCGGCCTGGGCTTCGGTTATCGTCTGGTTGTTTCCCACAGCAGTCTCCAAGGTCGTTCCTGTTGTCTCCGTTTAAGAATGCCGGTGGCAAGAAGCCAGAAGGGAGCCCCTTGCGTGACTGCACGAATGGGCAATACCGGCGCGTGAGGGACTAGGGTGCCCTCCGATGTTGGGATTAGGGATTAGGAATTAGAAGGATGGGGACATGAGGCCATGGTTGTACGTACGTCATGTATGATTGCTTAGGTGTGTATGTATGTGCATGTGCAAAGGTTGGCGTGCGCGTTTGACAGGTGCAATTCATGCGCTCTTTAATCCATCTGGAATAGCATGGGGTTTCTTAGGGATTCCGGAAGAGATAAAGGGCGGGCAGTCCGAGGTCTATCGGGGTGGTTGACTTACGAGAGGCCAATGCGAAAGAGACGATGAAGGCGACGACCACATACAGCAGCGTAGACTTTGGCGTTATAATCCATATCATCGGGGCAATTTCAGTATCGAGGCGTTCTGACTGAGAATATTACTGGCAGAACTGAAAGTACCCCCAAAATAGGTGATTACTATAGTGTAGTCCATTTGCCCATGTGCTCTTTCTGGATATGCCTAGGTAGTATGTCTTAGCCCCAGCTAGGCACCCACCAGGGTTCAACCCCAATCGCACCCCACCAATGACGTCGCAGCCAGATGAGAAATCGCTAAGTTTCGGACGCTCCCGTGAATAAGTGCACGAGATCGCTATCGGGAGAATATCTTACTTCTGCCGGCTCTCACGCGCTCATCCTTCCCACCCTAGCTTCATTGCTTCATCAGGCCACAGCGACGAGACAGTACCATGTCCTAGCCTCAGATGCGAAAATTAAAGTAGAAGACCTTCGACCTCGCTGGCCCAGAAGCTTTCTCCTTCTTCATACATGGCCGACGACCGAGGAAGAGACGCGCCCGAGAGCGCGGAGAGCACAGAAAATGGCACCAGCACCGGCAACGGCCACGGCTACGGCCACGATCCACAGGATGGCCGAGGGAGCACGCCCCAGACGCCGAGGCTGTACAGGCTGAACTCGAACCAGAGCTCCACCAGCATCTTCGAGGATGTAGAGATGGCACACGATGAGGTGGGTGGTGGTCATGCGGGGGGCGCACATCCGCGCGCTGTGTCTTAGACATAGGAGCTGACACTATCTGCAGCTTTACTCGGGCCCCATGGCCGAATCACTCCCGACCAGTGTCAATGCATTCGCCCACCGTCGCCGGAGCCGTGCCGACTCCACCACCAGCTTTGCTTTCTACCCAGACTCCCCAGAGGACGAGACCAGGGGAGAAGATATACTAGACGATATGAGGATCGAGGACCTAGACGACGTCCCCTTCGCAGTAGATATAGGAGATGAGGACGAAGAAATTGAGGGAGGAAGCGAGACGAACGGGGTGCTCCTGCCGAACGGCGGCGAGTTTGAGAGCGATGGCGCTGGGGAGGACGAGGAGTCCTCGATGCTTCGGCGATCCTCCACACACTCCCGCCACTCCGTGCACTCCCGGCTCCTGCGCCGCGACAGCAACATGACCGAGACGAGCGCATACGGCGGCGGCAGGTTCTCCCAGAAGGTGTACATGGCGAACGAGGACCTGGTCGTCGTGCTCGCCGGCTTCCGGACCAGCATTGTGGGCCTGTCGGCGTACATCTTCATCTGTGTGGCGTCCCTCGGGCTCGGCTGGCTGCTTTTCCGGTGGATGCCGCGGTGGCACGTCTGGCTGACCGGCAAGCAGGCCCCGCTCCGCGAGGCGTCGTGGCTCGTCGTCGAGAACCAGTGGAACGAGATGGCGATCCTGACCGTCGACGTGAAGCCGTACGGCAGGGTCTTGTCGACCGTCTTCGGGGCGCCAACAAAGCAGAGCTCCTCGGCCTACCTGTTCGAGTTCGACGACGACCCGATCTTGCCGGAGCTGAGGGTGGTCAACTACCGCTATGTGCGCTTTTACTACCACCCGCTCTGGGACAAGTTCCGGCTTGTCAGCGGCTGGAAGGATCCGCTGTGGACGGATTTGAGGTCCGTAAGAGACGGCATTGACAGTGACGAGAAGAATCACCGTGAGCTGGTGTTTGGGTCAAACCTGATCGACATTGAGCAGAAGTCCGTCTTCCGTCTTCTGGTCGATGAGGTCTTCCACCCTTTCTACGTCTTCCAGATCGCAAGTCTGGTGCTCTGGTCGATGGACCAGTATTATTATTATGCGGTGGCCATTTTCGCCATGTCGGTTGTGAGCATCGCCACTACGCTCTTCGAGACTATCTCGACTATGAAGCGACTTCGCGAGATCTCTCGCTTCGAGTGCGAAGTTCGAGTCCTGAGAGATGGATTTTGGCAGCACATATCCTCGGGGGAACTTGTGCCCGGCGACATTTACGAGATCACGGACCCGAGCCTAACCCAGTTCCCAAGTGACAGTCTCCTTCTCAGCGGAGACTGCATCGTCAACGAAAGCATGCTGACTGGAGAGTCGGTCCCTGTCTCGAAAGTCCCAGCAACGGACAACACTCTGTGGGAGATGGGCCTCAACGCTTCAGCGGTCACTCCTGACGTCGCGAAGCATTTCCTCTTCTGCGGCACCAAGATTATCCGCGCCCGACGACCTCAAGATGACCGGAACCAAGAGGCAGTTGCTTTGGCCATGGTCGTCAGAACCGGCTTCGACACCACGAAGGGGGCTCTGGTGCGGTCCATGTTGTTCCCCAAACCGTCTGGGTTCAAGTTTTACCGCGACTCATTCCGTTACATATCCGTCATGGCTTGTGTAGCTATGCTGGGCTTCGTCGCTACTTTCATCAACTTCATCCGCCTGGGTATAGCTTGGCACCTCATTATTGTCCGGGCACTGGATCTGATCACGATTGTCGTGCCCCCTGCGTTGCCGGCTACGCTGACTATCGGCATAAACTTCGCGATAAACCGGCTCAAGGGTAAGCAGATCTTCTGCATAAGCCCGCAGAGGGTCAACGTGGGCGGAAAGATAGACATCATGTGCTTTGATAAGACCGGTACACTCACCGAGGACGGCTTGGATATCCTCGGTGTGCGGATCGTGAACCAATCAGCACATAGATTTGAGGACCTTCTCACAGATCCAGCTGCGATAGCCAAGAAGCACAGCGCGTCAGCAAATGATGCCCAGCCGTATGTGGCCAGCAAGGCTGCGCTATTCACCATGGCAACCTGCCACTCTCTGAGGTCCATCGATGATGAGCTTGTTGGAGATCCACTGGACGTCAAAATGTTTGAATTCACAAACTGGTCTTATGAAGAGGGGCAGCAAGGTAGCGGGGGCGACGACGAGGAAGAGAACCGAGGGCTCTCGCCCTCCATCGCGCGGCCGCCGCCAGAGATGAGCCTCGACCTCCACAACAGCAACGCTACTGGCCAGCAGGTGCCACTTGAGCTGGGCGTCCTCAAACTATTTGAGTTCGTGTCCCAACTTCGCAGAATGAGTGTCATTGTCCGCACATTTGGCCAGGCGAGTGGCGACATCTACGTCAAGGGCGCTCCCGAGTGCATGAGGGAAATCTGCCGACCTGAGAGCTTCCCCTCGGATTACGAGGAGCAACTCTCATACTACACTCACAAGGGCTACAGAGTTATTGCATGTGCCACGAAACACTTGAAGAAGCTGAGCTGGGTCAAGGCACAAAAGATGACCCGGGCGGATGTGGAGTCTGACCTGGATTTCGTTGGGTTCATCATCTTTGAAAACAAGCTGAAGCCCACGACCGCGGGCGTTCTGGACGAGCTCTTGCAGTCCAACATTGGCTGCGTGATGTGCACGGGAGATAACATCCTGACAGCGATCAGCGTCGCAAGAGAATGCAACATGATCAACAGGACGGCACACTGTTTCGTGCCTCGATTCGTGGAAGGGCACTCGAGAGATCCCGAGGCGAAGCTCCAGTGGGAAAGCATCGATAACAACCTCCTCACACTGGACGAGAAGACCTTGGTGCCGCTCCCTCCCCCAGCTGAAGTGGACGCGTCACTCCCTTACGATATCTCGGACCTCCGAAACTACTCCATCGCCGTCAGCGGCGACGTCTTCCGCTGGGTCGTCGATTTTGCCCCGGCAGAGGTACTACAGAGGATGCTTGTCACGGGAAAGATCTACGCGCGCATGTCCCCAGACGAAAAGCATGAGCTTGTCGAGAAGCTCCAGAGCATCGACTACTGCGCAGGGTTCTGCGGAGACGGTGCCAATGACTGCGGCGCGCTCAAGGCCGCGGATGTTGGGATATCGCTCTCTGAGGCGGAAGCTTCGGTGGCAGCACCGTTCACGAGCAGGATCTTCGACATCGGTTGCGTGCCCGATGTCATCCGCGAGGGCAGGGCGGCGCTCGTGACGAGCTTCAGCTGCTTCAAGTACATGAGTCTGTACTCTGCGATTCAGTTCACCTCGGTGTCGTTCCTGTACGCGTCGGCGTCCAACCTGGGCGACTTCCAGTTCCTGTTCATCGACCTGGCGCTAATCCTGCCCATCGCGGTGTTCATGTCGTGGGCGGGCCCGTCGCCAGAGCTATGCAGGAAGAGGCCGACGGCGGACCTGGTGTCCCGCAAGGTGCTGACGCCGCTGCTGGGGCAGATCTGCGTGTGCATCGTCATCCAGGCCGCGGCGTTCGTGGTGGTCAGGAGGCAGCCGTGGTTCATCCCGCCGAGGTTGGACACGGAGAAGTCCAACATCAAGAACTCGGAGAACACGGCGCTCTTCCTGGTCAGCTGCTTCGAGTACATCCTCTCCGGGGTGGTTCTGAACGCGGGCCCGCCGTTCAGGATCGGTGTCTGGAAGAACTGGCCCTTCGTCGCGACTATCGGCGTCGCGCTGGCGATCACCGTGTACATGGTGATGGGCCCGGCGCAATGGGTGAAGAAGGCGATGCAGCTCACCAAGATGAGCTGGGACTTCAAGTTGTTCTTGATCACGCTGGGTCTGGTGTACCTGGGCCTGGCGTGGACGAGCGAGTACCATGTGTTCCAGAGGCTTGCCGTTGTGGTTGGGAAGGTGAAGACGTCGGTGACGGGGAGCAGGAAGAGGAGGAAGCAGTACAAGGTCATCCGAGAAGAGATGATGGAGTTGATGTGATCGATGCTTAAATATAGGAAGGATGGGAAAAGTTCAGAGGCGTGATTGCAAATATGAAGAAGCTATTCAAAATACAGTAAAAAGGTCAGTCTCATTTTACAGTCCTCTTGAAATTGGGTGCTGGTGTCGACGCTGCTCTCCCGGCCTTTCGCCCGCTATTCAACTTTGTCTCTGGAGGTTAGTTAGGTTGCATTCCAGGGCCGGTTTGGTCCCAAGTTGCACCCGCAGCGAGTGTTTCAAAAGCATGGCAGAGACAGTGGCCGGCTCGCTCCTTCCCGTTGCTATGAATGACCGCATCACTTCAGCTTGGTGGGGAATTACCGTCCGACACATGCATGCCCTGCACCGTACCTAGGTAGTATTTACCTACCTTCCCTAGCTTGAACCAGGGCTCTCGTGAACCTCACGAGCTGTTAAGCTGTTTTGTACAGTTGTTGCTATCAGGCTCAATTCATTCTCCGCCTCCAATTGTGGCCTGCACGGACTCAATTCTAGTCTCATAACGAACAGCTCGCATGTGTTAGTGACAATTCGGACTTGGCAACTCAACATTATCTAGTCACGATGAATTACGGTAAATCTCAACTCACACAAATCTCACCTAATTCTTACAGCCGATGCGTTCAGCGTCACCAGGGCATACTGACAATGGTCAACAGTATCGGACCAGCTCCTGGACAGCGTCCTGGACAGCGGGTACCTCCCGCACGCCGTCATCCGCGTCGGCATCCGGCGGCAGCTGCGCCAGCGCCTCGACGAGATCGCCTCCTCGTCGCTCGGCGACGCGTTGGACCGCAAGATGGAGTACATCGCCGAGTCGCGCGCGCGGCCCATCGCCATCGAGACGGCCTCGGCCAACAAGCAGCACTACGAGGTCGGCACGGGCGTCTACGTCAACACCCTGGGCCCCAGGATGAAGTACTCGTCGTGCCTTTACCCCAAGGGCAGCGAGACCCTGGGCGAGGCCGAGGTCGCCATGCTGAGGGCTTATGTTGAGAGGGCCGAGCTGAAGGACGGCATGCGGATCTTGGACCTGGGGTGGGTGTGATCTTATTGTCACTCGGCCTCGGGCCGTGTCTCCCCCTGCTTTTGGCCTTGTGATTTGGCTCTAGCTGACGAATTATCTCATTCAGCTGTGGCTGGGGCTCAGGCGCGCTCTTCTTCGCCGAGATGCTGCCAAATGCCAAGGTGACGGCGTTTTCCAACTCCAAGACGCAAAAGCAGTACATCGACTCCAAGGCAGAGGAAAAGGGGCTGAAGAATCTGAATGTGATCACGGGTAATGTGGTCGATTATGAGTTTGAGCCTGAGTCTTTCGACAGGGTCGTCTCCGTCGAGGTCAGTCTGCAGTCGATCTTGGATACTTGTCTCGAGATCTCTCCCAATACTGACAATTTGCCCCAGATGTTTGAACACATGAAGAACCACGAGAAGCTAATGGCAAAGGTGTCGAGGGCTCTGAAGCCTGGCGGCAAGTTCTTCTTGCATATCTTCTGCCACAAGGACACGCCCTATGATTACGAAGATGGCTGGATGACCACGCACTTCTTCACCGGAGGCACAATGATGTCTTTCGACCTGCTCCTGTACCATCAGCAGGATTTGAAAATCCAGAAGCAGTGGTGGGTAAATGGGAACCATTACTCCAAGACCTGCGAGGTGAGTTTGCCATCTTGGACTTACACAGCGTGCGTGCGGCGACTGATCTTTGGCTAGGACTGGCTCACAACGATGATTAAGAATCGGGAGAAGCTGTGGCCTCATTTTGAGGAGACTTACGGCAAGGAGAATGCTTACACGTGGTATTGCAGGTGGCAGATCTTCTACATGGCTTGCTCCGAACTGTTCGCATTTGACGGAGGCGACACTTGGGGAGTCGCGCATTACTTGTTTGAGAAACCCCAGTAAGGAATGTAGACTTAGAAAGAAGACCGCTCTCGGGTAGAGTCATAGTGGCCACCCTCCTCTATGCTATTTCGTAATTGATGATCATTGTATTCTCGCCATCCGGAGGCTTTTCGGAAACGGTATCGAACATGTCGTCTGCATTTCCTGCTCCCTTTGTGCAAGCCGGCCAGACCTCTCGGGCTCGGCAAGTCTTTACAGCCAATCCTTCCAGCCATACGCCCTTCTCGTCGTGGTCTAATGGTCCCAAGGGTGCTTCCAGCCCAGCAATACCGGACCTGTACGCGGGTGTCAGCCAGTCTGTCAAATCGAGTTCGAAGTCGGGCTTCCGGCCCCAGGGTTGTGGTCGTCACGAACCGTCCTTCTTTGCGCGGTACATCAGCTAAGATTGGTTGTTAGCAGCTGCTCCTCAGTCGATTGAGCGTCAGGGACTCGAGCTTACGAAGAACCACATGCTGGCGCCCAGGCCTGTCGCGCAGAAGCGGTAGAATGGCGGCACATGTGGCCGAAAGTTGGCGGGAAAGCCCTTGGGGGGTTGAGGGGCCATCGTGGGGAATCAATCAATCTTCCAATGGGCGGGCGGCTCGCAGGATTGTGTGTGTCTGCTGCGAGTCTGAAGTCGCGGGCAGCAGTCGTTCCTAATGAGAGGTCGTCCGTCTCCTGGCAGGTGATGTCGCCAGTGCCAGGCGAGCCGCCGTCCCACCGTATTCCAATGAGTGGCCCGTGCGCCCCCTGCCGGCCGGCTCGCGCCCGGTACTGCACTCTAGTCACGAAAGGAGTCCCATGTCCAACAACGGCGCATTGGGCTATTGTTCTTCGCCCTGTTCACTATTCAACCCCTCCATTGTTCACCTCAACCCTGTATAAACAGGTTTTCCCAAGTGGGATTCCTGTGGGCATGTCTGCAAGTCCCTCTCAGATGGACCTTCTTCAACCGCTTTACAGATGAACTCTGTTCGACAACGTCACAGCCGAACAGCCACTGATCGCATCAACCTGGCCGACCTTCACTCCACAGCCTCGCAAGTCGCAGTGGAATATTTCATCAAGAGAGCAGCCTCCCGTTCGTGAGGCACTTGTTCCCAATCGGTGCCAGAGACCGACAACGAACAACCACAGATTCTCGCCAGCAAGGGTGCCACCACAGCCTCACCATGAGCGCGCCGGCCCTGGGCGCTGGCGCCGCCAGCTCGCCCCGACACTTTGCGCTCGACCATATGCGCCCAAAGCATAGCTTCGTCGGATGCTCTCGGATCGGCGATTTCGAGGTTCTGGGTAAGCTGGGAGAGGGAACATTCGGCGAGGTCCATCGCGCCAGATCCAGGAAGACCGGAGCCCTCGTGGCTTTGAAGAAGATCATAATGCACAACGAGAAGGATGGAGTGAGTTTGAGCGGAGCGCACCCGTCGATTGGAGATGTGCAACACGGTCGCTGACGGATACAATCCAGTTCCCCATCACCGCTCTGCGGGAGATCAAGCTCCTCAAGCTTCTATCACACAAGAACGTTCTCAGGCTGGAAGACATGGCTGTTGAGCACCCAGCGAGGAGCAGTGGGTTCAGACTCTACCCCAGCCACAGCAGTGGTTCACTGACACCTCATGTGTTAGCCGACAAGCGCAAGAAACCCGTTGTCTACATGGCCACTCCATACATGGACCACGATCTCTCTGGCCTGCTCGACAACCCCTCCATCACCTTCACCGAGGCGCAGATCAAGTGCTACCTAGTGCAGCTTCTCGAGGGTCTTAAGTACCTGCACGAAAACAAGATTCTACACCGAGACATGAAGGCGGCCAACCTTCTGATCAACAACAAGGGGGTCCTACAGATCGCAGATTTCGGCCTCGCGAGGCTCTACGACGAACCGCCTCCGGTAAAGGGTCGGGGTGGCGGCGAAGGCAGGCGTGACTACACTAGCCTGGTGGTTACGCGCTGGTACCGGCCTCCTGAGCTTCTGCTACACCTCAAAAAGTACACCACTGCTATTGACATGTGGGGAGTTGGGTGAGTCCTTCCAGATCCAGAATACAAGGCATCACACTCATTGGTTGTCAGTTGCGTCTTTGGAGAAATGCTCTGGGGGAAGCCGATCCTGGCTGGCGAGAGCGATCATCACCAACTTGACATCATCTTCGACCTGTGTGGCACACCCACGGAAGACAACATGCCGGGCTTTAGGCACCTTCCCGGAGCGGAGGCAATGAAGCCTCGACCGCGACCCGGTGACCTTGGCCATCGCTTCGCTAAGTAAGTCAACCCGAGTCTGTCCGCCAATCCGAGGAACGTTGCGTCTGATGCTGTGATAGATACGGACAAGGTGCTGTTGCCCTCCTCAGAGAACTCTTGAAGCTCGACTGGAAAAGGCGCATCAATGCGATCGACGCACTTGAGCATCCGTACCTGCACACGGCCCCATTGCCGGCGCAACCTGGCGAATTGCCTATTATGGAGGAAAGTCACGAGCTCGACCGAAGAAAGTTCCACGACCGTAAGGCGGCACTTCCTCCCGCTCCCAAGGGCGGGACTGTTGGACGCGGACCGCAGCCGCATGATGGCGCTGGAAACCCCAGTTTTAACAGCAACGATGTTTATGGCGGCCGCAACGGCATGAATGGCGGTCGATACCCCCCTCCCCCACACCGAAATGGCCCTGGACCAGGTGAGAGAGTGCCGGCTTGGTCGCGAGGCCCACACGCGCTTCCGCCACGACCGCCACCTCCTGTCGATAACTACGGCAGCGGCGGACCGGACATGTATCTTGATGGACACCGAGATCGGGACCGCGACCGCGACCGTGACCGAGACCGAGCGCCTCGAAACAGACCCCCTGTGGCGGGCAGAAGCGACGTCGACACATACATTCCAAGCTATCGCGAACGTGAACGAGAACGGGAGCGCGAGCGCGAGAGGGATCGGGACAGAGACCGCGACCGCCCACCGCGCGACCGTCGTTACCGTAGCCGATCACCCATGGGTGGAAGGGTGCCTGACAGAGACTGGGACTACGCAAGAGACCGCAGATAGCGTCACGGCCCTTCCTGAGCCCGCAGTCGGCAGAGCCAGAGTGATAGAGGCAGCAATCAACTTGGAGAAGGGCCCCACCGAGGGCATAGATTTGAAGAACGGTGGCTGTCAGGTGAACCGCGGGGTGTGACCTCGTCGGAAAGTCTACAAGAGGAGTATTGGCCGGGCATTGTTGGAACAGTGCAGCAGATGCTGAAGCTGCGAATGGGAAGGCAGTTGTTCATAAGTCGAGAAAGCAGGCGTTGAGTGGCGCCCAGACGGACTACAGTGGCTTTTCACAAATAGGTGTTTACAGCAGCAGGCGTAGCTGGTTCTTGATTTGCCTTTGGAGCAGGGTGAACGGAGGGACAATAGTTTTGATACCAAATATGGGCAAAGTTCCCCTACCAGTGGAGCAATCTGCAGCATTACAAATAAGTCTCTTCAAAACGAGTCGTCCTCTTCCTCCAGAATGGTCCCAATGCGAGACGCCGCGGCCGACCTCCTCTTCCTCTTGATGTTGGGGCTGTCCCGCCAGCCCTGCACGGCCAGGCTGCCGAGGTCTGAGTCCGGGGAGCTGAGGTTCGACAGCAGGGCGTCGAGCTTCTCCTGCTCGCTGCTGTCCAGGAGCGGGGTGGTCGGCCGCTGGCGGTGGAATCCGGCCTCCTCCTCGTCGCCGCCACCGATGTACGGTGAGGGTGGGAGCCTGTTGCCGTGCGACCTGCCGCGGGCCTTTTCCTCGTCGGGGCTGTCGTAGAGGCCGAGGATGGCGAATATGCTGCTGGAGGTGAGCATGAGGATGAGGCCAAAGGTGACCCCCACGAAGGCGGCGGAGCCGAACTGTTTGGAGGGGTTGGGTTAGATCCTTTTGGCCTTGGCTTCATCGGTTTTGATATCTTGATATTGATAATATCAAGATATCGATATCACAGAGGCAGGTGAGAAGTCTCCAAAGATAGAGAGAAGGGGATGTGTGGCCGCTCATGGACGTACGTAGATGTACAGTGGCTGCATGGCAGATTAGCAGGGATCCTTTAAGCACCTGCTATTCGAGGCTGAACAACTTACCTCGAGCCTGGGGAGCCTGTTGAAAACGAAGATAAATGGCGAGAGGATAAAACTTGATGAATTCGCAATCAGTCAATTGGTCACTCCGGTGAGTCTTTACAACTCGCTCATAATGTCATGAATGTTCTCAGATGCCAATTCAGGGTTTTTAGGCTGTCTACCCACCGTGTGGTGTATATGACCGGCGCAAACACGAAGAGCAGGGTATTATAAAAAGCTGATATCGGCCATGATGCAAGACGCAGCAGGTACAAGCCAAGGCGGGCGGCTGCCGTGAGTGATGCGGTGAGTGCTGCGTAGATGGCGTGGAAGATGAGGAAGACGATGGAGAGTGCTGATATCGCGGCGTCCTGCCAGGCCATCGTCCGAAGCCGACGTGCAGGATGTACAGTCAATTGATCAAGGAATTATAGACTCATTGCCTCGAGAAATTCTTGTTTTTAAAAGGTCACCAGACAGGACCTGCAGCTGTCTGATGCTGGACAACCTTGTGCAGAATGTTGTCTCCCAGTCGGGCAGGAGTCGCTCAGGGTTGTATCTAGCATTCCAGGACTGTCCCAGCGTTGTTTGGCAGGAACGGTTGATGGGACGTTGGCAGGGTGGGCTCCTCCGTCGCTACCGTCTACCGTACCCGCTGCAGTGCAGCAGTTACCGTCTGGCCGTGCAATGACAGTACCCTTGTTACCTAGGTAGGCGACGAGGTAAGATGTGGGGAAGACCCATGCCTGGCGGGCCCCGGGCCAGAGGAGATTGGCTGAATGGAGCGTTCCCTCTATCGATAAGGTAGCTAGCCCAGCAAGGAGACAGGCCGCAGGAGAAGGAGCTTGGACGATTTCTGGGCGGGGCGGGGGGCCCATCATGACCACACAGCTGCTGCTTGCGAGTCTACCGACGTCTTCCTGGGCATCTTCGGAGCAAGTTGATCTCAGCCGGACCGACCTCACGGGCAAGGAATTTAACATAGCCGACCGGATCAGGCCGTCAAGCTCGCAAGGTGTCTTGTGCTCTTGGTTCCCCGTTGCAGGCCTCGTTCGTTTCAGTCACACACTCCAGCTTGTGCTTTAGTAAAGCCAATCTCACTGCCCAGGCTGGCAGACGCCACAGTCTTGTCCTGCCTGCCTAGTTATCCTGTCCTGTTCCTGTTCCTGTATTGCATGTCGCTAGCTCGCACGGGTCCAGGGTTCACTGTCCATCCCATCCCACTCAGGTCAGGTCTACACTATCTACCGCAATCCACCAGCCTCGGCCGCTCATCTTTGCACTACTTTCCCTCGTCGCCGTTGCCTTTGCCGTCAACCGTTGACTTGAGCATCGCCCTCGACCTTCTCAACCACCCCGGGCCATCTAGCCCCAGCCACCCAGCCTGCCTTGCGTCGCCCCTGACTCGACAGCTGCAACGATATCCAGCTCAGCTGACCCGTCGCCGTATGGACTAAATCCCATCATCTGATCGAGGTCTGATCCAAGAGTGGCCCGCGCCCTTCCTGTGCCTGTCCTATCCCACCCCCCGTCTTTCCTTTTTCCCAGTCTGCCCTGCCGCATCCCACGCCCACGACGATCTCCTCTCACCCACCATGGGGAACAACCCCTCCACATCCAAGCAGGGGACCCCCACTCCGTCCGCTTCTGGCCACGCCCAAGGTCACGATTCCCCCAGGCGCCACCAGCACCAGCACTCGCTGTCGCAGTCACAGGCGTCCAGGGAACGCGACCATCACCAAAGGGGCGCCAACACGGCAAGGCCACCCATCGCAGTCCGCAACAACCGCGAGGCCGTGCCCGCACAAGCCTCGCTAGCACAGGCCCATGGCTCTACCGACATCAAAAACTCCCAGGCCCTCCCCATCACCTCCCTAGCAGCATCGCCAGCCGGTTCCACAAAGTCCGGTACCACCGCCGGCGCCGCATCCTCCACGAGGCCCTCAGAATCCAAGCCACTGCCCGTCCCAGCCTCCAAGGACAAGCCAGTCCCCGACGCGGAACCCACCAGACCCGTCGACGTGCCCAACACCACCAGGGAGCCAGAGCCGACCTCACCCATCTCTCCCCTCGACGCAAGCGAAGCCGGCATCCACGCTCAGGGCAGCATTTCCGACATGTCTTTCATTGGGAGGCCGCCGCGCATGCCCCTGCCCATCGAGGAGGAGGTGCATACTCCTGGCTCGCCCATCACCGCGCCAGAAGATGTCGGGGAACCGGTCGAATCCCTAGACCTGTCTGGAGGAGACGGCGATATTGCAAGGAAGTCCTCGAACCTGAGCACCACGACCGTAGACGAGGACGACGCCGAGGAGCTGCGAGTGGACAAGACGAGACCGACTGTGCCCACCCGGCTGGAATGGCTTCGGGGAGGTGAAAGGGTCTACGTGACCGGTACCATTTTTCAATGGAACCGCAAGCAAAGGCTCCATCCTGTGTAGGTTCTCTCCATTTCGGTGGGGCCATGTCGTGCGGGTTCCAGAAACGACCGCGCGTTGACTAGGACCCTCGCGCATGCATGCATCGTATCACGTCACAAATTTTCAAGAATAGTCAGGCTGACAGGTTTTGTATAGCGAGGGCTGTCCGGGAGTCTTTGCCACCACGATCAACATCCTGCCCGGCACGCATCATATCCGCTTTTTGGTGGACAATAATATGCAGACGTCGCCAGACCTGCCCACCACTGTCGATTTTGGCAACAACCTGGTCAACTACATCGAGGTTAGCCCCGACGATGTACCCGCGACTGCACAGGACGCGGCCCGCACGCCCCAAGAGAGGGACGACAAGCAGCTCGCCGAGGCTGAAGAGCAGGAGAAGACCCGTCAGCGGAAGGACAAACAAGTCCTCCCTGTCGAGGCCTTCTCGCGGGTATATCCACAGTACTTGCTCGACTACGACAATGAGCCCGAAGACTCGCCCATCTCCCAAGCCGCGGCCGCGGCCATCGAGAAGCTTCCCACCCCACCAAGCCTGCCTGGCTTCCTCTCGAAACCAATCCTGAATGCGGCCACCCTGCTGAAGGACGACAACAGCGTCCTTAACATGCCGAACCACACCACATTGAACCACCTGGCCACGAGTAGTATTAAGAACGGGACCTTGGCGGTGTCGGCGACCACGAGATACAGGGACAAGGTAAGAGCTCCACTGCACTATCGCAACCCATACCAAGTCGAAGTTGCTGATATCCGAGTAGTACGTGACCACCATCATGTATAAGCCGGTTCCCGGACACGACTAGACCCGTCTCTTGCATTGAATTTAATAGCCATCTGCCTTTGGGTCGGAGTTGGGGAAATGGCAGGCCAGTCAAGGGTTGATATCCTCCAGTGGGTGTCCGGAATGGCATTGTTAGGGCGGCTTTGGACATGGGATAGTAAAAGTCGTTGGTAGGGCTTGTAAATACTTGGACGTTCAAATCGCAGTGTAGGCATACCAACCAAGGGCCGTGAATGGATCCCGGACCAAGAGATCACCAGCGAGGCATCAGGCCAACTCGTGCGTCAAACGCCCGTTGCTTCAGACCCTCCACTTGACATGTACCTCGTCGGTCCGAAAGCGTTGCGTGACGGTGGTGTTCTGCAGAGGGGTGCGGAAGCCGGTCCCGTAAGCCAGAAGGCCAGCATGTGCGATCATTATGCCGTTGTCGATGCAAAACCTCTCGTCGGTTGCGTAGACACTGCCGCCCCTGTCCCGTGCCATGGCGCCCATCATCTCCTGCAGCCTCAGGTTGGAGCCCACGCCGCCGACGATCAGAACCTGCTGGCTGCCGACGTGGGCCATGGCGCGCTCCGTGATCTCCACCAGCATGGCGAACACGGTCTCCTGCAGGCTGAAGCACAGGTCCTCCTTTGTGATCTCGACGGACCTGCCCTCGGCGGTGGTGACCTTCTTCCCCGCCAGCATCTGCGCGGCGAGGTCGTCGACCTTGGCCAGGATGCCGCTGAAGGAGCAGTCCATGCCCTTGACGGCGTAGGGCAGGTCGTGGAGGACTTCCCCGCTGCTCCTCCTGGCGAGCTGCTCGATGTTGTAACCCGGTGCCGGGTCGTTGGGGATCATGATGGTGCGCGCGAAGCGGTCGAGGCAGTTCCCCACGGCGATGTCCAGCGCCTCGCCGAAGATGCGGTAGCGCTGCTCGGCGTACGCGATGACCTGGGTGTTGCCGCCCGACACGTACAGCACCACGGGGTTGGCGGCGCCCGTGATGGACCGCCCCATCTCGATGTGGCCCACGCAGTGGTTCACGCCCACCATGCTATCGTCCTTGCCCCACAGCAGGGCCAGCGTGCGCGCCGCGACGGCGACGCTCGTCAGCGGGGCGCCCATGCCCGGCCCGCCGGTGAAGGACACGCAGTCGATCTCGTCGCGCGGGCGGGACACGCCCGCGAGCCGCAGGGCCTCGAGGGTGACGTTGCAGAACTGGGCGCGGTGGTGCTGCGCCGTGTCCTTGGGCAGGAAGCCGGCGCCGGCGGGGGCGTTGTAGGTGTGGCGCACGTTGGACAGCACCTCGGCCTCGGGCTGCGTGTCGCTGGGGATGGGCGGCAGCGGCAGCGCGTGCGAGATGACGCCGACGCCGAGCTTGTTGGCGCTGCCCTCGCAGCCCAGGGCGAGGAGGCGGGCCTTGGCGTTTGTCGGGGCTGCTAATGCGGGAGACATTGGCGATATATTGTCTGGGCCTTGGTGGAGGGGGCAACGAGGATGGGTTGGGGAGAGGCGCGCCCTTTTTTCTTTCCTTTCGTCCCTCCTTTCTTTTTGGCGAGTCACCAGTCCCAGTGTTCCTTGAGCGGTGGTCTGGCAGCTAGCTAAAGGGCTGTAAGAGCTCAGAGGGAACTTGTCAGCGTGCTTCTCAAAGTATGGTGCAAGCTGCGCATGTTGTGCACGGAGCAGTAGGTCTGGTTGACGTACTGAAAAGTGGGCGCGGGGTCGACATCATGGATCAGCAACAGGCATTTTACAGTCCTATTCGGCACCGAAAATCAGGGGTCCACAGCAGCTTAGACAGGGTTTCCGACTGGCATTCCTTGGCGATCAAACTGATGCTACCCTGTGGCCGCCATGTATCCGTCAGGCTTTCAAATGATCATATTCTCATGGTTTGAAATGACGTCCTACGAGTTGCAGTACTTGGGTTCTCGCCAGCTTTGGAAAGCAAGACTGTGTTGTAGTTTCCCCAGGAAGCCCGCCTACATTAGACATAACGAGCAGGTACTCAAACCTCTTTGACCAGCCTGGCTTTTCCGAGCACCATCTAATGGCCACTGCCAGTAAATCAATCGGCGGAGCGCCGCTAGGGTTGACCGCTTCTAACAACAGATTGATCATACGACGGCCTTCTTCAGATTCGCGGCTCAGGTAAGGTATCCAGAGCTTGATCTCACCTAGCAAATGAAGTTCGACGGTGTTTTGAAGTGGGCAGGTGAGAACATATTCCCGCTGTACTCAAGTCAGAACCGGCCATATATATATATACCCCGTTTTTGACACGGACCGGGAAGTCCAAACTTGTGGGACGAAAGTGATAGCGAATCTTCCGGGCAAATGTTCACCGTTTCCTCATAATGTTGGACACTAATGACCATGGGCCAATCGAGGGATGTGACACGTCTAATGCTGTGAGGAACCGGGCGTGGGGGACGGACTGTGGATGAAGTCACGTAATCCGTGCTGCAGGCTTTCTCGGGGACAGACAATACACAACGTCGGGACCATGACGACGTGGTTCAACCTGACCTTCAAATCGATGAGATGAATGTCTTTGTCTAACCTAGACGCCGAATACAAAGCAAAGCCTGCCGCTCGTCCCTCTCGCATGCACAGCCTCCCTTGCTCTCTGTAGCTCTTGGATATCTTACTCTAAATTTTACCCAAAGATAGCAGACATCTCTTCTTCTCCGTCTTTTTTTTTTTTTGGTTCCCATTCGAGGACATACTACTCCAGGAATGTGAAGAGGCTGGTGTGCAGGACGTTCATCGCCCTTGTGGCATCCCGAGCGTCAATGACACACGAGATATTGATCTCGCTCGCTCCTGTGGCCAATGTTAGCAATCGTCATTCTGCTTCAAAAAGCATAGCTGGTATTCAGATATTGAATGAACTTGCCCTGTGAGATCATCTCGATGTTAACCCGATGCTCTCCCAGCGTCGTAAACATCTTCCCGGCGACACCAATCATGTTCTTCATGTCGGCGCCGACCAGGCTCAGGATGGCCATCTCGTGCAGCACGCTGACATCCCCGCAGTCCTCGAGCTCCTGCCTGGCCTTGTCGAACATGACGGCCTCGGAGTTGGGCAGGTGCACCGCCATGGACACGTGCACCTCGCTGGTGGAGATGAGGTCGACCGAGATCTTGTAGCTGTTGAGGATGGAGAAGACGCGGGCGAAGAAGCCGTGGGCGATGGACCGCTTGTTGGAGTGGACGTTGATGACAGAGATCTTGTCCTTGATGGTGACCGCGGTCGGCCTCTTGGGCGTCTGCCGCAACAGGTTGATCTGCGACGGCCGCGAGCGCTTCAGCTGCTGGCCCGGCGCCAGCACCGGGTCCGGGACGACGATGGTGCCCTGGCCGCGCGGGTTCTTGACGTTCTTGATGCGCACGGGGATCGGCGGGTCCGCCTTGATGACCTGGTCCATGGTGAGGTGGTGGATGACCTCGGACCCGTAGAAGGTCAGTTCTGCTGCCTCGGAGGGCGTGATGGACGACAGAAGCCGCGCCGTGGGCACCTTGGTCGGGTCCGCTGTGAAGATGCCGTCCACCTCCTTCCATACTTGAAGCTCGTCCGCTTTAATCCCCACTGCCACAAGGGCTGCACAGAGGTCGGTATATCCACGCCCGACGTCCCCGTCCATAAGGCTCCCTGGTACGTTGCCGAAGAAGCCAGTGATGACAGGCACCCGGTCCTCGCAAGCCTCTATCTTGCTCCGGAACGCAGCTGCAGCATCTCGGTAGAAGGAAGGATCCAGACGTCCCGCGCTGTCGTTGTGAAGCACGTCGGCTAGGTCCACGCACTCAGCCTCCACACGCTGCTCACATTGTTAGCATGAGGGTCGTTTATGCCAGCTCCAGCGGTACACACCCGGTCCCTTAGCACATATGTCATGAATCTGCAGCTCAACCGCTCGCCAAAGCTCACGACCCGGTCCTTAGATCTTGAGTTGACCTCTAGTTTGAAACGCTTCGCGGCCTGGATGTACTCAATGAGCTCCTGGCACTCATTCTTGATGTCTTCCTTCAGGGCCTCCTTGAAATCTGGGGTTGTCAGGACCGCCTCGGCAGCAGACAGATGATCATCGCAGATATCCTGGATGAGGCTCTTGGCCTCTTCCAGCAACTCTGTCTGCGTGTTCTCTATGCCAACGGCGGCGTCAATATTCCTGAGCCTCCTGTAGACCTCAAGTAGCCTTCACGTCCAGGAATTGGTCAGCCACCAAGGCCATCGGGGTGTTGCGACAACAGGCAACACGGCAAGGGGGACCATGACTCACCGACTCGTAGTGCCGGTGACCTTTTTCCCTGAGCTGCGCGCTGAGCAGACGACAGCAATCTTGTTGTTTGGCAAGTTGGCCCTGCACTTGATTTAGTGAACCTGAGAGTGAAAACGCCAGAGCTGCTGTGAGAGGCACCTGATGATATCGTCTGCTATCTAATTCAGTGGCTGTCAGTCAGGCCGGCCGCGCACGGGAAGTTCAACTGGAGTCGCACCTTGTCTGGAAACTTTCCAATGCTTGTCCCCCCGAACTTTTGGACGACCCATCCATTGGGGCTATCATTCTTAACTGTGGGTTTCATGGTAGGTTCCGGGGGATGTCCAACGAGGCGGGTTCTTGCAGTGGTTATAAATTATGTGACTCTTCCCGGAGGAATGCCTGAGTTTGCGTGTGACTGGATCTGTTGGTACTGACAATGAAAGCAAGGTAGAGACTACTTGAGCTGGTAAGTGTGTTGGGGGGGGGGGGGAATGCCTCTCAATACAGTGGCAAGCAAGTCTCATGAAGTCAGTGGGCAGACAAAAATGGAGGATTGCAGGATTGAGTCAAACGGATGTGGAGCGGACTGGTGACTTTGGGAAAGGAATAAGCTTGACGAAGCGGGCCGGCGTCGTCGCGTTAGAGTGTATCGACGATGCAATGCAGGTGGAATCACGGACAGCCAGTGAGAGGATGGGATTTGCCAAGCAGCAGGGAATGATTGTCAAGACTCAGGACGAGGGCCTCCGTCTCGTGCTGAAAATGGCCGTCATCCTCAGTCTCCCGTTTCCAAGAGTGGCCCTATTCTAGTCTACACGCTGTACTCGGGCGTAGCGCATTGCAAAATCGGAGCAGCCGGTGGGGTTGGCAGGTTTTCTAACAGCCCGCTTTCAAAGTACTTTGCTTGGGTAGTAGTGGGGCCTTGCCGACCCCGGAGTTCGGTACCCTGGACCACTTGTCTAATCCCTGCCCAGGCCGTAACTCTGGTTCTCGAACATGCAGGCCTACTGTGCCTAGGTAAACCATCGTCTCTGGCCTCATGTCCATTTCAACCACGAGCAGTATGTTTCAGTGAACCACCCAAGCAGTCTAGTACTGGGAGCACAAGTCTCAGAATCCGCACCGGGTCAACCTTTCTTTAACGGCATGAGATGGATGTTCAAGACCGATAACTGAGACCGTCAAGTTCGCTTCCACAGCTCGCCCACCTGATTCCCAAACAATCGAGCATGACTTGACCGATCCACTTTCCTATGGGGATGGCCTGTCGTAGAATGATTTTGCAGTGAAGTTTGTGTTTCTTGGCATACCACGTACGCTTTGCGTACTTGGCAAACCTCTGGGATTGCAGCGAGATACACATAATAAAGCAGGACCCCGGTTTCAGTCTTGACCGTCCTGCCGTCTCGTCCTGCATTCCCCAAATCCCTTTTATTCGTTCTTTGCTCGAAGCATTCTTTGCTGGCAATCTTGGATCAGGCACAAACACGTAATGCCTCACTCCTTGGTTTGCGCCCTCGGCGTCAAGTACACGTAAAGCGGAGATTTCTCCCAGAGTAGGTAGATCTTCTGCCGACTCAGCCAGTCTTTGCTTTCGTCGGCTAGCCTCAAATCGAAGTTCCACAGCACACGTGCGAGGATGATGCGCATCTCAATGTAGGCGAGACTGGTCACTCCCCATCAGCACTAGTCGCCCGCATACACCAACAAGTAGCCGTGCAGGAACACCCCGCAGGATGGGATAACATCACTTACTTCTTTCCGATGCAGTTTCGCGGACCTATATTAAAGGGCTGGAATACGTCTCGGTTGTCTGTCGCGAATCCTGGATCGCCGAGCCACCTCTCCGGATGATATTCTTCTGGTTTGGCGAAGAACTTCTCGTTGTGGTACAAGGCGTAATGGTATTGTGACACCACCGTCTGCAACGAGCCGAGCAACTGTTAGCAAGAATTCACCTCCCGAGCCTCGGGATCTGGTGGAGCTGGGCAATGCTCACGTCTTCTGGCACAAAGTGGCCAGCAATAGTTGCACCTCTTTTCGGTGTCTGACGGGGAAGGCCGAGTGGCGCTGGTGGATACATGCGAAGAGCCTCGTCCAAGCACGCGAGCATGTACTGCAGGTTGCTGACGGAAGTGAAGTCGATCTCTTCCTCGGTCTGGAACGCCGACCGCACCTCCTCGGTGAGTCTGCGCAGGGCTTCTGGGTTGGTTGTGAGAAGGTACGTCGCCCCTGAGAGCAAGGTCGCCGTCGTCTCGGACCCTGCGATAATCAACAGGCTTGCGTTCATTCTCAACTTCCCCAGATCGAGGTTCAGGTCGTCCTTCTTCCTCAGCAAGCCCTCGATCAAGTCATTTCGCTCGGATCCTAGGTCCATGCGCTTCAACAGCTTCTCATTGGTGAGCTTTAGGCTGCATGGCAATGAGTTAGCTATGGCGTCTCTGAGGCTAAATATAAGGACAACTCGGCGTGGCATCCTCTCTCCCAGGACCGCGAAGGTCTCGCATGTATGAGACAAGTCAGGAAGTGTGAAAATAATCTCAAGGTTTGTTGCTTACTGCTGTTCCCTCGTCCTCATTCGAGATTTCGGGATCGATTTCATCAAGGCAGTCTTGATCCACGGGAAAAACCCAGCTGACTGGAATAGGGTCCCAAGTTTGATACTTTGGAAGAGCATGGCAATCCAAGGGTGATACTCCCCTGACTGGAGGCTTCCGAAGGGCTCGCCAAAAGCCAGGTCACCAATGACATCAAAGGTCGTGTAATTGTACCAAGCTACAGCGTCAAGGGGTTTTTGGCCACCTCCACACCTCGCATGCAGTTGCCGGATGAGAAGGTTCACGTAGTCGATAATGATCGGCTGCTGCTCTCTCACTATACCGATCTATCAGTATATTGCCGGAAAGAAATAAGAGAGAGAGTGTGTGTGTGTGTGCGTGTGTGTGCTGCTACAGCCCTTCCTCGAAGCCGCACAGCAACCCTTCCAAAGGAGATCATCCTTTCCTCTCAACAATTACTCGTGGGATAACAAGCGGTAAGTCCACTTACTACTCCGATCACTGAATCCGTGAGCCAGCTGCCGACGAAGCCGTCCATGCTCTTCCCGAGGAGCATTCACAATGGTCGGCGGCTCTGTGCGAGTGTCTGGTCAGCATGTTCGGCAGCACTCGTCCCCAGGAGCGAGACAACATGGCTCACTGAGGTCCTTCTGGGAGACAAGGGGATTACACACGGTCTTTGAGGACGTTATACATCTGCGGCGCCTTCTTCATCTCCGGCTCCCCAGGCGCGCGGTGGCCCATGATGTCCTTCCACGCCTGCGCATTGGCGAAGACGAGCTCGTTGGGCGCGATCCTGACCACCTCGCCGTACTGGCGGTGCAGCTCGAGGATGTCGAAGGGCAGCCGGCCCGTCACGAGGCGGTAGCAGTAGCTGATGCGCGACGTGCTCATCCAGAACGGGCCGGGGAACTTGCGCAGCGGGTGAAAGAAGACGTTATAGCAGACATGGCTCAGGAGATAGCCGACGAGCTGGGGGCCGGCCCGCTAGGGTTAGCTGCGGGACTCCGTGATGGCGGCCGGGAGTTTTACCCGCCGGCGCGCGGGGGTCTTGCTTACCGAGAGCGAGGCTATCGTGAGCAGGCTGCCCAGGCTCAAGCCAGGGGTGTTGATCCCTATGACCGCCATGATGGCGTCCTTGGCGTTGGTTCGTCTGAAACGTGGTCTTACTTATGGGATCGTTGAACTTCGGCCAAGTTGATACCAAGGGGAGAATGAAGGTACTGTAAGTTTACACAGGTTGATATTTCCCCGCAGGAGAACGGCGGTGCTCTCCTTTTTTCTACTGAACTATGGTGTCTCGATCGGGTTTCACGGCCATCACTCGACCGGAATTCGTATTCGCTATATAGTACATGAGCATGACGAAACAAGGCCAATATCCTCCAACAGGGATTTCGCAGGAGGACAAACCGGTGGGCAAAACCGGCCAGGTAGATGGTAGCAGCGACGGGCCCGCTAACGTCGCTTGGAGAAGAGGATCAGCTATTATTGTGGAGGGATCCGGCGGGCACAACTCCGGGGTCCCGCCCCTTAGCAGCGGACAACAGCTTGTGAGCTGTGAACTGGCCAAAGAAAAGTAGATGTTTACGATATTGTCCTGCACGATGGGCGGCAGTTCTAAGCCGATGCCAAGTGACGGGACGAGATCTTGCCGCAGCTCCCCGCTCTGCTCGAGGGTGGATCTGCATGTGAATCTGGTGAGGCCCAGATACACAAGTCAACGTAGCGCCATCGAATCGGCGCCGAAATCCAACCCGATCCGTCATGCATAGTTGAGTGGGACGGGGCTGTGCTTGCTGTTTGGCTCAAGTCTTGTTATTGGGAGGGCCGTGTAGGCCGGCAGAATACTGTAGGCGCTGGGATAAAAACCCAGTCGCATTCGTGCAACCTCAACCAATCCTCCAACCAAATCGAGAAACCGCCCAGGAGCTCAACCTCCACTTGCGCGTCGACAGTGTTCGGGCGCAGAACCTCCCGGTCGCCGTTTGGCAGCCTTCCACCCAGCCGATTCGACTCGAGGCAAGCCCCGGAAGGTGGTTGGGCGCAAGCATGAGCTGTGGCTTCAAATCGTCATATCCATCCTTGCACTTGTTATATAACATCGCGTTCCATGTCGCTTAGAATTGGTCTGGAGTCCCACACAGTTAGCCGCACCCTCAGCATAGATAGACAGCAAAATGAGCACTTACCAAGAGTCATGCTCATGCTAACGTCCGTGTTTTCGACCATCTTGGAGAATTCCTCAAACGATATCTTCCCATCTTTGTCCAGGTCGGCCTCCATTATGGTCTTGTCCACAATTTGTTGAAGCTGCTGGTCCTTGAGGTTGGAGCCGACCATCATCTTGAGCACAATGAACAGCTCGCCGTTGCTGATGTACCCGTCGCGGTCGATGTCGTAGACTTTGAAGGCGAAGCGGAGCTTCTGCTCCTTGTTGCCCTTGGAGCTGAAGGCGGACAGACCCGAGACGAATTCTTGGAAGTCGACGTTACCACCTCCATCCTCGTCGAAGATGGCAATCATTCTAGATAACCAAGCCTGTCAGCCGGTATGTTGCATGTGAGGAACCCATTACAGACTGCCCAGATGCCCTTGGAGTTATGGGATAGTCCACACGTACCGAGTCGCAAGAGGGTTGGAGTTGATCTGAGGAAGGCTGAGGAACTCCTCGCGCTCGATGGTGCCAGAGTTGTCCTGGAATAGTTGTGCGACGACGGTCAGTGACTAGCTTCTTGGATTGTATTGTGGTCCGCCTTGGTTGTGGTAACGAACCTTGTCGAGCTTCATGAACCGCTTCCTAAGGCGGTCCACCTCTTCACGGTCAACTGCACGGGAGCCCTGTCAGCAGCGGTTCGTAGTTTACACTGTCCACAGCCATGCACAGTCGGGACGGCACAGAAGATGCTCCATGGAATGCACGCACAGTTGGTGCCCTGGGCAATGTTGTCCAGGACCGAGCTGGGAGTGTTGCCCATCTTGTCGGACTCGAGCAGCGCAGCACAGCGACGAGGGGATCAGGGGTATTGTCACCGAAGCTGTCTGTTCGGTAGGGGCGTCTTGTCTCGAGGCGGCTTCCACTGACGCTCGCGCTCGCACTCGAACGGGTCCTGGTCGGTTCCAAGATCTGGTCGTCCCACTCGTCGATTCCTAGGATTGGAGAGGATTGTATCGAGAGAGGAGGGAGGAAAGGAGCGGAAATACAGATTCAATAAGCAGGCGGTGGTGCAGCCCAGGCATGGATAAGGAGACATGCCTCGCAGTGGGGGTGTCCCTATGTCTTCTATCTTATCGCATGGCGCCTCACCGGTTCACGTTAGCGTATCAGTCGGCTGAGGCTCTCGGTCTACTTAGTACCTACTAGCCCAATTACTGTGTAGGTGTATGAAGCTTCAGCTGCATGCTGCACGCCAGTCCAGGCACACAGCAACTCATTTGGTGCACCCAAGTATATGTGTAGAAACTGAATGCATGCTACATAATTTTACTGAAATATAATACCTGCACTACACTGCACTTCCAATCGATCTGTCTGGACGCCGGCGTCATTAAAACCTAGAAAGCAATATTTGAAGTCAGCAGCAACCTAAGACTCAACAGCCAAGGCTGCAGCACCTCCATCAACTCCAGGCCAAGATGGGTCAGGACAGACTGCCATAGCTTGTCATCAACATAACTGGTTTACTTGCAAGTTTGGTGCAGGTATGTTAAGCGGCGTGTGGCAACGACACTGAGGATCCCATCATTCCCACAAACAAGTAATAGGCCAGAGAGTACAGATCACATGGTGTTGAAAGAATAGGTATCTTGCCAACAAAGATCCCAAGTGTATCCTCATATTTGGATGCCGATTTTGTGAATGAACCGACGCGGTCACGCGGGAAACGAAGTGTAGAAAAGGGACGAATCCGTCCGGCTCCTAGGAAAGTAAGCACAATTAGCACAATGGGCGACTCGCCTCGGGCACCTTTGTTGGATGGATTTGCCCATCCCTTCACTGCTTTAGGTACCTAAACAGCGAGCCCCAGCACCTAAGGGAGGTACCCGGGCAGGGGAGTCACTGCTAGCAGTGCTAGTGGTGCTTACGTGGGGGAGCCGACCTGCTCCAAAACATCAATCTCCAGCACCCAAAGGAAGACTGCAAGGGTCCAAGCCAACTGGCCCTTACCCCGTTTTTTCTCCGGCGTGGCCTAGACAAGCAACAACAGGCAAAGTTTTCACCATCGGTAAAGCGTCAGCAAAGCGCAGCATCAGCCCGAGTTTCCCACCATCAAAGCAGCCCCACGACCTCGGTTTTCCATCGAAAAAAATCGAGATTCCGTTTTCGCATGATTCAGTCTATCACATGGTCGATTTTTGGGCCGCACTTCCCCATGGTTGATGGCTTTTTGAGCGATCCGACCCCCGTCTCGTCACTCCCAACATTCCGCCTCCACCCCACTTCTTAGCGATGAACTCCCGCAAGATCAGGATCAAGAAACTCAACGTCAAACAGCCACTCTCCATCCTCAAAGAAGATGAGATTGATGCAACCGAATATGAGTCCCTAACACAAGAGCTCCAAGTCGCCACTGGAGTCGAGGCCGGCGAAGAGAACGTATGTATCACGTGACGTCACACCTGTTGTATCACGTGACACCCCTGACGACTACCTACCGCTGCCCAGCACCCCCAACCCCCGCCTATGCCCCCCTATGCCCCCCTATCCCCACCTATTCATTGCCAGACAGAGTATATCCATATTGAGAGTTGCTTACCTAACTTACCTGTGACAGGAATACCATCTGCAAGTCCTCTTGAAGACTGCCGGCCAAAAAGTTGACAATGAGATCCCTGTGCCACCTCCGCAGGAGAGCTCAACCTCCTATGAGGAGCTCTACAGCCGGCCTTACTCAGAACCCGCATCATATGTCCGTTTCAGTCAGACCGTCGAGGAGTGCATAGGCTGCAACTATGACATGACCGAGGAAGATGATGCCTTTCTCAAGGAGTACAACGCGAAACGGCCCGCTGCCCAGCGGTTGTCTGAAGATGATTTCGAAAAAGTCATGGAGGCTTTCGAGGAGAACGCCTCTCACCATACACCTTTTGCAGCCGTTGACAAGACGATACTGGATTATGAAGCCATGGCGCCTGATCTTAACGTGCTGCTCCCTGCCAAGGTGATGACGCATTCAAAAGCCGTGTATGAGCACTGGAAGTCACGCAAAGAAGCCATGGGGAATGGCTCATTGCAACCAAGCCTGAAGTTCGAGACGCACCAGGAAAGCGATGACCTCGACCCGTACATCTGCTTCAGGCGGAGAGAGGTTCGACAGACCCGTAAGACGAGGGCGAGAGACGTGCAGAGTGCGGACAAGCTCAAACGCCTGCGGAAGGAGCTTGAGGAGGGCCGCCAGCTCATCCTGCTGTCTCGTGAACGTGAAATAATGAAGGGAGAGTTGCTCCGAGCCGACAGGATGATATTCGAGAAGAGAGCCCAGGTGAAGGAGATGAAGGTCCGTTTGGGCATCAAGGGCGATGACGAAGACCTCATCAACCAGAAGGTTAGTTCAACCCGCAGGCATCCTTTGGCATCACTGGTTAATGGCATTCAAGGCTCCACCCAAAAAGAAGCACTCAGAAACGCCAGCCGCACAGAGGGCAGCAGGTGCTGGTGCTATCCGCCTGCAGCAACCGCGGCCCCTTGGTCCAGTCGAAGTGGAGCTGCCTCTGCTGGAGGCCAAGCTTGCCAGACAGAACGAGGAGCTTCGCAGTGACATCATGACCAAGATCCAGAATCATCAGAACTGGAATAGGAATCATGTGGATCTCACCAAGAGTCCTCTGCCGCCTGTGGAAAACCGTCAGCCAAGTTTCAGGGCGGCCCAGGCTCAATACCTGTTGACACCTCCTGCAAGTAGTGCGTCCGGGGAGTCAGGGGAGCCGACTCCGATGGATCTTGACGACGGCATTCCTTCAGCGGTCTTCCAATTCAAGGGGGCTCCTGTTAATGAGAACAATCCGCCGCAGATGATGGCGTACCGTCGGCGCTTTGGTCGGTTGAACAGGATGTGGATCGACAGGCGGCCGCAAAAGTCCGCACAGTCGCCCCAGGCCAGCCCCGATACCGACCGATGGAAGTATGACCAAGACGAGAGCGACGACGACCAGTCCGTGTATGAGGTCGACCCATACGACACGACTTGCATCAGATTCAGAGCAACGATACCGCTGTCCTTCCAAGACCCGCGGCGTCATCAACGGCAGCTCGAGGCTGCCGCCCAAGCCCAAGCTGCTGCGATGCAAGCTGCCTCAAATGGTCAGCAGCACCAGCAGGGTGCGCAGGCTGTTCCCAAGCCACTTCCTGTCGCCCAAAAACAGGACAGCTGAGCAGTGCAATCGCTGCTCGTGGTTTCTTTCTCATCTCCAACTCCCGTGGCTGTTATCCCTGGCATTGTATACCCCTGTCTTTTTGGCCGGAAGAGCATTGGCGTTGGCATTGGAGGTTGATTTTGGTTGTGAGGCTGGCAGTGGTGGACTGTACCAACACATGTAGCATAGTTTTGCATGATCATGGTAGATCGAAGGTCGACTAGGGAGGCGGGATGGCAGGCCGGAACGAAGTTCGCCGTCCCTGTGGGAGCCCAGATTACTAGACCAATGACAGCTCAGGCGGTTTTCAGTTGTGCATACTTGCCCGTGTCAAGGTCCATCACCGTAAATGTATTCGTTCGCTTGTGACTTGTCGTTGCTAGTATGCCATAGGGCCCTGCAGCGGTTAGACTTTAACATCCATACGGGGGAGAAATGAGCTTACCCGTGAGGTCATGTCGGTCGTGTGCGCCAGTCAAGGCCGCTGGCGGCGCTCACTGTTGTCGTCAACGCCCGTAGGCCCCCACGCACATGACCACAGGCACGCCAAGAGACGACGTTTTCGTTCATGAAAAAGCCAGACTGGGGCCAGTGGGAACGCGCGTGCGTGTGAAGGTCGTCACCGGATACCGAGGCCTCGAACCGAGCATCGCCAAGCGTGCGGCGGCGAGCCGGCGACGGTGGAGAAGATGGCGCCATGCACTCTGAGAGAGTGTGCAAGGACAAAACTTCAGATAGCTGGTCGTGGAGGCTTCCTAGCAGTCAAAAGAAGTACCACAGGTGGTCCGCCATGAGTATCGTGGGTACGGGCGTTGAAGGGACTGCGGTGGAAGGGGGATAGAGACAGAAGTAATTGTAAGCGAGAGGACCCATGAGTGACCGACGGTGTGTGGGCTGGGATGGCCCGGCAGCTCAAGCACCACCGGGGCTTGCAAGTGCATGGGAGCGGCAGAATGGCCGGTGAGTGCACGGGCTTGACCTCTCAAAGTGCATGCCTTAGAAGCTGGAGAATGAGGTACCTGGGTACCTCAGTACCTGCCGTAGACACGCAAATCATCTTATTAATCCGCAGTGACTAATTACGCTGTCGCCGCCGTGCTAAAGCAGCATCACATGCGAACCCCGACTCTTGCATATTTCTCACTTCATACTCCGTCCCATCGCAACTTACTTCTGGCCAACCTGACCAACCCGTCATTCTTTGCGCCACCAATCTTCGAATTACAACCTTTCTTGTGAACAGCAGGTCTTGCCACCCAGCCATCTTCTGCGACCACGAACTCGAAATACTGCGAGAAACGCCAATATCCGAACTCGAACAGCCTTCTTTCTCCAACCATCCACCACTGCCTGACGACTCAAGATGGGCCGCGCCGAAGTAGGCAGCACGAAATGGGTCTCGAACCAGGCCAAGTCAAAAGGGCTCGGCCGGCTGCGGTGGTACTGCCAGGTGTGCGAGCGGCAGATGCGCGAGGAGCACGGGTTCAAGATGCACGTGCAGTCCGAGTCGCACGTGCGGCAGATGCTGGTGGTGGGCGAGGACCCCAAGAAGGCCATCAACGAGTTCTCGAACCAGTTCAACAACGACTTCCTACAGCAGCTACGCACGTCACATGGCACCAAGGCCGTGCTCATCAACCACTTCTACCAGGAGTACATCGCCAACAAGCTGCACACGCACATGAACGCCACCAAGTGGCCCAGCCTTACCGAGTACGCCAAGCACTTGGGCAGGGAGGGTATTTGTAGGGTGGAGGAGACGGACAAGGGACTGCAGATCGCGTGGATTGACAGCAGCCCCGAGGCGCTGAAGCGGGCTGAGGCCATCAGGAGGAAGGAGATGCAGGATAAGGGGGACGAGGAGAGGGAGCTGAGGATGATACGGGAGCAGCAGAAGAGGGCCGAGAAGGCGGCGGAGGAGCGGGGGAGGGGGAAGGACCACGAGGCTGACGAGGCTGACGAGCCCGGAGAGAAGCAGGACCTGCAGATCAAGGATGGAGAGAAGATCCAGTTGTCGTTCGGCGTGCCCAAACAGGACAAGAAGCAGGAAGAAAAGAAGGCTACGTTGGGGAAAGAGACTGAGTCGCCGCCAAAAGAGGGCGAGGCCGTCACGGAAGCCGAGCCCAAGAAGCCAGAGGTTGCGAAGCCGGCAGGATTCTCGTTCGGGGCCAAGCCGCCACAAGCGAAGAATGTCTTTGCGCAGGCAAAGAAGAATGCACTGGGCGGCGGTGCGAAGAAAGCAGTCAAGATCGAACAGCCAAGGAAGATGAGCGAGGCTGAGAGGATCATGCGGGAAGAATTAGACAGGAAACGGTCACGAGAGTCCTCAGGAGGGGGAGGTGTTCACAAGAAACCTCGCCTTGGTTAGGCGAGAGCTTTTCGGAGCAACTATGATACCCATTTCCATACTTCACAGGTCACGGTCTGGGAAAAACAGCCTTGTGCCACAGATTCCAAGAGAAAGACGGGTTCGCATTATTGTACATGAACGCAGCAATGCGTACGTATGTGGCACTAGGCAACATGATGTCTCCCAGCGCTTCCCCCACAGACCCAACAGCAGTCCGAACCGAATCAAGCGACCAAGGCCCAGCGCTTTCTTCTTTCAACGAGACAAAGCGAGGAGCGGATGCAATACGACACATAACCAGTCTATCTCGTCACCCAACTTCCATCCACAAGCATGTCTGTCTCGCCATCCTGAAACATTCTCACACATTGAAACCCTGGTAGATGTTGAAGCCCAAGGAACACTTGCCGTATATTTGGTAGGTAGCAATCCCGTGCCCGGGAGGAGCGCCGCAGTTGCGCTTGTGGTGCTTCCACAAGCCTCTCTGGCAATCCTGCGGGAATAGTAACCGTGTTAGAGATGAGCAGTGTAAAGTGAAAGTGGGCGACCATACGTACCTTGTCACAGAACCAAGCGGCAGCTATCTCGTTCTTGCATCCGCCGCACTTCAGAAGGGTCTTCCCCTCCGCCTTGATGTCGCTGTCGACTTTTCCACAACCATGACAGCTCGGCTGGTGAAATGATCTGGGCTTGCCAGCCTGGTAGTTGTCCAGAGCGGCGAGGAACTGTCGCTTTCCGGGGCCGCGGAAACCACAGTCAGCGAGGAGCGCCACTGGACCCTCGTTGCACTGAAACTTGGGCACTAGGTCGCGAAGGTGCTTCATGTGGTCTTCCTTGATCGTGGCTCCGTATTCCATCATAATAGCGGCGAAGACGATCGGGAGGTATTTGGTCAAGTCATATAAGTCAAAGCCGTGCTGCTCGGCGACGCTGTACTTTTCATAACACCCAATTTGAGGCGAAAGGGAAAGGCCAGTCCAATACTTACCATGGACTCGTTCACCTCACCCTGAGTCTTCTCAAGGAGACTGTATTCCTCGACGTAGTAACCGAGGACTCCAAGTGGGCTTCCAACAAGAAGCTGGTCCAGCATGTGGGCGAAGTGGCAGTCATTTCCCTGCGTAATATCCTTGATGATCTTGATGGCGTGTCCGATGGTAGCATCATGGCCAAAGAGGCCTGCGGAAGAAGTGAAAGCGTGGTCAGTGATTTTGGTACTTGACATGAACATGGTTCGTTCTAGAGGGCCTCAGGGTCTACTCACAGTGTCCCCAGCGACCCATGCTGACAACGTAAGGTGGCCTTGGTCGGGAGAATCTCTGGGTTTTAATCAACGTGCCGTTTGCACATCACGCGTGGATGAGCATGGACCCAGATCGCAGCCAGGAGGACAGTGATGTTTCTGGGATAGGGCCTTCTCATGCAGTCCGTGAAGAGAAAATGATGTTTGGAGGAAGTTCAAATTTCAAAGTTAAACTCCCAAAGAGATAGATAATTGAGAAGCTTTTGGGAAGGCCCGCCGTTTGTAGAGCTGCTGCAGCCTAGGACTGAGGTGCTTGGCTTCCCATTACGTCTGAAGCAAGACATACATGTACGTACCCGTCTGACTGACTATCTCTGATAACAATCAGACCATACTTTTGGTTGAAAAGGTCCTCGGTGACAGTGTAAGACCTGTGTGTGCTAAAGTGGCATTGGGTTGTGGCCTTCTCCTGATTATTTTAGTGCTGGCTATCCGATATGTGGAACCAGGGAATGGACTTGATACGAAGGCTTTACTCCTCCAAAGATTGAGGTCACTTCCTTTCTATCCCTCTTCGCTTCGATACCTCTGCCTGATTCGTTTGTGCAAAACGTCCGTAGTACCTCACGATCTGTTGGGATGAGTTGGAAAAGGGCCCAGGAGATTTTACTTTCCTGCCTGATGCGTCATCTTGAATGTTCCCGTCATATTGGTGGTGTAGAAATCTACCTGCAGAAGGAGCGTTTCTGACACGAATATGCCCTCTGCTCCGTTCCTTGTGCAACTCCAAAACGCCATGCTTATTCCTAAAACCACAACGACCGGATGCTGAGAAGACGACTATACCCTGGCCAAAGAAGGGGGTCGTAACAGAGAGCGTGGCTTCTTTCCTGTGGCTCAAAATAAGCTAGGCCGCCGTCCTTAGAGTCCATGATCCATCACGATGCGCCTGCCGCGCCGTCAGAACGAGCCGGGAGACCGTCTTTCATTTTCTCCATCGAATCAGAAGACAGGGCGGATCCCTAGTCCGCCTCCGTTGCACTTCCATCGCGTCTGTGAAGCCATGTCAGCCATTATCACCTCGCAAAGCCCGAACCTGCTTGGGTTCCCCATCCCCGATCTGCTGGATGGGCAGGATGTGTCTGGTTGTACTCACGGTATGTACCGGACCTTGTATTGCTCCTCCATCTGCGAGACCAAGTCTTCCGGCAGCTGGCCCATGACCTTGGTGGCGTACACGCCCTTCACATATCCATCCAGCCGTTGCCACTTTGCCACCCAGCTCTTGCTCGGCTCGGCAAGCGTGATGAGGCCTTCGAAGACAGACGAGGTGCAGTTGTCGACCTGTTCGTCGCTGCCCGCGAGGCCGAGGAACTCTTCGCAGTTTGGACATCCCTCCCTCTTGAAGCGCTGCACGAGAAAAGTCAGTACAAGGTGCATGTGCAATCCGTGGGGCGAGATCGTGGGCTGCGTCGAGGGCGTGTGGAAGTGGACGTGGACGTACGCTTCGCACCATCACGATCGAACAGACCATGCATGCGCGCAACTGGCGCATCTGGTTCGGTTGGACATAGCTTCGCGACATCGTGCCCTGGCGATAAGGTCCTGAGCTGTTGCAGTGTGACTGATCGTTTCGCAGGTTGTGGTAGAGGAATGGGTAAGAATGAAGTTCAGTTTAAAGGCCACTGCATGGGGACCTGAGGATCGACACCGCACAAAGCATTGCGCCGGCAGGCAAGCTCACTTATCGGGATACTCCGTTTAGTGCACAACTCCTCTGTTCATGCACTTCTGCTGAGATTCACTCATCATCTACTTCTTCCACAAGTCCTTCAAATATTGTGTCAACTTTTTGAGCAGAATAATTTCAACGCGACCAACACAAGATGGACGACGGAGCTATGGGTGTCGAAGCTGCCGTCCAAGATGCTCTGACCAGAGCCAAAGGTTCAAAATCCAAGTCTCGCGAGATTTATTCCACAACTATCAAGAACTCCACCTACGCCTACGCCCACTTGGAACTCATCACCACCAACAACACACTCCTGGATGAGCTACAAATCCGCTCTTATCTTACTTCCGCATTGAAGCAGTTTCTCGGTGCCACTGGATCAGGCATGCCCATCGACATCCTCAAGGTGCAAGGCAAGGAGTCCTGGGTACGAGTACCTCGTCAAGATCTAGGCGCTTTCGCAGCAGCCCTGACAGCATGGTCAGGATCGGGGCCCTCAACGGGCTTTCTGATCCGAGCTGCCGGGGACTGGCTTGGTGCGCTCGTGGGGCGTCATGACCAGAGAAGACTTTGGGGAGAGTCATAAGTCTCTGCTTACTATGTGAGAAGAGGTATCTTTTTTTGCCTGGAGGTCACCAAGGATAAAAGCTACTGTCCTGGTTTGGCCGCCCATTCCTGGACATGATGTCACTATCAGACCAGCCTGTCTTGCGCTCTGCTGCCTTCCCGGTCCTCATCGTGAAGGCACAAAGCTTTCACCCGCTGATTTTAACGGACAAGAACCCGAGCGCATTTCCCACCTAACCAAACGCCACCGACAACCAATTAGTCCAACTCCCGAACATGCTCTGTAGCTCGTTTCTTTATGCCAAGTCTACGCCCGAAATGGTCTAGAGTCTTAGGCTCACATCAGAGACGACATGATGGAGCTGTTGGCATAGGCCTGCGTTGTGTCAGTAGTTGCCCGCAGTGTGGGAGGGTACAGAGTCTGCTGGAACACCTACCATTGGTCGAATATTGGGGTGAGGAACAGCGTCAAACTTCTTGAAGTCGAGCTTGTAGTCGGGGCCAATATTGATGTAGGCGCCCTTGTTCTCCGTCATGTCGCAGTATTTCGGAGCCGAGAACACTACAGCTAAAATCAGCATCTCGATAGCGATTGAATCGAGCACAGCACCTACCAGTGATACATTTCCCGTCATGCTCTTCTTCGTAGCCTTCCATGCGAACTTCGTGGCTTCTGATGATGGCTTCCAGCCCGTTCTTCTCGCAGAACCGTTTTGTGACATCAGGTCCGAACTGCATGCCAACACCGCGCTTGCTGGGTCCGCGGCCAGGCTCAGTCTGTGGGTCCGTCCACAGCATCTCCATCATCAGGCCTGCCTGTCCCGGCTGCTTCTGCTTGTGGCGGTTCAGTTTTCGGATGTCATCCAAGGTGATGTTGTCATCAGAGAAGAGGCCACCGTGAAGCACAAAGTATTTGTCGCCAATCAGGGTAGCCAGAGGTAGCGCTGAAAAGCTTTCGGAGAAGAGCTTGAAGATACGCTCATTGTATTTGGCCTTGCATTCGCCCTCGAAACCATAGACCTTGTTCATGTCGTCTGTCTCGTGATTGCCACGGTTCAAGAAGAAGGCATTTGGCCTGAGCCACTTGTTGGCGTAGAGCAACAATGCGATCTCGGTCGACCAGGAACCTCGGTCAACAAAGTCGCCGTTGAAGAGGTACCAGTGCTTTTCGCTGGGAGATCCGTTTAACCTGAAGAGCTCCATAAGGTCGAAGTATTGTCCTGGTAATATTGTCAGTTGCTGCGTTCAAAACTAACACCCCCCCCCCCACCAGAACCTGACGTACCGTGAGTGTCACCGCAAACCGTGAGTTGCACATCATCGGGAATCTTGACCTCCACCATTGTCGGCTCATCATACACAAGTTTCCTGACGGCCAATATGATCTGGTACACATATTTCCGGTGTAACTTCTTGCCATTCTTGAACCGCTCTGTCATGTCGTCAATGAACTCCTGCGTCATCTCGTCGCCGAGTCTGACGCCATCATAGTCTGGCTCGACGGCCATCGAGGCCACATCGAGACCTTCTGCAGCCGAGGGCGCATCGCTGACCTCGATAGCGGCGAAGAAGTCGAACTGGCGCACGATCTTCTGGCACTCAACGAGCTTGAGCTTGGCATCCTTATTCCCTGGGTCGATCTGCGTGCACGTCTTGAAATCCTTGAGGGCGTCCTTGGGTCGGAGCACGGCGGCATGAGCAATAGCACGGCGGTAATAAGCCTACACATTATAGCGCTGTCAGCCAAAGGCACTTCACTGGCGGATGACGTCCTGGAGTCTTTGCAAACCTTCACGAAGCCTGGGTTCAGCTCGATCGCCTTGGTCGCATCCTGGATTGCATAACCATATGCCTCAGTCTTGAGGTAGGCCTGGCATTGGGAGAGGTTATGTTAGTCACGCGAGCAACAAAGGGAGCCGACTTCGGGTCGAGCCTGCGTGTGGGATTCGCACCTGCGCTCGATTCGCAAAATATGTCGGCTCTGTATCGTCGACCTCGATCGCCTTGGTGTAGAAGTCTATGGCAGTGGGCCAGTCGTGCTTCTTGAAGGCCTCATTGCCCTGGTTCTTCAGCGCAGTGGCTTTGGCCTTGTCATCCTCTGACACTGCCATTGTCTGTCTTCGGGCCCGGCGCTTATCGAGATATGGTACTTCTTCTGGAGGAGGGGCAAAGATTGACAGGGATGAATCGATGGCTGAAGGGTTGGACAAGTTCCAACGAAGTTGGGAGGACAGAAGTTCGAGCAGCGCGTGGCGTTCTTGGAGAAGGAAAAGGAAGTCGAGGCTTGATCCAGCCAGGCAGCGCTCGTTTTGCAAGCTGCACGAGGCGAATTTCGTCCACCTATAGAGGTAAGCTTGCAGTCGAAACTCGGAGACATGCAGACTGCAAATACCTATTGCAGGGGTCTATCGGCACCGATCCCCGGCGTTCGAAGCACTTCCACAACAATACGCACAGGGATTCCCCGCGATGACGCTAACCCGGAGCACTACCTCAGCCGATGTTAACGCTAATTTGGCTGGTTGGTGCCTGGATACGTAGGTACCTAGCAATAAGCATCCAAGTCCCGAGATCCGGCAAAACCATGTGCTCACCCAGCCTTTACACAGTCTGTTCCGCCCAAACATAATCCACCCTCCTTCACCCAGGCACCTGTCTCATCGACCAGCACGCACTCACAAGCATGGCGAGTCCAGGCTCAACGTCAACCGCCCTCGTGCGCAAGAGGGCAGCGGCGGAAATGGCACTAATGCCTCCGCCTCCACCGACGAAGAAGATAAAGCGACCGAAACAGGTTCTCGACGAGGAGACCTATACAGATGCGCTGTCGAAGATCATCGCACGCGACTTTTTCCCCGGGCTCTTGGAGAGCGAGACACAGCAAGAATACCTGGACGCATTGGATTCGAATGACCACCTGTGGATTCAGAGCGCCGGCCGTCGCCTCAAACATGTCATGACTCCAGGTCGACAAAGGCTGAGGCGACCGGTGCAAAGCCAACCAGGAGGTCAGACACCAGTGGGCGCTGTAGGCGATACACCCATGTCCACGGTATCTGCTACAACCGCGGCTTCAGAAGTGCACACGGTACCCGAAATCGACACGAATATGAGCCTCGGCGCGTTCCAGGGGAAATACACCAGCGAAGATAACGAGAGTTTCTACAAGCTTCTGGACAAACAGAACCAGAAGAGGGCTGGGAAATACGGCTGGCTATGGAGAGGAAACAAGCTGCCGTCGAAGCAAGAGTTGAAGCAGATGGAGATCAAGGCAAAGCTGGCGGCCGACGGGCGGTCTCTAGTCGATGATGGCTTCAAGAAAAACAGGCTTGCAATTAAGGACAAGGACGACAGGCCCGCAGTTCCAGACACATGGAGGGCCGATCCCAAGAACGGGCTGATGTTCAATCCGGAGAGTTTCGACGAGTCGAGAGTGGATACAGTAGCCTTGCGCTCGCAGGAGGCATCCCGTGCAGGTCCCAAGACGATTGTGTATGCGAATACGAGAATGCCGGGCCCAGCCATCGCGCCTGACACGTCACGACCGCCATCTCCGACGCTCTCGACTGTCAGAGACGCGATTGCAGGTCGCACGAGGCCTGGGTACCAGGACTCGACTCTTACCGGGGGAGACGAGACGCCCCGAGTAAATGGATTCGCCTTCGTGGATGACGAGGAGCCTGAGCCTGAGCCATTACGTTCGGCCTTGCCTCTTGTCGATTTGGGCCCTGGTGATGAGACGAAGAATCCTTTCCAGATTCAAGAGCAGGGCAAGCGGGAAAGTCTGCACCATCGCATGGTGGACCGGATAGCTGAGTCGAAGCGTACATCCGCGAAGGTTGGCTTCGTAGGGAAGGTCGAGAAGACACCGGTCCCGAAATTTCCCAACAGCCCACGAGTCACAGGAGGGCTGACGCCTGCTGCACAACGTCTTTGGAGTCAGGTCGGTGGGGCGAACCGGGCCTCGAATAGAACCCCATTCCCAGGGACAGTCACGCCGAAGAACAAAACTTCGGGACTGAAGAACATGACGAAGGGTTGAGCGATGTACAGATAAGTTTTGGAGGAACTTTACCATATGATACCCGATAGAATAGCGAGATTGAATTCCTGGCGCAACCACTTGTTAGAGCCCAGGCAATTAAAATAGACTGGCTTTAACACGTTAGCAACGAACCAATGGAAGCCTTTAGGACAACCAGTGTTAATGCCTCCTCAAATCAGAAGATAGGTCTTGCCATTGCCTGTCATGCAATTAAGCGGCATATGCCGTGCTGGGACCCCTGGCGATCCCTTGCCTGCCGAAGGTCCGTAGGGCTGATGCAAGGATTAATTGCATCATGGATGAGAGCTCCATCATTTTCAGAGCCGCATCGAGAAGCCCCACGACAACTCTTTCCAACTTTCTGGATTAGGCTGGCATGACAGTGGCGACTATGGCAGTAAACCCGTCACTGTAGCTACATCTGCGGCTCAGATGGGACTCGTGGACTTCGCAATCGACCTGGCAGCGGTGCTGAGTGCGTCCCGCTCAGTCGCGTCCAAGCACATTGCCCTTAGGGCACGCCAGGTCGATCGCTATGGGAAGACTTCAAGCATTGTCGCCGCTGTGAGGGGCCAGCAGCAGAAACGGCCTGATTTACATGATAAGTCTAAGTCGTCTCATGCAAGCTCTGGGAAGGGAGGGACTTCGACTACGGAACCAGACGCACAAGAGATTGACCAGCATTTGAAAACGGACAATGGCACAAGGCGGCCTGTCGAGAACTCCGCATCAAGGACACAGTCACCTGGTGATGATGTGTCAGACTCGGCAGGGATTCAGGGAACGACGCAGCAGGATTCAGGCACTGCTCCGCCCTCGAAGAGCGAAGACTCCGGTCGTCAAGATGCACGGCAACCCCAAGTCAATGCGTCAAAGGTCGAAATACCGCTGACTCAGTCTTTTGAAAACGCCTCAACGCTTCATGGAACCAATTTACGGGATGGAAATCGAGGGCTTGGGAAAAACCAAGCCTCGACATCTCCCGATGCTGAAGAAGCCGGACTACCGAAGGGCGTGAATTTCGATGGACTTTTTCGAACCAGCCGCGGGCGCAAACTCGATCCTCTTTGGAAGGGCACCAAGAGATATGAGCGGCCCAGACAGCCTATACCTGGCGCTGTGGATTTTGGACACGCCCGGGCCAACAATAAGTCAACTATTCTCCAAGAATTGAGAAATCGACAGGACGTCGCCAAAGTAGCCCCATCGAGAAGACCTGAAGAGCCACAGCTGGATGACCAGGCAAGGCCAACACAGGCTGAAGAAGCGCCCTTTCCGGCGGACCCGATCGAGACACAAGAGCACAAGGCCGAGGTGAACGCCGCGGCGTCGGTATCTGAAAGCCAGCAAGTGCCTCAGACGAATGTCGCAGGGTCCGAAGAGGCGTCGACTGTTCAGAAGCAGGACATCGAGCATTCTGGTCAGCGAGTGACCAAAGAGGACGCTTCAGCCATGGGCGAGATCCTAGGCACCGCCACTGTCGAGTCGAAATATGAACTCAAGGAATCCAAGGTTCCCTCGTCCCGATTCGGCCGTATTTGGAATTACAGCGGGCTGGCCGCTGGCATGTTCGCTGGGGCCGTCAGCGAGAGCTTCAGCAGAGTCACCGGAGGCGGCGGGCAAGGATCCCTGATGTTGAGCCCTGCCAATATGGAAAGGCTGGTCTCGAAGCTGTCCAAGATGAGAGGCGCTGCCCTCAAGCTAGGCCAGATGATGAGTTTTCAGGACTCGAAAATGCTACCGGCTCCCATCCAGGAGGTCCTGCAGAGGGTCCAGGACAGAGCAGACTACATGCCGTCATGGCAACGAGACCGAGTATTGGTGATGAATCTCGGCTCTGAGTGGCGTGACCTGTTTGAGGACTTCGAGGAGAAGCCCATCGCAGCCGCGTCCATTGGACAGGTCCACCGTGCGACATTGAAGAAGAATGGCGCCAAAGTCGCCGTCAAAATTCAGTTCCCAGGAGTTGCTGAGTCCATCAACTCGGATCTGGACAATCTGGGCATTCTACTAGCAGCCACAAAACTGTTACCCAAAGGCCTCTACCTCAACAAGACCATTGACAACGCGCGGACAGAGCTTGGCTGGGAGTGTGACTACGAAAGAGAGGCCAAGTGCGCAGAGAGGTACAGAAGCTTGCTAGCTACCGAAGACGATGTCTTCTCCGTTCCCAAGATCTACCCCGAGGCGTGCGGAAAACAGGTCCTGGCCATGGAGTTCATGAACGGCGTGGGCGTCACCCGCATAAAGTCTTTCACCCAGGAGCAAAGGGACTGGATCGGTACTCAGATTCTGCGCCTGTGCTTGCGCGAGATCACGGAGTTCCACTTCATGCAGACAGACCCCAACTGGACCAACTTCCTCTACAACGCCGAGAGGGACAGGCTCGTACTCCTCGACTTTGGCGCGTCGAGGGAGTACCCGGACAAGTTCATCACACAGTACGTGCAGCTCCTCGCGGCTGCGTCCCGGACGGACCGCGAAGGTGTGCGCATCCTGAGCGAGGAGCTGGGATACCTGACCGGCCACGAGAGCAAGACGATGCTGGACGCACATACCGCCTCGGTACTGACGTTGGCGGAGCCATTCCTGGAATCCGCGCCGGAGGTGTATGACTTCAGGGGCCAGACGATCACGGAGAGGGTGAAGGAGCAGATTCCCGTGATGATCAAGGAGAGGCTGGCGCCGCCGCCGGAGGAGACATACAGCCTACACCGGAAGCTAAGTGGAGCGTTCTTGCTCTGCGCGAGGCTGGGCAGCAGAGTCCGGTGCAGGGAAATGTTTGAGCAAAGCTTGGCTAAATCGGGGATGCGCGACCAGCAAGTGTAGCAGGATCTGCTGTACATTTAGAGATGAGCCATGCCAGGGCAGAGATGAACATCGTGATCTCGCTCTGGGGACATGACGATTAGTGTAGACGAAGGTGTTAGAACCCCCACTCAGCAGCCAATCTAGAACATAAAAATCGCTATCTGCCGGGCCCTGAAGAACAGCAGGACAAACATATCCCGTGGTGAACGGGTATTGGTGCCTCTGACATCCCAGATCCTGGCCTACTCCCGTGCCCTTCTCTCCATAGGCATTGCCTTTTTCTCTTTGCCTGCAACCTTCTTCCTCTTCTTCTCGATCGCCTTCTCCCTCTGCTTCTCGGACAAGGCAGAGAACTGCTCCGTAAGCAACTGCTTCTTCTGCTCCGACTTCTTCAGGTAGAAGGGCTTCGATTTCTTGCCCTCCTTGACAAGCTCCTTCTCGCGCCTCCTGTGCTCCTCCACCACGGCCCTCTCCCTGTCCTTCTTCTCCCTTGCCTTCTTCCTGCTCTCCATCGACATGTAGGCGCGCTGCAGCTGCTCCTTCTCGGCCGGGGTCCTGGCCTTCTTGATTGCGCCCTTGAGCTTCCGCAGCTCGTCCTCGCGGTACTCGTCCAGGAAGGCGTAGGCCTTGCGGACGTGGTCCTCGTCCGCCTTGGTCTTGACGGACTGCCCCGTCACGAGCGGGTCGAAGCGCGGGTCCCGGTACTGGACCTTCGTCACGGGCATGATCTCGCGCTTGCGGGATACCGGCCGCTTGGACGATACCTCCTGCGGCGCGTGCTTGCTGCTGCGGGAGGGCGGCTTCTCCCTCTTGGGGGCTTGCTCTCTTGGTTTGGGAGCGTCGTCCTTTTCCTCTGGGCCATCGTCGTCGTCGGAGATTTCGCCTTTCTTCTTCCGCCGGCCTGACTGGGAAAGCTTGGCTTGAGCTTTGGCCAGCGTCCCAAATGAAATTTTCGAGGCGTCGACAGAGGCGCCTTGTTCCTCATCCTCATCTTCCTCAGATGAGTTGTTTCCGTCCTGGTTACTAGTCAGGCATGTGTGTATGAACGAGGAGGCCCAGATTGACTTACAGATCCGTCGGAACTCTCGCTGTCTGAACTAGACCCAGACCCCGACTCGCTCTCTTGTCCATCCTCTTCACTGGGGGCGCTGTCGCTCATCTCATCACGGCCATCCAAGTCAGGCTCTGGCTCGGCTCTTGCCCTGACTCGTCTTTGCAAACCAGCCTGAGGAAGCTTCCGTTTTCTCGATTCCATGGTATCAATTTGGGATTTCGGATTTGGCAGATAATCTGTGTTTGTGGTTGTAGCTGAAATGGTTTTTGATGAGAAGCAAGATTTTGGTGGGTTGAGGTCGATGGCTAAGTCATTGTACCTGGGAATGGTGGTAGATAGCGTTGGCCGCAAGGTACCGCTACTGCGATTTCTTTATCGATAAGCCACAGCACCAGTGGTGAATTTCGGAACCAGACTCTCTCTCACTCTCACTTGAGTCGTGCCCTCTTTCATTCTCTTCCTTCCTTCATCACTTTCTTAAGAGCCTCGCCTTCTGGAGTTTTGTGTACCACCGATTTTGGGATATTCAGCCCCCCTCCTCGATTTTGTAGATACCATCTGTCTTCTGTCTTTAACCCATGCTGTTGGGCTTTCATTTGCTCCTTGTGGAAATCCAGGACGCTTTTCAGCGGGGCCGAACGGGAAGGGGACAACAGTTTGAGGTGCACATCACGAGCCTCTAAGCAAATGTTATCGAGGTGGAATGTCTTAGTCCACAGGCTATCTCTTGCGGATTCAATTCGCAAGTGTCTCCCTCCACTTCTCTTCCCTTCGACTTCGGGCAATCATCACGGTCTACCATCAAAGCGTAACCTGCGGCAACTACGCTTCCTATCGGCAAGGCCATCCCGCAACCAAGTGGCTACAAACTCGAGCCCGTCTCCCTCACCCGTTTCCAAAGCGACACATGCTGTAGATTCAGCCATGGGTAAGAAGAAGGATAAGAAACGCGCCCGAGAAGCTGCGGCTGCGGCTGCGGCCGCGGGGTCTCAAAATCGCACATCGGAAGGGGCGCCAGCAGTGAGCAACGTCTCACAACCAGACCAGCCCATGGCTCCTTTTCCAGGCTCTACTCAAGGCCATCACCAAGACACAGCTTCCCCTTCCAACCAGTCATGGACTGCCGTGAACACAGCCATGGCGGCAAGTGGCTTTTCTGGCGGTCCAGCTTACCCAATGCCCCAAGCAATGAATGGACTTCAGAACTTCAGCCTGCCCATCCTGCAGCTCAACTTGTTCCAAAACCAGCTTTTTGCCAATATGTACGGGATCGGTATGGGTATGGGCATGGGGAACATGGCATTTAGTACAATGCAACCGAACATGTTCCCTGGCCAGCCTCCCGCGCCTGCTTTTGGCCAGTACGAACTGGCTCAGACGGGAATGGGCGCACCTGGGCATGAAACTCTGCGCGACGAAGACAGCAGCTCAGCAATACCTCGCCGCAAGTCCCAAAGAGCGGCCGCAGCAGCCGCCAATGTGGCCATTGCCAACGAAATTGCCAATGGGCCCTCGACAGCCTCACCTAGGAGCAGCAGCAAGAACGGGCGCGCAGCCATCACAGCACCCAGCAAAGCCTCGGGCGGCGTGCCGAACCCAACGCCCTCATACCTGGCCTGCGCGTCCTTCCTCCCGCAGCGGCGGGCCGAGCCAGGGCCCCTCCTGGTGGTGATCGACCTGAACGGGACGATACTTTTCCGCCCGGACCGGAGGAAGTCACACAGCTTCCGCCGGCGGCCGCACGCGGACACGTTCGTCAGCTACTGCGTCGAGACGTTCTGGGTCGTCTTCTGGAGCTCCGCGAGGCCCGGGAACGTCCGCCGCATGGTCGAGACGCTCGTGAGCCCGGCGCAGCTGGACAAGGTCGTGGCCCTCTGGGGCCGCGACCGGTTCGGCCTGACGCCTGAGGACTACAACGCGCGCACGCAGTGCTACAAGCGGCTCACGGCGCTCTGGGACGACCCCGTGGTCAGGGCCAGCTTCCCTGCGGACAGGCCCGGGTATGAGGGCAAGTGTTGGGACCAGCGGAACACGGTGCTTATCGATGACTCAGTGGAGAAGGCGAGGAGCGAGCCGCACAATGCGATTACGATCCCCGAGTTCACGGGCGATATGAATGAGTCGCTTGATATTCTGCCCAAGGTACATGACTATTTGAACGAATTGTGCTTCCAAGAGGATGTCAGCACATACGTTCGCGCTAATCCATTCAAGATGGCGTAAGAGGACCAAGGGAGTTGGACTGAACGAGTCCTCTTAGTACGACTGTCTACTCTCACCATTAACACCGGGCGCATCAATCACCGAGTCGAACTGGCATGAGCAACGGTTTTTGCTTTCAGTTCATGTACTTTCTATTCATGGGGAGCTAGCTTGCTGTGTGTCAAGGCACAGACGATCAACAGATAGAGTCTAGGAGAGCTCGAAGACTAGTGGTATTGGTATCTCGACCCCGAAGTCATGGTAATTAATCGTACGGGCTCCCCTTCGTATTTTCCGAGCGTCAAATCGTAAAAAAGCAAGTAGTTTACTTGAAGACCTTGCCGTCAGCGTGCTTGTACTCCTTGCCGTTGTGGACGATGGGCTTGTCCCAGGTCCACTGGGCCTCGAGGTAGGCCCGGTGCTCGGGGTTGGTGGGGTCGAGCTTCTCGAACTCGTAGCTCTCGTAGTCGGGAGCGACGTCAAAGACGGGCAGGTACTCCTGGCCACGGATGACAAAGGCACCCTCGATGACGGAGTCGTTGTTCTCTCCGTAGACGGAAGCACAGCCGAACAGGTACTTTCGGGATGCCTCCAGACGGGTGTTGAAGCCACCAATCAGGTTGTTGGACATGAAGGTGAGGGTGAGCTCGTCGTTGTACTTGTACTTGACCTTCCAGATGGAGTACTCTTCGAACTTGATGTTCTCCCAGAACCACTTCAGGGACTCGGCCTCATCGTGGTTCGAATAGTATCGCTTCCACTCATCGAGAGCGAAAGTGGCACGGGGCAGGGCCTCGAGAGGGTGCTTGGGCTTGGGGGCAGGGGCGTCCTCCTCAGCAGCCTTGGGCGCCTCCTTCTTGGGAGCGGCCTCCTTCTTGGGCTGCTCGGGCTTCTTCGGGGCGACGTTGGTAAGCTTAGGGGTGTCGAGGAGCTCGAACTTGGGCGCAACGGTGGAGTAGATGGGCTGGTTGTAGACGGTCTCATACCACCGGGAGACGTTGGGGTTCTCCTGGCGCCACTTCTTGTCGAAGAAGAACTCGAAACCGCGGGCAATGACGCCGACGGCGAAGAGGTCAGCCAGCGTGATACGCTCGCCAACCAGATAGGTGTTGTGCTGGAGGTGCTCCTCGACAGTAGCGATAGCCTTCGTAGCGGCCTTGGAGGCATCATCGACGGCCTTCTTGTTGTAGGGGTCACGGCCGATCAGGGGGCGGTACCACTTGCCCAGGGTGGGGAGGACCTCGGTCTGGAGTGTTGATTAGCAGGCGCGCTGGCCAAAGGGCGGAGGATGTATACGTACGTTGAAGTAGCTGGTCCACTTCAGGATGGAGGCATAATCCTGCTTGGTCTTGCCCAGCAGTGTGGTCTTCTCGTTCTGAGACTGTTCAGGGGGTCAGCGTCGTTGTCTCATGAGCGGGGAGGTAGAAGCTCCGGCGGGGTAGCAGCATACTGTGACTGTGCAGAGAGTTAGCCAACAAATCTCCTCGCAGAATTGTCAAAGAGTAAACAGATGAGCGGCGGGAAAATGCGATCAGATATTGTGTATCAACAGAGGAGTTATACTTCTTCAGACAGGGATAACTGTATAATTTTGAAGGTGTAATCATCATTGTGCATGTGGAAGAAATCTGCTCGAGGCGAGCGGGGTCAGAGGGCTCGACCTACTGTAGATGGCAATGGCCACACACTCGTACAGAACGTAACCATCCTCGCCCTCAAAGGTAGGGACCTTGCCCAGCTTGTTGAGCTTCAGGTACTCGGGGGTGGGCTTGGTGGTGTCGACCTCGACGATGTCGAGCTGGAGGTCGTTGGCCTTCGCAACGGCGCGGATCGCCGTGCTCCGGGGGTTGTTCTGCGAGGACGTATCAGTATGGAATTCAATCTCGGCTTTTGTAAAATGCTCACGGAAGCCTTACCTCATACGTGTACAGCTTGCCGAAAGCCATTGTTGCGAGTCTGTCGTCTGCACAAATACGGGTTGGTGGTTGAGTCAAAGAAGGAGGGGTTGGTCGCTGGCTCGACTTTTAAGAAATTTTGTTCGCTGGATTGCGGGCTTTCAGGCAGTAACCGCCTTAGCAACTTCGCTCATGGTCGAGGTAGTTGATTGGCTGGGTGGCCAGATGTGGGGCCAGGGGAGGATGTGCTGGGCAGGCAACTCTGAAAATGCTTCCCACCTCTGGCGAGCGGATGCGCCCGCCAACGTTCCAGCACACAAAGCGCGTGGCAACCAACGGCACAGTGGTCATGAGGAGATAGCAGCACGGCGACAATGGCATCTCTACGACCGACCTTCGCGCTGAGAGGTCGGTATCAGTCTTCGGCGCCACAATGGCAGCAATTTCGGCGGATGTTACAGGGCCTGCAGCTGAGCCCCAAGGCCGGCAGTGCGAGGCCGCTGTCCACGACGACCTCGGGCGCCGACGATACCATCACCCCCGATGAATTTGCAGCAATGAGTATGGGACGGGTCCGCGCTGCCCTTCAGGACATGGACAGGCGGAACCAGACGCCGGGCAGCAGCGAGCTTCGGATGCCTCCACACGCCCGAGCCCTACCGATATCGCCGTCGTACTTCTCGCGACAGGCCGATTTCAACGACAGTTACCTCACACTACAAAAGTTGATGCGGCAATATGCCCATCTACCGACTGTGCCGGCAGACCAGGTGGAGAAAGCGGCTTTCAGGACGCTGAAGGATTTTCGCTTGTCGGCTGGCGAAGATGTCAAGGCGGCCGAGTATGCGAAGGCCATGAAGCTCGTTAGGCGGCTGCACAAGATTCACCCGTCACTGGCACCAGAGAGCGTCAAAGAGGCTGTTGGGAAGTTCAAGCGGGACATCAACCCACACACCAACGTTGCCAAGCCGATCGACATCGACAGATTCGGCAGGGCTCTGGGCGTGGGACGAAGGAAGACGTCAACGGCACGCGCGTGGGTGGTAGAAGGCACTGGCGAGGTTCTTGTCAACGGGAAGTCGCTGGCAGATGCATTCGGCCGCGTGCACGACCGAGAGAGCGCCATGTGGCCGCTGAAGGCTTCGCAGCGCGTGGACAAGTACAACGTGTGGGCGCTCGTCGACGGCGGTGGCACGACCGGGCAAGCAGAGGCACTCACTCTCGCTGTTGCCAAAGCACTCCTGGCGCATGAGCCGGCGCTCAAGCCGGTGCTTCGGCGAGGTAAGTGGATACATACGCGAACACTATATTCTCAAGCGGTAGTGGTGCTGACATACTATCTAGCTGGTGTCGTAACTCGGGATCGCAGGACCGTGGAGAGAAAGAAGCACGGTCACCTCAAGGCAAGGAAGAAGCCTGCCTGGGTCAAGCGTTAAACAAGCCGCATGTGCTGCCTGGAATATGCATGCGCCTAATTTTCCGAACCATGACATTGACATGTCTATATTTGAGTTACGCCTTGGTTGGGAACGAGGCATCCCATATGTTCGCATAATGTGAGCATGGAGGGTGCTATCCCATTGACACGAGTGGGCTGAAGCTTCGGGGCGCGCGGCCATTCACCATGTACATACCAAGCTGTACCACCACGTTTGTAGGGGAACATTCGCATTACGATCTCTGGCGCTATCCTTGACTCGCCAAGCGGCCTACGACTGGAACATGTGAGATGATTCAAAACGCCCCGCTGCCTAAATCACACCGGAAACGCGAGGCAAGACATCGAGGTTCCTCTCCGATCTCAGCGGACACGGGCGGTCCCGCTCTTATCTGCCCGATATATCGTGCTATGCTGCCCATTATTAGGAAGATAATCTCCATCCGAGGTTGGCCGCCGTTGGTGCTAGCCTGCCTACTCCCATCTGCCTGACCTGGGGCCGTGGCCAACGTCGCAGTGATCGGACGATCGAGGCATCTCCTATCGGGTAGCTCCCAAGGTCACAAGGTACCATCCCTCGAGGGAAACGTGGTAGGGTGGACGTCTCATCGTCGCCAGCAAGGAGACCCAGGTCGGCAAGCCGTCAGGAACACTCGCCTATGCAAATACATGGGCGCAAAAATGGCCGCGAGGGGAGCTCACTAGTCGCTGCTTTGTTTAGGGGACTTCTAGAAACGGCATATTTCATCAGATGCAAGGGCGAGAGAATTGTGCGGGCATGGCCAAGCGCCCGGGGTGCATGTTGACAAATCCGACGAGCCCCAATAACTGGCTTTCGCGTTTGCTGAATTGCACCGTCATCGGTCGTCGAGAAGTGGCTCATGTGTCCAGCCAGAGGCGGGCCAAGCCCCAGGCTGAAGGTTCTGCCCAACATGTCGCATGATACGCCTGAAGCCGAGGCCCTCGACCGCCTCCAGCATTTTATGCCGAATTAAAGCAATGTTAGTCCTGTTTCGACTTTGACACCCGTGTACGGTCCTCGCGGCCTAAGGGATCGATGCCTGCTGGGCCAGCCAAAAGGGTGCGGAAGTTTAAACGTGTGTCCTGGCCGCGGGTTTCGTTCCTAGAGGTCCTATGGCGGGTGCTCAAACATGGCCCGGGGGCTGGAGCAGGCGGGCTGTCGCGCAGGTACGGCCGCGCACGTGAACAAGCCAGGTACCCGAACAGATGTGTAATAAAACTGTTACGGATGGACGGCCAGGGCCCAACGGCAGCAATCCGTGAATCCGTCACAGATAGGCCCTGTTAATAATTAGCAGCCTGTTTTAGATGGAGCATGAATGTGTTCATGCCCGCGGTGGACTAGTCGGCGCGCGTTTGAATAATCGATTATTCCGACGTAGGTAGTCGGTCCCACGTCTTGCGGCCATTTGAGGATCATCATCATGCCAGAATCCATGTAACCTGGCTGCTACCGTGGAATTCGACCTATCACATTTTGGCCGGTGTCCCTGAAAATCGCAAGCCGCTCCTTCATCGCGAATAGATTCGCTGTCAGCCCTGCCTCCACAACGCTTCAGGGAATAAACAGCTCTGGTCTAACAAACGGCCTAACCATAGACGTCGTCGGCCGTTCCGCCTGGCGACAGCTTCTCATCTCCCTGCAGCCACGTACGCGTCGGTGCAGCATGAACAGCTGTACCCAGACCCCCTTTTTGGTTTTGGTCTTGATCTATAACGGGCGAATTCTATGGGGACGTCGCCCGCCTCATCCAAGGCGATCAGCGACTGGTCGCCTCGCCGAGGCTGAAGAGATCGCCGGAGCGAACGAACCCGAGACTGATTCGCTGTGGGAAAGTCTGAGCTGGGATCGGTCATTTGCGACAAGTCCACCTACTAAATTTGACGATGCAGCCATTGACGAATCGTGCCTCTTGGATTTGCTGCAACATCCAAGTGGCCGAAAGCCATGCAGAGCACACGGTACACATAGCAGTCGGGAGAAGGCACAGGTGGACAGGCAGGTCCCTGCAGCACCTTCCACCCGTGATTTTTTTTTATTTTCTTATTTTTTTCTGTCTTCCTTGTGGACGGCACTGCGTTGGCAAACGGTCCTCTGAGCCTTCTACAGTTGCCCATTGGATATCCCATCAGCCGAACTTTTTCTCGACTTACTCGTCATCCCCCAAGAGCTCAAACGCACAGCTCGTGTCCACAACGGGTGGTCATCACCAAGGTCGTTTCTCTGCCACACTCTCACCGCATAATTACGGTATCAAATCAAGCGGTCCAGAGGACCGACCGCCTGGACTACGTCATCAGGTGTTGGGAGCGACTCAGACCCATTGGGTTATCTGCCTGACCATGCGTGCTGACAGTCACATTGCATGTGCTCATCAAGCTTGTCTGTCGCGATTCTGCTGCAGAGATTGCAACGCGCCCGGCCCTCTCTCTCCCTAGGCAAAAGAACTGCCGCGTCAAATCATGCTGTGGGGGTGGGCATTGATGATGTCGCTGTCGCGTCCAGATAGGCCAGATAGGTCACCGCGCGCTGGAAAGGGCCCTCGCAGTCCAATGGGGCAACGCGTCTCCATAGTGCAGAACTCCGTGCTTCACAAGCTTCGAAGCTCGTGCCTTCAGGCGGTACTTACAGGCATTCTCCGGGGGGTGGGCTGCTTGGCCGGGCTGGATCCTCGAGGTGACCATCCACACAACCCACCTTTCCCGCATAGAGTGGCAGCCAGCCCCATCCCCAGCCCCAGCAGGCCTCGAGCGTGGCCTGCTGAAGGCCGAAGCACTCCAGATTCCGCCCGGAGGTCTCGAAGGAGACGTGGAGATTGAAACGAGCAGAAGAAACGCATCGACGTCCACTCTGCCCGACACAACAGCCTCGATGTTGTGTTGCACGCACACCACCTCCAAAACATGCGAGTCAGCCAGCTGAAACAAGGAAGATCCACGATGCTCAAGTACCTGTACAACCCTGGCTCGGCAAATCTGCCCTCAGCGGAGCCCTGCGCCTCAGTCGTGATTTGCTGCGCAGGAAAAGGGGTGTGGGAACCTGGCACAGGACCCCTGGCCACGGCGACCCGCAATGCACGGACGTGGATCTGCCTCTCGCAGGCTCTTGACGACATGCCATCCGCCAAAGTCTCTCCCAGCCTTTCCTCCTCCGTCCCGGATGACATGGTGCAGGGTTTCTCCGGCTGGGCCGTCGACAAAACTAACAGGAGTACTCGGCTATTTGCCTTCCGCTACCTCCCTCGTCCTTTGTCTCGAGCCCACCGCCGTTGTAGGCTTCGCCCTAGGGCCAGGTTCCTCATGCTTGTGCGCGCCGCCCGGGGAGCAGCAGCCCTTGGGGGAGGGGGGGGGGAGACGCAGCATGACAACAGAATTTCCAACACCCAAGACAAGAGACAGCTTTTCCCATTAGGACTTGGGCAATTGGTTGGGCATCGATCGTCGCATAGAATTGTGCCGGAAGCCTCGAATTACAACAAGATTTGTCTAGCGCAGATCTCCGCTGAGGACGATGCTTCTGCTGCCGGGTCCCCGAGCGCCGGAACGCAACTCCATTTCTTCCAGCCCCCGACAATTCAAGACACGCTACCCAACGGTGCTGCTCGCTGGGCCGGACGCGGTGCAGCTTCCTCTGAGGGCTGTGGCTGGTTAGGCACCCTTTTAACCCCCATCAAGCCCCAAGGGTTGCTTTCCGTCGCGCATCACCGGCGCGGTCCCCGACAGGCACACCGAGCTTTGTCCACGGTCTCGATGGCGTGGGCTCGGGTCGCCGTCAGGACGTAGTGCGCCAGCACATGCCTACGCTACCAAGTCGCCATGACTTCAAGTGACCAAAGGCTCCTCCCGACCACGACAAACATCCTACGCGCAGGGTCGGTAAGTGCAACACTGCGTGACTAGCAATTGTTGTAGCACCCGATAGCTGTTAGGTCAGCTTGGCCAGACGGCCACGGGCTCGCCAGCAACCCCTGGGGCACAGTGGCTGGGGGTGATCAGAGCGCCGCTCGAATACACGCAGGACACTGTGGGAAGTTAAATATAAAACGTGCCAAAGACACTAGCAAATGGGTCTTGACTCAAGGGGGCAAGCCGCAAGACAGGATCTAGTCATCTCAGCTGATTTAAACTTTATCCTCCGACAAGATTTTGGGTCGTGTACCACCGCCTGAACGCGGTGCGTTCTGCCCTCACCATCCTCACCAAGTACTTTCAAGTACTGCCTGCCCGTTTTCACACGCGCCGTTCGGCACAGCCCAGCAATCTCGGAGATCAATCAACATGTTGATGACAGACCCTCTCAATGGGATGGGCGCTATTCGCCAACAACTCACTGATCGATTGCACGAGGGCCGATTGCAAGCATTGTTCCGACGTCTCACGCTGACCAAAGCATTGCGCCGAGGCCAACGGTGCTTCTGGTTCGGGCAGACCCCCAGGCTCGGCGGGCTTTCACAACCTCTCTGGCAAAAGTATGACAGACCCGCGTAAGGTGAGACGACGCGCTTACCAGAAGCGCCCGACGTGAAAGCTCTGGGGTTTCGGTTTGATGAGCAGATAGAACTTTTGCTTTTCGGTTCTGATAGATTTGATTGACCAGCATCACCCAGCAAGCTTTGCAACAGGCGCGAGCATGCCCTGAGGCCAGCAGGACTGCGGGTCACTCGCTCACTCACCCACCAAGAGATGCAGGTTGTCGACCTCGAATCGAATCTAGATCACATCTCGCAGCAGAGTTACGCCAGGGGCAGAATCAGGGATTTTTCGCAATTCGACGACATTGTCTCTCGTACCCGACACCGCGTTCGCCCTGCGTTCTGTGGGCGCCCTGCCTCCGCATGAATGAGACCTCGAATTCGCAACCGTAGCCCGATCTGTGAGCCTTCGAAAGCTTCAGGTGAGTTGGCGCGCTTCCGACGGGGGCGGGCGGGCATTCGCTCTTTCATGTATCTTACTTTGTGCTCGTGGATGAGGGAAGCCGTGGTGACACGAAATTCTACCAGAAGGAAACCTTCGACTTCCAGACTGTGTGGCTTGACCTTCCCGAGCACGACGGGGAGTCAGCGTCTACCTAGTCGATCTTGTCTGCATCATCCCTTCAGAGTGAGCATCTGGCATGTTGGCATCCCCTGCAAAGCAACCGTCCAACCAACTTCCCTGACTGGCAACAGAAATGGCAATAGCACTGTCTGCAGACTGCGGACCGCAGAGTGTTTGCAACCAACAACTTCGAGAATCGAGGATCATCAGGACCGTCATGCCGCGATGTTTCCTCGGTGGTTTTTTATTATTATTACTATTATCCCTCATTCTCACCCGCCAGTGCAGCCAAGTCGTTACTCCTATTGGAAAGGCCAGCTGTTGTCTACAGAGACTGCGGAGAGAAGACGGAGACAACGGAGAGGGGGGGGGGACTGTTTCTGCTGACATGTAGCAGCAGCAGCCTTCACACCGCCACCAGCGGAGATTGCTGCAGCCCGGCTGCATACCAATGTGTCTACCTACTGTGTAGTAGGCATGTAGACATCTGTGCTGGCCCTTGGACCTGGCTTCGTTGACATCCTACTAGACTAGGTAGATGTGAGCTACCATCGGCCGTTTCGATTTTGGTCACCCTCGGTCCGGCGGGAGAGACGTTGGGAGAGGAGAGTGGCTGCACCTGTCGCCAGGCCATGCATGCGTACTCCGTACAACCACCAAAGTTCATCCAAAATGATTAGCCAAATGCCCTGCATCATCATCGAGACTGCCGAGCGTGCGTCTGATGCCGCACAGTAATAATAGAGAAGCTAGGTAAGGTTGGCCACATCTGTTCATCACCACCACCACCCTTTTCTCCTCCTCCTCCTTCCCCCCAGACATCCCTGGGTCTCCAGTCTTGTCTGGTCAGAGTCGACCAACTTCACTTATTACTACTACCTGATGCAAGGTGCTCATCATCTCCTTCGCCACTCCAGACCTGCAACTTCTAGCTGAGTATCTCAGTCTTTCTTTGTCTTGTTGCGTGGATGACGACTAGTCCATCCTTGCCCTCGCCTACTCATTGGTTCCACGCCGCGGCTCTCCGAACTCCAGCCTCGCCCATTCTTTTCTTTTCCCTCTTCACGCGGACCCCCCCTTCACCACCCCCCCTACCCCATACGCCGAGACAGGCCGTACGTCTTGAGGGAGTACTTGGGTACTTCGATACGCGGGCACCCACCCAGAGCCGATCGCCCACGAGTGGATACTTGCCCAGTACCGGTACCTGAGCTCGCCCTCTCTCACGCTTGTGACTTGCACCTGCACCCGCACCTGCACTTATTGCTCCTGCCCCGGCCCCTGCCAGCTCGATCGAGCCCTGCTCTTACCTCTTGGAGGGCCGAACTTGGAAACTATACCCCTTCACTCTCCTAAGCGTACCCTCCCTGCCTCGACCTCACCCTCACCCGTACCCGTACCCATCACACACACACGCGCGCACACTCTCCCACACAGTACCTACCCATCACCATCACCACCTCCTCCCCGCCCCATCGCAACGACCCGCACACATCGTGCACTCCCGCTGGCCTCCGCATCCCATCTCGACCTCGTCTTTCCTTTTGCCAGCGGTGGCTGGCTGTAGGCGGCCTAGTGCCAGTTCCAGTTCCTGATCTGATCTGCTCTGCTTTGCGTCGTCTGGCCGCGTCTGGGGACTTCGTCGTCGTAAGACACGCGCGACTTGTTGGGCCGCCGCTTGGAGGGGGAGGGTTTTGCATGACTGAAGCTACTCGCCCGGTGTCCGTCCGTGTCCATGTCCATCCATCCATGTGCCTGATCAGCTGGAAGGCTCTTACGCAGCAGGTCAGGTATCCAGGCGTCTCCGCGCTCCAGCATCCGGAAACATCTCGCCAGGACTGTTCCCTTGGTGTGCTATTAAGACTCGGCCCAACCACACTACTTGAAGCCGGCCTCTCCCTGCCAGAAAATATTCTGTCAACCCTTCTAGGGCCACACCAAATCTTGCTCCCTCATCTCCCACTGACGCGACAACCACCCCCCCCCCCAGGCCGCACAAAGATTAGACGCGGGCAGACAAGGACGCTGTGGCGCATCAACCAGGCGGATCGGGCTCCAGGGCCATCCGAACTTGGTGAACTTGCGACTCTCCTGTGAGACCCTGGTGCGGCTTTCCCACCCCAGGAGATCTTCTCAAGTCAGAGCTTGTCATGCGAGGAGATCGATGCGTGGGCCTCCAGGATCCTCCCAGTACAAGACCACCAGCCGTTTGACAAGTCATCCTCAGCATTTACGCAATTTGCTGCCCGTGTTTTCCTGCGAGCTTGCGGCTCTCCCGCGCTTTCGCGACATCGTCGTCCCACTTGAACGAGGCATGATCTTTGCTTCCCCTAGCGCATTCCGCCCTCACTACCTGACCGCGTACTAAACTTCGGGTCGACCCCTCCTACCTGCTGGTTGGGCCTTCACTGAGTCTTTCCCGCCTCTACGACACGAAGCACACCTGTCACCTGTTGCACCACGGCACCAGAACCAGAACAGCCCGTACTGTGCCCAAAATCTACTCGTCCCGCAAACATCGACGCTTTGTGCGACAGAGACTTAGCAGGCAGTTCCTCTCCATTGCATTGCCAGAGGAGAAAAGGCAACGTTGCCTGGAAAGAAGGACGACCGTTAGCCCGGGTCCTGTACTCGGCGCGCTTGATCAGGGTCCTCCCTCGTCCGCAAGACCCGCGACCTTACCCTCTGCCGCCCCTCACCACGGTGCTCAGACTACAGGCAAACACATCTCCCGACACCCTCACCGTTGCCAGGTTTCCGAAGCGACGGTCGCGTGACCGGATCGCGTTCCAAACTGGCCCTGCTGTACTCGTCAGCTCCGTTGCCGGCGCAGCATCGGGTGGGCTCGCCAATCAAGGCGTCAAGTACCGACGCGCTCCATCGGGGCATGGACGACAACAATCGCCGCAGGAGGCAGAATGAACCGCCCCTCCAACACACAAACACGAGGTACCACCAGACTGTACAAAACCCGACGCAGCAGACACACCGCACCATGGCCGGCACCACGACGGAGAGGTACCGACCCGCACCTCTCAACACGTCTCCTCAAGGCGGTGCCCGGGCAGGCATCGGCGGAGGATCAGCCGGATATGGCGCCTACTACCAAGAGCCTTCTGCGACGGGATTCTCGACTGCCGCTGGTATACACCAGAACACCATGGGCTACCAACAGTCGGCTGGAAGCTACGGACAAGACGGCCGGCAAACGCAAAACTTTGCCGGCTCGTATAACCCCACGATGATGTACAATGTACCCCAGCCTGCAACGCAGAATCCCGTCTATGATACGCCGGGAAGCTCGTTTGACCTGCGGCAACCCGCAGCTCCTCAGATGATGCCGGCGGATACCACAATGACAGCCCAGTACTTTTCGAACGAGCCAACCAACGCCGCGGCTGCCTCGGCTATGCAGCAGCAGCAACCCTCGAGTGCACAGGCGGCGGCGGCGGTCTATCAGCAGGGCCCTTCTGATAGAAATACCATGATGAACTACCCCAGCAACATTGCTGGCATGCAAACCATGGGAGCTCAGGCGACTCCTACTGCACCGCCTGATGTGAGCATGGAGGACTCCTCCGAATACCCAGGTGGCGCGGACCTCAATCAGGCCTACACACAATACCAGGACGCTCTGAAGGAAATCTTCAAGAATATCAGGGATGGTGCACTGGTGACAGCTAGCGAATCACTGCTGAGTGTCTCCGAGTGGCTGTTGTCCCATGTCCACGAGCTTGGTAAGAATGAATGCCCTCCGACGGGTTTGGACGAACCTTCCTCCTACTCCCCTCCCTGGCCTATCTACAGTCCCTTATTATCCACTCTTAACCTGGAGCACACCCTTACTGACCGCTTAATCGCGCTTGTAGGTCTTACCTCTGACGATCAAAATCTGCACAGTGACAGAATCAAGTTGTGGAATGACTTCAACCACGCTTGGCTGGCTACTTTTCAGGCGCAGAAGGAGCTGATGGAATCGGGCCGCCCGCTCGGAAGGGGACAAACTCTGATCACACTGGACGGTCTTAAGAAGCTGGGTGATGAGCTTGTCCGGCTTTGCGATAGTATTGAAAGGCACGGTCTCGTTGACTACCAATATGGCGTATGGGAGGAACAGATCACAGAGAGTAAGTCGACCACATGTGGTGCATTTGAAGATTTCCCACCCGCTGATTCTGTGGAATTTACAGTCATGCTCGAGTGCCACGATCTCTATTCGCCCGACGACGCGGCGGGAGCGCCCGCCGCGGCGGGCTCCAGTCGATAAATCTGCAAACGTACATATTCCACTCCATGTCTAGCGCCAATACACGGAGTTGCGCTGCCACATATCATGGCTTTTCCACATTGGTTGTTATTCGCGCGTCTGGCTTATTCGGATTCTCAGTGACGGGTCGACTGAGAAGTGTCCTCTGAGACTGGACGGACGCATGGGGTCGGTTCTACTTGTTCTGATATTTGCGGACCAGGACTTGTTTTAGGCGAAGGTTTCGGACTGGGTGGAGGTGGGCGGCCAAAGGTCGGAATGGGTTTCCCTATTTAGAAGGCGTCCGGCAGCTGGCATGGTCGACAGGACTTGTTGGGGTGTGGAACAATGGGTACGACAGAGAGCAACACTCCGACGACAAAACGCGAGCACCAGAAAAGCGACAAAACAGGCCTCAAACAGAAATCGCGCATAGATTGTCGAGGGCCCCCACGGGCAGCAACACCACGGTTGCTAAGTGTACGAATACTGTCTCTTTTCATCTGCCTTGTCTCATGCTACTGGAAAACAAAAATTCACGGGGTGGGCGGGAAATCGTGGCCAGGGTGAGCCACGTAGATGGACCAAGGCGACAGCGGCGGGGCCGGGATTCTCAATTTTCTTTTTTCCCTCCTTTTTATTTTATTTTTTTTTATTTTTTATTTTTGGATTTGTTCCTGTTTGATCGAGTTGTTCGGGGGGCACCCTGCTCTAGAAAAGGAGGCGGGATGCGGTAAGAAGGGCACGTTGTGACGTTGTTCCTGTATATAGATTTGTACGTTGTACTTCTGTTTCTGTCCTTTCCTGTCCCCTTGTGTGTCTATGATACCAGAGGAAATCAACGCTCCTAGGCGGCAACGTCATGGGATATGGTCAGACGGCTGGAGGATTCCAGCCAAGGGAGTCGATGTGCATGCTGGAACGAATGGGCTGCTGTGGGAGACGGGGTGTGCGGAGGGGAGTCGACTGCAAATTACAAAATTGTACGATGATCGCCTTGACAAGGCCCTGGATGATACGCTCGGTGATGCGCGGCGATGCAAGTGAACTAAAGCAATGGTGTTCTGCAAATCTGGGCAGTGAAGACACGAGATGGAGAATCCTCCCTTGGTCCGCCTTCGCTTTGCGCCGACCTAGGGCTGACGCAGGCTTGTTTGGCTGCCAAAGGGCCCTTGACCTGGGTGATGGTTGTCGCCGCGATCAGACGATCCGTCCGCCTCGCATGCCGATCCCTTCCTCGGGGATGGTGGAAAGGCAGAAGGTTCGGCGCGAACCACAAACCCGCGAGCCACGAACACACGGACGTCGACTGGCCGGGGTGACCCCAGGGTTTGAAGAGGAGACCTTGTCTCTCTTCCTCACCCGCCGTCTAAGTCACCTGGACAGACCATGTCTACAGACGGACGCTCTGAGCTGAGACAGGAAAGAATAGATGAGCCCGTGACGAGCCCCTGCAAGATTGCGCAGATGGCACACGGCAGACAGCGACAGAGACTGAATGAGCGACCATGTGAAGTGAGAGGGTGGTGGGGAATAGGGGTGGCGTGTGTGTAATGAAGCAAGGAAGAGAATCAGAAGAAGAAGAAAAGCAAAACACCAGTAAGAGAGCACTGTTGGCTGAGGTGATTGCCGAGACAGATTTGACTAGCAGGAAGCAGTATGTCGTACCTTAAGTAGCGACAGGGAAGTGGCCTACCAGCGTGCTGGGACTGCGAAAGGGAGGGAGGGTAAAAGGGGGGTGGGGAAGGGCCCATCGAGCCTGGGCTGGATCTGGAGCTGGAAACGGGAGCTGGAAACGGGAGCTGGATGCAGGAGCTGGGGGGTGAGCTGGGCGCTGGGCGGTCTTGTGGCGGGCGACCCTCTCGATAAGCGAGCGAGAGAGAGGCTCACTTGCATCGATTCTAAACTTGTCTTGTCTCGTCGCAGTATGAGGAGACTGAAATCGGCGGGAGGGTCTCAGCTTGGCGAGCAGCGTTGTTTGTGTTTGCTGGTGTCGTTGCTCCCGAGCGGGCGTTTAGTTGCTCTGCGTCCGTCTTGCACACTGCAGACCACCACCTCTACCGTGTGCAGTACTCCGCAACTGGAGACCATGGTACCCCAGGAGTCGAATCGCTGCATTGACCTGAGTGCCAGACTGCATGGCCACAAGGCCAGGTCTCGCAAGACATGGATATCTTGTCTACAACTCCAGGTGCTGAACCCTTAGCCGTCCAAACCGCGGGAACTAACGCGGGCAGGATCGACCACTGAGGGCCCGGGTGGAGAGACAATTGAATTGTCAATGCGACATGTGGTTTTGACGACATGCCATGCCCATGAACCCCATGGACCCCCAATGACCCCCATGCCCTCGTGCCTTAGACCAGCGCAAACATCACCTGGCCCTCGCCCAGCTCCAGCTGAGGAAGATGGGCTTCACCGGTCCCCACTCTTCAAGGTTTCCAAGTCGCCGGGCCATTTCATGTACTGTGTCGTACGGTACGGCTCCCTCGCGTCACGACACGACGCATGTACGCGGGGACGGTGCTTGCTTGCGGTGGTCCAGTCGTTCAGGAGTGTCGCGAGGTACGTAGGAGTCGAGTCAATCCCCGGCCCTTTGCCCCCAGGACGGTGCTGTGTACTAGATACTCGATGCACGCAGGCACGGCATATCCAGGCATCCAGGTGATCGGTCCCGTCCACTTGGCTGTCGCGAATGGGACGCTCGCAGCTCAGTATCTGGGTAGTCCTGGCCTGTCAAATACTCGCAGCCCTGTCAAATACTCGCAGCCCTGACCAGAGATGGCATGGTCCAGCATGGAATCGGCATCGGCATCGCTATCATTGGAGCCTTTCGCATACATGGGGGCGGGACCTGAGGGTGCCCTGCAGCTGCAGCTGCCCGCTTTCGTCCCCCCCCCCCAGCCTGGCACCTGGCAGCCCCGAGACTGGGGGACACTGCGACACTGCGGCCACACACTCTCTCTGGCAGACTGGCGGACTGGGGGCAAGCAGCCAGCCAGCAGGGAGAACCAAGATTCCCAGCCTGCAGCTTGCCCTGCCGTCGATCTCGGGACATTCCTTCTTGATCCCGCTCGACCTCAGCCCAATCGCAAGGACAGGGGCCCTTGGCCAACCACTTCTCTCCTGCCACAGTACCACAGTACAGGCACTTCGATCCAAGGCCTTTGCCGGCAGGGATGGGTCTGGGGCAAGTGCATCCTGCTGATCTACAGTAGATGTACGCACTCGTCGTGTCTGCCCTCTTTGCTCGTCAGCCATCAAGCCACGCTGCGACATGGCCCGAGGTCCAGTGTCAGATCCAAGTTTGTGGAGCCCTTGCATGTCCAAGTCAAGCCGCTATCTCCCGTTGTCGCTTGAGCGTCGCTTGCGCCTGGCCCAAATCCAGGCTGGAGCGGTCTTGGTCGTTGATGAGGGTGGTGAACGTCAGAAATCATGGGCCTGACGCTGCTACGTTGCCCCCTGTCTCGCTAAGCTTCCCTCCGAAAAACCCACTCTGGAAGTCGGTGTGTGTGCCTGACGCATCACTCACGGCGCAAACAAGCCTCACCGGTCGAGAAAGCCTTAACTTTACCAGCGCTCTGGTCACCGACGGGGCACGCACTGCACGCGCTCCACAAGGCACATGACGATCAGTTGACCTGCCTCCGAATTGGAGACTCGCCAAAGCCAACCGACCCAACTCGCTGGGGACAACGCCACAAGTGAAGACCAGGTTTTTTCCTCTCTCTAAATCTCTCTCGCGCCGGGACAGGGGCCACCGCAGAGGTACCCTGTAAGTACTCAAGGGGGTCTGGCGCTGTTGAATTGTCGCATTGTCTCGCACTCACTCACTCCCTCTCTCTACCCCCAGTGTGTGGCTTGAGAAAGCCCTGTTCTGGTGCTTTCACGATCCTCAGCCGCTGTCGCCCAAGCTCTTCGACCCAAATCACCAACCACGATGAGATCTGCTGGCGTCGCGAAGTCCTCTTTCTCCAGACAGCCGCGCGAAGTCAAGTCTTTCAAATCTTCTGGCGCTGATCAGGGACCATTACTCCCGCAACTGCTAGGTCAGGTTTCGCCCGCAACATCAGGGCATAACAGGCCGTTTCTCAGCAGTATTATGCGATGAAGACCCAGCCTGGGCCGCCGCAGTTGAGTGCAAACACGGAACATGCCGTCACCTACTTTGCGGCAACCAGGAGCATTTTCTGAGGCACGATCCCCAGGGGCCAGGGGCATCCATAGGCTTGTAGCGCCTTGTTTGGAAGGACTTGTTAGATTTGTGCAACCCTTCCGTATGGACGCCTCCTCATGTCAGGCAGCGCTGTCGGCCCTGGACGAAGACTGTGCTTCAAGAACACTTCGCCCCACCCAGTACCGGTTTCTTCAGCAAGATAATTCCCATGTCTCTGAGACGAACAACTTGTTCACCGACATCGAGTCTCTGAAACGGCTCAACTTCCACGCTGCAGCAATCCTCTCCTCAGGATGGGGGGGCATCACACGACCCCGACCGGTTTTCGGACACACAGTAGAAGAAGCCTATGAGCTCTAGACCCCCACGCCCTCAGTCTCGGTCTTGTCACAGTACTTCGACGGTGGACCTGCAGCCTCCTCTGGCCCCGTTTGCCCAAGTCAGATGTACCGGTACGGTAGTATTCCTTCTCATCCACCCACCTGCCAGGGAAGACGCGCCTGGACAATGCACGTTCCCGTGGAGAGACCTACATGAGACCCAGTTCGCTTGCGTCGTGCATGCGTCGCATGCGATTCCTCGCAGCAATCACAGCGGGCGTCCTCCAAGGACCCCTCCCCCCCAGCGGAGGCTGCCCACGAGACCCAGCCTTGGCTTGCCCTGCCTTGCCTACGACTCTGGCTCGGCCCGTCAGATTCAGATCTGGCATGGTCCAGGTCATGTTCCTCGCGGATCTGGGGAAAGGTGGATGTGTCCCTGCCAGCGGTTGGTCGATCGACGCTGCAAAGACCGCGGCTGCCCAAGGCCTTGGGATCGACTAGCTGAAGGGCGTCTTCTCTGCAGATGCAATGTTACATCAATCCTGTTGACTCTTTCTGCACACCCATGTGGTTCTCCTCACAGCTGTGGCAAGAGCAACGTTCAGATGGTCCTTGTGCCCACCCTCACGGTCTCAGGACGCAATCAAATTCTACTGCCTAGTCGCCCACATCTACGGTGTGCAAGGTAAGCCGCAGCATCTGCCGCAACCCTGCCAGAAGACCAGCCTTTCCGCATACAGAGAGTATGCCCTGATGGGCATATTACTTCGCCTTCCTTTCTCAGCTGAGACCGACGCTGCGAGGCTCGGAAGTTGGGCTCCAATGTGCCACACTCGAAGACACCGTTCGAGCAGCTGTGAGCACCATCTCGCTTCGGCGTTGGTGCTCATACCAATGCGCCCCTTACTGCAGGTGGGTAGTTGGGCAGAAACTTTTGCCAGGCTCTTGGTGATCCAGCTCACCGAGTGCGGCTTGTACATGGACCTGGCTATAGGCCCACATGAAAGAGACAAACGCACAAGTACCTGAAAGCTGAGTAGTTGGGGAGGTTTCTCTGAATCCCGGAATGGGAGATTTTCTGGAATTTGATGCTTACATAGGGATGAAGAGAGGAAAATGGCAAAGAGTAAGTAATGGAATGGATCCCAGAGTCCACCACCAACACACCCCCTGACTCGAACCCACATTCACTTGTTCTTTACGCTGCCGTTTCCACGCCCGCCTTCTTCGGAAGAATAAATAGGCAGCAGAATCAAAACAAGTCCCAAGGTGAGCCGCCCCTGCAGCAGTCCAATGCAAATACATCCGAACATGTCCAAACGCTGGGCTTTCGTGGGTGGGAATACGAGCAAAGGGGTACTCGACCCCTGAAGCGGAGATCCCCAGAGGCAAAAGTACGGCCATGCGCCTACAAGCCTTTCTCGAGGCATACCAGGGAGTCGCAAATGCCTTTCCGTTCGAACTCGCATGTCGTTTTGGAAATAACCCGTTTCCAATTATGCACTGGCGACAGCTACATCTTTGGGTTACACAAGAGAGGCAGTGATTGTACAACTAACCCGAGGAAGCACTCAGCCACGGCTGCCCCAAAGTTGCGATTGATATTTCGCCTGGCCCACCCTTTTCAGTGTGTCCACCCCAACTGTCCCAGACTTACGCCTGTTGACGAGGCTCTCTTCCCGGTGCTCGACGGGTTTCGGCCAGGGCGTGTCGGCTTCTCAAACAACAGAGGCATTTCCCTACCTCAGCCGACGTCGCACTTGCGACACAGCTACCAAAGTCTTGGAGATGTGGGGACAGTCGAGAAGTACAGAGGTTTCGACAGCCAGCAGACACAAGCCAGAAACGCTGACCCATCCTCTGGCACACGCGCACCCTTTCATGGCGTGTCGGGCACGATTGTGGTTGGACGGCGAGCAGGCACGTCTGACTTCGGAAATTGAAGCTTTATTCATACTTGCAGAGAATTGCAGCGCAAAAGGGGGGGGTTGACTGCGGCGCATATCATCTTGGGCAGCGTTAAGTGTGGTATAGCTGCCCAGTAGTTGTGGACTCCCCCAGCGCAGTCAGCAGGGCCCCGTCACCAGCGAATGTTTCGATTAGTACCTGAGGTAGCCATCAACCAACTTTTGAATATTCAATGCCCCTGAAGCAGGCTCAATCTCGGACAACTATTCGCAATTCTCTTACCTGGGCTCATCATGCTTGCCCAAATTGACCCCAGGGCTGCACAGGAGACATATGGGTGACCGAACCGGAAACATGGCGCCCTATCTGGCGCTACCAAGCACAGAGCTTCCACTCACAGCCAAGCTCCACGGGTAGGAGCTGTCGACAGTTCAAATCCCCTTCTCACGACAGCCCGCGTATTGAGGCTGCTAGGAGTGAGTGCCCAGTGGTGCTCACGAGAAACAACCAAATTCGACACGGGTCTTTCGAGCGCACGCTGCTTTGACCTAGCTACCCGCGCATTCCCGCCCTCTGAACATGAAAAGGCCAGTTTCGGTCTCATACTGGGCCACCGTCTCAGTATCGACTGCATGTCACGAGAAGTAGTGGAAGCTCGTTTTGAGGAAAGGGACGGTGGTCATCCAGCAGTCCCGATCCCCCCGTGTCCCGCGCCCTTTTGAGATCCCAAGAATGAGAAGACACTTGAAAGGGGACCGGTCGGTGCATGTGCGGAAGTCATACATGTGTTTTCTTTTGGCTGACTCTGCACGCTGTAACTTGCCGTTTCAGGAAACAGATGAGATAGTAGCTAGCCAGTCAACCGCTTGTGATCGCGGTGCGTACTGCCTAAGACACTGCCTTAGGATGCAGATCAAGGGAAGTCTAAGCTAGGAAGAGAGGCTACTCATTAGCCCTGGGGGTTTAACTAGGCTCTTGAGAATGTGTAGAAAGTGAAACAGGGACGGGCGAGACGCAAGTTCCTTCTGATGAGTTTAAATCAAGATATAGAACTACTTGGAGGTTGCCGGAAAGGATGTGTCCCACAGGAAAGAGTACTTGGTGGTCAAGTCGTGCGCAGGAAGTCCAGGGCCCCTGGGACCGGTACCGCCGAAGACTCGGGGGTTTTGACTTCAGATAGGATATAGAGACAGCGAGCGGCATGAGGGTATGCTATAAAACAGCACATGGCAAAAGAATCAAACGGCATACTTCGGCTTGGGCGCTGCAGCTTTAGCCCGAGCCTTCCACCAGGTCCAAGTAGGAGGACAGCGGCTGATGGGACAGCCTCTCCATCCCCATACTGGCCCCTGCGCTTTGAAATGAAAGTGGCTGCTTGACATGTTAATGCACATGTTAATGCACATGATAATGCACATTTTTAACATCTGGCATGACGGTCAAAGTGAATAAAGAACCGTGATGTTTACCTGGAGCATGTTGCACACCGTTGGTCCCAAGAGGTCTAGCGCCTGGTGCCGGCAGCATACTGTACTGCAAGTGGGGCTCTGCTCGATGACGAGCGTTGACGACCCGAACCGCGGGCAAAACTCTAGACGATCAACCATCTCCGAACCGGCGCGTCTTCTTACTTAATCCAACGTCAACTGTCCGATGCTCTGGACTATGGACGTCCTCCTTCACCACACACAGCAATGATCATGAGTCGCAGCATCAGCACAACTATCGACAGCTAGCCATTCCGTCGCAATGGTTTCGGGAGCAGCAGCTCGCCGGGCTTACCAAGCTCTTGAGCTGCTCCAACCACGAACCCTCGCTTGCGGCGCCCGTCCGGAACTCGCCTACACTCCGTTGACCCTCGCTGTACCCATCCCGAACATCTCACCTCCGAATACACGTCGACCGCCTGCTTTCACTGCTCCCGCTCGTCCTTTTTCTTCCGGCCGATCGCTCCTCGCCGCCTGCGCCTCCTCCATCTCCTCCTCGCCCGCAGTCCCGGGCATCGCGGCACAGGTATTTGGCAGGGCATTCGCATCCCGCGCGGTCCGGCCGGCCCAAGGAATATCATCATGGGGAACCACACGCGGTTTCTCAACAGCTACCGTACTATGGCAGCAGCCCCGGGACCGGCCTATTGTGACGTCAGCTCAAGTCAAGCAGGAGGTTGTAGAGAAAGAGCTGGAAGGCGAGCAAGGCAAGCAGGTCTCCCAGCAAGAGAACAGTCCCGAACACCATGGTTTCCAGCAGACCGAGCGTGCCAAACAAGCTGCCCAGATCAACATGAGGGCGCGACTGTCAAAAGAAGGCAAAAGCTCGTCACAGGGCGGCTGGGCCGAGATCCTTCGGCTCATCAAGATCGCCAGGCCCGAGGTTAGGTGGCTCGGAATATCCTGTGTCTTCCTTCTAATCTCGTCGGCCGTCACCATGTCTATTCCCTTCTCGGTTGGCCGCATCTTGGACATCGCTACGTCGAGCAAGGACGCGCCCACGGTTCTGGGCCTCACCTTGACCCAGTTCTTCCTTGGCTTCGCCGCCTTCATGACCCTGGGTGCTCTGGCGAACTTCGGCCGTGTGGTTCTTCTTCGGATTGTCGGCGAGAGGGTCGTTGCTAGGCTTAGGACCCAGCTGTACCGGAGAACATACGTCCAGGATGCCGAATTCTTCGATGCCAACCGCGTGGGCGACTTGATATCGCGTCTGAGTTCGGATACAGTTATCGTCGGCAAGAGCATCACCCAGAACATCTCAGACGGTCTCCGGGCCATCGTGAGTGGTGCGACTGGCTTCTGTGCCATGGCATGGCTGAGCCCTCAGCTTACTTCGGTTATCCTTCTGATGTTCCCCCCGATCGCCGTTGGAGCCTTCTTCTACGGACGGACCATACGCAACATCAGTCGACAGATCCAAAAGAACTTGGGCACTCTGACAAAGATTGCAGAGGAGCGTCTGGGAAACATCAAAACCAGCCAAGCCTTTGCCGGCGAGATCCAGGAGATTGGTCGCTACAACCATCAGGTGCGGAAAATATTCGCCCTCGGTCGGCGCGAATCGATTATCGCGGCTACCTTCTATGGGTCAACAGGCTGGGCTGGAAACATGACAATACTGGCCCTACTCATTGTAGGCGGCAACCTTGTGAGGTCGGGGGCCATGTCCCTGGGTGACTTGACATCCTTTATGATGTACACCGTCTTTGCAGGATCTAGTCTCTTTGGTGTGTCAGGTTTCTACTCAGAGCTCATGAAAGGAGTCGGTGCGGCCTCGCGCCTCTTCGAGTTGCAAGACAGACATCCCACAATCCCAGCCACTGTGGGAAAGAAGGTCGTCTCAGCACAAGGACCTATTAAATTCACCGACGTCAGTTTCGCCTATCCCACCAGGCCAGCTGTCAGCATCTTCAGAGGCCTGAACTTCGAAATTCCATCTGGCTCCAACGTTTGTATCGTGGGCCCATCGGGCGGTGGCAAATCGACGGTGGCTTCCCTGCTTCTTCGCTTCTACAATCCAACCGAGGGCACAATCACCATTAATGGTGAAAACATCAATGACCTGAATGTCAAATCTCTGCGACGGCGCATAGGCATGGTTGCACAAGAACCCGTGCTGTTTTCCGGTACCGTGGCTGAGAATATTGCGTACGGAAAACCCCAGGCAACACATGCGGAGATTGTTGCTGCCGCGAGAAAAGCCAACTGCGGGTTCATCAGCGACTTCCCCGAAGGCCTCGAGACACAAGTCGGCGCCCGAGGTGCCCAGCTGTCCGGAGGCCAAAAGCAGAGACTGGCAATTGCTGTAAGCCTTCACCACTCTCAATTGTCCCCATCTGTCGAGAAACGGCACCAGGAGTCAAAGAGCCCCCCAGCAGCGACCCCAAGACACCTTTACTGGCAGATTTGCTAACAAAGATTTGAACAGCGCGCCTTGCTGAAGGATCCCGATATCCTGATCCTCGACGAGGCGACAAGTGCTTTGGACGCGGAGTCTGAAACTCTCGTCAACGCAGCGCTTGGGGAGCTACTAAAGGGTCGCAACACGACCATTTCTATCGCTCACCGGCTGTCCACCATCAAACGGTCCGACCAGATCATCGTCCTGTCAAGCGAGGGCACCGTCGCTGAGATTGGCAGCTACGCCCGGCTGAGTGCGGACCCGGAGAGCGCATTCAGCAAGTTGATGGAGTACCAGATGAGCGGCGGCGAGCCGCCCGCACCTCTGCGTCCACCCAGGATAGACGAACATTTCACGGAGGCCGAGGAGAGCGAGGCAGACCTAGCAGAGGACGAGGACGCGGATCTCGGTGAGGTGGAGGAGGTCAAGGCAGAAGACAAGGAGAAGAAGGACTGAGTGGCCTGGCTGGCAGCTCAGGTATGCCGGAGGTTTGCTTTGAAATAGAAAACGCTGGGGACTTGAATCTCAGTTGGAAAAGGGCAGTGTCAGATACCACATACCGCATGTATCATTACCTATCTATACCGTGGACAACATCCCACTCTGACGCCGATGTGACGTCGTCACTGGGTGTGTAATAAAGCGATTATATACATATGTTTTGTGCTCATTGTAAGTTTGGGGAAACCAACACGGTGGGTATTCAGGCACTCACAGGGAGAGCATAGTTCAAGTAAGCGAACCAAGGCTTTCTGACTACCTGCAATGTTGGCTTCTGAGATGAATCTCCAACTCCTAAATCCAGTATGGCATTCCACCTCACCTTAACGGGACATGTCCAAGGCTGCCTAAGAGACATTAATAGTTGAACAGTGTGATGGATATGGTGAATCTTTGGTATAGTTTTTGGGCAGCCCAGAAACACAGACAGTGCCTAGATAGTCACTTGCGTTTGCAATAGCAAAACAACCTGTGCCATCCATTAACATCGGGGCATACGTCTTTGGACTGCCCAGGGAGAAGAATGTGTGCACCCACAATACCTGAGGGTGGTTTTTAGACATATGGCCAGGGAAGAGGACAATTGTCCCTTCAGATCGGCACGAAATGTCGAGCCGGATGCAAAGGGGCTCTGGTTTGGTCTTCCCGGCTCTCGATCTCTCCCTACTACGTGAGTCCTCTGCTCCAGCCTAAGACACTCTCCCTCTGTAAGTCAACCCACATACTCATCTGTCTGCAGTTGTCTACACCGGCGACCACAGCAGGCAAAGAAGGGTTGGATACATGCCTGTCAAGTGGTTGTTGACAGCCGGATAAAAGGTCAACGACTTCTTTCACCTTTAGATGCTGGTTCCCTGGCAAGTGATAGCTCCCCATTTGATGCATTTGTGTTTGGCAGTGGAAAGCCCGAGTTTTGTCTGCATTATTATGAAACTGCCACCTCTGGCTGACTTGTAAAGGTCTTGAGAAAGACAGCGTATTATGCTAATTCAGAATTATCAGGCAGCCTCCCTTTTTAGCTCACTGAACGTCAACCAGGACAACCTTGCCACCGATCAAACCCCTTCTTGGAGAAAGCAGCGCACTATGCCAGATTCTTTCAATGACCTTGAGTGACCGAGAAGCATTGATGATTGCATGGCCTGGATTGAAGTATCCTATCATCTTGAGGAAACCCCTCAATGTGCACAAGTGATCACTTGTATCTCGGCCATTGACGTCTGTGCGGCTGATCGTCCTCGCCGAAGCTGGCATGAGATGATCCACAACGGGCTACCTTCCAGATGTCAGCACCATGTAGGTGATGAGAAGGCTTTGGTGGCAATGAACCATGGGAACGATGGTTGATCTAGTGTAATCGAAGTTATGGAGCCGAAGGGCTGTGGGGTATTTCGACTGAAGACAGCACCAAGAGACACATTCCCTGAGGATCTCATGGCTGGGACGCCCCAACCTCTGATCTTCGTGGTCTGAGGAAGCTCAAAGTCAAGAAAAAGGTGTAAAACATTCTCTGTTACTGAGACGTTTCTGTTCGGGCAACTTCAATGTCACTGTCCGTTGAGATTCTTGGTAGTATATGGTCACACATGGACCTTCACTGACGGATCATCTCGTCGATGTTAGGGTCTATGCCGTCTTCGCCGAGGTCCGGGATTTCGTCTGCAGAATCAATCTTGCGTCTCTTGTTTGCACCACTCGTTCCATTTGTGGCCACCGGCACGGCCGAATACTGGGAAGCCAAACTCGAGAGTGTTTCAAGACCCGTAGGCTGCTGGGCTTGGGTAATGGCAGGTTCCTGTGCTGGCACAGGTTCGAAGGAATCAGTCCCCTGGCCGTTGTACATGTCGGCATCGTCTTCGATGGGCGGTGGGGTCAACGCCTCGACCTCGGGTCTGTCGGGCTCAGGCACAGGACTGGCTGATTGACCATCACGGCTGGCCGGCGTCTGGTCGGCCAGACCTCGCATGATGGCCATCTCAACATCGGCCTTCTTCTGCTCAATGGTTGACTTCCTTTCTGCGAGCTCCGCCAAATGCTTCTCCTCGGCTTCCAAGCTGGCCTTATTTGTACCGAGCAGCTTCTCGAGGGCCCCGATGAGTTCCGTCCTTGCCTTGACGCACTCGGCAACGGCACCCTCGGCAGTGGCGAGGGTCTTCAGCAAGCCATTCAGACGGGCGGCGTAAACCGGTGCGGATGGTGTTGGCTGCTGTGGATCTGTGTTTTTGGTGTATTCCTGCTCGGCGTTGGTGGTCTTTGCCTTCAGGGAAAGTGCCAACTTGGAGACATTCTGTGCTGATGTGACAAGTGGTGCAAGGTCGGATGGCACGGCTGGGCCCCCTATGCTGGAGTTGCCCAGTCCGCTCTTACCGACACCCCGGGCCTTGTCGAGTTCTGCGAGCAACGTGAGAAACGACCCATAAGGAAGAGTTCAGCCATGACTCACCATCGATGCGAGTTTCAATAGCACTCTGGATCGGTAGCTCGAAGACTCCACGATCTCTCCACACCTCAACGACCCGACGGACCTTGTTCTGCACGTCAGGGGTTGCTCCCTTATATGCGACAGCAGCAGCCTCTGCGATGATTGGCGCAAATGCCAGTGGGAAGTCATCCTTGTGCCGGGCTTTGGACTGCTGGGTGACCTCTGAAAGGAATGGTTAGTCATGTGGCTGCAAACTTCCTACTGCCATCTGTGGAGTTCATTCTGAGGAAGTATTGACTAGAGCTTACCGTTCGCAAGATAGATCAGATTGAGACGTCGGGTGCTGGGGGATTCCTTCAACTTCTGAAGCCATATCTGGACAGTCCGGTCTGCGTGCCGCCTGGACAGGGAGGATTGGTTAGAATGGTAGAGACTATAGAAAAGACTGAGGCTTCATACTTATGGAACATTATCCATTGGGCTGCGGTGGCAATACTGTCATGGCTCTCGTTGAGGGCAGACAGGCGAGCCAGAACGGCATCATCGTTGTAAGCCATCACTGTTGCTTGTTCTCGCTGCTGCTGCTGCTGATGCGGCTGCTGGGCGCTAGGGGTGTGCGGATCCAAATAGGGCGATGACAAACAGGTTATGTTTTGCTGGGCTTGTCGATTGGTGTTGTTGGTAAAATTGGATTCAGTATATTCTGCAAATTGTTGGAATGACCACGAGTCTCTGTTGCGCTGTTGATTGATGCTTTTGGGCGGAAGATGTGATGGCAACCTCAGCGTGCAGGGCGTGCAGGTGAGGGACGACGAGGTGAAATCAATAAGAGGCGCCTGCTTGATGGGGCTTTGTAGGCCGACTACTCAGTGTCCAAGGACCAAGGAGCTCAATCCCAGAGAAGCTGGCCCTGAACCGACCCCTCTCAGACCCGGAGATGCTGCTTCTACGATAATGTTGGCTTGCTGCACTTCTGATGATGAAGTTTGCGAGGATGATTCAGAGCATGATGGGGAGGGTTTGCATTGCAAGTCAAGCAAGCGACTGAGAGCTCCATGTTTGTCGAATCCAGTGTCGTGGCGCTAACCTCGGAACGGCAAGGCGTAATTTTGTAGCGACCCTCCTTGCTTCCTTGCAGCAGTACTCCGTACTGCCGCCCAGACCTGCGTGAGAACAGTGGGCCGAGAGCACTTTAGGCCAGCTAGGAAAGTGCCATCCATGCCTGAGCACATGCCTCTGGGAGCAGTACATCGACTTGAGCCTCCTATCCAATTGAGTCCCATCCCATCTCATCATTTCACCACGACCACCAAGACAACAATTCCGTGCTAGCTGTCCCTTTTAGCTAATCGCGTCTTCCCTTTGCCAACCACCCTCACTTCCACCGCATACCCAGTTCTACCTTTCCTTACCCACATCATCCTCGCCATGGCGGACCGATTCCCGTCCCTCGAGGACTTCGACTCTGGAGGTGAGTTGTACACACTGTGTTCTCTTTAGCTGCACCTCCATCTCGCTGAACTCGCTGACGTTGGACTGGATGCAGCACAAACGAATGTTCAAGACCCTTCCGTTGACCCCTCTGCCGATGACTTCCTTGCCAGAGAGAAGGCAATCCTTGGCGACGATGCAGACAAGTTTGCGACCGTAGAGGACGGTGATGCCTTCGATGCTGGTGACGACGATCTGCTTGGTGGCGGCGGCGGCGAGACAGCCCAGTTCGAGCAGCAGTTTCCCGACCTCTCAGGCCCCAACGAGGTTCGTCCACCCCCTACCCCCGTTCTCAACAGCCCCAAGCCAAGGACCTGACAATCCTTTGCGATCCCACAGGCAGTAGCCCCAGGCGGTAACATCACTTCGAACGGCCCGTCTGTCAGCTACAACTCGGGATTCGCAGCCTACGCCGAGGAGGAGGAGGAGCCAGAGGTGATCAAGGAGTGGCGAGAGAAGCGTGACGCCGGCAACGCCAAGCGAGCAGAGCAGTTCGCGCGACAGCGCGAAGAGACGATCGCCGAGGCACAGCGCAACATTGACGACTTCTACGAGAACTACAACAACAAGAAGGAGAAGCAGATCGCCGCGACCCGCAAGGATGCCGAGCAGTTCCTGGCTTCCCGCGAGGACACGACATCTGGCGGCACAAGCTGGGAGCGCGTTGCCAAGATCGTCGATGTCAGTGGGAAAGGCGCCAAGGGCGGTGCTTCGGGCTCGGGCAAGGAGCGCTTCCGCGAGCTGCTCACGAGTCTGCGCAAGGACGAGAAGGCTCCAGGTGCCACGGGCGTAAGTTAAACCTCGAGCCATATCTACCACCTTTCCGCACTGCTTCGGACGGCCACTCGAGAGCCTCAAGCGAGCCTCAGACGCTGGAAGTTGCCGCGACGACTTCTGACAAGCTATTTCTTCTCATCGTGATTGAGAACATGAATCACTGACACGCGGACATTATTATAGTACTAGTCGTTGTGCTCGTCATTGTCCGCCTCTACGTCATTGCAGCCACACTCGCCAGCAGTTCTGCACGTTCAGGAGGATTCCAATGGCAGCCTTATTTGAATCAATACGGGCTCATGATAACCCATCTCCAAACGAAGTCAACGACACGTTGTTATTTACTGTAGTTTAGAAAAGGCACTGTCCTGGGGTGAAATGAGGGAGACCGGCATTTTCGGCAGAAACGGCACAACCGATGAGCAGCTTCCCGTATCTCAGCCGAGTAAATGGCTTCAGAGAATTTCAAGGAGGCAATCACAGCTTAGAGTGGAATTAATGAAAAGAAAATGTCAGGGGGCGTAAACACCTCATCTAAAAGACGCTTTGCCGCGCTTCTCTGCATTTCCCTCGTGCTGTCCTGGCCATTCTATTGACGCGTGCCTCACTTGTACCCCCCATCGTCGCCGTATTCGGGAGACTTAGTCCTTTCCGAACCAGCTGTTGTGGCCCATAACCTTGCGGCCCATCGCGTACATCATAGCTGTGACCGTCTCATCAGTGAAAATGCCCTCAGATTGCGAATGGTGGCCTTCGACGTACCGCCAGTGGTTCCCCACATGATCCACACGAAAGGCACGTACAAGACGGTGCTTCGGGGGTTCTGCGAAAAAATTGTTTCAGCGAGCGCTCTTCCAATGCAATGGCATCCTAGCTTCCATCCTTGGATCTAGCTCTCCGTCCTGTCTGTGCATGTCCATCGGGGAGTCTCACGATTCGCCAGATGCGGGTGTGGGCTCGGTAGGCAGCCTGGTAGGTGCGCTGGTGCTCGGGGACCTTGTTCTGGGCGTTGACGAAGCCGCTGTGTGAAGAAAGGAGTCAGCCTGGAGAGCTCGGCGGGGAGCATCACGACGCAATTCAAATGTCGGGTCCGGTCGGAAGGAGCCATTGGCCGTTGCGCGGGCGGTCTTCTGGCTCAGCCGGCGGCGAGAAGGACACATCTGGGGGCCTGGGGGCCGACGTACGCCATTTTGAATGATTTCGTTGCGGGTTGAGGGGAGACTTTCTGATGGAGTTGTCGTCAGAGGGTTGATGGTACGATTGTGAGTTGGGGATTAGAGGCGGGAGGTTCCTTTGCCGTGGGCCGAATGCCCCTAACCCTACCCAATCGCGACATTCCCAAATCTCATCAGGCTCTCCGCTGCCAAAATTTTGCGGATGCGATGCCTCCCATATTAAGACGATCGAGTTAATTTCGCTGCGATACCACTATTCACGCGCCTTCACATCAACAATGGCCAGAATATCAACTGTGACCATACGACCTGTCAGGAGCTGAAATGCTGGGTCACTTGCGAACCGTCGCGCAAGATAGAGCAGGCACAAAGAGTTATGCCACGAGTCTTACTTAGTACTCGACAGTCGCATCAAGGCATCTCGAAAGTCATCTGGGCCTTGCGGGGGAATCTGAGGGGAATTTATCATGACGAAAAACGTGTGGGCTTCGCTCTTGTCAGGCGGGCCTCGTCAGTGGCATTCTCATCCCCAGCATATTCGCAATTTCCTGCCTCGGCAAAAAGGGCAAGCAAGGCCGCAGACGTGATAGCTGTGGAGGACCACGTCGACGTACCCGAAGATGAGGTCACCTCGTTTTCTGAGGGACTGAAGGAGGGCATCGCTGAGACCATTTCGAGAAAGCACGCGCTGTCTGCGAGCGAGTCTCCCACTGTCGACTACCTAAGCCCAGGCTCACACCTCTATGGAAGATGGCAGTCCTTGTCACTGGACCATGAGCGATTGCTCATCGAGTCCGACATCAACGTCTCGGACAGTCGACTCGTGAGGCTCATTGACCAACCTGGTAATGAGAGCGACATTCAGCTCTGGAGCTGCCTCCTGGAGTTCTGCCACCGGTGGATGGGTCGAGACGGCGTCATAATGATATGGCAGGCTGTGTCGAAGCGGCGAAACCTCTATCAAGTGGAGGGCGCCTTACCCCAGGCCTTCTGGAGGGTCATTCTCAGCGCTGCGGTGACTAGCGACACCTTTTTGCGCGAGGTGATCAGCTACGGAGAGTGGCTCATTGAGAATCACGGGACTCCCTGGCCCCAGCTGTATACGATAGTTATGTCTTTCATGCTGACCAACCGCCCCAGGGCAGAGGTCTTGCGTTGGCACATGACCTTGAGTCCTTCATTTGGGCCCGGAGAGGTCGAGTTTGTGGACATGTTGAAGAAGTTCATCACAAATCCCGACCCAAAGATGCAGGAGACGCTGCAGTTGCTTTACTCGTGGAGTACACACCGCAAACTCTACGATATTTTGATACCGCACCTGTACGACAGAGGCCACGCGCAGCTGGCCAACCAGTGGCGGCGACTCCTTATGGTCCATGGCGATAGTCCAGCGAGTCTCGCTGCTCGGCCCTTCCTGCGCTATGTCGGTGCATATTATCCGCAAACACAGTTGTCAGAGGAAGAGCTCTCGATTGCTGGACTTGTACTGCAAGATGAAGCAGGCTCCAGAGACGGGACAGTCAACCACAGCCTCCATGCCGAGGCAGCCATCAACGGCCAGAACCTCAGCTACCTCGTCAATCGAGTGCATGGGGAGACATTCGGCATCCGGGAAAAGCCATATAACGACAAGCTGGGCTCAAAATGGTTTGCCAGCACCTGGGTCCCGCTCGACTTTGCCATTAGTGTCATTTACACAATGGGCATTAGCGGTGTTGGTCCGTTATCCTTGCAATCCATTGCACTGCGGGAGGGCAATGCGCAGGGTGTGCTCCATCGCATGGATCAACTCCATCAGCTCAAGATCAAGTTGCCTGACACCAACTACGTGGCTGCCATCCGGCACTACGCCACAGTCGGCGACAACGAAGCTCTTCAAGAGTTGCTCCATTGCGACATTCATCCGGACATATTCGACGACGAGGTAGCACAAAAACAACTGCTGAAACATTGCCTCATCACGGAAGACTGGGGAACATACCAACTGCTCCTCAAGACCAGGTTAGCGGTGACATCGCATTCGGTTTCTGCTTCGAGCGACAAGATTCTTCAGTCATGTGCACGTCAGGGCAATGGGCCAATGGCACTGGCACTCCTCCAGGGAATGTGCACGCGTAATCTCCAACCGGCCCCGATGACGAGTCACCTGCTCTCGAGCTTCGTTTTACAGAACCTGTCGCCGCATGCTAAGGTGCGAAATGCGCGGCAGCACGTCGACCTCCAAGTTTCGCTGTGCCGGCAACTGTCCATCACACGGTTTCCACCGGCAGTGGAAGCTTGGCAGACACTGCTCTACCGGCTCGGCCGAGAGCAAAGACTTATCGACCTTGAGCGACTGTCGCTCGACATACTCAGACTTTTTGCCAATTACACCAAGTCTGACACGCCAATGTGGATTTCCCACATGGCAGACATACCGCAGATCCTTCGCCTCGAATCGCCTTACCAGTACTTTCAGAAACTCCCGCGCGATCTTCCCCTGAACCATGAAGGCCACCCCCTTCGCCAGATCTTTGACAAGAACCTTCAGGGGGCCATAGTGAGATGGGGATTCACCCACACCAAGTACAGCCACGAGGCGGAAGCGTCCGCGCATGCTGCCCTGCACGGTGAAGTCGGCGAATCCGCGGAACCATCTCATTTCCACTTCGCCCGCGGGATCCGGCTCCTTGCCATGCTCCGCGACCAAGGCCTGAGTGTTCCCCACATGACGGTCCGGAAACAGGCAGTCATACGCCTCAGAGATTTGTACCGCGGCAGTGGAGACGCACGGTATGAATGGGTTGGAGGCAGCCCACAGTTAAAGACAAGACGGATCAAGAACCAGCTGAGTCTATCACAAGCAAAGAAGCTTTGCGACTCGGCTTGGGGTAGGGAAGTGCTACCCAGCCTGCCTGAGCTTATGACCGTCTTGGAGAACGCGATGAGGGACGATAAGTTGAATGATATTCAAGCGCGGCTGAGAGCTCTTGAAGAAGACCCAGGTAGAGGCAGATAAGATATGGGCCAAGGGCATCGTTGGATGGTTATATTGGCCATTGTAAATAATCAGAATCAAAATACCCATTGCACATGAAGCCCCTGGCGGCCAGCACCGATAAGCAGCCCATCAAGTCACATGAAATCAAAAGCGTGCTGCGCAGTATGGCGATGTGACCGGGCTATTAAGTTCATATTCGTCGGCCACATTGGGGCCTGCCTATCTATATATCAAGTGGTCTAACACGGCCCTCGCGAGAAACGGGCTGCCCCCGCCGTCCCCCGGCAGCGCATCCCTTTCTATCGCCTGCTCTTCCTCTGCGGGACTGCCGCCTCCGCCACCGCTGTCGCTCTGCCTCTTGGGCTTGATGACCAGTAATATGATCATACCCACGATAATCAGTATCAACAGAAACACGATTTTCCTCTTTGTGGTCTTCTTCTGGTACCCGCTCGCAACGTTCAGCTCCTTGTCCGCCTCCTTGACGTCCACGGCCATCCGCTCCACGTTGTAGTCGATGCGGTCCAGCATGGTCCCCTGGTCGATGACGATGCTCTGCAGGTCGCGGAAAAGGTCGGACAGGTCGATGATTCCCTGGGCGATGTCCTCGATCTCGCGCTCCCGCTGGACAATGGCCGCGTCGTTGGAGTGGAGCTGCTTCTGCTGCATCGAGGACTGCAGCGTGGACTGGGAGAAGGACTTGTCCGTCTCGGAGTCGAGGAGTGAGGGATCCATGTAGTTGGAGGGTGTGGACGCGCGTTCGGGGCCGGGGGAGAGCATGCCGCTGGGCTGGCTAAGGCCACGCAGTTCTGTTGGATGTTAGCCGATTGATTGCGCCGGAGGCTACAGACATGTAGGGTCGGTCATCAAGTAGGGAGGCAACACGCACTCTTCAAATAAGTACTCTGCTTCTTCCGGAAGCCCGCGCTCGCCTCCTGCACCCTGGCCGCAAGCGATATCTGGATGTTCTTGGCCATGACCTCCTCTGCCCTCGTCATGGTGCCGGAGTCCTTGGACTCGCGGACCATGGCCTCGATGCGCTGGATGCACCGGTGGCAGTCGTGGAACCCGCGCGTGATGTCCTGCGTCAGCTTCTCGATATCCCGCTCCTCGGCCTTCTTGGTGCCCTCGTCGTCGAAGCCCGGGAGCACATGCTTCTGGTGCAGCCTCTCCAGCTTCTGCGATTTCTTGGCGATGTCGGCCAGGAGGTCCGTCACCTCGTCCGTGATGTCGGCCCAGCGCGGGGGCAGCAGGTCCATCTCGATCACGGCGTCGCCATCATCGTGGTAATCGCCGCCCGCCAGGAGGCCGCGCCGGTCCGAGGACTCGTCGGCCGAGAAGAGCACGGAGGCGCCGGTGGAGGAGCCGAAGCGCTCGGCGCTGGCGAGGTTATTGCTACCGCCATACTTGTTCCGATGGGTAGGATGGTGAGCGTAGGACTGCCGGTACGAGAGATAGCTGCTGGGCGGTCAGGACGAGCGGGGATTGGGTTGGGGGGAGGGGGCGTGGTTGTGGTTGCGCGCGCAATGGACAGCGCGAGGCTCGCAGCAGGAGATGCGACGGCCAGGGAAACTCACAGGTTGGTCCGGTCTCGCCACATGGCGGACGGCGAGGAGAGGGACGACTGCTTTCAGTTTCAGGGTGGCCTCTAGGCAGATGGTCGGTTGACCGGGTCTCTGTATGGGGTCGCGTCCAGTCCAGTCCAGCAGGTGCATGACATGGCCAGCTGTTTATCGCAGATCATGCAGGAGAGACAGCTTGGAATGCCGTCTAAGATGACGAAACGGGACTCGAGAGGTGGTAGGAAGGGCTGAGCATGGTGATTGGAGAGCTCCGCCCGCCTCAGCCTCCCTGTCCGGGTACCTTGGCTTGAGCCTGGGTCCCTATATATCTGTAATATCCCGTGCAGGCGCGGGTGGGAGACAGGTCTGACGTCGCTTGAAGTGAGTGTTTGGTAGATATTGTATTGCACCCGGGTGTGCAGGGCAAGTTCGGCGGCGAGATTAGGGGGAAGCCGTTGTGATTGATGAAGTCACCCAGAGGTCGGGTATCCGTGTTATCCTGCAGGCTGTAGGCTACGGACCTTGAAACGGAGCAGTCCTCGATATTCAGCTGCTGGAGATCACGGCAAGTCGGCAAGGCTGGCAGGACGCTAGACTGCAAGTCCTGCAAGTAACAGGCAATAAGGCTCTCGACTTGGACATTCAATTGGCGTATCTGCTTGCTGCGGCGTGCTGCATAGCTGTACTTAGGAAGGAGGTAGACATGGGCACGGCACCCTACCGAATAAGTAACACGTATCACTTCCAGTACAAGCAGCCCAACCTTGCAGGCGCCGGCTGGTCTTTGGTCAACGGCCTGCTTTCAGCTGGGGCCGTTCTGAGATTCTCCTAGGCACCTGGGCACGGGCGATTACGGTTGCAAGGACCGTTGGGGGTTGGAGGGGTCTAGGCCGGAGGCCCTCAGGCAGGCCTAGCTCTACCTACCTAGGTACAGGTACCTAGGCACCTTGGCTCCCTCGCAGCCACGGTCACAGTGAGCCCAGGAGTTTGGGTGACGCACCCAAAGGCTCAAGCTCTCAAGGTCAACCCCAATTAGTCCTAAATTCAACAACCAGCACCCTACCTCACCCCCTTTTTAGCTGAACCTGAACCTGAACACGCTCCCCTTCTTGATCCTTCCACCACCCGACGACACATCTTGACTTTTGGTGCTCCACCCTCTGCTCGACGACGGCGATATAGCGAACTCTCTCTCTCTCTCCTCCAGCTTGACTTACTTCAACACTCAACATGGTTGGTGCCCTTCGATCTCCCATCACTGTGTCCCTGCTCTGGCAGCCCCGCCTTGCTCTCCGAGGGGCATCGAAAAGACCAGGAAGCGTTCACACAAAAATCCCAGGACCTGCTGGCTAACCAACAACGTCACAACAGGCCGACTCTCTGACCGAGGAACAAGTCTCCGAGTTCAAGGAGGCGTTCTCCCTCTTTGTAAGTCATCTCTAGCCGGCAGACATGAGCTCCCCGCCCTCCTCTGCTGGTGCGCATATGCTAACCGCCCGTTTTCGGCTTGTAGGATAAGGATGGCGATGGTTAGTGCGGCCGCCTCTTTGCTCCCTCTCACCTACGCACGCGTCATGTTCGATCCACCGCGACAGTCTGCGCGTGCATGATTTCCAGCCAAGCGATTATCACATCTATCACGAGTATCATGCTGAGATATGGCGTGTAGGACAAATCACCACCAAAGAGCTCGGCACGGTCATGCGATCCCTGGGCCAGAATCCGTCCGAGTCTGAGCTGCAAGATATGATTAACGAGGTCGACGCCGACAACAATGGCACCATTGACTTCCCTGGTACGTCCAGATGCTCGCGCTCGCCCCGGGGGAGGGGGGGCCTGGTGTCGCCCCTCTACCGCAGCCTTGCAACCATATACTGACGCGTACCTACCAGAGTTCCTGACCATGATGGCAAGGAAGATGAAGGACACCGACTCCGAGGAGGAAATCCGCGAGGCCTTCAAGGTTCGATCTACCCATACTTTCTACCACCGCCGCAGGAATGGAACGTGCGCCTAACAATATCACCAGGTCTTCGACCGCGACAACAACGGCTTCATCTCCGCGGCTGAGCTGCGTCACGTCATGACCTCTATCGGCGAGAAGCTTACGGACGACGAGGTCGACGAGATGATTCGTGAGGCTGACCAGGACGGCGACGGAAGAATCGACTGTGCGTTTCTCTATGCCCCACCTCGAGACCGTGTCAACTGTACTGATTGTTTGAATCCACAGACAACGAGTTTGTCCAGCTTATGATGCAGAAGTAGATGACTACGTGTTTCTCGGCCCAGCAGTATCTACTGCGAATGATTCCCTAGATGATGAGAAGAATGGAACCGCATTTCTCAGCAATTCCGGCCTGCTTGCCCCGGCAGGGCAGTCTACACTGTGGCAGACTGCACGGCTGGGCTTGCCGGGGTAATGATGGATGAGTCGGTGTGAAGCGTGTAGCAGCGAGGCGGATCAATGGCGTCTGTAGCCTTGTCTTTCTCAACTGAGCCAATTGCCGGCCTCAGATTTCCGTTTGCCGGGTTTTGCTTTCTATTGTTGAAATTATGTGCCAAACAAATGTTTTGCGATGGATCGAGGCGTCCTCTTTTCTTGAAATCATCTCTGATCTTAAGTGAGTGACCCAGACTCACAATCCATCCCGCCAGGCTTCCGTTGCCAGACTGAGCATACTGGTTTGGCCCGACCTCACACACATTACTATCGCGTCAGAAAACCTGGTTACTTAGTCTAGGTATTTAGAGTAGAGTGAGGCACCACATGTCTGAATGACGGGCAAAGGCTATTATTCCAAGTCTGTTTTAGCACGTAACTAGCAGTATTATCGTTCGCGTGGGCAGAGTGCCCCCTTCACGCCTGAATACTGCCAAAAGACAAACCTAAAAGAGTGTAGGTGAAGATCCAGGGACAACGTCAGATGCGCACCACATGCAGGACGGCCTCCAGGTCAAACCTTAGAGTGGCAGTGTGGTGGTAGTTCCAGGGGCACGATGCGTGCCGAATGTGGCGGTGTTCTGCCTAGCGTGCGTGCAGCAAGCAACCCTCCGGGCCAAGTGTTTCCTCGCGACAAGCTTCTTGCTAAACTTCAGCCCTACGGGTTCGGCACATTATCTGGCGTGTCGTGACTGCGATAGTCAGGTCCTATTCCTGGACAGGCCGCCCCCAAAGCTGCAGCCTGCACAGATTTCCACCCGGCTACCACGCAGTGCTCAGCGGTGATCGTCGCCGTATCTTATTTGCGTGGTGCGCCACCTGGCACGCCCAGACAAGCTGACATGACTGCGAGGACAGCCTTGCCCCCGCATTTCCAGCAGGACTTCTTCAGCGGGATACTTGCAATTAAGAGGGGCGTCAGGGATGAGGGCAACCCTTGTCCTGGCCCCCTTTTGCAGCGACTGCGGGTCGAACCCCGAAGTTGGCAGGGTTGGTCAACGGCCAAAGTGCGAGTCCACGCGTGCTCTGTGAATACCATTCCTGGCGAGTTTGTGATAGGGCCTCACCGTTCACATTTCCATCTTGGATCTGCCGCTGTTGTTACATGAGACTGCCCGCGATCAGCGCATCTCGCATTCTGCGGTGTTCAACCCGTTCATTTTTCAAGGCCCCCGCTCTCTTCAAATGGTGACCTTGAAACCATCCGCAACGTCATCTGCCTATGGTCAGTCTGGGTGTCGCAACTCGCACCGCGAACCCGGATGAGTTTTCTGTGTGAAGCTGTCGTATATCGGCTTTTCACTGCAATCTAGGCTTTTCTCGAAGCCAACCCTTGGCCTCGTTCCGGGCCTGCTCAGCGTCAGAATGCCTCCCTTACGGCGATGGCGCCCACTCATCCTCCTCGTGGCCTTGTGGCTCCTTGGTATGTACTGGATGTTTGGCATCGACGACGAGATTCCCCTAGCACACTCCCCGGGCGCCCACACAGTCCCCGGCCAAGATCCGCAGTCGGGCCATCACAACGTGGCGCCCGTCAGTGACGCCCACAGGGGCGCCGCAGAAAATGGGGGCGAGATGGACGCCGAGCGCTGGAGGAAGCTGCCTGACCTGTTCCCGGTCAAGGGGGAACTGCGGGCGCTCCCGGAGATAAAGGCCGGCCGGAGCAACATCCCCAAGATCCAGGCCGCGACGCCACAGGAGTCAGACGCCGCGCGAGAGCAGAGGCTCCAAAGACAGAAGGCCGTCAAGGACAGCTTCCTGCACAGCTGGGCGGGCTACAAGAAGTACGCGTGGATGTCGGACGAGGTGACGCCGCTGGGCGGCAAGCCCAAGAACCCTTTTGGTGGCTGGGCGGCGACGCTGGTGGATGCGCTGGACACGCTGTGGATCATGGGGCTCGAAGACGAGTTCCGAGCCGCCGTGGAGGCGGCGGAGACCATCGATTTCACCAGGTCCGACTCCGACCTAGTGAATGTCTTCGAGACCACGATTAGATACCTGGGCGGCTTCCTAGCCGCGTACGAGCTCAGTGGGAAGAAGTACGAGGGCCTGCTGAGGAAGGCGGTGGAGGTCGGCGAGCTGGTGATGTGCGCCTTCGACACGGATAATAGGATGCCCATCGCAAGATGGGACTGGAAGTTGCAAGTCCTTCTACACAGGTATCCGGACTACGATGAATCTTTGCTGACTCGTCTCATCGCAGCTATATGACCGGTCACGTACAGAGGCACCCTAGGAGCGTGCTTGTGTCGGAGCTGGGGTCACTGTCACTCGAGTTTACTAAACTGTCGCAGCTGACCGGAGACATGAAATACTATGATGCCGTACAGAGGATTTCGGACGAGTTCGACAAGGGCCAGGACACCACGAAGCTGCCGGGCATGTGGCCGGTTCAAATCGACGCATCCGGGCCAAGGTTTACAACCGACAACGCCTTCACCCTAGGTGGCATGTCCGATTCCCTGTACGAGTACTTCCCCAAGCAGTACCTCATCCTCGGCGGCGCACTTGACCAGCCCAAGAAGATGTACGAGAAGTTTATCGGTGTTGCACAGAAGCACCTCATGCGTCGTGCTACCAACCCGGAGGACATTCCGATCATCATCCCGGGCGACGCTAGGGTGAGAACCGTGGACGGCGAGATAACCGCGGTGAACAGTCCGAAGGGCCAGCACCTGACATGTTTCACCGGCGGGATGGTTGGCATCGCGTCGAAAATCTTCGACAGGCCCGGCGAGCTGGATCTCGCAGTGCAGCTTACGGACGGATGCGTCTGGGCGTACGGGGCAACTGCCACCGGAATCATGCCCGAGATATTTGGGTTTATCCCATGCGGGGACTTCAAGGACAGCCAGACCGGTTCGGAGTGCAAGTACAGCGACGTCAAATGGCGAGCCGCCGTCAGGGACCAGTTCCTCGGGGTCAACAGCGGCAAGGACCCTATGGGCAAGGAGGTTGACAAGATGATCAACAGCCAGAGGCTGACTCCTGGGATCCTGGCGCTCCACGACAAGAAGTATATTCTCCGACCGGAGGCCATCGAGAGCGTCTTCATCATGTACCGGCTCACGGGCGACAGCGCGTGGATGGACAAGGCGTGGACCATGTTCCACAACATCGAGCGGCTCACTAGGACCAAGATAGGGGCCGCGAGCCTCAGGGACGTGTCGAGTGAGGATCCGGGGCAGGTGGATTCGATGGAGAGCTTCTGGCTGGCCGAGACGCTGAAGTACTTCTACCTGGTGTTTTCCGACTTCGACACCGTGGACCTTGATACGTGGGTGCTGAATACGGAGGCCCATCCTTTGCATCGGCCGGATGTGAAATAGATGCTAGGGGCTATTGTATATACATGCATGCATAGACACATTCCCCATGCCGTGTACAAGAATCAAATACATCGATTGAAAGTATTTCAAACATTTCTAGAATTCAGCCCTGTGCTGAGGATGGTAGAAATACCTGCTATCTTTTTGTTCGTTTTGAGTCTTGGCTGTCAATTCGCAGTGGCAGCAGCACTGACCAGCTTTCTCACGGGCAGGGGTGAGAAAAAGGGGTCAGCTTCCAACCTGACAGTTGGCTTCACCAGGAACCCGACGCATCGACCAGCCCGATGCACCAGACCCAATTCCCTTTATTACATACTCACAGTACGTCCAGGAGATAAGGTAAGCATACTCCGTCCTGGTGGGCCTTGCTAGCACCCAGGAAGCCACTTGGCGGTGTTTCTTGACCCGCCGCAATCGACATCGCACACCCAAGCTGCTAACCTTATTGCTGCCAGGGTGCAGTTCGCTTTAGGCTGGCAGACCGGGCGGCAGCAATCATCACTCCAGTAGACGTTACTTCTTTGGTGTCTCAGTCCGAGCACACTCCCACGCACACCACTCCCACCACACGCGCGCGCCCATTCCAGTGCCGGTGCGACTCTGCTACCCGAGCAGCCCTTTGACGGCCCCAAGGTCCCCTCGTGGGGTTGAACCTTCCCATCATGGCCTCCCGTGAGCTCGACCCTCTTCAACACCACACCCACGCCCTGCTCGCATCGCCGCTACAAGGGCTGCCAACATGGATCTGAAGTCGCTGACACTAGACGGCCACATCTCAGTCAAGCAGTTCATTCGGAACGTCCGCGCCGCAAAGACAATCGCCGACGAGCGCGCCGTCATCCAGAAGGAGAGTGCATCCATACGAGCCAGCTTCCGTGAGGAAAGCCACGATCACCAAGTCCGGTGCGTGCTCCCCCTGCAGCTCCCAGCTCCCAGCTCTCTGCCCCTCGCCGTCCCGTGCCGTCCCACGACCGTCCTCCCAACGCGACGTGTCACTAGATAGGAAGTCATGCTGATGATAGTCCCGGGTGCTCCCTCACAGGCGGAACAATGTTGCCAAATTGCTATACCTCTTCACCCTGGGCGAGAGAACCCATTTCGGCCAGATCGAGTGCCTCAAGCTCCTCGCGTCACCACGCTTCGCCGACAAACGTCTAGGCCATCTGGCCACAAGCTTGCTACTGGATGAGAATCAGGAGGTGCTCACATTGGTGACCAACTCGCTTCAAAAGTATGCTGGACTGCAATGGCACCCTCGGTGACGCAATCTGCTCACATTGTCCCAGTGACCTCGGCCACTCGAACCAGTATGTCGTCGGACTCGCCCTCTGTACCCTCGGCAACATTGCCTCCATCGAAATGTCTCGAGACCTGTTTTCCGAAATCGAAAAGCTAGTGTCGACCGCGAACCCATACATTCGAAGGAAAGCTGCTCTCTGCGCCATGAGGATATGTCGAAAGGTACCAGACCTGCAGGAACACTTCGTCGAGAAGGCTACTGCCTTACTCCAGGATAGGAACCATGGTGTGCTCCTATGTGGACTGACGCTCGTGACGAGTCTCTGCGAGGCGGATGAGGAGGAGGGCGGAGAGGAGGGCATAGTCGAGAAGTTCAGGCAGTTCGTACCCATACTGGTCAGGACACTGAAGGGACTTGCATCCTCTGCCTACGCCCCTGAACATGATGTCATGGGCATCACGGATCCGTTCATACAGGTCAAAATCCTACATCTGCTCCGAGTTCTGGCCAGAGGCGACGCCCAGATCAGCGAGCAGATCAACGACATCCTCGCGCAGGTTGCGACAAACACCGACTCCTCCAAGAATGTCGGCAACTCGATCCTGTACGAGGCGGTGCGAACGATTCTGGACATTGAAGCCGACTCTGGTCTAAGGGTGCTCGGCGTCAACATCCTTGGCAAGTTCCTCACCAACAGGGACAACAACATCCGCTACGTCGCACTCAACACTCTCATCAAGGTTGTCGCAATCGAGCCAAACGCTGTACAGAGGCACCGAAACACGATCCTCGAGTGTCTAAGAGACCCAGACATCAGTATAAGGCGGCGAGCCCTTGATCTCAGTTTCACGCTCATCAACGAGAGCAACGTTAGGGTGCTGATCAGAGAGCTCTTGGCCTTCTTGGAAGTCGCGGACAATGAGTTCAAGCCAACCCTGACAACTCAAATCGGCATCGCGGCCGACCGATATGCACCGAATAAGAGGTGGCATGTCGACACCATGCTGAGAGTCCTGGCGTTGGCTGGAAATTACGTGAAGGAGCCCATCATGTCTTCTGTCATTCGACTTATCGCGACGACTCCCGAGCTCCAGACATACGCGGTGCAAAAGCTGTACACAAGTCTCAAGAAGGACATCACCCAGGAGAGCTTGACACAGGCAGGAGCATGGTGTATTGGAGAGTACGGTGATGTGCTGCTCAGGGGTGGGCAGTACGAGGAGGAGGAGCTGGTCAAAGAGGTCAAGGAGCACGAGATCATTGACCTGTTCTCCACCGTCCTGAACAGCAACTATGCCACCCAAGTCACCACGGAGTATATCGTTAACGCATTGGTCAAACTGACAACCAGGCTGTCAGACGCGACGCAAGTGGAAAGAGTCAAGAAGTTGCTGCAGAACCACCAGGCCAGCTTGGACGTCGAGATCCAACAGCGTGCCGTCGAGTACCTGAATTTGTTTGACCACGACCAGCTTCGGCGTGGTGTCCTCGAAAAGATGCCGCCGCCGCAGATCAAGGAAGAGAACCGTGTCCTCGGCGAAAAGTCTGCTAAGGAAAAGAAGAGGTCGAATAGGAGATCAAAGCCTATCAAGGTCTCGGAACAAGATCTGCTTATGGATATCATGGGCGACAGCGCCCCGTCCCCGGCTCCTGCCAACGGCAACTCTCAGAACAATGCGGATCTTCTGGCTGATATCCTCGGTGGGACGACCTCACCGCCGCCAACGTCATCAAACACCGGCACCCCCGCCCCTCAATCCAACGTGTCCGCCATCATGGACCTCTTCGGCTCCGGCCCTGCACAGGCTACGCCACCCCCTCAGGCGGCAGGTGCTGCGGCGCCGCCGTCTTCAGGTCTTGATCTCCTTGGCCAGATAGGTTCATCGTCTCCCGCACCGCAAGCAGCAGCAGCACCGGCGGGATTCCCCTGTTACAACAACAACGGCGTTGTGGTGACGATTGCCACGCAGCGCAACGCAGAGGGCATTGTGCAGGCCGTCGCCCGGTTTAGGAACGCGTCAGGTGGCCCGCTGTCGAACGTCGGAGTGCAGGCGGCTGTGCCCAAGAGCCAGAAGTTGCAGCTCAACAGCATATCAAGCTCGGAGCTGGCGCCAGGGACCGAAGCTACGCAGGCTATGAGGATTCAGGGGGTCAAAGGGGTGAGTGCAAATATGCGCCTAGAAATTGGATGTCATTTCCCTGCTAACAGTGTGTGCTTCTTAGCCTTTGCGTCTGCGGTTAAGGGTCCAGTACGCACATCCCTCGGCCGGGCAGGTAATGGACCAAGTGAACTGGGCGGAGCCGTCTTGAGTGGACTGGCGAATGAGCAACGAATGAACCTTGAAATCAATATAGAGTGTTGATGGGTGAGGACGATCACGGATGGGGGTTGCAAAGAGTCAACGCAGAGGCGTCTCGATTGGTCCCAGGAAAGGAGGGGGGATGGAGGGTTGGCTTCACATGTGGTGGCCATCAAAAGCAAGCATGCGGTCAATACATATCTACAGGCAGTCCCAATGACTGATGTCCATGACATTTGACATACCTCTCGCGCCCCTTGCTGGCGGCCGGCGTGGGTGTCATGACCGGCCGTCACTCTTTCTTGGGATCAGCATAGCGGTTCTTGTGGCGCCTGACAAGTCCGGACAAGTACTGCCAAGTGGGCTCTGATGTCCACTCACTCGTGCCAGAGGAAGGGTCCTTTGCCGCCTGCATCACAAAACTCAAAGACTTTGCCTCGCGCAGCACTCTTGTTTGTTGGCCTTGAAGCCTAGCCTAGCATGTGCCCATCTGGGTGGTCACATCGGGTCTCAGTAATTGGACGTACGCATTACAATGATGACAAGATGTTCTATGCGGCAACAAAAAGAAACTAGAAGGCCAAGGTCCCACAACCTGTTTTTCTCTCGGTGGTCAAGACGACCTCGTCTTTGTTCTCTTCTGTTTCTATTGTGGAGGGAGGGGATCGCCGGCAGGGGCTGCAACGGTTAGACCCAGGGATAATGGTGGAGCGGTTCCAAACGGACCATTCTGCGCACGGTATCGCAGTCCCCAGGTTGGCGCTTCCCGCCGTCTCTATCTGCCAGCCAAGATCGGCCAAGAGATGTGTTTCTGTGGAGGGAGGAATAGCCAGCTAGGACCGCGAATCAGATGCCCCGGTGGACGACACACCGTTGATCCGTTTCCCTCTGCCGGATTTCAACTCGTGTCTACGCAATCCGATTGGAGACGGGCCACGAGGGCCCTATGATGAATTACTTGTACTAAAATATTCGCCTCCTTCTTCGCGGATTCTTCGCAGATGTTGCTGGGGTTGGACGGTTCATTTGATCTGGCTAGGCCGAGGAGGGGAGGTCATTGCGACACGCGTCGTGGGATGTTTCGACGTATCAGAAAGCTGCTTCGGTTTGTGGCAGGCGGAGACGCAGTTGTTTCCGACGAGGTCTCGTGGGCCAAGTTTGTCGGCTCGCACCAAAATTCCAAGATATGAATGAGCCAGGGATATTTTTTTGCCTTGCTAAGCGCAGGCGTGTGCCGGCGGTGGTTGGCCAGCGGGAGCGAGACACAGCAAGCGAGGGTGCGAAGAGGGTGTGCCGGGGTGGGAGGAAGGTGTGGGAGCTATTAAAGGGCTCTGAGGGGGAGGGGCGGGTATGTAGGTCATCTTTTGACTTTGAGAGCTGAAGGATTGGATCTTGGGTGGTTGGCCCATTGGCGCCAACTGGCAACCGTCAATTTCCGTCTTGCTGGGACGGACCAATTGATTTTTGGGTTGGGGATTAGGAAGCCGCATGAACATGTGGACATGGTAGATGTCAGGCTGGCAGAGAGAAAAGTGAGGGTGTCTAGGTCTATGATAAATAGATGTACTATGTAACCCACCTCATCCCGTACGTATGACGGCGGCAGATCAGCCCCGACTGGCATCTTGGCTCAACCGCTGAGAGGGGGTTCTTGGGACTGAGATCTGAGGACCGCAGATGGGGAAACAGCAAGTGGGTAATCTGTGTTTGTCGCCGGAAATCCGGGGCGAGATGTCGCCAAGATCAAACATCAAACCATGAGCCTCCTTCTCCACATTATGATTCTCACCTTTTCTATTCTTTTCCGCCTCCGCTTCTGGAAGCCATGGACGGACGACCTTGGACCGAGCAAAGACTGAACTAATTAATAATGATGAGAAAGGGTGAGAGGGGGATGAGATGAGATGAGATGAGTGGGGCAGCAAAGCGCTGACCAGAGACAAAATAGACGCTGGCCCGTTGAGGCGGCCTGGTGTGGCCCTCCTGTAAAACTCTGTGTGTACACGCAGTACAGGCCCAGCAGCCACAGGTACGGTATGTAGACCGCCTGTAAGGTGGAGTGTTGCAGCGTGGTGTAGGTACTACGGTAATATAAAAGAAGACAGGTCTAGGTAGTCAGGGTAGTAAGCTTAGAAAGGCAGCTGGGGTGGCAGAGTGGCTGGGCCGGGGTGGCAGAGTGGCTGGGCCGGGGTGGCATGGGAAATTCCACGTTGCACGGCGAGCCGCCGGCGCACTACCTTGGGTGCAGTCTTAGACCGGATGCTAGCCCAGGTGTGTTACCGAAAGTGGATAGCCGTCGACCGGGGGGCGCGCGGGTGATTGGCCCATGGACGCGCTCCCGCATTCCCCATCCAAGTTTATTAGTGTGTTGCCGGCCTCCGTGCTCCGAGGACAAGGCCTAGCGGGCGGGTGTCTATAGATAGAGTCAGGTCTGCCCTCTTTTTTAACCGCCGGGCGGGGACTTGGGACTGCCCTGGGCACTGGGCACCCGGGCAGACTGCAAGCGAAAGGCGGGACTCGGCATCTCATCTGCATCTAATCTGAGAGTCTTGCAATCTGCAATCTGCACCTGGGTGCTACCTATCAGTAGATGTGGTTACGGAACCTGACCAGGAGGGAGGGTGGTAGGTAGAGAGTCTGGTGGCTGACAGGCAGACTGAACACCAGACAGACACAGAGTCAGTGACGACGGCCTGCATCTGTTCATCTGCTGTGTTGCTTCGCACAAACCTTCCGATGTGTCTCGCACGAACCCTGCCAGGGTGCAATCATGTGTGTAGAGTAGCAGCAATTGAAAAGCTCAGTCGCGTGTGGCCTTGACACCTCTCTCGTTTTGTCGCTGCACCCCTTCTCCTTCGCTGCTCAAGCGCCTGCAGGACATGGGACCAGGGGAGGGAAGCGACAGGCCGACATGCTCCTTCCCTGGACCTGACCCCTGCCGGACATGAGCCGCTCCGTCCACTCATCTTTCACCGTTGCTTCCCATCCCACCTGCAGCCAACAGAGGCTACTTACTGTATCCGTATGTACGTGCCATGTACGGGCTGCTACCCACGCTCTATTCTGGGCAACTTCTCTGGTCCCTGCTGCTGCTATGGGCCTGCAAGCCATGTGTGCGTGCCGCCGACCTGCTCGTCGAGGCAGGCCAGCCTGCATGTTCGCATGTCTGCATGTGTAGAGTAGACAGATAAAAGCATGTCCTCCCACACACACCTCAACACCATGCCCGTCTGTGAAACTCATTCCATTTTCATATAGTCTCGATTTCCTCGTTGTTCCTTCCTCTTTCCTCTTTCTTTCCTTCAGTCTCCCTGTCGGTTTTTCTTTCCTTGCTTTGGGCTCGATTTCCAATCGTCTCTCGTCCAAGGCTTTCCTAGTATCTGGGTTTTCCTGTTTCTGTGTCTGCGTCTGTCTCTTGTTCTGACGTCCGTCACGAGTGAAAGAAAACAAACGAAGGGCAAAACGGTACGAGACCAAGGAACCACCTACCAGTCTCGATCCAAACACTTCGTCAACCTCACCCTCGCCTCACCACTCACCTACACACACAACAACACAACACCCACAACACCCACAACCACCCACTCACCCTACTCATCCACGACGGGTTATACCGATACGCAGCAATCAAGATGCGCGCTTCGTCGATCCTCCTCCCGGCACTCTGTGCTTCGGTCTTCGCCGCTCCCGTTTACCCAGACCTCAATGTCAAGGCCGCCATGCCAGATGACGCCATGAGCGACATCTCCCAGTACTTCAACATGTTGGCTCAGAAGACACAGGAGGGCAGGCAGATGGCTCGAGCACCGGCCTGCGATATGAGCGCTGCAAAGCTGCCAGTGGCAAGTAAGTTTAATCCAGACAACAACAAAACACCGTCGTCACTGCACACAGAGAGAGGGAGACTAACACAAAAGCGACAGCCCCCGAGGCCCTCCCAGATGTCACTCCGGGTCTGATCCTCAAGCACGTCGCCATCGGCCGCGGCACTCAGAACTACACGTGCGACACTACGAACACTACGGCCGCACCCACGGCCACCGGCGCCGTCGCCACCCTCTTCAACGCCAGCTGCATCGCCGCCACCTACCCGGACCTGCTCAACATGCTGCCCCGCGTGTCCATGGCCTTCAACCTGACCGCCTCCGCCTCCTACCCCAAGAACCTGCTCCCGACCTCGACCAACACCAGGCTGGCCCCGGGCAACTACGTGATCAGCGGCCACCACTACTTCCTCGACAGCACCACCCCCTTCTTCACCCTCGACACCGACAGCCTCAAGCTGGGCGTCATCCCCTGCAGCAAGAAGGCCGCCGTCGCAGCCCCCGCCGACGCCCCCGCCGGCCAGCAGGGCGAGAAGGCCGTGCCATGGCTCAAGCTCTCGGCCAAGGAGGGCGCCACCGGCCGCCTGCAGGAGGTCTACCGTGTCGAGACGGCTGGCGGCAGCGCCCCGAGCACGTGTTCCGGCATGCCGGCCTCCTTCCAGGTCGAGTACAGCGCACAGTGAGTACCACCACCCCCCTTCTTCCCGTCTTGGCCCGTTGGTTGGTGATCAAGTCACTAACAAGCACTTCTCTAGGTACTGGTTCTTCGAGTCCGAATCATGAGCAGAGTACGAGGTCATTCTGCCACGGGCACAATGATATGCACATTTTTTGTTTTGTCCTTTCCCTTTTCTTCTCTTCACAAAGTGTGATACCTAGTCGCGGCGTCAGGGCGTTCCTTGGGTTTTTCTTTCTCTTCCCGGAGGGGGCCATTCTCTTCCCGGCCGGCTTCCACCCAGGGTGGTTGATGACGGCGGGAGGATCGAGAGGAGGCCGGCGTAGGAACAGGCTTGAGACATAGCACGCCAACACCAATAAGACTTCTAATCCCTCTGCAACCCCCATATTCGTCTTGCACACGTGTGTAACTTCGTCGTGTTCAAACCGATCGGTACCCTCCTGCAAAATGTGCCTTCTGCAGTGTGAGCCCCTATTCGCAATTAGCACTCTTGTCTCTCTCACACACAAAACATCAGTCTCATCCCATGCAGAGGCTGTCGCCCCCGTTGGTGACAGTCGCAGCTGCGCAACCTTAACCCAAATGGTGATCGATAGATACGGCGTGCACCAATCGCTAAGTGGCAACCACCTCCGTTCCCGTGTGGGAGGACGCCGGGGCACAGAGGGACACGGGGCTCCGGATGAACACTCGACAACAAGCTTTCGTGCGGCTGAGGTTTGGCTCCCGGAAGCCAGACCAGCGTTTGGGGCTTAGGGTTCAGTCACAGCTTATCTGATGGTGTGTGAAATGTCACAAAGTCCCTCCTCGATATGCACGTCGGTTCCAATGGCGACGCTCAGAAGGTAAGCCAAACGTTGCGATGCGAAACACACAACCTGCCCCCAAATCTCAGATTCCCCCTTCCCCCAAATTCCCCAAAGGGGCGAGACTATTGCTTATTATTTGGTTCGCAGGCTACGGATGCAGGGGAATTCGGGCGTGGTTACAGCAGAGTCGGATCCCTTGGGGTTTGGTGGGTTACATTCACATGTCAATGCATGAGCCTCCCGTCAGACTTCAGCTTCGTCTTTTCCACCATATACAGCAAGGAGCACTCGAAGCCGGCCTCTTGCCGTGGCTTCCCCAGTACGCCTGGTGGACTGTGGAAGCTCGCCTGGATGCCAAGCGCTATGTGCTTGATTGTTAAAGCATTTGGTCGCTTTCGATTGCAAACCAACCGGGCAGCTGTCACCTATCCAGTCTGACATGTGATCAGGATCCCACGACACTGCGATACCATAGTACAGAGCCAACAGGACCACGAATGGGGCAAAATGGTGTTTCTACCTCTAAGACGGGTTATTATTATGCATTATCCGGCACCCGCGCCTTGACTGGCGCGCAGGGCACAGAAAGTTCTAATGCCAATATGTGACAGCGAAGTTGTGAAAATAGCAAGACAGCTTCTCGGCGCCCTCGAAAGAAGGTGAGGTGGAGAGAGTTCCGGCTGCGTTACCTTGGTCGTCAGTGAGCCTCGCCCGAGCTCTTCGTGTCCCAGTGTCTTATTCCATGAGGCCGCCCCGGACAGATGAATCATTTCGCATGTCCCAACACTCAATCAACTGTAAGCCACCCAACTTTTTGACCGCGCCTATGCCCGGAACCACAAACCCACCCACAAGTCCCGTGGTGCCCATCGCGCCGACGGGTACATAAAATATTCAAAAATACTACATTACAACCGCAGGGCCCCCATATTACATGCCATGGTCGTGAACTCTAGTTCCAGTATCCCGGTACCGATGGCACGCTCAATCTCGGCTAGGTCTGAATAATGGCGACTGCGAGTCGGCCATCGCAGACAGCGTTTCCCGGGCGTTGGTTTCCAATTGCTCCTACTCGTTCGAGAACCGCTGAGGCCGCTACGCCTTTCGGGACCGTGTGGTAGTGCCGTTAGGCTTCGCACCAGTGGTCTTGACCTCTCCGATCAGGATTCCGTTGTTGCCGGACATACCGTGCACGAGGTCGTGGGGATCGGGCAGAGGAGCCTGAGACATGCGGCGGAGCGACTTGCGGTGGTTGGGCTTGGAATCCTTCTTGTAAGTGGCGATGTAGAAGGAGATGAAGAGCACCAGGTATGACGTGAGAACACCGATGCCGGCAAAAGCGGCGAACTCCTCGCCGGCACACTTGCCATGGTTGGGCATCCAGGTGAAGTAGGTCGAGGTGAAGTAGGTGTAAGAGGCGAAGTATACGAACCCTGCGATTGGTTAGCCAAGACAGCACCCAAGCGGAATCCCGACTGGGCAAGGACTGACCGAGATCAATGATGAACTGGATGATCTGGAGCCGAGTGACCCACTCCTTCCACCAAATACGAACGCCACGTGCGCTCTGGAAGTAGTACCAGTACATGAGGACGTGGACGGTCAAGTTCAGAGAGATGACAACCCAGGACACTGAGGTACTTCCGAGCAGCTGCGTGTAGCACAAGACAGCGGTGGCGCCATGGTGATAGCAGTGAAGGAAGGCTGCGTAGAGTTGTGTTAGCAAGGCACACTTTTTGGAGCGCAATTGGACTCTATGGTATACGCACTCAGAGGCTTCTTCTTGAGGAAAAGGAAGACAGTGTCGAGCAGCTCGAGATACTTCGTCAGGTAGTTCAGCTATGATGAGGGGCGTTAGCTTGCAGGACTGGACTGAACAAATGCATGCAGTTCATGGACATACGTAATAAAGCACAACGAGAGGCTGGGTCCAGCCACCGTCATGGTCGCAAATGGCATGGAAGATGCCCCCTCGGACAATTGTTGGCAGCAGTTGCTCAATGAAGAGGGCCAGTAGTATACCGGAGATGGCAGTGAGGTAGAAGTTGTGAACCAGGAAAATGGCCTTGAGCTTGAAAGGCTCGCGGTTGCGCATGAGCTCGCGGCCACCCAAAATGACGAGATAGTAAAGGACAACGAAAATGCCGGTCTCCTTAAGGGTGGACATGGGCGTCTCCCCGGCGACGAAGCGGAACTCGCTGACGGGGTAGCCGGTGAAAGAAGTCCAAGCCTTGTCAAAGATAGGCCATAGCTGGATCCCGAAAGGCCGGTCGATGGTCGGGAGCGGCAACCGCTCGTAGAAGGTAGCGGAGGCTGCGTTGTCCATTGTGGCTCGGGTGTTCGGCGAGCGCGGATGCGACGGCTAATGCTGATGCTGCTGCTGCTGCTGCTGATGCTGCTGCTGCTGCTGCTGCTGATGCTGCTGCTGCTGCTGATGCTGATGCTGCTGCTGCGGAGAAAGTGTCAGTCATGGAACTTGTCTGCGGGAGAAGCAGAAGCGTGCACGAGCACAATTGACCGCTGGCCTTGATCGGGAGACGATATAGAGGCCATGGAATTGTGATGAGGAGGCAGTGTGCGAGAGGCGGACACGGAGACGTACATGGCTCGATCGGTGTGAGCACCTCTGCCCCAAGCTGAGCCGAGCTGAGCTGAGCTTAGCTTTCGCGACGACGGCCGGCACAAAAGGAAGGACAAGAAAATAATTGACTCTCTCAACAAAAGCCCCAAAGCAAACCACCGTCCGCAACGAAGCAAAGACAGCACGGCGCTGAACAACGGGGGAAGGGGAGAAGGAAGAATCGGGATTGGGGGACGGGGTGGGAAGAGAAGAAGGATGATGATGATAATGGGAAAGTGGGAAAAGTTTATCAATTCGGGTTTGGGGGTCTAGTCTACGCGCGATGAGCAGGCCCCGGGGAAAAGGAGATGTGTTTAATCTGCCAGGCGCGCAGGGGTCGGGTGAGTGGCAGTCGCATCCAGACTACCAGACTACCTACCTACTACAAAGTAGGTAGAGCATTACCAGGCGGGCGTGTGCAAGCGCAGGTGCAGGGCAGCAGCAGCAGCTACACCCGTGCCCTTGCACACCCGCACAGGCACCCGCACGTTGACAGGGCGGGCAGGCTTTTTCCTAGCGGCTGCACCTTCCCGGGGCCAGTCTGAAATTCAGGCCTTGTGGACTGCAGCGACTCGAAACCACCTACGTTGGGGCACTACTAGGTAGTGCCCGCCTCACAACGGGCAAGTTTCTCATGCATTGTCCAGCACCTTGCTCTGGAGTAGCACAGATCGTTGACCGGGTGGTTGGTCGAAATCCCAGGGTCGGACACGAACATAGCACCGACCCCGGCAGCCAAGTACGAGAATGCCTAGGCAAGCATGTAGGATCGGGTGATCTTGCAAGAAGAGCCTCGGGACAGATGAGATCCCTGTGTACTTCAAGTACCTGCGCGTGCTAATAAGAGGGTAGGCAGGTAGGCAGTGGGTGCCCCGATCAGCGAGGGCCTCGGGCCAAGGCGCCGGGGCCGATGCTAGGGTGCCGGTCTTTTATTCCATCTAATCTCAACGCGTCCCGTCTCATTTCACGTCCATGGCCACGTCCACTCTCTATAAGGCCTCTTATTACTACTGCTACAACATGGGCCTCCCAACCACCGGCATGCGAGCTCAACACATTAGGGCCGGCGCAAAAGTCTGTGGGTTTGTGTTGAAGGAAGGGCGGGTGACCGGACCTCGCGACGACATCCAAGACTCGCCAGGAAATGCCGCAGTGCGAGACGTGCAGCCAGGTCAGACTGTCGACGTGCACTTGCTGTCCTGGTTGGTTGCATTCACATGCAGGAGTACTGATATCAACATCCAGACACATGACATTGATGTCATTCCGTGACAGATGGATGGTCAAGGTGAAGTGTTCCTGCAGCGAGGAACATTGCTTCTTCGGCATGGATTCAGCAGGTCGACCCTGCGGTCCCAGGCTCGGAACATGAGCCGAGCGTTGCTGCTCGCTGCTCGCTGCTCGCCCGGTGTCCATCGAAAGTGAGTGAAAGTCTAGACAGCCGCTTTCAACGCAGTGTCCCGCCCGACATAGCTGCATGTATATCTGTTCGAGTACGCTGCCTAAGGTCTTTCTCTACCTAAAGACCATGTTCCGTCCTGTGAATTGCAAGTGCTGTCTCATAGACCAACCCTCCGTCATGAATCCTCTAGCCGCCCAGCGAGGTCTTATTGAGATGAGCAATGCACACTTGATGTGTTGGGAAACAGGACCAACGGCCTGGTACCGAGGGCACAGTACATAGTATCAGCAGCTCACCCACACAGGCCCACAGCAAGATAGTGGTGAAATGGTTGCTGCTCAACAAAGCAGCCGGGCCAATTGGCCAGTCTTGGGCTGAGTGGAGGCCACCGCAAGAGGGCACCCCGGGCACGGCCACCCAATCATGGCCCTCGCAAGAGGTGGCCCCGACAACTTCCTTCCTCCCAGCCGGCACAGTCTGGCAGCTGAGCCTAGCTCCTGGCTTACCCGCAGCTCTGGTTCGAGCGCAGGTGGTCCGATTCTTGATAGGCACCCTACTCTACCGGAAAACTGCTCTCACACCGTCAACCACCACGCACAGCACACCACGCCCAACGTACCCACGACCGCACCACTCCACTCTCCACTCACTTGCGATTGTGAGGTCAGATCTTTCGCTCCCATTATCGCTGCCGCCCATAGACCCTGCCCGAGGACGAGTGCACAACAGGAGCACGAGAGAAGAAGAAAAAAACCATGTCTTTCCTCCGTATCGCCGCCCGTGGCCCCACGGCCTCGACCTTCTTTCGTGCAACCACCCTGCGGACCACCGCCGCCCGCCCTCTGGTCGCAGCCCGCCCTAGCTTCAGCACCTCCTCGCGTCTGCGGGCCGAGCACCACGAGGAGTCGTTTGAGGAGTTCAGCGACAGGTGAGGACACCCCGACGAGCAAACAACCCCCCGAACGATGACGGGCAGACAGCCGCAGCACGTCACGTCATAGCTCGACCCGAGGGTCAATCGGGGTCAATTGGGCCAGAGGGCCATGCCGAAATGGATCAATGGCTGATGAAAGTACTGCCGATACAGATACGAGAAGGAATTCGACAGCGTCCAGGATGTTTTCGAGCTCCAGGTGAGTGTGGCTCCAGGCTGCGAGCTTCCCGGCCAGGCCGGACACAAGGAATTTCCGCTGACTCTCGCGACCCGACGCAGCGCAACCTGAACAACGCTTTCGCCTACGATCTGGTCCCCTCTCCTTCCGTCTGCACGGCCGCGCTGAGGGCCGCCCGGAGGGTGAACGACTTCCCTACTGCCGTGCGCATCTTCGAGGGTATGGCAAACAACCACAAGCTTGCATTCGTCACGAAAATGCCGATTGGCTGACCCCATGTGATCACAACAGGCATCAAGTCCAAGGTCGAGAACAAGGAGCAGTACCAGCAGTACCTCACCGAGCTCGAGCCCCTGCGCAAGGAGCTCGGCGTCCTGCTCAAGGAGGACCTGTACCCCGAGGAGACGGCCGAGCACTAGACGATACCCGCGACCAGCGAACCTCGCCGATCCACACGAGGTGTGGGCACTATACGCCCTGCCTCGCGGGGGAGGAGGCAGTTCAATCTTGAATCCAAGTTGCGAGGCAAAACTGAGCAAGGTCGGATCTGTATATGTGCCATCACCGAAAACAAAAAATCAACCCTTAGACGAAAAAGCGGCCAGCTTGGGACTACCATTTTTCATAGAAGGCGGGAGGAGAAATTCTGACGCTATTCACGTTCTCATGTGTCATACGAAGCGACATCCAGTGATGGTGGCGATGCCTTTCTACCCTAGTGTATTTGACACCGAGCGATGTACCAACAGCAGAGGAGGCCATGGGGGGCTTTAATCTTCTACTCTTCATACCTACCCATATGACTGTCCAGCAGCTCGAACCCGTCTGAAGCAAAGTGAGCCCGAGGTAAGACGTATTTGCCATTAGACCCCCGCGGCTCATGGGGAGAAAGCAACAGCGTAGTATCTACTTGCCAACACGGACCACGGACACATAGAGCGAGTCAGCCACAGCAGAGGACAAATTACTCGCAGGCCCCAAGCCCGTCGACGGGAATCACAACAGCCAAGCCTCCCTGCGAAACTCATCTGCGCCAAAGCCAAAGGGTTGGACGACGCGGTCTGTGCCAATAGATTTTGTTATGTGAGCAGCATCGTGTTGTTGTTTTGCAACACCAGCAAAGCCGTGCCCACACAAGTGACACTACTCTATCTGTCCTTCGAGTTCCTCTGCCAGCACCGTAGTAGGAATCGGGGGGGGGGGGGGGTCGAGACGGTGTGTGGGCGAGGATCGGACAACAAGAGCCGCAACGGAGCCCTTGAAACTGAGGATTGGACTCGGGCAATTGGCTTTGATCTGCAACAGAAAATATCCCTGCAAGTGCTTATGAGCCGGGAATTCATTTTATGTAGAGAGTACTGGGGAAGGCACAGACTACGTAGATCTCTTTGAAAGTAGATCTCTTTGGAAGAGCGGCCCGGTGTAAGTAGACCACGACACGCCCTCTTTCACATCCAGCCAGGCCTCTTATGACCGCAGTCATGTATGGACAGTCGCCACACCGGTCCCGCACGTTCGGAAAGTAATACACGCAGCAGATAAGTCGACACTGCAAGTCGACGATGCCAGTATCCTCAGCAGTGTCGTTTGTCATAGTGCTTTCACATGGGATGCCTCGAGCTTCATGACCACAGTGGGAGCCAGTGCTGGAACAGGCTGATACCTGAGTGATATCTCTGTCTTAGCTAGGACGTGAGGCGAAGGAGAATCGACCAACGCCATTTTTTAAAAAAAGGGGGGGGGGACAGTTGCCAGAAATACGAAATAAGTGTACTCAAATGAGAGGAAAAATCAGTTCGAAAATCCGCCATCGGACTGAACAGCCCATCCCATCAAGACCAGACTTCGATATCTTGCCCTCTTTGAGATACACTGGCCCCAATCACACGGCAAATGACGACGCTGTGTCTATTTATCGTTCACGCGTCGAAGCTTCTGGGTGTCGTGTAAATAGACTGCTTGCTGATCAAATAGGCGTGGTAGTATTAGAATAATTGTGATCTGGGACTTGGCTAACCTCGCTAGCCTCCTACTCCAAACAATATGTGCGATGATCCGTTTCCTGTACCGAGCTGTTGTGTGCCTGCCTCTGTTCCCTCAGAAGTTCTCCTTCAAGTGCGTGCTCCTCGGACCAAAAACCCCTGAAATTGGGCCAGGGCCACTGCCGCTCCCGCCAATTCCATTGTTGTCGCCGACAGGACTCGTGTTGCGGCTGGACACTTGACGGACCCGAGGACTACGGGGAACACTACTCCCCCTAGTCTCGCGGCCGCCAAACCGGCTCTTGTAATTCCGCAGCTCGTCGTTCTTCCTGTCCAGCTCACGCTCCGCGCTGAGGCGCTGGGTCTTCTCGTCTTGGTAAAGCCGCCAGGCGTCCTGGCGGGCCGCATCCGCGCTCATCTCCCGGAGCTTGACAACATTGCCAGACGCCCTCTTCTCGAGCTCGGCGACCTGGCTTTTCAGGGCTGTGTTATCTTCACCCAGAGAAGCAGCCTTGTCCGAGGCATCCTGATACCGGCTGCGCGCGTACTCCACGTCCTTCTTCAGGAATGCGAGCTGTCTCTCAAGAGTTGCTGCATTTTCCCGAGACGATGCGAGATCTAGTTCCCGCTGCGCGGCCGCCGTTGTGTTGGGGTTGTCCGAGTTTGCCAGCTCCTGTAGCTTCGCTTCCAGCTCTTGCTTTTCTTCCAAAAGCTTGGTCGCCCTTGCCTGGCTGATATCGAGTGACTTCTGGATCTTTTCTTTCTCCTTGAACATCTTATTGCGCTCCTCCTCGAAAATGTTCCGTTCTCTAATGGCTTGTTGGTACTTTGGCTGGAAATTCCTCACCGTCTTCACCCAGCCTCTCAGTTCTGCGCCTTTCTTGTCCAAGGCGGCTTTCAAATCCTTTGCCTGGGATTTGTTAGTACAACTTCAATGGGGATAGCCGAGTTGTTGTGACCTACCTGAAGAACAAGATCCTCGAGCTTCTCAATGGAAACCTGGGCCATATTGCCAGTGAGGGTAGAATTTGGCCCCAGAAAGCTCCTCAGTTCGTCGCTTACTTCAGGCGGTGACTCAATGCGAGCCCGTTTTGGAGTCTCGGAGACGTCATCGCCCTCACTCAACCGCCGCTTGCGATTGCCAGAGGAGAAATATCTACTCCTAAAGGCCTTATACCTATCAAAGACATCTTCAGGGACCGTCTGGTGCTCCCAAGTCTCCCACCTACTTTCAGGGTGAGTGAACCGTCCTTCATCATCTACGAGGTAGCGGATCAGGTCCTGCGCCATCTCATGTGGTTGCGGGATCCGCTCGTACATCCACTCGTCTTCGAGATGTCTGGAAAGAAAGGCCAAGCAGATGGCTTGTGCCTGCTTCCGCTCGAATAGGCCCATTGCGGGGGACAGGCGCCGGTTGATATGCTCGAGTGTGTAGACCTCCACAAGGGAGAATACCAACGGCTCCTGTTTATCCAAACTGTCGGTCTTGTATTGGTCGAGCAGGCCTGAGTGCTCGGCAGTCTGATCGTATGCTAGCACAATGTTCGTAGTGTGGACAGGTTGCGCATCCTCGATAGATGTGTCAATCAGTACCACCCTGCATGCCGAACGCTGGCCAGTCGGTATCTGCGGCCAATCGCCACGGAGATGTCGATATGCAAAACCACCCTGTGACACTATGGCCTCCAATTGCTTCAAGACCGTACCGGAATCGGCGAGAATGGCAATTTCCACGGCTGCATCGCGCAAGCCTTCCAGGAACTCGTACACAAATGACAGCTTGCTGCTGGTATCTCTGGCATATCTCACCCATTCTTGCTGTGATAGATCGGAGAGGTCTTTATGGTAGGGTGGTAGATTGCTCAGTTCAGTGAGATGCAGGAGGATCTCGTCGATCTTGGCGGTGTTTTTGTGGTCTGGCGACTGGACACCATCGCCGCCATAGACATTTGTAGTGAAGGCGTGTATTTCTTGACGATGATGATTGATGAACCCCAAGACCTCAGCGCGAATCCTGGCCGCAGGAGGTATGGGAATGAGGTACTCGTTTGGTGCACTGTCCTCGGAAGGGAGGATGTCGAAGTCCTGGTCGTCATGCATGGCGGTATCGTCTTGGCCCTGACTTGATGCAACACCGGGCTCCGCTTCTTCAGGCAAACCGCCGCCTGGTCGAAGCGAGAGGCCAGGTGGAACGTTGAGGTCCGCGGAAGTGAACAGGGCTGAGGGGGTGACCGTGGCAGGCACATCGCTCCCTTCAAGACTTGCTCCCACATGTGGTTTCAGAGCACTCGCTGACAAGTCCAGCTCCTCCATTGGACCCAAGGCTGCCGCAGGTTGTTTCAAAGATACCATGTTAGAGTTCATAGTCGACGCATCGTGCTGAGACTCTATACTGTCCGCAAATAATTCGGGTGGTGGTCCGTGAACCCAAGATGTCGGGTCAACAGCAGGATGATTGGGATCCGTATGGTGCAAGTTCTCGATGGAATCGTGCTCTACGCTGTTCAGAATCGCGGACGGCGAGACCGGTGAAGGGGGTGCATTTGGATCTTGTCCTCCTATGGTATTGTCGACTGCGGTATCATTTTGGTAGCCAGGTATGAAAGCCTCCTGGATTGCCCTTAATTCATCAATCGCTGAGCGTTCTGACGGAATGACCTGCGACTCATCCATGGCTGCGTCCTGGATTCTTCCTCAGAGTATCCGGAACGACCTCGTAATCCTCCGACGCAGTGAAGAAGTCTTCCTCGTTTTGTGTGTGGAATAAAGGAGCTTCTGCTGCTAGAGGCGACACTATCTGGGCAGCTTGCTGAGAGTCGTCCGTTGGAGTCACCTCAGCCAAGGTGTTTGAAGGCTGCTCACTTTGGGAAGCGGTGTTGTTTGAATGCCGTGGTTCTGTGCCGCCGGGCAAATCGGAATTGCCACTTTCGAATTCCACTTGAGTAAAAAAGCCCTCGAAACTTGACGTTGGCCTACCTGAGACCGCGCTCTCTACTCGCGAATGCTCCGTCTGAGCTTTGTGCTGGCCGTCTTCCTTCAGACAGTCCCCTTCCTCCCAACAGGGGATTGAATGTGTTCCAAAAGAGCCCAAAACGGTGCCAGGCTGACGAGACGGTATCGACGAGTCGAACGATGGGAGTTGCGTGGCGGCTCTGGCGGAGGCTCCTGCTACGTCCTGAGTCACCTGACCCACTGGTGGCAGGTTACTTCCTTGGCCCGTGAAGCTGGCGCTGTTGGGGTACTGCGACAAGTCTGTTGAAAAGTCCTGGGAATCAGGAATGGTCGTCTGGCTAAAGCCTGGGTGCCTAGGCGCGGCTTTTGTCTGCTGCGATTCAAGAATCACCGCGTTTGCAGGCTGGGAATCTGCGATAAAGTCCAGAGATGGATGAGATGAGGCGACGAAGAACTGAGAGGGCGGAAGCTCAATCTGAGAGTTTGAGTGAGGGAATTGTGAGAGCTGGGACGAGGAAACAATGATAACGTCGGAAAGATCAAAGTCTGGCCTTGACCTCAAGAACTCCGACTTGGACTGCAGCTCAACAAAGATGCCTCGAGCGGGGGCTTCACCAGGTGTTGAGGCCTCAGAGGGTTCACTGTCGGCAATGGCCTCTGGTGTAAGACTTAGCAGGGAACGGCGCTGCTTATCCCTCGCCCAGTCCCTGACAGCGTCCTCGTTTGCGTTCTCTGCGGGCTCCTGAATCAGGGGTTAGTCCAAGGCTTGACTTGTGAGAGGAGGGCTGACGAACCCAAGTTGGCGAGAACGATTCCCCAGTGTTGGGATCGTCTTGCCAGTCGATCTTGTAGTGACGCTTGCCGTGGATGAACTTCTCGTCAATTATATCCTTGATGGCAAAGACGTTGTCCTGGCGGGTATCATGGCGCAGCTTTGGTCTCCCTGGTCTTCTCGGTGGTGCAGCACGCTGGGCCTTGGCCTGGCTACGAGTGCGCATACGTGTTGTTCCTGTCCGAGACGCGCGTTGGCGTGTCTGAGTGCCACTGCTGTTGTGTTTACTGTCACTGGCGCTGCTGTTGGTGGTGCTGGTGCTGGTTGCCTTCTGCTTGGAGCCGCTCATCGACGCCTACTCAAGTCTGTGGCGGCCCATGCCAGGGACCTCGGCCCGTCACGTTGCGCTGCTGGAAGCGTGGAAGGAAAGCAGCTGAGAGAGTGGATGTGATTACTTTATGAGTATGAGGGGCTGGGTCTGATCAAGGGTTGCGGATGCCCTATCATGGCAGCGAGACAATGAGCGCGTTCATATGCGAGAGGTGCAGGAGGTGCAGGCGCAGGGTAAGCTAAGGTGAGCATGAACAGCCGCTGCAGGGTAGGGGACGGCGGCCTACAAGGCTGGCCTTGGCCAACCTACCCAAAACGGCAGCCACGCACCCCACCTCATTTGCAACCGTTTCTTCACCGGCGAGGCTCAAGAAGCCCATTCATGGAACTCACAAATCTGTGCAACACAATGTTGGTAGTACCCTGCCCATGAATACCCTCAATAAGAAAGACCCCTTACGGCTTGAGCCCAATCAGCTCGCATTCTGCTCTTTGGAAAGAGTCCAATGTGCACCAGTCGCAACGACCCAAAGAACCTCGTTTGGAAATTCGATTGCAACTGGCGTGGACACAACCATCACGTGGCTTCGGACCTATGGGGACCAACATTCTTCAACGCCATCAGTCGTATTCATGCCAGCGACATCATGATCCGCTCTATGATGTCCAGCCCAGGCCAGAGTGGATGACAGAAGCTACTGCTTGTCTAGAGCCTATCTGCTTGTCTCCTTGTCAGCTCGGCTCCCCTTAGATATCAGCCCTACCAGGGAGGCATGAGAAGGTATGAGAAGGTATACTAAGTTGCCATTGCTGAGTTCAACGACAACCACTACTCGAGACCCTAGTCCAGTACTCATCACCTAAGCTTCTATTGTGCTGGCCACACGTGCTGCAGCCCGAATGATCGGCCATGGGTGCATTTCCTGCAGGTCCGTATCGCCGTCCCCGGGCCGGAACTGGAATCCAATGATTCCTGCACGTTTCCGCATCGGCCTCGTCCTTTTGCAGCTTATCGCGCCCCTCACACATCTCACTCAACTTTTATTGGACATCAGAACATCTTCTTGTGCTCCCAGCCAGCTTGTGACTTGACGATCAAATATCCACGAGGATGCGGCATAATGCATTGCCAAGATACTTATGTCAGGCTGCTCTTGAGCTTTCCGGAAACCTGTACTATTCATTTACCCCGATGAGTGTGGTCTGCAGCCTGTAGCACCTCCAAGCGACCCTGGACTGAAGTAGTCTGTCTGTACACCCAAGCTGAACCGCCCTTCGCCTCCGCCTCTGTCCGGTATGCGGCCACAATGTCCGCTTCTCGCCGTCGTGGCTGCCACCGAGGCCACTCTCCCAGGCGAAGCGTTCTATGTAGTCCCTACTGCATTTCCCACGTCGGTGTACTCTTCCTACTACGGTAAGAGTATTCTGCCAGTGTCTCCGGCACGTGGCCCAACAATATAAGTCCTGACAATGAGAAAGTCCAACCAGGGCCAACACAGGAGCCTCAGCCAGCCATATACGATCCTGTTTTAAACGTCACATTCCCGCTGAATCTCACGGACCCGTCGACTATACCGACAGAAGACCTGGACCCTGTCCTCTATCCCGTGCCTGCTGCAAATCTCTCGGAAACCGCCAACGCCGCTATTATATCGGCAGCTGTAGCCCAGATCCTTGACATCCTCTCAGCCAACAATAGCGGGCTGGCCGGCAATTGCTCCAAATGTGTAGCAGCACTATCAGTTGCGAAGCTGGCGGCCAGTTTGGCGCCCGCAAATGTCCCGGACGCCATGGTCGCTCTCTGTCAGGCTACTGGATTTGGCTCCAATTCATCGTGCCAGACCATTTACGAAGCGGGCAGCTTCGGGGCTGTGTGGACACAGGTGCTGGTGAAAGCTGATGTTGCGGGCCTGGACGGGCAGTACATCTGCTCTTCGTTAAGCACGAAGTTCTGCAGTGCACCACCGGTGATTCCTGTCAAGGCCAAATTCCCGAAGGAGCGGCCGGTTGATACCAGCATCCCTATGAGGAGCGGGAAGAGGGCAAAGGTCTTCCATTTGTCGGACATGCACTTGGGTGAGCAATGAGCTTCTCCAGGGAAGAGAACTCGACTGACTCTCATCTCTAGATCCGCGATACCAAGTTGGCACAGAAGGGAACTGTACCATCAGGCCTTGCTGTCGGCCAAGCAGTCCTCAATCGAAAGGAAGTATGCCAGCTATCGAGATACCGGCTCCTCTGTATGGATGGTATGACTGTGACTCGCCGTACTATCTGGCACTTGCAGCCCTACAATCCATAGGACCTTTGACGGGAACATCTCGAGATAACCCCCCTGCGATGACTTTCTACACGGGAGACATGGTTACACACGCACCTTCTCAAGCCCAGCTCTCGCAAGCCTTTGTCGAAAACGTCGAGGATGCTCTTCTCCAGATGTTCAAAGCGTACATTGGGGGCCCCATTTACACTGCCTTGGGCAATCATGACACCAGCCCGGAGAACAACGATGCCCCTCACAGAATTGACAATGACGGGCCACTGAGTAAGCAATTTTCATGGAACTATGACCACATCTCACAACTGTGGGAGCATTATGGCTGGATCAATAGTAGTACGCAGGCTGAGGCTGCCTTGCATTATGGAGCGTACGCCGTTACCCACCCGCTTGGGGTTAGGATTATCACCCTCAACAGCGATTTCTACTACCAGGGCAACTACTACGCTTTCCTGCATGTCGCAGATCCTGACTACTCCGGGATATTCACCTTTCTCATCGATGAGTTGCAGAAGGCTGAAGTTGCTGGCCAGCGAGCCTACATCATCGGCCACGTCCTGACCGGCTGTAAGTACTCACAGGAGGCTATCTGTATTCTGGATAGTCTAGAGGGTGCAGTGCGCGAGGGGTCGTAAGCCCGTGCCTCAGCGGCCCTGTTCAACGCCTCTCTTCCCATAGATAGAAGCGGAATGTCCTTACTCACAATGCTCCAGGGGACGGAACAAATCCCACGCCAGGCGGGTCGGATTATTTCTACCAGATCGTTGAGCGCTACTCTCCCCACGTGATTGCCGGAGTATTCTTTGGCCACACCCATGAAGACCAAGCTTTCATCTATTACAGCAACAACGGCACAAACCAGTCTGCTGAGAATGCCATTGCCAACGCCTGGGTCGGCCCCTCACTCACCCCGCTTACAAATATTAACTCTGGGTAAGTAATGTACTGTCCTATATCACACAATGGGGTCTGCTCCTGGGAAGTGAATAGCGAGACAGTATTATGGCGGAGGCAAGTCTTTCGTGTGGTAGATGACACCAGCTGCGATGTGGCTTTAGTCCCGATCCTGCCTTCTAGGGGAGAAATTAACTATCCGACGGAGTACAGGTACAGGATGTACGAGATAGACACCGGCTCCTTCGAAGTCATGGATGCGTACACATTCTACTCAGATGTCTCCAAGTTCTCCCTGCTCGAAGGGTCCGGGCCAACCTGGGAGTTTGAGTACTCTACCCGCGAAGCGTACGGGGCAGCGGCGGGGTGGGCAGACAGTGAACCCTTGAACGCAACATTTTGGCATCGAGTGACCGAGGCGATGGAGAAGGACAGAAGCCTGGTGTCACTGCAGAACACCTATCAGGGGAAAAGCAGTATTATGAGCCCCAACTGCACCAGCCAAGCATGCTCCGAGGCAAGAATCTGCTACATGAGAAGCGGAAGTGCTGGGCTGGGAAGGCAGTGTCCTCAGGGATTTGGCAGCGTTCAGAGCCCATTTACTGGCAAGGACTTCTAGAAAATAGGTAGATTCGGATGGTGGCGCGAGATGGGGGGACTATAGGAGCAGGAGAAATATGAGGTGCGTACTTGACGAGCATGGCACGGAAAGTGGACAATACAACAGACAGCAGTGATATTTGTTACTGTTCTCATGAATCTTGGGGGCAAGATCATTTGTGATGTTGGTCAGTCCTGTGCCGAAACAAGCAGGTCCAACCTGGGCTATAATTAGAAATCCTCACTGTTTTGTCATCGAAGATATAGCAAATAGACAAGCACTCAGCATGTACAGATCTGTACTCTCGACAGATGGCTCCTCGCGTTCTGGGTGCAGGATCAGACGGTAGTCCCGTATTGTTAACACTGGAGACCCCAGAGCTCATGGGCTCGTGGCTGAAATTTGGTTGCTTTGGAGCTCGGGAATCGGAAGGTTACCAGAGGTGGGAATTTACGAGGATTTGATGATACTATTCGTGTACCTAGGTACCTACTCATCCAAGGTTACTCATTAGGTAGATGGATGGTGCGAGAAACCTCGTAGACGAAGGAGTGCATGTTGAAACTCCCCAACCCCCTCTCTCCAAGAGCGCCGATGCTGCTGTAGCTACAGACTGACACCTGCAACCGTCCTTTCTTCTGCACTGGTGCACAAACAAAAGGGGATCGACTTGTGTTGCCGCTTTGTTCTTGCAGAGTCCCCGACCGCGAGGTGAGATGACGCCGCCGCCGCCTCTTACGGAACACAACTTCAGCCGTCCTTGTAAGCTGTACAGTGGATGACTCTGCCGGAGTCGGGTGCCTGTGGTGAGCTTCAAAGCATTGGAGCCGGGACCACCGACCTGAGGGGACCTAGCAGTCCACTGATCGGTGGAAAAGGCCCAGACGCTCCGCTGTGCAGCAAGATGGGCTGGGAAATGGTGGGTTGACCGTTTCCTAGAGGACATTGTTTACGGTCATGTCCGTTTGCTTCTTTCTTACTTGCACCTGCCGCCCATGCCGACACACTTCCCTGCCGCTAGGACCTGTGGTTGTGAGCTGTGGGTTGACATCAGTCTTCGGTGCTCAGCTGCCCAGCTCGCCCAGGTACTTTCCAAGGGCAAGTGGGGCCACCCGGACAGGGATGGTGGGTGCAGGCGCGCAACTTGAGGCCGATCTCAACGGCAGCCAAAAAGTCTCCCCAGAACGACTGCAGGTGCAGTTGACTGCCCATTTGGTTGGCCGTCTTTGTTTCCGACCTGTTTCCTGCTACACTCACTAATCCCTTCTTGTACCCTCAAGAAATCCCTGCGGCTACCTCAGCTCTTTGTACAGACCAACGACTCGGCCGCGCGACCGCACAAGACAGTCAAGACAGATCACGTCGTGGAGGCAGGGCTTGCGTGAGTCTTGACGCCTTTGAACCTGTGCGGCCTGGAGGAAGAGGAGCCTGACCCATACTGGGCACAGAGAAGAGCCTCGAACGACTCAAGTCAACAGAAGAAGCACTGGTTGCGGCGAACCCCCTACCACGGCCGCGGATGGTCCCACTGCTGCGGCGAAGATCCCTCCATGGTAGCTTGGAAGACCTATCACGGCGTATCATGGAGCTGGAGCTGAGCTTATGACAGGAATCCGATCGAGAGGTACCGGTCTGACAAGAACTCCTTCCCCGACTATGGGTAAGTCTTCGGCGATCCTCTTATGGCTTTGTTGCTGAAGATCCCCAGGAAATCAGGAGACGCAAACATGAATGACCGCCTCAAGAAAATCAGCCAAAACTTCGCCTTCGGGAACTGGCTCAACGGCCGAGTTTCTCAGCCAGATGCGCCCGCTAAGGCCCAGAAACGTGTCAACGACTTCGCACACGAGAACACCCCGAAGCGGCCGCGAACCGAAGATGATACGAGCCACGATGTCCACTCTACACCTAGCAGCTCCGGACAGCCCGAGAGATCTGTCGCGGCCAGCAGCGCCCAGAGGAAAGGAGCCCACGATGCACTGAGCCTACGGTCGAGTGCCGATAGGTCCGCGAATGGCAGAGGACTCGAAGAGTATCGCAGCACAGAGCACAGGGTAGGCGTGGGGAAACATTCACGACCGAGAAGGAAGGAAAAAGCACGGCGCTCTTCCGACGGCCTTGTCGACGGTGGCGCTGAGGCGTGCTCGCAGAAGACAAATTTGTCAGCGCGATACAAATCACGGAATAATCTTCTGTCTCTTCGAAAGCCTTCGGACGATCCTATCCAGGACGACGAAGAACTAGAGGTGACGAACGGCCCGGTAGCTCGCGCATCTGTGATCAACGGACGGCCGAATGTGAAGACAGCTACAGGAAATGCTGTTTACAAAGCCTCGAAATTCACGAGCGTCGTCGACGAAAGCGATGACGAGCTGAGTGCAGACCAGCCGGCTCATGTCAACCCCAGGTCCCAAAGACAGACCGGGTCAGTGATCCAAGCTACGAATGGAAGGAAGCGTCCAACCGAGATCGTAATCGACGAGGAATCACAGATCTTACCCGCAGCCAAACGGCGGACACAACCTTCGAATCGCGGCGATATTCGTAGAACGACTTTCGCCTCTGGAGCTGCGCGGGTTTTCGATGATCGTGGTGGGCTTCGTGTCAATAGGGCTGTCTGCGGACCCAGTTACGTGTATCTGGCCCAGGGAGGTGTGCAAGGCGCGAGCGGCAAGGAGTGTGTTCTGGTCCCAAATACGAAGGGAAATTCGCCTTTCGAAGCTGTTGATGCTGTTACCAGAAAGCCGATCGACGATCTCGTGTGGTTGACACCCAAGACTTCCAAGGTCACGCATATTTCACACGCTCGGAACTCGATGACAGTCAAGATAACGAAGTCACTTGATGCGACCGCGGAGTTAAAGACAGGGTCAGTCCTGTACCTAGGGTTCGACAATGCTCACGAGGCAGAAAGATTTGTGACGCGTTTCTGCAGTGTCAGTGGTATCGCTGTCAGAGACAACATGAATATGTGAGTATCATGAGTTCCGTGTCCTCGGCACATGACTGATCTAGCACAGCGACTCTCTTGACAAGGAGATGGACAACAAGCTCTTGCAAGTTGTGGATTTCAACCAGCAGAAGGCGAAAAGGGTCCCTGACACCGATGTACAATACTTGGAGCATAAGGAGTCCACGAGCAATCGCAGCAATCCGAAATCGTCAGCCCGGTCGGCGGGGCTGGTGACACCACATTCACAGCAAGTTGTCCACAGAAGGCCGATTCGGGTGCAAATGAGGGCTGAGAACCCAGGTTCAGCCGAGGGGTCAACCAGAGCCAAGGTCTTTGCACACGACACATCTTTAACACCTGAGCAGGAGAAGAAACTCCGAGAAGACTTCGGTGACGATAGTCAATCGGAGTGCCAACCACGTCGGATTGCGCGCAATGAGGAAAGGTGGAAGACCCCTTCTCGGGCAGGCACCTCTCAGCCCGAGCTGCGGTCCCAGCGAAATCTTCGGTCGGCGGGACCCAAGCCCAAAAGTCCCTCTCCAGCGGTCGAAAGATGGACGGACAAGCATCCTAACTGGGCCGATGATTGGAAGATTGATCTCGTATACGAACGTACAGTCGTCGGCAAGAGCGACGTCGAACGACTCGACGAAGGCCAGCTATTGAATGATGGAATCATCTCGTTTTATCTCAAATTCCTTCACAAGCAACTGGAGGATAGAGATGAACAGCTGGCTAAAAAGGTCTACTGCTTCAACTCTTTCTTCTGGGAGAAGCTGAAGCCAAAAAGAGGGGCAGTCAACTACGAAGGCGTCAGAAACTGGACAGCCAAAGTTGATCTTCTTTCGTTCGACTACATCATCGTGCCAATCAATGAACACGCACATTGGTATGTCGCTATCATTTGCAATGCAAAGGAGCTCCTTTCATCTCAAGAGACTACATCGGAAGCAGATGAGCCTGGCTCGGACAAGCCTCAAGACCAGGATGAGGTTTCAGAGGTAACGGCCAATGACACCATGAAGAAGATCGCCGTCGATGTCAGCCACATCTCGATCGAGGACGAGCCAGCCGAAACTGCGTCAAAAGAGCAGGAAGATGACAGGAGAACGGCTGCTGCAAAAAAGACGAAAGCCCCAAAGAAAGGTAACCCACGGAAGTACGACCCTAAGGCAACACGAGTGATTACTCTTGATTCGTTAGATGGCACGCACTCGGCGGTCAGCACCGCACTGAAGATTTATCTGCAGCACGAGATCGAGGCCAAGAAGGGGTTACGGGTCGAGGCCCCTGCTACCATCGGAATGAGTGCACGGGGGATCCCAACGCAGCCCAACTTCACAGATTGCGGTGTTTATCTCCTGGGATACATGCGAGAATTCATGAAGGACCCGGACAAGTTTGCGACGAACATCCTGCAGCGCGAGGAACGAACTTGGAACTTCGATGCTCCCACGTTGCGGGGTGAGATCCGTGATCTCATTTTCAAGCTGCAGAAAGAATACCAGCAAGATCAGGAACGATTGAGACGTGAGAGGGCTCAGTTCAAGCGCCAAAAGCCTAAGCAGCAGGGGCTGGCGATGACACCAGGGTTGCCTTCTCGGTCCTCTGATGAGCCACCTTTGCGAGAATCGCCCGCACCTCCATCAGGCTCAGCGGCGAACTCTCGTCAGGTGACACCCGTACCAGCTGAAAGGAGTGTTTCGGGGCCAGCTTTCGATCGGGATATACGACCGGCTCAAGAAGAGCCTCAGCCTCATTTGCCACCGCCAACGGCCGGCGACACATCTGTCAATATCAACAACGTTAGCATGATTGTGAATGTCGACGAGAGCATCGAGGAGACCAAAGCATACAGCCCTTTGATCACACCGGCCTCAAAGCCTGTGGAGTCAATAGAGTTAGATAGCGGCGACGAAGCCCCGGAGCAACCAGCAGCAAGCGAGACACCTTCTACTCGACACATGCCTCAAAATGCAAGTACCAGGACAGCCACGCCTGGCACTGCTTATGATGACAGGAAATTTCTGCCGCCGCTGTCATCGTCATCGGCTCGAAGCTCACCGGGCAATGCTGAACCTTCCAAGCGTAGTGTGAATCGGGAAGGTCTTGAAGTGGTTAAGACTGCGGACTCTCACTTGGGAAGTAAATATGCTCGCAAGCATGGCGTTGCGAAAGGTAAGGTTATGAAGAGCGAAGTCATTCCGTCGTCGAGTGAAGAAGAAGCTGGAGGTAAGGAAGTCAAGAAGAAGAAGAAGAAGAAGAGCCCCACGATCGACCTGACCTTGGAATGAATGACGGGATCTCGGTCAGACGGGCGAGCGGGACGAAGCACGAATTCATGGACAGAGTCATTTTGAGGGGCAGGCACTTGAATAGAGCCGGCTTTCCTGGTAGAGACTCGTTGACGCAAACGAGTGTCCTCTGGCTAAACGGTGTGCGAGCGCAGAGGCAGCGTTAGAAAATGATGAAACTCAAGTGCAATCAATCCGAAATTCATATCGCAGAATTGTCCAGCTTTAGCAAGCTCGTTGGTATTAGCGCCTTGTCTGAAGGAGTAGCAAAGCAGTCGGTGTGGGCATCGACCAAAGAGTGTGGGCGTGGCTCTGCAAAGATGGACCAGGTTTAGGACAGTCTACACAACGCAGACAGAGGACGGCTTGAGACAGCCTGTAGCATGGCTTTCATATGCCTCTTCAGACGGACATCCTCTGCAAACAAAGTCGGCTACGTAAGTCTCGTAGGCCAAATTTAAAAGGAGGGATGTTTATCATGTTTGCCTCAGCTCTTTTCTGAAGCTATGCCTATCATGAAGGCTATGCAAATTATGATGCCGAATCCTCGTCGGACGCATGATCAACACCATTGGTCTGGACGACCTCCTTCCGCACTCTCGGCACCTCAAACACTATGGCGCCGTTCCGACCGCCCTGCAGCTTCTTCCACCGGCCGAGGCGGTGCTCCTTTCCCAGCGCGATGACGACGCACAGCCCGTCCCTGCCGCGGTCTCCGCGCTCGAAGGTGGAAATGTCGTTGATGACGCCCTTCACGAGGCCCAGGGCAGAGTCCGGGGTGGGCGAGGCCGACTTGTCCTCTTCTTTCCGTGCGACCTCCTGCGACGAAGAGTTGCCGTTGACTTTGTGCTCATCTGCGTTGCCGTTCGTGAGTGCCTGCTGGGGGAACTGGTGCTGTGGATTGTGCGACAGGACATTGCCGTCCTTGTCGGAGGTGGCGCCGAGGACGCCCACGCGCTCGAGCCGCTTCTTGTCTTCGCTCAACTTCCACACGCGGACGTACCCGTCCCAGCTGCCTGACAGGATAATATCTGAGTATGGTATGGTCCTCAGAGCTGTAATCCACCGCGGCTGAGGAGGGGGCACCACCGCAGGGTCGGGATATATCTCGCCTGATGACTTCTCTGGTGCCAGTGCTGGCTCGATGCCATGGGCATGGGGCAGGACGAATACAGGTTTCTTCTTCTGCAAGCTCCACAGAGCTATAGATCCGTTGTCGCTGCCCGTGACGAACATGTCATCGTCGATCATGGCAATCCGGTCCATACTTCCTTCGTGAGCATTGGAATTGGGGTCGACGTTGTTGTTCGGCATTATGCCCTTATTCTTCTCAGAGATACCAGAACCGCCGCCGCGGAAGACCAGTTGTGTCTCTTCGACAACCTTCCACAGTCGTGCAGTCCTGTCTCGCGCTCCTACGCTGACGCAGCGCTCTTGAGCAAGTGCATCGATGTCCACGACGTGGTCCTGGTGGCCGAACAATGTTTCGACGTAGGCGAGTTCGTTGAGCGACCACACCTTGACGGTCCGGTCTTTGGAGCTCGAGTAGAGTTGATTCGTGCCCCTACGGAAGGCTAGGCCCGTGACAGCATCACGATGTTGAGTGAATGCTCTTATAGGCTTCAACGTCTCGGCGTCGTGAACCACCATCCTCCTGTCCGCGCCAGCTGTCACCACGAATTTCCCATCTTGTGATGCTGCAACCTTCAGTATCGGACCGGTGTGGCCCTGGTAATTCTTGTCTTTCGCTTTTCTAGTGTCGCCTCGACTCGATGCCACCCGCTGTGGTTTCTTCTTGGGCGGTGCAGGTGGTTTCTTGGGCTTCTTTTTTGTTGTCTGCGGCCACTGGTACTGCGGCAGGTCCTGAAGCTTCCACTTCACCAGGTACATGTCTTTGGAGACCGTATAGGCGTAAGGAGCACACGTGGCTATCGAGTTCACGTTTTGTGAGTTCCACCTGAAAATCGTATGTGATGCTTGCTCGAACAGCAGCTCGCCGGCAAGTTGCCTGTAGACCTTGCCCTTGGTTTCGGCAACGTCTTCTTGCATTCGCTCGGCGATGAGGTCGCGGTCGATTTCTTCGGCGTCGAAGCCGTACTCGTCCTGCACTTCGCCCTTCACATTATCAAGGTAACGCTCGGCCAATCTCAATCGCCGCTCCGCCGCTGTCTCTCCCTCCGCCTCTGACCCCGAGGTGTCACTGTCGACTCCATTGAATTCGTCCTCGTCCTCAGGAAGGTCGTCATCGTCCGAGTCGCTGCCTGATATTGACTCGTCACGCTCAACTCTCTGTGTCTTTGGCGCGGGGTTGCCTGGCCTCCTGGTTGCCTTGCCGGCCGACTTCTGCACGGGGATCGAGTTGGAGGATGTTGCTAATCTCTTTTTTGGACCGTCTGCTGCTGAAGTCTGCCTCTTGCGTTTATTTTGGACCCCAGGGCCCGTGAAGAAAGACGACATGACTGTGGTGGTGGTGGTGGCAGCTGCAAGTCGTCGCCAAAACTATGGCTGGCTCGACCTGCCGAATGGGTAGATTTCTCCAATGCTGCTAAGGTTGTCTTACTCAAGAAATTTTGGAAATTATTTTCTGGGCCAGGGCCCCCACCGAGGACCAACATCCCTGTCGAAGGTACCTAGGGACTTAGACTAGTGCTGGAACACCTTTGGTTTGCCTGCCGGCGGGTCTCTGCGGCCCAGGCCCCCCCAGGCAAGCGCGGGCCGCGTTCGTCTGCTCGCTACCTGGAGGGAGACCTGACGACAGGCCGGCTGGAAGCTCACGCAAGCTGCCATCTGGGGGAGCTTGATCGAGCATCAACTCTACTCCATCAACTCAATTCTTCTAACCCGTCACCCCTTGAACACGCGTCGACATACACAATGTAAGTCTCCGCGGATACTGCATCCAAACCCCAATACACAGGTTCTAACGATATGGTTGCAGGGAGGTTCTGCTGGGAATTACGGGCAAGGACTTCACCTTGATCGCAGCCTCCAAGGCTGCGATGCGAGGTGCCACCATCCTCAAAGCTGCCGATGACAAGACACGACAACTGAACAAGCACACCCTGATGGCGTATTCTGGAGAAGCAGGTGACACCGGTATGGGCCTCTCCAGGGAACTTCTCGCGCATGCGGTCTAGCTGACCATTCTCTACAGTGCAATTCGCCGAGTATCTCCAGGCCAACGCTCAGCTCTACTCGATGCGCAACGAGACCGACCTGTCACCGTCAGCACTGGCGCACTTTGTCCGCGGCGAGCTTGCATCGAGCCTGCGGTCACGGAAGCCATACAATGTCAACCTCCTCCTCGGCGGAGTCGATCCCATCACACAGAAGCCCAGCCTGTACTGGCTGGACTACCTTGCGTCACTGGCAGAAGTGCCTTACGCTGCCCACGGCTACGCACAGTAGGTCTATGTCTCCGCCGCATGACTACGGCCTTGGGAAGGGCGTGGGATCGTTCGTGAGCGCTGACATGAACTCTATCGCAGATACTACTGCCTCTCCATCCTCGACAAGCACCATCACCCCGACATCACCCTCCATCAGGGTATCAAGATCCTGAACAAGTGCACGGACGAGCTGAAGAGGAGGATGCCTATCGATTTCAAGGGCATGATGGTGAAGGCAGTTACGAAGGATGGAATTATCGACATTGAATTCGATGATGACAAAGTGGTGAAGAGTGCTTAAGAGGGCGGGCAGGGGCGCATTACGGACGGACTCGGGTCTCAAGCAAAACAAAGTGTATTATACCATGGAATTACACAGGGCATAGAGATAGCCAATGGAAGTGATCACGACGCATGAAGTAGTGAATGCCTTTTGAGTCAGCTCACCAGGGCCACCCGCTGCAGATGCGTGATGACGTTGTGGGGTGTGGCGAAGAAAGCCGGATGCTCTCAGCAGATGAAAGAAAGGGGCGAAAAATTTAGATTCAACAATTTCAAAGCCTCCGCGGACGACTTGTAAGCCGTAAACTGTCGAAGCAGCTAGATTGCCATGGTAAAATTTCACAAAAGAACTTCTAGCTTTTGGACGAACGGTGTTGAGACTGGGGTATTTGCCGTAGACCGGCCCAGGCCAGTCAGGGTCTCCGGTAGTCCAAGCATGTGAAATCATGATAGCGTGACGACGGGAGCCACAGGACACCAAGCAGCCACTGCTAGATAAGACCTAGGAGGATGCGTAATTATGTGCTGCATATACATTACTGAGTGTATACACACACAGCTGATTTGGATGTGTGTTGAAGCGAATAGGCTGGAGACGTGTGTGAGGTTAGACGATGAACGTCAGTTGCAGCAAGATGGGCCGGGGGCTGGAAAACCAAGGGTTACACCTGGTCTCTCGTCACACTCGACGTTGCAGAAACGGATGTCCTTGTCTGAGGAGCGCCTGAGAAGGAGGATCAGCCCACAGCCGCGATTTGTTGCAGAGACCGTGCCTTGTTGGGCCGGCGTTTTGTTGTCAGAGTCGTGTGGTGCTGAGAAATGGATGGTTATTCCTGCCTGTCAGACTGCATGCTATATTGCGCGTGCTAGTGGGAATGGAGTGGCGTAGCAGTGGAACATGCAGGTGGTATAGGCAATGCTCCAAGGTGAATGGACTTGCAGCCGGGCGTGTCAGCCTGGCGGTGAGGTCTCAGAAGCCTAGCGTTTGTTGCGTATTTGGTATGACGAGCCGTCGGCAATCTCGTCTGCTGTAGCCTTCCCCGTCTGTCCGCCCTGGGGCCCTGTGAACAGTTTGTTGCCAACATGCTGGGGTTTCCTGAGGCAGAATGGCAGGGTCGAGGCTCGGAGACTACGCAGTACGGATACATCCAAACCGGATGGAGCCCAGCTCCTTCAGGTTACCACACAGCTACGTAAAAAAAGATAGACAGGCGAAAGCCCCAGGATGTGAAACAAATGTCGTAGTCAGTCGCCAACGGACTGGCAGACAGGTGCCCGGGTGCCTCACCTGAAAACAAGACAGTGAAGAGACACACAGATCTGTCGACGGAAAGGGCATTGTGGCTTGTGCCATCAACGAATTCTTGCTAACACGATACATCTTATCGCCTACATAGGGCGAGCCGCGTCAGGTATCTGCTTAGCGCCTTCTGCCAGCGGCATGGTCGAGAGCAGGGTGTCCATCCAAGGTTCTGCAGCCCACCCGCCCCCGTCGGTGGCGCTTTCCCCTACGTACGTGACCCAGGCAGCGTTTAATAGCCAGCGAGCTAGCCAGCCAGCGGGTGCCGTTTCTGATGACTGACTGCGTTCTGCCTCCCGCCCTGGGCCCTGCCCTCTCAAAAACTTGACAATTTTTTCAGCAGCCAACACCCTTCTCTCCTATCCTCTCTCCTCCTCTCTTTTCCCCCCAACACCCACCCACCCACAAAACCTTTTTGACCACATCTCATCCTCAACTGTGTGTTCAGTTTCCTTTCCTTTTTGAAGAAGTCATTTGTTGTTTCTTCGAGAAGGCCACCCGCGAGGCTTTTCATTTCGAGCCACGCTTAATCCACAACCACACCCGTCGCGAAACGTAATAGACGAGCGAAGAGACGAGAAGATCTTCTTTTCTCTCTGCATCCTGGTTTTGCACTTTGCGACACACATCGCCAAATAGACTCTTGTGTTCTTTCCATTCGTCATTCATTCCTTGATCGGAGCCACCTTTGCGTTCTCTTCTCAGGCTGAATGACATCTTGAGCAACAACCAACGGCAACTTTCCAAAACACCGACCACATCAAACCGAGCCGTCAGCACACCCAACCGCGACCGCAATCATGGCTGACCAACTCAACATGGGAGGGCTCTCCCTCGGCCCCACCCCCCAGGAGCAGCACCCTCCTACCAAGCGATCTTACATCCCGCCTCATATGAGAGGTAGCCAGGGTCCCGGACCCATGAACGGTCCTCCCGGTCCAGCTCCCGGCCCAGCTCCCGGCCCTGGACCCATCGCCGGCCTCAACAGCAGCGCCTGGGCAAAGTAAGCACTCTCCTGCCACCCTCCCGCTTCGAGACACCCCATCTGGCTCTTGTCAGCTTGGCCTCACTGGTGCAATCGCTCAGATACTGACTGACTCGTCAACAGCAACAACTCTTACGACAACCGTCCCCAGTGGAATGGCCCCCCTCCCCGCAACAATGGGTTCAGGGGAGGCCCTCAATCCTTCGACCCCAACGCGTATGCCGGTCCCGGTGCGCATGCTGGAGGTGGCGGAGGTGGCGGTGGCGGCGGAGGCCAAGCTAGGGGCTCTGGGGATGGTCGCTGGCAGGACGGAAAACACGTGCCTGGCCCTGCCAACCCTCGCGTTGAGCGCGAGCTCTTCGGTACCCACGATGATCCATCCAAGCAGCACACCGGTATCAACTTTGAGAAGTACGACGACATCCCCGTTGAGGCTTCCGGTCAGGACGTTCCTGAGCCTGTCCTTACCTTCTCCAACCCGCCTCTGGACGACCACCTGATCTCCAACATCGCGCTTGCTCGATACGCCAACCCAACTCCAGTGCAGAAGTACTCCATCCCCATCGTCATGGGCGGCCGTGACCTGATGGCTTGCGCTCAGACTGGTTCGGGAAAGACTGGTGGTTTCCTCTTCCCCATCCTCTCTCAGGCCTACAAGACCGGCCCATCTGCCAACCCTGTCGGTCAGGGTGGCTTTGGTCGTCAGCGCAAGGCCTACCCCACATCTCTCATCCTCGCACCCACCCGTGAGCTGGTCTCTCAAATCTACGATGAGGCCAGGAAGTTTGCTTACCGTTCCTGGGTGCGGCCTTGCGTCGTCTACGGTGGAGCCGACATTGGTTCTCAGCTTCGCCAGATCGAGCGTGGATGCGATCTCTTGGTGGCTACTCCCGGACGTCTGGTCGACCTCATAGAGCGTGGTCGCATCTCCCTGCAGAACATCAAGTACCTCGTTCTTGACGAGGCTGACCGCATGCTTGACATGGGTTTCGAGCCTCAGATTCGACGAATTGTGGAGGGTGAGGACATGCCCGGTGTGCAGAGCCGCCAGACTCTCATGTTCTCCGCCACCTTCCCCCGCGATATTCAGATGCTTGCCCGCGACTTCCTCAAAGACTACGTCTTCCTCTCCGTTGGTCGTGTCGGTTCCACCTCTGAGAACATCACTCAGAAGGTTGAGTACGTTGAGGATATCGACAAGCGCTCCGTCCTGCTTGATATCCTCCACACCCACGGTGCCGGCCTGACTCTGATCTTCGTCGAGACCAAGCGCATGGCGGATTCTCTGTCCGACTTCCTCATCAACCAGAGCTTCCCAGCCACGTCGATCCACGGCGACCGCACCCAGCGTGAGCGTGAGCGCGCGCTCGACATGTTCCGTAACGGCCGTTGCCCCATTCTTGTTGCAACTGCTGTCGCTGCCCGTGGTCTCGATATTCCCAACGTCACGCACGTTGTGAACTATGACCTGCCCACCGACATCGACGACTATGTGCACCGTATCGGTCGTACCGGCCGTGCTGGTAACACGGGTATCTCTACTGCCTTCTTCAACCGCGGCAATAGGGGCGTCGTGCGAGACCTGATCGACCTCCTCAAGGAGGCCAACCAAGAGGTTCCGGGCTTCCTCGAGACCATTGCCCGTGAGTCATCGTTTGGTGGCGGCGGTCGTGGCCGTGGTGGCGGTGGTCGTGGTCGTGGTGGAGGTGGTGCCAACCGTGATTTCCGAAAGTTCGGAGGTGGTGGCTTCAGTGGCGGCGGCGGCGGCGGCGGCTTCGGTGGCCCACCTCCCAACAGCGGCTATGGTGGTGGCTATGGCGGACCCCCTCCCGCTCCCAGCTACGGCGGCGGTGGCGGCTTCGGCGGCGGTGGCTACGGCGGCGGCTACGGCAACCCCGGCGGTCCAGGAGGCCAGTCGTCCTGGTGGTAAACATCACCTCCCCAACCAAGGGACCACATTTTCCTACGGCATGTTTTCTTTTTCCACTCGACACTTCTTAGGCATCTTTGATTTCAGTACATACGATCATTCGCCTGGCGACCTTGTTCATCTTCACTTTCCGGAACAACCACGCGCGTAAACGACCGAGTTGACTCGAATATTATCCCGGGTCTTTTCTAGAGTTGGCATGCTCAGGTCCTCACATCAGTCTCAGTCATCAGAGCGCTTGCATTGGTTTTATGCACGGCTCTGGAACCCTTCTTGATACCCTTTAGATGAGGGCTCTTCCGGAAAGCCAGGACGCATTACTGCAGAAGGGCCCCGAGGCGTGCAGTTACGAGCGCATCATCTATCTAGGGGGAGACTACCCTGGATCTGATCGAAGCATTACGACGGTCATGTTTTTACGCGCTCCATACCAAAAAGGAATTTGGCCTGATAGATGGATGACGGTGGCTCGGCACCGCGCTTTGTTGTTTTTTGCTTTTACACTGGACGCAACAGGAACCAATAGACAAAAGTGGATTTCTCGGATCTTTCTGGTCGGGACGCGCGACAACGACGTCTACGGCGAGCACGGGAAACTATGATAGACAAGATAGACAGGTTAATCAGGGTCACGAACAGCTGGAAGAGGCCCAATACTTCCATCACACAAGAGCGAGCGAGGCTTTTCTCTTTTCAAGTTCCACTCGCGGAATGGCGGAAAAGGAAGAGACGGGGCTTGGCTGGCTCTGCGAGCTTTCATGTTTGGCACGCACAGGAAGGAAGATGCACGGAAGGCTTTTGCTGTTTCCCCAGGCGGAGGAAAGACTATGCGCCGGCCGGGTCCTCTACAGGGAGTGATACTGGTCTCCCCATGATGGATTTGACTCCTAACGAGGGAGCGTGGCAGAGGAACGTTCTATGACAGCAGTTTCCCCACAGTAGACAGATTGTCAGTCCGGTTCTGGTGGGCTGAGATCTCCAGAAAAAAAAAATCGGCTTTTGCAATTACTTCTTGATCCCCACGTTGATGTGAACTATGGTGCAACACCCCGGCATTGTCCTGGAAACAGGTGCCCAGGACATTTGTAGCAATTGACTCGTGAGGTTCCGAAGTGGTGTTTTACTTTCGAATAGTGTGCCCCCTGCTACTCGGTTGAAGTGCTGCTGCTCTAATGCTGAGACAATTTGTGATCACAAAACGACCTGTTCTCTACCTCAGACCGGCCGCAGCCCTGCTTGTGTGCCTGTCTCTGTGTGATACCAAAACAACCTCCAGTGATGCGCGCCTTGCTTCTTCCATCGTTGAAAGGCGGTCGCGCAAGTACAGTGAAACTTGGAGCTTAGTTAAACGCCATCAGCGAGATGACACATGCCTGCCTCTGCGAGTTGCAAAAGAGAATAGGCCAGGGACCAGGCAGGATCATAGCAGCTTTTGCTGAGAAACCAGAAGCTACTGAGAGGCTTTTGACGCCTAGACATCGGGAGACGAGATATGGTAGGGCTTGATTGAAACTGCGGATTTTCTAGGTTGGGGTGTCAGGTTGGACTCGGCCGTGTACCAGGGCGTAGATGAAATTGTGATGAGTTACGCCTGGACAACAATGTTCATACCTCGCTGTGGTGTGTAGTAAGACGCCTTTCATGACCTGTGACAAGACAGGCTTGGGATTTGGGGTGGCTTGCCGGGAAGTTGTTGTTCCCCAAGGATTAATTAGGCTACGAAAGCGCAGGTGGCAGTAGTTACATTCTTAAGTCCCTAATAACTCAAAGTGCCGTTGAGCCTAGAATTGCTTGATACTCCAGGGTCTTGGTCATGCCCGGAAAAACTGATAGACTGTGCGTCCTGATGCGAGCACAAGGCCTGCAGAAATGCTTAAATATCAGGCATGCGGTTTCTCTGACCGCCATTGCGTTCTTGTATCTGAAGTTATTTTCGTAAAATTGAGCCATTAATCAAGTCTGGCAAGGTCGTCTGCAGTCTTGGCTGGTGACTAGTTAAATATCATTCACTCAACTATCTTTCCATACTACGAGGCAGATACTGAGTCTAAACCAGACGGAGTAATATAGGTATGGGTACCTGTCAACCGGCCGCCCCAGTGGTGTCAACTCTCAAGGCGCAATGCGATTCGCACCAATGGAGGATTTAAGTTAGTTTGCTGGGCGGGTTCTTACCTTTGTAATATTTCATCCGCTACTCGTCCCATCACAGTGTGGTGGTTATGGCCTATTGAAGTCAACATGTCAACGGACAAGAATCAGACGCCACACAACACAGACGAGAGGCCACGAATAAGCAAGATTTGTTGGAGGAAGAAGTTTGGGTCCGGTCATGTTGCAGGGTTGTCATTGGGAACAGGCTTTACCGTTCATGTCTGGCGTGGTCTGCACATTTGTCCAGTCCATGACAAGGCATGAAAATGTTGGTGAGGATGACGAATATTAACAATCTGAGGTGAGGAAGGGGCCGCCTATCTGTGGAGTTCAACGTCGACGGGCTGTAGAATTCTGTGCATATTCATTTTCAGGCACTCTCCGTTTCTGTTTGTCTTTGTCTTCTACATCGGTGACTTTATTTTTCTTCTCTTGACCTCTTTCTGAAGAGCGGATGGTTGATCCCTCTCTCCTCTTGCTTCGTTTCTTCTTTATCGTTTTTGAAGCCACTACTTCTCAATAATACCTGTCTGGGGATCCTCGTGTTGTGTCTGATGCAAATCACTGTAGACGTCGAGTTATTTTCACTCGTATGTCTGTGGTAAAAATGAACCACCATAGACGAAGCGTCCAGTCCATGCTGGGGTCCTCGAGCTCCATCTATGAAATAGTTTAGTATGAAGTTGTACATGCCGCTAGAATCAGAATATTCGCAGATTGCTGGGGTCATATCACTCACATCATATCGGCTGAACAACGTCGCCGTTACCTTGAACATCTCAATTGCCGCCATATGCCTCCCTGTGCATATTCTGTTGCCACCGCCAAAGACCAAGTCTCCTTCCTTCATCATCTTCAAACGCGCCTCATACGCCACGATTGTCTCGTTTTCTTCACGAAGCCATCTCTCTGGCCGGAAAACATCCGAATCGTCGCCATAGACCTCTTTGGCCCGCGACACAACCCACTGGTTCATGCCGACAATTGTTCCGGGCGCTATCACACGTCCATCGCGGAGCGTGAGACCTGGAGATGGAACAACTCGCTCCAGAATGTTCCCGATTGGAGGGTGCATGCGCAGGCCTTCTTTGATAACTGCGTCGAGGTACGGGAGGTCCCTGGTCTCAGCGAATGATGCAGGGAACGGGAAGGTCTGCGGCATCTATCTCAGCTCGGAGCTTGTTCTGTGCGATCGGGTTCTTGAGAAGGTGATATATGATGCCCTTTTGCACGATGGCTGTTGTATCCGCTCCGGCAAGGATCTGACCGATGTTATCTGTAAAATTGCCAACGCACTGGGTGTATATAGCGTCTTACGTTGAGTAAGAGGTAACCCAGGACCTCGTTGTTGCTGATAATATCCGGGTTGTCTTCCTTTGCCTTGAGGAACTCGCGGAGGAAGTCCTGCCGGCCTCCCTCTTTCTCAGGGTCGTAGTTGGACAGACGCTCTGTAAGCTGCTCGAAGCAAAACCCAGCAGCTCTCCCGAAACCGGGGAACTTGATGGGGCTCGTCGGTCCGGAGAACCAGGGATTTCTACCCAGGAACTTGTCCAGTACGGGCATCTGACCCACGACTCCAAAGTAATGCATGATACTCTCAGCTGTCTCTATCAGTTGCATCTGATCAGAGCCGCCTTTGAGGAAGCCAAAGTCCTTGCTAAATGTCAATTCGCCTACGACATCCCACGCGACTGCGAATTTGGACCAAAGTCAGCAATGGCCAAAGCAGCGCAAGACTGGATGGGGCTGAAGAATAGTTGCAATTACAGAATTCGATCCAGTCGGCGATGTCGCAAGTCCGTTGCACATTCTTGCCATCCTCAAAGCGATTCTCGATTTGCTCACACAGCGAATTGACTGTTCTGTCCACCAGCCCTTCCATAGAGAGCATGCTGTTCATTGAGTACAGCTTCTGTATTGGTTTCAGATACCTGCTGTGGAAGGAGTTGCTCCGGGTGCCAAAGACATTCTGGATTACGTGTCCGTCTTGAACGGCGTCATTGACGGTGTAGAAGTCGCTCTATACCTGGGCGTTAGGGTAGCCACAAAACTTGCTATATAACCTCCCTCAGATACTCATAAGAGGATCCTTTAAAATGGAGTCAAGGGTGACGAACCTTGATGTACTCCCCACGAGTCGAGTACACAGTCTTCAGCAGTGTAGGGTCACTCAAGCTGACAACGTTGGGCCCTATCCGGACAGCAGGGCCAAACTCGTCGTGCAAACTCCGTTGAGTGCTAATTTGAGTGGCTTTATAGTGGTCGATAAGCCGCCACACGTTGGTGAATTTGGCCAGAAACGGCCCTGGAATGTCATTGAGGGGTGACCTCAGATATGCCACCACATGGCTCACGATGAGGACGCCCAGGCCGACGCCGGCGATCAGTGCGATTGTGTACTGGTCAAGCATGGCTCTTCTCTGTCAGAGCTGGGTTGGGTTGAGAGATACGAGGAGCCGACTGCTGAAGTCCAGACTGTGCGGAGCGAGGGGAGAATTTTCCTGATCGGGCCTGCCAGAGGAGGCGAAAAGCAAGCCTTATATGGTTCCCAGCCTGGTAGTACGAGTGGTTACACCAATCATACTGTACCGGCTGACGTTGTGTTACGGGCACATACTTTTGTTGACTATGATTCTGTCCCCTGTCCCACATACCCGTGTTATGCCCAGATTCGCAAGGGTGTGTGGTCTGATGTGGCGAAAGCCCAGATCAAGCCCGCACAAGGGCACAGAGGAGCAAGAGGACATCTCGAATTGTTTTGTAGGCATTCAATTTGTAAGTTCTGTGAATTGGATCTCTTCTTTCAACAATGCCCATCGGGTTTGTGGAGGAATACACCCCGCTTTCCCATGGCGCCCTCCTCGGAGGTAGTCATTGCCGTGAGCTGACCCGAAAGTCCTCTTGAACTTGCTACCTGAGCAGCAGAGGATATTAGAGAGTTGGCATGTATGCGTGAGCGGGTTCATAATGGAGCTTCTCTGTGCTTAGAGGCTGCGGATGTTATGCTCATGTCTGAGCCGCAAAAACCCAAGTAAATACCTTGACCCTGGGTTTGGTGCCCCTTGTACTCCGTACCTGGACCCTGTGCACTGACCGACTTGGGCTGCCGCGTTAACATGGGCTGCCGCGATAAGCCCGATAAGATCAAGGCCGACCAAAACTTTTTGGGTGGGTCCATTTTGTTCTGCGACTTTCAAGCACTGCATGCAGCAAACCCAGTTGCAAACCGCTTCTGTCTGTCTCTCTGTACTTCCAATTAACAGCCAAACATTGCAGACATGGCACCACGCAGCAAACTCAAGATAGCTCTCGCAGCAGAGAAGGGCTTGACAGATAAGGTCAGTTTCTCCGTTCCCTCAAGCACCTTTGCGACAGAACAATTCCGACCAATACTGACGGCAAATCCCCACGGCGTGCAGAAAGTCAAACAAATCAAGGACAAGAAGAAGCATAAGGCGGTCATAAAAGACAAGCGCAAGAAGGGGCTTCTACCAGAAAAGGAAGAGGAGGAGCAAGATTGGGAAGATGAGGACGACTCGGAGGACGAGGATGGCGAAGGCCTCCTGGATATAGAGGCAGAGGAGTCCGACGAAGACGAAGACGAAGACGAGTCCGTTTACGAAGAGGCGAGCGCTGCGGCCATTCTCAACGAGAGTGATACCGATTCCGAGTCAGAGGTCGACATGGAGGAGAAGATAGAGCGGAAACCAAAATCCATCCTCAAAAAGACCGAGAACCTACGCAAACAACGGCTCGCCGAGGCCAACGAGAACGACGACGACGACGACGATGCAGAAGAGGAATCTGACATCGCGCTTTCTGACCTGGAGGACCTATCCGAAGAAGAACGTGAGGACCTCTTCGTCAAGACCAAGCTCTCCATCAACAACCAGCCAGCCCTGCTCGCCGCCGTAAAACGCATCTCCATACCAAAGGACTCCAGCATATCATTCGTCACGCACCAGACAGTCGTCTCCTCCGAGCCCACAGAGTCCAAGATCGAGGACATATCCGATGACCTGGAGCGTGAGCTGCAGCTGTACTCGCAGTCGCTCGAGGCGGCTAACCAGGCGCGCGCGCTGCTCAAGGCCGAGGGGCTGCCGTTCTCGCGGCCCAAGGACTACTTTGCCGAGATGGTCAAGGACGACGGGCACATGGAGAAGGTCAAGGCCAAGCTGATCGAGCAGGCCACAGCGAAGAAGGCCTCGGCCGAGGCGAGGAAACTGCGCGACCTCAAGAAGTTCGGCAAGCAGGTGCAGGTCGCGAAGCTGCAGGAGAGGCACAAGGAGAAGCGCGAGACGCTGGAGAAGATCAAGGCATTAAAGAAGAGTACGTTTATGCCAGACAGGCCCACCCCGTCCCCCGCAGAGCCAGGATCGCGAGAGAGGCTAACCTGACTTTACCAAACCAACAGAGCGTGCCGAGAATGGCGGCGACCTCGGCACCAACGAGGCGGACCTCTTCGACGTCGGCGTCGACAACGAGCTCAACAAGCCGGGCAAGCGGGGCCGGCCCGACCAGGGCAGCAGGACCCCGAACCACAAGCGGGCCAAGAAGGACGCCAAGTTCGGGTTCGGCGGCAAGAAACGGTATTCCAAGTCGGGCGATGCTGAGAGCTCCGGCGACGTGAGCGGTTTCAGCGCCAAGGGGATGAAGGGCAAGGGCGGCCCCAAGAAGATCGCGAAGACGGCGCGCTTGGGCAAGTCCAAGAGGAAGACTGTGGCTGGGAAGCGGTGATGGGCCGTGAAACAGGTTTGAGGAGGGTGGGATCCGGGGCGCAGCGGTGACATGGTTTGGTCGTGGCATAATGTGAATGCCACTGGGCGGCGCTGGGAGAAATCAATACCAAAACGCGAGAATCCGTGCAATGTCTAGATATTGACAAGATCTGCCGGACGCATCTCCAACCTGGCTTAGCTGTACAAGCCGAAGCGAACGTCTCATGCCAGTGCCAACAGTAGTGGGAAAAAATGGTACCGGACAACGCACCACACGAAGTACAGTATCAAGCCCGGAAACCACAAGCCAGATAGGGCAGAGCAGCTCCATGAGAACAACACTCAGCGAGTGCAATAAATTCGTTGATGTTGACGTCTGCTACCCAAGCGGTAGTGGAATCGACATGTATATCACAGTAAGGAGTGATATCGTGTATGCTACCTTGCTTACTATTGGGATGGAGCCATGAGTATTTTCTGCTGAATGTGACAAGCCGTTTGGACGTCTGATTTTGCTACCAGTTGACCACTAAGCTCCCTACAACCACATCTCTCAGTTGACGCGTTGCCCACTGCTCTTAGTCACGTCGCTCAATATCACGGTCCGCATTTCTGGGGGTAGCAAAAGCTTGGATCAAAAGTACTGGTCTCATTCATCTCGACGAGAGGTCAGCGGTCTCCCACTTCTCCTTGACTTCCCCCAGGTATCATTTCGTCTCCTACTTTGAAAATCACCCGCTCCCTATGCAAAAGGAATAGAAAAGAAACATTTCGTGTGAAAGCATCGCGGTAGCGAGCCTGTCCATCCTGTTTTTGTCCTTGTCCTTGTTCATCATGATGCAAGCAGCAGACTCAAAAAACACAAAAGAAACCAGTACCACGGTGGGTGGGCATTATATGTGAGGGCAGAAAAAACCGACAAGCCATTATTGAAAGCAGCCAAAAAGCGCCGTTGACGGGCCATGCATGTATCGTGGCATCCCAGAGGTTGTTCCCTTGGGATAACATCGACCCCCTGAAACTTCCATCTTATCCCGCCTCTACCCTTCCCTTTTCACGCCTGCCAAATCGGTTAAAGCGAGAGCTCGATGCCTGTCCAAGTTGAACGGAAACTGGGTGATCGTCAGGCCGAGTCCGCTGCGGAGTAATGTAGGAGTATCGCCATCCGAGGCTGGCCATATTCTCCGACTTGCACTGACCGACATCACAACTGGCAGACGAGCGCGGATCGAGGATCGGATAGTTGTCTTCGAACAAAAGTAGATGGGTTCCTTTTCAATCATCCAGTCTCCCTGCCCAAAGTGTGAGGAACAGCCGGTGAACAGGTGTGTTCGATTAAACAAAAGTTGCGGCGCCTTCCATCCGCGAGAACCAACTCCTTTGGACCGTTCCAAAGGTATCACAACGAGAACAGAGACGCCTCCAAAATATGCGTGCTTCACAATGCTGTTGGGCCGCACAAAGACCAAATAGGTGATGCTGCAAAGTAGACATTATGCCCGGGTAGCTGCGTGACTGCATTGAATCCATTGTTGATGAAAAAACCAGACGCTGAAGAGGGCATCATTCATTGCGTTGCAGCGACACACCAATGGCGATGGAAAGCCCACGCGCTCTTCTGACACTCCTTGCTGCAGTATTTTGTTCGTCGGCATCGCCGACATTTGGCAAACTGGCGGGTGTACTCTTCCCATTTCCCGCACTGGTAGTAAGCGCATTGGCGGATGCCGCCCCGAGTGTCATCCTTTCGGCACAGGTTCCTCATAACGACCCCGGCCCAGTACTGCATATCTGTACTGTGGTAGCGAACCGTGAACTTCTCGACTAATGGGAAAATGTTCAGGTCGTTGGGCAAAAGGTACTCCTCCTCAAACTCGTCGTCGTCGTCAGACAGCTCCATCGGCAGATCATCGTTCTCAACAGCTGTGATTTCCTTTCCGATTTTCAATCGCGGCACCAGATGGCTCTTCTGGAAGTAGGTACGGAGATTGCAATATTTGGAGACATAGGCGAGCAGCTGTAGAGACATGAGCACGTCCTCCTCACGAGGCATGGCTGCCATCATCTGCTGGTTGGGGTTCATCTGACGGCCGAGGAGATAATGCGGGACGCTGGCGGTTGGCATTGTTGGCTGTGGAGGGCTAACCATTGTAGGCCTGTTGGGGGACAGGCCGAGTGTTGGCCCAGGGGTGGGAGTGGTATTCATGATGCTGCCGTCCATTGGCGTCCGGTGCGTGATATTGAAAGTCCCATCTTGCTGAGTATCCGATCCATTTTGGGGTGTCAAATCGATCGAGGTGTCGGCCAGTATGCTGTCTTCGCCCTCCATGGTGATGTCCTGAATCCCGACCTCCTGGATGTCAGCAGTTCCTGACATTTCGGCGTCGGGTGAGTCATCCGATTGCATGCTGTCACCGTTCAGATCGTCCGAGTCGGCGGTGGAGTTCTGGTGGCGTATGGATGGACGACGCCGAGATCTTGAGGCTTGTGCCATGCCCGAAGCAGGACGGACGGTCGGCGACCTCAATTGAGGGGGCGGGAGAGGGGTTGTTGGCGAGGTCGGCTGCGAAGACAGTGAGTGAAGGCCGAAAGGCATCATGGATGCCAGCCTATCAACATCCCGCACAGGTCGGATAAAAGTGTCATTGTCCGCGTTGGCAACCGTAGACGCAAGCGGCTGGAGGGATTGGCGAGGTGGGTTGGTGGCGTGTTGTCGAGGATCTTGTGTTCTGTGATGGTGGTGGCGGTGGGTGTGGAACGGTGGCCGCTCCGGAGGAGTTGTGACAGGATACTGCGAGATGGTGGGTGTGATGTCGGCTTGCGGTTGCTCAGCCGGGGCTGAAGGGCCGGCACCAGCAGGGAAGGAAACGGAGGTAATGTCGATACTAGGCGGAGGCGCCTGTCGTCGAAAAGCTCTGTGGTCCACGTCTAGGCGCCCCGACCGATTGGAAAAGCTGCCAGACTTGGAGACGCCGCTGTGGTCATGCCTAGACCGGCTGGGGTGGTCCTGCAGCCGCTTCTTCTTTTCTTCCTTTTCCCTCAATTTTTCTGTGACCTTGATATAATTGTCGAGGATTGTGGCGATGACGGGGACCATGTCGGCCTCGACGACCCGGGTGCGAACGGCCTCGGTGCCTCTAACTCCTATGTTGACGACACATTGAAAAGCCAGGTTCCATTTCCACATGTCCATCATGTCCTTGCTCCTGCCCTGCTTGAGAATACATATTAGGCGCTCGATGCCTCCGTCGACGGTGAGGATGTCTCGAATGCGAGCAGAGGAGGTCGTGAGATATGCCAGGTGGTTTAAAGAGTTGATCAGAGGTAACGTGGATGTGCAATCGAGGGCTCGTCTGTCGTAAAGGGCGGTGGTGATGCCCACCGACGCCTTGTTGACGTTCGGGATGCTGAAATTGACTTCCCTCATGATGGGCTGTCAAGATCAGAGTGATCCTGCGAGGTGGGTGATGACAACCAGGGTGGCAAAGGTGGAGGGCGGCTGAGGTTGAGGATTATACAGATTCGAAACTCCAACCCCTGAGATTGGTGTTGCGGTCGGGCGTGTTTAAGGGCTAGTTATTTTGGGTTTATGCAACGGCTGGAGAGGAAGGCGCCAGCAGCAGATGACGCAAAAAAGGCAGGACGGTTGTTCGTAATGCTCGTGCTTTAATCGAAGTAATTTGGCAGGCCGGGATGCAAGGTCGGGGGGACGTGATGAGCTGCAAATCCGAGAAATTGCCTCGAGGGGAGATGCGGCGTGGTCGAGGCGCGGGTCGGGGTGGAGCAAATCGAACGGCTCGATGGGATTGTGAAGGGAAAGGAGCGAGTGAGAGTCCGGCCGAGATCAGGTAGGGATGGGAGATGGCGTGAAAGAAACAAAAACGAAGTGGAAAGGAAATCGGTCGAGGATTTGTGTCGAGATTGTTGGCGGTGTGGTATCAGGTTTCAGTTGAGGGTTGGACCGGGATGGGTGAGGAGAGAAGGAGTGACCATAATCTGTAGGGCGACTCGAAACGGGTTATCCGTGGTGGCTAATGCCGCCTCGCTCGCCCACTGTCCCGTCTCACTCTCACTCTCAAGTCTCACTCACTCTGCAGAGGCCTGTCTGTCTGTCCGTCTCTGCTGTGCTGGTCTCGGGCAATTTGCAGCGGTTGACGCATTCGGCCTGGTGTTGACAGGGCGGGCAACGGTGAGATGGTAGAGAGAGAGAGAGGCTCAGGGTAGGTGGGCAGGGGGCATAGGCGAAGAAATGAAGAAAAGAATGATCACGGATCAATCCATCCCCAATCAAAGGAACTATGGTGCGTGCCCAAGGCTGGCCTGACAGTGGCTGTGGACAGTGGGCACTGGCAGGGACGAGGAGGAATCAACACCGAGCGACGGAAGGGAAGAGAGTGGGGAAGGACGGCCCAGCCCAGCCCAGCCCAGCTGCCCAGGACCCAGGGCCCAGGACCCGAGCGATGCTTGTTGCACAGCGGGTGTGCAGGCAGGCAGGCAGGCAGGCAGGCAGGCAGGCAGGCAGGCAGGCAAGAAGGCAGGCGTTGCAGATTCGCCATGCGTGAGAGAGCCAGCGAGATTGGAGACGATTCGCACTCCACGCACAGCTGACAGGCCGGACTGCAATGCACCTGGGCCCTTCGTGATTAGGCAGGCTGGGCAGGGGTACTAGGCACTGTATCCAGGTGGGTGTCTTATACCCACGGTACAGTCGCAGTACACTCACCCAGACAGCGATACCCGGGGCTTATTTCCTTCGCCAATCACTGGGAAATTATGCGACGACGTCCAGCACCCGCGAAGATGAGAGAAAGCATAGCAAGCAAGCAACCATCCAGTTCGAGCTCCAGTTGGTTCGAGGCGAGCATCTTGAGATGTCGAAGTTCCGTATGCTTATTTGGGCAGTGGACCACGTAGTTAATGCGCATGCACCAAATAGCCCGCCACCGCATTATTCATGATGCCCATGTGCTGAGGCAAGGTGGTCCCCCCCCACCGACATCGCATGGCGCGCCTGTATGTAATTATAGCCTGTTGTGTGCTTCTGATGATGGCACGTCTGGTCAAGGTCAATGGACACCCGCCCTCCCTTCAATCTACACTGCAACGATGCAAGGGTCTGCTCCTCCGAACGCTGTGGGGCTCAAGAGTAGCAGTGCGGCTCATTTATTATCGCCGGGAGGTCACTGACATATCTACGGGAAAACCTGAAGACGTGTGTTTGAGAGTCGTCAATGGCAGCCGTCCCAAGAGACGGGGATACCCTCTCTCTGGTGGTCGTCGGCTCCGAGCGGGCTGGAGCCTCCAGTAGGTACCCATCCACATGCCTAGTACCTGCAATACTGGAGTCTGGTTGCCGGCTGGGACAAAGAATGCCGCCTCGGAGGCGGAAACCCGGGGCGGGTCCAGACCCCAAATGTCCCACGGAAAACCACCCAAGAAGCCTTTTGTTCCCGATGGCTCGCTCCCCCCTCCCCCTCAGACAAATATTCCACTACCCTTGGCCAGTCGCCACCCCCAATCCGAGAGGTGTGACGCTGTTCGCCGGCAGCACCTGCAGGCAGGGAGCCTCGGACCCAATGCCAAGTATCAGCACCACTTCCACCCGCAGTGCCCTGCAGATTGCAGTGTCGCCCCGAATTCAATTCATGCTGCCTTCCACACCTGCAGTGCCCCTTTGGGTCTTCAATCCATCACTCTTGAGACCGTCTGAAGGCGGCCACTGGACACTGCCCTGACTCGATCTGGGTCAGTTCGGGAGAGCAGAACTGGCTTGTCGGCAGCTTGGTGCAGAGTAGTGGCAGGTGCCAGGAGATCAGCTCCCACATGACAGCTTACATGAGCATCCGACACGGCCACGGCCTGCCCGCCGGTGTGTCCCAGCCCGGCACGCAACAGCCAGGTGCCCAGACCAAGCGATCGTCACCGTGCTAGCTCGGCTCGCTCTTTTCCCTTGCGATACCGACAATAGACGTGGACGGAAGCACAGCAAAGCGCAGGTGTGTTTCTGCAGCAGCACACAATAGTGTAGAGCGAGAGGGGGTGGGATCAAACCTCCCGCCACATCGAGCCTCTCCGTTCTTGGCCAGGGCCAAGCTCGCCAATCAGCTCAGCTCCGGGGGGTGTGCCTCGACACAGAGCCCGACCTCGTGCATTAGTCCCGAAAGGCCCTCACGAGACGAGCGCGCCGTGGAGGGCAGAGCTGTTCGGTCGAGTGGCTTGCCCTCCGTTCCTTTGATTTCTCAGAGCTCTCTCCCTCCCGCGTCAGCAACCAGCACGCAGCTGGTAGCAAACAACGGCGCAGGGATCGACAATTATGCGGTGGCCGCACCAATCCTCGTGTCTTGCTAGCAAACACTCTTGGCCGAGAGGGAGGCCCGGCCAAACTATTGGAAACGGGACAGGTGACCGCCGACACCTGTGTCGTTTGCGCTTACGCCCCATGCCATGGCCGTCATTTCGCGGCTGAGCAATTGCTTTCTTCCAAAGCTTCTAGAGCCAGGCTGGAAGCGGGGGAACCTTCCACGTTGTCACTAGCTCTGATATTGCCAACAGGGCGTTGATGCTTTGAGACACGGCGGCGACGTGGCGGCGACATAGCGCGCGTCCGCTGGTATAAGTCAAGCAGAACGGACTCCAACACAACAACATCCTCCCAACGAGTCGCTTCTGCGCCTTTGTTGTTTAACGCGTCTATTCCGAGTGTTGTATTCAAGTGACAGTGAATGATACATCGGCTTTCAAAGTTTGGTCGACATCTGTTGGAACAGGGACGCTTTGAAATCGAATGGCTTTTCCGGCCTCTGATCAGCGGTGATTGGGCCCAGCTCGTCAGGCGGCTTCGCGTGGCGCTGGGTCGGCGCTTATACTGGCTTAGCCTTTCCTGGCCCTTGCCATACATTTTGTTAGTCGAGGTCGGTTGTCGTGCCAAAATACTTTACCGTTTGCATTGCTGCACTTCTATTCTTCGGTCTGCTCTCCTCGGGGCCCGAGAGATATCACGATCTATGGCTCCTCACGCTGCTACTTGAACGGCAGAATTACCGAACACGTAAACATGCCAGTGCTGCCAACGGCCGCTCGCCTTCTCATTCGTCCGCATTTTAACCGTGACCTGCATGCACTTCGACCCCATCCCGGGCCGTCCAAGTCGTCCCAAGTGGTTTCAGCCCCGGCCGGGACCAAGCTCAATTGCCTTTGTCCCGTCCCACCACAGACACCAAAAGAAAGGGACGGCGCCAGACCCCAAGAGCATCACTCAAAAAATCAGTACCATAGCGGTGGGCTCGCCCACTGAGCCTCTGGCTTGCCAAGCCTGACATAGTCGCGTCTAAGCGAGTTTCTTAGTATTCATGGCAGAGCATGCGATGAAACGAGGCTCGTCTCGATAGGAGGGGGCAGACTATCTGAGCTCCCACACGTGCTTGCATTGGTGAATACAGTATAGTGGTGGGAAATCGCCACTGCCTGCACAGACAGGTCACATTTCGTCGGCATTGTCACGCTCGGCAGAGCTTCCCGCATACCTCGATAGACGTCACACTTGCAATTGACTTCTTCGTGACAGCATGTTTCGATCTCTTTTGTTTCTCTCGCTGCTTTTGCTCTACGATGAAGTCGAATTCACGTGCCTGGAGAATAACCACTTGATGGCCAATGGAGGTCAAACTTCCATATCCAGATAAGGCTCCACGTAGCTCCAACACTCCTTGGCGGGCTTGCATGGTCTTTGCGCAGAATTGGGCTGTATTCTGACAGTGTGCTGGACCCATGCTGCAGCATGCTGGGTATAATGTAAATCTAGAGGATGTCCAGGGACCAATTTCCCCAAGCCGGACCCAACGCCATTGCCAATGCTGCATGCCATACCATGGGTCTAATCCTCGACCAAAGCCATCGTAGACCCAAGCTGTCTATACAGTCTATCAGCATAGGCCAGACCGAACGGCCCTGGATCTGACTTGCCGCCCTCGCCCTCGCCCTCGATGATGTCTACAATCTCTGCCAGTACGATGACGTGATCCCTCACCCTCACTAGACCCCTGGCCGGCTCATCGCCCAGGAGACTGCACCGCAGCGCAAAGAGCACGCCGGGGCCCTTCAACAATGGGGCCGCCACTTCCCCTGATGTCTCTGCCGCAACAACCTCACAGCCGCACTCGTCCCTCAGCTTGTCAGCCTCGAAGACGCCCAGGTCGTCGGCGTTGCCCTTCCGGAACCACTCGGCCACCCTGGCGCCAGCTACATCCCCGCTGAGGACGTGGATGTTGAACTGGCGGCTCCGCGATACCGCATCGAGGGTGCGGCTGGGGGTCGCGATGTTGAACGTGACCAGCGGCGTCGGGCGCAGCGAGAGGGACGTGAAGGAGGACATGGTCATGCCCCGGGGCACGGGGGCGGATGAGTCTGGCGTGGCGGCGGCGGAGGTGCACACCACGACGGAGTGCGCGAGGAGGCGCATCACGGAGCGCAGCTGTTCGGGCAGGGGCAGGGCGTCAAAGGCGGCGTCGTGGTGTGGGTGCGGGTGGACCGATGGCGCCTGCGGAGGGGTGATGCTCCATGATTCTTTCCGGGCGTATGACTGGGAGAGTGACCGTCTTTGGGAGTCTGAAATGTATACATCAGTACGAATGAGCCAATTGACCTGGAGGGAGGGACCTAAATCGTACGCAGAGCACCAGCGAGCCCCCGGCGCAGAGGCCGTGACCAGGGCGCCGCTTCAGAGCCGCATCGTGACCGAGACAGAACTGGTGGGTGGTCCGCGCATCTGCCCAATTGGCGCAAAATGCACGCTCTCCTCATCTCAGCCCATTCAGGTATGACCGAACGGGAATCCTTTGCATTCGCGAGTTGAGACAAGTGCTGCGAGAGAAGAAAGTCGTTCTTGCCCGAGTAAAAGGAGAAAAAAAGTATACCGCATGCCGCCGGGAGCGCTCGGTAGGGAGCTACGATAAGCAGGCGATAAGCCGCGGTCGAAATTTCCACCGTTCACCTCGACCAACCTCGAACAACGGCCAACGACGCCCAGCAAGAAGGACAACCAAAGCAACCATACTCTCTAGACTTGCCAACTTTGAGGGTCCTGCAACACCACTGCCCCGTCTGCAAAGGCCGAACCTCCCTCCAGAATGGCCAAGCTCCCCACAGCCCTCCTCTCGAGGACCCTACCATCATCCACATCCGCCCTCCTATCCAGCACACCGAGACCAACAGCGTCGAGGATAGCAAGGCAGACCACACAACAGCAAGTCCGGCACGCCACCGAGGTCGTCCGGCCCAAGAGGCCCTACACCTTCACGCAGATAGTCCAACTAAGCGACGGGTCGACCTACACCACGCGGTCCACGTCCCCATCGCCGGTCCACCGGTCCACCAAGGACACGCGCAACCACCTGACCTGGCAGCCGTCTGAGGTGTCGCTCAAGAACGTCGAGCTTGATGAGGCCGGGAAACTGGCGAGCTTCAGGAGCCGTTTCGGAACCATGTACGACCTGGCGGACGAGCCGGACGCCGCGGACGCATCGGCAGCGGCAGCGGGTGCGGCCGGCAAGGACGATGGCGCGTTGGACAATTTGTCCGACCTGATGGCGACGTACGTGAGGGATGAGCCGAACCTGGAGGGCGGGCAGGTCGCTTCAAATCGTGTCGCGAAGAAGGGAAAGAAGAAATAATGAGGTGGCGTCTTGCGTGCAGGCTTGGTTGTGGTCACGGACGATTGAAGCGCTCGTTTCGAACAGAGAAAGGTCTTGTCCTTGGAATACATGATATCGACCACTCTAGAGGAACGTTTGCCGGCTGTCATGTCGATTTTGTAGCTAGGAATGATGGAGAGACGAACCGCCGCAATGTTCTATGTACATTACTTCTAGGAGACATTACCTATACAACGGGGCCGACCACAACTTGCCCCCTACTCCTTGGGAATCCTATCCTGCATCGACGCGGACTTCTGGATGTCGACATCACGATACAGCGGAGCAGCATCTCAGGTGCCATGCCAGGTGAAGCTCATCCCCACGAAGCCATGCCGGCTGAGTCCGTGATCGCTATAGCTATTATAGCGTCTCGTAGTAGAATTCTGGACTTTCTAGTCAGAATCTTCGTCGATACGGGCCCGAGCTCGGTCGACCGCAGTATCCCCCGCCGGCCTCTTGCCGCCCGCTGGCTGGAACACGGGCGGCTTGTAGAAGACGGTCTCGTCGTCTGCTGAGTCCAGTTGCAAGAGGAATGTCTCCCACTTCTCAATGAGCTGTGAGGAAAGTCAGCAACGCACCCTGATGTTCAATTTCATTGTCACAAATACTTGCCTCCTTCTGCGCCTCAACCGAGCTCTCCAAGAACGTCTCCACGCCGCTCTTGAAGTCCTCCACCTTCTCCCTTTCAAAGCGATCCAGCTCTTGCCTCAACAGCCGTCCCATATCCTCGAAAAGCAAATGCGCCTGGTGAACCTTCCTCTCGGAGTCTGCAACCTCGGCGCTGACCTGGTTCAGCCGGTCCTGCTGAGACTTGCCCTGTCTGAGGAGCTTCTCCTGGTTGGCCTTGCGCTTCTGCATCTCTGACTCCGCGGCGTGCCAAGCGTAGAAGGCTTTCTGACGTTGCCCGAACGCTTGCTTGACGCTCCCGATCAGCCGGATATATTCCTCGATGGTGATTCCAAAAGTCAGTACGTCCTGTTGCGCCTGCCGGTCATATACGTCACGGATGGTGATCTGCAGGTCTGACAGGGCCTCCAAGGGGCCGGACAGGGTTGGGGACAGCTCGACCGTTGACAGCGCGTGTAGCGAAGCCGAAAAGTCGCCGGCTGCCTCTGCCATTGATTTGCGCTGAGCCACCATGGTATCCATGGCCTTGAGGAGGCCTTTCAGTTGGTTCTCAAGGGCATCAAGGTATACTCGACGATCGTGGAACCACTACAGAATGTCAGCCTTTGACCTTGCGATCCAACGTAGGAAAACAATGGGGAATGACATGAAAGCTTACGTCGTCCTGCTCCACGAACTTGCTACTCGAGCCGCCGAGGCCTAGCGAGCTGAACATGCCCTTGCTTTCCCCAAGGTTCGGCTCCCTCCTCTCCTTGTGCTTGACGTCCACGTTAAATGACTCGCTCTCCAGGAAAAGCTTGAGATCCGCATCATGTTGCAGCGTCGCATGTGCAGCAGTCTTGTTGAGCATCTTCTCGAGAGCCGCGCGTCTCGCCTCGACAAAGTTGGTCTCGAATCGGCCGACGGCCTGCTTCTCTGGGGGAGGCGGTACGACGATTCCGGGGTTGTTCGCATGAAGGGTGTTGTAGAGCCACAGGAAGTCCCGATATCTCCTCTTGACCTCGAACTCGGATTGCTTGTAGGCCTTGGACGTAGTCTAAGCCAACGAAACGGAATTAGCACCCATTCTTGCGGTACAGTGGCCATTGGCACTTTTCGAGACAACCAATGAGACATACCTTTGTCCGCACGGCATACACAATATGACTGCTCGTCAGATCGCCGACCTTGTGCGGGTCCCCGACGGTGATGGAGAAGGACGGCTTGGCCGCTTGCTCAACGCTGACGCTCGGTGGTCCGCCCCCTCTTCCTTGCACGGGCGTGGCAACCTGCACCGGCGGTGGCGCTCTCCCCCCTGAGCTTCCTAGCCTGTCGTCTCCGTCGCCCTCGTCGTCGACCCGATGCGGGTCGACCACGCTCCTCCTCTGCTGCTGCTGCTGCTGCTGCTGCTGCTGCTGCTGGCCCGGGGACATCATTGTGCGCACGGGCAGCGTGGATGACATGGCAGCCGGTGCCGGTGGCTCTTTCTGGGGAGGCATGGGCGGTTCGCCCTCGGCGCCAGATACCACCGGCTCCGCGGCACCGAGAGGCCCGAGGGGATCATCTTCGACGGCTTGCAGCTTGGTTGGTTGCGCGACAAGGCGACGGGGTGTCAGGCGGGAAGGGCGGGGGCCGGTGCTAGTCGTAGCGGGAGGTGCTGCCTCTGAGGCTGGCTTGGAGGTCTCGCCGTCGCCGGCTGCCTGAGACTCGGAAGTTGAGGAGGCAGGTGGTTGGGCAGGGGCATCGGCCCAGGGCGATTCTCCCAGGGGGTCCATCTTCTGTGGTATCTTCTGTGCCTATGTAGATGGAGAGATGGCTGTCTGTCTGATTCCAGCTTGTGCGAATGTCACACACTGCAAGTTTGGACAGTCTCTTCTTCCGCTAGGTAGGTGGCGGCCAAAGGTATGCACGTCGTGGTCCGGTGAATTGCATCTGCCGTAGTCTACAAGCTACGCCGCTCCTGCGGTTGGCGAAGCTTGGGCCATCCCTGACGTACTCTCATTTGCAATCAATCGTATCGTTTTCGAGCTAGTGGGCTGCACATAACACATAGCACCTAAATTATATTGTATTTTATTTTTCAACTATTTTTACTTTTAATATAATAAATATACCTTTAATTTAAATATATCTTATATTAAAAAATAATTTTTTTTTTAATTTTTTTTAATATTTTTTTTAAAAAAAATAAAGGGAATATTAAAATAATAAAATATATTAATATTAAATTTTAAAAGAAAATTTAAAATTTTTAAAAAAAATATAACTTTAAGTAGATCTAATTATATTTACCTTATTAAAACTAATAATTTTAATATAACTCTTTAATTTCACCCTTTTTTATTTTTTTTAAAATTTAACTTTAATTTAAATTATTTTTTATTTTAATTTAAATATAAAATCTTTTTTTTAAAATATTTAATTTAATAATAAAAAGAAAAATTAAAATTAAAAAAAAGCAGCTTTTTTAAAATTTTTTAAATAAATTAAAGCTAAATTAAAAAGTTAATAAAAATGCAATATAATTTAGGTGCTATGTGTTGTTTACAGCTTATTAGCGCCAAAACGATACGATTCATTGCAAATGAGAGTACCTGCCTGCCTAAGAGGTAGGTACTTGGCCAAAACCACGCCCAGAGAAGCTGATTGCCGTCATGTTGCCTACCTAGTATTTATGACTTACAAGAAACTTCCGCATCAACGTTCCGTCGGTATCATAGCTCGACCTTGCAAAACGTATGTTCACCAAGCCGTAGTAATTAATCTAGGCACAACCTATCTAACGCTCGAGACCCTGGTCTGCTGTCTGAGGCATATGTGACTGTGGTGAAATATCTACAGCTTTGCATTTGGTGCTCTCGTATGCGCACCATCTGTATTCCCGCTTCTCGACGTCAAACTCTGCTGAAAGACTGCGAAAAACTGACCAAAGTCATCGGCATTTTGAATATCTTGGGCCGGGTATTCCCCAGTCACTCAGAAAGTGCTTAGCAATGAAGGCCCATCCCCGATCGCGAGGACTCCTGGGGGCTACACTAATTGTACAAAAATGATAAGACCGACCATCAAACCTGGCTCTGCACCTCCTTTTGTAGAGCATCTCGCCGTTCACGGTCCCCTAACGCCATAAAACATGGGTATTCTCCCATTTAGAGCGACTTGAATATCAAAGGGCCGGAAATGATATCAAATTTGACCTTCCGGTCCGATTTTTCGAATTGTGCCGTGGCAAAGGCTAGAAAATCTTGCCATGCCTAAAGTCATCAGCATTCTTAGAAGTCAAAGAGAGAAGCTGAGGACGTCAAATTGCTTCGCGAGCACGGCTCTTAGCGCTCGGGTTCGTACACCCCAGCCGCAGTGACCAGGTTCATGCGAGTGAAGCGAACTTTCTTGAGGGCCGTTTTCTTGGTAGGGAAAGCGCTGATTTGATCGGCCGAGATTTGCACCTCCTTTCCCTTCTTCTTGCCGCTGCCAGTGCCCGAGACACCAGTGCTGCCGGACGCACCACCGCCGGCATTCGAAGAGGAAGCTGCCGCAGCAGGTGGCTGTTGAGGTTGTCCACCGACAGTGATACTCCGGTCACTCGGTCCTATGGAATCCCCCGTGCTGGCGTTGTTCTCGGGCTGCACAGCTTGGCCCGTGGCGCCACCAACAGGCTTGCTGCCATCGGCAGGAAGGTCCACGTCCCAAACACGAACAGTGTTGTCCACCCCACCGGAGACAAGGACCTTGGACTCGACACTGAAGCTGAGGGAAGTAATGCCACCCTTGCCGTGGCCCTTGCTCTTCTTGATACAGACTCCCTTCTCGAGGTTCCACCAAAAGATGTTGCCGTCGATGTCAGCACTGGCAATGAGCTTGCCGTTGGGGGCGCATTCGATGGTGTTGATGAAATGGTGGTGGCCAACCATGGCTCTAACACAGTCTCCGGTGATGACAGACCACATGCGGATTGATTTGTCAGTCTCGTCGGATGCTGAAAAGACATATGTGCCATTTGGGTGCCACGCGACGGCGGAAATGCTGGTATCGTGGCCAATACAGGTCCTGACTGGCGTTGCGTGATCCTGCATCCAGATTCGAACAGTCTTGTCCCAACCACCACTGACGAAGTAATGGCCGTGGGGTCCCCACTGCACGTTGAATACGGGACCGTCATGAGACTTGTAGATACACAGACAGGACCAGGTATCGAGTGACCACAGCCGGATGTGGCCATCGGCTGAGCATGACAGCAGTAACCGCGGTGCCTTCGGAGTGTCCCTACTCTCATGCGGCACGGACACAGCATCAGAGAACGAAAGCCCGTAGACAGGGGCGGAGTGTCCTATCAGCATACGGTTATTCGTCGCCGATTGCGTGCCATTGTCAAGGGCGGATTTCAGGTGGCTCCCGTCCATGCTCCATACGCGAATGTATGAGTCCATAGTGCCTACGGCAACCAGCTCTTGGTCGTTGGAGAACTCGATGCAGTTGTAGCTACAGGAGGAGCGTTAGCCAGTGTTCTTCTGGCCCACGGAGTGATGTACTTACCTTCCGAGGGTGTTGTGGAATGTGTACATGCACACAGACACAGCTGCGCCAACACCACCAGTTCTTCCCTCTATGCGGAAACGGTCTCTATGCTCCCTGATCTTCTCGATCTCACCCCAGACATCCCTCGCGCGGGAAGCCGGTAATGGAAGGTCTGCACGAGCGGGGCCATCCATGCTCTCTTCCCGCTTGATCTTGTTGTCGAACTCCTCGAGGAGAGTGGATCTTCCGTCAGGCGGGGGATGGCGCCGATCTTCCTCCTCGATCTCGGCCCGGACCTCCTCCTGCAGTTCTGCCTCCATTGGTAGAGGACCGAGCTTAAGCGGCACGTCGGGGGCAACATTAGACCTAACACCCGTGAAAACACCCGGAATGCCTTCCAGTACATCAGACTCATCCACACGGACGCTTGGTTGGTTGTTGAAGATTGCATAGAAACTCTTAGGATTCGCAAGGCCCCGATCGACGGTCTTAAGGGTGCAGTAGCGCCCCAGCAAATGAAGCAGGGTCCTGCCTCCATTATCGTACTCCTTCTCCAGATGGCCTAACACGAGATCTTCAACCTTGTCAGTCACTGGGATCTGGTACTTGGAGGTCTTGTAGAGCCGTGTGGTTTCATTCTCATTGACGTGGGCAGGTAACGTAATGGTCGACAACAACTTGAGGTCGTCACCGTGGATGATTTTGAAGTCGTCGCCGAAGTCTGCCAAGAAGGTCTTGGCCTCGTTCGGGTAACCGTTCTCGATAAGCTCGAGATAGGAGTGAATGAACATGGGCCACAGAAACTTGTTCAGCTCGAACTACCAGCCAGCATGGTCAGCCGCGTTCAGCGCCACGAGTATGTTAAACCAATTACCTTGTAGTAGTCAAGATTGTTATCGACGAAGTTCTTCAGCAAGCTAAATGCTTTGGTATACTTCTTTGACCCCATCTCGTCGGTTGACTTGTGCTGTGGGCGACCGTCAGGTCCGAGATTGGCCGACTCTTTCCTGAATATCTCCTCAGTTCTCAGAAAGCCCCTTTTGAGTAGATAGTCTGTGACCTAATCAGGCAAGTTCAGTTAGTAATGGCATGTGTGAGTACACCACGAGGTCAAGGTGATGTGGAGGTGCGATTGGGGTGTGTGCCACTTGGACAGGGCCCTGGAGAGATCCACAGCAGAAGTTGGAAAGCCCGAGTGTAAATCACAATCGTCGCACTGAGTAAACGAAAGCTCCCAACCAGCTTTCAGACGCAGTGAATTGGCCTTGGAGCTGCCAGGCCCCATAGGTTAAACTGCTTCGATGGCGGAGGTAGACTTTGACGGAGTGAAGTCACGAAAAGTCGCGTCAACTACCCCGGTGCAGTGACTGCGAGAGATATCGCCTCAAGTGGTACTTCTGGCATATCCCTCACTCGCAACCTCCTTTCTGGTTGCCAGACTGAGGCCCTTCTCGCCTGGTTCGTAGCGTCACAATCCGCAACTAGGTTTTATATATTCCTCGCATAGCCTTCATCTGGTGTCCTTGCAACCAACTCGAAATCTGTGTACTTATCACATTCCATTGCGAGATGATCTGACTTCCAGTAGCGTATGAGACCACCTCTCATTCAATAGCTTCTTCAACCATCGCCCATGGCTCTCGAACCTTGACTGTCGCATCGTCCGAATATTGTGGGCATCGCTAGCACATGGGCCCAAGAGAAGGCGTCCCACGAAATTTCTGACCGCACGACCGCCCTAGGGACACTTGTTACGTGTGCCAGCAGGCCCCTTGCTTCCCTGATGGCCGTTTCTTGCACAAACAAGGACATTTTCAGAGCGCCATGGTCTCTCTACTTAGAATGCCAGCTCGCCGGGTGAGAACGTCCCCGGCACGCAGGGAAATGGAGATCTGGAGAGATGGGGGAACCGTCGAGTCACAGCATGAAATCTGATGGACTTACGATCTGGTTGAGGTTTTGCGTGGACTGAGGGGCAGGAGCAGATGATGCTGATGACCCCTGGCCAGCAGCAGAACCTGATCCTGCTCCATGATGAGCCTGCCCGCCATACCCTCCCCCGGCCTGCCCAGCACCACCGGAGCTGGGAGCACCTGATGCAGACATCACGTGCTGTTTACGCAGCTAACTCCAGTCCTTGCTTTGATTTGATGTGCCTCTCCGAATTTGGATGTGTCTGTGTTGTGCTATGCTGGAGCCTTGACTGCCTTGGTAGAGATGCGCAGGAGCTCCCTCCTGTGTTGAGACCAACCAATACTGCCAGCGACCGTGGATTCACTTCCCCAGAGCTTGGGCAAAACGTAAGTCTTTAGCGAAGTCCAAGGAAGTGAGCTGTTGACATAACAACGATATTAGATGGCATTGGTGATGAGATAGGTTGTGGGGTGATGGAGTTGGTGACAATAGCATGTAGATGCACGTTGAGGCTCTGCAGCATCGAAGTCCATGTGCGTGCAGCCAAAGCAGGAGAGATGCTGTGTGCCTCAGGCCAATGAGAGCAGTCTCTTCTATGGGCCCCAGGGGACGCGCCTGCTGGGTCCAAAAGTCCCGGCTCCGGGAATGGCTGATCCCTGTTCTAGGCAACCATGGGAGCCCCGCCAGCCGCTCGACCCCAGGCTATCCGTGGACTCTTCCCCGCTGTCGGCCTACCCCCTCTGCCCCTATAGAACTCTGGGCGTTGTGAGCCTCGGTCCAAACCTGGGGGAGACAGGGAACCTCGGAAGGTCTATTACCAAACATCAAGCGTGGTCCGACATGTTCGTCTTTCTCCTCCACTTCTCTTGATTCTCATACCCAAATCCCTCGATTCACACTGGATCGTATATACAAGTCTTTCTCAAGAGTCTGCCACATTATCACCAGATCATCATGTCGTCCAGAATTCCAGAGATTGTGAGTCTCCAAATGCAGGCCTGGACCAGATCCCCAGTCTCAAAGTGCTATTGCTAAAGCTGAGGTACTCTGTAGTGCAAGAATCGTGTGAGCGATCAGGCAAAGAAGACATTGGACATCGTGGCCAAATTCGTGGAAGAGGAATGCATCCCGTAAGCTGCAGCTCTCCATTGACATCGCCGAGCCGCCAATGCTGACAAGTGGCAGGGCTGATCCAGTCCTCGAGGCCCAGGTGGGCTCTGGGGACGCGAGATGGGACCACTACCCAACCATTATTGACGAGCTCAAGCAAAAGGCTCGAGCTCTCGGGCTCTGGAACATGTTCCTGCCCAAGGGCCACTACAAGGAGTCCCCGGGTTTCACAAACCTCGAGTACGGCCTCATGGCAGAGTGGCTCGGCAAGTCCAAGTCTGCATCCGAGGCAGTCAACTGTGCTGCTCCTGACACGGGCAACATGGAGGTGCTGGCCAAGTACGGCAATGACGCGCAGAAGGCACAGTGGCTGAAGCCTTTGCTCGAGGGCCAAATTCGCTCTGCCTTCCTGATGACCGAGCCCCAGGTGGCCTCGAGTGATGCTACTAATATTGAGCTTGACATCCGCAAGGAGGGGCACGAGTATGTCCTGAATGGCCAGGTAAGATCTCTGTCCGCTGTCTGGCACGCCGTCGTTGGAACAATCTCAGCTGATCGTCATGGCAGAAATGGTGGTCCAGTGGCGCAGGAGACCCTAGGTGCCAGATCTACATAGTCATGGGCAAGTCCGATCCTCACAATAAGGACCCCTACCGTCAGCAGTCTGTGGTTCTCGTGCCAGCAGACACCAAGGGCATCACTATCCACCGGATGTTGAACGTTTACGGATATGATGATGCGCCCCACGGCCACGGGCATATCTCATTCAAGGACGTCCGCGTCCCGGTGAGCAGCCTCGTGTTAGGCGAGGGCCGCGGCTTCGAAATCATCCAGGGCAGACTTGGCCCTGGCCGGATCCACCACGCTATGCGTACTATTGGCGCTGTAAGTGCATCGATGATCCATGGCAAGCATTCCAAGATGTGAGACAGCGTGCTGATCCTGTGGACAAACAGGCGGAGAAAGCTCTTGAGTGGATGTTGATGCGCATCAACGACCCCAGCAAGACCCCATTCAAGAAGCAGCTGCGCGAGCACGGCGTGATTCTTGAATGGGTCGCCAAGTCCCGGCTCGAGATCGACGCTGCCCGTCTCGTCGTGCTCAATGCGGCTATCACCATGGACGACCACGGGCCGAAGGCGGCTCTGAGGGAAATTGCCGAGGCCAAGGTCCTCGTCCCGCAGATGGCCCTGGCGGTGATCGACCGCGCAGTGCAGTCGTTCGGCGGTGCCGGTGTCAGCCAGGACACGCCGCTGGCGTCCATGTGGGCGGGCATCCGGACGCTGCGGCTTGCGGACGGGCCGGACGAGGTACATCTCCAGCAGATGGGTAGGAACGAGAACAAGAGGGGCACGGAGGTCACGGCCAAGATCGAGGCGCAGAAGAGGAAGACGGAGGAGCTGCTGAAGAGGTTTGGGTTGAAGCATGCGCAGCCGGGCCAGAACATCCAGAGATCTAAGCTGTAGACTTTTGCTTCACAATAGTGCAGTGTGGCCGTCATAAAACCCAAATTGATTGTGTTTACAACTTGGTGACGTGTGACTTGCGCACTATAATCTTACTGTGGAAAGTAACCTCTTGTGGGACAATCTCCTGTGGCGGAAGGCTATAGGAGATAACCTCATGTGTCTCTCGGGTGTGTAAATTAGGTGTATGGGTGCTGGGTGTGTAGGTGTTGGGTGTGTAGGTGCCTGGGTGCGAACATCCATTCTCTTTAAAATCGCAAAGGCCAAACTGCCGTACCTGATTCGAGTTGTCCCCTATAGCCATGTTTTCTGGTCATTAACAAGCATTTGTTCCATGCTCTGGAACCTTGCCAGCTGTAAATGGACACTCTGACTTTGAGCACAATTTCCCATGCAGATCACAAAGCAAGCAGTCCTCTTGTGTGGATGTTGCCGTGGCCGTTGCTCCTGCTGCAATGCTGTCATGGTGGAGCTGATCTAAAGGACAGGGGTCGGGTGCTATGCACTTGCAGGGGCTAACAGTGACTCTTTGCATGGGGAAGGGGGGGAAAAGTTGACGGTTGCCCATGACAACAGGGCCCCTAAAAGTAAATAATCCGCCACCCACTGTCATTGCCGCCTACACACCTGCAGCAGGACGGCCTTTAAGAAGCCCAAAGTCGTCGAGGTGGAATCTACAATCCCGTTCACTAAACACAGACCCTTCTTACAATCCTAAAGATCTCTTGTTCCGCTGTGCAGTCGAAGCCAAAAAGCCCACCACAATCCATCCACAGCTGCATCCACAGACACACACCTACAAGCGAGACATTCCTCCCGAAGCGTCTATTGTTCAGCGCAGAAATCGCTAGCGATACATCACCACCCGAGACGACAATGTCTTCTACCAAAGGCAACACCGGCGCCAACGTACTGGGCGCAAAGGACGCCAACCTACCAGTGGCTGCCGCTGCCGTCCCCGACAGCAAGGACTCGTCAGTCAAGAGCATGGAGTACCACCGCCAGGTTCTGCAGTCCAAGATGGAGGCGCAGCAGTAAGTCTTGGTTCCAGATGATACGCCTTATTTCCATTTCATCATCACTGACCCGCGATTTAGGTCCGGAACCAACTACGTCTCCCCCTCAGACGAGATCATGTCCCCTTGCACGGCCAAGCTGAACGCCCTCCGCAATAAGCAGGTTGGCAAGTGCGTATTATCGATCTTGGATGGCCCCAGGTATCAGGAAAGTTTGCTAACCGTCCTTTGCCAACACAGGGTCAAGCCCAAGTCCCTCTTCGCCCAAGCATCATCTAAGAGGTTGCGAGGCAGCGAGGGCCTCTTCGGCTCCAAGGCTGACTCCTCGCCATCCAACAACGCATAGAGAACGGCCGTGGCTCCTCGTGCTACTCGTTCTAACGAAAAGTTCTCCTTTGTTAGATATGGATTGGGGCTCTTCCCTCCAAGCCCTAATGGGATTGGGGTTTCCGGCACTGATGCCCTTCGCTTTTTATGCCCGAGATGCCAGGGCTTGCTTGGCCTGTTCACTTAATCGATGATGGAAGGGCTCTCGGGTAGGGTTGGCTAGATCGGCGGTCCCAAGGTTTTAGGGCTTCGGCGTTTGTCAGGAAGAGGGAATTATACCAGTCGTGCATTTTGATGGGTCAGGGGGAAAAGCGGAAGTGAATACCGAATTCCGGCCCCTGGGTAACGAATTGATGAACAGCATGACACACTGCCCGAGAATAATGAAGCGCAGACACGATTTTTTCTTGGCAAAGAAAATGCTCGGATTCACGGTGATATATTCCCTTCTACGCCTTCCACGCTGTAGAGATATACACAACATCTTCGTCTGCCACCACATGTCCCAGTCCAACTCGCTGTGGCACATGCCTCGCACTCGCGCCCCACACCATGGCAAATTTGAAGGTATCCTTGAGGGTTCTGTGAATGCGATCACATACATCCTCAACGGTGCTATTACTCCTCACGATCAGCGCTTCACTGAAGTCCGGCTCGATGCCTTTCCGTTTCGTGTACACCCGTATCAGTGCCAGCTCCTTCCAGCACCTGTCAACCACGTCCTGAATGCCCAGGTCGAGCTCGCAGCTCATGACGACAGTGTTGGGCTCACGCGCCAGCCGGTCCAGGAAGTCGAGCGAGACTAGTACCTGTTAATTATCTGCTACGGATCCTGTAGTGACACATTCTGGAACATTCCAAAACATGACAGACGGGGAAGCGTAAAAAAGACAAGAATGGGGCTTACCGGAATCGATCTTGTTGTATACGTAAAGACACTACGGTCACATCAGTAAGTGGTTCCACCCCGGAGAACAAGGAAAGGGGCAGGAGTAGCCGCTGAAAAGGCAGGTGCTTTACACCGTTTGCTCAAACTCTTGAGGAGAGGAAGGTGTCGCTTTGTACTCACTTTGATGTACGTGCGGTGGTTCTTCATGATCACGTCGATCAGGTCGTCTACCGTGGCCTCGTCGTCACGAACGAGAACCTCACAGTTGAGTATCTTGTAGTCACGCAAGATATTATACACCATTTTCTCGTCAAGGTTCTTGGGTGTGTTCTGGAAGTTGATCTTCATGCCGCCTGCCTTCTTTGGCTTCAGGTATATGTTTCTGTAGACTCCTGGTCAGCGACGGTCTGCACACGAGCGTTCTTTGAAGGACTCACGGTGGCTCCCGGTTCAGGCGAATACCAACGGCCTCCAACTCGGCCTCGAGCAGCGCCCTCTGCTCTGCTCTCTTTGTGGCGTCCAAAACCATCAAAATCAAGTCACTCGTCTTGGCTGCGGAAATGACCTGTCTTCCTCGCCCCTTCCCTTCTGACGCGCCTTCTATGATACCGGGCAGATCAAGAAGCTGGATCTCCGCACCTCCATACTCCAGGACACCAGGAATGGCCGTCAGAGTCGTGAAAGCGTAGCTCGCGACTTCCGACTTCGTCTTGGTGACTTTCGAGAGGAAAGTAGACTTTCCCACTGATGGGAAGCCCACCAGTGCTATCCGCGCATCGCCGCTCTTGCTCACATCGAAGCCCGATCCGGGACCACCTCCTGCCCCGGGGCCGGGCTCGAGAAGCTGCGCGCGAAGCCGGGCAAGCTTGCCCTTCAGAAGACCCAGGTGATAGTTTGTCGCCTTGTTCTTCTGGGTCATCTTCATCTCATCCTCGATCTCCTTGATCTTGTCCGTCTAGGCGAGTATATGAGTTAGCCATGGCCCGCACAGGGAAGGCGCAGAGCAATAGTTCATGCTGCCTCCTTCCACCCCTGTCTCTACCTCCGGGTAAGGAGAGACCAAGCCGGAACAAAAGCGAGAAAGAGCGAGGCCGTGTCGTGGAAATACGTACAATGTTGACCATCTTTGCGGCGGGTGTGACCGTAGGTCACGATGGAGTCCTAGAGAATGATGTATATTTTGGTGGAAAAGAAAAGTTGTCCGTCAAACTGGGTTGGAGATTTGGGGATGTTCGCCGCGACCCTTTTTCACGTATAATCAGGTCTTCACTGTCCGGGTAGAAGACGTCGAGAGCGATGAGATCGGGCACTTGACTATTCGCATCGAATAAAGCGAAAAGCTCGGGTACAAGCCACGGAAAGGCAGAGTAACCACAGGAATTGAGCTCGTGTCTCTTTCTGCCTCTCGATATACGAGTCTCTGTGTACGGCGAGTCTGGAGTGAATGAGATGAGATATGCGGTTGGGTGAGCATACTATGTAGCAAGCAGCTGCAGCAGTGTGGAGGGGCACACTGGGCTTTGCGTGCCCCACTTAAATTTGCCCCAAGCTCGCTCTGCAGTGATCTTTCCTTAGGTAGTCAGTCTACTGGGTCAGCCTCGTGCCTTCTACTTGTATACACTATCGACCAGAACATCCGTCCACCACCAAACCTCTCACCCCTGGCCATCACCACACAAAGATGGCTGACGCCCCGGAAGAAACCCAAGAAGAGCTCGCGCTCACCACAACGAGCAATGAGGTTGCGGAACCTGCTGCTAGAAAAGTGAAGAAGATCATCAGGAAGAAGAAGCGCCCAGCGCGACCGCAAATCGATCCCGCCCTCATCAAGTCGGAACCACCACCCCAGACCGGCACCATCTTCAACATCTGGTACAACAAGTGGTCCGGTGGCGATCGTGAGGATAAATACGCATCCCAGAAGGCGGCAAAAGGAAGATGCAACATCGCGAAGGACACCGGATACACAAAGGCAGACAAGGTGTCCGGCTCCTACTTCTGCCTGTTCTTTGCGCGAGGAATATGTAAGCTTTCCCGGTTCCCCGTCCCCTCCTTCGCCCTGCGAACAGGGACATCTTACTCATGATCGATGTTATGACAGGTCCCAAGGGTCAAGACTGCGAATACCTGCACCGCTTACCCACAATCCACGACCTCTTCAACCCCAACGTCGATTGCTTCGGCCGTGACAAGTTCAGCGACTACCGCGACGACATGGGCGGCGTGGGTTCGTTTATGAGGCAGAATCGCACGATATACGCCGGACGAATCCATGTCAGCGACGATATCGAGGAGATCGTGGCGCGCCACTTTGCCGAGTGGGGAGAGGTCGAGCGGGTCAGGGTTCTGAACACAAGGGGCGTCGCTTTCATCACATATTCCAACGAGGCCAACGCTCAGTTCGCGAAGGAGGCAATGGCGCATCAGAGCCTAGACCACAGCGAGATCCTGAACGTCCGGTGGGCGACAGCCGACCCCAACCCAATGGCGCAGGCAAGAGAGGCGAGGAGAATCGAGGAGCAAGCTGCAGAGGCGGTCCGCCGCGCGCTTCCGGAGGATTTTATTGCCGAGATAGAAGGCAGAGACCCGGAGGCGAGGAAGAGGAGAAAGTTGGAGAGCAGTTACGGCTTGGAGGGCTACGAGGCGCCGGACGAAGTACATTTTGCCAGGGGAGAGAATGCCGTCAATCCGAGGGCAAGGGCAGGTCATGGCGATGAGTTGGATTTGGAGCAACAGCAGCGCTTGATGCTCGAAAGCGGAGAGGCCGAGGCGCAGGCTGCGGCAGATGAAACTCAAAGGCAGCTCGAGGAGAATGGAATCTTCTCGAGTAGCACGCTGGCGGCACTGAAATCTGCACAGGTGGCGGTCGCGTCCAAGGAGAAGAAAGCCCCGGCAGGCCCATTAGTTTCGTATGACAGCGATGATGATAGCGACTAGAAGCAGAGCGGCCACTTTGGCACGGCTAATAATGGATGGCATTCTCAAACACAGCCCCTAACTGTTGAATATCCTACTGTATAGAACCTCGTGCCTCCCAATCCAAAGATCCATCACTGGCACGCTCTGCCCCGCCTCCTCCACAGGCGTGTCCCACTCCCTCTCAATAGCCGCAGAAATCATCCCCATCACCTCACTACTCGCCAATACCCGCTGCGCCTGATACGGGCCCAGCAGGTTGGCCCGGACGGCCGCGGATATCAAAGCCTTGACGTGGCCAAGCATGAAGATATACGCCGTCTGGTGCAGACCCAGCCCGACGACGCGGCAGACGACGCCAAACAGCGGCGCGAGGTGGGCCGCCACGGGGGGCAGCCCCGTCTCGTCGTAGCCCTTGGCCGGCGTCCGCAGCGCCCGGGCGTACTCCCGCAGGACGGCGTCGTACTCACCACCAGCACCACCCCCAGCAGGCACCTCCGGCGGCGGCGGCGGCTTCTGGAGCGCCGCCGACGCCGCGAACGAGCGCTCCCAGATGCCTAGCAGGGCGCGCCCCTGCGCCACGGACGCGCGCCTGCCGACGGTGCACATGACCGCCGCATCGAGCTGGTCGTCGAGGTCGGCGAGCCGCTCCGGGTCGCGGTGCGCCGCCAGGAGGAAGGGCAGGGTGGAGGAGGCGTAGGAGGAGACCGAGATGGGCAGGAAGAGGTCGAACTGTGCGTAGTGGCCCTGGCGCGGGCGCGACGATGGTGGCCCTGCGCCGGGGCCGTGGCCGGAGCCGCGGTTGTGGGCGAGGTACGATTCGAGGCCGCTGCTGAAGGCGAAGGAGCCTAGGGGCAGGGCAGAGTCCGACAGCAGAAGGAGGAAGTGCGTTGTTTTGTGAGCGGGTGGCGCTGCTTGCCGGATCAGTCGGTGTATCTCATGTACTGCTTTGTTTCATGGGCGAGGCTCACCATTGAGTGTGGATGCGGCTTGTTGGTGAGCGCCACCGCCATTGTGCAATTCATGGCTCGCGCCGTTCAGCGGCGCTGCTTTGCGGTTTCTCAAACGGAGTCTGGCTTGCTCTAATCTCTGCTCCAGGTCCTGGATCTCAGTCTCGATTAGGTCATCCGACTCGGTGTCGTGTCCCTTGGGTGGCTTCGAGTTCATGCTACAGTTATTTTTGAGATATATAGTGACAGAAGTGCAGCAAGGAAAGGTTGATAGTGTCTCTCTTATTTTGGTCTTTGAGACTGCGGGGCAAGCGCTCACAACGGCCGGGCTCTAATTACCTATAGCAGGACATCCAAACATACAAGACCAGGCCTAATCCCTAGTATCAACCTCATGGCAATTCCATGGTACTCCAGACACCAAACTTTGGGACAAATTAACATAGCCCTGTGCAAAGTCGCTATAAAAACAATGAATCATCCTCGCCAGCATACAAGCCCACTATGCCTTTTTCCAACAAAAGGCTTCGCTCAGGGTCTCAAGTTCTCCTTGCCAGGCAGTGCCGCACTCTCGTGGCCCCGTCTTCGTTCCGCTCTCTTTTGCTCCAACCTGGCGATAGCAGCAGCGCGTCGATCAGCAGGAAGAGACGATGGTCTAGAGGAAATGGCATCCGTCGTCGGATTATTCGGCACGTGGTCGAGCTTCCAGCTCCGCGCCCTATCTCTGACCAGACCAAGAGCTGGACTCTTGGGGTCACCGTCGAGCGCGGGCTGATTCGCAGAAAGCCTGCTACTCTTGGGCCGTGGAGATTTTGACACCCTGAACTCTCGCGATGGTGTTCGGCTGATCTTGCGACTAGGGGTGTCGAATGTGAACTCTTCTTCGGGGAAAAGATGATGGTCGAGGGTAGCCAGTCCTGAAGCCTTCCTCTTACCCGAGCGGGAAACCGACCGAGTAAGAGGCGATTCGGTCTGCATGTCCTCTACACGAGGCCTGATCTGCAGAAGATCATGAGTGATATCTTCTATCCCATCACCGCCTTTGCTTCTCAAGCCTTGAAAGCGTGGCCCGAGCGACTTGTAATCCGAGGCTCTCTTTAGGTCCAGCCTGGAATTGTTGACTGCGAAACTCGCATCCTCTGTCCCGCGACGACGGGCGCCGTGCTGGTCCCTCGCCTTGGCCTGAACATCCACAAATTTATCTTCCCAGGAACTCAGTGCATTGCGTCCGGTAGACAGCAAGTCGAGGTCTTGCTTTGGCTGCTGTGTATCTCCAATTCTAGACGCCCTTTGCATCTTGTTCTTCTCTCTGAGGGCGTCGTAGTCGGCCTTGAGCTTCTCATACTGATTGTCCTTCCTTTGTCGGTCTTGTTCAGCCTTGGCCAACTTCCGTTCAAGCTCGGCCACCTTCATCTCGCTTTTGGCCAGGTCTGCCACTGCCTTCTTCTTGTCACCCTCGAGCTTCAGGCTCCGTTGCTCGGATGTGCTCAAGTCTGTCTTGACGCATTTGAGCTCATGGCGCAAGTCATTCAGCTCTTGAACTTGCTCACGGGCCTTCCTAAGCTCCCGTTGGGTCTCGAGGAGCATCTGCGCAGTCCTTGGAGATGTACCTCCACGTCGTCGGCGGTTCCCATCAGCGCCGTAACCTGATTCCCGAAGCAGTGTCTCCAGCTCCTCGACTTGTTCTCTGTACTGTACGGCGAGGGCCGTCTGGCGCGTGAGATCTTTCATCAGTTTCCTATCGTCTCTGGTGTCTTTGCCCTGGCCCTGCTTCGCCGTGGCCTGACCTGCGAGCTCTGTGATTTTCTGCTCCATCTGCACGACCTTGGACTGCTCCTCCCTGAGCCGTTCGTTCAGGTCAAGAGCCTCGGCGTCTTTGGCTTTCGCATACGACTTGGCCAGCTGCTTGTACTTAACAAGCTTCTCCATCTCGGCTCGCGCCTCGCCATGGTATTTCTGAAACTCGCTCTTCCAGTACTGCCCTGACTGTGACCTTGGCTCGTTCAGGTCCACTGTGATGTCCGGCTCGCGGTCGAGCTCATCGACCTCCTCCCAAGCACCGTCCCCCTCAGCTTCTTCCGGGTCGAAGCTGGGCTTCCTAGCCTGGTCTTCGCCCAATGCCCTGCCATTTTCTTTCCGCGACTTCTCGAGTGCCTCCTGTAGCTTTGTGCGCGGACGTGACTTGGCTGCCTCAGCGTTGGCCGCTGCGGTGTTGGCCTTGACATCGCGCCCGAAGGAGACGCGTTTCCGACGCGAAGCCCCGGTACCCGGGGTCAGGAGGATGCCTTGTGGCCTTGTGGGAGACTCATATCTCTTGTCTTCGACGGTGGAGGGCTTGGGCCTCTCTGACTTTGCGGCGGCAGCCCTGGTCTCTTTCCGGGACTGGACATCCCTCTGGGGGGCGGGCGTGCCGAAGAGGGCGCGTTTGAATGCCCTTGCTGCAAAAACAGGAGCGGGAGTGTCTGGTTGTTCGACAAAGGTATCATCTGTAGGCAGAGCGCGTGAGTGGTGGTGCTCGAAGCGGTTCACGGGCGAGCAGCCGTACCTGGACCCGGGGTGGGCGCGTTCTGGGGCGCGTTGCCCGTCGCTTTGTGCAAGGCCCAGCCGAGCATTGTGGCAACGGTTGAGGGCAGATTTTAGGTGATGTTGCTAAGAGTCAATTGTAATCATGAAGCTCTTCAAATGGGCTGGAATGTAGGTGATTCAACGCGATCCGGGCAGAAAGCTGGAGCGTCGCGTTTCTTGGATGTTTACTTGGGTGCTTGGCGGTAGACCGGGCAATTGCTGGCAGGTGCTCAGGTGGTACCGTACTGAGGGCCGTCCCAAGGTCGGCAGGCGCTAAGCTGCAGCGGAAGCTCCAATGGAGACAAACGTATGGACACGGACGCCGGCACTTTGCATCAAGAGATGGAATCAGGTGGCAGCAGAGAGACAGAGCGGTAACTCAAAACAGAGTACCAAAATACGGAATTCAGGTTGGCGCTTGCATTCACATGTGCTGGGCATGTTGGACTGGACCTGCGGACTGCTGCTCTCCAGTGTGGACCCGCCCACTCTCAATACACCTTGCTTGGTATGCAGACAGCATTGAAGACTCGCTCTCGGCTCGCGGTAAATGTACACATTATTTTCTAGGTCGATTGCTATGACCCAGGATTGGTTACATTTTGCCTGTGTCCCCAGTGTAATATCGTCTTGTAGTTCTTCCTAATAATATTGGACGATATGGGCTGAATTGAATTGCCTTGGGCCTTGATAGTATCCATACAGGAGAGACGACCCCGCCTAGGGATCTGGGCAGGGGATCTGGCCTGCAGCTCAGCCCTACGAAAGACTTGAAGTCGGTCAACTGGGGCTCTGAGGTCATCTGAACTGCCTACCGCATCGGATGGGTCTGACTAGGTCAGGTCTCCCACTGTGTATCGCGATCTACCCAAGGTTGCTTCCCTCGACAACTTGCCTACAAGCACAATATACTGGCGACTCCTACGGCACAGACATACAACCTCGATCTTCATGCCAGAGAAGGACACCAAAACATCACCCACAACCCACGGATGACTATCCAGCCCACCGCCTGACTACCAGATAACCCCTGCGAGACCATTCCCTCGTCTCAGAACCATGGTCTTCATGATATTATGGCTGGCAAGAAGAGAAACAAGAACCCTCAGAAGAACATAGAGAAAAATGAGCCCACTCCTCAAGGTCTGTCGGTGGCGGGCCTGCCATCCCCAGCCCTAAAGGCGAGCTACGAGGAACGCCAACAGGACGAAATCACAGCGCTTGAAGCAATCTATGGCGATGATTTCGTGATCAAGGCTGCCCATAGTGCTTGGAAGAAGGCGGAGCCCTCGTTTGACATTCACATCAAGGCCACATCTGATGAGGATGTCGCTCTCACTCTGGGAGTGGTACTGGTGGCCACATACCCCAAATCGCCACCACTGCTCACCCTAAAGGAACACGGCAATCTGAAGGAGGCAACTCTGTACAAAGTCCACATTTATGTCGAGACACAGTCCAAGGAGTTCGTCAAGGAGGAGGAAGTCATGATGATGAGCCTCGTCGAAGGAATGAGAGAAATTCTCGAGGAGGCTGCTCAGGCAAAGATTGCCGGGCGCGCGCTTCCGACCCTCGAGGAAGAACGAGCGGCACACGAAGCTGCAATGGCTAAGATTGCGCAGGAACAGAAGCACAAGGAAGAGCAAAAGAAGCTTCAGGCCACCAAGGAAGAGGAGAAGTATCTTGGCCAAATGGTACAGCAGGAGCTCAAACGACAGGATGAAAGGGTGAAGGAGTCACGAAGGAAGAATCCGCCCAGCCATGTCGCCTTCAGCCCCACAGATGACACTCGAGATTCCGAGGGCGAACGTATTGTCTTCGACCAACTCTGTAAGCTGACTGACGTTGAAGGCAACTCAATCGTCTTCAGTGTGGTCACAGCCAAGACTGAGTTCCTCGCTGGGCCCATCACAACGGTCTACGAAGTACGTCCAGTACTGCCCACGGGCCAGAAGCGACCCAGGCTCGCATTGAAGCAAGTGCAGGTGCACTCTGCAGGGAAGGACCAAGTGCAGTTCAAAAAGCAGCTTCAGGCATTAGAGTCGGAGCTAGACTCGATGAAAAAGCTCCGTCACCAGGCTGTCCTCGAGGTCCTTGATTACAAGATCGGTCGCACTGCTAACGACACCGCAAATGCTATGAGCTGGAGTGTCAGTGTTCTGAGCCCTTTCGCCGAGGACGGGTCGCTCGAAAGACTGTTGCGGTGGTCAGGTCATCTGGATGTTAACAGGGTCCGGAGCTGCACTGTCAATCTTCTCGACGCTCTAGGCTGGCTCCACAGCCAAGGAGTTGTACACCAAGATATACACCCCGGCAATATATTGTTGGTCACAGAGCCAACGGGCGACATGGTTCCAAAACTGGCCGATGCCGGTTATCAGAGAGAGCTGCACAACCTGTGCACAACGACCCAAGCAGTGACCTCTATGAGGGACGCCAAGTCCGCTTACTGGTTTCCTCCTGAGATTGCGGCTGCCTCTAAAGCACAGTATACTCAGAAGACTGACATATGGGATCTCGGGCTCGTCTTCCTCCAGATGATTCTCGGTCTTGATGTCGCACAAAAGTATCACTCCCCGGTAGATCTCATGGACTCGCTGTCGCTGTCCGATGCATTAGAAGAGCTGGTTGCTTTCTTCTTCAAGTCAGATCCGAAGAAGAGACCGCGCGCTTTTGAACTGAGCTCGAGTGAATTCTTGGCTACGGACGCCCCTTTGTTCGTCGAAAAAACATCTGGCGGTCATTCCAGCACCACACTTGGCTCTCTGCCCCAAATCACACCAATCCGCAGTAGATCCAGGCACAACTCCACGACAACTCGCGGTCCTACTTCGTCTAGATACAAAGAAGACTTTGTTGAAGAGGGCCGACTGGGCAAAGGTGGCTTCGGTGAGGTCGTAAAGGCACGCAAGAAGCTTGACGGCCAGATATACGCCATCAAGAAGATCTCCTCGGGCTCCCAAGGAGGCTTGACGGAAGTGCTGAAAGAGGTGCGACTCCTCTCCCAATTGAGTCACCCTGCTGTTGTACGTTACTTCAACACCTGGCTGGAGGAGGTGTACGATGTATCCGAAGCAACTGATGAGGAGGCTTCGACTGACGCTAGCGGTACGGATTTCTCTCGGGACACTGTATCACAAGGTGATTTCAACATCGAATTCGGTACAAGCCAAGGAGGCCTGGACTTCATTTCTTCGAGCAGACGACTGGACATTGAGTTCGGTGACGACGACAGTGAGGCCGTCGACGACGACGATGATGACGATAATATCAATGACGATGATGACCAAAGCGATGACGAAGACGAATCAGACCAATCGGACGAGGACTCGGGAACTGACACGTATGGGACCAAGGGCCCTCAACATATCCTACCCGTACGGAAGCGGATGCGTCGGCCAAGTCATAGGCCCTACCGGACAATCTTGTACATTTCCATGGAGTATTGCGAGAAGCGGGTAAGCTGCTTGGTTTCCTTGCCAATACCTTGAAGGAGAAAATTCTCTTCATAATCTACCTGGAGTGCCCTCAAATGAGGCGATATCAAGAGCCTGACGTGCTCCGGAAAATTCCTAGCGTAACTTTCGTACTGAGCTGACAGATCTTAGACGCTCCGCGACCTCATCGCAAGGAACCTAGCCAAGAACAAGACAGAGGTGTGGCGACTGTTCCGTCAGATACTGCAGGGTCTGGTCCACGTGCATAGGTATGTGGTTCCTTTTTCTAGTTGGTATTTGCGGGCAAGCTGACTCTGTGCGCTCAACAGCTTGAACATTGTCCACCGTGATCTCAAGCCAGACAATATATTCATCAGCGTTGGCCCAGATGGCGTCAACAACGTCAAAATAGGGGACTTTGGACTGGCCAGCAAGGGTCTTATAGCTGCAGACAAGGCACATTCACACGCCTCCGTCATGGATGAAGAGGATATGACGAGAAGTGTCGGCACATCAGTTTATGTTGCCCCGGAAGTCAAATCAGGTGGTAGTGGCAGCTACACCTCAAAGGTCGATGTGAGTACTTCCATTTTCTTAACAGCACATCAAGGCCACCTTCCAACGGCCCTCTTACACTAGGACGTTTTGTGGTGCGAGCTGCTATTCCTTCACCAATGCCCATCATATTCCTTGTCGCTTTCCATTTGGTAATGGTATGAGGCCGTTGTCATCCATCTTGTTTGCTTTCGATGCTGTGATACATGGATGGGACATGCAGAGCACTTAACTGGACCACGCTTCCTAAGTGGCTGCTGGTGAAATTTACTAACGGTCCCATTATACCAGATGTACTCGTTGGGCATCATGTTCTTCGAGATGTGCTATCCACCAATGCTTGGCATGCAAAGAGCCCAGGTTCTCGAGGATCTTCGCAGGCCACATCCCGTGTTGCCCTCTGATTTTGACCCTGGCGCGGCTCAAGCAGAGATCATCATGTCTCTGCTCACTCACAACCCAAAAGAGCGCCCTTCTAGCACCGAGCTGTTGAAGAGCAATAAGCTTCCGGATGAGATGGAGAGTGATACTATTCGGCGAGCTATGTAAGATTCCGCGCATCCCGTCCCAATGCCTTCATGTTCTCTTCGCGCTCTTCTGCGCTGCAGCCTACTTGAGAGACAGAAAGCTCACAATTTTTTCACAGTGCTGGTGTGGCAGATCCTAACTCTCCATTTTTCGAGAAAATACTGTCGACATTGTTTTCCAGAAAAGTAGACCGTGCAAAGGACTTTGTTTGGGACATGCAGGCACAGACTCTGTCAGCTACAGAGCTCCTTCGCCAGCGTGTTGTGAAGGAGACCCTGATATCTATCTTCAAGTGTCACGGCGCCGTTGAGGTGCCCACACCGAGCCTCTACCCTGCCTCGTCCCATTACACCAATGCGGTCAGGCTACTGGACAACCACGGTAACCTGCTGCAGCTACCATTTGATCTCAAAATGGGCCGCGCCCGGATGCTTGCCAAGTCGACAAATGCGATTCCCCAGCATTCTTATTCGTTCGGAAGCGTTTACCGGGAACAACACGGCGGCGGTCAACCGAATCAAATAGGCGTTGCGGATTTTGATATTGTGGCAACCAACACGTTAGACCTGTCCATGAAAGAAGCTCGCGTTCTATCAGTGGTTGATGACATTATTTCCGCCTTTCCTACGCTGCCTTCCAGCCAGATGGCATTCCAGCTTGGCCATTCTGACCTCCTTCAGCTCATCTTCGAATATTGTGGCATTGAGCCCTCTATCAGGCGAGCAGCTGCGGAGACACTGAGCAAACTCAACGTCCAAGGCGTGACCTGGCAGAAACTTCGAGGTGAATTACGTGCACCTCAATGCGGCGTCTCCGCGACAAGTGTCGATGAACTTCAGCGTTTCGACTTTCGAGATACCCCGGCAAAGACATTTTCCAAGCTGAAGACTCTATTTGGATCCACCGACTTCTACCAAAAGGCTTCCTCTACGATTGCCCATCTGAAGGAGGTCTGCGAGTACTGCAAAGTCCTTGGAGTGAGAACCAAGATATATCTCAGTCCACTGTACTCCGTCAATGAAGCTTTCTTCAGAGGTGGCCTCATGTTTTCCTGCGTATTCGACAAGAAGGTTAGGGTTGTCTTGGCTGCCGGAGGAAGATACGACAGCCTGATAAAGGAACATCGTCACAAGGCGGGTAATGGCTTGATGGGGGAGCGGCATGCTGTTGGAGTGAGCCTCCCATGGGAAAAGCTGGCGCAAGTACCCGCAAAGAGCGGCGGAAAGGCTTTCTTGAAGAGGGCAGCGGAAGAAGAATCTCATGGACTGTTCAGTGAGAGACGCTGCGATGTCCTTGTGGCCAGCTTTGACCCGGCTATTAGACGATCAACAGCGCTCGAGGTCTTGCGTACCCTTCAGACCAACGCCATCAGCGCTGAACTCGCAGATGATGCTCGCTCACCCGACGAGCTGATTTCAGACAGGCCGGAAGAGCAGCCCGCGTGGATGATCATCGTCAAAGCGGACATACTCAAGATCAAGACATTCTGGCGCAATGTACCCGACGAGGATTTACCGGCAAGGGAGCTGCTGAACTGGCTGCGCGGCGAGATCCGCGAGCGCGACTCCAACTCGAAGACCACCACGTCTTCCCGGCCCCGAGGCGGGATGGCCTACACAGAGGGCAACAGCTCCCTAGGCGACACGAGCCCCTTCCCGCACTCCAACCACGGTCACCACCAGCAGGAAGTCCGCGTCCTTACCGCGCAGACCAAGTCCAAGAAGTTTAACAGACAGACCGTCGTCGAGCAGGCACAGAGCAGCGCAGCCAAGCTCGTCCAGGGCTTCCTGGACGGGCCCATCGCCGCCATCGAGACGACCGACAACGTGCTCAACGCTATCAGGGGCACGAGCCTCTCGGAGGCAGATACATGGCGGAGGCTCGACGTCACTAACGCCGAGAAGAAGTATGTGCGTGAAGTTCAGGACATGCTGCTTGAGTTCCGCGATGCGGGCCTCAAGCATGCCTTCGTGTACAACTTCCGGACGGGGAGTTGTATTTACTACGATTTAGCAGCCTAGGGTGTGTTGGGGGAGGGGGGATTATGAGGTGTTGTCGCTCCTTGTGGGCTTGTTTTCAATATTGTGTTCTTTTTTATACCCAAGCAAATGAAGTCCCATACAATTCCTCTCAGTCAAAATGCATACAGAACAGACCAATGTGGAAAACGTACTGTACGATGAGAATGTAGGCTGAAGCAAGACAAGAGTCTGCCCCAGTTTGAAAATTTATTGGTGCAACATGAAATAGAAGTGACGCTCGTCAATGTTGAGCCCACCAGCGCCCAGTAGCTAAAGGCGTAAGGGGCTGCTTATGTTCTCCATATACTCAGCTATGTCTGTCATGTTTTCTCCGCCACAGAAGACACCCAGCTAAGAGCTTGGTCGAAGCCAAGTGCGGACATTGCCCATGTGCGCCACACGGGATGTTCCTCTGTTCCTAAAATCGGGGAACCCAGAGCTGTGTGGTACGTTCCGCTTCTTACCGTTCCGCAGTTACTGGAGTATATCACTCTGGAGCCTGGTCACACTCACAAATGTCTTGTCTCAGTTCCCCGCCCCCAACCCCGGGGGTAGGAAAGCTATTCAAGATCTTACCAAGAATTGAACCCTCAACAATTGCAGGGCTTGGACCGTGGACAACTCTCTCAGAGAAACTTATGCTCGCAGACGGCGTAAGGGATCAGGCATGGTCTGGTTTGCACGGCCGGTCATTTCTGTGCGACGCCTATCAGCAGGATATGAGACACGAAGGGAGGCTTCATCACAAATTTCTCGCTTGATGACCTATCAAGCTTGAATCGAGCAGTGCCTGTAGAGAAGTTTGCTGCCACGAGACATTATTCTTTTCAAAGAGCGAGGGTCACAGTGGGCCGCTTCGTCTCGCAGGAAGGTTTACGGTTAGGATATTATACCAAACGCGAGAAACTTGGACCTCTCCGTAGAAGTCTAGAGATCCTCACGCCCCAACTCAAAAGACAGTTGAGGCCACTGGCTTGACGATCAGGATGGACAGCCTTGCAGCCATCAAGGCTCAGATAAGCCCGTTGGACTTGTTTCAACTTCCACGAGTGCGGTCTCGATATCTTGCGCAGGAACCAGCGCGGTTTGCTTTGCATGCCGGGATTTTCGCCGGTGTGCTCTGCCTCGGATATGTTTCTGCCAGCCTTCCTCTGTCAGGAGAGTTGTTTCGCAAATGGAGCAATGCTTCCGGCAGGGTGTGCCTTGCGTGGACAAGGCAGATTTGACGGCAGCATTCAACACATTGTTGGCGGCATCTGATATGCTGGGGGGTTCTGGCATCGCGTCCCCGGCCAGAAACAGTTGTGTCAAGAAGGCGGCCTTATCAAGGACATCTTCGGAGTACCGGGCGACGTCTGTGCTATCTAGCACATAGAGCCTGTCCTGGTCTCCTTCTTCTTCCAACAAAGGCAACATCTGCTTCGAGATCCATTTGGTCTGGTACTTGGCATATCTCTTGGTCCCAGTCTTCATAACTTCAAGGCACTCGAGCTTCAATTTCTCGAGTTCCTTGATGTCGGCGCCTCGTTCCACGGCTTGTAAATAGGGCTGGAATTCTTTGAAGCCGATCGATTGCCATATGCCCCTGCTGAGATCAACTTCCTCTCCAGACTTCAACTTTGACCGCAGGTAGTCGTGGACTTCGGTAACCTCGTCCATGAGACCACTGTCTAGCATTTTGTCGACTCGCCTGTCTAATCGGTCCTTCAACACTTGAGACTCAGAGTGCACCCAGAAGAGCAGAGCGTCAGGCTTAGAGAAGTCTTGTTGCGGCGCAGGCTCCGTTCGCTTCCGACTCTGCTGCTCGGCATAAATTTCGGATGCTGGCCTTCCCGTGGTGAGAAATATCTCCAGGGAGCGGCGAATCTTTCGTCTATCGTTGGGATGCCACCTGTCAGCCATAACGGGATCGACTTCTTTGAGCTTTTCCCACATGGCTTCCGTGGTGTCATTCAAGATCGGATGTTGGATTGAGTTGTCTTGGACCAGGATTTCTTCGGCGGAGGCATCTTCTTTCTCTACCAGGCTGTCCCTGAATAGAAGAGCATTGGTGTAGTAATGCGTACCTCCGACAACAATAGGAACCCGGCCCCTGCTGCGAATTTCCTGGATGATCCGACTTGCTTCCCGCTTGAAGACGCCCACAACCCAGGTCTCGTGGTCCAGACTGATATTGCCCAGAAGGTGATGAGGTATTGACCGTTGCTCTTCTAGTGAGATCTTATTTGTGATGATGGGCAGACCCCTGTACATTTGCATAGCATCTGCATTTATGACCTCGCCATTGAAGCGTACCGCCAGATCTACAGCAAGCTGTGAGGATGAATTAGTCCCGGTGGCGGCAAGCGCAATTGTGGTCTTGTCTCACCTCAGACTTTCCTGTACCTGTCGAGCCTAGGATGACCAACAATGAGGCCGTGGGGGGTTGACGAGCCGACATTGTGGTGTAGCATTGCGCATGCCTAGATAGTAGCCGTGAGATCAGACGAGTGTTGAGCATATGATTTCGGAAACGGTTGTGAAAACCATCCGAACAGGTGAGTCAAAGAACGGGCTACCACATGAGGAAGGGTTGAGTGTTAGCGACTTCACATTTGTTTCTCAGGGTCCAGCCAAGCCTTTGAGCATCTGGCCGCCTCGGCTCCGAAGATTGCAGTCATGCCCAGGTACTACTAGCATCAGGGTGACCGGCCAGCTGGGCAGAGTCACGTGGGGTCGCAGGCGTTGTGGAGGCGGGCGTTCCACCCAGCTCCGATCAATTGGTGGCCAGGAGGGCTCCACTGCTCTAAGTGGTTGCCGTTCTGGACACATCAACAATTTGGGACCAAGCTCCCTGCACTGACTGCCTGACTTGAGCACACCAGGGCACCAGGGCACCAGGGCACCAGCCGGCAGACCTGGCCCGAGTTGAAGCCAGATTACAGCCAGCCTAGCTAGCTCAACCCACCCTGCGATCTGTCTGTCTACTATTTCGCGGCTCAGGACCCCTTCGATCAACTTCCTCTCCTTTCCAACCCTCTGTCCACATTTCGTTCTTCAACCGAGCCGTTGCCGCTCGCCTTCTTTTCCCTTTCCCCTTTCTTGGATGAATCTCTAATCGAGTTCACTCCCGCAAAAAATCGCCCATCATGAGTAGCCGTAAGTCGATCATCCGTCGCCCTCTTGCCCTCGTGCAGTCGCGATCCCGACCCCTCGAGCTTCGCGTTCACGTTCGCGCACCAGGCGTGCCTCAGTGATGGCGCCGTGTGGCCAATTGCGTCTGGGCAAGCTGCTAACGTGTGCGCAATGGCCCTGCAGTACGATTCCTCGACCTGGTCAAGCCTTTCGTGCCGTTCCTCCCAGAGGTTCAGCAACCCGAGACCAAGGTTCCCTTCAACCAAAAGTTGATGTGGACAGGTCTCACCCTCCTGATCTTCTTGGTCATGAGCCAGATGCCCCTGTACGGCATCGTCTCCTCGGACACCTCCGACCCGCTATATTGGCTCCGTATGATGATGGCGAGTAATCGAGGAACTCTGATGGAACTTGGTATCACCCCGATTGTCTCGTCCGGCATGGTTTTCCAGCTCCTGGCCGGCACCCACCTGATCGACGTCAACCTCGACCTCAAGTCGGACCGCGAGCTCTACCAGACCGCTCAGAAGCTGTTCGCTTTCATTCTGTCTGCTGGTACCGCCACCGTCTACGTCTTCACTGGCCTCTACGGCCCTCCCTCCGATCTTGGCGCCGGTATCGTCGTCCTGCTGATCCTCCAGCTCTTCATCGCTGGTATGATCGTCATCCTTCTCGATGAGCTTCTGCAGAAGGGTTACGGCCTCGGCAGCGGTATCTCTCTCTTCATCGCCACCAACATTTGCGAGTCCATCATGTGGAAGGCCTTCTCCCCGACCAGCATCAACACTGGCCGTGGCCCCGAGTACGAGGGTGCCGTCATCGCTCTCTTCCACCTGCTCATGACCTGGCCCAACAAGCAGCGCGCCCTGCAGGAGGCCTTCTACAGGCAGAACCTGCCCAACATCATGAACCTGCTGGCCACCCTCGTCGTCTTCGCCGCTGTCATCTACCTCCAGGGTTTCCGCGTCGAGATCCCCGTCAAGTCCTCCCGTCAGCGCGGTGCTCGTGGATCTTACCCCGTGCGCCTGTTCTACACCTCCAACATGCCCATCATGCTGCAGTCGGCTCTGTCCTCCAACGTCTTCCTCATCTCTCAGATGCTGGCAACCCGCTTCGGCGAGAACCTTCTGGTCCGTCTGTTCGGTGTGTGGGAGGCCAAGGAGGGTTCTGGCCAGCTGTCACCCGTCTCTGGCCTCGTGTACTACATGTCACCACCATTGAACATGAAGGATGCTCTGATTGACCCGATCCACACGCTCGTCTACATCGCCTACATGCTCACTGCCTGTGCTATCTTCTCCAAGACCTGGATTGAGGTTTCCGGCTCCAGCCCCCGCGACGTCGCCAAGCAGCTCAAGGACCAGGGTCTGGTCATGGCTGGCCACCGTGACCAGAGCATGTACAAGGAGCTCAAGCGCATTATTCCCACTGCCGCTGCCTTCGGTGGCGCTTGCATCGGAGCTCTCTCCGTTGCTAGCGATTTGATGGGCGCACTCGGGTCCGGAACTGGAACCCTTCTTGCTGTCACGTAAGTCATTGAATTCCTTCCCGCCAGTGGATCCACCTGCTAACAACCACCGAAGTATCATCTACAGCTACTTCGAAATCGCAGCCAAGGAGGGCGATATGTCTAGCATGAAAGGCATGATCATGGGCTAAAGAAACTAGCCGAGTTATGCAAGTCGTCTCAAGATGCTTGCATTTGTGACCCAACGGGGACGGTTTTGGAGAATGGGCTCACGTGTATTTAACAATCTAAGGTTAAGGTTGCACCGAAAAGGGGGAAAGGCTTAGCGGTCCGGGTTGGGAAAAGCATTCAGTGTTTTCGCTACACCATGGAGAACCACGAGGCTCCGTGCAAGCCACCGCACAAGGCGGCTGTGTAAATGAGGTTATAGCATATTGAAGCATCACATACCGGTGTCGTCTGCTTTGGAAACTTGTTTGGAACCAGCCGCTTTTATACATGTGAATTGCCTCAAAAGGCGGACATTTAATCATTATTCGGACGTGGCTTGATTAGGGCACTGCCACGTAGATAGGGCGCCATCGGGGCAACAATCAGAGTCGTCGCGTCTGGACGCATCCATTTACTACTCCCTGCGTGCACGATACCTGGACAAAGATATTAAGGCGGACTCTGTAATAATTCTGTGGCGATGCTGCTGGAATCTGTCGTTTTGGATTGGGAAGACGGATAGCCATGTTTACGAAGTTGCCCAGTAAGAACAATAATGTTCGCTAACTTTCTACCATTGAGTACTCTAGCCAGAGCAGCCCTCGCACCGGTCCGTGGCTCTTTTTGAGCATCTATGTGCCAGCCTGCCGTCGATCCAACGGGGGACGTAACCACATCAGAACGCCTTGCTCCGCAGACTCCCAACGCCAAGCGCAAATGCCAAATCTTGCTAACGGCCCAGGATGACCTTTAATATCATGCCCACCAGACAGACGACGAGCGCGGCGATGACCCTATCTATCCACTTAGGCACCCCTCTGTCGTTGAGCGTGTGCTGTTGCTGCAGCAGTTGGGCCTGTTGCAGCGGCACGGCGGTGTTGTGCGCCGCATTCGGCAGCGGGACCGTCCTCGTGGGCTGGGGCACCGACTGACCCGGCTGCGCCAGCCCGGCGGCTGTTGATGAGGCCCCGCCCGCATCGAGATCCACCCGCGGCACCGTCTGCACGAAACCCTCTGCCAGCTCCGCGGTCTCGGCGTCCTCCATGGCCTGCGCCGTCGCCTCGATACTCCCCCCGGCGCTTCCCCCGGCGGCGGAGCCGGCGGCGTTCTTCTCCATCTCGTCCTTGAAGCCCATGCTCAGCTCGGGCGGCACCTCGACCTCGCTGGCCTTGCTGCTCCCCTCCCCTGCCTCCGCCTCGGCGGCCTTCGCGGCCTCCTCGCACTCCTTCATGATCTCCTCGTTCGTCCGGCCCCCACAGGCATTACACCTCCAGCCCCTGCTCTCGGTGGCCAGCCTCCTGCGCACCGCGTCGGTGGTGTCCAGGCCGCCCAGCTGGCCCTTGGAGTCCGTCTCCATGAAGCTCCGCAGCGCCACCAGGGCCGTCCTCACGCCCCACGCTGGCTGCCACGTCTCCTCGTGGTGGCCCGATATCGAGAGGCAGATCTCGCGGTTGGCCTCAAAGCGCCCCGAGGGCGTCAGGAAGCGGAAGGACGGCGGGCGGAGCGGGTACGTCGGGGGCAGGACTATGCGGCCGTGGTAGAGGCCGTCGGCGTAGGAGGACCCAGGCGGGCCACGGAGGGTGAAGTGCCATTCGAAGAGGTCGGTCTCTAGTGGTGCGGCCGTGTAGTCTGGGGACGGCGACTTGGACATCTCTTGAGCCTCGCGCACTGCAGAGTGGGTGTCCTTGTCAGTAGATGTCCCAGTGGCCGGGAGAGTGCATGGTGGGCATGCGAGGCTGCATTACTCACTTATGCGCTTCATAGTGGGCGATTTGGAATTATATTTGGTTGCCATGGTCAGAGAAGTAAGTGGCACGATGCACGTCTCGAGTGTTGCCGATAAGGAGAAAGGTGCTCGAGATGGGTATCACAGGAAAAGAAATGTGGCTTAGAATCAGTCAGAAACGAACATCTCGAAAGGTAATAGGACCTAGTAAGTTAGCGAGGTCTAGCGGGACAAAGTAAAAGATGGTAGTGACACTGTCTCTTAGAGGTTGGACAGGCCTCAGGTTGCAATGTGTCTTGTTGTTAATCGGACCAAGATGAGACGCCCCAGACGAGTGGTCACTGCAGGTGGTTATTAGGTACATTACATGTACACACCCCCGGTCTACACGCGGGTGCTGATGACGCTGCGGAGCCCGCCCCACTTGCCGCTGGATGAGCTGCTGTAGATGCAAGCAGAGCCTGGACTTTCACCATCTGAACATCCTATCAGAAGCAACCGAGACTCTTGATGAGGCGGGATAAAGCCGTTTTGTTTCTTCCGGAGGCCTGATACAATTTCCATGTGGACTTCACTAAGTTATCAGACCAGTGCAGGCAATAGATTATGCTGTGTCTCTTAAATGGCTAGGCTCCGTCAAGAAAGATGGGCAGACAAAAGTTGATATTGATGTCAAGCCGGTGATCTCGAACTTGCCCAAGCTTTGCTCATTCACCCATGACTATCTGGACACACTAAACTGTAAGACTCCGGATCAGCCCGTCGTGCTTGTCCCTGATGGCGTCTTAATATTTGACGAGGACTGGATGGCATGCTGGGGCTAGCACCGCAGACCTCAGTTGCTGCTTTAATTTTTTTTTGGGGGGGGGGGGGGGCTCTCAATGGCCACGAGGGCGTTTCCAAAGAGACGGGCCTAGCAGACCACCGTATGCTCTCGGCTCCTATGTGGAAGATTTGGCCGAGTACTTTTGTCTGGCAGGCTCTTGAGTCTAGTCCTAAGCATACCTAGGTACCCAAGTGCATCCAGGTGAGGTGAAGTAGGTACAAATGTAGGCGTGCATTGATCACAAGGCTTCACAGCACTTACTTGGACTTCTGCATGCATTTGGACAGTGTGCACCATTCTTCTCTGGCCACTGCATCTGCAGATGGATTTTCAGTTACAAAAGTCCAAGTGTGTGCGTTCACTCTGGTATGGGCCTCGTTGCAAGGTCCAGACCATTTCTAATAGATACCTGCCATCCTCGTCGCAGTAGGTCACCAGTGGTACCTTTGTGGACAAGATACACACTTCCTCCTTCACGTTCCTTCCCTGCCAAACATTTGGTTGACTGTGGGCATCAGCATCTTCCAACCTGAACTGTCCCTCTCCCACCGTTTCAGCTCTGAGAGCTCGCACACACTCTTCTCTCTCCAGCACACACAAGTGTAATTGACTTCAATTTACAACCCCATACATTGCGTTTTGCCAGATTTCAAAACGGCGCTGTTCTTATTGACCGCACCTCCCACTTTTGAAAAGACCCCCAAGGCTTGACTGAACAAGGTCAACCACCAACGCGTGGTTTTGCGCTTGACAAGCCTCTCTCATCCAAAACAAAGCAGCAGCAGCAGCACCCACATTTCGCCTCAACACATCTGCTCGCGAAGACCATTCGTCAACCTTAGAGCATCTCAAAATGAATAGCAATCAGGAATGGCAGGAAGGGCCCCCCAAGTTGAAGAGGGTCGGGCCTACGACCTGCGGCTACTGCTGCGCTGCTTTCCCTTCCACAGACGCCCTGCGTGCTCACAAGTTGAAGAAGATCCAAGAAGAGAATAAAGATCCCAGCAAAGATTCGGAGCACCTCTGGTGCGAGATCTGCGACCGGGACTTTCACACCCTGGGCGGGGTTATCGAGCACATGAGACTGGTAAGAGACGATGCGAATGCTCTACATGGAATGTGCGCTGCGACGACGACTCTAACTCGGTATCCAGGCGCATCGTCACAAGCAAAACTTTCCTTGCCCCGGCTGCACCGTGAAGTTCGAGTCGCTGTCGTCTTTTATCGAGCACGTGGAACTCGGCCGGTGCAGCAAGCTTGACATTGAGATGCTTCAGGCTCGGTTTGCGGCAAAGTTTACCTTCGCCAAAGGTCTCGCGAAACTTGACCTCGAGAGCAAGCAAGAGCTCCCCAGAATAAAACAAAAGGACTTTTCCTTGTATCTTGGACACGATGCCGATCCAGAATCTCCGTGGCAGGAAAGCCCGAATCTGCTGTCGGACTGGGAGGTTGTCGATCCGAACGCATGGGCTTCATCAGAGCCTACACCTTCGAAAGACGAGGCTTTCCCCAGGATGGCCCATCACCAGTATCTGCGTGGAAACACTAACGCTCCAGATATTCTGACTGGGGATCAAAACAACCCACTGGAGGGCAAGCATGAGGAGAACAACTGGGCGAGGGACAAGAACTTGTTTCCGGACTCCCGCCCAGCCCAGAGGCCAACCGCCGAGCAGTTACAGGGCCTGAATTCCAACCAGCAAGTCGCATTTGCGCGTGCCAGTGGCGAGAAGGGGGCCAGCTTTGACCCGAATAGCCCTTACTTCGATCCCCAGCAATGCTGGCATGATATCTTGCAAAAGTACAAGTGCCCTCACAAGGCAACATGCAAGTAAGCACGACTGCCATCTTCCCTCTCCCTAGTTCAACACGCATCAACTGCCCTATGGCCTAAGAGCACAACACTATGGGGAAACAGTGCCACAATCACGTTCCTGAATCAGCCTTTTGACAGCGCGTCTACATAAATGCATCAAGCCTGCTAACCTGGGACTTCGCCATCTTAGGAAGACTTTCAACAAGAAGTCCGCGTTCGTACAGCATCTCAGGTCAGCCAACCACAGCGGCAGAAAGTTCACTTGCCCTTCGTGTCTAGACCGTTTCGAGAGTCTTTTTTCTCTCGCCGCCCACGTCGAGTCCCCAAGCAGGAAGTGCAAGATAAATCGCGAGTTCTCCGAGCAGGACATGTACAGAATATTCCTCGATCAGCTTACATTGGGCATGATCGAGGTCGGTGACCTTTTCGATGACGACACTCAGAAATTCGAGTTTCAGGAGGAGTTCAAAGAGCTTTATGGCCCGCAGGAGACCCCACGACCAACCTTTGGTCATATGCAGATGCATGGATTCAGCGGCGGAGGCAGGTCAGTCCCCACTGGTCGACCGGGGCTCACGAAGGCAGCCTTGAGCAACCATCAGCAACAGATCGGAAAACAAGGTTCGCGGGTCACGCCACCCGCACGGCAGCATGACAGCGGCCGTGGTGATTCTGGTCCGGACATGTCCCTCACCGCGGATGCGCTCTCGCGGCTTCAGCTGCAAGAAAAGCGTGCTAGCCCTTGGAGCCAGCTTTCTAGCATGAATCGGCAGCATCAGCAGCAGCAGCATCAACCGCAGCAGCACCAACCACAGCAGCACCAGCCACAGCAGCGACCACAGCAGAATCAGCAACAGCAGCAGCAGCGGTCTCATACCCAGGGCCGACCATCGGTGCCTCAGCAGCCGAAAGGTGGTTACGTCTGGCAGCAGCTTGCCGCCTTCGGCTGGGAAACTTGGAACCAACAACCAGTGTTTCGTGAGCAGGACAAGGAATGCCGGGTTCAGCCATCTGAGTCCAGTCGGTGGCCAGAGCCCAAGAATGGAGGCGGTACTGGCAGTCGGTGGTCGTGAGACTGAGCTCTTCATCCCCCAATATCAATACGTTCTGCAGCGAGTTGTTGTAAGGATCTGCGGAGACTATTTCGAAGGGACTTGCTCCGCAGCTCATTCATACCGAGTCGCTGCTCCCTCGCTCCCTGGAAACGATGGGAAGGAAGGAAGGGCTGACGGAGTACAGGTGCTGCTCAGGGCATTGAGCAGAACTGCTTCGGGCATGATAGGAACGAGAGTCGGCACTATCTGCCTACCTTTGGTAGTGTCGTTGGACAAATGCTTGTACGTAGCCACAGTAAGACGATCGCGGGTCAAATGATAGACCCATTGCAGATTGGAATTCCAGAATAAGATCCCACCGAGTAAAGTGAGGACGCATACATGGTGAGGACTCATAAAAGCCATGTCGTCCTCGACGGCACAATAGTAGACTCGTAAGGGGGTGTGACCAGTTGGAACCGCTGACTGATGCTCTCGGCCCCTGCAGCCGTTTCAAACCAGGGGTTGTGATTCGCTGCTGCACATACCCTTGGGGGCGATCTGCACTCAGCCTCACCTGGGAGCAACAACAACGACATGCCGTCAGCGCCGAACCGTGCAGTGACCACTCCTGACTACTCTGTCGCTCATTATACCACTCATTCTTCTTCTCCTTGCTGCACCTGCATCTGACATGCCCTTCTGCTACTCTGCAATTTGAAATGGTTTCAACCTTCGCATCATTAGCCTAGGACTATTGACACATCGATGGATGGGCGCCGCTCTTTCGACGCTTCTTCTGTCATGGCTCGTTGGGCGAGGAGGATCGAGAGGTGTTGCTGCCGATGCGCCACTTATTTCCCACTCGCCTTCGTCTACGGCATCACAACATGGGCCGTTTTCGTCGACTGTAACATAGGGTACAACGCCCAGAAATCAAGTTGGATAGGTACGATCACCCACAGTCCAGAGACCGAGAACCCGCTCCAGACCCCGTACCGCTAGACCCGGCTCGCTGACAATGCGCTCTCGCCGCGTTATCCATAGGCACATGGTCATCGCTATTTGCCGTCATCCTCTACGCTCTCCTGAACTGGTCTTACACAACGGCCGTGTTCACCCCTCCCGGAAGCACGACCAACGATAGCGGGTACAGCACTCTGCCTACCCACGAGCCCCGTGCGACCACCAGCCCGACCACCTTCACGGTCAAGTCGAACGGGGAGATACGCTTCTGCAAGAAATGCCAGGCCCGCAAGCCCGACCGCGCGCACCACTGCTCGACCTGCAGGCGGTGCGTCCTCAAGATGGATCACCATTGCCCCTGGCTCGCCACCTGCATCGGACTGCGCAACCACAAGGCTTTCCTGCTGTTCCTTATATATACAACGCTGTTCAGCATGTACAGCTTCTTGGTGGCGGGGTCTTGGACCTGGAACGAGATTGTCAATGACGTGACGTACGTCGAATCACTCATGCCGGTTAACTACATCGTGTTGTGTGTCATTGCAGGAATCATATCACTGGTCGTCGGCGCGTTTACGGCGTGGCATATCATGTTGGCGGCTCGCGGGCAGACCACCATCGAGTGTCTCGAGAAGACGAGGTACCTCTCACCGCTGCGAAAGACGTTGCAGAATGCCTACCAAGCACAGCACACCGACGGGCGAGGGGTCCCGATGCCCCGTTACGGACAGCAGCTGCTGGATGCGCATCAGAACATATTGCCAGGGGTCAGCCGGCCTGAGGAGGGCGAGGAGCTCCGAACGCTGGCGCCGAGCCAGAGGGAACAGGAGAGCACGACGCTGATCAGCGGCATGCCGAGACACATGTCCTACGACGAGATGGAGCGCCAACGCGCGCGCAAGAGATATGAAGAGTACCTCGAAGAACAGGACAGCAGCAAACTACCCAATGCTTTCGACCTGGGGTGGAGGCGGAACCTGTTGCACCTATTCGGGCACAACCCCTGGCTGTGGAGCATACCAATTCTCAACACCACCGGCGACGGATGGACGTGGGAGCCATCGCCCAAGTGGCTCGAGGCCACCCAACGCATCGAGCGAGAGCGCAACGAGCAGCGTGCCCGGGAACGCGCTGCTGGCTGGGGCGTGCCCGACGACGGCGGCGACGTGGGGTCGGAACTAACGCCGCCGTCGTGGAACCCGCCGCTGGGAGGCGCCGGCCGGCACTATGGGAACGAGAGGCCGAGCCCGCCGCGCAAGACGCCCAGCAAGGCCGACAAAGTCCTGGGTAGAGACCCGAACTTGTATGCGGACCAACCTGGTGTGAACATGAACAGACTGAGCCCAGCGGGGAAGAGGGACGCGGTCAAGCGGAGGAAGCCGGACGATCCCTACGGAGACAACGACAGCCTGTTCGACACGAGCAGCGACGAGCTCGACACCGAGGAAGAGACCCAGCAGCAGGGGCAGGGGCAGAAAGCGGACAGGAAGGGCTCTGGGCCCCTGAACCCGAAACCGAGCAGTCCTAACAACCCGTTCAGCACCGGTGGAGGGCGCAATATGGGTGTTGGCAGCGGTGTGAGCGGGCTGCTGCGAAAGGCGTCGAACAAATCCCTCGCCAACGCGAACGCGAAGTATAAACAGCGAAACGACGAGGACGAGGTGGACTAATTGTACTTGCTGGGGGAATACGATGGCAATGATCCACGACGGGCAGAAAGGTCGCGTCAAGGCTTTTGTCTCCCGCGGGATGTCTATATTGGCTATTTAACTACTTTGCATTTAGCCTGGCGTTCAGTCTTAATATGTGTTTGTGCTGCTGGATGCGTCCTTCCAGGGTAGATAGGAGAACTACGCGGGTTTGATCGAGGTTTCACGGTCCGATCGGAACAATACTATCACAAACGACTGTGTTTGACTTTCGCCAGCGCCTGGTGCTCAACGACAACGGCTTGCGGGTGCCGTGATGTGATTCCGTGTGACATCGTGCCTATGGTCGAGGATTACCAGCTCAACCTCGTCCAGTCAAATTGAAGAAGACCACAGACAGATCCCACACAGAGTTCGCGAATGCGAAAGCCAGCCTGCAAGGACTGACCTTGGCGTCTAAGTCCTTTCCATCTTGGCAACAACCCTTCCCTCCCGGAACGCGCGTCCGGCCTCATGTATGTATGTAGAACACCCCATGCCGGCGTGCCTCACTCAAACGCGAAACGTGCTCCCCATACTTGACGGTCTAGCCCTTCCGCCCTTCCCGCCTACCCGTGCGGAGGATGGAATTGTTTCGGGGGAGGGGGGGGGAAGGTGTGGAGACGACGCAAGCAGGTACCGTGAAGTACCCAGTGCATCCCGGACAACGTGAGAAGCGGGACCCATGGGTTTGCGGGCCCGATTTAAATTTTTTTTATTATAAATATTAACCTGAAGAGGAGGGCGCCGATACAGTGGTGTAAGTCGGCCCATCCATGTAACTGGTACTTCTAGACCGCGGGTCGGAGCTGTGGGGCCCCTCATATCTTGTCCGTTCTCCCGAGAGGCCCGGACGCGTCACTTTCGCTTCGGACAGAGTGTGCGTGTCTCAGCGGCCGTCGACTGCGTGGAGCCGCGTCTTCTCATCGGGATGGGGGCCAATGTACTGGTGGGTACAGTGCGGTGTCTGCAGTAGACCTCCCTCTTCCTTCGGGGTGTTGCAGGTTGGTTGGTTTGTCTGACCACCCATTCTCGCGGTATATGCCGTCTCTCAAAAGTGCCGGATTCCGGGGTGGACCCCTAATAAGTGTTGGAAGCCTTTCTCTGTGCCGTCTGGTTCCTTGGCAGCCTGACGGGTGGACTGCTGCTGCTCATGCACTGTCGCATGTCCTGTTTGGTCCAGACCACGCTGGCATGGCAGCAGTGCGATCAACGATTGTGCCTGGTTCCACTGGCTCGGCTCTGGGTCAAGCATATGCTGGCCATTGGTAGCGACTGCAGCCAAGCTGATCCTCGGGACTGTGCGAGAGTCCTCGTTGAAGTCAGCAGCCTTGGTTCCCGGCGTGGCTCGTGCATAGCTTCACAACATGTGAGTCTCGCTCGCCCGGGCGTTTCTGGAGGTAAGAAAAGAAGAACAAGAAAAAAACCCACCGGCGGTGGTCGCTAGCAGCGGCTTGCTGCGAATGGGGAGGATTTCCTCGCCGGCGATCGAGACCAGCTCTGGCGCCGACTGTTCAACCTCTCCAGATGTCCGTTTCGAGGTTGGGGCGTGGCCTGAGAACCTCGGCGCAGGAGCAAGGTCAAGCAGACGGAGTCTGTGTGGGCAGAAGCTGGACCGGTCCAGTGGGCGTAGCGCCAAAGCATCCGGTCCTCTTCGTTGACGTATAAGTCCATTCGTTCCCCAACCCAGTCTCTCCTCCGTCCGGCCTACACGGAGTCCGGTAACTGATGCAGCCCTCCGGGTGCGGGGCTACGTCCGGGCCGATCCGAGGCCGGGAAACACTGGGACAGGACTGACTGCTGTTGAGACATACAGTAGGCGTGAGCCGTATTACTTTTGATGATACCTTTCTCCCGCTTCGGAGGAAACCTCCAAAGGGCCGTCACGAGCAACGATACCTGGTAGAGGTAGCGTTATGTTCAGTGCTGTGGTTTATTTACAGTGGCACATGGGCGGGCGGACAGTGGCAGCCGCGGGCCTGGAATTACATAAGCTAAGCGGGCGCCACCTGCAATGCGCTGTGCTGTAGATGTCCGGGATACACTTCAACCCCGGACGTGGATACACTGCTGAGGCTGCATCGACCAGCGAGGCACAACAACAGAAACAGACATCGACTTTCTTCCAAAAGTAACTCCTCATCTCTTCTGCTTGCTCAGAAACCCACACGTTTCCCGGCCGCTGAAGAGAAGAAGCTTGAGACATCATCCCTCCAACATAACACTTCCAAACTGCCACTCCCTCGCCATGCTCAACCCGCACGTCATCTCACACCCACGCAGGATATTGGCGGTGTCGTTGGAAGACTCAACAGAGCACCTCGGTCGCGTCATCAAAGGTGGGACCACGAAACGTGCTCGTCAATGGTGTTTTCGCATGGAGAACAGCATCTTGACTGACACTGTACTCCAGACCTCACCGGCGTCAGTCCAGAGCCCGCCTCATCATCAGCTTCACTCGCAGGCACCAGCCACGACCTCAGCCTGCGCACGGCCTACTACACAGCCACAGTGCCCATATGGCTGGACCTCATCACCACCGCATCCGAGTGGGCCGCCTCTTTCCTCTCCCCCGAGGCCAAGGAGGTCCTTGAGGTGCTCGGCGGGGTGGTCGTTGTGTTCCCCGTCTCGTCCTCCACGTCGTCCTCGCAAAACAAGGACCTGATCAGGGAGGTCGGGAGGGTCGTCAAGGAGGGCCTCGGTGGGTGGGAATGGGACGGCGTCGGGCTTGGCGTCGGCATCGGTGAAGTGCCACACCTCGACGACTTGGACGCGTGGGACGAGCTCTGCGGGGACGCCGGGCTCGAGTTTGTCCACGTTGGCTCGTCTGCCACTCCAGATGATGCAAAGAACGAGTTCGGTGGTAAGGAACTGTCTTTCAACCTGTTTCACATCCTCTCAGGGTTTTCATGCGGAATCCTCCTGCTCACACCTTCCCAGAGAAAATGGGGATTCCTCGAGTTCTCGAGGCTCTCGAGTCGAATGACTGGGATTCATTTGCGACTGTAGATGAAGATGACGACTTGGCGGCACTGGCAGACGGAACGGACCGAGGCGCAGATGATGAGGATGGGACCGACCTGGACCCGGAGAATCTGGATTTCGGGTTCGATAGGGAAGACTTTGAGGGCCTGAAGAAGGCAATCTGGGAGGCCCGCGTAGAGCGCGAAGGTGACGATGGAGGCAACCAGGCAGTAGGCGGCAAGCCGAGCGACCTCGACCAAGCATCAGCTCAGGCCAAAAGGCCCGATGACGGCGGCGACGAGCTGGGAGACGAAGACATCCAGAAGGTCGAGCAGATGATGCGGAAGCTGCAGGCTGTCAAGGACATGAGTGCAGGTCTGCCAGAGGACCAGAGGAAGAGGATGGCTGCCAAGGCCGTGGGCGAGGTCATGAAAGAACTGTGATGGCGAGCTGTTTCTGTTCTTGACAGACCGCGAGATGCTGTACAAGTTCCCGCGGCAGCCTACAGTGGCAGAAACTGGCGAGCCTCTTGATTTCTTGCACCTCATCTGCTACTATCCTTCGGACTCCGTGCTACTTGTTGCCGTCGCTGGCCCTCATGGCACCTCCTCACGAGCTTCTCTCCCGTCTTAGCTGCCATGGATACCGAGGGGTTATTTGGCGAGTTGTACAGCATGCACACCATACCGGTACCCGAAGACGTCAAAGTACTCGGTGCCTTCCAGTAAAGCACAAATGCTGCTTCGTCTGGGACAGAACTCCTGGGGTGGAAAACGAGAGGACAGCAACAATCATGTCCGGCATCATTCTCATCATGAGCACCGAATGTGCTTGTCTCCACATGAGGCTCTCTTGCGGCAATTGAAAGCCAAGTATTTACATGCTTGGGTTTCTACTCCGTCAGAAGACAGCTGTAGCGAAGAGGGGGGGGGTTACAAACGACACACAGAGTCGGCTTATCCTGCTACACTGGTCTCACGAGCTTCTGGCATGTCCTCTGCGGTTGCCAAGGATGGTCCGGCATGACACGCTTCTCCTCATTTCTGAGTCACCCGTGGTCGAGAGAGTGCATCCGATGAACAAGAAGCAGCAGGACCAACAAGGAACGATTGCAACTCGAACAGCTTTTAGGATGGAGACTCGATTCTCGCTGTGCAGATTTATCTATGCAAAAATCATCGATGAATGACAGATGTGCTCATCTCGACCCTACAATTCGTCTAGCCCAGAGCTGCTCCGAGAACATTTGGTATACCCAATCCTGTCAAGTACGTGCGTGTGATATTGATACTACCGCTCAGCGGCCTCTGCAATGGAACTGGGGCTTCATGACAAGGCCCAAGGGCGAGTCCTGCCTGCGGAACCCACTCATCCTAGCAGCTCCCAAGTACACATTTCTCATCCCCTGGTGTCGCAGTGCTTGCTTTTGCTTTCAAATCAAATGGTCCAATATAAGCAACTCATGTCAATGACTCATAATCCGATGGAGTGTTGTTTGACAGCCAAAGACGGTCACCAGAGACAAACTTCACATCGACTTGCCTGTGTATCAAGGTACAGATGAGCGAGGTATACATCGCACGGTAACTGTGATTCCATCCTCTTCGATGGCTTCGAGCACATGTCTTCAGGGGTATCACACCTGGCCATGCAAAGGTGACATTACCCCTGAGTGTCAGCCTAACACAACGAATGAGTGAGTGCCTGGTACGTTGCCTTACACAGCCAGCCCATGTGAATCAGGGACCAAACCCGAGCGATGCAACACCTACTTGACCACAAGCGTTGACCGCGACGTCAAAAAGAAGTGTCAGGGAGTGTGACCGCTCGTCCGGACGCGCTCGCCATTGGACTGGAGTCCGCCTCGACCGTTCCACTGTGAGACAATCCCCTCGCCGAGATGTTGCCTTCTCGATCGCCTGATTTCTTTTACGAGCAGCTGAGGGTAATTCTATGGTGGACATCACCGCTCCATGCACGCTCTTACTGGACGAATACCGGGTTCCACGCACCGCCCTGAAGAAATCAGACGAACGAGCATCTGAGCCCTATGTGCGACCCATGTGAGCTGAGATGTCAGAAAGTCGTCCGTGGAGAGGCAGATATGCGGTCAACTGGACCATGTGCCTATCCGCTGAGCCGCGGTCGACTGGCACGCAATATACACCACTGAGGGCTGGATAGGCAATCCATAACCCGGGCCAGCGAGTAACACCACGCTGCGCTGATGTCGCCTCCCGGGGAGGGACGACTGCCACCCCACGAGGAGTGGACTTGCGAATCCGAGCACGCAGCCGGCCTGCGTCGCACACGGTGGGCGTAGCCAGGTAACACGCCCCCAGAGAGAGAAAAAAACATGCATGCCCGACTTTATGCTGTCCGCCATCGCTCACGTACAACTCGTGCCATCAATGGCCCCTCTCCTCCTGCCCCCTTGTGCACGGAAGATGGGCCGCCGGAGAAGCCGCCCCCTCGTATGACCAGCTTGGCCCTGGGTGTCATCCAAGACATTTCTTCGGTGCCCCTTCGTCGGTGTCCTGGAAGCGTTGGACCCGCAGGGGCCGGATTCGATTTCACCTGCATGCCGGTGATGCAAACGGCAAAGGTCGGCGTGCGAGTGCCGTGTGCTCGAAGAACGCCCGACGGCGGTGGTGACAAGGCGGGCAAGGGGGCGGGAAAGGAAGTACAGCGATCTTTGGAAAGGGGTAGTGCAGGTTGTGACACCAGATCGATGAAGAACCAGGGGGTGGGAGTGGGCCGAGGAGGCTGAGCGGACGCGGGCGGCACGTAACACACGCTGGTGAAGGCGGTGTCGTTAACTCAGGGCAAGAATATTCATGCGTTGGAGTCGTGCCAACCTCAGGCTTGTGTGACGGGGGTTTGATATGGGACTCCTTCGTTGCGCGTGGTGCGTCCGTGTGACAGGTGCTGTTGGGCGGTCCCGGAGGAGTCAACGACATGTCGTCTGTTGGAGATTGCCATATTCCTCAGCAGCACCCACAGCAGAACCCAGATTCAGCAGGTAGTGTCTGTGAGTGTGTGAGTGCGAGTGCGCGTGTATTAGAACGAAACGGAACGGAACGAAACAGGACGACAACGTTGAGCAATGTCACTACCATGTCCAACTGGTGTCCTGGAAAAGTCACCACTTGGGAAATGGCCACACGCTCACCCCCCTCCTGGATAGACGGGCTTGTCAGCTCCATCGAGTCGGCATGTATCGCAACTCGCGAGAAGAAGTCCTGTATACCTCTCACGCCGGACGGCTCGGGATGGCCCAAGGTTCGTCCCAAGTGTCGTCTCAAGAGCCACACATGCGAGGCCCCAATCCGATGCGCCGATGGAGCGCATGGTCCTCCTTCCCGATTCCGACTCACTTACATGACGGACCCATCAACTGCAGGCGACAGGGACATTTTTTTCTGCCGTTGCCTCACGCTATTCCATCCCCCCCATTTCCCCCCAGCCAGCCCCCGTCCAGGCCTGCGGCAAGGCAACGAACGGTCTCTCGTCACTCACTAGAGCCCCCCGTATTTCTCACGCGTCTCTCACCGCTCTTCGGCGCCTCCTCAGCACGCATGCAAGCTCCGTTCCTTCACCTTGCCCTTGGCTGCCGAGCCCTTCAGCCAGCCAGCCAGCCAGCCAGCCAGCCAGCCAGCCAGCGCCGATTCTCCCCGTAAGGCGACGACCGCATGCAAGCCGCAATGCACATGCATGTCTCGGCTGCCTTGCGGACTATTCGGCGCGCTAGCAGAAAAAAATGCTGGCTGGGCCTGGGCCGTATGTTCAACAAGGGGCCCCCAGAGGATTGATTGTCTTTGACGGGAGGACCTTCGTTGGAATTTCCCATTTCATCCCGTTATGCGTTTGCTTTCGCATTAATATTCGGCACTCTATTAACTCGGCTGTCTGCGCAGGACCTCCCACCCAGCCGGGAGGCGACGGATGCACACATTGCGGGTGTGCCAGTGAGAACCGACAGCCTAACTACTCGGGCGGTCGAATTCAGGTGAGCAAGGGTCTCTACCCATGTGGGGTTCTTACACGGCCTATATCTTACCAAGTGTACGGAGTACATACATATGTGACATGGTTATGAGGAAACTGCGACACAAATGCCGGCGCGGCCTTAATTTGTCCCTTGTGTAACCTGACTGGGTGCCGGGTGTCTGAACCAGGGGCATGCGAGTGCTGGCACCGAAGCTCCAGAATCCAGCAAACGGTCCGGTCGGGCGGTGACTGGGCGATTCGACCGGCTCTCACACAGATACACGTATAACATAGTCGTTGCGGCCGATTGATGACTGCCGATGGCGCGGGGTCAGGTGCTGCACATTGATCTTGACCCCCAAGTTCAGAATCTGCACGTCCTGGCGTGCGACATGGCCGTAGGTCGTCAGCGGGCCCTACATCATATCGAACCCAGCTTCCTCAGCATCTGATAATGGTTACCCAGTATAGTGGCTGCTTCCTGATAAGTGACTTCAGAAGCACGGTCACAATCTCTTGCCTCTCCTAGCTATTTCCGCGTGTTTCCCGCTTAAGGACGTGGCGGCCTGGTGCTTGACAGGAGTGGTTGTTAATATTTGGAAGAGTATTCATACAAGGACAAAGAAGGTGATATGTCAATATACCCGACCCCTTGGACCCCCTTGTGCCCCTTGAACGCTTTGGGAAAACGGCCGCGAGGAGTGATAAGAGCAATCACTTCGACGTGTGGCCCCTCCTCGGTATTGATATTGGCGCTGTGACACGAGCTGCAACGGGCTGGAAACCAGCATTGTGCATGGGACACATGATCGAGACGCTTACCTCGTTCCCCTGATGACCGTGGTTGATGAGTAGGCATTGGAGTCAGCTGAGGCCCAGACCGGCACACCCTGACAGTGCCACGAGCGTCTCAACAAAGACCGTATGCTGGTTCGTGCGTGCGTATATACTGGGCACAGAGTCCGGGGTCGAGAAGCATCCTGGTAGCAAACTCGTCAGATATCGCTTTTCTGACAGGGCAAACAGACTGATCATTCCATGCACAATGAGGTGGCGAGGAGGCCTCGAACGTCCTGCGGCTGTATATCGTTGATGATTATCTATCCTCCCAGTCCGAGGCCCGGATGCTCGCAGATGTTGACCCAGAGCTCGGCCTGCATTAGCAGCGGGCCATCATCACATCCGTCGTAGTAAGAGGCAGAAGGATCCCCTAGATATGCAGCTGGCGTGGTGAATGAGCTCGTTAATCTCTGTCTTACCCACCTCGTGCGCTATTCCAGGCGACAAAAGCGACGCGTGGCTGGCCGGTCAACATCCCGTCTTGATGACCTCTGTACAACGAAAGTACGCCCCTAGATGGACCACAATTCGGTATGTGATATACGGGTGGGACTTCACCGTGGACCAGTCAGCAATACGACGAATGGGTCTTGGTCGTTAATATGGACGCCTTAGCATCCAAAGCCCACGTGGGTAAGATGATCGACATCCGCGAAGGCGATATATCATGGGACGCCATGGGAACACCACAGAACGTCGCAACAGCCGTCATTTCCGAGGTCAACGGATCGTACGAACGGCCCCCAGTGGCCCAAAGTATCCCTAAATGCGGTCCAGAATATGCTACCATCGTACCGATTTTGGGCGGAACCTCTGGTCCGTCAAGCCGTCCGGCACTATTGGATCCTCAAGAGCGTATCAAGAGGAGGTATGGGGTTGTGGAGTGGCTGGCTTCGTCGTCGTCGCCTCCTGAAAACAGATAGCGAGCCGCAGATCCGCAACGAGCCCCATATTAGATGAACTCGGCGGGAGAGAGGCGAGATTGTTGGACGGGTCCGTGCCAAGCTTGCCAGTCAGACCCGAATGCCTCCTTCAGCCTAGTCCCAGCATCAGAAGAAGGAGATATCCGTCGGACGAAGCCCTGGCAGGGGATGTATATCGTGCAAGACTGCGAGAGAAGAAGAGACAGGATCACCAACCTTGCGCGCGCATTCAACGCAAATCAAATGATACGAAACGCACGCCTGTCCGCAGAAGAACCCGGCAGTACTGGGTCCAAAGCAGCTGATTCCGCCTCAGCAACCATCCGCACGAATGTTTGAGCCACTCACAATTTGGCACCGAGTGAGCGGGCGTATGCGTCTTAGGTCTGCTCTTCGTAAGCTGGTACGGGCGGCGCAGCTGTCCCTGGCCTTGTCCTCGCGCCGCATTATTCTCGGCCTATTCCCTGCGGAAGGGGAGCCTGTGCGAGGGTTCTTTCTGGAATTGTATTCCGCGAGGTCATCCGGATGGGGTGACGGAGGAGCCGATCGTGAGCATTCACATCCGGAACGGTTGACCGTGCCATCCCGTCTTGTGACCTGACACCTGGCAGACCACCAACACTCATCGCACGAGAACACCCAATATTGACGCAACCCTGTCTTATTTTGCAGGGCATGAGACTGACGTGGCAGTCTCGTGGAGGGTGCTGCACGGCTTCAGCCGCTGCCGCTCCGGAGACGGTCGAGTTTGTGCACGGCGATTGCTTCTAGGGCTGCCTAGCGAGCTGTCATATATTCCGCTAAAGGCATCCGTGGAACACCCTCAATGGTACCAACGTAGTGTAATCGGCAGCAGGGAGACATCGGGCCCTCGGTGCATGCGGGCAACATCGAAGGTCGAGGGGCGTTGACTAAAGGAAAAGGGTGTAGGGCATGGCCATCTGTAAGGCGTCCAGACATAACGGTATAAAGTGTCTCCCCAACCGTGTCAGGCTCCTGGGGGCGTATGACAGAACGCTGCGGCGGTTTCTCAAAGAAGCAAAAGACAACTGATATATCATTTCTGCTGGAAGTTATCATGATGCATGCCCATGAGGCTGAGATGAGAGTCTGGTGGTGGGTAAGACAAGACATACAAAGTAGTTACGGCCGGGGGGTGGATTGGTGTGACTTGCTCACTACTCGGCCTTCGTCGCTCTGGCTTGGCTTCAAAGGTAAGCACATCTTTCAAATCAGAAGATTACCACAAGATGTGGCCAAGCAGCAGTTTACGGCTTGGTCATGTACGCAACATCAAGCTTGGGCCTGAGATGTTATGTTTGTGGGTGGGCGTGGCAGGTCTGTGTGCCATCTGTCTCTTGGTAGTGAAGATGGCATCATCTGTTTCCCAGAAGTGAGATTGTTCCTGCACCTGGTCTCTTTGGGCACAACAGCTGGAGGGTTGCACGAGAAGGAACTTGCGAACCGCCGCATTGTCCGAGATACAAGCCTAGCCTCGGTGGCCTTTGAACGACCTGCAGCGATGGTATGCCTTCAAGCTGCATGTCCCCCAGTATCACCCATGGGGACCAAGACAAGACGCAGGAAAGAAGCTGCAGCTGCTCTGCAGAAGTTGCCTTGCTAGGCGGCCTCATGACACATGCGATACGAGGCGCAAGGTGTATCCCGCCCTTGTTGTTGCTGCACCTGGGAGGAATATGTAAATCTTCCATAAATCCCAAGCGTGCTGTGTCTTGTAAAGTACTGTTACATTCCCGGTGAAAGGTTGCAAAAGCTGGGACAGCTGCTCCCTAAGATCACTTCAGCAAGCAGCAATGGGTTCACTGCATTGCCACCAGCACGTAGCTCATCCTGGCCCCTGCTCTGGGGAGGACGGGCCCATATCATGCAGGTCTGAGAACCTGCACAGTCCAAAAGCGAATCTTGTGCAAGCTGTGTGGCCCAACAGCTGCAGCAGCTCCGGGACATACCGTCAGAACTTGGGAGCAGACGGGGCAGCTTCGATCTGACCATTCGTAGACGGTCTGAGATGTCCAGGAGCAGAGATGCAATAACAGCAGCAAACGAGAGGACATATCTTCAAAGTACGTCCGGGACTTGTGATGCAGCAAATGTAATGCACCAACGGCCGAGATCAGTGCTGGCATGTGCTGCTGAGTGACTGAAATCGTCTCCTGGAATCAGCAACAGACAGGCAAGCACCGTCAGGTACGGACATGGTAGTGGGCCCGTTCAGCCACGTTATCATGCTTCAGTGTGATCCATCTCACGCCAGCAACAGCATGGCCCCAAGGGGAATGCTATCGTATTCCTGTGACTTGGTAGACCAGGCAGGGTCGTCAGCCAAATTGCCTCTCCTCCTCATGTCGCACAGGACCAAAACAAGGCGGCGCAGCGAATGTCCCCTCTCGAAGAAACCAGGATCGGATGCGGCAGACCTCTGCAGGCCTCACTGGACGCGGACGATATTCTTGGACGCCTGTTGGCAGCGGGCGCTTGGCATGCCCTGGTGATGGAATCCAGGATGCTGCAGCAGCTCGAAGCCGCCCCGGGTTGATGCACCTCGCTCCTCTGGCCGGAGAGGCCTGGAACGACAGGCGGGATCGAGGTGACCGAGAAAACGTTGCCAGAGGTCGTCCACCATCCGCCAAAAGACTCTATCGCTGTTCCATGATGGCGGTGAATGGCAGATTCTTGTTCCCAGACCAGAGCAAGGGCTGCCCGGAATACTGTATCGGTCTTCCTGTCGCTTGCGCCAGAACCAGCACCATTCTTGGCCAAAGGTCGGAGGGTGCCGTCCTCGGGGTCGAGAGGGCCGTCATTCCTTTACCCTCTGTGCGCCCTGGGGCGATGCAGTACCATTGTGAGTGGCTAAGCAATGGTGACAGGCCTTTTGCTTCGCAGGATTGCGGGAGTGCAGGGGGTGAGAAACGTGGGGGATTCTCGCAGCGTTGCCTTCCCCAATTTTAGATAAATCCCGTGTCAACGCCCGGGGGTCTCCAGATACGCCCGTGGCTGGCTCCGTAGTCCGCCGAGGACACAAGCAGACGAGAAATTGCACAATATTGTGAACTCGCGGATGTCGCCTTATGGGGTGATTTGATGCTAGCTCGTTGTCAGTGTTCTTAGGGGCTTCTAGATCAGCAACGATCATTCGATCTGCTGCGTATCACCTCCGTGACATGTGGGTAAGCCTGTCGGAACTTCCGGCCTTCGAGGAACAGGGCGGCTGGCGCCCTGGCTACTCGCGCTACGTCATATCCATTAGTCTCGTGCTTACAGTATTAGGCCCTCAGGCTGTGAGCGCAGAAGCAGAGCCCGATTGATCCGAGTAAACGGAACACCTGTTACGGGGGCTTGCTGCGGTGGAGTCTCATCACACATGTGGAAGCCTTCTAGAAGGAGTGATGCCTGTCGCTTCAGAATACGTACGGAGGGCGTGTGTCGAGAGCGCCCGAAGTATAATGTGGGGATGGTGTGGCAGGATGACAGCGCCCATTGGCCTTTGGGTCCAACCGGCAACAACAACGGCGTGGCATGGCTGCTGGGATCTACTGCTTAATGAGGATCTTGGGGGGGGGGTGTACGACACCTGCGCTGCGGCTCATCATCCTGCTTGTCTGTGTGCGTCACTTGATGCTCCTTGGCCCCAGGAATGCTGGTGGATGGATGTCGTGGCCCAATAATGACTGCAGTTTCGATAGTAGATCAGCATCAACTGAGCATCGCGTACAGCACATTGTCATGGTCGGGGCTTGCCAGTACCAGCCGTTTCGTATCACGTGTGTCATCAGCGCTCCATCTTGGCCAAGATGGGCGCATTTGCACACGCAGCTGCTACGTGTCGGTTTCTGTCGCTCCCGATGGCCGATCTCTTCAGCCTTAAGCGTATCGTGCCCTGCCCAGGGCAAGACTGTAGTTGACGGAGGCGATGAAACAGATTGACAGGGCTGTTCCACACAACGTTGACCCTGCCATTTCCTGTAGGCTCGAACACATGCGTTCTAAATGCTCTTCGTCCAACGTCAAAAAAGGGGTAATGCCACCCCAAGATCGAGGTGGACCCTATCGTTCACGCGATAGTTCGGTAGACTGTGTAATAGCCGTTCAGCCCATGGCTGTGGCAGTACTTTTGTAAAATGCCGACATCATGTATCTGCTGCCGTTCATCTTATCCGGCGTGAAGACACAATTAGCTCGACGAGATGGCTTGCTTGAAAGCAGTTCCGCTATGCGTCAGGTAAAGACCAATTCTCCGCAGTCCATCGAGGGAGTAATCGACATATGACCACTCTCGTTACCGCGGTCGTCGGAGAACTCGGATGGGTGCCACAACGTAGGCACTGCGGAGTTTCTGAAGCCTTTTAAGACGCAATTTTTCCGCCCGTGGAAGAGCTTGCCCAGAGGAAGGGTTCCCGCGCAACAGTCACCCGCTGGTCCGCTGCCGGGGAGACCAAGGAACGACGTTCGGGGAATCTGCAGCACGGCGTCCGGAAGAGATACCCGCTGAGGTGCGGCATTGCTAATCATTCTGTTGCAAGCGTCAAGGCACTGGGCGACCCCTATTTTGTTTTCACTGATGAAGCCAAGCATGGAAGCATGATGGTCGGCAAGCCTCGAGGGACCTGGTTGATCACACTAGTCAACACAGCAGGAGATGCCAACCTGCTGCATTGCAGGCGTGTGGGCTTACATGCTGGATATGCGGGCATTTTCTGAATTGCCGCGACAAGATCTGTGCGATGCCAAACCTGTTGTCGGGAAAATTGCTGCAGGGCGCGGTTTCGTTCCACGTGTCACTTGTCATCTTCTTGTCCAAGAGGCGGGCGGCTCACTTCTCACCGGTGAATGGCCTGGCAGCTATTTCATGCAGATGTCGCACGTCCGAATCCCTGAAATCGGGAAGCAGAGCTGCTGCTTTTTCGCATTCACGTCACACAGGGTGCAGGCACGGCCGGGCCTTTGGCAAAATCGCATGCTGCGACGGCTCCTCCCGCGCGGCGATAGACCAGGCACATGTCATTGCCAGGCAGGTGAGGCTCTCGGTCGACAGGTATCTCTCTCGTAGCGGAGACTTGAGTGCCTTGAGTCACCGAGCGTTGAGCCTTGGTGTGCGAGGGACCGAGCGACAACCACGCGATGGGATGGTTTGACAGCTCCAAGATAATGCCGGTGCGCGTGAACTGCTTTGCCTGCAGGGCCAGTGCGGGCGCTCATTGATCTTGCCCGACATATGATTCAACACCCCGGCGACAACAAGCGTCCGCTTCGGTCGACAGCGTTTCACTGAGATGCGACGCCCAATGTGCCAATGCTGTGCTATATTGCCAGCTCCGTCGGACAGACTTGAACAGCTATTGCTGCGCGTGCATTGTCGGTAATCACGGGGAGCTCATCGCAGCGAGTGTAGATGATACCGCATGGTTTGTGTTAGGCCCGGGAGTGGAGTCACAAGAAGCTTCGTCCGTGCCAAAGTTCAGGCTGGCAAAGGCTGGCTTCCGCGCGGGCAGGCGGGCAGCAGAGAGGATGTGGCGTTGGCGATGGCGATGGACGGGGTGAGGTTGAGGTCAGTCTGGCCTGACCCCTGTTGGCGAGGATGAAACAAGCCAGGGACCGGCTCTCGGCGCGTGGGCTGACGGTGCAATTGCGTTGCAGATCGTTTGGCGGCTCCATCGATGTCTTAACAGAGCGAAAGGCTTGCGGGCGCATGAGGCTCAGCACAAGGAGGGGAGTGCGGACGACGTGCGTGGTGGACTGTGTTAGCGTTCGCCTTGCCATGCCCGCCTGACGAGGCGAAGGGGGTCCCTGAAGGGGAGAGAGAGAGGGAGACTTGGTTTGATTGCGCACTTGTTGCTTCCCCGGTTTTCCACCGAGTCACCAGAGGTACCTAATCTGGGGATCGGGGATGAGGCGCCGGGGGGAGAAGCGGCTCGTCCATTATTATTAATAAGCGATGCCTCGACGATGGGGATTGGGTCCTGCGTGGCAGAATTTCCCACGGTGTATCCGAGATGAAGCTGGGTTATTCTAGTCAATGCAGTCGGGCGCCCTGTACGGGCATCGTGCCGTACCCGTATATTTTTTTCTTCTTCTTTTCTGCTGGAGCTGCAGAGACAGGATTGTGGACCAGTTACCTTGGGTACCCACCTAGGCAGGTACTACTAAGGTAAAATAGTGAGGTAGGCATGTACCTCGGTAGTAGGCAGGTGCTGTCAGACCGGTTGGACGGGGAACTTCGTCAAGCAGCCTCGAGTCCCACGGCTTCCGCTGCTGACTCACTGACTCACTCACTGACTGACTGACTGGACCGCATGTGCAAGACGGGAAGCTGCAAACTGATGGGGCCACTATGGAAGACTCCAGCATGATGCGTCCCTTCCCCGTCCCTGCCAATCTCATAATAGGTGGGAATTAGACAAAAACTGCCCGCACCAGCCAAGGCAGGAAGGTACTGTAGGTATGTACTGCGTAGGTGCTGCGTACTGTATGAATGCAGGTGGGTTGCTCCTGCTGCAGAGTCTCGAGGGGTGCATTTATTACGCGCAACAAACGGTGCATTAATTGCGCACCTTCGCGTGTCCCCCATGCGACGAAGGGGCGGATGAATGGATGAATTGCTGCTGGGTGCTGGATGGTCAACGCCAGTGACTGCGAGCCGGCCTGCAAAGCAACTCTGATGTGAAGACAACATCATAAACCTCGCCCCCGGCCACGTGCTGCAGACTCTCGGATGCAATCCTTTACGTCCCGTACCAGCGTCCCATACCAGCGTCCCACCCCAAGACCATCGCCGTCGGTGGTGTCACTGGTTAAACTGCTGTCGGTGATTTGTCTGCCTATCTGTCTGTCACCCACCCGACTCCCCTGCCTCCTGGGCTGTCTGTAAGTGTGGGTGCATTACAGAGAGAGAGGCACAGGGTGGGAGAGGCCACAGAGGATGAGAAGAGATCTCCCTCCGCGGCCGTGGGAAAGGACGCGCGCAAATCTTGATGATCATCGGGACCACTCTACTGCGCTGCGCTGTCGGAACGGACTCTCGCTACACAGGCCGCGCGATCGTCGTGATTTCCCATCGGCAGAGTTCCGCGAATGCCCGGGTGCGGAATCCTGGGGTGGGAACATATCTGCAAAACGAAACTGCTTTTTCTCTGATTTTTTGGTCATATCTCTTGAGGAGCTCGAGAGGAGCTGGACCTGCTTGGTGATGCGCGCCGCACGCTTGCATCGAGCCTAGCCCGAAAGCCCCTATTGAATGAGCCGTATGGCATGTCATCACTTTGACGCTGTCATTGAAGGCGACGTGGTCTGTACGAAGATCGTGGAGGCACTTCGACGCATCTGGGCCCTGTTTGTTCGTCGTCGGTAAGTAGAGGAGGTAGCTGCTGGCCGATGATGACGAAGTTGGTCAGCAGACACCAGAAAAGTGAGGCGGTTGAAATTTGAAACGAAGAGAACCATCGACTTGAATTGATTGGCGGCTCGGTACAGGGCCGAATGCAAAGCGTGGGGTCGAGGTTGTATTTACTGCCGAACATAGGCTGGTCGACTACCACGTAGCCTGGCAAGCTACTCATGTTATGCAGCCGCAAGGACCCAAGCGAAGGGGGTAGCACTGTGATAGTCGACTATCGGCGCCCTGCCAAACATATCGTTACAGTTCAGCTGGAGATGAGGTAGGCGGCCGGCGGCCTGCGATACCTGCCCTTGCCGCCTACCCCCCCCCCCCACTCACGGTGCCCTGCCGCTTGTGGGCCTCAGGGCCGGTCTACCAAGTACATCACACACTGCATCGCAGGCCGGCGGTTCACGGCGGCCGGCTCTATACCAGCACACGAGATCCTTTGGGCCGGCGACTTGGCTAGGGGTCTGTCAAGGCTCGTCAAAGCAGGCGGTCATAAAAGCGGTGTGCGGTCTTCACCTCGAGTCCAGTTTGAGACGATGCGAGCACATTGAGAGCTTCCGCTCTACGGGCTTGGGATGCTCCAGGGAGGCAGGCTGTGCAGGCTCGGAAACTGCCCGTCTCCAAGGTATTACTGGGTAGGTACCATACTGATGGTATGGTGTTTCTCAAGGTAGGAAGGTGTCAAGAGACGCTTTGTCCTCAATGCTGGTCGCGAATGGGGTCCCAGTCACCCCGTTGGCAGGGGAGAAGGACTTACGGGCCAACAAGATTTGGTTGCGGCTGTCACACGGTGGTGCTGATGTGCACTCGTGACGCTTCCTTTGGCGCGCAACTCGACGAGGAAAAATCGTGGACTGGTATGATAGCCGTAATGCAGCACCCATTCAGCAGCAAAAGCGGAGCCCCCCAGGCCGCTCACCGCGGCGCACAGGGCCGCTAAATGGTCGCAGGCCTTGTCTCAGCTTACCGCCTATCATCCAGGAACGGGCGACCCCATAAAGTTGGCCAATGGTTTATGAAATTGGAATCGAGATGACCGAATCAGTTCCATGACAATGATTATCACGGCGACGACAAAGGAAGGAGGACGAGAAGGGAGAGGCAGGTCCTGGTGGCCTGCCAGGCTGATCAGCTGGGCGGAAGCGCCGACAAAAGCTCTAGGCATGTAGAATGAGGCACAGACAGTCGGTGGTTGGTCGCGCACCGTGGCAAGAGGCGATGGACATTTCGCATGAGATTGGCCCAACCCACAAATGACAATTTCCTCGTCACCTCAGCAGCCGGGCCGTCGCGCTGAAAGTCACTATACTATTTCGGCCGGTGGGAAAGGGGGGAAGGTTTCACATAGTATCTGAAATATAGTACAAGCCGTCCCCCAAAAGGTCTCTCAGCTCAATTCGGCCGATGCCGGTGCCGTCGCTTCCGGGGTCGTCTCGGCGTCCGGGGCCAAGACCATCGTGGGAGGACGGATTTGCTGAATTCGACATCTGTCATTTCCCATCCCAATCGAAGCCGAGAGGGCACACAGTCAGCAGCTGAGACTGAGAGTCCTTCCGAATTCCGCTCCGTGTGACGCTATGGGAAAGCCGAGACATTGCTGTCTTGTGCACAGGATCGTCGCCCGTGAGCCCCAACAGTGTCCTCCTCCACCTCGAACCATTCCCCATGTGGCAAAAAGTTTCGAGGGGTGATGGAGCATGGGCCAGTGGTGCTTGAGGCTCGCAACTCAAAGACAACGACAGCGATGGGATTGACCAATGGACGGACCCTTGTGATGGAGACGGCTCACGTCGACTCGGACAAGGAGTATTTATAGCATCAGCAGGCAGGCGCCTTGACTCTCGTCCAGCACGATAATAACAACCTCATCATGCATCTTGCCAAGGGGGCTGTACAGTGCACTATTTGCGCCTGTGCCTCCAGGCCCATGTCCATGGCTCAGAGAATGAGGCACGGCACATGCCGGCTGACAACCATGATCCTTCTTGACCCGCCCCGTCTTGTGGTACCTCTGACAGCACCCACTCTGAAACATTGCGGCCAGAGACTGTAAACAAGCCCACATGCCACGCCAATGTCACCGGGTGGGTGCGCCGCAAGTTCGCGGCAGAGGGAGGATCTGCCTGTCATTGCTTGGAAGCTGAAGCCTGCTCTTTCCCAATCGAGCCGGTACTAGCAACCCACGCAGGACCATGTAAAATGCTGAGCTGGAGCACACAGGCCTCGGTAATAATCCTCCATCCTCATCAGAGGAGACTGGTAATTTGTGACTCCCAGCTGGCACCTGTGACGGTATGATGCAATGCAGATGTAACATGAACGTTGCCAATTCGCCTGCAAAAACCCAAATTCACCCAAAACTTGCAGTGGTATGCAGTCATGATGCGCTTGTGGTAGATAATGCTTGCTAGGCTTTTCGACAGGGTTGCCTTGGGTAGGAATTGGAACTCGAAGGAAGCGCGGAAGAAGAAATCGAAGCCAGTGGCCAGTCAGGGAAATCCGTGAGGTGGTTGGTCGCGGATGATGAGGATATTGCGCCTTCCAACGTCGTGCAAGGTTTCACGGCAATGACGCACCTACTCCAAACTGGCTCCTGCGCTCCCTAACAATGCCATGTGGGCGAAAGGCAAAAGGTGGGGCGTGCGACAGGGATTCGCGCCGACAAGGCTGCATCTCGAACGAACCATGGAAGACACCTGGGAGCCCAGCAAAGTACCTGGTACTTGGGTCCTGGCTCCGCGGCCCTGCTCACCACCGTTTCCTTGACTTTTCTGTTCATCTCACTGCGAACCATCAGCAGCAGCAGTCCCCACCCCATGTTGCTTGCAGCACGAGCAGAGAGATATTGCCTTGTCAAACACCAGGCCCGGGAGCAGAGGTTACCCCAAGCTGCATCCGTTTGATCCCATCACCTCGTGGAGTCTGAATCCAATGCCGGAGGGCGCGGGTCGCAGGCCCGGACGACACGGTGGACTGAACCGCGGTGGCATGCACCGCACTGGAGCCCATGATGCCGTCGCCTGGGCGGTCGCAGAGGATGGAGAGCAGAGGAGACCTATTGGTATGTGCTTTGGGAGTTGTGGTGTACTATGGAAGCCCCTCTTCAAGTGACACCCACGGACGGGCAGACGGGCTCCATAAGTGATTCGTCGGGCTGTGACCACGTCAAAGCCCCAGCATGCGCGCTGCGATCAGCACTTTGCTATCGGTGACGGCGGCTTGACCGCTGCCCGTCGGTTGATTGATGGACAATGATAGGCATCACTGGCGTTGATCAGGATCCCGAGCGAGGCTTGCTCGCCCACTACAGGCTCAACGTCGGCACGCCAAATCAAGTTTTGGCGTGTTTCAACTGCGCCCATCACCATCGAGTCGCACACGTCGCGTGGGATGAGCTGTAGTTTGTCGACCGGCGCTCTTGGCGGATCGTGAGCTCCTGCTACGCTGCTACACAGACGGACCGTACCTTTTGTGTTTTTTTGGATGCATGTGCGAACGAGGATCATGACATGTGGAGCGGGCAACGACGAGCTTATTGGGGATGCGGCTTGGAGACTCCAGAGAGGGCGCACAAATCATGGGCCAGGAGTAGTGTGATGCCGCTGCAACCGCAAGTCAAACAAAATCGTCGATGTTGGGGAACGTGACCATGTACCGCCTGTCACAGGCAACGTTAGGTTTGGCTAATTTCCATTTGTTTCCATCCTCTGATTTTGGCGTTTTAATCCGAAGCTCGAGGGCAACGAACGCAGCTCGACCTCAGCGGTGCACTCAAGCCGTGACAGGGCCCGGGTCGTGGCCTGTGCTAGTTCGTCCCGGAGGAAAACTGTGTAAGGTTTTGGCTTTTGGGTCATCAATCAATTCTTGGTGGTGGGCACGAGGTCACACAAACAGCCCATCTACCTCGTGCGTCTTGCAATCTCGCGGAAGAGCTCCCTGACGAGCAGCGGATGGCCTAGATGGAGCAATGCATCGCAATGCGGGCGAAGTTTAATGCGACTCGAATCCCACGAGCCACTCGCAAACCGCCAACCTTGAACGCAGGACTCTTGAGTCACTCAGATTCCCGCGAGCCGGGGTGGGCCGATGCGGCAGACCCGCGATACGGTCAAGGTCCTGGCCGTGTGTTATCGTTGCTGGCTGCAACTTGCAAAGATGGCCGGTCCATGGATCATGGCCCCAAGGCGCTTACCTTCCCTTCACCTTCCTATCAAAGTCGACCAGGCGGCTCGGTTCCGCCGCTGTGGTTCCCCAGGTATGGAGCCCTGTCCGTGGTGATGTCTCTGGCTTTCCGAGATCGTTGCAAGCTCAAGGTGGCTTGGGAGGCTTTGGGAGAGGAAGATCACTTCCCCAAGGCTCGAGCCCGCCGTACCCAAGCCCCCACCGGATTGCCGCCTTTTTGTCTGATGCGAGACTTGGGCAACGGATCATCAGGGACTTTCGATACTGATCAACAACGAGCCCGAGTCAATGAGAGGCCTCAAGCGTGGGCTCCCCTACCGCGCAGGCCCTTGCCGCTTCTCGCATGGTCGGCTCTGGGGAAAGGGACGCGCTACCCTCTGTTGCGTTTGGCCCCACGGGTTTTGAGCATGCAAATGATGTTTGATTCTCAGGTTGATGAGCCTGCGAGACCCTGCACCCTGCTGGTGTCCACCTATACACCTGGGTGGTCTATTACTGCGGTAGACAAGTACACAGTAATAAGGGCTAGCACAGCACAGGGAGTCTGGCAGCCTGGTAGCCTGGGCTGCAAGGACCGTTCGGACGGCCATCCTGGGGCTGGCCCATCGACTTGAGGGCTGATGAATGTCACTCAGGCAGGCTGGCAGGATGCAAAATAAACCGACCGTACCTCAGTACTAGAATTAGTGCCTTGCAGTACTTCCATTCGTTTACCACCACAGCCTCGAGTTCCATTTGGAATTTTGATATCATTAGAATCAGAATCTGATTCTCAACATCTCATGATAATTGGAGTCAAACACATGCCCTTTTGTTGTTGAGCAATTTGAATTCTAATGTGAAGGGTTTTAGTGGTTTAGGTGGGGATTTGGGGTTCCGGTCGGTTTTCTGTGCATCCTGCCAGGCAGGGTCGCATCCCTTGGTTAGGAATGATCCTTAAATAATCACACCAGCACCAGGCCTGGGCGGGCTGGGACAATGCAGCCGGCCCGTGTGGCGCGGGGCTTGTTAACAGGCGACCCAACGGCAGTGTAGCTGTGGCAGTCGTCTCCCCCGGATTTTGGGTTTGAGGTTGATTCAGGAACCTCTGGCCATCTCCCTCCCCTCGTCCGCCATACCTAGCACAGCTAGTCGCACCCATACTAACAGCAGATTGTTTGTTTCGGCCAGATGCCAGGCGTCGCTTGCGACCCTGCGTGGTGCCACAGTAGATCCGGTGAGCTGTTGGCTATCTGGTTGCCGGCCAGTGCCTCAGCGCCTGTGTTGTGCTGGGGCAGCAGGGTAAGCACCGTCGTGGGAAGCCATCCTGAGCGTTTGGAGACGCGCGTTCGACTACAGAGATCAAGGTGCTCAAACTCAGGGAATGACGACCAACAATACGTGGTACAGACAGGGAAGACATTGGTTTCCATCCAATGCCGTGCGATGGTACATAGGAAGAGGCACAGTTTTTTGGGTTGGCCATTGGATTCGGATCCCCTCTGCCTACTACTGCTGCTAATAAGCGGACTGCGCCTCCGTCGCGGTGGCAGCCCCCGAGCTGATGAGTGGCCATTCAGACCGGTAAGTCGGTTGTCTCCTCGAACCACCCCTGCAGGCAGCATCTGTCGTGACCGCCGGGACAGGTGGCCGGGGAAGTATCTGGAGCGTCGGCGGGAGGTCGCACTGCGGGAGGTGAGTGAGCGATGGTCTTGGGGCGAGATGGAAAATTCTGTCACTGTCCACTATGGCCCAGGTGTCTCGATGGACGTCTGTGCCCGTGCAAAGCGCCCGCCGCCCGGGCGAGGTGGAAAGCCAGAGAGCTCAGTCGGCTCGAAAAGCCGACTAACTCGATTAGTACCAAGCTCGATTCTTATGCTGCCTCGGCCTTCCAGGTTTCGCCAGGGTGGAAGAAGGGAGGGGGCCGCTGTTTTGGCCAGTGTGCGGGTGTGCTTGCTGCCCACACGGTGAACGGTGGTGGCCCACGAGCGACCCATTTACAGTATTTGGCAGCAGATATTGTACCCAGGCACCCCATGCGTGCACCAAGCCGATTCTGCACAGCAGGTGCGACGACAGAACCGTGGCGGTCCTTTCGTTACTGATGTGCTGCCAATCCCACCTTTCCCTCTCCGCCCGGCCCCAGTGCCGTCACCTCACCGCGGGCGCCACGTCAATTCCTCGAGCGTCTTGGAGTGTCTTCTTGGGGCCTTCCTGGGTTGTCCTGGCCGCTCTCCCAAAAAGACCCGGCCCGCACACCCCCCTCCCCCTCCCCCATCTCGCTGTACCTCTTTCCATCTACAGGCAAGCCCCATCCACGCCGGTCTATTTTTCTCCTCCGTGCGTCTCCTTTCCCTGCCCACACGCCACTTCCCATTGCGTCTTCCCTCATCTCACCCGTCTCAGTCTCAACTCAGCTCCAGCTCAGCTCAGCTCGGGAGCAGCACACACACTCTCTCATACAAATTCACTCGCACTCACATCAGCAGCACATTCTTGTTGTGGGCGGCACGGCACGGCAGAACAGGCAATGATTTATTCATAGTACTTGTTGCATGGCCGTCTAGTGTGCACAGTATGGATGCGCGCGCGCACACACACAACATGAACACATATATACAAAATATTCTATTGTTCTGGGTCTGTCTGGCGGCTAGGTGTCGCCCTCGTCCTCGTCCTCGCCCTCGTCTCTGATCGTTGACCAGGCCAACAGACAGCTGGGCGCGGAACTCTTCTTCTGGCCTTCTGTGCGGTCGTGTCTCGGTCCAGGTACTAGGTACCCGGTACGGCGGCGTATACATGCGCGAGGCAGGGTAGGTACGGCGGTACATGCGTCTGACGCCTTCCTTCCCCCGGGCCACATGCACCCTCCCCTGCACTGTCCCCCCTGCACCTGCACCTGCACCTGCACCTGCACCTGCCTGCACCTGCGCTTCTGCCAATTCCACGGTATCGCGCTAAAACCGCCCGGGTACCTCTCTCTACCTTTTTCGCCCTGTTTGCACCTCCTGGCGGTCCTCATTCCCCATGGACCCCATCCCATGTCATCCCGTCTTCTGGTCACAATCGCATTTCGCTTTTCCCCTCGAGCTAGAAAGGATTGTCGCCGTTGGTGCCGTATCGAGTACCCTCCTGTCCAGGCTGTCCGGGCTGTCCCTCGCTCTGTGACCCCCTCCCCTACACAGTGACCTAGGCTCGTTCCCTCAACCCCTCCCACGACAAAGTCTCCAAAGCACTGCCTGGTCCTAGCACCACCCCATTGTCGTGCCCATACCGTCAGCTACACGGTACTTTGCAGCTCCTTCTAGTCCTCCTACATAGTGCGCGAGCCGTCCCCTGTCCCTGTCGCCAACAATTTCCCGGCCATGCCACTCGGGCTAGCATCGATCGCACTTTAAGAAATCGTCCACCACACACACACACACACCCCCCCCTTCGTATGGCCCAGTTTTCCCACCCACCACCCAGCCGCCCATGCATACATACATAGATAGATACATCCGTACCTACCCTGCCCTCAGCCTACTGCAATACTTCACTTCGACACACCACACACCTTTACATTCAACTGGATTAGGGCAGACATTATCCCCCTTGCCTTTCGACTTTTGCAAACGACGCTGGACGAACCGTATCTTGGACTTCAACAAATCACACACAACTACCGGTTCTTAGTTGTAACGAAGACACAATCGCACATAAAGAGAAAAACGCCGCGACCAGTCCGCGACCCACGATCCCATCTGGATCACACACACACATACACACCCACATTCACACACCCACGCCCGCACGCCCGCACACTGCCACCTCCTTTGGCGCACCAGGCATCACAAACCTTGTCGACTTCCCCGAGGCCTGACCAGAAAGGGCGTTCTCCAGGCCGCCCTCCCGCGCCGTCCTCAAGGTATCGCTGTCGTTTGTGTCTTTTTCGCGACGAGCCGTACTCTGGACCCTCAGCTGCGCTTGAAGAAAAACCTGAGCACCTTGGACGGGCCCAACCGTTGCGCAGGCTTGCGCGCTTGCTGAGAATCCGCTATTAGGCTTTGCGGGGGAAGCACGACAGGGCAAGGAGGACTGCACGCGCCCAATAGGACCAAGGGCGACCAGAGTCTCGGGATCCAGAGACACAGTCGAAGCGGCGAAAGGCTCGGCTGGCGCGCATCGTCGTCAAAGGAGGCGCGCCAAGGAGTCGTGACTGTGGGCTGGCTGCTTGCTTTGCGCCCACCAGACGAGGACTGCCAGAGAGATCGCCGTCCCAGTCACGGACCAAGCAGTCTGCAGCTGCCCTTGCGGACCGCCTGTGGGACTCGCGCATACACCCCAGCCCACGGCTTGGAACCGCATCTGTCCACTTGCATAACGGGCTGCCACATCATCACTCTGCCGTGAGCCAGGTATCGCGACATACGGCCCCAAAAGCTGCGCTACACCTACATAACCCCAAGGTAACGCCCACACCCTCTTCCCAGAGAATTGGCACTCCCGCGCAACCCTGCGCTTGTGCTTGTGCCGCGTACAGTAGCTGTACACAGCATATACCTCGTCTGTCCCGCCTCCGTTGGACCCAGGCTCGAGCGCTGCCGTCTGTCTGTTGCCGTACGTCCGTTGCTCGCTGACGACGAGGTCACTCGCCCACGTGCAGCTTCGACCCCAGAAAGGCCCCGACTTTATCTGGTCCTTACCCACGATCCTTCCTGCGGGAGATCAGTCTCATCTCATTCCCCGCACTCATTCCCCCGGACGCACTGGGCCTACCGAGACGGATACCCTTAAGATGCGGCTCTTGACCACCTCCTCGTTGATATAAATGTCCATTTCCCTCTCATAGGTCGGAGGTCTTTCCGTCCGCATACCCCGGACCCCCTTTCATGGAGAAAGCCTACCGGCCGGTACCGTACTTCGCTTCAAGCAACATGCCGTCCATCACCACCTCTACACAAGGAACTCCCTCCTCTCCTTCACTGCTTCAGAACTCCTCTCAGTCTTCACACACCTCTCAACCATCACAGCTACGGCGCCCTCGCCCCAGTGAGGTCCAAACCAACAACCTCATTGCCCATCCGCAAATGACAGCCGCACCTCCCTCCGCCATCACCAACTCATCCATGGCGTCCAGCCCGCAGCAATTCTCGCCCGTCATGTCTCCGGACCCGGAGGTGCTGACCACCAACAGCTCCATACAGCCGTCTCCGGAGCCTATCCGCGGCAGGGACTCGGAATCATCTCTTGTGCCGACGATGGAACCCCTGCCCGATTCCATCATATCCCGTAAGACGAGCACAAACTCATTGCCACAGAGCATAACAAGCGAGCGCTCGGCGCAAAATGAACCCCTGCCGCCCAAGACCGGCATCTTCAGGCGTTTATCGAGCAGGGTGAAGACGGAAAGCTCCCGGCTTAGGGGAAGCCGGCGAACGTCTTCAACCCACCCAGTCAGCCGTGATGCCAGCGTAGGGCCCGCGGTAATGAGGCGTGGGAGGAGTGATAGCGGGGCTGCTGCTCCACCTGAGTATGCTATCGCCATCGGTTCTGAGAGTGACGAGGAGACCGGCATTGTGAGGGAACAGCAGGTTTCCCACCCAGTGCCCATCGCCGAAGGCGAGACTTTGCGTGATTTCTCCCCAACTAACGCGTCTTCGCCATCCGTTTCCGCCTACACAACGCTCTCCGACATCCACACAGGACCTGTCATCCCACAATCCTTGCTCTTGGGCACGATGGTCTCAAAGCTGTCCAAGAGGAGGAAGCGCCTTAACCTGGTTCTGGATTCCGAGGCTGGGAAGATCTACTGGGACAAGAACAGGCCGTCCAAGTGCGTCTACATCGATGACATCAAGGAGATCCGCGTCGCCCCAGAGGTTCGTCAGTACCGACTGGACTGTGGTGCTTCTGAGGCGGAGGAATCGCGCTTCTTCTCCATTCTTTACGCAGTACCGGACAAGAAACAGAAGACCATGCATCTTGTCACCGACGACGACGAGTCATTCAATGCGTGGGTGTCGACACTTGATGCGCTTTCGAAGCACCGGCAAGCCTTGATGACATCCTTGATGTCGTTCAACGACCGGGCCATCAGGATCTACTGGCGCAAAGAGATGGCCAGGCTCTACCCGGACAATCTTCCTGACGAGGAAGTCATCCATTTTGCAGGTGTCGAACGCGTTTGCCGTAACCTGCACATTCATATCTCACAAGAAACTCTTAAAGCAAAATTCGACCAAGCGGATAAGACGCGGACAGGTACATTGAACTTTGACGAATTCCAGGACTTCGTGCGCCTCACTGCGAGAAGAGAAGATGTTCGAGCCGTGTATCGGGAGATCGCCTCCGACCCGGAAGGCGGGCTGACTTTTGAGGACTTCCTCAGGTTCCTGAAGGACGTCCAGAATGAGAATGTCGAAGACGTAGCCGCCTGGGAGACCGTCTTCCACCAATTCGGCCGCGGAAAGGCATCCGAGACCAGCTCCATCAGCGGTACTTTCGAGAAACCACGCATGTCTGAGACTGCCCTGGCGAAATACCTCACGTCAATCCACAACACTCCCATCGAGGTTGCTCCAAAGGACTTTGTGCTTGACCGGCCGTGCAACGAATACTTCATTTCCAGTTCGCACAACACGTATCTCACTGGGCGTCAAATTGGAGACGTATCCAGCATCGAGGGCTACATCTCCGCTCTCATGCGAGGTTGCCGCTGTGTTGAAATCGACTGCTGGGATGGTCCAGACAATCAGCCTATCGTCACTCATGGCAAAACACTGACCAGTCAAATCCAGTTCCGCGAGGCTGTTAGCGCTATCAACAAGTACGCATTCGTCAAATCAACTTATCCACTGTGGATCTCCCTTGAGGTGCATTGCAATGCGACGCAGCAGGAAGTCATGGCCAACATTATGAAGGATGTCTTCGGAGAGAAACTTGTGACAGAAAAGCTTGGAGGGTGTGACGACCAACTTCCCACGCCTGAGCAGCTGCGCGGCCGAGTCCTGATCAAGTGCAAGACGCCAAATCTCAACGAGACAAGGAACGCCGAGGTCAATGGCTCGGGGAGACGACGTGGAAACAGTTTGACATCACCCTTCTCTCGGCCTGCCCAGATCGGGGACTCGTCTATCCCAAACAGCCCTCTGCTGAGCCCCCATTACCCTGGGGCCCGACGGGGCAGCAACCGCCGTGTGAACACCATCGCTGAAGGAGAGACATCCGACGTTCAGGAACTCTTCAGCAGCAGTTCCAGCGACGACAGTGGAGCAGAAAAGCCCCCGCGCTCCAGGCAGAGCAAGATCACCAAAGCCCTTGGTGATCTTGGTGTATACTGCCTTGGTATCAAGTTCCGAGGGTTCGATGACGCTGACTGCAAGACCTTCAACCACATCCTCTCCTTCAAGGAGCGAACATTCCTCAACAACAGCTCTGACAAGTCGAGCAAAGGTGCATTGTTCCGCCACAACATGCGATACTTGATGCGTGTGTACCCAGCTCAGCACCGTTTCACTTCAACCAACTTTGACCCCCTCATTTACTGGAGACGCGGTGTACAGATGGCTGCACTGAACTGGCAGACTTTCGACCTTGGCATGCAGTTCAATCAAGCCATGTTCGCGGGGGGGTCCGACACCACTGGATACGTGCTGAAGCCACGCGCCTTCAGGGAGCTCCAGATGGATCCGAAATCAGGCAGAGTCTTCCGGACAGTTCCCGACCTGCCCGAGGAGCTGAGCAACAAGCGAGAGCGGAAGAATGTGAGCTTCACGATCGACGTCATCTCGGCACAACAGCTCATGCGTCCCTTCAACCTGGGAGAGCGGCGCACCGTGGACCCCTACATCGAGGTCGAGGCCTTCCTCGCCGATGACAAGAGGGACAAGCAGGAATCGAATGCGCCACCGATTCGGAGGCCGCTCAGGCATCGCACTAGGATCGTCAAAGAAAACGGCTTCAACCCAATCTTCGACAACAAGTTCGTCTTCGAAGCCCGAACCAAGTACCCGGACCTCATTTTCATCAGATGGTCGGTGAAGCTCTCTGAAGGGGGCAACTACAACGATCGCGCGCCGGCAGTTGCCACCTACACGGCGAAGTTGACAAGTCTCAGACAAGGCTTCCGCACCCTGCCTTTGTTTGACCACAACGGAGACCAGTATCTCTTCTCAACGTTGTTCTGCCGCACCAAGGTGGACCCCATCACCAGCGTCTACGTTGACTACGACACAGAGGGCGAGAACTCGAACAACAAGTTGAAGAACCTCGGCAGAACAGTGTTCAACCGATCATCAAACCAGCAGAGCCCCAAGTCTAGCTTCGACAAAGAACAGGGCTTCTCGGCATAGAAGATACGACAGAGCCTCTGTCCCTGAATCTGTACAACTACCACCATTTTTCTTGTTCGCTTCTCAGAGCGGCAGGTACCACGTGTTCGTACTGTCAGCTCGTATGTTTTATTTCTGGATCCATGAGCTTGACGCCTTGGATTCATACTTGACCATTTGCCTCGATGGCACCAATGAACTACAACACAACAGCAATCACCACCGCTTTCGACAGCGTGGACTACGGGCTCTCGTCGGACAGCAGCTCATCTTTATGCAGCAGATACCCAATCAGCATTCCATCAGGCTTTCGGGGCGGGACTTGCATTCAACAGAAATTTCCTTTGTCAGGATCATCATTGGGGCGGAGTTTCACGGGACGGGAAAACAAAATTCAATGAGATATCTCTGTGCTTTTGGATGGATATCAATCATACCTCGCATTCGTTGGCGTTTCTATCTTCGATTTGTGTGGGCGGGACAGTAGGAATGGGGACCCAGGTCCCACAAACAGCAACCCACCCGATCCGGACTCAAGGGCAAGGTGATTGTGATAATGAATGGGATGATATAGAGATAGGGACACCCAAGATACCGAAAAAAGAAAAAAGTTTTGTTGTTTCCTGTATCTGCTTTCTGGATCATCAACTCATGTACTTACTACTGTCTGGTTCCATGTCATGTACCTCTCTGCTTCTCAGGTCGGCCAGGCGTGCCCTGGGGAATACTGGGGGAAAGGTGACAGAGGCAGGGGATCTTCTAGGGGAACGAGCTCGATTGTGTGTGTATCAGGCAGCGGCATCTCGGCGGTTGTGCAGATTCCAGCGCGGGGAGGGAAGGGAGACTGAACGTCGCGCTGCGACCACGGCCTTTGTCGACCTCCACCCCACACAGCTTCATTGTCTTGGGCATTTCTCAGGCGGCCCGCGGCCCGGCCAGCCTGTGCCCCCTATCCTTTTTCTTCTTTCTCACCTCACAACAGCATGGCGCACACTCGCTCAGCTTCGGCCATCGTGCTCTCTTCTCTTCTCTTGACATCTTTTCTTCGACTGGTGGCCCTCGCGGCTTGGGCCCGGGGCAGGGCAGGGAAACATTTTTCAAGGGGGAAACAACCCAGGAGGCCAGGAACAACAGCACCGGCCGGGAACAACGGGGGTGCATGGAAAGGACCAGGTAGAATCTGCATATCGCTGTCCTGTCGACAAAGGGCAAGAGGGGTGTCGGGTTACAAACGGCGTCAAGTAATGAACATATATCTATCATCATCATCACCATAATTAGCCAGCACTGGCTTGATCAGCATGATGATTAATTGTATAGAGATCTTGCAGTAGATTATGCTGCAGAATATACACATGACTAAACCGGCCTCCAAAGCTTTATGTGTTGGTGGTATGGACAAAAGAGAGTGTTATGGGTGAGCTATAACTTGGTCAGGTAGACTTGACAGATGAAGTTGGCCCGTTGTCCAGGTCTTGTTATTCCAGGCTCGAGACTGCTCGACCCGTCGACAGTATGTGGGAAACGAGATGAGCTGCAGCACTCGATGCTACCCCTGTCCATCAGAGACAGTCCGACCGGTGGAGCAGGCCAACGCGATGGGGGGCTCGTAGACTACGCGGCTGTTTTGACCGTCTTTCAGATCTCGAGTGAACATGGTTTTCTATGATTATGGTTTTCTATGATTAAATAAAAAGCTGCGCCATGCTGGGGTCCATCCCTGTCCCTATTTATACACAAGGCAAAGAAAGGGCGTAGCTTTTATGTACAGAGAACCGCTCAAGACTCTCTCTACCCGCCCAGCATTTGCCGTGGTCTCAACGTATCCAGTATGGTGAGTGGCCAGGCTTCACATCTTACGCGTCGGAGCCCTCCAATCCTTATGGTGCTTCTATGTCGACGAGTTCGTGCTTGGCCTTGTATGCCTTCTTAGCTAGCTTCTTCAAGACGTCCCAGTCGCCACTCGTCTCACACATGCCCCTGAACTGTCCGTCCTTCTTCTGCATCAAGTTCCACGGGTGGTCGTACTCGATGATGGAGCCCTTGTCCAGTACGAGGACCTTGTTATAGTCGACAATAGTCTGTAACCTGTGCGCAATGGTGATGATTGTGCTGTTTTCCAGTTCGCGGATCGTGCCTTGGATCTTGGCGTCTGTAGCGTAGTCTATCGAGGCCGTCGCCTCGTCCATAAGCAGGACTGTTGGTGATTTGAGCATGGCCCGTGCCAAGCAGAGAAGTTGTCGCTGGCCTTGAGACAGGTTGGAACCGGACTCAGTGACTGGGGAGCTGAGGTCAAGGAAGACGTTCTTGTTCGTGACAGGCGCGGACCTGGTGCTGGCTGACGACTCTGCGATGGCTTCCGCGGCTGTGGTTGGTGTCGGGGGTACAGGGCCTGAAGACCCGGGACGGCTGGGGATTTTCTCATCCGGCCCGATGAGTTGAACACGACGAAGGGCGGCATGAATATCCTCGTCGCTGTACATGTCGAAGGGGTCGAGGTTGGTCCTGATGGTGCCCATGAATAACGTTGGGTCCTGGGGCACAATAGTAATTGCCTCGCGCAGGTCCCGCAAGCCGATCAACCCAATGTCAATGTCGTCGATGAGGATCTTGCCTTCTTCAGCCTCAAGAGCGCGGAACAATGCCAAAGCCAAAGAACTTTTTCCGGCTCCAGTTCGACCCACAATGCCAACCTTTTCCCGGGCACCAATCTTGAAGCTTAATCCCTTCAACACCGGGTCAAGATCTGCACGATACCTTGTGGTGTAATTGATGAACTCGACAGAGCCCTTGGCAGGCCAGTTCTCTGGTGGTCGGTTCTTCTCCACAATGGCGGGCGCCTCTTGTTCGACCTCCAAGTACTCCTTGATACGCTCCACCGAGTTCATGTTCTGCTCGTTCATAGCGTACAGACGCACAAGCCAGAGAATGTTATCCGCAAAGCCGATGGCGTAGGACAAAGACAGACCGGCAGAGCCAGATTGCACTGTGTCCAAGCTGAGAATCACGAAAACTCCGGCGAAGAACGAAACCAGGTCTCCAAGAACGTCAGTTCGGAACGCAAGCCATCTGTTAGCGGCCCATAGGTAGATGAATGGACGCAGCTGAGCGTTGATCTTTTGCAAGTTCTCACGGACGAAACGACGCTCGTCGCCGTATGCTCGAATGGTCGTGACTCCGCTCAAGGTCTCCCCAAACTGCTGGAATAACGGGCTGCGCTGGACAGACTCGAGTCGCTTGAGGTCTCGCGACGAGGCGAGGTAGAACTTGCCCAGGAAGATATAGGCGGCAGTGATGAAAACACCAGCCACGAGGAATCCGGGTGTCACACTGGCAATCAGCACAACAGTAACGAGGATGCCCAATGCACACGTCATGACTCCAATAGCGACAGGTGCAACCTCCTGGTCAATACCCTCCATGTCCTTGCTGAAACGGTTCATGATCTGGCCGAGTGGTGTCACGTCAAAAAACTTGAACTGGGCCTTGGTCACCGAACTCATGAGACGGTTATGGAGTCCCCATGACGCCGTCAGGGAGCCAAGGAAAATCCACAAATCTCTGACCAAAGCGCATATCGCCCCGATCAAGCCGATTACTGCAAGAATGAGGAGGTAGTAAGTGACGTTAACGCCGTGCGGGCCGGCGGTCGTGAGAACAGTATCATTCCCGGCACTTTCCAGCCACGACTGGAGCTGGCTGTACTTTGGAATGGAGCCCAAGTACGCTGAAGGTAAGAGTGCGGTGTGGTGGTTCTGAGAGGCCGCAATCAACTGGATATTTGAGGCGATTTTCTCTTCAAGGTACTGGTTGGCCCACTCCTTGATCCATATGTTCGAGGCGACACCGCTAATTTGCTGAAGGACGAAGACGAGGCAAGCTGCCGACCAGAAAGCCCATCCGCCCATGGAGGAAAGGTAAAGCTTCAGAACTGGCCACTTGACGGCGCCAACAGCCTTGGCCTCGTCCATGGCATCCTTGCTCTCTCCCTTCGTGCCGGCTGACTTGGACTTGGAGAGTCTGTCACCTTCACCAGCACCATCGACAAGTGTATTGCCACTCTCCTCCCCGACACTAGAGGGTACACGCGAAGGGATCCTCGAGACAGAGGCTGAAGCCGAGCCAGCCTTCGCCTTTTGTACCTCCTCGCCCAATTTGCCGGAATCGATGACCTCGTTGGCATCGCCTTGGCAAGACACCCGACCATTGTCCATGACTATAACGTGGCTGGAGTGGGGCACCGTCAGAGGAATATTATGAGTTACCAAGATGCAAGTTCGTTCGCGCATTAGAGGCCCCTTGATGCAGTTGTTGAAGATCCACTGGGCGGTGTGAGAATCAACTGCGCTGAGACAGTCGTCCAGAAGTAGGTGCTTGGAGTTGGAGTAGACAGCCCGAGCTAAGGAGATGCGCTGCTTCTGACCACCGGAGAGCGTGATACCCTTCTCTCCAACGAGTGTCTTGTCACCATTGTCGAGTATCTCCAAATCACGCTCCAGCGCGCAGGCGACGATGACTTCCCGGTATCGCTTCTCGTCCAACGGGGCTGAGAACACGATGTTCTCCTTGATATCGGCGTTGACAAGCCAGGCGCTTTGGGCAACGTAGGCGCATGTCTCAGCTAGGCCGGTCTCGGGATCCGCTGGGACATCTTCGCGGCTTCGTCCGCCCGGTAGGTATACCTTTCCTTCCATGAGTGACATCTCACCGAGCAGGCCCATCAGTAGCGACGTTTTTCCCGAGCCAGTTGGTCCAGTGATAACATTTAGCTTGCCAATTTTGAAGTCGATGTCCAGGTCCAGCAGGCGGAAAGCCATGGAACCGTCGTCGGCGATCGCATTCCTGCTGCCCCAGATCAGTGTTGCACCTCTGAATCCGATGACCTCGTTGCCTTCTTCGTCAAGGTTATCCTCGCCGAGCTGCTCGAACTTTTGTGTCTCTTCTTCGTTCAAAAATTCCTCAATACGATCAATCGACACCTTTGACTCTTGAACGTGGGCGATCATGTCGCCAATCTGATCAAGAGGATAACGGAGGAGCATGAAGAGCGAAATTGCCGTAAATGCAATTGATGGGTAAAGCGGCTTCTGCTCGATCAGTGTGTACGACAAGAATGAGAAGAACGTGATGAGTATAGGGACCGTGTTCCAGACAGCGACTGCGGCAGCCCAAACCATGTACCGCTTCCGAAGGGCCTTGAGCTCCGCCTTACGCTTTTCATCGACAATCTGGGAGAAGCGGTACTCCCACGCAAAGTATTTGATGATTCTGATGTTCTGAAGAACCTCGTTGGTAATAGAGATTCGCTTGTCAGTGGCTGCCATGATTAACTTCTGGCTGCTGTTGAACGCCTTGCCGAAGTAGATGTTGACAGGAAGCAATGCCGCCATGACGATGAATCCGGGGATGGCACTCAAGCCCATTACTTGGTAGAGCAGGAAAATAGCGACGACCAGCTGTGTGGGTGCATGGGCGACAAGGAAGTGGAGATATGCGGTGACTTCGGACACCTTGAAGCTATCGACGGACATGAGGTTGATGATTGTGCCCAGGTTGGCTTGCTCATCGGCCGTATCCTTCTTTGCGTCGGCGGTCTCCCCGGCGGATGGCGCGCCCTGGCCGTTCGCCTGCTTTTTACCGTCCTTCTTCCCGAGTCCAACAGTACGCTTGAGCTTCGCCAGCCAAGCCTTGCTTCCTTCAGTTTTCTTGTCGTCTTTGGCTTTGCCAAGGACGGCATCATTGCCAGCAGCAGCCTTTCGTCGCAGAGCTTTGGCGTAAATTTCACCAACCAAGATAGCTCGTACATTGATGCAGATCTTGCGGCCAACCCACAGAGCCTGGTTGTCGGCAATCGACCGAACGAGATCTGTCACAGGCAGCAGAATGACATAGAGCCACAAGACGCTGAGCGGGGCCTCGCCAGGGTGCTCGACAAATTCCAAGATGGCTTTCAAAAGCATGGTCGGCAAGAAAGTGAAGACGCCCGAGAGGATAGCCCACCAAATCTGTGCAACCAGTGGGCCTTTGAAATACACCAAAAGGTGGTATGACAGGGCCATTGTCTTCTTCACCTGGCGGTAGTGGGCCAGTACCGCCCCGGCCTTGTCTTTGGGCATGAGGTTCCAGACATCCTTAATCTCCATGGTTTGTTTGTAGCCTTGCCAAGTGATGGCGTCGACCCATGTAAATGCGTAGTTGGAGAATATGGAGGCCAGGGGCTCGCGTGACGGTTGGATGCCGTCTTCCCACTCCAACAGCACGGTCTTATTGCCCTTCCTAGTGGTTACAGCCATTCCAAAAAGGAGAGTCGTGAGGGCGAATTCCACAATGACCAGGACCTGAGCGAGCCTGGAGCTGTGCCGGATGAGAACAGAGCGGAATATAGCGACGGTGAAGAGCCATTGGAGCGAGTAGATGGTTGCTGTGTGGTTCCAGAGGTGGGGGACACGCCACTGGGTATTTCCGAGAAAGAGGCGAAGGCTTGCGAGGACAAGGGCGTAGAGCCATGTAACAAGCCCGATGACAGAGGGCAGCGAGGCAGTCCCGCCAAAGGCGCCTGTAGCGAGGGCAACGACGTTCACGGTGACCAAGGCCGCAATGGCCAGTTCCTCGATAATGACAGAGAGCTTTTGTGCAGGTGGCGCATCAGCCTGGACTATTGAGCCCCTCGTCGTTGTCTTGACCAAAGCTAGCCGGCCACCGTTGATCGCGAGGCCCTCATCCTGGGACTCGTCGGTCTGTTCATCCTCCGCGGGGAGATCGGTGTGTTGGTGAGCAGCGTGGCCGTTCGTGTTTCCATTTGAGAGTGGTTTATATGCCTTTGAACCTGCTCGTTTTATCCTAATTGCTCGGATTATACCTTGTGATAGTAGGTTGAGGAGAGACAGTGATATCACAATGGCAGGTAGGAGAACCTTGAGATAGCTGTACGACTGCGGTTAGCACCGAGACAAGGACAACGGGGGGGGGGTGAAGGGTGCATGTGCTAAACATGAAGATGGCGGGCTGGGCGTGTGGCGCAAAGGCACTGACTCTCTTTGGAAGCACAGGGTGAAGTCATCCACGTGCCATATTGGCCACGAGCAACTGGCGAAGCCGGCCATGCTGCCGTCCAGCTGCGGCAAGGCGACGACGTGCTCGACCAAGTTGTTATGAGGCTGGCCAGGATCCAAGGCTGGTGAGGCGGTGGCGTCCGTCGCGAAAAGCGTTGAGGGCTCCCTGGGCGGCCGAGGAACTTAAGACTGGCGCGGGAGCTGGGTGTTTACAGCTTGGGCCCTCGTCGTCGACGGCGGAAAGGGTGGCGAGGCAGAGGTGAGGAGGAGGAGGAAGAGTAGGAAAATTACAGTGTCGGGCGGGACGGGACAAGAAGGCCGTTGAGAAGTTCAAACAAGAGCGCCTCGGTGGAGAAAAGTGACTTGTACATAGCAGACTTATCCCGGGCGGAAGCGTGAATGAGTGGGACCCAGGACTCAATGGCGGGACACCCCAGCTCCCTGTCCCTGTCCACTAGCTCGTGCAGTGCTGGCTCATGGCACTGAACGGGTACGGGTTGCGGATACGTAAGGGACTGGAGTGTACGTACTCAAGCTACCTTGTTATCAGAGCATTGGCACATGTCGTCCGTCACTGATGCGTGCACCATGTCCCCAAGTGCGTTATCGGCGGGGCCATGGATTGCATAATCTGGAGCAGCACTAAGCTCTACTGGGAGGGGAGGGGAGCAGGGGGTGGAGGGCGATCGTTTCTTGCCTGTGCTTGCGTTGCTTCGGTCCGGACACCGTCCCCTGTTGTCGGCTCACAGGCTGCGAGACAGTCATACAAGGCACACAGCAAGAGCAAATAAACCCCAGGGTGGCCCAGGGGCCGTGCACGGTCCAGCAGAGATAGACCAAGGCCCTGCTAAAATGGCAACATTCCACCTTCCACCGTCATTGACGATGTGGTCCTGCCGTATCTGGGTGGTAAGGTCAATTCGTACAGGTCCCAGGCATATCAGGCTGTCGAATTGGCCCAGCACACGGAGAATTGGTAATCTGAAGCTTTCTGCGCCGTGACGGATCGCGTCATGATGTCAGTCCCGCGCGTGACTGACGTGCATGATGGTTTACATACATACCTACCTGCGGTACGGTACAGTACCCGAGCCCTGGGCGTGCACGGGCAGGCAGATAGGAAACCGTTTTCTCGAGCCGTTTCCCCACCTGTCTTTCCTCTTGACGCAGGACGCCACAAGCCAAAGATTAGGTGCATGGGCTGGCCATTCCTGCCCATGCTTCCATCTGTCTTATTGTCAATTATATTATCATTGCTGCATGGTAGTCCACAGGCGCGGTCGACGGTGCATGTTAAATCACCTGCATAAGATTCAATAGACTAGGCCGCCTTGGTCTAGGTTGAGACGCACATCAGGTCAGGAAGAAACGTCCCTCCATCTGTTGACTCACCCGGCGGCTGTTACAACAAGGCCCTCCTTGCGCCTGGCCAGAGCACTCGAATCATGACCAGGCCGTATCGTCGATGCGATTCCATCTCCACCAACACCAAGACCAAATCCATGGAGTCTTCGTGGCAGTAGCGCATTGCAGTAGTACCCTCGGAGGAGCCAAGTGCCTCCTGTGCAAGCATTCATCGTTGAAGCGAACGAGCAACAGCCAGATGCAAGCCGGCGAGCCGCGGCTGCAGGAGACGGGCGCCTGCATCCACTGCTTATCACCCTCACAGCGGCTACTGTAGTCTACTTTAGTCTACCAATGTCCAGAGGAAGCCTTGTCGTCGACTCTATTTTTTAGACTTTCCAGCATGGCCAGGCGGGTGAGTATGCTACCTCGGATCGCCGCAGCAGATACAAACTCTGTTCAAATTGGGCCTGATCTGATAAGCAAGCTGCCAGGAAGCAGACACGTCTGTTCTCGCTGAAGCTCGGCTCATCAAGGTTCACCAGGGCTTGCCAGGCCTGGGCCGGTGTCAGGAAGGAACCACCGCACGGGCCTCATCGGTGTATTGCTAGAATGTCTGAAGTCACTCGGTCTTTTAATCATAACTTAGATAAAATAATAATGAGAAAATAACCTTATTAATATATTATAATGATATTATAATAATAATAATATTTCTTATTATATTATTTAAATTAAATATTAAAATTAATAAAAATTAATAAAATAATAAATAAATATAAATAAATAATAATTATTATTAATTAATAAATTATATTATTTTAATTTAAAAATCAAATTTTAAAAATAAAAAACTTTAAATTAATTAAATAATAATATAAAAATATTTATTAATAATTATTATAAAAATTAAAAAGTTATTAAAAAATTATTAAATTAAATATTATATAAAAATAATTATATAATAATTATTAATTATTAAAAAAATATATTATATAAGTTTTATTAATATATTGTTAAAATATTAAAATTATTTAATTTTTTAATTATAACTTAAATAAAATAATAACGAGAGAATAACCCTATTAATATATTATCTATAACAGCCGGTATATGTGAGTGTGTGTGTGTTTGGGCCCCATTGACTGTAGGCATTCACTGAGGCTCTGGGCCCCACACCCCTCCAGGCATAAAACCCCTGCCTTGCGATTTCTGCAAGACCTCTTCCTTACATAGAAGGTAGCGCCGTCTTACTTTGAATTGACGTATTGAGGACAGCTGCCTTGTCTCTGTATTCCCTCTCGTGACAGTATACAAATAAGCGGTGTGAAAGCCACCACATGCACACGGCTAGTGCTTGCCATGTGCTGCTGTCTTCATTTCTCAAAGAAGCTTTTCCCTCAGAGTCAGCTCCCGGTTACAACCTGGGTGGTTTATTACGCGAGTGGCGGCAAAACCCAGACGGCAAGAAGGGCGTGTGGCACGCGTGCCTCACCTACCGGAATGCAACCTTCGCTACCCCCTCACACCACCCATGCCGGCATCGCAATTCTCAACAATCGGTCATCCGCGCTGCACTGTTGCGCTGTAATAATAAGCTTCCCTCATTGGGAACAATATCCCAATTGTCTCGACCCCGGCCCTCGCTTGACCGAGCTGCCATTGATCCTTTTCATTGGCCGACCGAGAGGCGCCCCTACACAAACGCACACGAGGCTTCATCAAGCAACACCACCTCACTTTGGCTCAATCTGTACAAGAGCTACAGTGTGACGAGGCACACAGCCAGGAGTCTGTGCGACAGCCGTTTTGAGTTCAAGAAACGAAACCATGAACACTGCTGCAAAACATTTTTACACGCTCTTGGCGCCTGCATCCTTCCACCACAGAACAGCCCTTCGTGCGAAGCGAAACTGTACCCCACCCAGGCAGAGTGGCCGCAACTTCACTTACATGAGCCAGAGTGATCTGCATATAGCTTTCTTCTTGTTTGTCCCATCTAAACCTCTTTTGCTGACGCAGTTGCCAGAAGATCAGGACTAGGTTTCAGACCATGAAACTCGGACTAGTATATCTGTATTGACCTGCCTGGCCGCGTGGTCGCATGCCCGGCCTGCCAGCCCGGCCACGCCCCGAGGCGGCCGGAAGCCCGCCCATGTTGTGGTTTCACAAGTACGAACTCCGTTGGGCGTCGGCGCGCGTAATGTGTCGGCCGGCCCGGGCCATACGGCTGGCTTCGGTGATATGCCGCATACCATGGGGGAACTCACAGCAGAAATGATCGCGGCCTCGACCCATGGACGATGGTGGGAACGAAGGCGGGCCTGACCGCCAGCAGTAAATCCAGGGAAATATAAAGTGACATTTCCTCCTCTGCGGCTTTGTTGACTCTGTAAATCCACGTGCTCTCATACTACAAGCCCCTGAAATCTATCACTCCAACGCAACGACACCATGGCGGAAGTCCAATCATCCCGCTTATCGAGCAATCCTTATAGAGTGTCAGTGATGCCGGATGACGTTCCCTCTACGGACGTCTCGGAGCAGACATGGAGTGACTCGGCGACCAATGTCCCAGAGCAAGAAGCATCGGAGGACTCGTCTCTGAACGAAACCTATGAAGAGATGCCGTCCCCGACTGCGACAAAGGCAGACCTCGCAGGCCTCCCAGAGCCTCCCCATCACATGAGCAAGCATGTATTAAGTAAGTATTCAGCTGTGTTCGCTATTTCTCCACCGTGTTGCTCTGGACAACACTCGAAGACCGTCTCCCGACACCTTTCGCTCTCCTTGGACATTGGACTGACAAAGAACAATTAGGAAAGCTCAGGCGGTAAGTGTAGCAAAGATCCCTGGTGACACAGGCTTTATCGTACTAAGGCAGATTATTGTGTAGGCTCGTGAAGAAGCGCGGCAAGGAAATCGAACTCCTCACAGTCTTCACCAAGGAAGGCGACATAGTTTGCTCGCACGAGACACCCAACCCGTCCGCTGAGCAGCCAACCTACTCTGTAAGTGGCCATTGACTGCTAAGCCCCCTGCGAGGTCGATGCACTTTCACTCCCCCCCGAGGCCCTGAAGTATACCTATTAACATCTCTCTCTCCCCCCCCCCCTCAAGCCAAACTCCGCAGAGGGCAAGTATCTCCGCCTCGCACTGGAGCTAGGTTTCAAGCAAGAGGGGTGCCCGTTTGAGTTTGGAAACTTCAACTGGCTTAGTGGGATACAGGAGGAGGTCGACGATAAGCTGACCCTGCTCGGGTCGCCCGATGGTGAGGTAAGTAAACAACACCAAAAGGACCCCCTCCCCTCCCCTCCCCCCATTAGACTCAAACACTCAAGAGCAGCTTGAGGCTGACGCCGGCGGCCACGCGACTCTCTAGCACCCTGGAGACGGGCCTCACCAGTTCTACGGCGTCCTGTCGCCCACCGGCCGGTACGTGTTCGCGGCTGTCCTCAGGGAAGGACCCTCAGGGATGCTAGGACCAAAGTCCATGCGCAAGATGCGGGATCTGGCGGACAAGTTGGAGGTGTACGAGCAGTGGGCCGGGAAGGGCGGGTTTATCTCGAAGATCGCGGCGAAGATCTGATACGGGGCTGGGATCAATGGGAACCATGAAGGAACCGGGAAATGATTGGATAGGGGCATCTCTTCAGGAGCTCGATAAATTGGTGCTAGGAAACAAATACGATGTGCTTCAGACACGAAAGTCAATTCAACCTGAGGAGAAGTCCCCCAACACAAAGTGTGCTACCCGTTCTGAGTGATCCAAGTCAGAATGTACATATGCAAACAACACTATCAAAAGTTGGTCGAATCAGTGACCAGTACCATCACGCTCGATCCTGTTGCGGGAGGGATCTCGCATCAAGCCGTGAAACCGGTATCCTCCACAAACGCCTCCCCATTTTCTGGCCTTCGGTGTCTTCGACGAGCAGCCGCGACTGATTGCAGCCAATGCTGCCATGGTGGTACAATCTCCTCCAAAACCAGATCTCCTGATGACCATCTTGCCAGCAACGCCTCTGTCACAGATGGCGTGATATCTGCATGCACTCCGGCCTCAGCCCGTTGCGGCCAATTTTATTAGTGCACTCGATATTGTCCCCGCCATCTTCGCTTGTGCCACGAGGAATATTGGTCGTGACCATCGGCCTTGGAATCGCTTGCCTCGGTCACAGGGAGGCCACAGATCAACCACCACCACTCAGAGACGCTGACAGCACCGCATCCCTCGGTGATCTCCCTGACCACGCCCATCTTGAGAGCCCACTTCCGGACCATCTCAATCTCGAATATCTCGATGCAGGGTCGGAGTGCCTGGGCTGCAAACCCATCCGTCATCGCACCGCGGGTGGCGAGCACGAAGAGCACCGCTGACAGCATCTTGCACCAACGGGACCGGTCAGGCTCCCCAAAGAAATCACACCACATCGGCAACTTGCCGTCCTCGGTGGCGCCGGGAATGACGGCGTCATCGGTTGCCCTCCGCAAGATCTCGATATCCTCATTGTACATGTACCGGGAAGTAGGCGTCACCTGCAAGTCAAAGCGGTAGTAGGACTTGGGGAACTTGCGGGACTCGTAGAAACCTGGCTTGAAACCGAATGGGACGTGAAGCTTCTTGATAGGCTCGATGTGCACCCGCCCATAAGCCTGCAGGTTGAACGCCGCGATGACCATGCCGTCCTCGGTGCGCCAGGGGATCTCGACGGCTTTGCCCTTGCGGAACGCCTTATCCATCTTCACCTTGAAAGCCGCAGCGACAGCGAACTTGTCTTCGTTGGAGAAGCGGTCCAGCGTGCGCAAGAAATGCTCGTTAAGCTTGTAAGGCCGGCCCGTGGCAAGAGCTTGAGACTTCTGCTTGATGGCGATGCGTCGGTGCTCGAGATCGCGTATGGTCTGCTCAAGAAGATCGCTAACCTCCTGCTCAGTACGTTGACCACCTCGGGCGAGCGCGAGGAATTTCCTCTTGATGCTAAGAGGCGTGTACTTGTCTGGGTCCGTGCAGCAGAGCGCCCGAACCCAGGAGCGTGCAATTGTCGAATCCGCATCTTCTGCTTTTTCCTGCCTCTCCAGGACCGTCGATGCTGGCTCCGCAGCAGCGTCCTGGAATTTGTTGAAGACAGACCTCTGCCAGTGGTAGTAACTATCACGCCAGTCAAACTCCCCCCTCTCAACAGGAACCAGCTCCAACTCTTCGTCGAATTGTGGCATGTTTGGCGGCAAGTCAATTCCCTCTCTCACAACCAGGGCCAGCGTCCACTTAATAAGACGAAGCCAGTCGTACTTGAGAGGCTTGTTGAAGTCGATCGGCGGCAGATCACCGTTTTCGTATGCCTCGAGGAAGTCTTCCTGAAACTTGGAAGTCAAGTTCTGGATGAACCCTTCCCGCTCCTTCTTGATAGTTGCCCAAAACTTGCGCAGGTTTGACAGCTTCGAGTCTGGAAAGATCCTCATCATGATACCCCAATCCATAGCCTTGTTGATACCGCCCAAGAGTGTTGACACAGCCACATATGCAGCAATGCGGGTGTCCTCAGCCTTCCAGTCAACTTCCGGGTCTTCCTGCCCCTTCTGACGGAAGTATTCATTCGGCTCTCTCGGGTAGGCGGTAAGCTCGCGCTGTAGCTTCAGCTCACGGACGCTTTCATCCTTCGGCTGTTTCCTGACATATTTTCGGGGCGGTCCGTCACGCACAGAGGGTGGGTACTTCCGCGGCCTACCAGGCCCCCGGCGTATGCCTCGCTCGGCGATTGGAATGATCCCGTATGGCTCGGCAGTCTCGGCCGACTTGGCCGCCTCTTCTTCATCATGCACCAGCTTCTCGTAAGGAATCGAATCGGGAGTCCAGTTGTTGCCATCATGCCATTGAGGTGTGCACGGCGCCATGTTGGATACTGCAGGGCTCGGTGCGAAACAGATGAAGACATAGTCTGGAGCGATAGTGCCCGACATGGACCTATAGCCCTGGTCTGAAAGCTCCCAGGACATGCAGCCGTCCACGCTGGTGACAAATTGGCCGTAAGCTGGATCTGCCCACTTGTCGGTTTTGCAGTGACTAGTAATTTTGTACGCCATCTGCTCCATGGTCTTGGGTAGGTATTCCTTCAGAAGCTCTCTAGCCTGCGGAAACCAGCCTTTCATCGTGAAGCTCCCGTCATTGGCCTCAAACCATTGGTTATGAATGCCGGGCCAGACTCCCTTTCCTATCGACTCGAGTTCGATCGTTTTCACGAACGAACCCTCCACTGCGGAATGCAGGAAGTATTCTCCATGCTCGTTCACCGATTCGTTTGTAGGGGTCTCTTCGACATCCTCGGGCTCGAGATCTGGCTCTTCTTCCCCTTCCAGGCGAGTGTTTGGCTCAAGGAACTGCACCTTGCTTGGAGCGGTGTAGCTACCGGTGGGCGCACTGGCAGTTCCCGAGAAGAATGAAGCAGGCAAAGATCCTAAGCCTGGATTTGTCGCGTGGGACTCATCGATGCTGTATTGGTGTGGCAAAATCGACCATGATACCGAATAGTCATTGTCATCAGCTGCATCAAAAGAAATACTGTTGCGCGGTTTCCTCCCTCTCCTTGTCTTCTTGACTGCAATTGCCTCCGAGGATTGGCCTTCAGCAGCTCGCTTCCGCCCGCGACGACGTGTTAGAGGAGCTGTCTCGGCAGCTTCGGATTCACCATCTCCAGCGTTGGATTCTTCATCCTCAGATTGAACGGCACGTGGGCGGTTACGCGGTCGCACGCCAGCAAGGCCCTTTTGAAGATAGAAGGGCGCATCAAAAGTCACAATTTCCTCTTCGAGCTTGTGGTCTCGTCTACCGGGGCCTTTGCCACGTTGGGCAGGAAGTATATCAAGTTTTTTAAAGTGCGCCTTCTCGCTCTCATCAGGAGCAAATGCTGGAGGGACGTACACATCCGGTTGCGCGGCCTTCATCTTCTTCTTGAGATCTCCTGCCACCGGACCGTTGGGGTCGATGTGGCTCAGTGTAAGCATGACCAGAGTCGTCCAAAGGCGCTCAGTAGGTGATTTGTATGCCGAAGACATTTCTTTGATTTCTTGTTGTTCTTGTAGCCTGTTGACAGCCCTGGTGACACCCATTGTTGTTGGCAGGGGCAAACCCGGCCATTCCTTGATGTAAATCTTCAAAATAGCGTAGTGTAATGCTCTGCCACTTGGAAAAACTCCGCCATTGTTGGCAAGAAGATATCGAACAATCTCTTCGATCTTGTGTGAACGCACTTCTTTGGCAGTTCTGGCCTTGAAGTCTGCGAGCGGCAGCCGGAATGGCGGTATTTGATCCTGAGAAGCTCCGCCTTGTTGCCAGTCTTCTCGTAGTGGTGCCACATCAGTTTCGACCGGGACAGCTGGACGTTCTACAGGCAGGGGCCTCCGTGCTCTGGCGCCGGCTTGTGTATTATATGGTGATCTATAAGGAAACGCCGTCGCGGCTCCTGGAGTTGTCTGCTCAAGCACCTCAAGAGGGTAAGGCTCGTACGGTGCATTCGCATTCGCTGGGAAAGGGGACTCGGAGTATGGCTGAATCGCATCTGCTGGGCCCACGTTCGATGCTGGGTCCAAACTCGGCGCTGGCTGGATAGCCTGTACCTCTGGGACGTCCTGAGCCACGTCAACGCTCTGTTCGCCTTCCCCACGGCCAGGTTCAAGTTCTTGGAAGCCCGAGGCTGACAGCCTCAGCTGCAGCTTTGTATTCTCAGCACGGATGTGTGCAAGATAAGGCAAATCCTCGTCCAGCTCGGCATCATCCGGGTCCTTGGGTATCGTATGGTCATTGACAACAATCTCAGCTGCACTTGGCTCTGGGGTGGCGGCGATTACCTCTCGTGTGGCACTCTCGGTCGTGTTCGTCGCATCCTTCGCAACAGCTTCTGAGACTTTGAGCCCGCGGGGGGCTGACACTCCTGACACTCCAAATTGGCTATTTCTAAGGGCGCTCCGTTGCTTGAGAATGGTACGTTGATTCGCAAGATCGCTCTGGTCCACAAATTTAGGAGCGGGTGGCTTCTTCTTTCTGGGAACACGTGCAGATCTGGGAGTTCGAGGCAAAGGCGAGATACTAACACTGCTCTTGACGCTGCTCCCGGGGCTGGCGGCTTCATCACGAGGTTCAGGGGTTCTGGCTAACAACCGGCTAGTGCGAATAGGTTTCACCTTGACCATGAGCTCTGGGTGTTCAGCGTAGAACGGATTGCAGGGGACCTTGGCCTTCTCCAAGTGATATTTGAGGCCGATGTCGTTCTTCCAGGTTCCACCACACTTGTCGCAGACATACTTGTCAAGCTTGGGCTTCCTTGGTTGTCGCTCTATCTTTGCAGGGGCACGAACAGCCTCTATTGCAAGCTTATCCGCCGACAATGGCTCGACTGCCGTCGGGGAAGCGCTGTGATTTGCGACATTTTTGGCATGCTCTTGTTCGTGCCCCTGGACTTCTAGGCTTTGATTGGCACCGCCGAGGCTTTGCACGACAATGGTGCCTTCATCGCCGTCGGGAGCTTCTTGAGTCGATGTCTGGTTCTGTGAGGAAGTGGTTGCGGGCTCAGTTGAGGTAATTACGGAGTCGCGAGATTGATGCTCTGCTTGCTCGATAGAGTCGCTCTGATGAAGACCAGGCGCTCCGACATCGACTGAAAGCGGTGGCCGAGTTGGGCTCTTCCGTGGTGCATGACTGACCACAGAACTGTGTGACGCTGGGATCGGCTTGGGATAATCTGTCCATCCTGGAAGGTAGTTTGGATTCTTGATCTTGTCTGATCTGAAGATCACAACAAGAGACTTTCTCGGCCGCCCCTTTTTATGAGGATCAGGATTGAGCGATCCAGGTATGCCAATGTAGACACCAGGCTTGCTTCGGTCCTGCTCCTTTTCGGCTTCTTCCTCTGGTTCGTCCTCATCCTCGTCCTCTGGCACATCGTTCTCTTGCTCCTGGGAGACGTGTGCCTTCATTGCCGCTCTTCGCTTGGGCCGCGACTGTCCGTCGATTGCAGGGGCCTCTTCCACCATCTCGGAATTTTCGTTTTCCAAGTCAAGAGACTCCAAGTAAGATGCACGCTGTGATGCCTTACGCTTCCTCGACGGTCTACTGGATGGGGTTTCCTCGGCATCGTCGCCGGTGGGCTGAACTTTGACCTTGGGAGGTCGACCTCTTCTGCGGCGTGGCGCCGGAGCCACCGTACCTGCCTCATCGCCCTGCTCAGCGCCCTGCTCAGCGCCTGGTTGCTCCGCATCTAGATTGTCCGCTGCCTCTATGCTTTGAGCACCACTGACAGCCACATGAACTTTCGATTTGCGGCTGCCGTAAGGTCGGCGGGGTTTAATCTGTTTTCCGGGTTCCATGCGACTTAATCGCGTGAGATACGAGGACGCGTCTTCGGAAAAGACTTTGGGGTCGACAGATCCAAACCCAAAAGCATCCTTGATGTTGTTATTTGCAGATGGCTGATCTACACCATCACCGTCTTGCCGTAGAGCCGGATCAATGGTAAGTTGTTCTTCAGGTCCATCGGATGGCTTGAATCCTCGAGCTCCAGCCACGGAGAACATGTATTGCTTTGTGTTTCCCAGTTTGACCAACTCCTTGCTCATTTGGTATTCTCGTAAGCCGGCAGGTTGAACGTCTCCGTTGCTCAGATTTACCAAGTGAGTAAACATATGCCGACGGAAAACGTAGCCGACAGTGTCGGTGCTGATCTCAGGGGTTGAGTAGCCGAGCGCGCCTCCAGTGAGGACGAAGTCGGCAACTGTGTTCGCCAGTGGCTTCTCGGGAACCCAACCAGTCATGGTGGCGCCGAGCCTCAGCTTGGGCTTCTTCCTGAGGACCTTGACTGTTGGTTGAGCAGGATTGGACACTTTCTTTCCTCTTCCTTTGCCTCCCTTTGGTTTCGATCTGGCTCTTGGTTGCTTATCCTTGCCCTGGTTCGTATAGCGCGAAGTCTTTTTGCCGGTGGCCAAGAGAAGCCTCCAATCTGATTCCGTAGGATCCCTGGCAAACCTGACGCAGTCTTTGAACACATGCTTATCGCCGGCGAAAGTAGCAGCGACATAGGTGACGTTGCCCAGTTTGTGAAAACGACGAAGGAACCTAGACATGACCTTCATTTGCCACTTCTTTCCCAGTATGCCAAGCTTTGCCTTCAAGTCTCTAATCCGAAGAGTGCCCCAGGCTTTAGTAATGGCGATGATGGTCTGGCCCAGCGCCATGTAGTGGATTTCCGGCCTGCCTGATTTGTCCTTGCCGGTCCACTGTTGGTGCCATGCAACAGGTTGCATATCTCGAGTTAATGAGGCCCGAGACAAGTCCTTGCCGCCGAGTGGGTTGGACGGCACAGGTAGCGCAGGAGCGAACTTGGTCAGCCAGAGCTTGCTGGTCTTCATTCCTCTCACCATATGAGTGCGCTTCGCAATGTATCCCTTCTGCGCGAGGAAGTCCGTCCTCTTGGGGACGGAACGCTTGTCTTGGCCGGTGGCTCTGTTGAGATCGCCCTGAAGGATGCCATCCTCTTTTGTGGAGCCGATGGCAACCAGGCACTTCCACTCGAGGTTGGGCACGCGCTTGTAGTCGATGCTGTGACCGGTGAGTGTCTTCCAGATGGTTTCCTCCCCGACGAATATGCGAGGTTGGACTCTGGGCGCTTTCTTGTGCTTGGGTGCGGCAAGCTCGGACTTTTCATCACTGAGTGGTGCGACGGCTTGCCCAACGTCTTCCGGGATAGACATCATCTCATCAAATGTGAGATGGTTCCATTCACCTTCAGGACCGATGCTGACCTCGCCAGTGCTTAGAAGCCATTTCCAAGCAAGGCGCACCAGCTTAAGCTGAGCTTCCGTGGGCGGGCTCTTGGTTGGCACCTCTCCATGCTCCTGGTCGCCATTGTCGCTGGATGCATCTTTTCGCCTATCGTGATCGTTCTCTTGAAATCTTATGACAGCAGCAATTAGCTCCGACACGGGACATCCTATTATTTACTGTCAGCATTCGTTTTGAAAATTGCGCATGTGGTGATGTGTAGGGAGAAGGGTCGTGATATGACGAGCGCGCTGTGTGTTTAAGACGCGACGAGCAATATGACCGTCATTCCATCAAAAGCCATGAGCGCCCATGAACGATGGAAGCTTTGCAGGTATGCGATGTTTAAACAGTGCATGCAGCACCATCGATGAAGGACATGGGGCACTTGACTCACCGTCGCCATAAAATGAGACCTCCCCGACAAGCCACTCAACAAGCTCGTCCAGACCCTGAGCCATGATTTCGGTGCGTTTCCGCTTTCATAGCGACGAGAAAAGCATGTGTTATGGTTGGTCTGGTGGTGGTTCGAAAGCAGGACCTCGAGGTTTTTTCGTGCCGATGGAAAAGTGGATTGAAATCGATGGTGTTGCGGCGCGCAGCTGGAGTTGCGCTGCGGCAGCGAAATCATGCGCGGCGGTACGGTAATCGGCAAGTCGTGTCTGGGTGGGGGCGATGGCTTGGGCGCCGTCGGATTGGGGACAGACGGGGTCCGAGCTTGAGAGCCTACCGCCGTCGCTCAGTTTGCCCGCACCGGAGGTGCTGAAGATCCGAGGCAACTACGTCTTACAGACCAGGTATCGAAACTTGGTCTCGGAGATTTGAAGGTTCCTAAAACAGGTCGTGGCTGAGATTCATGGGTGTGATAGTAGGTTAGCTGGCCTGGTTGCCAAGTTATGTCTTGAGCATGCGTTGATCTATACGTGGTTCTGGCGGGGTTAATTGAGGTCGAAGTGATTCAGAGCCCAGGAGGTGAATACCAGACTACGGCTTCCTGGAAAGTACAAGTGACCTGGCGGACTGGTACGGAGCAAACGCCTTGGACTGGTTTCTTGCATTGGTGGCCTGTTGCAGTAATGCAAAGGCCTACAAATGGAATGGGTATCTTTCATCGTCAACATGGACTATTCCACTGTTATTCTACCTGCGCTTCCAGCCTTTCCCTTCTGCCCTGCATCATCTTTCTATATGCAGCCACCACCTCCTCTCTGACGCCCTGAAGCTCTTCTCTTCTCTTCAGACTTCCCGCTGCCTTGGGTATTGTCCCAACATCAACCCCGGCACCGCGAACCTTGAACAGCTCCTTCGGCTTGGTCTTCAGCTCAGGCGGGGCCTTTGCGAAATCGTGCAGTCCAGCCTTCTTCTCGCCTCGCTTCTTCTTCAATTCCTCCCACGGGTCTTCGTCGTCCACGTCAGTAGACTCCCAAACCGAGCGGCCCTTCTTCCCTTTCTTCTTCTTTCCCTTGCCGACTTGGTCCTGGAGGTCCAACTTCCACTTGACGCCCGCTCCTTCGTCGTCCATCTCGGCCTCCTCGGCTTCCTCGGCCTCTTCTCGTCTCTTCTCTTGGATGGCCGCTTCCTCGCGCCGCCACTCGTCGTAGAGCTTGTGCATTTTCTTCTCCTTGCGGGTCTTCTGGGCCTTGAGCCCCAAGGGATCCTTCTTGCCGGACTTATTCACCAGGCCCATGACTGGCAGGGCGGCGTCCACACGCCTTGAGAAGTCGGACAGTTTTTCGCCCGGCCGGATTGTAGGCGCTCCCTCCTGAATGTTGTCCGTCTCCACGGCGCCGTCGCCCTCGGGAACCTTACTCTTCTTCTTCTTCTTCTTTGCTGCCGTGTCTCTGACTCCGTCATCGAGCCCGTTCCTGAATTTCTTGCCGTCCGCGAATGCCATCAGCCGTTTGAAGCCACGAGGCGCATCGTCCTTCTTGTCGGCAGCACCTCGTTTGCGCTTGGCACCGCGGGGTACGTCTGGTGCCTTGTCTTTGCTGGCATCGTTGGCATTCTGCTTCCCATTGGCCTTGTTTCCACCTGACTTGAGCGCTTGCCTCGCCAGTTTAGGTGCGACAACTGGGAGCGGCCTGGCTATCTGAGTCGGTGGCAGATCGTATCTACGTGTCAGAGCACCATGTCAGTTGCAACCTTGTGATGAGCCATGTGCAGGCAGTCAAGCGCAAATGGTTGGGAAGGTATGCACCCACGTGGAATCATCCTTATCTCTGCGGGTATGTTTGTGAGGCATTCTGGCGGCAGATGACCACAAAATGCTGGCGCGAAATGTCGGAGGCCAGGAAGAGAGTGGCGCAGAAACTCTGGTCGATGCGTGAAGTGCTCGTTGATTATTATCCACTGGAGAGAGCCGAGTCGGGCCCCGTGTGGAAATGCGGCTTCCAGATTGGAGATTTTTTTTCCGTCCGTTTCCCCAATGCCAACGGAGCGCCGTTTCCCTGCACCGCCCGACCGTGTCAGTCTGCAGTGAAGTAGCTAATCATGTCCAGTTCCGTTAGCGTTGTTTTGGTGCAGGGATATCTCGGCTGACAACGAGGGTCCATCGTCGAAGCAGCGGACCTCAGTCTTACATTCCAGGGTTCATCTCTTGCATTCTCCCGTAACATCTGCCTGCGAGGATACATGCCCCGGGAGCACGCACATGTGCTGAGCAGCGACGGGCGGAGACAGAGTGGACAGACGGAGAAGAGGCGGCAGTTGTCGACTCTCGTCCCGTATCCGGCCCATGTGGTCACAGGCCAGCATTTGCTTTAAAAGATGGCCGTCCTTCCAGGTCTCAGGTTTGGTATCATTGAAGGAGTAGAGGAAGTCTTCTCTGTTTCTGTTCTATCTCCAGTCTCCGGCTACACTTGCCCATCGCCATCTCCTCATCACTCAGGCACAGTCCCGATCGACACAATTTGCCCCCCCCCCAACTCCTGTGGGGTTCACTGAAACAGTCTTTCACCATTGTAAGATCCGAGATTCGGGTCCAGACACTACCACGTTCGTAGTATCGCTGGCTGGCCCAAGGTGGCTCATGCATCCGAAAACAGTGAGTGCCCAGAGCTATCCTAGCGCCAAAAGTCACAGCTCGGGAGCTTCATGAGCTTAGTCTATCGTCGAGATCCCCTCTAGCGCCACACTCCGTCCGATGGTCAGGGCCCCAAAGCATTGCGCCATCTTGAGAGTAGTCACCGCCATGACCTTCTGATTCAGGTTTGACATCTCTCGAATATTTCAGAGCGGGGAGCGCTGCAGGTCAAAAAGCAAAGCCACTTCCGGAATATATATAAAGTACACCATACACCTCCTTCCCCTGCACAGTCTCACCACAAACATGTACAACACCAGCATGGAATCTCTACAGCCATATCGGGACTCAAGCTCAGAACGGAGAATAATGCCTCACCGGAGGACAGATAGTTGGGACAGCGAAGCTACCATTAGCGGGGACTCTGACCCTCTCATCCACAAAAGCGGCGACAGTTTTGTCTTGGAGCACACTTGCCATGAAGATTACACAGTTTTCGGATCGTCCAGGCGGAGGAGAACATGGATATTTCTGGGGTTGTTGTGCTTGTTCAGCCTGCTGTGAGTGACCCATGCCTTTAGCTCGCACACGTACTGACCAAAACTAGCGCCATGCTTTTGGTATTAGACATCGCGCTCCGGCTGGGCTGGCTTGCCTGGCTTCAGGAAGATGATGTGAATGAAGAATTATTTTGCAAGTGGGGAGAGGCAGGCACTGGGACAGAAGGCTTGTCTTGGTATCCAACCAACTTCCTACAAGATGTGATACCAAAACGGATACACTCACACAACGACTACTGGCGCAAAGTACCTCTCTTCACGGCCCTCAACCAAGGCTGCATGAGCGTGGAGGCCGATGTGTGGCTATTCGACGACCCGGCTCGCAAAGACAACCTCTACGTTGGCCACAGCAGAGCAGCCCTGCAACCTAACCGGACCTTCGAGTCACTCTACATCCGGCCCTTGGTCGACATACTCGAGCGACAGAATCCAAAAACCGAATTCTACAACGATACCCGTCGCGGCGTGTTCGACACTGCGCCTGATCAAACACTTACACTCCTCGTGGACCTCAAGACCGACGGCGCGAAGACGTGGGCCAAGGTTGTTGAGCAGCTCCAGCCCCTCCGGGAACGAGGGTGGCTCACTCACATCGCCAATGGTACAATACACGAAAGAGCCATCACCGTGGTGGGCACAGGGAACACCCCTTTCGAGCTCCTGACAGCAAATGACACGTATCGCGACTACTTCTTCGATGCGCCGCTAGACCGGCTCTCCGAATCGCCATACGACTCGACGAACTCGTATTTTGCGAGCGTGTCATTTGGCTCCACGATCGGCAGCGCATGGATGGGCAAGATGAGCAGGGAGCAGATCCGAAGGATCAGGCAGCAAGTGAAGCAGGCGCATGCAAAGGGGCTGAAGGCACGGTACTGGGACATTCCGGAGTGGCCAGTCAGCACCCGCAACCGAATCTGGGACCTGTTGGTCCACGAGGGCGTTGATTTGCTCAACGCGGATAATGTAAGGGCCGCAGCCAAGCGGGGCTGGAAGTACTAGTCAAGTTGCGGTGACTGCGCCGGCGTGGAAGACAGCTATCGAAGGCCCCCCATCAGCGGAGGCAGCATGGCTGTGTACATAGAGTTTAATGCATTCATTTGGGCGGCTCATCCATTGATTGCTCCACACATTCATCTTACCCTTCTGCATGGCTGGTGTCTCGAGAGCATGGGGCACAGCAACACGGGGCGAGGCAACTTTTGCCGGGCGTGTTGGAGGATGAGGGTGGGCAGCCCCTGCGGGATTCGTTTTAGGTTTGAATTGATAGAAAGCTTGTTTTTGTAGATCGGCGGATCGTCCAAACATCCCCAGCTCCTGGGGTCCAAGAGGTCGCACTATCACCGAAACTGTCCCCCTTGGGAGACTCCCAGACACCGAATGAAACCACTGCCCCTTTGGACCTAGAGCTAGCCCTCAAGACGAGGTGCCGGTAACCCGCCGCTCGCGTGAGGCCTTCGCTCTCGCCGGCGGTGCGCTCGGGCTCCGTGTGCTCGCGTGCATCGGATCTGCCTCGTCTCTAGTCGCTTACCACCACACTTGCAAGGAAGACCTTGCTCACGCAGTCCCGCCCTACTGTTGGTCCGCATCCCCTATCCGCCGTGCTGCTTGTGATAGGCCCTGGCGTACTTCCCCCATCAGACCCTGATCGTCTCTGACAGTCGCTCTTCAAACCTGGCGAGCCAGGGACTCTCACGAACGGGCCTAAAACAGATACGAAACCATGCGGGACTGTCACCTTTTACGGAGCAGCTGTGACAGGCAAACAGAAACGAACGGCTTGGCCCCCGTTTTCCCAGCCTAACAAACGGGCTGATATTTCACTGTCGTGAACGTTCGTCCGGTGCGCTCTCATCGTCTTGGCGTTTTCAAAGGATCAACACGGGCCGTCTTCATCGCTTCTCGAAGCTTTCAAGAGGCCCGAGACTTTCTTGGCATTGAGGCTGACAACGATTGAGGTTGTGCGGGATCCATGTGTATGCAAATGCAAACCCTTTTCAACGTGCGTGCAGGGTTGGAAGCTGGGGAAGGGTGCAACCCATTCTCTTGGCAGCACAGCCGTCAAGCCACATCCTACTTTGCCCTGAGATGATAGTCTGGGGCCTGGAAACGTTGCGCATGAAATGCACGGCGCCCAGGGCGGCTCCAGACGAGACTACCTGCGGAATTAGCGCTGCAGGTTTCACACGGAATAGAAAATAACATTCTGCAACTGTCTATCGGCAGGAAGATATAGTTTTGGCCTCGTGCCTTCCTGACATCCCTTTAGGTCTACCACAAGGCCACAGGGCAATCCTGTGAACCCAGCACCCCACGGAAGTCGATTTGATGCAACACGCCAGTAATGATTTAATGGCATGCTATGAGATGCAAGCAGAAAATTGGACTTGTACATCTCCAAAGGCCGACGACCTTCCTCCGCAGACCATGAACAGCGAAGCACCGAACTTGCGGATTCTGGAGGCGGAAGGTAGGTAATGATTTGTCACGTTTGGGAGAGCGGTGGAATCAGTGGCTTCGTGAAACCCACAGTAGAAGGCTAGCACACGGAATGTGCTGTGGTGTTCAGCACGGGTGACTAAGTACCTAGGTACCTTGCCCTCGCCGAGAGCAGGCCGGGATATCTCCGTGCGGAGTCGGCGGGCGTGGGGTGGGGTTGGCAGCAAGTGGATCTAAGATCTTCAGGAATCCCGACCCGTCACGATGGAACCTGCGTTTGAAGAGTGGATGACGTCGAGCTTGCTGTTCTCTGACAGCAGCGACTATTTCAAGCTAAGGCTCACCTCTGGCGTTCCTGGGACAACATACTGAAATCCTGGTCTCCACGAGCCTCTCCAAGTTGATATCAATACTGAAGACCATATTAAGCTTCAATACTCACAGCACATCCAGACCCCAGATAACGACTTCTGATACTACAAGCCGCGACATTTCCGAGAATGGCCGACCAGAAGCGACTTGCGACGCTCGATGTACGAAATTCCTCACGATCATCAGGACAATGATGAAGCTGACAACAGAGGCTATAGAGCTCTATCGTTGACCGTCTGCCAGTACACTCACAGACTGTAGGTAAACTGCCCGAGCCTGCCTTAGACTCTCAAAAACCCGGGAATCGGCGCAATGACAAATGAGAGCCACCATGAACATGAGGCAGTATACATGTATTCACCATCAGCTCGCGACTAACACGCCTTCCAGCTCTTCAACGCCAAGACCAAGGCCGGCCTGAGCTTCTCCGAGATCGCCAACCTGCTGGGCCGCAGCGAGGTCGCCGTCGCCGCCCTGTTCTACGGACAGGCCCAGGCCTCCGCCCAGGATGTCGAGAAGCTCTCGGCGCTCCTCGACATCCCCAAGGAGATCCTAGCACCTCAGCTGATGGCCATCCCCGACCGTGGCCGTTCGGGGCCCATGCCCCCCGTCGAGCCGCTCATCTACCGCCTGTACGAGGTCATCCAGAACTACGGGTACGCCTACAAGGCTGTACTGAACGAGAAGTTCGGCGACGGCATCATGAGCGCCATCTGCTTCAGCACCAAGGTGGAGAAGGAGGTTGACGAGAAAGGTGATGCCTGGGTGGTCATTACCTGGAGGGGCAAGTGGTGAGTTGCCATGGCCTGCACCTTTACGCCAGGTATACAGACTAATTTCATGACGCAGGTTGCCTTTCACACGCTTTTAAAAAGTTCAGGGACGTATCATTTGTGGGATATTTGGGCCTTGCAAGACGTAAAGACTGACTGGCAGCGCACCTTGGCGATGAAGAGGCGGCTCGTGAAGGACGGAAACACTTGTGGTCAACAGATCATATTCGGGGGACTCATGAGAACCTATCAACTGTGAGAGTGGTCTGCATTACGGTCCCACTTGTGGCTCCCTCATTCCAAATAATTAAAATCACAATACCAAGGAGCAATACCAAGACATTTTTGTGTACAGGCCGGAGTGAACGGAAGCAAACCCGGAGGCAGTAAAGGTTTTGCATTGGAGTGAACGAGCAATGTCTCGGCAACACCACGTGTTGCGGTGACGGAGATCGGCGTTGCTATTCCAGGCAACATCCATTGTCTGGTGGACACAATACTAGGACACAATATCAAGCCTCCCGAGTGAACCTGGTCTGTCTGCTTTCTTTTTTCTATGCTAAATAGCAGGCTACGAAGGTGTCGTCATATAATGTGTCTCGATCACCGGTAAACATGAACAACCTTGGAATACCATCAACAATCACAGCACATCCACCATGGCGGTCCAAAACACTCAGACCGGGGTATTCACTACCAGGAATTACCATGCTGCAGACACGGCTACGCACGACTTCGAACTACTCATGGACTATAAGTATCCCGATTTACAACATGCTCTCCCAGCTTCTCCCACCTCGTCATCTGCAATCATTCAGATATCCGCAACATTCTTCAACATCTACTCAAAAATCCTTGAACGCTTTCGAGCCTCAACCAATCAACCAAAATGTCTTCCACCACCAACGACACCCAGACTGCCAACTCCTCCATGGGAGCCAAGGACTGGTCCTACTGCGTCATCATGTAAATTGGTCTCACCCGGGAGCGTTTTTGCGCTGCAGACGGGGAGTTCCAACAGCAGCAGTGAGCGGTGGCACAACTACTTTTGAGGGTCGCCCTCCGGACTTCGAAAACACACACACACACACACCTTACCTAGGTACACTGGCTGGCACACGGTCACGAGCAGTTCATAAACCAACACACCTACAACGAGCAGTGGGCTCGCCTCTGAAGGACAGCTGCGCCCAACATGACCAGAACACTTCTCTAAGAACAGAATATTCCATTTTCGTTCTTTTGCGGAACCCTCCCAGCCCCGAGCCACCCATTGGCGCCCTCAGATGCAAATGGGAATAGAGAAAGATTCCCACTCAACTCTCTCATTGCATGTTGCGAAGAGCTGAATGTCTAACGGTTACATCGGTTGGCAATCAGACTTAACCGATGGTTAGTCTCATATTTTCACCGACGAGAATAAAGACATAAGTAAATATGACAGATTGTCGGCTTTTGAGAGGGTAAATAGAATTACTGCTAGCAAATTCCACCTCCCGGCCAAAAGACCATAATAGCCAATCTGCCCATTGGTTATTCTAGCAGTATATAAGAGCCGTACCGTCACAGCTTTACGTGTGTATCTTCCAACGTGCTATCCACTTTTTCAGATGAATTTTCGTGATGCACAGGGAAATCCTTCGCTTCAACCATATGATTGCATACTATCACTGACTCCTAGTGCTGAATGTTTTGTTCGCCTCTGCCCAGTGCCAGTGCTAGCCCAAAGAAATGCCGAGGCAGGTCCGCTCGGGGTAGGAAGTTCGTCTATGGGCAGGCTAGCCCGCGGTTCATTAGTTATATTTCATGAGAGTAGTTTTTCTTTTTTATCTCTCCAGCAAGAATTGTGACTATGATACATATTGCAACTGATACGTAAGACGGTTTCTGGTTGTAATTCAGGAGGGACCATGCAGCATAGAATGGCACAGATATGGTTGAAAATGATCCTAGAAGCCCGCTCATTCCTCAGGTAGCGCCTTTTTGCTACAGGAGAAGTGGTTCGATTGCAGGATTACTAATGGAGACGATATGGGTGGGGAAACCACAAGTGACTGGAATCGAAGATACTGATATACTTATGTAGGCGGGCCCCAAGTCCAAATAATCGTCAGCGAATCCCTCGATCAAGCTTAACAGATTCAAAGACACAAAAATTACAAATGTTGAAGCACAAATATTTTGTTCATGGCTTGGAATAGATGATCAAGGCTGTTCCACAAGCCGAGATTGTGCGCTCAACTTAGAACAACGAGCAATAGTCAGATGTCAAAATAAATACCATGATCAGATGATTACTGGCCAAGTCTAAAAGCACACAACAGTTATAATAATATACCAGCGGTGCCCAGGTGGGACAGCAAAGGAGAGCAGGTTTCAGAGAGAATTCCTCAACTGAAAGGACAAGTTTCGATACCAAATGAAGCTGCCGCGAAAAACTTTATCATGTTCATAACTCTAGCTCTATACCTACAATGAGGTAAGTCCAGTCTGCAGATAGGATATCAAACATCAAAGTCAGGCGTCACTTGTACAGAGCAAGCCCAGCTGCGTCAAAGAACATTGCATGCATCCGCATCCCGCATCCCTTCATCAATCTTCATCCGCAACCTTATCCGCAACCATTTCCGCAGCTTTGTTAATGACTTTCTCCGGCGGTCTCTGCCCCTCCATGGAAACCGGCGTGGCCTGTCCGTCCACCGGACTGGACAGGCCTGGTATTGGACTTAAAGTCCCACTCGGGGGCATACTTGGTACAGGAATGCGGATATCCTCGGGTGAGCCAGGCACCATCCTCGGATCCAGACCGGGAATGTGAATACGCTTCGCCTCATTCTGGTATGCCGCCGGAATGATCTCGATAATCTCATCGCGGGGAAACTTGAGCTTGGGGATGTCCGTGGTGCTGCAATGCATCAAGTACGCGTACAGGACGCGGAGAACGGACTCGTGCGCAATGATCAGCAGGTCGTTTTGCTCGCGCTCGAGCTCCAGAATGATGGGCTCGAGGCGGACGGCTAGATCGTGATATGACTGCGTAAGGGTTTAGCAAACTGATCCTCGCTCTCAGCACTTTCTTGTGTGACTTGCCTCTGCTCGCGGATAGCGATGGTGATACGGATCCAGCTCGTGCTTTTCCACCTCATCGGGATATATGCTACGGATGGCTCGCTCAGAGAGCTTTTCGCAGACGCCAGGATTGATCTGGCTCATCTGAGACCGCTGGCGAACTTTGTAACCTTTATCCTGGAGAGGTTTTGAAGTCTGTACAGTTCGCAGTCTGGTTGATGTCCATACTGTCAGGGGCTTCAAGGGAATGTCAGTCCCACTAGCTTCGATGGCCGCTTGCCGTTCTTGCTCGCGATGTTTTATGAGAGTCTCAGTCATCTTGACAGCGTAGGCCTGGCCTGGCTCGCTGAGTCCGCCATCGGCTTTGTATGAGTCTTCCTCGGTTGCGGCGCCAGCTCGGACGAAGAAGGTTGTTCTGGATTTTATGTGCAAGTTTGTGAGGTAGAAGACGATACGATGTGAGAGGTACTGCCATAGATTGTCAGCAAGATGTCACGAGCGACGTGCGCACAGGGGTAGGGATCCCTCTTGGTATTGCTTGTCGTTATTACTAGACAAGGGGGCATACTCACGTTAAAGCTGACGTTGTTGTAAAAGAAACCCTGCCCAGCATTGATCATTTTCACATAGTTGAGCTCATTCTCATTCATCGTTTCGAACACGGGAATCTTCATCTCAATCCGTCGAAGGTAGAGTTTGGCAGCTTCGTCTGGATCCATGCCATGGAACTGTAACAATCGTCAACCTCATGCATGTTGGCTGCGTAGGACTGACTAGCCTTGTCACTCACATCAGGGGAGTGGATTTTGACATTTCTCGCATTCTCTCTCAGAATCTTATCGTCATTGACGTACGATTCGAGGAACAGTGTCTGAATCGTGAGGGTCAGCACAGGAACCTTGTGTGAAGTAATAGATGGTGTGGGTAGAATGGTCTTACTTGAACATCGTGTTTCGCGAACTCTTTGGCCAGGGATCGCCGGCCGGCAGCGGTGGGGTTCACAGCATCGTAGATGGCGACCTGGCCATTCTCGTGGTTGAGCCATGCATAGATGTCTTCGCGGCACTTCTTGAGGATCTTCTGGCGCAGCATGACGGACGAGGGCGTGGCATTTGGGAAGAAGTAGTCCTCTGGCACGTGGCCGCCAGGACCAACGGTGGCACGGCGATAGTCTCCAAGGTGGAAGATGCGAGTCTTGACTCCGAGCCAGGCAAGGTAGCGTGCCATGGAGACGCAAATGTGGGTTTTGCCCCTGGCTGGCAGACCGACCATGACGATTGCTATCCTGCCGGAGTGGAAGAGTCGTCCAGACATGGTGCTATAGAGCTGGGCCGGGGCCATATCCTGGTCTTCAGTGACATCGTGGATGGCATCGATGAAAGTCGAGCTCTTCCGACGGTATCGCGGTGCGTTGGCCGCAATCTCGGCCGTTCTGCTTGAATCAGCTGTCTGGACGTCCAAATCATCTCCAATCTCCGGCCTAGCATTGAGCCTTGCAATGTTTCGAGTGGCGGCCATCTTGGCCGGTGATATTGCACTTGAACGGACAGAAGCCTCGTAGGCCAATCCTCGGGCTTGAGATGTCCGTCGTTGACAGAAGAGTGAATTCTGATGCAAGTGTGAAGAGAGACCGAGGAAAAGGGCCGGCATTTGGGCAAGGGCGAGCGGGTATTTGGCCTCGTGGGCCAGGGCAAGGTCACAGACACTGGAAGGGTTACTCACAGAAGCGTATCCATCCTAAAACAAGCAGGCAAGTGTCCAACAGAGTCACTCAGGGCTTGTCAGGACAAACAATTTCAAGGTTCGAGCCGATATCCAATCTGCCCTTCTCCACACAGGCACAATGACGAGGCGATATGCAAGAGATACCGAGTGAGGTTTCGTGACAGGTGTCGATTTCGAGGTCAAGCGGCAGTAAAAGGGCGGTTCCGAATGCAAAGCGAATTTGACTACAGGTACGGAAGGTGACGTTCCAGGGGATGAGTGAATACAGGTTGCTTTAGGTATGATGGGGGAAAAGCATGTGCCTCAGAAGCACTGTAGATGATGGCAAAGGCGAAGTGCCTCTCAGGGAGACGGCACAGGAAGAAGCCGGGACGGTGCTTGATAGGCCTAGGCGGTCCCGGGCTGAAGCGATGGGCCTGAGTCGCGGGTGCACACCTACTACCTGCTGCCGGAGGTGGTCGGTCGTCGCTTCCGCTGCTCTTGTCTTTCAGGGTTTTTATGCGAGAAGGTCAACGCTGCTGCTGACTGATGGACGAGGGGCGAGACCTGGGGCGAGGCGAGACGAGAGAAGAGACTTCCAAGTTTGCTTCTACCAGAGATGTCAAGGACAAATTCCGATGCGAGCCTACGCAGCTATGTGTGTGCTTGGGTACGGTAGGCATAGAAAAAGGCACGGTCCGGGCCTTTCTCAACATTGACCCTGGGCAGCCTATGTTTCTGTGTCGGGGTTTTGTCCTCCATTTTCAGCTGCCCGGCGCGGGGTGCCGCTAAGAAAGAGGGGTTGCCTATAGTCAATGTTCGTCATGGCCATGAGCCATCTGATTGATTGATCGATTCACTCGTCGATACGTCGTTGATTGATTGATTGCCCTACCTCTCGCTCCTCAGTCTTTTTGACAGGCTCTGCAACAGACTGTGGAAATTCTATGCCTAAATGAAGCACACACATTTCTCTTCTATATACTGTGTAGCCATCTGTCTTGTTGCACCTACGACGGACCGGGCTCTCTGTACATCCAGAGCTTTACCTTGGCAGTGCCGTGTCGTAGAAACGCCAGGCGTGGCTCTAGCATCTGTGCACGGTCCATCTGCCTCCTCCCTCGGTCCACAACCCTCGTTACCTCCCCCCTGCCCCTAGTCCCCGGTTCCCAGCACCAGAGCCCTGTCGTCAGAGACCGACCTAGCAGAGCTCGAAATTTTTGGACTGGGTCTTTCTTCCAAGGTTGGTTTGCCAGCTCCGACCCTACGCAGTGTCGAGACGACATCCCCCAAAATCTGTCAGCCTCACCTCAACCACAACCTCTCCTCAGCCCAGCCTGGGAGCCTCTTCTGTCGCATTGTTGCTGCATCAAGCGACGCCTGTCTGGTCCTGGTGAATCCCTCGCGAGCCGACGCGCCCCGCTGCCCTTTCCCAACCCGTCTGTCTGGTGTGTTTGGCTGTTACGTCGACACATTCTCTGACTTCTCCATCTCCGCTGTCGCCGCCCGCCCCCGTCATCTCGCTCATTCCACCTTGAACCACTGCGGTCATGGCCTCAATCTCGAGTTCGCCGTTCGGCGTCCTGCTCAACAACCCCATCGCAAAATCCTTCACAGATGCCGTCGGCTCCTTCCAAGAGCGCCGCGCAAAGCTGGGCCTGTCGAACCCCGGTACCGTTGAGGGTCTGGCCAAGGAGGTCCAGCGCGATGTGCTCCTCAACAATTACATGTTCACTGGCCTGCGCGCCGATCTCACCAAGGCATTCAGCCTGTACCCTCTGTTCCAGGTCTCCCATGCGTTCGCGCTGGGTGAGCGGTCAAACCCATATACATTCGCTGCCCTTTACGGGACAAGCAAGGTTCGTTGCCGTCGCATGATTGTGGAACCGACGGCAGAGCACTGACATTTTGCTTGGTGGAACAGATGTTCTTGCAGGGAAATATCGATAACGACGGTCAGCTCTCAACAAGATTCAACTGGAGGTGGTCGCAATCCTTGGTCACAAAAACCCAATTCCAGGTCGGAACCGGAGGCCAGGACATGGCGCAATGGGAGCAGGAGTACACCGGAAAGGACTTCACAGCCTCTGTCAAAGGTCTGAACCCGTCATACCTGGAGGGTGGCCTCACCGGTATCTTCATCGGCAGCTACATGCAGGCAGTGACCCCCAAGCTCGCCCTCGGACTCGAGGCTATGTGGCAGAGGCCCGCGCTGAGCCAGCCCCCCGAGGCTATGGTGGCCTACTGCGGCAAGTACAAGAGCGAGGACTGGATTGCTACCGCGCAGCTGTCTGCTACCGGTGGCCTGAACACCACCTACTGGAGGAAGCTGTCCGACAAGGTCCAGGCCGGCGTGGATATGAGCTTGACCTTGGCGGGCGGTGCCAGCGCAATGATGGGCGGACCTCTCCAGAAGGAGGGCACCACCACCTTCGGCGCAAAGTACGACTTCCGCATGTCCACCTTCCGCGCTCAGCTGGATTCCAAGGGCAAGCTGAGCTGTCTGCTCGAGAAGCGTGTCGCCGGGCCTGTCATGATGACTGTCGGCGCTGACGTTGACCATGCGACGGTAAGTCCAGCGGTGTCACGTGGTCTCACGGCTGAGATACTGACATGTGACTACAGCAATCTGCGAAGCTCGGCCTCGGCATTTCGATCGAGACCGGCGGCGAGGAGCTTCAGGAACAGCAGGAGATGCTGGGCAGCCAGCCGTCTCCCAACATCCCCTTCTAAGAGCTCTCAGTAGCCTCGAAGCGGCGATGTGGCCGTTCCGACTTGTCCAACGACTCTCCGCTCCCATACGATAACGCACGCTCCTCCCAATCCACAATACTCATAATTTGGCGTTGACGAGCGAACGAGATGAGCACGAACAAGACCTGTGTCTTGGCATCTCCATGCCCTATGTTTTTACTACCTTGGTTTGGCGGTTGGCTTGGCATGCAGCATGGTTGATTTTACATTTCTGTGGCGGTTGGCGGCAGGGGGATCCTTTTGCATGACCGACTGACGAAATGATAGACATTTCTTTATCGTTTATTCAACGCTACCAGCAAAGCAGTGGCCGCGTAGGAGCCTTAGCAAGGACCAGGGGCGGCCGAGGAGGTATGATCTGTACAATAGAGATGGTGGAAGACCGGCGCAGGGGTCGGTCTGGCTGAAGGGGCCAAGTACGTTAAAATGGTGGGGTGGGAGGTGTGTGGCCTTGCTATCACGCAGAAAAGACATGATGCTACCGTGATCTTGTCTGTTGGATCATGACATGTGGAGGAGGATCTGACGGATTGGACGGTGTAGATATAGCAGAAATCGGATGCATGTAAACAACAAGCTAGGGGCACGATGGATGAATAATGGCTCATTCCTCAGCAGCAAGCCTCTCGGCATTTGCTCCTTTCCCCCCCACAACAACACCTCTCTTATAGCGCCGCCCTGTTTTGGTAGAACATGTCTTACGTGCGGCTACTCTCTTTGGGCCTGGGCTAGGCAGGAGGCAAATCCTTCTGCCACGGGTTCCTCGGAATAAAAGTACAGGCGGGCATTATGATTCAAGATGAGGTTGCATTTTACAGTATTGGCAGAGGATTGTTCTATGCTGGGGCTGAATGGTTGCTGGGGCTAGCGAGATCCTGCATAAGCCCCCTTCCGTTTTCCGCAAGAGGAAGGATGCTGATACTTGCAAGTGACACAGCGCCCTGCTTGTAAGTAACACGACGCCCTACGATGGCGGGTGCTATAAGTCAAGGCTCGCCCACCGCAGCTTGCTCTCGAGACAGGCCGTATTCGTGAAGACTCACTGGGTACAAATAGATTGGGTAGCGGCCTCTCGGAACAACAATGCAGATCCCTTCGTTGCTGATGCTCGTCGCCACCTGGGCGGCGACACCCCCCTTGGCACAGGGACGCACCCTCCCGACTGCACGGGCTTCTGCCCCGACGGTCGACCTGGGATATGCGACTTACCAGGGATACCACGACGATACATACGGACTGAATGTATGGAAGAGGTATTTCAAAACCCCTCTCTTTTCTATCTGGGCTGTTTAAAAACACAAAAAAACCTGACGACGAAATTGCGCCAGCGTTCGCTATGCCGCCCCTCCAGTCGGCAGCCTGCGGTGGCAAGCCCCTCAACCACCAACGGGCAACGGGAGCCTTGTCTCGGCCGTCGACCAGCCCCCACTGTGTCCGCAGACGGGCGGGTATGGGCTGCCTGAGGTCTATGGGTTCGGTTCTGCCCTGGGCGACGAGGACTGCCTCTTCCTGAACGTCTACGCGGCTCCGAACGCGTCGGACTTGCCGGTGTTTGTCTGGATACGTACGAAGCTCCTCCCTGTGTTTGTAACGCTCTTTTGTTGCTCGACGTCTAGTCTGAAGCCATTGCGTTGCAAGATACCACGAATTATGAGCCGACGATGGCAGCTAACATTTGCGTGCTTTTCTGCTAGATGGGGGCGGCTACGGAGTATTTGGGGCTGTTTATGACCCGAGCGTGTTGATGAACACAAACGGAAATGGATTCGTCACGGTTGAGATCCAGTACAGACTCGGTGCATTTGGCTTTCTGGCATCAGAAGACGTCAAGGCCCATGGTCAGCTGAATGCTGGCCTTCTGGATCAGAGACGTGCCCTCCAATGGGTCCAGGAGCACATCTCCAAATTCGGCGGCGACCCAAGTCGGGTGACCATCGGTGGCGAGTCCGCCGGAGCTGGTTCCGTCATGTTCCATGCTCTGGGATATGGCGGCGAGAAGACTGGTCTCTTCAGCAACGTGAGGGTTTTCTCCAAGTTCTTCGAGAGACGGCCTAAAGCTGACTTCATTTCAGGTTATAGCTGCAAGCCCATACAGCTACGCCATCTACAATTACCATGATCCGGTCCCGACAAAATATTACAGCGAGTTTGCTGGTCTGGCCGGCTGTGGTCAAAACAACTCGCGTCTTCAGCAGTATCCGAGTGTTTTCCAATGCTTGGTTGAGACGGACAGCGAAGTCCTGCAGTATGCCAGCGGCAACGTCTCGGAATCTTTCGGGACCTATGGCAGCTGGGCTTTCTTGCCCGTCATTGATCAGGACTACATCAAAGAGCGGCCATCGGTGCAGTTGTCGAAGGGCCTGGTTGCTGGAAAAAGGATACTTGTCGGGGTAAGATCACATCTATCTCTATCCTTCCCAGCTTTCATCCCCTCAGTGTCATTTTGCCGAGCAGTCCTCTTAGCATTTTCTGACGTGATGCAACATGAAGAACAATGCAAACGAAGGGGTACCTTTGACCAACCCCAGAGTGAAGACGAGAGTTGAGTACGACGACTTCGTATCCAGCAGCTTCCCGCTATTCTCTCAATCAGATATAGACCAACTCAACGACATCTACCAAATCAACAACTCCGCTCCAGGAGACTCTGACATCCGATACGACACCCTCGGGACACAAGGTCCCACAGCTTTGACGCAATCCGGATTGGCCACCGGCATCCAGCAGACGGCCTTCAACATCCTGGCCGAAACAGAATTCGTCTGCGCTGCCCAATGGCTAGCCGAAGCCTTCAGCCAAGCTAACTTGCAGGCATGGAAGTACCAGCTCTCCGTCACGCCAGGATTTCACGGCTCAGACCTCACAGCTTATTTCGCCGTCGACGCAACGACCCCCAACGCTGACTTCCGGAGGGCATTTCAAAAGGTCTGGGGCAATTTCATTGTCCGCGATGATCCCACCATCACCCTAGACGAGGCTACTGCTGGGTATGCCAATGCCACTGCGCCCGCTGGCGCGGATGGAAATATCAACTGGCCACAGTACACGGCGCAGCAGCCGTACATGATGGACCTGAACACGACGGGTGGGGACCTAACTCAAGTTGTGGTGACCACGGATTTGAGCTACTACCTGCGCGTTGGAGCTGGGATCGTCAACGAATTCCGCCTCGTTGACGGGCTGTCCTGGGAGGGCGGCCGCGGGGCGAGGTGTGACTTCTGGTCGGACGTGTCAGCAAGGGTGCCGCAGTGATAGAACTGAAGCTGTAGAGCCGAAGTAGAGGGTCCAAGTAGACCATAATATCACTGAGCCAATCGAGCTTTCAGAAGGTTTTTTCGGTTTTGGCAAGAGAGAGTGTCCTGTGTCGATTTCTAAATGAGAAATTGTGTATGTGCCGTCCAACAAACATGCTCGAGAGCAGTGTCTGAACCTGTCTAAATGAAACCCTTCCCAAAAACTGCCAAAATGAGGCACGACGCTCCCAGCCACATTGTGCACCTCGTCTGTCCCACTCTATCCCATTCTATTGCGTTTGTGCCTCCCAGCCGCGCCCTATTCAGTGCCCATGTGGGTCACATGGCTGCTGGAACGCCTTTTGAAAACAGAAACCATAAACGCCATGCTAGGAAAGAAAGTGCGTCGTGCTGTGTCGTGTCGCTTGAAGCAGTTCCAATAACATGATGCAAAACGCTGTTGAAAGACAAAGACGTAGACAGGTGACATAATATGTAAAGAAAAACAAGGCCATAAAACGGGTACGGCGTAAACGACGAGAACCAGCAGAACACTCTCTTTTGCCTGAGAAGAATAAAAGCAAACAACTTTTGGTGGGCAAGCTCAGCTGCCATTTTTCGAAGAAATGTGTGACGGGTAGGAAATTGAATGAGTGTTTAGCAGTTGGTAGGGAATGTTTTTCTTCTTTTTGAGAAAGCTCGAAGTTGAGACTTGAAGGGATGAGCGGAGTTGCGCATTGAAAAGAGGACAGAGAAAGGAGAGTATTTGCGCATTACGGCTCTTCACAAGAGCCCGTCCTCGAACCGGGACACGTCCGACACTGGGCACACTTAGCGCGCCTCGTCGATCTCAAACTTCCAATCATCGCTGGCGTACTTGGGCCGGCCGACCTTGATGCCTCTGGTGACAGCCTGGAAGCGCTTGTTCCACTTGCCCTTCTTCTTGCGGAACGCACGCTTGATCCTCTTACGCGGGTAGTTCACGGGTGACTCGCCTCCGACGAAGATGGCGCCGTCGTACAGGAGGGCACCGAAGAGCGCGCCCAGTATCGGCCCGCACCACGGTCCCCAGAACCAGTACGACCCGTTGAAGCTGGTCTCGACGCCATAGCCCAGCGCGAGGAGGGCGAGACGCGGGCCGATGTCGCGGGCGGGGTTCATGGCAAGTCCGGTATTCCAGCCAAGGGCCAGGGAGATGGCAGTACTGATGAGTCCGATGACGAGGGCGTTCATACCGGCACCGGGGGGCGCATTGCTGTCATCTCCAAGGGCAAGGATGGCGACGGCCATGATGGCTGTTCCGGTGAACTCGGTGAAGAACGCCGTCACAGGATCAATCCAAGTGTTGCGAGGGGACGTGAGGAAAGCAGACGCCGTGTCGGTGCTGGCTAAGTCTGTGGTGTTGGCGAGCTCGACGATGCTGTTGCGGAAGAGACCGAATGAGATGAGCGCCGCTATAAAAGCACCGAGAATTTGGGCTATGCCGTAGACGGGAATCTTGCGCAGCGGGAAGCCGCGGTAGATCCACAGCATGATTGACATTGCTGGGTTGAGATGCGCACCGGAGATGCCACCAGCAATATAGATGCCCACCATGGTGGCGAGACCCCACGACCAAGCGGCGGAAATAGCATTGCCAGCGCTGTCCTTGGAGCAAGCAATGACCAGATTGGTGCAGAAGCCGAGAGTGAGTTGGCACACGACGGCGAGGAGCTCGGCGAGTGGCTCGCGGAACTTCAGACGGATGACGGACCAGTGGGTGTGGAGGTTGTGGATCTCATCAAGCTCTGGATCGTAGGGCTCCAATTGCTCGTCTTCGACCCAGTCGTTATCCAGGGTCTGCACAGCCTCGACAGGGCCACCGCCAAAGTATCCCTGGTTGTTGGCGTGGTCCCTCTCATCAGGCGTCTTCTGCTCGGCGACCGAAGCGAGTTCAGTCACGGTCACACTCTGGCGGCGGGCTCTGTGGTTTGCTGGTTCAACATCAGACTTTTCCTGCTTGCCGAGCTGCTCAGACCCCGAGTGCCTCCCTTGGCCCGACGAGACAGAAGCCTTGCGTCCAGTAAAACCACCAAAGCTGCTCTGGCCTGTGTAGGTCCTGAGCAGTCTGAACTCTCGGTCTTGCTGAGCTGCTTGGAGGGCACTGGAGATTTTGTGGGGATTGATCGTCGACTCGACGCGGCCAGCCTCGAGGTCAAACTCCTCGTGTGCTTGTTGTTCGTGCTGCAGCTGCGCGGGGGCTTGCTCGCGGAATTCGCTCTGGGTCGGGATCATTCCGGGACGGACGACGTGAGGGAGAGGCTTCGCGAGACCCCAGACCGGGCGACTATTAGTCGCTTGCTCATAAGCTGGGTTGAGGTCCGTGTATCCAGGGTCAACATAAGCTTGGTTTGCCGCTATAGACTCGAGCGGGTTGCCTGGTCCAGCGAGAGTGAAACCAGCCGCAGACCGGTCATCCCCTCCGACATCGACAGCAGAAGAGGCTCCGTTGCCGAGCAGTATCGTCCTGCGCCGTACTGGTCGCCCTCCAAGGGCACTTGGTCCGTTCAAGTTCCATGTTGTCGTCCGCTTCCGCATCCCCGGGTTCATGAAAGTCGGATGCCGCTCCGTATTGGCACTCCTGCGGAACCGAGAGCTAGATGTTGACGGGGCTCGTCCTCGACTCCGATTTGAATCCACCGGCCGCAGACTGTTAGATACGGACTGCCCTCGGCGATGCCGACTTGACGGCCCTGTGTTCTCTGCCTCGGCTGGCTGAGTACTTGTCCTATCCAGGGCCGGTGGCAGCCCATGTTCTCCCTCGCGGCGTGCCGGTGGATGTGTCGGTTCCGGTTGGACTGGTGAGGCCGGCCTAGACTCTGGAATTGGATCCATCCTCTCGACCGGCTGACTGGGTGGCTCGTCAGCCATGTTTGTGCTCGGCCCGCGATTGGCCTTCCGTTTCTTCGGCTCGGGCGTTTCCTTGACTGATCCGAGTAACCGGGATCACGCTGCCTGTAGATTAAAAATTGAACCTCCTAGTGGGCTGGCTTGTCCCAAGACGCAGGTGGTATAGGCAGGTCAGGAGCCTGTAAAGTTGTCAACCTGAGAAACACATTCCAGAGACCAGGCTCCGACGAGAGACACGGCCATCCATATAATGGTTCTGGAAATCGACGGGGGCAATGCCAGGGGCAAGGAGTCACAAAGAGAAAAACGGGACCCAACGTCTCATTGGGCCTGTCGACGCCGGGACCCAGAACCCGACCAAATGCAGAGACAGGGCGTCGGGTTCCTGACACAGAGGTGGTCCTTGACTTCGGAGGATTTGTTGTGCATGAAAGAACGGGACCCACAGCTTTCACCTGTAAAACATGAAAACAAAGGTAGAGCTCCGCTGTCAAGCGGGCGACTTACAAAACCGGTTCGTAGCTCTTTACCCGGGCGATCTGCACTTGCCTCCCGGGGGCATATTGACCTTGCTTCCTAGCCGCCTTGTCATACCTGCACATAGCAGGCTGGTAGTCAGACAGTAGAGCGAAGAATGTGATGTATCCACATCACACGCTGAGCATAGCCAACTTCAGTAGCAGAGACTCGAAACTGAAAGCCCTGACCAACAAGAGAGAAGAAAAACTTCCGTGCCTAGATCTCCTCGATCCGTGGAGACCACCAAAATTAGACCTCCTTGGTCAAAGCTTCGTTATCGTGAAGTTGGTTCGCGTGCTTTGGAGGTATCCACCGAGGAAAAGGGGCGAATATCAATACCACGGTCCGCGGCTCACTGACAGCCTGTCGGGCTGCCTCTGATATCAGCGTGGTTTGACGGGCACACCGCCGCGGGTCAACCGAACATATATATACCAGGGATGAGCGTTAATAGAGGGTCACAATCGGAACTGCAATTTAGGGGAGGCCGCGGCACGTTCGGGAAGCCTTGTGATTGGGAGCCACCGGGCAACTTTTGACGATGACTCACGAGAGGAAACACCAGACCGGCCCAAGCTCCCGACTACCAATTTCACATGCTGTGTTGGTAAGCCTTCTTCTTTGCCTGATTCCTGAAGAAACGCATGAACGCCTGTCCACATCGACGTTCTAGAACGTTGCAGCGCTCAGTGGATGCTGTGGATACCAAATAGTGGGTAGCCAAGCTCGAGGGCCTGCCCCGCTTTGCTGCTACGCTGCAAAAGCAGTCCGTGAATTCTCGCGATGCTCCAAGACCTATCTGGTGATGTGCTCGAGACCTGACGAAAAGAGAATGTCGGCCTGGTGTCTCGTGGGGTGCGATAGTTTGAGGCCATAGCAGCCGTGTGGGTAGGGAAACCGTGAACTCGTCAAGCAGAAGACCTACAAGTGCCTTCTGAACATGACCATTCCGAGCTTTCTTGTGGAATTGTGAAAGCTAGAAGCACTGTGGACACAGTCGCAATTCAAGATCCAACAAATAGGGAAGAAGGAGAGAAAAAAACAAGAAGGACAAGAAAAAAAAGGGGAGAGGCCCACAGTCACTCCAAGTCCGATGGAGTCCGTCTCGCCCACGGGAATTGAGTCCGTGCCTGGACAAGCATGCGCAACACCGTTGGGTGGACCATGGCCAATCGAAGATGAAGGGCGAACTGGAATGTGCGTCGTGGCCCTCTCATTTAGGTGTTTCAGCCCGCGTTGATTGAGGCTCATGGGAGGCGACGGCTGGCGCTGACGATCATCCTATCCCAATTGTGGGCGATGAGCTCAACTACTTACTTCTCAGAATTGACGTTCTAGAAATCATCGTGACGATCGGGCAGCCATGAAATCCAGAGAAGAAAGCGCAACTCAAAAGACAAAAAGTATCGCTGCCATTGGGAAGAACTCTCCAGGGCTGGAATGTCTTGCTGCGCTCCTGTCAAGTCGGCTTAGCAGGCGTGTAGCGACTTTAGGCATTGGACTGATGATAGTGGATGGACTGAATGTCTTAATCATTCTGATCTGAACTACGCTCGTAGTTGAAGCTGGCGTGATCTTCTCCTCGGGACTCTTGGTGATATGTCGGTTGTGACGATGAATAGGACAAGGTCAAGAAGGCAGCAGTCTCCCTCAGCGTTTGGTTGCGGCACAGATGCTGCTTAGTCAGTGTGCTCTGCGGCACTCCTAAGTGGCAGCTGGAGCCGAACTCCAGCGCACGATGCCCTAAACCTTATTTCAACTTCGAGGCTTGGCAGGGACAAATCAAATCTATATTTCCCGTCCCACCATCCATCAGTCGTGCTCGGGCGTGAGTGCACCAAGGATTCGCACTACCTTGAAAATCATGACGAGTGGTCATTTGTCTGGGCACCCAGCAAGTGTAGGGTAACAGGCTGAATCATATGGGTCATAGCTTGAGATTCTGATTACTTCCTCGAATTGCAGCGTACAGCTGGCTTTGCAATTCAGTCTCCGGTTTGTGTGTAGGACATTTGAATATTCAATGCTGGGCAATCCATGATTAAGATTCCCTTTCACATTTCCTTCATGCATATCAAGACACTCGAGAGAATTATTCGCCGTGTATTTGACGTCGCTTGCCAGTTAGGTGCCATTCGCAAAGCCGCTTGTAATAGGTTTCATGAATTAAGCTGGGACCTCAGTCTTTTTGTAAGACTCTGTGACCACATACTTTCTTGGGTGTGCTCTCCCGTAACGCTCAGGCTATCAGCCACTGCCATCCGCACCCCTGGCTGCCTTCTCCTCTCTCCAACGAAGACCATGGGCTTTCAGCAGCGAGATTGCAGGGATGGAGAATATTTGGGAGATGGCGAATATACCGAAGCACCAACCGAGGCCAATTGCCTGCGCTATCGGCTCCAGAGCTGCAATGAACGCTCCGGCAAGTAGGCATCTGACAAAGTTTGAGGCTCCCCTGACCGTTGCGGCTTTGCTCACATTTAGATCCGTCAGCAGCGTATTACTTATCTGGAGGCTGGTCAATGATTGCTGGGTGTCATCACAGGGTATTTCTTGGGGCTCACCGCGAAGATGCTTGATGTTGAGAAACTGATGATAAACTGCAAGATGAGCATAACCGATATGTGCTTCATTGAAGTCAGCCCTGGTGCATGGACTATGGTCGGAGTTGCTCGTTACTTACCGTCCTCGTCATCAGCGCCACCCCATATCCCGCTGTCCCTATGGAAGTGACGATGAGCAGAGTATATGCTCCCTTGAGTCGAACTTTTTCAATGGGAAAGTCTGAAATATCTTCGCCTCTTTGAAATGAGCCATCGAGCTTCTTGCACATACGCCGGTCTGTATTGAGAACGCCGAGTCAGTCTTTCGATCTGAGTAATACTGGAAGAGGAAAAGAAATTGAACAGTTGTCAGCAGACTCACAATACCAGTCTAGAAATCGTCCGGTGCATTTAGCACCTAAGCCTCCCGCGACCCCAGCCGGAAGATAAACAAGACCTGCCTCTAGGTAGTTCAGATTGTAGATGCTGATACACTGGGATCCAAGCGATGCTTGGATCGTCATCTTGACCGCATACGTCACTCCACCGAAAAACATTGTGCAGAAGCTCCCCTTTTCGAACAACATTGGAACACAAGCCAGCGGGTTCGGAGTATGGAATTTACTCTTTATCCTGTCTTCCGGTTGGATTTCCTTCTCGAGGACGTGTTGTTGCCTGGTGACCTTCCAGAAAAAGCTCTGATATAGGACCCCGTACACCCGCTTACTGCCGTTCCCAACGAGTTTCCTCTGAGTCTCGGGGAAGAACAATACGAGTAGCACGCCATGGCAGCTGATCAGAATCGTGAGAAACCAAAAGATCCATCTCCAGCCTGCTGTTTGCGTCAACACGCCGCTCAGGACTGGGCCAAAACTGGGTGCCGTGTTTGTGCTGCGGTGTTGTCAGCGGGACTCTTTCCGAAGTCGCACCAGGCCGCATTCTTTTGCCCGAAATCACAACGTCAAGACCTTACAAGAGAATAAGAGTGCCAGTGTATGAGCCTCTCTCGGCGATTGCGGCGACGTCAGATATGACCCCGTGCGCAGCACCGAAGGTCCCTGATGAGCCGGCGCTCTGTATCATTCTTGATGCAAACAGTGCCGGGTACGAGTTCTGCACAGCCAGTCCGATATTTGCCCCCAGCATGAGAACAAACATCAGGAGATAGACGGGCCTCCTCCCGTCATGGTCGGCCAAATCTCCCATCACAGCCGGGGCCAGCCCAGCCACGATCAGATAACAGGTGATGGTGAGATTGACAAGGGCCACCGAAACATTCAGGTCCCTGGCCATTGGCACGACGGCGGGGAAATAGATGAAGCTGTTGAGGGTGGAGAACATGGCTCCGAACGATGCCATCCAGCTTATCCATCGCTTTTGCCCGCGGGTGAAGACAGAAAACGGCGGCTCCGGGGCAGAAGCATCAATGGAAATTGCACCACCGTTGAGATCTTTCTTTGCGAGCTTCTCAACTTGGTTGGCTGCCATAGTTGGGGGTGTTTGGTGATTTTTGTTTTTCTTGGTGGGGTCCATTGCTCACTTGTGTCAAATTGAACAAGAATTGGTTGACTCAAATGTTTCCCAAGGTAAACGGATTTTCGCAGAACGAGAGGGCGTCAGAGAAGTGGGATGGAATTCCTCGGTTGGGCTCGTTGGCGAACAGGCAGGGATACGACATCGGGAGCGGGGACGAAGGCGCAGGAAATCACCAACAGGCCACCTTTTGTTATAATTTTAGATCCAGCGTTGGGTACTATTGAAGCGGATCCGGAAATAACAACTGCCAATCATACGGGATGCATGTACGTGTTTAGAGACACAAAAAACTTGTAATGCATTCTGGAGTCCATTAAATGCACACCTTCTCTTTACCCATTCTAAGTTCGACAGCCCCTACCACCCGAATTATCTGATATTGAAGAGATGTCTTCTAACTGCCATTGAAGAAATCGGAACGAGCTGCAAACCTCATCTATTACACCCATATGCACACTTCTGACAACAGCAATAGATAATTCCCTCAGCCCCGGCGACCTCAAATCGGAGATGAGGCTCATATCAGCCTCCTTGGGCGTCGAAGAAAGACCAGACGCTGAACTTCTGACGATATCTGGGAAGCAGCATCCGGGTACCTGCTCCTGGCTGACGACACATCCATCATTCTGTGTATGGTGCGAGGGACAACTAGATGATGACCCTCCAATTTCACTCAAGGACACTCGAGACTCCAGGCCAAGATTTCTCTGGCTCCATGGCGCACCGGGATCTGGAAAGTCTGTAACTTGCGCCCATGTTATCCGGCACCTGGAAGCTCGCGAGCACCTCGTAGCGGGCGCAGACAACCGTACTGGACAGACAGTTTAACAGCCCTGTTAGACAGTTCCTGCTCAGCATTCACGGTGACTCGTTCCTCCTTGCATCTACTAAAGGTGACGAGCTCTGGGCCACACAGGGGGGAATCCTCGGCAGTATCGATTCGAGGAATGGTGAGAGGCAGTGGCTGACGCACCCGCACAATCCAGGGCAGCTGCTCATGTTCCAAGACAATTACGTGCAAATGTATGAGTGGACAGCATTCCAAAATTTGAATCCGGAGGGTGGTATACCCATAGCCAAATCAGACCAGGCTTACGTATCACTATCACGAGAATGGGCGGTCCCAGAGGACTCTGGCTTCTTCGTCAATGCAGGTCGCCTCGAAAACGGCCAAGATGGCTTCGTCTTCGTCGACACGTCGCAGTCGCAGCCTCGCAGCGAGGAGGTCCCCACAAGATGTGTCAAGCAATTGCTTGAGAGCAGTGTGAAAAGTGTGCTGGGCTTGCACAAGTCCTCGTTCCTGTTCCTGGACAGCAGAGGTTGGATATGCTCCGTGCCTAAGAATTGCTCCGATGCGAAGACTTACACAAGGTATTTATTTGTGCCGCCAACTGGATGGCAGAGACGGATTTGCTCATCAAAATTGTCTCTAAGAGCAGCGTTGCTCTTGTTCATTAGGATGAGCAGGTTGTTTTCGAGGCTTTCTGGACTGTGAGGAGAAAGTGCCGTTCAGAAAAGAGACTGGAGCAAGGCTCAAACGCTCGCAAACTCTGAAGGCATGGTAGATCAGATCATTTAGAAAGAAACAGCGGGTATATGGATAGAAAGTAGCTGAAAAGAGGAACCCCTTGGGCTGCAATTGGTACTAGCACAGTGGTTTTTGATGGCTTGTGAAGTAAGGAGAGTGAGTGGTGGAGCAGACAACAGTCTCAAATAATCAAGTGGGACCCCCCCCAGCCATCCCCATCCCCTGTGACCCTAACCCGTTCTTACCCGTTTGGCATTGCACACAGTGGAGGGGCTGGAGCTTCAAGCTCAGGCACAGCTTCACTGACGACATCTTAAACGTTCGCCTTCCACAACCCTCGGACTCCTCGGCAAACCGACTTGCTCACACCCTCGACCCGTCCAGCAGTCTCCTAGAAACATTCCACCTCACCCGACCAGAGAACATGGCAAACCCAAAGGCCGACAAGATCGAAAAGATCATCACGCGGCTGCAAGCCCGCATCGGCGAGGGACAATACTACGAGGCTCAGCAGCAGACCCGCGTGGTGGCAGCGCGGTACATCAAGGCCTCGAACTGGAACGCGGCGATCGAGATCCTCTACAATGTGGCACAGTCGCTCCTCAAGGCCGGCGAGGGCGGCAGCGGCGGCGACCTCTCCGTGTTCCTGGTCGACGTCTACAAGCAGGCCGAGCTGAAACCAGACGCCACCTCGCGGGGCAGGCTGTTGACGTGCTTGCGGCTGTTTCCGGCCGGGGAGCCCACGAGGAAGAAGTTTGTTGGCGAGATGATTGCGTGAGTGTCCCTTATGCCTGTGAACGGCCCTCGCCAAAGAGCCGTCCACAATGATTACCATGGCTAACACGTACGGCCGGGCAGATGGTCCTCCAAGTTCGGCGAATACCCCGCCGGGGACCCAGAACTGCATCACGTCGCGGGCAGCCTGTACGCCTCGGAGCACGAGACCTACGAGGCAGAGCGCCACCTGGTCCTGGGCACGCGCGACTCGGCCGAGGCGCTCACGCGCATGGAGTACGAGTGGTACAAGGAGGACGACAGCCACACGGCGGCCCTGTACTGCGCGCGCGCGGTACTGCCGTACCTCCTCGTCGCCAACGTGCGCGCGGCCAACACGTCCTACAGGGCCTTCACGTCCGCGCTCAGCGAGGAGAAGGGCGCCGGGCTGGGCGTGCAGGACGTCGGCTCGGGTAGCGCGGACGTGCGCATCTTCCCCAGCCTGCCGCTGCTGAACTTCCTGGGCCTGCTGCTGCTCGCCGTGCAGAAGGCGAGCCCGGACCTGTTCAAGCAGCTGCAGGCTAAGTACGCGGCGCACATAGCGGAGGCTGGGGCGTGGGACGAGTCGCTCGAGATGATCGCCGAGATGTACTTTGGCATCCAAAGACCGCGGCAGAACAACCCACTGCTCGACATGATGGGCAGCCTGTTCGGCGGCGCGCCCGGCGGGGGTAGTGCCGGGGCGAGGAAGCCGCCTGTCAGGAGGGTCGAAGCCCCAAGTGCTGAGGGTCTAGATTAAAAGGGCGCGTAGCCGTAGCCCTGGCTGATATTGGTATTGTTGGTGATGGATGATACATGATACCCACAGACAGCATAGCAAGTTCGGCATAGGAAAAGTATTAGGTGATATCCCGTCTGGTCTCATACCAGCCGTGGTTCGTCCTCCTTCTCATACATCCAATTGTCTTCCGACAACGCGGCGACTTTGGCTCTGAGACTGGCCCTAACGGCCTCGAATAATTCTTGAAGTCCCGTGTAAGTAGACGACCACAAGCAGTGAAGGTGGCATGGTAGTTAGCACTCACCCTCTGGCTGAGCCGGAACACTATTCTGGTTCACGATGTTCTGGTGGTGCTTCACCGCGTCGGCGAGTCTCTGCCTCTCCTCTGTGTGACAAGCCATGGTCAGCGTCCCAGCCAACCTGCAAACCACAGCATAAAATCACGATGCATCAAGATTGCAGCTAGCTCACTCTCGTTCTCCTGGCGCATGTCAAGCGCGATCTCGTCCGGATCGTCCACCACCAGCGTCGGCGGCTCGTCCAGCTCCACCTCCCCGTTCTTATCGCGGACCACGATGTCAGAAGACGCAGATTCATCTTCCTCTACCTCCATGCCGCCGAGGTCGCCCGCGTTCCTGCCAGGCGCCCCCGCCTCATTGGGGTTACTGCTGCCAGGACCTGTCGTAGGCCGTCTTGTGAGCTGGCCCTGGAAGAGGTTCCTGCGGACACCAGCGTTGGACGAGGAGTTTGGGTGAGAGGGGCCGCCTGGCTGTAGCTGTTGCGCGGCGGACGGTGCGGGTGGGTGAGGTTGTCTTGTGTCTGAGTATGAGACGGCCGCGGCCGCCGACGCGTGCCTCCGACCAAAGACGGTCTGCCGTGGGTGGCCGTACCGGTCTGTCATTACGAGACCAGGGATCACAGAGGGCATAAAAATGACCTGGTCATGAGGTATTGAACTTGGTGTAAGTGAAGGTGTAAGTAGGCGATGTTGTTCTGTAATTGTTGTTAGTCTGTTTACAAACCTTCGAGGTACCGATGCAGCAATGCAGCCTCTAAACTGAGGTCTAGTGGGGTGCTCTCTGTACTATGGTAGGCCTAGCCGGACCTGCGCATCCCTGCACCACCTGAGCCCCCAGGTACCTAGGTATCCCCGGGGTACACTCTCATGGCCGTTGGTTTTCCTCTCGACGGAAATTGCTGAGATAAGTTTTGCCCAAATCCAAGACGGACTACCTCTTGCTGAGGTCGTCGATGACGGTAGTAGCAACCTCCTTCGCTCAGACCATCCTATCTTCAAGCACACCGAGCTCAGCCCCAAGAGTCTACCCATACCCAGCCAGCGGGGCAGCAGCACCATTCATGAAGCCTAGTCAGTCCAGTTGTTTCTAACGTCACCACCAATTTCTGTTCAAGTCAACTACAAGTTCATGATTTGCGCTGCTTTGGGCATCAGAACTTTACCAGAGGACTTGGTGGTTTACTATGCATTTTTGATCGACACGAGGGACTTCACGGAATAGAAAGAACCGACATTTTTCAGGACCAAAACTTAATCAACGACTGCAAGCTCGGAAGAGAGCTGTTGCCCCCCTTCCCCAAAAGAAAACACTCAGTGGTGGACTGTTGCCCGCAAGCAACCTCCTTACGGCGTCTTAGGATGGCATTCCCATGAGTCCATCCACGGATCGAGCTATCCGTGGCATGAGATCAACTTCAGCAGACCGTGACCCTTGCTCCTCCCTCTCCGTACCCATCTGGTCATAGTACGCACACTAGGTACTAGAAGAGATGAATTGGATGCGTGTCTGGTCCCGAGCTGAGGAAGCACTTTGGAGCTATGTGGCCGCAAAGCTGCCCCTTAGGAACGGAAAGCATGGCTGCCTGAAAAAAGGCCAGCGTTCGGAGCAGGAGGGTCCAGACTGCAGGGCAGGTCCTCGTTCTTGTCTAGGGCAGTTCGGGCGCTGCGAGGCTGGAAGTCCAGTTTGAGGCTCCGCAATTGGTCATCGACCTTGCTCATCTCGATCTCCTCTGCCCGCTTCTCAGTTGCGATGCGAACCTGGCGCCCGAGATCCTGGTGGACGCGCCGGAAGAGAGCTGCAGTTGTTACTATCATCGCATTGCCTTGATCTAGACGTCGAAACATACCGTAGGTCTTCTTACGGATCTCGGGCAGAGCCTGAGCGAGATGCTCGGCGATATTTCCTACCAGGTTCTCCTGCTGGCCTGCATCCTTGGGGAGAATACGCATCCAGAAGTCACGAGGCTGCGCGAAGTCGTCCTCGGTCAACTTGCTCTCATAGTCAACAACAGGGCCGCACCAGTTCTCCTCTTTGGTAGGTGCGTATTGAGGGCCGTTCTCATAGTCTTGAAAGGTGGTTGGGTAGTAGGACGGAGTGTTTCCAAGGCCATTGTAGTTTCCAGCACCATCACGATGAAGAGGGTTGAAGCTGTTCCTGGGACGATTGACTGGAAGCTGGTAGAAATTGAGACCAAGACGATAACGCTGGGTATCTTGGTATGCAAAGGCTCGGATTTGCAGAACTGCCAAAGTGGTCAGCACGGTGACGCCCTCTATTTATCGAAAGACAAGACGCACTAGGATCACTGGTGAGCGCCCAGCCTGGTACGGTGTTGGCCGGGCTGAAAGCCGCCTGCTCAACCTCGGCAAAGTTGTCCCCAACGTTCTTGTTCAGGACAATGCGACCGAACGGGCGGTAGGGAAAGTCCGTTGACGGCAGTGTTTTGGTCTGCAACACGTCAATCAATCAATCGCACAGCACCCAGAATCACAGGTCCCAGGATCTCCTTCAAGTAGGCGCGCCAGCAGTTGTCTTCAAAAGATGGTTTCAACCTACAGGGTCAAAGATATTGATGGGGTAGCTCTCCACAACATCAGGGCTGATGAACTGGCCATATACGTCCCAAGAGGGGAACGAGCCAGTTCAATTCCGTTATGCAAAGAACGCGTCATGTAGTCGGGATCCTCACCGGCACGCTTCTTGGCCTCGGGGGAAGTGAGGTACTGGTTGCCTTGGTTCGACTTGATGTGGAGCTTCACGTATTGGGATTCACCATCCTACCAGTGGAACTAGATTAGCTCTTGTGCAACAACGGATCAGTTCTTTCTCATGTCTTTGTGGTGGTGTCTTACTGCCTTTGTAAAACGGTAGGTATTGACGGAAAAAATGTCCGCATACTGAAATCCATCAGGGGTGGCTCGGTCACTGAAGAGGAACATCAAGAAATGAATAGCTTCGGGGTTGTTGTTGAAGTAACTATAAATAATGTCAGCGAGCACACTCGGGCGGTACGATCAAGGGCAAGGTACATACTCCCAGAACATCGAGTGATCAGGTAGACCACTTCGAGGGTTCTTCTTCGTAGCGTGGACGAAAGATGCGAACTTGGCCGGGTCACGAATCGAGAAGACAGGCTTTGGTCATGATTAGCTATACCCAAAGACCACCGTCCCAGTGGTCTGGTATTTTACCTGACTCAAGAAGACCCAGTCGAGATTTCCCTGGTCCGTGTAGAACTTGAAAGCAGAGCCCCTCACGTCGCGAACCGTCTCAGGCGAGCCCTTCTCACCGGCTGTAGTTGAAAAGCGCGCAAGGAGTGGAGTGCGCTTTCCAACACGGCTCAGAAAGTCGGCAGAGGTCACGTCAGTCATGTCCCGGGTGACCTCGAAATAGCCACCGGCGCCGCATCCTCTGGCATGGACGACCCTGTTAAAAGTTAGCAACGGCTTCAAGCAAATCTGTGAGACAAGTACTTACCTCTCGGGGATGCGCTCACGGTCAAGTGACTGGATCAGCTCAATGAGGTTGAGATCCTGGAGAAGAAGAGTCCCCCGAAGCTGGTTGCCAACTCGCTGGCTGGAGTTAGGATTACGCAGAGGAGAACCTATAGGAGAAGTAAGCAGAGTACAGAGTGAACGCAGAGGCCATTCTACCGTTCAGGGTGGTCAAGCAGCCAGGCTCACTGTTGCCACTGCGAGCCTCCCCGATGCTGCGATTGTTGATATCGGTGAAAGTCATGATGTCTGTGTCTTGATTGTCTCATGTATCGCAGAGAAGCTTTCTTCCCGTATCAGAAACCAGAGCGTTGGATTGGAAGGGCCTTCAACATAATTTAGGAGGGCTTCAATATGGGTAAATAAGCAATGGGAACGGGCACTGAGGTGACTTCCAGGCTGGTATGACCCGACAAACCTCGGACGATTTGATCAGGTTGATCGTGACTCAGGCATCCCAAACGCTGACTTATAACAAACAACGGAAGGAGAGAACGGCCGCTAGTGCTTGAGCCGGTGGCTGTTCTTCCACTGCAAGAGCAGACAGGAAATTCCCAAACCGGTGGTGACGTTTCGTAGATGATCGAAGTTGGCAGGCCAGGAACGTCCTCCGGCAAGGATCGAAAGTCAATTCATCACCATGGCTGCATTTAATATTCTCGGACTGTACATTTCCTTGGCGTTGCTGAGGAACTATCCTCATCAGAAGCACGGGGGAGACTAACATGTGGAAAACAGTGCACGAAACCTACCACACTCCGTATTCATTCTGGAAACATGTCTTGCGAATCTCGTGAGAGCCTGTCCAGACTAAGAACTGAGCAGAGGAACCAATTTGGTTTGGGTCACGCTCGACAAGGCACAGGAGCCGCGCAGCATCTGGGCGGAACGAGGTCTTGCTTTGACAGCAATCGGTCGGCCCATGTGGCATTGTGACAGTACCTAGCGTAGAACGAGAAGGCCATGACGAAGATGCCACGGTATTGAAAGATCCGGCAGACGACACCAATTGACATGAACCTCTCTGAGTCTGGGTAACAGGGCACTCGAAGCATGGTCTCACAAGAGACTCAATAAGGAGCTCACGTCGAGCACACAAAGGTCTGGCGAGAAGTGTTACCGAGTGTAGGCAGATTGTGATAACTCCTCAAATCAAGGCTTGAATGTAATAATTTTACCTAGCCCATTTTGTGGCCTTCCGAATCCAGATCGATACAAAGTACCCAGATATACAGAATTGGGCTCCGGACAAATGTGAGGAAGGGTGGTGCATCTGGTGGCAGGAGGGTTGAGGACGGGCGAAGAAGATGACTAAGCTGCAGGGGGGCTGCCTGCAGGACCCACGGCGCGTACATACCCCTGCCAATCCAGCTTTATGTCATCAAGTCTCGCTGCAATCCGATTGCAGCACCCCTGATAAATTGAGTGGGGCAGACGCGGTTCACGTCACACCCTTTGAGCTCCCATTGAGACGCGTTCGGGCTCTTTACTTTTAGACGTTGCCTCTTCGTTTGTGAGTGCTCAACAAACCGTCAGAAAGCCGCTTGGAAACCCCAAGTCAGACAATCCCCACGCGCATTTGGTTCCTGAAGTCTGTCCTCCCCATGTGGAACTAGAAGGGCACCTGTGTTCTCCTTTTGCTTCATCTCACGGCCAGCCCGTGTCGACTTGCCGCTCTCGTCATCCACAGCCATGCCTGCAGCTACCATGACGTCCAACAAGCGCATCCTGGGCGAGACGTCCAGCGCTCGGAGGAACATACCCGCTACGCCAGCAGCTTCAAAAAAACAGAAGACTGATCACTTCTCATCCTCTCCTGCCCCTCGGTTTGCCAGTTCCCAAGCAGCCAAGGTCGCCTCCAGCCAGCCGAAGAGCGCCTTTGAGGCCGAGGTTCTGGAGAAGCTCAGCCAGGACATTTCAGAGCTCAAGCAGAATAACACAGAAAAGGACCAGTCTTGGGGGCGACCGCCCATCCCGGAGCACTTCAATCCGAGGAGCTCGAGCCTGTGTTTTCAACAGATCGATGCTGAGGAGGGCACGCTGCATGGTGGCAACCCCACTGTCAAATTGTTCGGCGTGACTGAGAATGGAAACTCGGTAATGCTCCACGTCAAAGATTTCAAGCACTACCTTTTCGTCGCGGCTCCCGTGGGATTCTCCGACAAGGACTGCATCCCATTCCGGGCCTACCTGGAGACCCAGGTCGCCCAGCACCAGCCTGTCATCCATTCCGTGCAGATGCTCATGCGAGAGAACATCTATGGATTCCAAAACAACACGCAGAACCCGTTCCTCAAAATCACCGTGACAGATCCCAAGTTCATCAACAGAGTTCGAACGACTATACAATCATGCAACGCCAACTGGAAAGGCCTGTGGAAGTCTGCCGATGGCCAGATCCTCACCTTTGACAACATTCAATACCTCCTGAGGTTCATGGTGGACTGCAAGGTGCGTTGCCAGATGCCTTGTCTTGGCGTTGCTCAGCTGACTTTTCTTAGATCTTCGGCATGTCCTGGGTAGAAGCCCCCGCCAGCAAGTATCAGCTGATCCCCGACCGTGACCGGCAGTCGAATTGTCAAATCGAGGCAGAATGCAGTTACCTTGACCTGATAGCACACAAGCCAACTGGCGAGTGGTCAAAAATGGCACCTCTGAGGATCTTGTCCTTCGATATTGAATGTGCTGGACGCAAGGGCATCTTCCCAGAAGCCAACCAGGACCCTGTCATTCAGATTGCAAATGTCGTCACCAAGTATGGAGAGAAGAAGCCATTCATCCGTAACGTGTTCTGTCTGGACACCACCAGCTCTATCGTTGCGACTCAGATCCTTGAGTTCGGAAGAGAAGAAGACATGTTGATGTCATGGAGGAATTTCATTGACAAAGTGGACCCGGACATCATCACTGGGTACAACATTGCCAACTTCGATTTCCCTTATCTTCTCGATCGGGCAAAACACCTCAAAGTCAAGGGTTTCGAATACTGGTCCCGGATTCCGTCGGTGAAGTCAGTGTCAAAAGAGACCAACTTTTCCAGCAAGCAAATGGGCAACCGTGACACCAAAGCCACGAATACGAATGGTCGGCTACAGCTGGACCTATTGCAGCTGATCCAGCGTGACCACAACCTACGAAGCTACACCTTGAATTCAGTATCATCGCATTTTCTTGGGGAACAGAAGGAAGACGTGCACTACACCATGATCACTGAACTCTTCAACGGCACACCAGAGTCTCGCAGACGTTTGGCACTGTACTGCCTGAAGGATGCGTACCTCCCACAAAGACTCATGGACAAGCTCTCGTGTCTAGAAAACTACACTGAGATGGCAAGAGTCACAGGTGTGCCCTTCAATTTCTTGCTGTCCCGCGGCCAGCAGGTCAAATTCATCAGCCAGCTTTTCCGCAAAGCCCTTGAGCAGAAATTGGTGATCCCAGACCTCAAAGGCGAGGGGAGTGAAGACCAGTATGAGGGCGCAACAGTCATTGAGCCGACTCGCGGCTATTACGACGTCCCTATCGCGACTCTGGATTTCGCTTCACTTTACCCTAGTATCATACAGGCACACAACTTGTGCTACACGACACTGGTCTCGAAGAAAGCGGTTGATGCGTTCAACCTCAAGAAGGACGAGGACTATATTGTCACACCCAACGGCGACTTGTTCGTTACGACAAAACAGAGAAAGGGGCTTTTGGCGCAGATTCTTGAGGAATTGCTGACCGCAAGAAAACAAGCCAAGAGAGAGTTGGCGGCCGAGACAGACCCCTTCAAGAAGGCCGTGCTGAACGGTCGTCAGCTGGCCTTGAAGATCAGCGCGAACTCCGTTTATGGTCTCACGGGTGCAAGCAACGGAAAATTGCCGTGCTTGGAGATTGCGAGTAGTACCACCAGTTTTGGTCGTCAGATGATCGAGAAGACCAAGAACGAAGTGGAGGGCAAGTACAACATAGCCAATGGCTACTCGCATGACGCACAGGTCATTTACGGTGACACGGATTCTGTGATGGTCAAGTTCGGCACTACAGACCTTGCAGAAGCCATGAAGCTCGGTGAAGACGCATCGCAATACGTCTCGGCAAAGTTTGTCAAGCCAATCAAGCTTGAGTTCGAGAAGGTCTACTTCCCGTACCTTCTAATCAACAAGAAGCGATACGCCGGACTGTACTGGACAAAGCCAGAGAAGTGGGACAAGATGGACACCAAGGGTATCGAGACGGTGAGACGCGACAACTGTCTCCTTGTTCAGACTGTCATCGAGAAGGTGCTTAGAATGATCCTTATCGATCGGGATGTCCCAGGAGCCCAAGAGTGAGTGCGCGCACGCATACAGTGATGTCCTTGCTTCCCGCTGACTTATGCTTGAATAGTTACGTCAAGGACACGATCGCAGACCTGCTGCAGAACAAGGTAGACATGTCCAAACTCGTCATCACCAAAGCCCTCACAAAGGACGATTACACGGCGAAGCAGGCACACGTCGAGCTGGCACACCGAATGAAGAAGCGAGATGCGGGCTCAGCACCGGGTCTGGGTGATCGAGTGGCCTACGTGATGGTCAAGGGCGCCGCTGGGTCGAAGAACTTTGAGAACTCGGAGGACCCAATCTACGTCCTCGAGCACAACGTGCCAATTGACACAAAATACTACCTGGACAACCAGCTAGCGAAGCCACTGGGCCGGATCTTCGAGCCTATCCTGGGCGAGACGAAGGCCAAGTCGCTACTGGCGGGTGCACACACGCGGTCGATCGCAGTGGCAGCACCGACGATTGGGGGGCTGATGAAGTTCGCCAAGAAGACACAGACCTGCATGGGCTGCAAGAAGCCGCTGACAGGCAAGGAGGAGTCCCAGGGCGCTGTCTGCGCCGATGACGCGCCTCGCGTTGGCGAGCTGTACAAGAAGACGCTTGACAAGGTGTCGGACCTGGAGGTGCGTTTCGGTCGGCTTTGGACGCAGTGCCAGCGTTGCCAGGGAAGCATGCACTGCGAGGTCATCTGCAGCAGCAAGGACTGTCCAATCTTCTACATGCGCATGAAGGCGAAGAAGGATCTGGAGGACGGGAATAAGGAACTCCAGAGGTTCGACTTCGACCAGGCGGCAATATGGTAGGCGGTCATGATGGCGATGGGGGACATCCGTTTTGAGTGGGTGGCGTTCGTTTAGGGAAGGGTTGGTCTGCCATCTTTATTGTGGAGACGTATATGCATGAACGAAGGGGCAATGATTTTGAGATGGCGTTCTGGAAGGGCCGGGCGCTTCGACGAGGACCAGGCTGGCGTAGGGATATGATATGCGTGATATGCGGACAAGGCAGGGAATAATATACTGATAATATCTTTCAGTCATGACTATCCATCTCAGCCGCTTTCGCAAGAGAGAAGCGAAGGGTTGATTTCCGAGGGACGGTTCGATTTCCGACGTGGAGTTTGTCGGAGCCGACGACCTGTAGGAATGTCAAGAAGACGACCCGGGACCCTGAGGGGATGAAGTCGTCCCTGCAGAGTAGTGAACGGCGCGTGGGTAAAGAGCGGGTGTGGGGGTGTACCACAGTACGGACGCACAGGACATGTACCCCGGATTGAGTGCGGAGGGCGTCAACGCGCAGTACGCGCCTCGTCATTTTGGCCAGCCAGGGACTGGCCAGCCATACAAGCCAGGACTCAAAAGGGCCGATGTGCACACCGACGGAGCAGTTCCGGGTTTTCCCTCTGGTCTCAGGTGGTTCGGAAGAAGCAGGGAAAAATTTTCACCTCGGTGCTTCGCCTCGAGCGCAGACCAGTGTGAAGGGGCGGGCCATACATGACGTCGCCTTTTGCAAACGATGCTAGCATCTCCAGTCTTCTCCTGTGAGGGTCGGGCCTCCGTGATCGCTCGCTGCTCCGTGGCCTCGGCGCATGGTAAAATGTTAGGACAGTTTAGACCCTGGAAAGTATGGCGTAAAAGGCTTCAAATTCATCCTGCTAACGGGAACAGCTCGCAGGGGCGAATCACAGGCTGGCGATAAGATCTGGTCAGGGCCCGAGGGCGATCTTTTTTTCTTGGCCAGGGTGTGCCACCGCGTGGTATGCAGCATGGGGAGATGCAGATCTAGTCTATACTGCATGCAATGTAGTCTGCTGTGGTCTACTTGTAATGTACGTACTAGGTAGTTTGAAATTGACGGGAGCGTCTCTGCCGCGTGCCGTGCCTTGCCCTCTGCTACGGTACTAGGCAATTAGCTAAGAACACGTCCAAGGCTATGCCTCTCCCGGACGACATGCGTAGAGATAAGGAGCTGGCAGGCCAGCACTGCGTGAGGGGGGACTCGGGCTCCTTGGAGATGATGACCTCAGTCAGACATTCGGAAGGTCAGATAGACATGTTGGGCACACCTGCTACCTCCGGTATGCAGGTTATGGATCGTCTCTGGCTGGGAAGGCAGGTACGACCAGACTGCCCCACACAATAATACCGCAGAGCAAGGCGCCCACCACCTCCATGCCGCAATCGGCGTGTCTGATCTGTTGCATTGCACATGGTGGAGAGCTTGGGGAGAGAGCTATCCCTGCACCCCGGGTGGGCCCCACCATCGAATTGGCCGGCCTCCCACGCAACAGGACAGTACGCTTGGCCGCCACCCACACGAGGCTGATGAATATCAAAGATAACGAACACAAATCTTATTAACAAGTGCGCCTAGTCCACCAGTCGAATAGTCCACAAGACCAATTGCCCGACTGCGAAGACGGCGGTCCCAGTGCGACCCCCACCGGCAGCAGCTGCGACATGACATGCACGGAAACCAGGACCTGATTGATTGCCTCGTGGTCGGTGGTCGGTGGTCGGTGGTCGGCCAGCTGCGATGCGAGATACACTAGATGTCCTAATTCGCTAGCCCCGAGGACCACCACACACGGCTGGGGAAGCAGTGACCGTTGGATTCAGCTCATAAATTGCCGTGCTTGGTCGGTGCTGTGAGGGGCTCCTCCTGTGTATAATAAGACGGCCTGCCTCGACGCTCTCCTCTGTTCACACCACTCTCCTCTGGACTCTTGACTCCTGTCTTCCTACGTGAATATCAAGCAAAGCACAGCACAGCACAGCACGAGCCTTTGCCAGTTCTTAAACCCCTCTCAATAGACATTATCCCCGTGCTTGCTGTGATACCTTCCCCCTTCCTCTTGAGCAACCTTGGGCCTGTCTCGTAAAAGCACACACACACACGTACCGCCCAACATGTCGAACCTTCCCTCCGAGCCCGAGTTCGAGCAGGCCTACAACGAGCTCGCCTCCACCCTGGAGAACAGCACCCTGTTCAAGAAGAACCCCGAGTACCGCACCGCCCTCAAGATCGCCGCCATCCCCGAGCGCGTCATCCAGTTCCGCGTGCAATGGGAGGATGACCAGGGCAACGTCCAGGTCAACCGCGGCTACCGGGTCCAGTTCAACTCGGCCCTCGGCCCCTACAAGGGCGGCCTGCGTCTTCACCCCACTGTCAACCTGTCCATCCTCAAGTTCCTGGGCTTTGAGCAGATCTTCAAGAATGCCCTGACTGGCTGTGAGTATTTCTCGACTTCCTATGCTACATTGCGCTCATCCAGCGCCAATGGCATGCGGAACATGTCCGCGCGGGCGGTTTGAATCTCGTGGCTAATCCTGATAATCAGTAATGATGGGTGGTGGCAAGGGTGGTTCCGACTTCGACCCCAAGGGCAAGTCCGACAACGAGATCCGGCGGTTCTGCGTCGGCTTCATGCGCGAGCTGCAGAGGCACATTGGTGCCGACACCGACGTGCCCGCTGGTGACATCGGCACTGGCGCCCGCGAGATCGGCTACATGTTTGGAACCTACCGCAAGGAGAAGAACAAGTTCGAGGGTGTGCTGACCGGCAAGGGCCTCAACTGGGGTGGCAGTCTGATCCGACCAGGTATGTCTACTGCTTTAATTTTTTATTCGCTTCATTTGGAAGAAAAAGGGGAATGCTGACGAAACCGCCAACAGAGGCCACTGGCTATGGTCTCGTCTACTACGTCGGTCACATGCTGGAGTATGCCGGCGCCGGCGGCTGGGCGGGCAAGCGCGTCGCCGTCTCCGGCTCCGGCAACGTTGCCCAGTACGCGGCCCTGAAGTGCATTGAGCTCGGTGCCACTGTCGTCTCGCTGTCCGACTCCAAGGGCGCGCTCATCGCTGAGAACGGTTTCGCACCCGCCGAGATCGACGCCATCGCCGGCCTGAAGCTCAAGCACAAGGCCCTGACCGACTTCGTCGCGGCCGCTTCCGACGCCAACAAGTACAAGTACATCGAGGGCGCCCGCCCGTGGACCCACGTCGGCAAGGTCGACGTCGCTCTGCCTTCGGCGACCCAGAACGAGGTGTCCAAGGAGGAGGCTGATGCCCTGGTCGCCGCCGGCTGCAAGTTCATCGCCGAGGGCTCCAACATGGGCTGCACCCAGGGAGCCATCGACGTCTTCGAGGCCGAGCGGCAGTCAAAGGGCGCCGCCAGCATCTGGTACGCCCCCGGAAAGGCCGCCAACTGCGGCGGTGTCGCCGTCTCGGGCCTGGAGATGGCGCAGAACAGCGCAAGGCTGTCGTGGACCCGCGAGGAGGTTGACCAGAAGCTTGCCGGAATCATGAAGGACGCGTTTGAGAACGGCCTCAACACCGCCAAGGAGTACGTCGAGTCCAAGGAGGGAGAGCTGCCCTCCCTCGTCGCCGGCTCGAACATTGCCGGATTCGTCAAGGTTGCCGACGCAATGAGGGAGCAGGGCGACTGGTGGTGAATCATTGAGCTCTGTTTTTCTTGATGTGATGATTCTGGGGAGCAAAAAAAAGTTCCTTCTGCCTTTGTGTTAGTTCATCCCGTGGGCTGGGCCGGAGTCTTCGGTTGCCATTTGTTTTCATGGCGGGTTCTTCATGGTTTTAGCGGCGGTGCACAATACCAATTTATGACTTCTGACGACATTTTGTTGTTCCCTCTTGACACTTTCCACAATGTGCAGATCCAAGCCGTTGTCCTGCCCACGAGGATTACGTGTTGGGTCCAGGTTGCAGGGCATCGTGACGAGAGAGATGTGCCGCCCTTCGCCCCAAACCACCACTCCTCTGGTCATGGACCGGCAATAATAGAAAGGCATTGTAGACGGCTAGGTCAACACCGTAAAAAAAGCTTCCTCCGGAGAGGAAACAACTGAACCCAAACCCAAGGGCTTTCAATCTTTCTCTCACTCAAGTAGGACTGGTGCCGTCTCGGAACGGTAGATCGCCCGCGCCCTATGCCCCGTCTGAACTTGGGCTAGAGCGGGAACCTGCTTCCCCAGTCAATCCATCAGTCAATCAATCTAATCTAGGTAGATCAGGACCGCGGCCCATCCGGTCTCAACTCTCTCGTCCAAATACATGCGCATGTGGGTCGCCGGGCAATCTCCCGGCTTCCCCCCATCGTGGTCGTCCTGCGGTCGGACATGGGAATATTGGATGCCAATGGCGGTTGATGATCATGGAGATGACGGCCAAGCGGATGAATGCAAAGGGACGAGCAAGTTACCTTCCTTTCCTATTTGTTTCTCTCTGCCTCAAGTTCGACGATCTGAGCGACATCCCCGCAGGCAGATGTCGCCCCCGCAGGGCCACCGGCATAACGAAGAGTGGACATCAAAAATGTCCGCGCAGGCAAATTGACACGGGAAGAAAAACATCCACCCGATTATTCCGGTCGCAGAATTTCTCGAGAATTCCCCGAGCTCGACGAAGTGACAAGGGCTGGCTGGCCCCCAACAAGGAAGCCTGAAGGGCGCTGGGCCCTCCTTCTCAAGTGTGTGATCGACCCCGGACTTGTGCTCGTTTGAGGTGTGACGGGCTTGGCACGCTCGACCTGCATCATCGACGGCACTGGCTGCCAGGTTTCGGTACGGATTGACTCAGGCCCGTCTGCCTGAGCAGGTATAGGTAGTAATGCGCTGGGAAACAGTCGTGCATGCTAAGCTGGTAAGTGTGGCTTCCGAGTCCCTCCAATGTTTGGGCATCCTGGGCATTAGCCAGGTTGGTGCTGGGCCAAATTTACGAGGCCTTTCGAGTCCACTGCTGTTGTTAGCCATACCTTCTCACAGGCACTAGAGGACTGGAAGGCGAAGACGGAGTTATTGGAACAATGCATAGTTTATTTTGAAGATCAGCTAGCTACTGTAGAGATCACGATCAGGGTATCTTTAGAAGTTATCCCACCCCTCACCACCCACGATCAGCTAGAGAAAACGAAGCGGACGAGGACAGAACCCCAAACCCCAGGGGAATATATATATAATGGTATAAACAGGCTACCTGCCAGCTAGCATCCACTCAGATGTGTGAACAGATGATAGGCGGGATATTAGAGGTGGACATTGTAGGTTGTCCGCCCAATAATAAGAGAAACGAATAGAAATAAAATGTGGGGCTGGGGTCTGTCCGTCCTCTATCGTCCATGCTCGGCCTCCTGTCAACACCATCTCCCTGGCGAAAAAGGGAAAAAAGAGAAAAGGGAGCTCCGTGATCGTGTCCCTGTCTTACGACAGTACCATGACCATGGGACCAGCGGTGATGATGTCGTCACTGATCTTGGCGGTGGCTGGCATCGAGTTGACGAGGTTGAGGTAGACAACACCAGACAGGCCCTGAGGAGTAGCGCAGGCACCGTTGGCGAACTGGGTGAACATGGTGCCGGTGGGCAGGTCGCCGGAGGAGAAGGCACATGCCATGGCACCTGTTGCGCCGGCGCTCTGGAGCTGCAGCTGCTGGGGGGAGGCCGCGGCGATCTGCGCGGTAACCTCTGGGTTGGTCATGGTAATGTTGGGGAAGGCCGTCAGGGCGAGGTTGCTCCCCTGGGGGCAGCTGGCGATGAAGGGAGCTGCCAGAGAGAAGACCTGCTTCGGCGACAGAGGGGTGTCGAAGGAGTTCGGCGAAGCAGCGACCTTGGTGGCGACACGGGTGAAGGTCTGGTGGCGGGCCTCGATCGAGTAGATGGATGCGGCGGTGCCCAGGATGCTGGGGTCCTGAACCAGAGGTGCAGCGCCCAGGTAGGCGGAGACACCAACCTGCTCGAGGGTGACGGCAGTCTGGAGCATTGCAGTGGCAGAAGAGAACGACTGGCCGAAGTTGTATTGGCAAGGCTGCACTGGCTGAACACCCTTCTGGGCGAGGGCACCCTGCAGGAGCTGGACGTGGGTCTCCTCCTCCTTGCCCTGCTGGGCGAGATCCTGGACCTGAAGCTGGGTGAGGCCGAGATCAAGGAACTGCTGCTGGGGCACTGCGGCGAGGCCTTGCTGGTAGAAGGTAGTCTCGAGCCACTCCAGGGTCAAGGCACTGGATGAGATGGTCAGCAAGAATATTCTTATGAGAGTGATGGCTTTCTCGTGGCAACTTACAACTGCAAGATATCGGGATCGGTGATACCGGCAGCCTGGCCGGCAGCCTGCTGGCGCCTCATGGCCTGGTGGATCTTGAGCTGGCGCTCCGATAGTCTGGGAGCAGCGGGCATGGCGGTGGCAACGGCAGCCAGGGTAGCCACGAGGGCGGACTTGAGTGATATTCCAGCCATTTTCGGGTAATTAAGTAGATGCTTTTTCGTTTCCTAGTTCCTCTCGTGTGGAATCCTTGTTGATCGAGCCGGCGAGTCGTGAAGATTGTATGAAGCGGCCTGCCGTTGATTAAAAGTCGTGTGTATATTAATGAAAGTCTAGTAAGGACTGACGATGACAGGCGAATGAAGGGATGCGAGAGCTCGATGACCTCACAAGAAAGCAGACCAGTGCTTTGTATTTGAATCCTGTTCGTCGAAAGGGAAACAAGTTGCACACGGATGAAGAGATGGATGAGAGCATTGGAGGGATGAGGAGGGACGAGAGGGGGTAATAAGAAGAAACGGCCTCGTGCTGTGATGGCAGTGATCAAACATGCTGGAGGCGGACAGCCAAGCCACGGATGTGTTCGAAGACATTCAGGCTCGTCTGCACGGAAGGCCAAGTAGCCGTGGCCGGGCTGGTGGTGTTCCCGCTGCTACATGCTACATGGGAGACATGGGAGACCCCACGGGTAGTCGAGCACCGCGCAGTATAGCCCGGGGCCACCCCAGCCGGGAGGAGATGCAGACGATCAGATGGCAGCTGGTGCACTCAGACAATCTGCGGAGGACTGCAGGCAGGACTGCAGGAGAAGCTTGGGTGCGCAGGGGCCAGAGACCGGAGGTAGGTGGGCGTTTCGTTTGTCAATCCTCCTGTAAGACGCAAGAAGGCAGCCGCAACCCACGGGTCGTCGTCGAGGAAGCCGCCGCCCAGGTCGTCGGAAGGAGCAGATGAGGCCAGCTGCAGCCAACCAGAGGCAGGCAGCTGTAGACGGGCCGAGGGTGGGAGCCTCATTGGGATGGGGACTGGACGGGATTTGCAGGGGCAGGGAGGCCAGGGTTTCCAGCCGAACCAGCACCGCTCAAGAACCAGCCTGGAGCCCTACCACTTACTGGAGCAGGTAGTCTATCGCCTTGGTAGTCTGTAGTCGACCCAAGAAACTCGCAGGTGAGCTCTGCCGTGTAGTAGGGTAGGCGGGGCAGGGGTGTGGGTGTGAACAGGTACAGGGGTTGGGGTTGCATTGTCAGGGTCGTAACTTCATCCTGTCTCATCTGTGTTTGAATCGACGGGCTAGTCACTCCCGGGCACAAACCACTTGCGCCTATGCAGTGGCCACCCTCCCGTGTACTCTCCCGGCCGTTGTGCCGTGTAAGCTACTTCAAGTAAATGCTGCAGCCGCGTCCCGGGACCCACGCAACCTTATCTCAACACCCAAAAGTAAAGCTTCTTCTCGTCCTGTCTTTGGCCGTGGCCCGCGGCCCACAGCACGAGCACGGATCCGCCGAGCCGGTTGGAAAATCAGTCCTACAAAGAGTCAAGACCTCCACCGCTGAGACGGGAGACGATGATGTGCTTACGGATGCCGCCCCCAGCGATCATGGCAATTCATGCCCTTCGGACGACCTGGCAAGTAAGCACACCCGCATGCACAGCTGCACAGCTGCACATCTGCATGGCTTGCTTACCTGTCCTGCCCCGGCCCGGACAACTTCCTTGAGCAGTGACCACCCCGGACTCGCACTCCCGCAACCACATCCGCACCCGTGCATGCAACCGCAAACGCTCGGTACCGTCCTCCCCCGTCGCTGGACGGAGATTGGTGCTCCTGGCGTCACTTGGCAAAGCCATCCTTTCCTCTGTCTGCGTTTCTCTTTCTGCGAAGCGCCCATGCGTGTGACGGTCCAGCAGTAGCGACACGAGAGTCTGCCAGAGTCTGTACGGGAGTCGATCCATGAGTGTCAATGTCATCCTGCCTTGACGCCTTGGAAGGTTCGCAAGACATCGACTGACGTGGCTTGGTAATCGCCCTCGCCTCGTTTCTCCTTCGTCCGGTCTTCTGCTTGATCTCGTCCATGATGGAATAATTGGGAGGCCACGGCGGCTTCGGCCTCGGCAACTCATCGTTTCGATTCATTGGACGAGCATATTTTCTCGAAGCCTCGAACCACCTCAACCCGGCCTCCCGCCACTGCAGCAGCCTTGGTGGGCTTCGTCCCAAAAGCTGGCGGTTACGATTGGCTCGAACCAACCTCGGATCTTTCCCAGGGCTGTCGATTACCCTTTCGGGCCATCTGCTGGGCCCCAAAGATCGGCTGAAATATCCCGTGTTTCCTCAACTTCCTTCCGTCCAAGCCGCCTCCATCTGACCAAGAGTCTTGCCCTCACTCGCATCATGCAGCATCTCAACTTGACTCCGTTGATCCGCAAACTCAACCCTCCCGAATTTCCCAGCACGTGGGTCCAACAGACCCGCCCCCTCGCCCATATGGCTCCTCCCCAGCCTCATGCAAGTCTCATTATTCTCCGGGCTCAAACCGGCCTTAACTCACCCCTTCCTACACGTCACAAGGATCACAAGTGTCCACAGGCAGCTCACCTAATAAATCTCCCGATGAAATAATCTTTCATGGGAAAGGCCATCGCCTCTACAGGATAAGCGTATTAAACGGTTTGCTGGTCCTTCACTTAGGTACCTAGTTAGGGTTGGTCAGTATATGACAAGCAGTAACCCAACCATTGAAGTTCACCAAACACGGATGTCCAGTGTTCCCTCCAGGTTAGCGTCACGACTTTCCTATTGCAGCCGTTTTCTGCTTCGGATGGAAGCGGTGCCCGAACCTGACGCACTCACCGACGAGTGCCAAGGGGAACATGTGTATGTCATCACCCAAGAATGTAAAACAGTGTTTCGCAACCATCAGGAAACGTCCTCTCGGTGTTCGGGCAAAACGTCGCCGGAGGCTATCGTGCCGTGTAGACTGACAATTTGCTGACTGGCTCATGCAGTGGTCCTCCAGGCGCCGGCGGGATGCCTTCTACGGCAACGTCATGGGTCTCACAAGTGTGTTGGTTGTTTTCGGTGTTGTTTCTCTCTTAATCTCTTTTGTGAGTGGCGATGTGTACTGCAGTGTCAGGCTTCTCATTCCATCTCAACCCCGAAGCTAATCAAGCTCGCCACAAATCAGCCTTGCTGACCCGTCCAGCTGGCCCTTCCCTTGTCCAAAATTCCTGTCTAGCAATTGCCTCAAGCTACGACTGCCTCGACAGCCCCGAATGGAGTCCCGGGCGCCCTATAGAACTGCACCGCCTTCAGACCGGCGTGGGCCAAAAGCTCCTCCCACTGCTGCTCCGTCCGCTCCATGCCCGTGAAGGTCATCATCAGCATGTCCACCAGAGCGCTCTCGCTGCTGATGCCCCGGATTGGTAAGATCTGCTCCGCTATTACCAGCCGGCTTGGTAGTTCGCGGTCCATGGCATCTGCGATGCGCCTGAGGATGGTTACGCTGCTAAGGTCTGCCCAGTCGTGCAAAATGCGTCGCAGGAAGTATATCGGAGCGCCTGGACGAACGCACATGAGTGTTAATCGTTTTTTCATGCTTGAAACTTGGCGGGAGGTCGAGAAAATGAGGTTCAGAACCGCTGCACCAGCACTAACCTTTAACAGGCTGCTCCTGGAAGAAGTCATGCGCCATGGCTACAATACCCTCTGTCGATGTGACATCCTCAATCACCTCTGAAAGGTCTTGAAGAACAACTGTTCCGTTGATTCCCTTTGGTTCAGGACATAGTCAGTACTCAAAATGACGTGCCAAGTACCTCGTCGGGATTGTGGAGGACCAAAACAGCTCCATGGTCCGTAGCCTGTTTCTGGCTCCACGATCTGTCGAGAGGCGTATGCAGAGACCAAGATCACCCACAGATGTTGTGAAGACACGGCTTAGATGGGTTCCAAGGTCTCAACATCGTGAATGGAACAAGTGGAGGTTGACTGACCTTGCATAGCTCGCGGATCTTAGCGCTTGTATGGCCCGCACCACCACCGATATCGACCACCAATGGCGTGGACGCGTCCGTTTCCTTCCCTAACTCCTTGATCTTTTCGGCGAAGGGAAACAACCCGACAGACCACACTCCATCGAACGACTGAGCCTTCATGGCGCGGTTCGAGTTCTTTTGTCTCTCAGGAAACTTGGCGATGTGAGTCCACATCTCGCTGCCCTCAGTCCTGTGGGCAAAGGTGTACTTCACCAAGTCAAATTAGCACTTGCAATCTCTGCAAAGATCGGAAATGGTAAAGTATCTGGGAAGAGGGAGGGAGGGGGAGGAGCGTGAAGCGGTGCCGTCACTATCAAGACATCACTCACGGGACAGTTCGTTGGATCTGTGGGCTGCTTCCACCCATTCTCGATGAAGAACTGCGGCGTCAACGTGATAGCAGGGCTAGACTCGTCGATGATGTGCTTTAATGTGGCCGCCAGGTCCGGATGCGTCATCACACCCGAGACGGCCGTCTGGGCATATGTCTCCTCGCCCACTTCGACCAGTGGGCCATCGGCGGCGGTGACGCGGAGCAGGCGCACGAGGAGCGCCTTCTCGACGTCGACCTCGAGGCGGGACAGGATCTCGTCCACCGTGGCGGGCTCGCCGCTGGCGGGGAGCGCGGCGAACACTCCCATCTCGACGAGACAACGGAGGGCCGCCATCTTGGACAGGGAGCCGAAGAGGTCAAACATTGCGCCGAAGGGCCCCTGGACCTCGACCAGGAGCTTCTTGATCTCGCTCACCAGCTCCGCCTGTGAGGAGGTGGTGTCTGCTGCCGAGCCGCTGCCGGCCAGTGCCCTGGTCGAGACATGCCCGTACGCCTCGGCCGCTGTGCTGACGCGGGTGACGGCCTCCTGGATGGACGCAGTGCGCTTGGCGACAGACTCCGGCGTGACTGGTAGACCTGCCATGGTGTAAGACGTGATTATCGATGATCGGTAAAGTGTCCACAAGAGACTGAAAAGAGGTGGACTTGAACGATTCCTATAGTATTCCTTAATACTTGGGAGAACGATGTGTTGGGCCAGCGCAGTGAGAGAGTGAATGGGTCCTAAGAAGCAATAGCACAAGGCCTTGGCTGATCATATCGCAAGTCTCATCTTCTACAAAGCGCGAGACATGCCTATCTATACCGAGCCGTTGTGTGCCCGAACCGGAGCTGGAAGGCCAGGATGAATCCTGCTCGGTGACTGGAGATTAGCGTGACTGCCTTCCTCACCACTAAGCCATTCAAACGCCCTCAGAGCTATGATACTGTCCATACGGTGGTAACTCCCCAGTAACGCGGCCCATAGGTAGGCGTGCGTGATGTTGGGCAAGCCACAAGTCCGACCCCGACCCCGATCCGGACCCGAGATTCGCGTCCGGACTAAGTAGGTGTAAGCAGGTAAGCCACCAACTAGTTAACCGCCAACGTGGGACCGAAGGATTGTATTGTAGGCTAGGTCACCCAACTCCCTGCTCGTTGGATTAGCAGCTATTGTATCGATCAATTTCCCCGTCCAGCCAGCGGAGCAGTCTGTTGGCCCGAGTTTGGCACGTCTGATAGCTCCTGTCATCGCTGGGTATGAGCTGGACACAGGGGGAATCAAGCTGTGTTACGGAGATGGTGTGCATGTCGCTTTGAAAACGAGCCAACCCGCACGCTTTGATAGACCGGGTGTCTCCACATGCGATCACAATGTGTGCACTTGGGGTCTTGATATGACTGAAGCTGTCTTGTTTTCCTACCGAGAGTTTTCTAGCATCGGCCGACTATCTAATGTCTCTCATGGCTTCTACAGTCAACCTCGTACACTCCAATCAACTAAGAGAGTAAATACCATACCGCTCTGTGCTTTAGACTCCAGTTATATTATGCTCTTTGCGTCACGTTCACCTTGTTAGCAACTTGAACCCCGCTTCATCTTTTCGCTGGACCCAGTGACTGCAGCCTTTCCTAACTCTGTTCAATCCCAAAGCTCCGCATTCCCAGACCAATCTCTCAGCAATCCTCCTGGCACTCGTGGGCATTACGGCCGTTGAATGGTTCCTCCGAACTCAAATTGTACAAGCAATGATCCGCGGGCTCACCTTACAAGGCGTAAGGGTTGAGGGAGCGGATGGTCAGGCATCTGTGCAGTTTGAGGTTAGCTCATGAGCAAAGGCAGCTTCATACTTCAGAAAGACTAGTAACTCACGGTGGGCTCTTGCTGAGGTCTGTCTTCAAAATGATGGGGACCCGAGTCATCTCCGTCACATCCTGGATGTATTCCCCTCCTTCCTCTCGCAACTTGAAAAGGTTCAGGTACTTCTCCTTGTTGGTCAGGCGGTTCTCAGGAGCCTCCACGGTGGGAACCTTCGAGTCCGACTTGGTGCGGTGCAGGGTGCCCGCGGTGGACGAGCGGGTGGGTGATCCAGGGACGCTCTGAGTCGGACGCTCCGCCAGTGACGCACCTGCCATGGCCTCCGTGATATCCGACGCGTTGTCGTCATCGTCGTCGAAGAGTGCGTCCACGTCGTTGGTCGAGATGGTGTTTGTCTCGGTCTGCTTGCGAGCTGCCTCTTCGCGTTCCTTTCTCGCCCGCTCGGCCTCCTCGGCCTGTTTGGCAGCGGCCATCGCGTTGGACATCCGGACCGAGGCGGCAGCCTTGGGTCGTTCGTCCTCGGGCACGTAAGCAGAGCTAGGCACACCCTTCTCCCAGTAGAGCTCCAGGACCCTCTTTTCCTTCCTGAACTCAGCCTTCTTGAGAGGCAGCTGGTCACAGTGCACCCGCTTCTCGAAGCCCCATTCGGGAATGAGAACGTCGAATGCGGATTCGTACACACAAAGTACGATGCCTTCGCTAATGAGGTCACCATTAACTTCCTGCCGCTTCTTGTCCATGGTACGGCAAGACTCGATGTGAATGCTTTGCTCTTGAGCGTTCTGAGCAGAGTCTTTCTTTGTGTTGCAGCTCTCGATGGTCTTCACAAGGTTCTCCAGATCCTCGTTGTACTCGATGCTGCCCTCGGACAGCACAGCCTCGAGCTGCCGATGGACCAGGATATCGGCATAGCGGCGGGTAGGGCTCGTGAAGTGAGTGTATAGCGGAAGGTTCAGAGCATAGTGGGGCCACAGCTGCTTAGCGGTCTTGCCAGCGATGAAGTACTTGGCACGCTGCATGGATTTGAGCAGTAGCGTTTCCATGCCCTTCCTCACATCGCTGTCATCAACCTTGAAGAGGCTGTTTTGCAGAGCACCACTGCTCAAGCTATCAAACTCATAGCCCAGGGCAGTCATGCGGTCAACAAACGTCTGGAGTCTGCGAGGGTTTGGAGCACCTTGTCTGCGGAGCAGTGCTTTTTCAGGGAGGCCTTCAGCAAGACGTTGCGCAACGTACGCATTCGCCTTGTGCATGAGCTCTTCCACCAGCTCCATGGCCGGCGACGATTCGAAAATGTTGTCCTTGATAGGGATATTCTCATCATCAACCTGGTGGAGCAAGCGAAGAGGTGCGATGGGCTCACCGCCAGCACCCAGGCGGGACTCTCGGAATTTCTGGGCAACACCCTACTGTCTGTTAGCGGCTTGCGACAAGTGATATACTCCTGAGGCTACTTACGTAGAGGATTTGCATCTCTCTGAGTTCAACGGCAGCGTGGTTGAATCCGGTCTCTCCCGAGAGGGCCTTGTCGATTTCAGAAAGAGCGACTCTGCCGGTGGCCTTGATGATACTCTTGCCAATCCAGGTATCACCTTCGGCGACCGCGCCCGTGTGTGGGTTGACAAGAAATACAACACTGACAGCCAAACGCTCCTCGCCGGGCGTCAGCGAGCAGAGCTCGGAGAACAGCTTGGGCGGGAGCATCGCGCATGTCCTGTTGACCAGGTGCACGGCAGTACCTCTCTTCTTAGCCTCACGATCCACGAGTGAGTTTGGCTTGACGAAATGAGTGACGTCGGGAACGTGAATGCCAATCTCGATCTTTCCATCAGCGAGAGTCTTGACGTGGACGGCGTTGCTGAGTTCAGCGGATCCGTCCATGTCCAAAGTGAATGTCTTGTCGTCGCGGAAGTCACGGCGTGCTGCAATGGCAGCCTCGTCTTCTTTAGCGAGCGACCAGTCCTGAAGGCCAACACTGCGAAGGACTGCCTCAGAGAACTCATCCGAGGCGAAGTTGTTGTCCCGCAGGAGCGCGTCTGTCTCAACCTTCAGGTCACCCATCTTGCCAAGCTGCTCGACGAGGGTGCCGAATGGATGCAGGGAAGTAATGGGCCAGCGCTTGATGCATGCAACGAAAATGCGGTCAGCATAGTCCTGGTGCTTCTCAACGAAATCTCGCGGGGCTTGTTCTGTCGGGATAGCAATGAGAGGAACTCGCTTGTCCGTCGGCTTGAACCAGACAATCTTGGGCTTCTCCTGCTGACGGTTATCCTGGTGGCGGCTGCCATCCCTGGCAGCTCGCTCAGCCTCTTGCTTCTCCTTTGTGGCCTGGCTGCTAGGGCGGAGCAGGCCGAGGTTGCCCGAGAACATCTGTCCAGCGACACGCTCAATGACTGCAACAATGTGACCAGCATACAGCGGCTTCTGCTCGTCGTTGATCTCCTCTTCCTCGACGAGGAGCAGACTCTGGCCTTCGACCTCAACATCGTCGTTTTTCTTTTGTGTGGGACGCTGCCTCAGACTGCCGCGTCTCCGGATACCACCGTCGTTGGCGTTGTTGTCATCGCCATTCTGGTTGCTCTGGCCGCCACCATTTGTAGAGCCTGACCGAGTGTCGGTTATATCCTTGCGCTTCTTCTTCTCCTCCTTCTCGCGCTTCTGCGACCACACCTCATCAACATCGAGCAGCTCAACCGCCACCAGATCGCCTTCAAGTGCACGGTTGCGATCTTTGCTGCCGCAAATGAAGATGTCGGCATCGAGAAGCCCGTCCTGAGTGGACACGTAAGCATCGCTACGGTTCTTCTTGTTCACGCGCAGGACGCCGGAAACCAGCTGACCCTCTCCTAACAGAGCGGGCAGCGTGGCTTGCGGAAGGTAAGGAGTAAAGAGCGTCTTCCTCTGTTGCTGTTGGGGCTGTTGAGAGAGCTGAGGCGCATGTTGGCTACCCTGCAAGCCAACAAAGTTCTGCCCGCTCATCTGAGCGGCTTGGAGTGCCTGAAGCTGACCCAGCTGAAGGGCGTTAAGCTGTTGTCCGGGATACATCTGAGGCATCATCATCTGACCAGGAACCTGCATCAGCTGGGGCTGACCGGGATACTGGAAGGCGCCGATAGAGTTCACAGATGAACTAATGGAGCCACGGGACCGGTGGCCTGGCTGGAAATTGCCCTGGTTCTGGCCAGCCTGGTCTTGGTTCTGAGCCTGTGGGGTGCGCCAGTTCGAATCAAAGTTACGAGAAGACGACCTGTTGTGGGCGGAACCACGACGCCCGAAGTCGTTATTCTGGCCAGCTTCCGAAGCAGCCTGGGAGCCTCCCCGGGCAGTGGCGCCTCCGCGGCCATTGGCGCCTGCGGCCATACTCTGACTCCTACCGTGGCCACCGCCACGCCCGCCTCTGGACGGGGCAGGCTGGAAGGGCTGAGCATCGGCAGAGCCCTGCGTTGCGGGTTTTGCTTCATCCTCGGGAGCGGGTGCTGCGGGGAAGGAGAAGCTGGAGGTTGTGCGCTTCTGCTGAGCGAGCTCAGCAGCCTTCTTCGCGTCAGCAAGAGCCAAGGAGTGCCGCCTCTGGTGACCACTGGCGGCGGGGCCGGCTCCGCCTCCACGGCCTCCGCGCGAAGCACCGGCGTTTTCCCGACCTTGTGGCTGCTGTGGCAGTTCAAAGTTACCGAAAGCAGATCCCGAAGCTCCAGACGAAGGAGCAGGCGGTGGGCCCATGCTCATGTTGGGCAGAGCCGACTGATTACGGCGATGTGACAAGGGTTGAGTAGGGGCACCCATCGACATATTCTGCTGCGGTAGCTGGTTGGGAAACTGGAAGCCGGCTTGGGGCGACATGTTAGGCATGCCTTGGACTGGGTTGAACCCAGGTATGGCCTGGCCCGGTGGCATCATGCCCATGTTGAGGTATTGCTGCTGTGCTTGGATCTGCTGGTGTTGCTGCTGGAGCAGCTCTATCTGCTGCTGGATAGCCATTTGCTCCACTAACAAGAGAGCCAGGTGTCAGTGCTTGTTGAGTTACATACGTCATTGCCATAAAGAATAGATAGAGCGCAGTATTCTGGGCGCGAACACGTTTCGGTTCGGCTTTCAAAATGCTTGGCACCAAGGCCAACGGGGCCGGGAGACTTACTTCCAGGGTTGCCGGTGAACATGCTCACCAGCGGGGTCATCTCAGAGGGACTCCGGCGATGGGCAATATGGAGTCTCCGGCCGGTGGGTCCAGAGACGCCGGTTGGGGGCTGTTGTTGCTGCTGCTGCTGCCCCTCCATGGTGAGCTAGCTTGACACCAGAACAGAACAGGCCGGAAGAGGCTGATGACGTGGTGTGCAAAGCTGCGGCGGGAGTGGATGGTAATGCAGGCGAGCGGCTGTGGTGGTGGAGGAGCTTGGGTGTGAGGGCGTGAGCGTGAGTCTGTGTCTGTGTCTGTCGACTTGACTTGTTGCACGACACGGGGGCAGGGGACGGAAAGACAGTGGTGCTTGTCTGGTCGTGTGGGATTGGCCGTGGGCGTTGGTGGGATAGGTATTGCGTAGTTTCGAGAACGGAGCTCAAAAGGAAGGTCAATGAAAGGACGAGAATGAAGTATCTGTGCAAGGAATGTGTCGATGGGATGGATGTCGCAGGTCCGCCTCCAGCAGTTGACAGGATGGCAAGCAGCTGGTGATGGAAGGGGTTCGGCGACGTTGGAGTTGGTGAGAGAGAGAGGTCGATGGTGGTCGATGTCCAGGTGTGGAAGAGGAGAAGTCCCCGAGGCAGCTGGAGCCCAAGACCGGACTGGACTGGTGGGAAGGTGTCTGTCAGTTCAGTCTACTGCCAGTTAGCACCCGATTTAGTGCGAGGAAGCTAGGAGGATACCAGGGCCAGCGGCAGGTATCCAGGTACCTACCCGGCAGACCAGAGACCAGGTAGCAGACAGCACCGGGCAAGCAGTGCCCAGAGCCCCAGAGCCCCAGAGCAGTGACAGAGCGCCCAAGCCCAGGACTGCCCAGGACCAAGGTGCGGTGCCAGGTGCTGTGTCGGCTACGAGGACTCCACTATTGAAACGGGACCAGCTCATTGGTTACAGGGGTGTTTTGACGTCCGCCTCTTGCAGCCGAAACTGGGGTGGGATGCGGACAGCGTCCGCAAGCTCTCTCCAGATCTACAGCGCTCCAGCGACTAGTCTGCTTGCTCACTCCATTCTCCCCCTCTGGAAACTGGAAACAGGTTGTCCCTACGAGGGCGATCACGGCGGTCTGCCCATGTATGTGGCTTCGTGGGCATGTGTGCAGGTATCACAGTGGCTTCTGTGGCCGAAGATACCTGTCAAGCCGGTGCTGGTGACGACGGCCGGCCAGACAAACCGGCCGAGATAGCGATGACATGGTATGTGCATCGAGGTGGTGCCTCGACCATGGGCAAGCTCTGTCCCTCCTCCTCCTCCTCCTCCTCGTATGTGGGATCTTGCTTGAGTGGGGTCCTCCGTAGCCCCGTCGAGCTTGTGCCACCATTGCTGGGGCTTTACTGGTCAGTCAGCACCTTGTCTCTCGTCACCTCAGCATTTTTAGTACAGTATCTCGAGCACCCCCAAGTTGGAAGACATGCCCCCACTGTTGATGGCGTCCACAACGTCCTACGTGCGTGATGATCGCCGCAAAGCCTGAGAGAAGGATTGCGCAGTCGATTCATGTGCCACGACTCGTAAAACACGTTCCTCCAGCCAGGCCACCTCATCGATTGAGGACATCTGTTTCGAGCGATTCGAGACGGTCAAGGCTGCTGCTTCAAGGAGTGCCTACCTGTGACAGCCAGCTAAACAGGCGGGAAAAAGGGGGCATGGCGCGCGGGCCGTCTTTTCACTCGGGTCGGGCTCCACCACTATGAATACAAAACGTCCATTTGCGGACGACAAGCCAGGGACAAGCCTAGGCCCACGGCTTAAGGTCTGTGTGAGCTGCTCTATCCGAGGTCCAAGAGGCTTCACAAGCGACCCTCCTTCCCTCACAATTGGAACCAGGCGCGGCTTCTTGGCAGCAAAAAGCACAATGAGAACAGCCGTCATAATCTAATAAATAAAATACAGGGCCAGCTGCCAGCTGCCATTCTGAACCCAAGACTCGGGCGTGGGTGCCACCTCCCTCCCCGTCGTCGGAACGTGTAGCAGGCACACCCTGGGTGCGGGCAGTCACCCGGTAGATACTGTCGTATTGTACCACTGGTAGCCGTGCGTATTGTTCCGCAAGACAATGGCAATAGACCAAGACCAAGACGATCGTGAATAGACCGCCCGGCGTAGTGGGGCGCGGGGCGGTCGCGCTTTCTGCCCGCAGAATAGGCAGAGCTTAGACCCACCTCTGCCACTTACGTGCATACGTGCATGCATTGTGGTACAAGGAACTTGCCTGGCCCTTGACTTGCGCATGCTACCTTCCCTTGATCGAGTTTCCTCAACCCGTCGCGTCAAATCAACCCTCGCAAAGTCCCAGGCTCGACGTGATTTGGCCCTGACGAGGAGACTCCAACCTGCGGAAACACCGTGACAGCAACGACGACCTCCTCCTGTCGCCTTCCTCGTCATGCAGTCAAGATGACAACCCCGTCGCCCGCGACTCGAACGTCGCGATATCCGCGCGCCAATCCGCCCACCCCGAGCCCTGCCAGTTCGTCGGTAGCAGACTTCCTCAGCCCCGACCGCAACTCCGAGACCAACCACAAAGATGCCCTTGCCGCCGCCGCCGCCGAGCATGACAGAATTCGCGCAAAAGCGTGAGTACAGGAAAACCCCGTTGTTGCCTTGTCGCAAACCTTACTGTTGGCGTCACGTTTGCTAACACAGGTGTCTGAAAGGATACACACCCTCTACATCCACGAGCAGAACTTGCAGAGAGAGCTGTTGCTTGAGCAAGCACGGCAACAGCGGGAACGAGCCAGGGTCGAAGAAGCGAACGCTCTAGCAGCACAAGAGAAGATCAAGGCCGAGGAAGAGCGCTTGCGCGCTGAGAAGGCCGCGCGCGAGGAGCAGGAACGGCTTCGAGAGATTGCGGCCAAGAAGATACCACAGCTGCCACCTCTGCCTACACCCAAGCCTGAGCAGCAACCTACCGCTCTTCAATCTCAACCTCCAGCCCCTCCGGCCCCGGCAACGAAACCGAAATCAGAACCGCCCGCTCAGCCTAGACTTCAACCTTTCTCACAACCAACGCCCCCAACCGCCGCGGTCGTTAATGGCAGTGCGACACTCAGACCACTTGTTTCCAATGCTCCCGCGGCCCCGACTCCCAGTGCTCCATCCGCGCCCGTGCCTCACGATGCAAAGCGGCAGCGCGCCGTTGAAATTCACAAAAACCTCAAGCAACTCCGTGCAGCCACCGCGTCGCAGTCGTTACAGAACAGGCCCTTGAAATCTAGGGCTGGGGACCTTCGCAGAGAAATTCGGAAGGTCATTGGTCAATTGTCACTTGACAAGGATGGCAACAGAGTAGTCGTGAGTGTATGTCCCATTTCTTCTGTGGAGTCTGTCTAACGCATTCTGTAGATGCAAAAGGTTACCAAGATCCTGAAAGAGGGGTTGGCCAACGAAGTCGGCAGCCAGATGGTCGATCCCAGCCTTGTAGTGTTTGCTCCTCGACAGCCCGTTGAGGGTGCTATGCACAATGCTGAGCTGCCATCGCTGTTCTTGTTCCTCCTCAACCACCTCGCCAAAGCGATCATCAACCAGTTCATCAACGAAGCTGCGTCGAATACAAAGACCGCCGATCCAGTGGGAGTTTGCGCCGCTGCCGTCTTCTCAGATCCAACCTTTCAATGGCGAGGGCAACCGCTCATTGACATACTCATTGCAAAGTTCCAGGTCGTCTGTCCGGTGCTATTTGGCGCTAGAGGGTCTGAGAAGACAGACCAGGGAAGAGATGTTGTGGGATGGAAGCGCAGGGGGACCGCCTGGGTCCCTGAAGCCGAGCACATGGACAGGATGACGGGCCTTGCGGCGGGTTACGCAGCAATTGCCCTGAGAGATTTCTCCAAAGCGAAGAAAGAGAATCCGTACCCCATGCCACACTACTGGGAGTCGATGGCCAAGATAGTCAACACCCCGCCCCAACAGATGTCAGTCACGCAGTGCGTTGTCTTGAGGTCCATGATTGATCATCATGAGGCAAGGTTCCTGCAGTTTTACGGCTCGGCAGCTATCGCAGCACTGAGACTGGCACTTGTGGACTTCCCGGCGGCGGCAGCGAAGGCAGGTTTGAAGGATAACGCAGTTCAGTCTCTTGCAGTGCATGGAGAACTGCTGAAGACTAGAGTTGGGTTGAGCCTGGCATGAATAGTCACACATGCCCGAAGATAGGAAGGGACATAGATACTGGACATGTTGCCCGAGACGCTTTGTCGAAGCAACAACTTGATATGAATATGACTGGATCATTCAAAAGCCCACCCAAAGTTTGATAGGCTCATCGCGTCTTACATACCCAACTAATTGATATCATGGGTCCTTTTCGTTCCTTTATCCTCTTTGCACCAGACACCAGACTTGCGCCGACGCTCATAAAATCAAAAGCAAAACCAACAGAATACACAAAACCATGATCAGGAGCCCGATACACCAGCTACTTAGCCGGTCTTCATTGTGCCTGATGACATACTTCATCTTGTCCATACCCGTCTGCAGCCTCCCGCCCACGCGGTCTGCCAGCGTGTCCGTCACCTCCAGCATCTCCATCTGCTCCTCCATCTCCCGGCCCATGTCGTCTGCCATCCTCCTCAGGTTGCCCACAGTCTGGAACACGCCGTCGAGGTGCTCGTCCTGCTCGCGCATCATGGTCTGCTGCTGCCTCTGCTCAAACTCGGCCGCGTAGTCCTCGTCGCCCTCGCCTGGCTCGCCGTCGGCTATGGCGAACGCGTTGGGGTCGGGCAGATCGCTCCCACCCGCACCCCCGCCCGCGCCGCCGCGCCGGGGACCGGCCGAGGAGATGTGCTTCCTCAGCTCGTCCCGCATGTCCTCCACCTCGCCGCCGATCTCCTGCACTAGCCGCTTGCGCCGCTGGACCTCGTGCGCCGTGAGGCCGAACTGCGACGGGTCGGCCTCGACGGCCTTGACGGACTCGACCAGGTCGGCCAGGTCCTCCGCCAGGGACTCGAGCGCGGATTCGAGGTCGGACCGCGCGGAGGCGAGTTCTGGCGAGGTCTGGGTGGTCGTCAGGGAGCGGATGCGCAGGTACGACGCGAAAAGGGGCCGCGTCTGTTCCATCTGGGCGAGGACATCTCTGGAGAGCAGAGCCAGTCAGCACACGGGGCATTGTCGCGGACGCAAGCAAGGGGGGAGGGCTTACTGCTGGACCTGGAGGAAGGGGTCCTCCTCGTTCGTTGAGGACATCATGCTGGGCAGAGGAGATCTGGCCTTTGGAAGACCATCAGCTGAAGCATCGAGCCCTCATACACCTGTAGGTGGATCTGTGTGTATTCGCTTCTTATGGGAGCTGTCGTAAAATGCCAATGCGGCTGTTCAAGAGTCGGATATGACGAATGCTGGCTTCCCTATTCCTGATAGATTGGCAGATTGGCAAGTCAGCACAGCATTGAGCTGCAGCCTGCAGGTGCCTATGGGGCCGAGCGGGCATGCACTCGCCCCAAGCTCCGGGCCCCACGGCGCTAAACATGGCCGGCGCCCCTGAGTTCAAGCTCCAAGGTCCCTGAGTGGGGGAGAGGTTCTGGGGGGTCACTGCGGGAGAGTTACATCTGTAGCTTCAGCCGGCATGTGCTTGGTTCGACCCCGACTCTAAGCCCATCGAGTTGAAACGTGTCTCCCTTGGGTTGCCACTTGCCAGCCCCCATAAAGCTGTCAATTGAGATCCGGATCCCTCATCAGCTTTGCTCCTGGACCTCAATTCCCCATCCATTTCCTTAACCATCGACGCCCTTTCTGAACACAACAGTCAAGATGTTCAATCTGAGGCGTTTCATTGTCTCGGCCGCGCTGCTGGTCGGCATCTCGATGCTGCTCTTCAGCTCGACTGCCGCCGCCGCCAAGGGCCCCAAGATCACCCACAAGGTCTACTTCGACATCAAGCACGGCGATGAGGATCTTGGCCGTGTCGTCCTGGGCCTGTATGGCAAGACCGTCCCCAAGACTACCGAGAACTTCCGTGCCCTCGCCACCGGTGAGAAGGGCTTCGGGTACGAGGGCTCTGCCTTCCACCGCGTCATCAAGAACTTCATGATCCAGGGTGGTGACTTCACCAAGGGAGACGGCACTGGTGGCAAGTCGAGTAAGTAGTCATGGCGAGGAAAGATAACGTCTTGGTCGATGGACGATTAGTTGATGGGTGGACGCGAGATGCTAACGGTGTGATTGCGAACAGTCTATGGCGACCGCTTCCCCGACGAGAACTTCAAGCTCAAGCACACCAAGAAGGGTCTCCTGTCCATGGCCAACGCTGGAAAGGACACCAATGGCTCTCAGTTCTTCATCACCACCGCCATCACTGGGTAAGTATCAAGTCTCGCCCACAGCGTTCCTGCGCACGCAGCTAACCTGAGTTGTTCGTAGCTGGTTGGATGGCAAGCACGTTGTCTTCGGCGAGGTCCTCGAGGGCTACGACATTGTCGAGAAGATCGAGAATGTCGAGAAGAACCCTGGCGATAAGCCCAAGGAGACGGTGAAGATCGCCAAGAGCGGGGAGCTGCCGGTGCCCGAAGAAGGTATTCACGTGGAGCTCTAAAGTGGCCTTGAGCCCGCCATATCAGCACCGACAACACCAATTGCACACCTAGAAATACACACAAACACATGTTCCTAGAAATCAATCCAAGTGCGATCAGGTCCCTGTCATAACATCTCATGTGCCCGTGTCTCTGTGGCTCGTCTATTTACTGATTCGCCTTGTTTGCCCGCCTTTGCAGAGCCAATCTACGGAAGCGCCGACTGGGCTGCCGGCTTCACTGCGGGAGAGCCGGCCGAGGAAATCCAGCAAGAAGTCCAGGACCAGGCAAGCGGCTCCGCTGCTTATGGCGAGTGGTCTTACATTCAGAAGGGCGCCCTGTTTGCGGTCATCGTCGGCTGCGTTGCTCTGTATGTGCGAATCTCGAGGAAGAGGGACCCAAGAGGTGCCGGCTACGAGAAGACCTTGGCGTAAAGTCCCCTAGCATACACGAGAGACGGGGCTCTACAAGTACAGTAACACGTACAATGGTGTAAAGTAGTTATCGCATGCGCAGGCGTTATGGATATGATACTTTTTCTTTCATTTATGCTGTGCAAGCAGTTGCTGAACGGGCTCGATGCAAGCACATAGATTACAGTAAACAGGCACCGTCACGTGCCCCACTTACAAAAGACCGAACAGTAAATTTTCATGTGAAGCTTCAGCATCGACATCGCCCCGACAATCATAAGAGATAAAGAAAATCAATTCAGTCAAGATGAAGGTGCTGAGCATAAATTTCCTAACCTGCGCGGTCAAGACCTGCAAGTCTTCATCGGCGTCTTTCCCGCTGCACCCCAAGGATGCCGAGCTCGCGCAGGACGAGGTCGAGGTCAACCCGCAGTTCCTCATCAACGTCCTGCCCCGCCTTGATTGGGCGGCGCTCAAGACAACATCAACAGAGGTGAATTTTCCTTTCTAACCCATTCGACCTTAGAGTAACTCGAGGCTGACCCCACCGCGTTTCGAAAAGCTGGGCTTCCCGGAGCTCCCTGCCGAGCCGCCCTCCGCGGAGGACCTCGAGAGCAATGAGGCCATGCTCAAGGAGCTGCACTCGCTGCTCGTGGAGACGCAGATGATCGAGGGCAAGCTTGTATGCGGGCACTGCGGGCACGAGTACCACGTGCGAGAGGGGATCGCGAACTTCTTGCTGCCATCTCATCTGGTGTAGAGTCTGTTCGAGAAGTGGGTGGCGACGGATTATGGGTAGATGTCTTAAAGTTTTCGGGAATAGACGGAGGGTTGGCATCATGGATTCATGAACGGTCAGCGACGAGGATGCTGGTTAGACAGGTTTTGCGGGATGCATGACAGTCTTCGGCCAAAAGACCATTGAGGCTGGAAGACGAAAACGCTGGGTTTCGTATGGATTGGCGTGGCGTTCAGGAAGGAAAATACCAAAGCTTTAGCCTTGACACCGGCATCACAATGGAATACCTTAGGGCAAATGGACGTTCAATGGTCTCACGAGACTGGAAGCAGTGGGGGGGGGTCTCTGAGCTCCTTGATACCATTCCATTTCTACGGATGAACAATATTGAACCTGGCCAAAAGCAAACTAAACTCCTGAGATGATACATCACTATGCTAACACAACACCCACCGCGTTCTCCCCATCATACTCTAAAACTTCATGCAGACTGATACCGCTAGCCAGTTTGCTCAGTTGTTCTTCTTCTGCGCGGCCGGACCATTCTCCTTGTCAAACGCGCCATACGAGACCTCCAGACTCGCCACAGCCGACAGGCCAACGTAGAGGAGGGACAGCATGATAATCAGAGCCACTATGCCCATGAATATGCCCGGGGTGAAGAACTGGTACTTGACAAACAAAGGCGCGGAGCGGTCGCTTGCGTTGCCCGCCGCCCGGGGCTCGACGATGTCGCCCGTCTGCCTCTTCAGCTCCATCTGGATGGCGGCTGACTCGACGTACTCGGACTCGTAGACGGCCGATGAGGGAGGGGATGAGAAGTAGATGACCGTATAGTCGTCACCGCCGGCTTGCATGCCGGAGAGGATATCGCCGATCTCGACGTCTGCGTTTCTGTCAGTCATGTGTGTTTCCAGCTCATCACCAAAGAGGGGGCTGCACACCATTCTCGGCAAGTTCTATCGCTCTGGCCTCGCCTTTCTGTGCTGGCAGTGCTTCCAGGCGGTGCTCCTCGACCGTCATCCCTTCCTTCTTCCCTTGTTCCGCACAGGCGGCCTTGATGTAATTGCTCAGCCCGTCGAGGCTGATATCATCCCCTATGACCTCGGCAACATCATAGAGGCCTTGCACGTTCTTCTCGTCCACGGCAGAGCACAGGTTCGCTGAGTGGCATACTCCGGATTGGGGGTTGCGCAGGTCCGAAGCGTGCACGTTGGGCTGGCTGATGAGCACGTAGCGGCTTGTGGGACAGCTGGCCAGGATGTCATGGGTGGTGTGCAGGGCGCGGGATGTCGATTGGAGTTGGGAAGTCTCGCCGGCTGGAATCGAAAGCCTAAAAGTAGAGCTGGTCAGCACACAAGACAGGCGTCACGATCAAGGGTTGTGGCCGTACTTGGAAGTAGAGAAGAGCACAAGGGGTGAAGAGTCGCTGAAGGCGGCGGCTGTGGAAGCCAGCAGGCTGGCTGTCGTTGTTGAGAAACGCATTGTGTCTGAAGTGGCAACCGTAGAAGTGAATTTAGTGAGAGATTAGCGCCGCCTGTAGGTCTTCGATGTATCCAGACAACAGACAGGAGCCCAGGTGATGATGATGTTGATGATGGAGAAGCTCGTCGCAGGAGCTCCCTCGATTCAGTTGCCGTCGGCAAGATCCGCCCAGCGAAGCTGCAACTTGGAGCCGCGCACGCCGCATCCCGGCCGAGGAGTGTCCAAAGTTAGCACATCACGTCACTAAAATATAGGCGGCTGCAGCTTATGTTCAGGGGTCCAGTGCAGACCGAGAAGTAAAATTTCCCGAATTGTAATATTTCACTCCCAGACGTCCACTCACTTACACAGCATATTTCGGCTGTCCTCATTGCCCAACATGTTCGCCAAACCACGCCCGAAAAAGTCATTACTTCCCCCGCCCTCCAAAAAACGCAAGGCGACGCACACCGCTGAGGAGATCAATTTCGACAACAGCGCAAGGCAAGAATATCTGACGGGGTTCCACAAGAGGAAGGTCCAGAGGCAGAAACATGCGCAGGAGGAGGCTGCCAAGAGGGCGAGGGAGGAGAAGATAGAGTTCCGCAAGCAGGTGAGTCCTGGACCCTCTCATGAGAGTGGATTGTGGAGCGTGGGCTGACCGCTGACGCGGGACATGATCGATACAGCTGCGGGAAGACAAGAAGAAGCAGGTCGAGGAACATGTCAAGAGCATCGAGGCTATCATGAAGGAGTCGCGGGTGGCCGGCTTGGGCTCGGACCAAGAAGACTCTGAGACGGACGGCTCAGACAAGGCCGAAGACGAGTGGAACGGATTCGACGAGGCTCCGCAGGCGCCAGCCCTGGAGGCTGTGGACCATGAAGAGGAGTACATCGATGAGGATCTCTATACAACAGTCAAGGTTGAGGCAGTCAGCGTGGACCGGGATGGTCTGCATAACAAATCAGAGCTGGAGGCTGTGGACGACGACAGCGGTGAACGCAGTGCAGCAGACGACACAGAGTCGAAGAATGCAAAGGGCACAACGTCAAATGAGGGCAGGAAAGACCACCCCAAGAAGAAAAAGAAGAAATTCAGGTACGAGACAAAAGTCGTCAGGCAAATGACGAACAGGAAGAACAAGGCGAGAAAGTCAAGAGGTTAGAGCATGTCGAGGCGTGGTCTTGGATCTTGAGATACCGGCCACACACCAGTTTTGATACCCGAGCCACGAGAACGTCAACAGTTGTCGAGACATCAACAAATTCCATTATCAACGCGATGTGCTGTGACCAAGTCCAACCATTGTCTAAAGTGCATCCGTGAGAACACCTCTCCTAAACGCAAGAATGCTACATCCTTCACTGGGGTGCATTGATAACGCGCGGTTGCAATGACGAGCCCCCGTTCCGTCCGCGCAGACGAGAGACCCGATACGACTCCGCAGCAAACATCCGGCAAAGGTAACTGTACTGGCAATATCCCCTTCCCAACGCATCTTAGATGTTGCCGATCTCGGCCTGGAACTCCTCCAGCTCCTTCTTGATGTCTGCGTACTTCTTGGACATCTCCTCGTACTTGGACTCCCACTGGTCTCGCTCGGACTCGAGGGCCTGGACTTTTCGCTCGAAGTGTCCCGCCTTGACATCGGTTTGCCGGAGCCTAGAGAACAAAGCACGAAGTGTCAGCGGTTGTCCACGAACAAACAGGCCTTGGCGGCAATCGAGCAGGGACGGGCTGGTCAGGAAGCAAAGGAAATAGGCAATGTGGCAAGCACCTCCAAGTCATATAATCGTGTGACTTGAATGTGTAGTACTGGGCTACCCACTTCTCGTTGGCCTCGCGCAGCGTCTTGTCGGCCTCCTCGGCCTCCTCCTCGAGCAGCTGGAGACGGCGGGTGAGACTCTCGTTGGTGGTGGAGTGCTGAGTGCCGTCCTCGGCCGCCTTCTTGAAGTCCTTAATGGCGGTCTCGAGCTTCTCGACCTCAGACTCCAGCAGGCCGTTCTTGTGCTGCAGGGAGGTGATGTCCTGCTCCTTGGACAGGTTCTCCTGCTCGAGCGTCTTGACCTTCGTCTGGAGCTCCTCGACCTTAGCGGCGGAATCGTCGGCCTCCAGACGGAGCTGGTTCATTTTCTGCGTGACAGAACTCAGTATGGACATCTTGGCGGTTGTCTTCTCGAATGACAATGGTATGTTTGTAGGGAAGGAGGATTTCTGGAGGGAAGACTCGGTTGAGGCTGGTGTGCTGATGGGCCAAGTCAAGGAAGGTTGCGTGTTGCGTGTTGCTGGCCTTGAGTTGGTTGCTATGCTGCCCCAGGCCTTTGTCACTGCGATGCAGTGAAGGCCTGCAGTGAAACGGGCTCCGATATGCCACAAGTGAATCTAGCATTGGAGGGGCAGTATAGGTGACACATCAACACCAAGCAACAGCAACAGCAACAGACACAGACGCAGACACCACCACATCGGCAGCAGGAGCCCCCGCCTCCCACAAGCTTCCCCCCTATCAACAGTCGGTCACACTTACCTCCTTGATGCGATCCATGGTGAATAAGGCAGCAAATTTAATAGGCTAAAAAAGTAGGAAGACAGAGGTGAGGACGGTGGATGGAATGGACTTGGAGCAGAAGAAAGGAGGTTGGCGACAGGACAGTTGGGTATTAGTAGCACGGCAAGGTGACAGACTGGTCTGGGAGGAGGTCTGGTGGAGGTCTGAAATAGTACTGACAGCTGCCCCTCTGTAATCCCCCTGGCCGATTCGCTGGCCTTCTAGGGGGCTTCTTTCTCTTCATTAGACCACCCAGTTGAAAGAGCACCCTGCGCAAGTACCACCGTACCTACCCATGCCTGGCCCCCTCATGAGCAGGGATCGTCATTGCTTGCCCACACCCTGCCTGCCCGTCTGCCCGCCCGCTCATTCCTCTGCTGCCGTGGCTTGTGACCCCAACCAAGTGCCGCCTGCATGTCTGCCCGGCCTTCCGCAGTTCCAGGGGTCTTGATGTGGTAACCACTGAGCGCGCCTTGCCTGGATGTTGCTGTGACAACACGGTCAACATCCCAAACTTGTCATTCCAATATGAATTTGATGTCCAATCCTCGCCTTTTCCACACAGAGCACACGGTGCACCGTATTCTTCAACCATCGGAATTACAACCTACGGAACCAGCACGAAACCAGAGGGCAATTAATTAAAAGGGCTCTGTGTCTCGAGATTACCAATTTCCCAAGGGCATCGCGCCTTGCACTACAGTTAATCACCATGCTGAGAGCACACCAAGACCAAGAGAACCTGGTCTCCATCCACCAGGCCAATGCTGCCACCAAGCAGCATGGCGCATCCAGGACCCTCCAGCCAAAGACTCCTGGAGCTCGGTACCCAAAGACGCCTCTGAAAGTTCCCCTTAATGATGAGAACATCGTGCGTGGACTGGGAGGGAAGAGCGTCCTCACAAACAAGACAAAGGGCGACAAGGCGCAATGGCAGACCCCTGCAGGTAAGCCAACACTCCAGGAACCAATGTTGCAGGCGAGATCATCACCAGTAATATGGTTGCTCACCAGATTTGGGCAGAACCCCGGACCGAGAGGCCAGTGCTAGGGGACAAAACAACCAACACCAAGGCGAGGCAGCAGGCCATTGGCAAGACGCCTGCCATCGGTGACATCGAGAAAAGCCAAGTTAAACCCACCACCGTCTCTCGCACCAAGCCAGCAGCCAACAAGGCAGATTCCTCCAAGCTGCAAATCCTCCAGGACATCACATCTGATCCATTATCCACGGAGCCCGATACCAATGCACCACCTCCAGAGCCCCTCCCGTACGAGTCCGATGTCTGGCCAGATGGTGTCCTTACCTTCGACGGAATTAGGCCTCAGAACCGCCTCAAGGGGCACTTCGAGTACTACCACAATCGAAAGGACGAGAATGGGATGACAAGGCTCGACAGAGAGATGGAGGCTGCCAGGGTAAGGCGCCACAAGGAGGCCGAGGCAAAGATCAGGGAAGATATGGAACAGGGCTTTAAGTGGGACCTGGGCCTTCTGGAGTCTCCTAAGAAGAGGAAGGTGGTGCCTGCGAAGGATCCAGAGGCTTCAGGCAAACCTCTCGTTCGACCTGGCGCAACGACGAAAGCCCCTCCCACCATTGCTTCAAGACGGGCAGCTTCAGCATTGGGGATGGCGGGCAAGACGCCTACAGCATCCACGGCGTTCACAGCGAACCTTCAGCGAAAGCCACTTGCGCCCAAATCGGCCGCAGCTACCAACGCGAGCAAGTTGCCGAGCTTTATGCAACCCACCAGAGCCAGGCCGGGAGCGCCATCGGCAGCAGTGACTTCCAGACAGAGGCCCTCTTCCACGGCAGGCCTGGCTGCCTCCAGGAGCACTCTTGGCTACAGCAAGGGCCGCAGCGCCTCCTCCGCCCTCCACGATGGCACTGCCCAGGACCAGCAGCACGTGCTCAGCGGATCCGAAGCACGGTCGCGTGTCTTCTCCAGGACGGCGAGCGGGGCAAGTGATTCGACCGTCACGCCGGCCTCCTACGCCAAGGACAACGCGAGCCCAAAGCCTGACTTCGTCTCCATCTTCGATGTGACTCCGAGGCCTGACGAGGACGAGAGCGGTAGTCTCTTTGGAAGCAGCAGTGGCGGTGGCCCTGACGATTTATTCGGCGCAATCGAACACGATGAGGATGAGTTTCAGCTCGAGTTGGGCCCGTGATCACTCCGTATTATCTTTGGAAGTCAGGTCGGCGTTTTGGAAGGTTATGGGTTGGCGGTGGGTTGGTATGGACATGAAGGAGGGCCTTCGAGCGTCCTTGGGTTGAAAGTCAAGGATTTATGGTGATACCCAAGGCCGATTACACGGCTCTTTATGTCGCCTTGAAGCGAATATTTTCAGAGGTACAACAACAGCATCAGCAGGATAAGCATGGCCAGAGCTTTCTGAGAATGTCTTACTGCCAGTCCATGGCTTGTTATTCGAGCGTACCACCAGCACATGTTAGCTAAGACTTCAAGCATGTCATATACCAGGCACACAGATCGTTGATTTGTGTATTATTGTCACATTGCGTGCATCACTGAAGGTCACCATTGGCTTTTTAAAGCGAGGTGTGGAAAATATCGAGTCATTGGGCAAAGACATGCAGATTATTCGAGTTGTCCACATTATCTTTTTTAATCAGGTTCTCCTTGTGAGCACCTGCAACTCTCTTCTTCTCACCTTCATCACTCTCCTGGCTGAGGAATTGCTGGGTGGACACCCTGCCCATTCTCCAGCACGGGCGTCCTAGCCTTGCCTGGGAGAGCTTGGGATTATGCATTTCACCTGATAGCCCAAATTGTTTTCTCCCCCTTCCCAGCACTTCCTAAACTGCCTCAGTGGGTTTTGACTTGTCTCTCTCTCCTCGCGTCTGGGAGCCCTCTTGCATTGTCCCAGAGGCACTGCCTATTTGCCCCCCCCCCTTTCCACTGGCATGCAAAGCCAACAGTAAGTGCAGGTATATAACCAGAAACCAAAAGTGAACCACGCCTTTAACGCAGCTGATGAGAACAGGTCCGCGTGAAGAACAACCACCTATCAATGCTGCCACTCTTACGAGCAACTAATAAGTCGCTATGTTCTCCCTGACGGTATGTGAGAAAACACACGAAGTGCCCGGCTGACTATCTTCACAATCCGGAAGAGTAAAGGATTAGTTGAGGAAGCCCTTGCACTCTGGCGTGCCGCACAGACAGGGAATACGATCTTCCGAGCGCATCTCGCGGTCGAACTTGTAATCGTATGTCAATTCCTCGTCTGCAAGGAATCCGTCAGTAACGAGATCAATCAAACCCCAAAGCCCGGAGATTTACTTACTCTGTGCGATGGCCCTCTCCGCATAGATGACAATCCTCTTGCTCCCTTCCACGCGGATGATGCTGGCCTTGCAGTTTGGCGCACAGCTGTGATTGATGAAGCGCGCGATGCCACCCTTCTTTGTCGCATCAATGACGGTGTCATCATCGATCCGGAACAGGTAGCTGCTGCCTATGCCGCTCTTTGTATACTGCTGCTCGCGGAGATCGGCGATCTTCTGTCGCACCTGCTCACCGACATACTCGATAATCATGTCGTCCTTGGCAATGTTCTCCATGGCGTACAGGCCCCAGTTATGAATGGCGGAGCGGGCAAATTTAACGGGCTTCTTACGCTTCTTCAGCTGGTTGAAGCGCAATACGTCCGACGCCTGCCCAAACACCTTCTGGGTCTTTTCGAGGGAGGAGTTGTGATCACGCTGTTTGGCGCGTGTGTCGCGGGCGTTGCTCTGGGAGGCGACGTGGTCGGGTGCAACTCTCGTGTTGCTGACCTCAGCAAGGGCACCCTTGACCTTGCCGCCTTTACCAGCCTTCTCACGCTCCTCTCGAGCCTTCTGCACTTTGATGTGGTGCGGCAGGTACTTGGACTTTTCGGAATTGAGAATCTTCTTGATGCCTGCCGTGCGTGCACAGCCTGTGGGGTTCGGCACGTAGTAGCCTCCGATGCCCACAATCTCCCCAGATCCATCCCATGAATTCAGCTCTCTGATGCGGTCTCGTTTCCAGATCCACGCCTGTGGGTCGCCAATGTCTTCCACATTGAACTTCTTCTTGAGCTTCGTCACATTGGGCTGGTCACCATCTCCAGGGAGCATGGTTCGCATAGACTCGATGTCGAGCTTGAAATTTGCAGGAAGGGCGAGAGCCTTAGTGACATGTTCCGGGTATAACGCTGGATCCGGCAAAGGTTTGTCTGGGTCTTCAGGAGGCGGCGTGGGCTTGAAATCTGGATCAGGAGGTGGTGTGGGCTGGTGGAGAGATTCGGACTTCTTCTCGGCTTCCTCTTCGAAGATCTCTTCCTGCTGTCGCTTGAGAGCCTCACGCTCCTCAAACAACTGCTTCTTGGATTTCTTCTTGGGCTTGTTCAGAGCCTTCTTTGCAGCCTTTGAGACCGGTTCCTGCGCAGCTACAGACGAGTCGTCCATATTGACCGCCATAGAGTCTGCGTCGTCCAAGACAACGTCCTCAGACGCGTCCCGGAGAGGATACTCGGTCTCAATGTGATCAATGGTCACCCCGAAGAGCTCTTCGTCGCTCTTCTTTTGACGCTTGATTGCAGTCTCTACCTGCAGGTCGAGCTTTCTCTTCTTGATGCGCGGCAATGGCCCGTCTTGTGCCAGGCTGGCTTCAGTCATCGAGTCATCCTCGACTGGACCCCACTGTCCGAAGTCATCCTTTGCGTCCTCGTCAGTACTCATGCGACTGCGAGGCCGAGACTCGGGCTCCTCCGTGTCCCTTGCCAGAGAGTCACGGTTCTCCACTTCGTCCTCAGATTCTGCATCGCTTTCGGCGTGTTGCAGGCGATGGTGCAGAGAACGAAAGGCTGGCCGATGCGACGTCGGTCGCTCTCGAGCAAATGGGTCCGTAAACCCAGGTCTCCGGATGAGGCTGCCTTTCTTTGCCTTGCGAATCCGGGGGAGCGCAGTGACATCGAGGTGTTTTGTACGCCGTTCGATGGGGTCCGCCCGTGAATTGGGCGTACTCGCAGGAGACTTTTCTTCGGTGTCCTCGAAAAGAAAGGCAGGCGTTTTAGCCCCAGCTGGATCCTCGATTCCGAACTTGCGACGTTTGGCGGCATGATTAGCAGGGTCCAGGAATGTGAACAGGCTCGGCGCAGCAACTTTCTGGCGGATATGCTTGATGAGGTGCTCGACCATCTCTCGTCGCACGACCTCAGCAGCTTCCTTGACCGGATCAAAATTGTTGGCTCGCTCGCGCTTCTCATCTTCCAAGTCCCTCAAGTCCTCCCTCCTTGCGCGCTCCTTGTCATCTCGCTTCGGAGGCTCGATTGCGACCGGGCGGCGGGGTGGGCTGCGACTTCGCCGCTTGTAAGTCAGTGACGTCGAGTTCACCGCCGGCTTGCCCTCGGCGCCGAACAAGTGCAGCTTCATATTGAGGTTGTAAGTGAAGAAGGCGGTGCCATCTGCTGAAGCCTGACATTTCTCAGCTTCGGTGCGTCCGAATGAGGAGTCTCGAAAGACAATGTAGTATCCAAGCCTGTCGGCGCGGATATCCTCCCACCGGTAGTTTTTCAGCCGCTTCTTCATGTGCGCAATTGTCGTCGGCATGACTGGAACGAATTCGTGGGCGACGAAGATGTACGGTTCGCTCTTGAGTTGGGTGGCAACCGGTACTTGTTCGATCAAGGTCGATACCCGCGGCGCGACGGGCAAGGGCCGCACTTCGGGTGTCGGTCGGTACGCAGCAGGGCCTTTAGGCGCTGTCGGAGGCGGTCCTGGAACAATTCCCGTCGTCCTGGGGGCCGTGGGTATGGGTTTCGTGACCTGGGGCTGCGATCTCTCCCGCTCCTTGTGCAAGACCTCTTCCAACATGCGCCGGCTCTTCTTACCCTCGGGATCGAATTCAACCCGAACGAGGTTGGACTCTATTTTCTTCCCATTCATGGCTCGGACAGCGCGTTTCGCAGCATCGATGGCCATGACTGGGTGTGGCCGTGAGCGGTTTGGCTTCGAGTCCTTGTACCGAAAAGTAGCAAACCCCAGAAAGCTGCCGGTTTCAGGGTGCATCTTGTTGCTGCTTTCTGCGACGTCACCAAATGAGGCAAAAATGGCTGCAACCTTGGAGAAGGTGATCAGGGGATTAAAACCAGAAACCACCAATTGAGTCGGCGGCCCAGGCCCAACAGACGTCCTGGAGTCCCATGGGTACGGCTTCACGTTGTAGGGTGACTGCCGCAAGCGAGACTTGGGAAGGTGGTAGTCGACATTGATGTAGTCGAGGCGACTGCCTTTGGCAAGTCGCGGATCGGCTGGAGGGGGAGCGTCATCTTCCTGTTCACACAATAACTTATTAGCCAGATTGTTCCAAACCTCAGAAGATGACGCTCCCCTTTGCCGGGTCGAGTATATGATGTGTACGTACCAACCCAAACTCCTTGTATTTTGGCTTCTTCTTGTCCCGCGACGATCGATCGGTGGAAGGCTCATGTATAGACTTGATTACTTGAATGCGAAGTGAAGGGTCTCGAGCCGGTACGCGATATACGAGGCCGGCCTGGTCCACCGTGGGGTTCTTCTCACAGGCGCCATCAAGGTTCATCGTGGATCCGTTGGTCTTGTCGGAATATGAGATGTTGCGCGAGGTTGACTTTGAAGGTTGCGAGTTTATGGCCGTTGACGGCGAGTCGATGGTCGTCAAAGGGGTGAGATGAGAGTAGGATGAGCTCTTGGGGGCGGCAATACCGCTGGGTCGCAATGAACCGTTCGTCATTGAGGACGCCATGCTTGTGTTCGAGGTCTCCGAGCCAACCGTGTTGGGGATGTCCCTTGGTATGTTGTCGATATCATCAGCGGGGGTTCGCGATGGATCTGATACTGAGGTGTCCCGGCGGGATCTCGAGGTGGCAGGATCGTCTTGTCGCGCGCTGGGGGTTTGGTGACCATTGATGGCCTTGTCCAGATGGCCAGACGACGGCGACTCTGTAGCTTCCTGTTTCGCCTTCTCGCGCTCCATCGCCCTCTCCCTGGCCGCCTTTGGAGCCGCGGGGAAGAACTGCGCGAAGCTCGCACTCGAAGGGCGAGTCATCGTGTCCAAAGCCGACAGCTATATCTTCACCACTTCCACCGCCCTCCAACCATCATAACTCGCTTTCCTGATGCAGCAAATGACACCTGTCATGGGTGGATCGATGAAGGGAAGGCAATGTCGCGATGGTGTCGCGCGTCAAGCGTCGGGGCACGCGACGGCTGGGAGCGAGGGAGGCAGGCAAGCAGGGAGGCTTGGGAGAGTATTGGCCCGGCGGCTGGCGACTGGCGGCTGGCGAATGGGAAATTGCTTGGGCCCAGTTTCCAGTGACGTTGGAGAAATCTGACTTCTGCGGTGCGAAGACTGGCTGGCTGGCCAGATGGCTGGCTGGCTGATGATGGGTCGGGAGCTGAGAAAACTCAGCAACCAGGGCTGCACGGCAGGTCAGGCAGCAGACCGAGTGTCGCCCCCTCTCTGTGTATAGAAAATGAAAAAGAATAATGGGCACGTAACAAAGCTGAGAACGTCAAGGAGCCCTGCCGCAAGACGCAAGGTGGTTTCGTGGATGGGGTAAAAGTCAAAAAGGTGGAAGAAAGGGATTCAGTGCTCGGCTCAGTTGGCGGCGCGCGAACAGACCCAAACCCAGACCGGACCTCCTAGCCCCAGGGATGGGAATTGGGATCTGGATTGCGAAGCCTCTCTGCCCAGACGGCCTGCTCAGCTCTTTCTCGCTACTGCTGCAGCACTTCCAGTAGCCAGTGACAGGCATGAATCCATGAGTTGGGGCGAGGAAAGCAGCTGCATGGGTGTGGCGGCCGTACCTGGATGCCCTGGCCAGCCTCGTACATTGCAGATAGACTACCAAATTACAGTGTAGCCAGCTACTGCCTGCCATCTCACATGCTGAGACCCACTGAACAGGGAATGACGCTAAAATGGAAAGAGTGGGGCACCAGGTACCTTGACAGCCTAGGTCGTCTTGGATGTGATACTCGAGCTGGTGAAACCCCAATAGAACCAAGGCGACATGACAGAATGCCTCCCACAACAAAGAGGTATACAAGCCATGGATGCTTGCAAAGTTTAGGATCATACAGCTAGCTGCCTTATGTGTAGATACGCAGCAGCAGTCTTGTACTCCAACGTATGCCAGATGGCCAAAGTCGGTCTTTTGTCATATAGGTACGGATGAAGCCAGCTACTTAACCACCCAGGACTAGCCAGGCGTGTCCGCTTCCTCCAAGGCGTTGTCCATGAAATGGACCCATGCCCAACATCATTAGTGGCACTGCCACGACCTCCCGTCCCGTAACAGACCACCTAGCCTAGATCCCTTACAACCAGCCAGCCATACACTCCTCTGGACATGACAACCGACATGCCAGTGTAGAACACGTTGCTCCTCATCCTGCATAGCACCAGATGAAGCAGGGCGATTGACAGTATACTTGTCGAGACTAGAGGAGCACGAGTCTTCCAGGCAACTTTAGAAGACGTCGATAAACAAGTTGTGTTGTGTGGACCATGGTGTATCGGCCCAAAGCAGAATCGGCAGTTAATTGTATCAGAACAGTTGTCGCCCCAAAAGACACCTCAAAAAGCTCAGTCCTTCAACAGCTCATCGGACATCACCCAGACAGATCTTGAGAGCCACGTCGTTTCCTCGTTTCCTCGGAAAGCACTCTAGTAGGGCTCCTCCCGGCTGCCGTTGCCACCGGAGTAGCCGTTGTCACGTCCACTGTCGCGTCCCCAGCCGCCGCCACGTCCGCCGCCGCGGTACGAGTCTCCACGGCTGTAACCACTGTCACGGCTGTAGCCACCATCGCGTCCGCCGTAGCCACCCTCACGGCCACCGTCACGTCCGCCGTAGCCGCCACCTCCATCACGGCTGAAGCCACCACGTCCGCCGCGGCTGAAGCCACCACGTCCCCGGCCACCGCCGAAGCCGCCGGCCCTTTGGACCCGCTCCTGGACAGTGATGGTACGTCCATCAAGTCTAGCCACAGATCGCGTTAGCACATAGCCCGGAAAGTACGAAGGGGAAGGTCCCTTTCGAGACCAATGGCCGCTGGTGAGATGTAGACATACTCGGAGTTGTTCATCTCGTCGATGGCAGTCTTGGCGGCCTGGTCGTCGCTGAAGTCAACGAAGCCGAAGCCAGCACTCCTGCCGTCTCTCATGACAACGGTCTGTGGGGGTGGGTCAGCACTCGTCGCTTCAAGTCCCCTCATGGTGCAGTAAAATACTGACAGCCTTCTCAATGGCGCCGAACTGCTCAAAGGTCTGCGCAAGGGCCTGGTCGTCGGTGGACCATGACAGGTTCCTGGTATCGGTTAGTGGGAGCTCCCATGCGAGATGTCTGGAGCTCGACTTACCCGACATAGATGGTGGTCGTCCTGGCGGCAGGGGTACCCGAAAATGACCTGGCGGCAAGATTTAACTCTCATTGTTCACAGCGGCAAAAGATGTGGACGTCCGGCAAGACCGGGGGCGCGAGCATCACGTAGTAGAGCAGTAGAGATGGCAGGAAGGAGATTGGAGTTGGAAGTGATTGTATTAGTGTGTGAAGATTGAACAGTTCTACTCATGCGCCCAAAATGCGATGGGATGGCGCAGATTTGGCCATTGAGGTACATCTGGGCAGGAAGGATTGCGCAGCGCCTGACTGTGGCAGCAAAGGCCCCAAGCATGTTGAGACGCGGAGCGCGGTGGTCGCACGAGCACGGAAAAGTGCTGGGCATCAAGATTTGGGATGCGCGACGGGAGGCTCAATGAGCATGAGAGATAGATTTACCTGGATGCAGGAGCACCGGCGGTGGGGGAGGGGGCGGATTCAGCCATGCGAGCAATGATACGCGTTGTAGACGGGAAGAGGCGTGCCAGCATTGAAGTGTGGATTTGTCGAAGGGGTCGACAAACGTGGGTGATCGAGCAAATGTAGCACGATCGGGGGGTGAGAGAGGCAGGAGAAGGGGAGCCTTGGGTGTTGATGGAGATGGGTGTTGATGGGGGACCGTGGTGAAAATTTCAAGCATGGCGTCAAGACGAAGGCGACAATCCACTGACAGAGGGACGATCCCTGGCACTGAATTTCGTTCCGCCGGACCGCGAGCTAGACCGCAAGCAGCCCAAAGCCCCCCTTTCGTGCCTAAAACCTTCGGAGGCTTGTGGCAGGCAAGCTTTATTAACCAGCCAAATGTCACCACAATATCTCATCATCGCCTGCACATTCTCCAGCTCACTACAGCGAGTTCCAGCCATACCACCTGGATACCTTACTACCTACTCAATGCCATGCATCTACCTGGGCAGGGTCGACAGGAGGTCCCTTGCACGGGCAAACTGTGCCTTCTCAGGAACTTGATCAGGCCCCCAAACGGCGGCAACGAACGAGCGCGGAATAGAACATTAGAGCGTCGAGCCTTCCTTCCAAAGCCACCACCTACCTGCTAATAAACATGGGAGATTGTTGCATACAAGTATCGACCCTTGCGTGTCTGTCCTCAGCGCTCGCGATCTCAACGGCTCGAAAACCTACAAGGGCAGACCTCAACCTCCTTCCCTGGCCCTGTCAGATTCAAATGACATAGGTACCTGTAGAGATTTCATATGAAGTTCTGGACTTATAGACTTGTGTCTTGAGACATAACATCCCGCATAGTTTACGGAATCAATGCTGTTGAGAGTTGTCAAACCGAATGAGCAAACACATTTTCACAGCACCAGAAGAACAGATGGATCCGCAATTGTGACGGCACAATTCATCCGTCGGTGGCCACTCGAGGTAGTCTGTACTTGACCTTGAAGAGTACAGACAAGGCAGTAGATACGGCTTTGTCCAGTGTGGGTATATAATTCGCAGGTTCTTTGAAAAACTGTGCTGCTGGAGCAGACAATACCTTCCGAAGACAATCATTGTTCATAAGGGCAGTTGTTGAATCTGGGCCGCTTCAACAAGGTCTCATAGAGTACCTGCAACACATAAAAACGTGCATATTGACTCCATGCCTCAAGACAGAAATGGTCAATCATTCTTGCGACTACAAACCAACATCTCGAGCCTCCCGATTCATCAAACACTATTCTATCTCATTACTCCATTTTTCTCACACAAAACCAACATGTCAACCCCCACCGACTTTGTGGACTACTATGTTGTTCTTGGGCTCCCGTCAACGGCATCCATTGACCAGATCCGAAGAACAGTCCGTGAGAAGCTCGATTTCTTACTCGATACAGACTCCGAAGACTCCGCTGTGTACAAAAAATGCATCCTCCTACGAGAGATCGAGTACATCCTCTGCGACGAAGCTCGTAGATGCAAGTATGACGCTGACTACCAAGTCTCCATGGAATCTTGAGGCAAGTCTGCACACGGTAGGTGGATATGCCCAGGTATCTCAGAAGTCTGGGCATACAAGTTCTTGCTATTTTGCACTCTCGGGTAGGGTAGGTTGGCCGTTATCAATTGATATCGCTATCTCAGCCTCAATTTTTAGCCAAACACACTGTTTCATTTTGTAATCTTGTGCCCTCCTGACCTTTCTACAGTCCACTTTTGTTGATTCCTTCCTCTCGCCCTTTTGTCTTAATTTGAGCTCACTATCAAGCGGTGGTACAACTTGTGTGATAATCAAAATGCCACATTTATATTGACAGGACAAGGCTACGGAAGGCTTGTAAGATTGCTAATGCCGTCTCTGTGAGCATAATCGATCACAGCGTAGTAAAGTAAAATTCCCAGGTAAGCTGCACCTATCAAATATCATAGTCCGATAGGAGCAATGACACGGCTGGAAAGAATCATCGCTGGGCAGGATCACGACCATACCTGCCTGGCTGCCTGTCAGTAAGGTTCGGGGACGGACGACCCCAACTCAGCCGCCCAGACATTGGGTGGTTATCGGACGTCGATAAGCAGCTGAATTGAGAGGCTGGCGGGAAAAAAAGGTGGCTGACGTAGTGAATTGCCAGGGAAACGGGTCGACCCACCTTCCCCAATCGGAATCCGTGTCAACACCAGCGACTTGCAGCCCACGCGTTGGCAGGCGCAATGCGCTGTCAGACAGATGCATTCCTCAAGAAGGCAGCGATATCGTGAAGTTGTGGACGACATCTCGGAGACACTGCTCGGGATCTCATTCGAACCGCGACTTATGCCGTCCCCCGCCATCGACCCGCGGACCATCCGCTCATCGGCTTCTACGCCGTCGCTGCGCTCTCGTGATGGCACAGTGCCGCTGCACGCTAGGATGGACAACGGTGGAAACGTGCGCGTCGTGGTGCGCGTGCGCGCATTCCTGCCTCGAGGTATTCCAGCATCTCATCTTGCACCCCGGCGGTGCCGCAGGACCGATCGTTTGCTAATGATCGTCGCAACGATGTTTAGAAACGGAGCGTGGGGCCGAATGTCTGATTGACATGAACCCCATCAACCAGGCCACAACTCTGCTCGTGCCTAATGATCATGACCCGGCAAACCAGCGGACGAAGACACGCAAGATCACCGAGGAGAAGACCTTCACCTTTGACAGCTCGTTCTGGAGCCATGACACCAAGGACCCTCACTATGCCACGCAGGAGGATGTCTACAACAGTCTTGGCGAGGAGTTCCTGGACCACAACTTCGAAGGCTACCACACCTGCATCTTCGCCTACGGCCAGACCGGCTCGGGGAAGAGCTACACAATGATGGGCACGCCAGATCACCCTGGGCTCATCCCCCGGACCTGTCAAGATCTCTTCGAGCGTATCGAGGCTGCACAGAACGAGACGCCAAACATCAGCTACAATGTCCGGGTGTCTTACTTTGAGGTATACAATGAGCATGTCCGCGACCTGCTCGTTCCTGTCGTCCCAAACCAGGCACCTTATTATCTCAAGATCCGAGAATCACCGACAGAAGGGCCCTATGTCAAGGATCTGACAGAGGTACCGGTCCGCAGCATTGACGAGATTCTGCGGTACATGAAGACGGGTGACAACTCCCGGACGACAGCATCGACAAAGATGAACGACACGTCTAGCCGCAGCCACGCGGTCTTCACCATTATGTTGAAACAAATCCACCACGACGTAGAGACAGACGAGACCACTGAGCGGAGCAGCCGCATCCGACTCGTCGATCTGGCCGGCAGTGAGCGCGCCAAATCAACCGAGGCAACCGGACAGCGGCTTCGTGAAGGTAGCAATATCAACAAGTCTCTAACGACCCTCGGCCGCGTCATCGCCGCCCTTGCGGACCCCAAGTCCCAGCGCTCCGGCAAGGGTGGCCGTGGGAAGGACGCTGTTGTCCCTTACCGTGACTCAATCCTCACATGGCTCCTCAAAGATTCCTTGGGCGGGAACTCCAAGACCGCCATGATAGCATGTATCGCGCCCTCGGACTATGAAGAGACGCTATCCACTCTGCGGTACGCAGACCAGGCTAAGCGGATCCGCACGCGTGCCGTGGTCAATCAGGACCAAATTTCAAGCGCAGAGAGAGATGCGCAGATTGCTGCTATGGCGGAGGAGATCCGCACCCTGCAACTTTCTGTTTCTGAGAGTCGGTCGAGGGAGAAGAATGCCAAGGACCAAGAGGAGCGCCTGGAAGAGTACCAGGACCGTGTCGGCAGCATGCAGCGCATGATGGAAGAGAGGGGACAGGTGTACGAGACCAAGATCCGGTCTCTACAGACTGAGAACGAGGCGCTCAGGTTGCACCTGAGGCTGGCATTGGACAGTCTAAAGAACCCAATCCCACCCGTCACACTCAACAGCCGGCCGGGGACACCGGATGGCAAACAAGACGAGGAGAACGATGAGGCTGAAGTTGAGGCTGAGAATGCACCACAAGATGACGAAACGTTCTATGAGGACAGCGACGAAGATGAGGCATACAACTCGGATGACCACGAGGAACGACATAATGAGATGCAAGAGCATATGCAGGCCCTTCTTAAAGACTTGGGCTTATTTAGAAGGAAGATCGGAGATGACAAGGGGAGGTGGGTCGAGGAAGAGGGCGACGCAAGAAGGCCACTAGGTGAACGGGATAATGTCTGAGTTTTTTGGGCGCCTTGAGAATGCTGTTTGCGGGTATGTTGGACTGGGACTCATTGGCGTCTGCATAGTTTCGGTTTCCCCTCTATCACAAGGGCAAGGCAGGGTGTTTAGGAGTTACGTCGACAATACTGGACAGCAGTCATTGAACATGAGAATGACGAAAACAATTCGATGGCAACAACTTTGATATATCTGACAAGGACATTTTATTTGAAAAGGTCAATCATCGCCGGGCTACAAAGAATGGGACCTCCGGCCTTAAAAGCGCGCCCTGAGCCACATAATCCCGCCACAATATCCGGGTGGTCTAATTGTTTGGGGCCAACTGTAGTGTTCAGTTGAAGAAATAGGACACAGAATAATATTGAGACAGTCACGGTGAAAGGATAACAGCAGAGTTCGGAGAGTCTAGGACACAGAGCTGTTTGCTCTAAAGAAGCCGTTTCGACGATAAGTATTCACAATACATTGTGTCCTGACCTCTACTCCCGAACACATGCTCAGACCAAGAGGCTGCGGTCCTGCAAGGGCTGTGCCACTAGCCAGATACCATCCAGAAATACATGTGAGTGGATGTATTGGGACATCTTGACAAAAACGATAGCGGTTAGCTCCAGCCTGGTCCAAGAATATTTTGGGAAGCCTTACCAAGGCCGCTGAAGGGGGCATGACCACGCTCATTGGGCTGGACACACCACTTTGGGTCGCAGTCAGAGCCCTGTTATAACCGTCAAGGACTCCCATTAGAGAATGCTGACAGCCGTTGCATGGGAAGTGGATTTTGAACGATGGCAATCGCATCAACAGTGCCACGGATCACTCTGTTCGTGGACGCTTGTTCTCGCCCTCCTCCGCGCCGTCATGGCCGCGAGTCCTGACAGTGCCTGCGCCGTCTCCCAGCTCCTCAGCCTCCGCATCCCCGTTCTCACCACCACCGCCAATCCAGTTCCCGTCCTCATCAAAGTATTCATTGACATTCTCCGCCGTGATCCACCCGCTACTGCCAGGCATGGGAGGTGGCAGTCCGCCGCTCGCATTCCCCCTGAACGCGCCTGGGAGGCCCTCGATAGCCTCGCCACTAGCATCCACGTTGCTCTCAAAGATGATCCTGTCTGTGTAGTCCTCTCCTTCCTCATCCTCGTCCTCGTCCTCCGGATCGGGATGGAGATTCTGGCAGGCGGTTATTGCATCGAACAGCTTCTCCTGCTCAGACCTCGGGCTCGAGCCTCCCTGTGCAGCAGAAGATAGGTCTGTAGACGTTGGTGGCGGGACGATGGTGAGTTGTACCGTGTCAAAAGTCTCGTCGTCTGCGCCGCCGTCGGACAGGTCCAATTGCAGGAGGATGCATGGGGCTTTGGTAGATTCGCTCTCGCTTGTTCCGTTCCCGGTAGAGGCAGGCTCGGCCTTGTGTTGCATTGCATGCAGCGCTATCGAAGGATATGGTATTTGCACGCCAGAGCCCGACTTGCGGTTGAAGATGGTAAAGGTCCTAAGAAAGCAGTCAGCAAGTTGATGTGCTTCACGGTGGGGGTACCAAGTCAGTCCTACTCTGAGTTGACAAACAGCTCTACGTCATCTTGCGAGATGATCTCACCCGAGTCTCCTTCAGACACCGGGGAATCGGCAGGGAAGATGGGCAGTGTGCTCTGTTGGTCTTTTGGGAGCCATGCTTTTGCGCCGGTCGCGTGGTAGTGGAGGACGAGCTTTCCGCCGTGGAAAGTCTCCGGGGTCGTGGATTGGTACTCTGAGAGGGGCGTGAAGTCGCTCAGAGAGGGCGACGCGTGAATCGTGGTGGGCAACATCTCAGGTCTTCTTGCACGCCTCGAATTGATCGGTGGAAGGGTACTGCGCAGGCTGGGGGAGCTTGGGTGTTGTCGCGATCAAGGCAACTTTTTTGTCAAGTACCTAGGTATGGAGGGGAGCTCCGATAAGACGCAGGTCCCAGGCACCGCCAGGAGCTTTCCGGGATTCTTATCGGCATGTGACCACCGTGATACAAACCACTCAATGTCTCAACGCCCATGTCATCATTCAGTATTGTCACCTCATCCGTCTGGTGCTCATAGTGCTGTCATTTCATCATCACGGGTCTCTCTTGCGCAAAACACAACAAGTCATCGCCCACCCGCTCGCTCTCAGTTCGGCTTCAAACCAGCACACCAAAGTAGACTGCTCGTCAAGATGCATGACAACCGTAAGTAGACAGCCTCATCACTCACTCGTATACACTCACTTACATATCCCAGGAACCCACCCCCTCCTGGCCCAGGTGCCTTTGACAGTATCACCGTTCACCAATCTGCCCACATCCATCACCCTCCCCTACACATACAAGGCCATGCCATCTACGCTGCCCCCGTCAGCCACGGGAGTCACATCCGCCACGGATCCGGAGTCAAGCGACAAGCCCCGCTATGTCGTCTCGCAGTCCGGCCACGCAGCACACCCGGACGACATCATCGCCAGTTGTCGGGCCCTGCAGGCACATCTCACCAAACTGCAGGGCGACGCGGAGCAGGAACTCCGGGAGCTCGACGACAGGATCAAGGCGAGGGAACTGGCGGAGAAGCGGAGGGTCGCTCCCGGCTGGCTGGATAGCGATGCGAGGCTACTGGAGCCGGAGAGGACCGGCGGTAACGGTGGCAACGGGGAGGGTGCTATGGATCTCATGACGGGGGACATTGGCGGGGCCAGTGCAAGTGATCAGCTGAGAGGGATGAGCCTGGCTGCGCAGCAGGGCCACGCGGGGCCAGATGGGCTGAGCGAGATGCCTGCGCCGGACGATCAGGGAGCCCAGCTGGACAGGGCTTTCGGCAGCTTGCCTCTGCGGCCAAAATGAGCTCGCATGAGCGGAGCAACGGATTGGGCGACGGTCCCGGGCCAACAGTCTGCAAATTGTTGCATTTCCTTTTTATGATTTAGACAAGCCTTGGTATTTCTCTGTTCACTCCACATGGACCGTTGGTGTCAGGCCGAGTCAAGACTAACTACAACACCGCTCGCTAGATGGATGACGGGGAGTCAGAGGCTTACCACAGACGGGGAATCAAAGGGTGGTCTCTGAACAATTTCACGATGGGAAAGGCATTCGCATTCATGGATTGGATAGCCCACATTGTTATTCCTCTCGGAGGGATCACGAGGCTTGTTAATGAGTTCATCATCTTCCGCAGGAGATTGATCTCGTGAGGCACTGTCGTTCGTTTTCACTCTACTTGTTCAGACTATGGAGCGACCACACCGCCGACGCAAGTGTCATATTGGAAGTAGGAGAAGAATTCGATGGAATACGTCGAACAGAATCGAATCCATTTATCCGATAGGCTGCCACGTTTTTATCAAGAGGAAGATTAGGAGGATAATCGATGGATTTCCTCGGCGGTCAAGCGGTGGGCCCGCTCCTGTTCCCCGCCTCACACGGCTGCCTGGGTTATTGTTGAAAGTGCAAATGAAGCATTGGATTCCAAAAAAGGAACCAACGCCTTGCCTATTGATGTGGAAGAATCCCAAGGCTATACAGGAAAGGATTTGTAGGTGAGTGGAGGGTGCTGCTCAATTGCGCGTTGGTCGTTTAGGCAGACGAACGACGATGCGTCACAACGGTTCAGTGGCTGGCCCACACCCATCACTTTCAAGATGATCGTGGCTTTCACCATGTGGATGATTCACGGGACACCTGCAGAGTACTTAAAGCCAAATTTGACTGCAGATACTCCTGGCTGCTTTCATTTCTTCTTTCATTGCACCTGTGGCACATCTGAGTTTCGTACCCGCGCTGACGCTGACGAGGCTGAGCCAGGCCAGCATTGAGTGGCCAGACCCCTGACATCAAACAACACCAACTGTTCCTACCGATTTCTGTTTTCCAACTCAATTTCCCACAAATTCCGCAAATATGGATATACCGCCGTTTCTTCCACCGCGAATCGTCCGAGTTGCAGCCCGGCTGGCCAACTTGCCCGTGGAGCTCGTCGAACCAGTTCTCAAGGATCTCAGCCTCCACCGTGTTCTCCAGCTCGCCACCACGCCCTCAGCCACTCCGTCCGAGTCTCGGTTGAGGGGAATTATCGAGGAGAGTCTGTCCTGGAGGACCGTCTTTTGTACCAACAACGACCGGCCGCAGCGCATCTGGACGTCGCTCAGCCAGCTCGCATGGGCCTGGAATCGTCAGAATGTCCAGCAAGCAGCCTTTCTGAACAACCACGATCTGGGTCTCACTCCCGATGAGCTTGTGCGTACATATAGATCGGACTTTGGTCCTTCAGTGGTCAGAAGACTGGAGGCAACCTTTATGCAGGGTTTCGCACAGCTCTTGCGGATCCCTGGTCAACACGATGAGCGTGCTTTGGGTCTGACAACAGCGCTTTTGGATGCCATTTGTCGTTTCATTCCGGCCGAAGTCTTGACTTCGATCGACGCCAACAGCCTCGGGGGACTTCCCGATGCTTCCTCACTACAAGATGGTTCTTCTGGCAAACACACATGCACCTCCTCAACATTCCATGGCTACGCCCGGGCTTGGGACGTAGAGCAGCTGCAGGCCTTCCTCCCATTTTTCATAAGCGCATTTGATAGACTGAATGAAGTCAAGTCCGAGCAGCTTCTGCGGCTGGCTGCGCTCTACGATACTTATCCCGCCTGGCTTAAGGTCCCTCTTGGGCCGCAAGAGCCAGCCCCGAGAGACAATCTGCAGCATATCAGCGAGAGTCTACGAAACGACGCCCGTCGGGTACGTTCTAAAATACCCCTATGTCGCCAAGTTCGCAGGACTAGCAACGCCATGGTTTGGTATCGTTTCCGCTTCACGCATCCAACCCTAATACCCACGGACAAGGCACTGCAGCTCTTTACCATGAGCAAGTCTTCGCCGTTTCCGTCAAATTTACTCCAGGATGCAAGACGGGCGGTGGAGGGTTTGTGGTACATGTACGAGCATGACGGGAAGATCGGCGACAAGGTTCGATGCGCCCGAGACAGGAGGACAATGCAAGTACGCCACGCCACACACAACAAGGACAGACGCGCCGACCCAAGCCCTGAGGCGGAACTGGACTGGCTGGAGTCTTTTCTGAGGTGCATCAGGTGGGCATATGCCCCTTATCGGCGGAAGACTCCCAATCTTCTGCTGGAGCCTGCCGATTACCGCCGCTACATCGAGGCCGAGGACCCGAAGGTTATCGGCAAGCAACTTTTGGCGGACTTCGGAATTTCAAAAAACGATTCGTGCATCAGAACAGTCTTCCCCAGCCTGACTGCGCTATACATGCCATCCTATTCGTCGACGCGAACGCGTGAAGTCGCTTCCCATATATGGCCCGAATTGGAGGACGAGGAACTCAGGAAGATTTACTGGGAAGACGCGGTCCACAAGCTCAAGCTTCATCTCGCGAAAGCACCACAGGTGGCAGAACATGAGGACGGCAAGGTCTTAGCATGCGACGCTTCCCCTGGCCAGGACGGGCTTGATGAAGCCACCAAGAAGTACATCGCAGCTACCGCGTTTAACAAGCCCAAGACTTGGGTCCAGAAGAACTGCTACATCTGCCGTCTGCGGATCCACAAGCCGCACAAAATATTCTCCGCAATGTGCGAGCCGTGCGGCGAGTTCAACCTCGCAGGCTCTAGCGCCTCCTTGCCTCACAACCTGAGGCTCGAGGGCAGGACAGCTCTTGTCACGGGCGCTCGGGTCAATTTAGGATTTCACGTCGTCCTGCGACTTCTTCGCTGTGGCGCCTCTGTCATCGCCTCGACACGGTATCCCAGGGATGCAGTTGCACGATATCAGGAACAGCCGGATTCCGCGGGCTGGATGGGTCGTCTGAGGGTGGTGGGAGCTGATTTCCGCACTGCCAATGAAGCATTTGCGTTGGTCGGTCAAACTAAATCCATTCTTAAGGAATGGGAAAGCGGCCTGGACATTCTGATCAACAATGCTGCGCAGACATTGACCGACAGCGTGGAGATGGAAGAGGCAGCAGTCACGCGTGAGACTGCTCTAAAAGGCAGAGTCATGCCTATGATAGCTGAGGGCAATTATGAAGCAAGGGTCTGGCATAGTGCATCTTCGAACAACGTCCTGAAGGATGCCGTCCGCGAGGATGCCACCCAAGCCGAAGCCAAGAGCCCCACTGGGGCATTTCCTGCAAAGGAGGCGACTTCAGAAACGTTTGGCCTTGAAGATTTGACTCTGGGGCAGGGCTCCGGGGAAGAAGAAGGGGCCGTAACTGGGGAGATCATCAAACGACCAGAACCGTCTTCATGGGTGCAGTCATTGTCCGACATCCCATATGAGGATGTGATCACCGCGCACAGTATCAACACTTTTGTGCCACTCATCCTCATCCGAGAGCTTCTGCCGATCATGGACCATCGAAAGCATGACGACCCTGAGCAGGCAAACACTGGCCACGTTGTCAATGTATCCTCTCGCGAGGGTCTTTTCGAAGCCAGCCCCAAGCACGGAGCCAAGAACGGAAAACACGTCCATACCAATATGTCGAAGGCTGGTCTGAACATGGTCACGGAAACGGAAGCCTCTACCGCGTGGCAGAAATACAGAGTCTGCATGAACACGGTCGACCCTGGATACATGAGTGCGGCACCTGAATACGAGAAAGCCTACGGCGGCGAGAGGCCGCTGGGCTGGGAGGATGGAGCCGGAAGGGTCATGTGGCCGGTTGCTATGGGTGAGGGAAGCAAGGGAGGTGAGAGGGAGAAAAACAGGATGGGGCCAATTCGGGGCCGTTTCCTGAAGCACTACGGTGCTGTCAGAGTCGATACGCGGTTGGGACGCGGCTGACAAGGGTTGCACCCGGTGTGCGGAGGAGGAACGAGAGGTTTTGTTGGAAATCATGCGATGGAGTAGCGTTTTGTACATTTTGTCTACGATCTTAATCCATAAAAAGGTCAACATCTGTGAATAGCTCATAGGGAGTGCTATTGGCTGTGTGTCGTATCTATATAGATGAGAAAGGATCACAGTGCTCCCGTGTCGAATCTTGTATATGTAGACCCGGCCTACGTGTTTTGAATATTATGCTGATGACACCGCCGCGAGAGGGTGAAATAGACCCCAAATTTCGCTTGAAAAAGGACGGGTGATAAACATGGAAGCAGACTTGATGATTCAACGTCTGCTTCAAGTGCAAGAGCGTCATGCGTGATGGCGGGCATGCATGGCTGTCCAAGAATCAACACATCTTGCCCATGTATGTAATATTGGTATTAGAAGCACACCTGTCACAGGCATATGGAGACTCAAGCAGAGCGAGGCAACCTGGATCAGTTCTCCGCAACGCAGTGTCTGAACCTTATGAGGTATGCTATGCGGCAGGATATCTACCTAGGTAAGCAGTAACGTGATTATCAAGCTCCATTATGCTATTCAAATTACTCCAAAACCCCCGAGACGATTTTTCTGCCGTCGCGGAATATGCCACTTGGTGAGCGGTGTCCACCTGCAAGCACTTGTGGGCATCCATGTCAGTGGACTGGTTCCAGACTGCCTGCAGACCTGGGTATCAAAGAGCGGCATATGGATTTGCCTCTGTATTGCCCAGATTCCAATAATCTGAGAGACATAATTCAATTTACCTCAGCATCATATAAACCGGAATCGTCAGTTCTTGCAAGCGGAGCAGCCCGCCGCCGAGAAGGCATTGTTAGGCTCAAGAAGTATGGCTTTGCGACCAGGCAATCGGTAAAATAGATTGAGCTTACAACAGACGGGACAGATAAGCAAAGGGGCTGTTTGAAGGGTGGTTACAAACAGTCACCCATGGGAAGAAGCAGAAAAGCTTATCAATGCTACCAACCTGACACTTGCCATGGCAACCGCATTGTCCCTTCTCAGCCTCCAGCCCGGTGAAAGCCGGGCCCATGATATCTTTGACCACGGGCTCATATCAGTCACCCTCAGCAATGCAGAGCGTGCCATGAATTCATTAGTCCGCGGGAAGCCGTACGGGTTGCTACAAGTTCCGCTGCCCTGGCGACCGATGGTGTAAATACGGGGAATTGCATCCCAGGCGCCGGACTGGTTGAACAGAACCGTATCGTAATCCTCGGCGAGCAAGTTGCGGGAGGCGGTCAGTGTGCCCCAACCAGGGAGGAAAGAGGGCCAGGGGAGACGATTGTTGCTGCTGGCGTCCTTGACGAGGCCTGCTGTGGCGGAAGCAATGACTGGAATGTCGGTGGTGCTATTGCTTGGAGTTTGTGCCACTAGCAAAGCCAGCATACTCGGAAGATATGATTGATGAAGCATCATGGAATCTTTATCGCTTCACAGGCCTGAGACCGAGTTGGGTGCTGTGCTCTGTGGCTGATTTACAGAAAGAGTTGCGTCATCTACTTAAATCGAGCAAGAGAATGAGGTGTTTGTACTTCATTGCTGCTAAGGCTTACCTTCTTTCCCAACGCATGTGGATATTTTGCGGGATGGAAGTTAGGGATCATAGTGGACACGGTGCAGATGCTGCTTTGAACTTCGCTTCTGGACGAATGGAAGTTTTCTCACATTAGACATGCCGGCCGTTTTATTTCACATATTGTAGCCAGAGAGGTATTGCTTCGACGGTTCCAGAATACTCTCTAGAGGAAGCGACCCTAAGCCTGTTTAAGCACGAAGCTACAACATGGATGCCCACCAACGCTGCAAAATCGAGGCTCAGAAGCGCCAAGATGGTGTCAGGTCTTCTTTGCACAAGTGTCTCTCAGCAACCAGTCTTTTAACAGTCCTTTCCCAAATCGCAATCTGGCCACATTGAAGGCGGAAGTAGAAGTGTTTGCTGTATTGATAGAGCTGGCTTCATTCCTTTTTAGAGCAACACAGATTCTGGACCCCCAAGATTTTCCTCAGAGGCCACCAGATTCCGTGTCAGTGGTGTCGATGGTGTCATCTATTTCAGTCGAATCAGTCGAATCCGAGGATAGCCGGTTTACTGAGTCTTTCAACAAAGTATCGAGACGTCGCAGCTCGAAGACGACGACTTTCTCGCAGGTAGGCATCGAGATCCCGAGCTGTTCAACCAGGGGATGTTCTAGTTTCAGGCCGCCATCTTCGTTCATCATATCTTCCGCTGAAACATCAAAATCTCCTCGCTCTTCGCAGATGCGTTCAAGTATCCCACAAATCAGCGTTCGTGGTTCGAGTTTACCTTGATCTTCTCCCTTGATCAGGCTGCCCAAGCGGCGCTGGGCTTCGGCAACGCAATAGTTGTACGGTGCCTCTCTAGCGTCGTACATGTTGTATAAAGAGTAGTACTGCTGCAGCTTTTCTTTGTCGGAAGTAGGCACAATCGCCATGTCTTCCCCAAGCAAGCCAAAAAGGCCTGTGTCGACAACGTGCTCGCGGCCCTTCCCCGTCACAACCAAGGTGACTTCCAACATGACGTAGTAGAAACGCTCCCTTCCCCTCAGGAAAGATTTGTAGAGCCTAGATCCTATCGTCTCGTCGTCCTGGCTCATGTTGTGCAGCGGATTCTCATGATCGTTTTGAATATAGCAGTCGATGAGAAGAGGAACACCAACATCGCGAGCGAGCTCAAAAACCCGTGGTGCTCCACCACTGTCATCAAGTCCATTCATCATGGTGATATAGTGAAAGTAGACCCAATCTGACTTCTCGTTGAGCCAAGTAGATCCATAAGATATCGATTCGTCTTCCTCTTTGATCAAAACCGGGGTGTACTGGCCGCATCTCAGAGCCGTGGCACGTGCGCGCCCGCAGACGCGAGAGATCAAAGGCGGGCGGAAAGGAATGAGTGCGCGGACAGGCAGATCAGTCCTATGCCTTGTTCCGGGTAACCTTCCCAGATATTCTTGTGAGGCTGATGAATAATTCGGGCTGATTACGCGCCGTGGGAGACAAAGCTCCCAGATGCTGTCCTGGAGCTCGGGCGGCAGCTTGTTGAAGAGGTGGAACTTGTCGAGAGGCATGTTGCCGTTGCACAAGGCCCTTACAACCAGAGCACCGGGATGCCGGTATAGCTAAATGTGCAGAAGAAATTCCGGATGTGTCTGTTGCTTGACAGTGGAGTTTTCCCTGATGACGCATCGGATGAGGTTGTTATGCGACAGAAAGGATGTCAGGAAGTAGGCGCTCGGCTCTTCGGCTACTCTGCCGTTGCGAGTACACGCTGAATGGGAGTCCCTCAGTCCAGATACAGATGAGCTTCCCTCTGGAGATCAATGTAATGACGGGTGTGCCGATCCAGGTTGTAGACTTCGTTGGCGCATACGGATCGCCTTGGTCCTGGCCAGGAACGAGTTTCGTTGCTTATGGTAGGGACTCGACAACTGAAGGCTCCAATGAGATGGAATCAACGTAAGCATCAGTTTCTCTTTCAGGCAGGTGGGGCTCACCTCACACCCCTGCTTGTTGCTCAGGCGGCCCTACACAGTGCCAACCTTGAGGCACCTAGGTTAGGTACCTAGGTACCTAGATAGCTAGCTACAGCAGGCCCTGAAGCCCCGATGCAGTTACAGTACAGTAGGAATGAGCATGCCTGGTTCTTGCCTTGCTTAGCCGATTCCATCCTGTAGATTCTTGAAAACTCTCAAATTTGTGTATTCCAAGTCCCTCCTTCTTCCGTACTTGACAGCGTTTTGACGTTAACCATGCCAGCAACTAGTATCAGGTCTCACACCCCTTTTTGGAAGCAGCCCATTGTGCAGACACGGCTCATTTTACTATAGGTTCTAAGCATTTGATCCTGCAAAACAACCTACCAAAACTTTATTCGTTCTTTAGTTCACATTGTTTTATATATTGGTCAAAGCACACCAGACTGTTGCGAGACTAAAGACATAACTCCAAAAATCTGTAAAGTATTGAAGAGGGCTCAGTAAAGTTGTAAAAAGCATGCTCTTGAGCAAGACTCGCCAGGGCCAATTGAGCTTCGTCGTGGCGTGTTGAAGACCCAACAAATAGACCTCTGGCATGAAAGCAAGCAAGCCTTCCTGGAAGAAATATGACCGGGTGTACCGGCTTTCGGCATGAAAATACTGCCATGGTGTGGCTCTCCATGTGATGGACGGTGTCTAACGTGTGGCGGTTGCCTCCCAAATTGCTCTGCATTTATCGAATTACAGTAGTTAGCCCTGGCTGCCACTTGCGCGGACCCAGGCTACATGCATAGCCCTCGACAAGAGCTCTCATAAGGCTCCGATGCCATCAGTGTTGAAACAGGCCGTCCTGTCTATCCTGCAATTACATCGAAGTACAATTTCAGCATGGCAGACCTCGGCCCTGTGTTTTCAATCCGCAGAAGAGATATGGTATTGAGTTGCACATATGTTCTGGCACCTAGCTGTGTAACTGACTCCAGCCTGTTAACTCCCAAGGATCGAGTCATACTACCCTTACACTCGAAACCAGCTGACCTGCCGAGGTCATCTGCCCACCCTCCTTGATAGAGACAAGAAACAAGCAAGACTTTACAAATGCGGCGATCAGGTGGACGGTTTGATTGACCAAAGATGCCCTAGTAAAGTTCCTGGATGATAATTTCGAAATTCAGAGGTTGGTACTTGTTCAGGGTGTGAATGGATCCTTCCGGAGAAATAGCGGGCATCTCCTTCCCCTTTGGGCGGGTTGCCGCGGCATTTGCGATAAGGCTGATAAGTGGCGGTCATGAGCATGACAAGCTGGACCCGATGACAGCATTCACACTCTGGCACCGTCAAGTCGCCAGGGTGGTCTTTTCTCTCCACGACAACTGCATTGGGAGTATCTCGCCTCGCACAATTGGTCGCCTCTCACTCTGAATTTTAGACATGACACGAAGCATTGCATCCCTCCCTCTGCGTCACCAGGACTCGCGTGCTTCGCTGCCCTCGACCGCGATGGATGCCCCTTTTCCCGCGCCGGCGCGAGAGCTCTCCAGGGAGGCACAATGTTTCATTCTCGCTGAGATGGATCGCGCCCCAAGGAGCGAGAACAAAGTGTGCAGGGGCTGCATGTTGGGCCTAACACCTCAGCAGCAGGAGAATGCCGTCAGGGCAGAGTCCGGCCAGGACTACAAGCTGCTTGACCGCCCGTCCTGCAAGATCTGCCACCTCAGGTCCTTGAAGCCCGAGGCTTTTACCAAGCCATTTACTCAGTTCCTCACTGAGAATCCCACTATTTTCCACGCCGTAGATTATTTCAAGGAGAAACTGGCTGCTGTTGGCTTCACCGAGGTAAGCCAGACGCCCCTGTCTGACGTATGAAGGGCAGCTCAGGAACTAACATCCTCACCTCCAGCTCCCTGCTCGAGATGACTGGTCGGGTCAAATCAAGCCTGGCGGCAAGTACTTCGTCACGCGCAACGCTAGCACCATCGCAGCGTTCGTCGTTGGCGAGGCATACAAGCCTGGAAATGGTGTGGCCATTATCGGCGGTCACATAGACGCCTTGACTGCGAAGCTCAAGCCTGTCAGCAAGAAGCCTGTAAAGGCTGGCTACTTGCAGTTGGGAGTTGCTCCCTACGCTGGAGCGCTCAACGAGACCTGGTGGGACAGAGACCTTTCCATTGGTGGTCGTGTGATTCTTCGTGACCCGGAGACAGGCAAGACCACCAGCAAGCTGGTCAAGTTGGACTGGCCCATTGCAAAGATCCCAACGCTAGCACCTCATTTCGGAGTTGGAATGATAGGTGCGCAGAATAAGGAGACGCAGGCCGTCCCTGTGATCGGGCTCGAGTCCTCGTCGCCAGAAGAGGTTCTTGGCGAGGCGGGTACATTCATATCCTCGCAGCCGCCCAAGTTGGTCAAGCTCATTGCTTCGGAGCTGGGTATCAAGTCCCAGAACTACAGCAGCATTATCAACTGGGAGCTTGAGCTGTTTGACTTCCAACCTGCCACCGTTGCAGGTCTGGACAAGGAATTCATCTCTGCGGGTCGCATTGATGACAAGCTTTGTTCATGGGCTGCCTTGACTGGTCTGCTATACGGAGACCACGCGCCATCTGATGGCGGAATCAAACTTGTGGCTCTTTTCGACGACGAGGAGATTGGAAGCTTGCTCCGACAGGGAGCTAAGGGTAACTTCCTGCCTTCGGTCATCGAACGCACCGTTGAGTCACTGTCTTCCAGCGCTGGCAAGACTTTCGGTCCTGGTGTTCTCGGCCAGACTTATGCACGCTCATTCCTCGTATCCTCCGACGTCACGCACGCTGCGAACCCGAATTTCCTCGAGCGTTACGAAGCCGACCACCTTCCTCTACTCAACGTGGGCGTGACGATCTGTGCGGACAGCAATGGACATAGTACGTGTAATCTTGACATTTCTTATGTGCTTCCTGCCCTGGTCCCATTTCAATACATGACACCTCGCTGTGATCCAGCACTTCGCGCACCGGACCAGGCAGCTAACAACCTTGACAGTGACAACGGATAGCATCAGCACGGCCATCTGCAGTCGTGTGGCGGAGCTGAGCGGCACCAAGAACCAGCGTTTCATGATCCGGAACGACTCCAGGTCAGGCGGCACCATTGGTCCCAGCCTCAGCTCGATGCTGGGTGTGAGGGCTGTTGACGCAGGGCTGCCGCAACTCTCGATGCATTCCGTGAGGGCCACCACGGGCGCCTTAGACCCGGGTCTGGGTGTGAAGTGGTTCAGGGGCTTCCTGGACAACTGGGAGAAGATCGACGCCGAATGGGACCATTGAGTATGCCACGACATAATGTCAGCAACATGTTAGCTCCAAGGGGTCAATCGATTGCTGAGGTGGAGGGTCCTGCGAAACCATCCTGATATACGCGCCGGAAATTGCGTGAATAAGTGGAGTTGATGAGACACCGGACATACAATGAGGTTACAATACCATGTAGACGCATTAGATAGAACAGCCCATAAATTGCCGCCAACTGCGCTTCCCCGACTGTATTTCAAAGATGCTATGCCGTATTAGGCTAGAAAGCCCTATGTTCTCCGTCCATGGCTGTGGGATAAAGGTTCCGTGAACCCAATGCAACAAAATAAAATCCTGGGTTTGGGTGGTTCAATTATGTTTCTGGGCAGCCTCTCGCCGAGGCGCGGTGACGCGCTAAGAGGCACTACACTGCAGTACCTGCAAGCATGAAGTAGAATCGATTGGAAGCTTCGTATCCCGAGAACTTGGTTCTTTTCCCCCCCTGCCGATGGGACTCAGCTCCTGAATTTGACCTAAATCCCAATACTGGTAAGTAGACATTGGTCCTGAATATGGGTGTCTCCAGAGGCAGGGGACAAGAGCCCCCCCCCCCGCCGCCCAGCCCAGCCCAGCCCAATCCACTGCAGTGCTGCTTGCTCCGAGTCGCTCGGCGAACCTCGTCCCCTCACTCACACCAGCCCGACAGTCACAGCACTGCGCCCTCCTCCAAACGCTTCCACATCCTGGCCACAGTGTCAATCTGTTTGTGAATTTTGACATCGCCCAGGAAGCATTGGGAAGAGCAAGGCAATCAATTAAATTTTGCCTTTTGTTTTTCTTCGAAGTGTTACTCCTCGGTGCACTTGCACCAAAGCCATGGCTCCTCTCGAGGTCGAAGTCCCCGTCTTCTCCCCTGCCTCTGCGCAAGTGGCACTCGCTAGAGCAAGCCGCATTGAGCTCAACCGAGCGGGCTCATATCCCAAGGGTGGTCTCACACCTGAGTTGTCCGATGTGCAGAGTCTGTCGGCAGTGCCCATCCCGCTAAGGATCAGTAAGCAGATTCTGAATGCAGTGTTAGCCCTTCGTTTAGGAGCATGTGCCATCCGCGTCCTATACCTCAGAGCTGCTTGTCTCGCTACAGTTTTTGTGATAGGCTATCGGCTCATGGCGGCCTGCTCGTGCCCACATCCGTACAGAACTTATTCGGTCCTTTGCTAGCTGACTCGGAATTGCAGTGATCAGGCCACGTGGCCCTCCAGAAGACGGCCCAGATTTCATCTACTCGTTCAGCGAGCTTGAGGAAATGAGACGTGATATCCAGAAATTCAAAGACTCCGGACATCTGCGGACAGAAAGTGGCGACGGTTTCGTCTTCGGGATCCTGAGAGCAAGGGACGGCGGGGAAGGCGGCCTGCTCGTCGACGTCGACCGAAACTCGGAGCTCGTCCGGCTTGCGAGCCCCTTCAAGTGTGTATTCCACCGGGCCTTTGACGAGGTCTTGGGTGGCGGCGGCGCCGTGGACGAGACAGTACACTCTGTCAAGGCCTGTGGTTTCGATGGGGTGCTCACCTCGGGCGGGCCGGGCTCGGCGGTGGACAACCTGGCCGCGCTGACCCGGGTCGTCCATGCTGCCGCTGCGGAGCACATCGAGGTCATCGTGGGAGGCGGCGTCAGGAGCTCCAATGCGCAAGTGCTGAGTGATAAGCTGCCACGGCTTGAGGGCTTACGCGTGTGGTCTCACTCGTCCTGTTTGACCAAGCACTCTGTAGATGTCGTTGATGCGGACGAGTTGAACAAACTCGGTGATATACTATCCCAAGCTGTGCGCGTGCCTAGCCGATGAGAAATAGCTGCACCGGAAATACACAGGGCAAAACTCAAGGGCCAGATGTACAAGAGGAGAGGGTGGAATAGTAATTTCTGAAATCTTGTTGCTGTACTGTCTCGATGCAATCGCGGAACAACACCTCACCCTATGTATATCATCCTCTCACCTGTGACCTGCTTCTGGGACCCCCGTTCTGGCATTTCAGGGAAGTCCATTTGGATTCTCAGTCAAACTGGTTTGAAGCACCACAAAACTGCTGGTCCTGTGACTCGTGTCCGGTGCTATTACAAATATCAAAATGGAGCCGGTCACAGCATCCGCGGTCACAGCTGACACAATACAGGGGACATCAGAACAGCACGTATGTACAAGTCTTCGGTGCAAAGGGTCCCCGTGGGATGAACAATTCCGGTCTAATTTTCTATGGCACAATTTACTTGAGCATCGTATGCTACGGGGTAAGCTGCTATGATAGCCTCCCTTGGAGACCTCCCCAGGAAAAAACATCCTATGAGGCAACCCCTGACAGGGTCTCCTCCTATGACGACCTCCCTTGACGTTCCATGTTATTGGATAAGCTCCTTTATGGCAGCCTCTGATAGGATAAATTCACATGGGACAACCTCCTGTAGGACACCGAGGTATTTCGCTATAGGAAAGTCTGCTGTGGCATAATCTTCTACGGAATAGGCGAAGATGGGGAAGCCTCCGATGGGGGGGGGAGGCACCTAAGATATAGTCACCGTAGAACAACAGCTTGTGTTTTGTAGAATAATTGCAAGATGCAGTTCGGTAGTCAAGATATGAAAGGTATGCAGCCCAGACTTGATTCAATGCGACTATCCGAGCAAATAAAACCGCTCATCACTACAACCCAAAACCAGCGCGCATCCTGCGGTGCTAATGGCTGTCGCGTCCGCTCTATTGCTCGAATTCCATTCTCTATTCATAGGTCTGAACGCTTCCTCTTCTGAGCATCACCGCGGCCGTTGACAGTGCTGTGGTTCGACTGGGCAGCAGCATGATCCATGAATGAATTGATATTGTTCCGGACAAGACCAGGGCCGGTGATACCGTGGTAGTTGACCTGGGCAGCGTTGTGGTCTGTAAAGAAGTTGGCATTGTTCTGAGCACTATGGTGACCGGTGGTGGAGCCGGGGCCGGTCGCGCTCATGTTGACCTGATGCCAGTCGTTGTGCGGAGGACCTTGCATGTTAGGCGTAGGTTGGCGAAGCTGTCCGCCTCCGATGGTGTTCTGCTCTGCAAAGAAGCTGGAGTGGTTGTTGCTGCCCGGTTGCACGCCGTTGTGGTTCTGAAAGACCATCTGCGCAGGAAGGGCTCCGGCAGACTGGTCGCCACCGTTGGCATTCTGCTGTAGGGGCATGCGGTTCTGGTTGTGGAAGACCATCTGCGCAGGAGGGGCTCCGACACACTGGCCACCACCGTTGGCATTCTGCTCAGCATGCGTATCGTGCTGGTTCGGAAGGGCCTTGGGCGCAGACATGTTGATTTCACGATGGCCACTGTCGGTCAGCCAGTGGCGTTTGCCGGGACGCTCCTGGCTTCCATGATCGTGGCTGACTTGCTTATTTCCCCACCTTCCCTTCCAATACTTCTTCCAGGGCTCAGTGGCGGGATGGTAGGTTGGGGATGGAGGAGCCTCGCAGGCGATTTGCTGACCGGTACTATGCTGGGAGATCGCACTCGTGGCAATCGAGACAGCAGTTTCGCTGGGTTCAGACTCTTTTGCCTCGCTGGACTCAGGTACGGCCGACTCGCTAGACTCGGAATCCATGCTCAGCTCGCGAGACTCGGATTCTTCGTTGTCAGAGCCTATATGGCAATCAGCATGCTGTAGCCTTAGCCGCAGTCATCCTCTACATAAGAACTCACCGGAATCAGGATTCTCAGCCTTCTTTTTGAGCCAAGCCTTGTACTTCTCGACGTATGGTTTCGCGTTGGGCGAGAGCTTGCCCTGGACGAAGTTTTGGAAATAATGCTCATCTGGAAGCCCCTTGAATTAGCAAATGGGCCAACGCAACACAAGATTTCTATTTCCACGACTTACACATGGATACTGCGGTGTATTTTCGTGGGGGTTCCTCTCCCGGATACCTTTTGAGCCAGATTTCTATCATCTTCTCTGGAAAAGGCTCCCACGACTTCAGAATATCGCTTCGGCCCTTCTTGACACCCTTGGTCTCTTGGTGCAGTCCAGGAGGGAAAAGAATGGCCAAGAGAACCCAGAAGATGAACTCCTCACGCTTGCTCCAGACTTTGCCCCCCATGATTGCGGTGGTTTAGGTTTGTCGCTTTGGGTTGGAAATGAAGATGTGTTGAGCGCTGTTCGGTCCAACAGGGCGATGCTATGGAAAAGAGAAGAGGTTGAAGAAGCTTGTGGCGTGGAACGGAGCTGGGCTTTTATGGTAGACTGGCCGTGGAGAGTCACTCAACGGCGTGATTCATTCGCCGGGCCAAGACTGATTGTACCAACCCCCAGAATGAACAATGCCCCACCGGCTGCAATAGATCCGGAGTGATTCATTGGCCATTCGAAGCTCCCACACGATGTCATAGTACCGCTGGCAGGCTCTTTTGAGAGCTGGAACAGCAAGAAGGCAAACCCGGCCGGAGCTAAGACCAGGGGCCACCCTCGAGGGTTGTTGAGAATAGCTCACCGCCATAGGCCGAAACCACCTGTCCAATTCGGGACAGACCATTGTTTAATATCTGCAGCCAGAAACACAATGATACTAGGTGTTTTGAATAAACCAGCTGACCAGATTCTCAAGGAAGACGTGCCACACTGCCATGTGCAGTTCCAGTGCAGCAGCAGGAGCAAGAGGGTGGGTTTGGAGATAGCAATCACACAGGCAGACAGTACGGGTGCCGTCGTGATCACCATCTCTCAGACGGGGACCAAGAGGTGAGGCTTGTGGTCACAAGGCACGCATCCCCATCCGCAGCAGGCTGAACACCTCACCACAACGTCGTGAGACGGGTATCCCACAACTCCTCATCCCGGATAAGCCTCCCCGAGCAAGGTTCCCCATGTGAGGGTATCTCAAAAGAGGTCATCTGACAGGTGATCCCACAGGTTTCTGCCAGAACTCGCATCCTTGCCATTCGAAGGTGGAGGAACGACAATGCCCAGGACAAAATCCTAGCTGGACACCCTCAAAGAGCAGCACCCAACTTTCAAGGGGAACCCCAGTGCCATAGCTCTAGGCTTTGTCCAATTCAGCCAGAACTACTCGAATGGACTGCCAGGGTCTTGAGGCTGGTAGCCCCGAGCGAGCAGGTACGGACCAAGCTTCTGCTCCATCCTCGAAAACTAAGACACCAGTCAGCACTGGCCTACAGGGACATCGATGCCAGGGAAGATCTCACGATGCTTTTCTGCTGAAGCGGGACGACGCCGTGCTTGATCCAGAGACCGTAGCTTCCCATGCTGTTGGCAAGCATCATGTCGGTGAAGAGTCTGTCACCCACAATGGCGACTTGGCTGGGACTCGAGACACCAGTCTCAGGATGACTGTGAAAATACTCCATAATCTCGGAACCACAGCCAGGTTTTTTGGTCTGGTGGGAAAGCACCCTCACTCCTGTGGCCTTCTCAAGCTCTGAAGCCAGCTGGCCCTTGGGATCATAGCTGAGGGCACCAGCTGTGTTGGAGACTATCAGGATGCGTCTGCCTGGATATGCAGCCTTCAGCGCCTCGAACCGTTCCTATCCCAGTGTCAGCTGGAGACCACATGACCATATCCCAAAGAAGATCGATATGATACCTGGTACGGCTTGTGGACCTCATTTGTCTCTGGGACTGCAAAGCAGTCGTCCTTGTCAAGCACGACTGCCTTGATATGGACCTCGACACCCTTGCGCTTGAAGGCCGAGTCCAGAGGGATTGGCAGGTCCCTGAAGGTCGATATAGCAGCATGAGGCAGACACAAAGACGGGTTTGCCAGGAGCTTGAATATATTCAAGGAGGCCGAGAGGTTGAGGTTCACACCCATTGTCGGAGATATGCAATATGCACGAGTGAACGAGTGAACAACTTAATAAGTGGCTAGAGAAGTCCTTCTGCTGTGCACGTCCCAGGATTGGCTGGCTGGAACATACATAGGCCAGTATGACAGGCGGCGACGTTGAAATAAGGCCTGGTCAAAGCGCGCCTCGGGCCGATCAAGCTACTGGGGTTCGCGGCACGCGTACTTTGTCCCCCAACGCGTCACCACGTGAGAGGAACACACGTAAGGCAGATCGCAGCCAAGACACCAGGAAGGGGCAAGTTCGAGCCTCAGTCATGAAATCATGCAGTTCGGCCTGGAATAGAGTCGATATCGCGGAAATCTGAGAGACTCGTCAGGGAGTGCCAGCACAGGCGTGATTGGCGGAGACGGCGTCCACACCAGGACTATCGCAGGAAGAAACGGACGCGCGAGCAAGATCAAGATCACCAGAGGAAGTGTAGCGAAATCGTGAGCACAATCGCCCACGAAACTGTCGGCGGAGAAAGATCGCTGGCGAAAGCGCCAAGAGGGTGCCGCCGGAGAGAGTGCCAGCGCAACCACGGCCGGAAGAGAAAGTAAAAGCGGAGCAAGAGTGCGATCGCCAGAAGGAGTGCAGCGCGAGAGTGACGACGACCACCAGTGGTGGTACCGGGGCCGACAGGGAGAGACTCAACACACGCTGTCAGCGTTGGGAAGAAGGTGCGCCGGAGAGTGTTCAAGCGTCGGAGACTCAAACGTCGGAGGGTTCCGTCTCAAGCGTCGGCCGTTCAAGTGTCAGAAGCTCCAGCTAGCTCGATATACTCAGCGGCGAAAGATTCAGAATCAGGGTGACCACATGGTATCTCGGGACATCTACGAGTTCGACGGGGCCGGTTCGAGCCAGGAACCCGACGACGCAATGGAGGACGAGCTAGCAGAGCCTGTCGTGGCGACGCCGGCACGCCGTGGCCGCCCAACCAAGGCCAAAGCTTCAGCAGTTACGGTGAAAGGGAGTGGGGTCGATGAAACGAAGTCAACGCCCCGGAAGTCACGATCGGCGTTGTCCAAGGCAAAACCAGAGACGCCGCACAGGGAGAGTGGAGCCAGGGGCATCGACACGCCCGGCCGTCGCACGATCGCCGACAGGTCAGCTCGTCGGAAGAGTGCCAGGGCTATCATCGACCGTGTGGTTGACGATGTCACCAGCGATAATGAGGCTGGTGATGAGGGCCTTGCGCGGGAGATCTTCGAGTCCAGCGGTGACGAGGGTGTACAAGAAGATGAAGAAGGCCAGGACGAAGATCTTGAGGATGGTGCTGGAAGCGCTCAGGCGACACCGTCCAAGACCGCACGGGGCCGGAAGAGGAAGGCTGCGGCTAGGAAGAGATCTCCGACGCCGCCGCGGGATCTGCCACCGCACGAGATGTACTTCTTCCAGAACAAACCCGGACTGGCCAAGACATCCAACAACACTCTGGCATCACTAAATCTGCTCACACATGATGAGTACTTCTCAATTGTGCGGGACTTTAAGGACCCACATGATGCGGACATCAAGTTCCTGGAGGATCTTCACGCGGAGTCCTTCGGGCAATGGGGCTTCGAATTGGCCGAAGGCTTCAGCGTCTGTCTATATGGCTACGGATCTAAACGACCTCTCCTACACCGCTTCGCCAAACATCTACACAGCAAGATCTCAAGCAGTCATTCCCCCCACAAGATAATCGTCTTGAACGGATATGTCCGCACCATCAGTATCCGCGAGGTCCTCTCCACCATTAGCAGCGCAGTCGACCCATCCTACAAGCTCACCTCCGGAAACCCAGTCGCACTCCTCCAGGACGTGCTCTCTCTAATCACCGCATCAGACATCACACTGACGCTGATCCTCAACTCCGCAGACGCACCACCACTGCGCAAGTCCTCCTTCTACACCATCCTCTCCCAGCTCGCAGGGCACCCGAGCATCCGCCTCGCCTGCTCGGTCGACACGCCTGATTTCCCGCTGCTGTGGGACAGCGGGCAGCGCTCGGCCTTCAACTTCGTCTTCCACGACTGCACGACCTTCGCGCGCCGGAGCGCTGCCGAGCTCGAGGTCGTCGACGAGGTCCACGAGCTGCTCGGCCGCAAGGCCCGGCGCGTCGGCGGCAAGGACGGCGTGGCGTTCGTGCTCAAGTCGCTGCCCGACAACGCCAAGAACCTGTTCAGGCTTCTGGTGGGCGAGGTGCTGGTCGCCCTCGAGGACGAGGGTGTTGGCGTGGGCGGCGAGAACCCTGGCGTTGAGTACCGGATGCTGTACAACAAGGCGGTTGAGGAGTTCATATGCAGCTCGGAGATGGCGTTCAGGACGCTTCTGAAGGAGTAAGCCACTTTTCATCTTCCCTCACCTCCCAGTCTGCGGCGATACTAGGCACCCGAGCGGTCATTACTGAGAGCTAACTTGTCGTTCTAGATTCCACGATCACCAGATGATCACCAGTCGCAAGGATGTACTGGGCACAGAGCTTCTGAGCTTACCCTTCCGAAAGGAGGAGCTCGAGGCTATTCTGGAGGACTTGATGTCATGATCCGATGCAGAATCAGGTGCATATGCTAGGGTGGGCGTTGTCTTGGGCAAACTAGACCAGGAATGCAACTTGCACATACTCATTCATGTAGAGAGATGCCAGTAGAAGGAGACATGTATGATATCAGTGCAGGATGAAGCAATCGGCCATAGATTTTGGCTCTACACAGAGATAATGTCTGGGTCGATTAGGGTCCGCAACCACAGAGCGTACTTGACAGGACGGCGCCGCGCATACAACCTCTTCCTCCTTAGATAGTACAGCCAGCAACGGTTGGGTACCAAGGACGCCGAAACAGTACACCAATGATAATCAACTACAAGGTAGTTTGGCTGGCTTCAAGGACACTGATCTCACATTCATCGCCATCAAGACCCTTACAGATATAAGTGCCGGCGGCCTTTGATTACTGCTGCTAGCTACTCAACTCAATAACCACCTTGCCAGACCAAAGTTGCAAGCATTATCCTATTTCAACTGTTTATCGTTTATGGCCCCAGAGTCTTTTTCTTCTGTATACAAGCTGCCCTTAAATTCAGAGTTTGAGGCGGGATCGGAGCAGGAGCCTTACAAAACAGGGCGGAGAGCGAGGTCAGGGAGCCGAGACCTCAGAAGACCTAGCCAGAGCCATCTACATCCAGTTCGGCATTTCATGACGACGAAATGGCGAGATTTGATGTCACTGGATGTATGAAATCAGCAAATCACAATGCTAAGGCATAGGTGCATCTGCATCTGCCTTGAGGTTTTTGAACGGTGCTTAAACTATCTACATTATCAGAAAGAATCGGGGCCAACGAGCTGGCAACCAGGTGTTGCTGCTCTTGACGAGGTACCGCTCGCATACATTTGGCGTAGATTCTGTCAAGAAATCTACCAAGCTTGTGCACTCTTTTGGTATCTAATCTCAACCCAGTGTGACTTCCCTTCCAAGAGAATGATACACCGGGCAGTGGGTTTTGCTGGCCCCTCTCTTGCTTGTTGGATCGCGTAATGAAACGGAGCCTTGGTCCACCGGCTTCGTCACAGTCCCGTGCTCTTGACACAAGTCCAGAGGACCACAGGCACGACAACATTGTCGTTCCCGCCCGTGAGGACCGCCTCCGTCAAGCTGGCCGTCGTGGCACACAAGCCCGTTTCAGCAATCACTCTCAGCCAGTCCCACTCGATCAGCCCAGCCCATACCGCGTCCAGGCCGTGCGGGGCTCCCTGAGCCTCGGGCTGGGACGTGATGGGCCACCCGCCGATTTTCAACCAGATATTAGCGGCCAAGAGGCCAATGGACACAGCCACTGCAAACGCCACGCTCCCTTCGATGCTCTTGCCCCCTTTCCAGAGCCACTTGTGGTGCCCCCAACGCCGCCCAATGAGCGAGGCCGCTGCGTCGCCGAGCCCCACGCAGACGACCCCCGCGACCATGCTCAGGTCGCGAGTCGGTACGTCCCAGCCGCGTCGGTAGCCGGTCCCTGCTCGTGAGAGGGACGCAAGGCTGAGCCAAAGAGGGATGGCGCAGCCAATAAGGAGAAAGATATGGGATATGACCACCGGTCCACAGTGGTCCCTACCATCTGTGTAGGGATGAAGAAAGTTGGTAATCGGTTTGGAAAGAGGCGGAAGCTGGCTTGCGCGCAACAGATCAAGTAATAGGAAAATGGCAAGGACGATAGCAAGTGCCAGCGCACACCAGCCCGGGTCGACGTAGATTGCTGGCAGGAACATTGCTACCATCATGAAATGGAAGACCTTGCGGCGAGTGTCCACCTCGTAGAACGGGGACAGGCGGAAGACAACCAGTAATCCGATGGCGATGACAGTGACCCAGTAAGCGGCAAGGACCAGTCTGGTGTTTGCCTCGCCGATCGAGGCATCTCGTAGGTGCTGAACCCAGCCCAGAGAGCATGACTTGTTGTCATCAGCGCGATACGGAAGGCATATCCACCTTTCGAGATTCGCCTGGACGACCTGAAACCTGAACCACGGCAGGTCACCGAACACGTAGCCTAATGCCCAGCCGATAGGCTCGTTGCCGTCCAGCGCTTGATACTGGACACAGGCCCGAACGCCTCCTAGAACGATAACGACGATGCCCACATAAAGCCATGCGGCGTACAACCACTTTCTCGTTGTGGCTTGTGATTGGGTCAGAGAGAAGAAGGCACGTACTGTCGTGGAAGACGATCTCTTTCGGCGGCCTGAAGGTGTGTGAGTTTTGGACCGGCTCAGGATCTTATCCACAAAAGGGAGTGTGTGCCGCCGGGAGGGTGACTGAAAGGCGGTTCCATCGGCATCAGTGGACAAGTCGGCCCGCGCCTCTTTCCCAGGCGGCACCAAAATTGTATCTGCCTTCTTCAACCCCGGGAATTCGTTCAAGCCGCTTTCATGCTGTAAAATTGACGCGCGTCGGGTCACTGAGGCCTTTTTTATGTCGTCTTCGTCGGTCGTATAACCGGATGCGCCATCTGAGTCTTCGTTGTCCGAGCCTGATTCGAGCCTGAGTCTCTTCAGAGAGAATACACTCGAGATCAGAGTGAAAATTGAAGGTCCTTTGCTATGGGGTGCCACTCGTCGAAAGCGCCATTTCGGTACTCTGGCGAGTGCTATACCCCAACGTATGGCTGGGCCACACAGAATGATGACCCCAATCCCCCCCATCCAAAGGAAAGCTTGTAATATTATAGCTTGTGGTGAGGTAGAGAGGATCAGAATGTCGACGAGAGATATTGAGAGGAGTTGAAGTTCCGCGGGCAGAAGACTGGTAGTTGTCAAGTGGTGAAGGATGAGGCATAAGGTCTGGTGCAATGGGTAGAGCAGTATTAAAGCTTCTCGTGGGTAGAGTGACAATCGGATGTCATTTTTTGACGACCATTCTGAATTTCTTTCGGATGCCAGGAGAGGCAGACTGGCAAAGAGCCAGTGCAGCGGGTTGAATGTCTCGGCAGCGGTGGTGGTTGGGATTAGTGCCCTCGGCAAGGAGGCGATGCCGAGCACGAGGTTCGGTAGGAGCGCATTCCTCACATTTGCAGCCGTAAGGAGGGAGACGAGAACGGGTAGAACCGGTGGATATAGAAGTGTGGCAGGATCGAAAGATGAGGGTACACTCAGAGGTAGTCTCTTTCGCACTGGCTCTCCTCGTGTGTAGGCCCACAGCACGGCGCGCAGCGGATAGAGCGCCAGCAACGCTGCGTACAGTGCGCCTTGAAGCACGACTTCCTCCTGATGCGATGCGACGACCGGGCTCACGTCTGGATTATTGACGACGAGCCTACCCAGGCCGGACAGGATCAGGACCTCGGTCGCTCGCCTGATGAGTTCTTTCCGACGCCTTGCATTTTCTGCGCGATGCCTTTTCTCGTCTTCTGCTCTCCGCTCCTTGCCCCTGGTTGTATCGAGGTCTCCTTCTAGAAACGAGGGAGTCAGGAGTGGTGTGGCCACCCCCGACGGCGGTTCAGGTCTCCCCCGGAGTCCCTTGTGCAGCCGCGCGCGGGGCGCAGGCAGTCTTTTCACGAAGATCTCATCGTCGGCCTCGGTGCCGCTGTCGGTGTTGGGTGTGGAGTCCTTGGTGAATGCCGGCGAGGGTATGAGCTGGTCGCGCGCATCCCCAGGGGTATGGGTGGGGATGGAAGTGGCCCTGGGGATGAAGCTGTCGGACGGTTCCAGAAGCTCCCAATTGTGACGGAGGTATGGGTGCGGCGATCGCGAGAGGGTCCTGAGGTTCTCCTGGTCCTCCAGTTCGTCATTCGAAGACACGGTTATAGGTTCGGGTCTGGGAGGTTTGAGGGATGAGGACATGGCGTGACTTGCGGGCGCAAGCTAGGAGATCATCGGGAACATGGAGCTCGGCCGGGATTGCGGTCGCGCCTGGGGTCCCGGACGGTGAAGGCCAAAAAGGGGCGGTTGGATGTTGGTCGAGGATGAAGATGAAGCTCTGGCACCTGGCTGAGTATGATCTTCAATGTGGCCCTTGCTGGGTGTGTCTCGGCGACGTGTGTTGTTGAGTAGTCAGGGAGGTCTGGGGCGTGGTGGAGCGGGTTGAGTGTCTTCACATGCGCGTAATCTGCCTCACTTGGCGCTGGCGGACTCAAGATTCAACAACCCCATGCCACAGAACCTTGGGAGGTTACGTATGCCCCTTGTCCTCCACTGCATCAGCCCTGCGACAATCATTCCCGTTTCGCTCATTTGGCACCGCCTAGTGCACGGCCACCATGCTATCGATAAGGCCTGGCTTCTGGGCAAACGAAACAAACCGAGTCCCGGCTTTAGCTGTATCAAGGCGACTTGAACCATCACAACACTCGAGACTATTTAGTACTGGAAGTAGGAGTCACCAACGGAACTCGGCACCACTATGCCATATCTGGTCTGTCAGACCAAAGTCCCATTCCGAAACGATAGCTTCTCTAGCTCAATGATGCCCATGGGTCTTTCTTGAGTGCTGCCAGTCGTCGTTGTAGATTGTGTCAACATTCAAGACCTCGTGGATCACATGAGGACCAGCAGTGCATTGGAGCTGTCTGAATCAGAAGCGACAGCTGCAAGAAATGCCCTTTTATTTCCGGCGAAAATCTGTCAAGTGTGCAGCAGTGCTGGCACTCGGGCTTGCACTTGCAGATCAGGATACCAAAAATAGGTGGACAGCAGCTTGGTGCTGTCATGATCTGCTACCAGCCTGCAGCATGATGGCCTGAGCCTCAGTCCGTCTCGTCTGCTTTCTGTCTGGGCCCCAGCTGACTACAGCGTAGACCTCTGGCCGTGCACGGAGATGCTGGTATCACAGAGTTTAGATGCACATGATGCGATTCTGAGTGCCTCGTAAACAGTGGAGCCGCCATCATACTTGTACATACAGTCAGACCATTTGCATTGCCACAGGAGCAGCGCGCCTGCCAGCAAAGAAACGGTGTGCACTTGTACCGGTATCAAGAGATATTCCACGTAACTGGTAGTATCTGGTCGCTGGCGTGTGTACTGTGCGCTGGAGTGTATGTAGCTGTGTTCCCACCGCTCTGGGTCGAGAGGGGCCATTGGTCCCGGGCTAAGGTGATATACGAGCCAGGAACCGGGGGTGCTTGCGATTGAGGCTCAGAGCCAGTGACATTTCCGACTCGCCGACGCGGTGCGCCCAAGTGGAGCTGCCACGGACAGAGCCGAAACTGCTCACGAATCGTGGCCCTAGCCAGAAGCTTCACCATTGGCACCATTGGACAAGACCAATGGGGACGGCGAGGGCGATCAGCTCGCGGAGGAAGGAGGGTCTTTAGTCCTTCATCTCGCCGTGGCCGTGACGGTGGTATTGTGTTCCGGTGGGCAGAATTGGGACTCCGGTGCCGGCATTGTAGTACACAGGTATGCACAAGCCCGGCCGCCGTCAGGTCCGCCGGTGCCGTGCAGGTGAGGTGAGGTGAGGGACATGTCCATCTCACATGTCACGGCGGAAGGGGGAAGAAGAAATCTCCTACGATGGTGAGAGGGGAGTCTTGGCCTGGTTCGACAGGGTGGGCTTGTTGTTGGCTTGCTCGGGCTGTTTTGCTTGTCGACGCTACCCGCCCCCCGTGCTGGAGCCCACATTAGGCCGTGCAGAAGCGTGAGCATGCCAAACCCAAGTGCCTATCCGGACGGGCCTCGCAGTTGATCCGCCAGGTGAATACGAGCCACACTCTGGCGACTCTTGGGGAGACGCTGAAACGGCCGACGACTTCCTAGCCAAACGCGCACGCAAACAAACTCTGTAGCTTATCTCGCCATGGCCCGCCGGCCAATTCGTCAGCACCCCGCGGCTTTGCGATGTGATGTGCGTTGCTATACGACGGCCAAAGTGTCGTGCCTGCAGGGCAAGTCGAAAAATGTGTGGCTCAATACGTCACCATGTCGGGGCCGATACGAAAGCATTGACGAGACGACGTGATGGCCTTTCGCATTGCCTATAGTACAGCACCTACTGTGCCTACCGCCTGTAGAAGTAGGTGGTAGTACCACAATAAATACAATACAGTACCAGCACCTGCGGGTGTGACACCCCCCTGCCTCCCTGTCTTGGAAGGTCGCAAGAAAGCAGGGACGAGGACGAGCAGAGCAGGCCCAGGTGGGAGGCTGGGTTGGCACAGACCGGCGAGCCCTCTTGGGTTCACCCCAGGCGGGCCTGGCGGGGTGGGCCAGCTGGGCGCAGGGGGGTGCTCTTCTGTTTCTGTCAGGTCTATCGGTTCGTCTGTTCGTCCCAGAGTTGCGACAACAGTCCAGGCAAGGTTTTTCTGCTCTGCAGGTTCGCCTCCTGCAGCCGCCTGCAGGAGCTTGAGCTTTGCATGCCACCCATCCCATCCCGCATGCTGTGCACAGCACTGACTGTAACACACCTTGCTGGTGGAGATCTCCATTTCATGTGAAGCTGCCCCGGTGTGGCTGGCCTCTGCCGGAGCTTGTTCGATGAATGCTGTACGCCGGGACTCTTGGGACGGTATGAGCCCGCACACACAGCATCTCGGCGACATGACGGGGCAACACCAGCGTCATTTCTGAGCTGTGTACAGTCGTACGGTCGTGCAGATAGTCGTGACGTATCTGGAGCTGCGTAGCGAGACGGACAAGACAAAAAGACAGCAGGCCGGGTCGACCTTGCAACCCTGTCTCGGGTAGGATTGTCATGGTGGTCTAGGTAGTCTGATCCCTGACACCAGCTTCCATCCGGTCCATTCGGAGTGATCAGCACGGCTTGCATCAGCCTCCTCTTGCTCCTCCTCCTCCTCCTCCTCCTCCTCCCACTCTCACCCTTGCTTGGCTTCACGCACAGTCGCTCCGTACCCGTTGCCGTGCCGTACTACTCACCATTTTCGCTCACTTTACTCACTCACTTTTTTCGTCAGCCCCAAGCCCGGTCTGCAGCTGCGAGGTGGCTGAAGAAAGACGCTTTCCCGATTGATGAGGCTTCTTCATAATTCTTATATGCGCCAACATCCCCTCGCATACAGCTTTTCTCTCTCACTCACAGTCGGGTCAGCAATACGTAGAGATCCCACGGCCTCAGCTGTCACTCTGACGAGAATAAGCATGTACTCTGGTTTTCGCATTCACTCGCTGCTCACCACGCCACACTGTGCTGATCTGCTTCGTCTCCGCCAAAAAGACCCATCATCGACAGGTTCAACACCGACACCTCCTTCTCGGACCCGGATGCAGACTCAGGCCCAGACCTAGATTCCCATCAGCCTGCTGCCCTTTGGATCCAGTGAGGGTCAATCCTCGTCGCCCACGGACCTTGTCCTGATCTCCTCGTCCAGTCCCAGCGTCCCAGCGTGCCAGCGTCCCATCAGGAACCCGTCCGTCGCTTTTCTTCGATCGCCTCCGCCGAACTACTGCACTGCACACCTGCACACCTGGGTTCTCCTGGGCAGTGCCAGCGCAACGCTTATCCACCATCCTGGAGCTTAGCTGGGTCCACCTTGGAACTTGACAGGCCTGCAAGAGTCTCCGGTTTCCAATTCCTGTTCCTGTACCCGCACCAGCACCCCTACCAAGCACACACGCAGCCCACGCTCGTTATTACTGGCGTGCAAGCCCACCTTTCGACATCATTATTCGCACACCACGACTGCAACCGCATGTCCACTGGCCCCAATATGCACGTTGAGACACCAAGATAAGCCGCTCGCTGATCGTCCGCTTTTTCTTGAGGCTCTCCTCGCCTGTGGCGGTTCCACTTCTGCGGCACTTGTCTTCCGCCCGGCGTCTCCAACTGCACATCCCGGTGGCGTACGTCGTCTTGTCTGCAGCACCCGCCCCATTATCCTCCTCCTTCTTCAACCCCCTCCTCCCCAGCCGCCATGGCTCCGTCAAAACCAAACGATGTCGAGGCTTTTGGAGCAGGATTGGCCCAGGACATCCAGGAGAAGCACACCCTGAGGGAGAGAAATCACCAAGCTGTACCGGACACCGACCGACGAAGACGAACCATGGATTCTGGACGGAAACTCTTGCTGGCACTGTTGGTGTGCTGCGTGGTCGCCCTGGGCTTGGCCTCAGCCCACCAAGGCCGGTCAGACTGTCACGAGGATGCTTCGAACGTTGACAATGCTGTTGCCAACGTTGAGCACTCCTCGCTGTCGTCTTTGCTGGCCTCCAACTCGGCTGAGTCTCTTCGTGAGCTCTTGGAGAAATATGTGCCCGAGAGGTACCGCCAGCAAGATTCCCAGATCGCGAAACGCCAGGACAACAACGCAACCGTCTCGACCGCCGTCACTACTGCGGTGACAACGCTTTCGTCTGCCTCTACAGTGGCTACCACCACTGTGCAGACTCAACTCAGCCCAACAACCACCGCCGCCACCACCCCGACGTCTGCGAGCGTTCAAACGAGCGTTCAGACTCAGACCGTGGTGCAGACGAGCGTGCAGACCCAAGACCCAGCCACCGAGACCGTCACAGCTCCTCAGACTCCTACTCCCTCAGAAACTGTTGCTTCTTCTGGTACGTCCGAAGTCACTACTCCTTCTACCTCTGCCCCAGTTTCCTCTGCCCCAGCGCCGTCGTCTTCGTCTTCGTCCTCTTCTGAACAGAGGAGCGTATCCGTTGACTCGTCAACCACGACTGTCACTGGTGCAAGTCAGTCTGCCTCTTCTCCATCTTTATCTGCTACTCCTGAGTCGTCATCTGCAACCCCGTCCTCCTCCTCCTCCTCCTTCTCCTCCAGTGCTGGGGAATCTCCTAGCGTCTCCAGCACAACGTTGACTGTCACCTCACCTGGTATGTCAACATGATTCGTGTTACATGTCATAGTACTTGTCCCTGGGAACAGCCTCCAGGCTTCAGTGTTGTCTCCTTTGCCTCACATGATATATGCTCTTCATACCGTAAAGCGTTGGCGTAGAAGCCCGAGGGCTTGCATCTCCGAATCTTGGACAGACTTTGCTGACATGCTCTGCAGCCCAAGCAACATCAAGAGGCACTACCCTGGACACATCCAAGGCGACACCGACTGTGGCTTCATCCACAAGCAAGACCAGAACCCCGGTGTCATCGAAGAAAGTGACCACCACATTCACATCAACAATGCCAGATGGGGGCATCTCAGTCGTCACACAAACCTCATTCTCCTACGTCGACGCAGAGCCGACGGATGGCTCAACGACTCGGCCGGCCGCAAGCCTACAGACTAATGCCGCTCCGGCTGCAGGACCATCCCTCCCGGGTGCCGTCACGCTGCTTGCAGGACTCTGGTTTCTTTTATGGCAGTAAACTTAATCTCTTGAAAACAAGAGCTGTGCTGGGGTGGTATCTTATGAGATGATCTCGCGCACTTCCCTCGAGGTGTTGTAATCAGGATAATATTGGCCGGTAAGGAGGGCACGGGCTTGGCCCTTGAGCGGGGAGCAATATCCTTCAAGCGCCAAAGGTTGACCAGGGGATGAGGAGGCCCTTTGTTCTCATCACTGAATTTCCTTTTCGCAAGCATCGTCATTCAGCAGCTTGCACAGCATATGCATAGCGTCATCGGGGCACAGCGGGATACGGCGCAACAGTATCGGACCACTCCTTCATATTTGATTTTGGGAAAATCTGCGTTGAACATTAGAGCCATCGCGGGGGCAACAAAAAGGGTACGCGCGGATCATGACTTGCATAGAAGGAGGAAAGAGAAAAGAATAACCACCATGAGGGGCCGAGAGGCTCAGGCATGTGACACATATGTCGGGAATCTACATCATAATACCTCGCTTCGCTTTACCTCGACGTGAATGTCCTGGCGGCACGTACGCTCATGGACGGAGCTCATTAGGCTGGCACGGTAGTGATAATGTCCAAGGTTTCTAAAGCCCACCGACTAACAGGTACGGGGCATGGGTCTAGCCCCAAGACTATGAGCGGGGCTGTTGCTACGGACGCATGTGAGTTTCGTTACATTGTCTTCGCGACGGGATCTCCTCACCATATGGACCAGCTTCTCAGGCGTCGGAAAGAGAGCTGCAAAGCCCTCAGTCCGGGACGCGAGGACGTCGGGGATAGCTCTTGAACGATATAGACCACCACTGTTAAATGCTGCCCAATCCCTCGGATTTCCCCAGCCTGAGAACAGTCATGAGGTGCCCCTGGCACTCGATGGTCGGAGCCACCTTGTGTCGGCAATGAGCTCGTCTGCAACGAGCTCGCCCACACAGCAGATCCAATACGCACAAGCACCCTCAACGCGTCATTGAAGGGAATCAGAGCACTCACTGTGCATTGGTGATTACCATGAGGCGAAGTGAAGCCGGCGGCGGCGATGACTCGTGGCCTGGCTCAATGGAGGTTTCCTTTCCCCACCTCACTCGCCGAATGCTTCATTCCTCATGCCAAAGTTGTCAACGTGGTGTACATATTGCCTAACTACGGCACGAGGCCGGCCCACGCCATGTGTAGCTCGACCTGAGACCGACCTGTCAAGTGTATATCCGGGACCTTGACTACCGCGGTAGCGTGCCAGGAGTTAAACGTTAGTCATTTTGCTATGATTATGTCCCAGCACATCCAAAAGCTATGCCAGCTTAATAGCTATTACGTCCACGGTTTGAGGAGCTTTCTCCTGGGAAAGTCAATTAGAAAGGGACGAGCATGATAAGCTCCATCGAGTTGTTCAAGCTGGAGACTGGCTCCAATCAGCTGCCTCGACGATGCCTGTAGGTGGTAAATGTAGGAAATACATCTTGAAGATGAGGGTGAGAGTAGACCAGAGGTTTTCATTGTTGATTGATGAGAAATACATATCACACCCCGTCTGTATTCCAAGCATGTCCCCGCGGTCTCTTCTCTTCTCTCCTTCTTCACCCAAGTCTAGGAGAAACGTCCAGCAAGCTTTAGCCGTCTCGGTCACCACACAAGTATAGAGCACACACAGCACTACTACACTTCAACATGGCTGTTTCGCGTCTCTTCCGCCAGAATAACGGCTCCGCCGTAGTCTGTAAGCAGCTTCCGAACACAGTTTTAATCCTCTTGAGAACAAGAACTTCCTATTCATAGCCTATACGTCGAAGGTATTGTCAGGCTGCAGGTTTTGAAACAAGCCATGGCCATACTGTGGCCTGGTACTCCCTATATCCGAAGGAAACTTCTTCCTCGGTGCTTTGATAGCTGACTGCTTTCGCTGCAGTCCTCGGCGTTGGGATTGTGCCTCTCCTCATCGCCCTCGGCCTCATCCTCGCCGCTCCTCACTCCGCCCTCGCGGCGCCGTGTGACCCCCAGATCTCTGGTTACGGACCTACTACCTCGTAAATCCCCTCTTGCATCCCTGTTTCTGTTTATCTGTGGCATGGCAGGAATGATGCTCACGATCTTCTGCTCCATTAGGCCAGACACGGTGGACGCACTCCACGCGAACTTCGTCTACGGGACCACCGCGAGCAATGCCCCAGTCCCTGCCGGCTATTCGGTGTTCGACAACAATGGAAACGCCCCATTTGGAATTTATGGCACCTGGAGTGCTGCCCACAGTCAGTCCACCGAGTTCTCGTGAGCCCCGGGCCATGACTGGGCCGGAAGCTGGTGTCTGGACGGACACGGAGCCTCGGGCTCCCTTTTTGCCGAGTCTCGCAAGCTGACGCTGGCTGATATCAACAGTGCCCAACATGAACTATTTAGGCTGGCGCAACCTTCAGAGCTACGACCCATCCAACTGCTCGGCCGTCTGCAACTCGACTTCGACGTGCCGAGCCTTCAACATGTGTACGTATCAGAACCCGACCTCGCAGTGAGTTGCTGACACTTAGCCTTCACTCCAGTCTTCCAGCGCTCACCGACCCTGGAGCCGAGCTATAATGCCAGCTCTACTTGCTACAACCCCCCCTCGACCGTCGAGATCATGTGCACCTTGTGGAACACTAACATCACCGCGTCAGCCATCGAGGTCAACTTTGGCTGGCCTCGTGGTGGGTTCAACGTGTCTATAGTCGGTGAGTATTGACACGGCACCACACCGTGCACATTCATTCGCTGACTGCAATGTTGTAGCATCCAAGTATTACAACAAGAAAGGATCTTAAAAGCCTCTTGTGCAACGTTGCAGCGGTGTATCCCATCTGCTTTCCTCTAGCGGGAAGCATCGAAGGAAAGGTACCCAGGTGGTTGAAAGATAGTACTGTATGGGTATCTCTAGTAGTGAATAAAAAGTATCATCTTCCGAAGCCTCGCAAAGCCTTTATCGTCAATCGTCTATCCCAGTTGTGGCAGGTCCGCGTATGTATGGACGTCCCATAGTCTGCGTCTGTGCGACATGTGATTCTTCCCTGGTAGGCTTCTGCTGGGAATTCCGACAGGGGTTGGCCTCCAGCAGTACCGCTCTCGTAGACAGGGGTTGTTGCTCGCCTCCAGGTTGACTCTCCATTCTCTTCTGCCGTGTCAGTCCCTCAAAGGCCAGAGCATCAGGCAAGGAAAACTGGGGCTTGTCCCGAAGCCTTGGAAAGAGGACAGTTTGAGGTGACCCAGTCGGAGGGGCGGTTTCAAAAATGCCATGACAAAGAAGCGTTGCAACTCAAATGCAGGACTTGTGCATGACGTTTTCAAGCTCTGTTCTGGTGGCTTCTCTCTCTTGTAGTGATTCAGAAATATATGGCTTTGTCAGGAGCAGACACCTGATGGGTGATCTCCGCAGTCGTGATGTGATGCTCGGAGTTGGCCAATGGAGGCTCTCCATAGACATATGCGCTTGGAGCAAACATTTCCGACTTCCACTCCCACAATGTTTGGTGTCTTGACTTCCCGTCCTCAGCCGGGACCGATCTTGGGCATGTCGTGGTGCTCGGACAATTTCGACAGGTACGTGTTGAGCTCTTCCACGCGCTCCTTGTGGGTCTTGAGAAGCTCCGGCCTGGACGTTTCCGCCTTCTCTAGCAGCCTCTTCCTGCGTGCCTCCTCGAACCGCCGCTCGGCCTCCGTCTTGTGGCTTTTGGATGGCTCGTCTCCTTCGACTTCTTCGACTTCCCTGGCTTCTTCCCTGTCCTCGGACTCTTCTTTCTTCGATTCGGCAAGGTTCTTCTCCAGAGAAGTCTTGTCCTTCCTCTTCTTGTGCTTCTTGACCTTGGCACCCTTGATGCGCAGGGCACCGCCGCCTGCCGACTTGTACTCCTCGGATGGCATTGCCGATCTGATCCCGCCGGTGGCCTCGCCTACTCGCTTCCCCAGTATCTACCAAAACCTCGATTGTCTGACGTGGAATCAGCCTGTGTCTGGACGGTGGCCAAAGCAATGTGCGACTCCTGATATTGTCGGTATTGAAGAGTGTCGTTGTCAGCGGTGGCGGAGGTGTCCTGTTGCAGGTGAGCTTGACGCTCGGCAGGCAATGGGTAGGCAGAGCCGTAGTCCAGGTGGGGTTAATGTAAGCGCCCCACAATGGGCAGCTTGGGCCAATCAGATACCCCAACGAAATTTGCGGCTCGACTACATCAACATCGCCAGCCGACGAAAATTTCATAGACTTTCTCTTCCTTTCTTCTTCAGATCAAAAAGTATTCACGAAGATGCCACGACCGTCGCCTCGCTTCCTACAGCGGCGTGTTGCCTTTTTTTCTCTACGGAGAATACTTCGGAGACTAACGCTCCTCGATTAGGAAGTCTTTCACCCTGCTACTCCATGGGTGGTAGATGCCAATGACGGGATACATTTCAACGTAGAGCGCAAGCAATCTGTAGACGGCGGCTCAGGTGCGCTTCATATTTTGTGTCTCCTGAGATTACCAAACACGCACCCAAAGAATTTCAGGAGATGACTGTTGTGACGCCGCAGGCATGCCAGCTGTCCTGTCCGCAGCGTGTCTCAGCCCCAATGCCTCCTGGCGGGCGCAGCACCGTGATGTATCGCACCATGGCAGCATGCGTGGTCTGCCGGTCCAAATGAATATCTATGCTGGACACTAAGTCACAGCGACAGACCATCGTCAATGGAACCGTGTTGAGGCCCAGTCCTGAATGGATACTGATCGAAGTACAGTCCGCCTGAAATGCCCAACCGCTGACGCGCACAGGCTCACGTCGATGCGGGCTAGAGTCCAAGAACGCAAAATCCAACGATGAGTTCCAGATGATGAGCAGTCTCTTCGGTCGACTCACGCCAAACAGGGAGCCCATGTGCCTGCCGTCTCTCCAGGTACGATCGCGGCTGCAGTTCCGCGGCTGGGATTGGGAATGCGTCCTCATGTGCTGTCATTCCTCCAGTCGCGTGGCTTGGATCATCTCCGACCCCGTCTTCATGGCGCATGTCTCGAATGTTGACTGTTCGCCGCGAACGTGACAAGTCGAACCCTGTGCTATATAGAGGCCGCCATGGGACTGCTGCTTGCGGGTGGCTCTCGCTCGTCATCGCAGCCCATCCGTCGCTCGCTCGAGCAGTCTCTCATTTATTTCAATTGACGCAGGACTCACCAGCATATCCCCCAGTTCTGACCCGGATTCGCTCTTTTGGGCCGCCATAAGCATATACCTGTTTCTCTTGCTCAGCTGTGCCTCCGCACAAACCACGCAGGCATCATGTCGTGAGTCGTCCATGATGGCATACCATGAGAGAAGACACAAACTAACGCCCGTCGCCCCTAGTCTCGGCCAACTCACCTCGAGCGCGTTGCTGTACTGCCCGGATGAGCCCACGCTCCCGCCAGCCACGGGCACAGTCATGGAGACGGCCACAGTCACGGCCACCGTGACCTTCACCAAGACATGGGAGTACGCGGCCTGGGCCGCCTGCCCGACAGCGGAGTGGCCCGCACTCTACACCATCGTAGAGGTCTGCACGGGCGACCCGGACGTCTGGACCCAGCCAGCCATCCCGCCCAACTTCATCAAGACGGTCGTCACCTGCGGCGTGTGCGAGCAGGAGATCCAGACCATCACTTGCCCTGTCGAGGAGGCGGCCCAGACCGGCGACGTCACCATCTACGGCAACGGCGTCACCGCCACGCCGGCTTCGGTCCCGGCCCAGGCAACTGATGCTCCTGACTCCGGCATGGGTCCAGGGCCCGGCTCAGATTCGGGTCCTGGCTCCGGGCCTGGCTCAATGCCTGGGATGGACAGTGGTCCTGGGGCGAACGGAGCAGGAAGTGGTCCAGGGTCCGGCTCTCCAGCTCCAGCGGCGGGCTCGGCCAGCAGTCCCAACATGGACATGGGCGCGGGAGGTCATTCTCCGGCTGGTGCTCCACTGCCAGCTCCCAACAACAACAATGGAAATACTGCGCCTGGATCCTCGCCCGACTCTGGCTCAGGGTCATCCCCGGCGCCGGACTCCGGGTCCGGATCTGCGCCAGGTGCAGCACCGGCGCCTGGCGGTGGCGAAGCGGGTGGGTCGTCTCCGACGATGGTGGAGCCTCAGTCAAACGCCGGGACGGACGGCGCGAGCTCCCCGTACGCGACTGCCGCTGCGCCAACCTTGAAGAGCACCATGCTTCTCGTTTCGGGAATGTTTGCCCTTGTATCTGGCTCTCTTGCATGTTACTGAGACGCTCAGACATCTGAAGAGCAAATTGGTGGATTGGATTTTCAAAAGGAGTTCATGGCTTGGAGACACCTGGATCTCCAGACTTATATTTGTAATATTGTAATGGCCCTCGTCTTTTTGCAAATGATTCTATGTTTTCCCGATGTCCTGAAAGGTACTTCGCCAAAGTGTGCTCGAATTGCATTTGACAGACATGAAACACTGAGTGCTTGTGTCTTTCCTGCAGACATTGATGCCCGCTGACCCATACCAGGGCAGATGACCGGTACTATCTATGGAACGGATGTCTCTAGTTATGTGATCTCTCTATACTCTTCGTGTCGGAATCTTGTGCAGCTGATGCGGTTCTATAGTCTTATGCGACCTTGGTGACAGCCAGTTGCCCCGGGGCAGCATCACCCTCCAGCTCGAGCAGGCCGCCGCCCTCAAGCTTCTTCTTCCATTTCGCGCTCTCGTACCGTGCGAGGATCAAGGTCATGCGAAGGGTCTTCTGATCACTCGACTCGTGCTCGTCGACTGTTTCAGGCACGGGTGTGAAGGTCCATCGTCCAAAAGCCCAGTTTAATATGTACCTGCACTCTGGGTACGGCGGTGTCGGGGTTGCCTGGTCTTCATCGGAGCCCCTGAGCGCAGAGGTGGATGACAGAACGGCCTTGATTCGGTAGACCTCGTCCTTCGGTGCCGCCTTAAGCAGTTTCTGAAGTGCTGCTGCGTTGACGCTGGAGCCCTTCGGGCCGGTGAGTTCGACTGACAGCACCTCGACCTCAGACTGGTGGTTGTCGTCGTGAGCGTGATCATGATCGTAGCCGTGGCCGTGGCCGCTCGGCTCGTCCGTTATGGACTGAGCTAGGCCCCCGTCGATGCCAAAGATGAGGTTCATCGGCACCTGGCCCTTGTTGCTCTTCACCCACGCCGTCTCGACCTCCAAATCGCCGACGCGATCCAAGCATTCATCGAATCTGCGCTCATCACAGTTCTCCCACCTGCACTCTTCGTCAGTCCTGGCGGAGGTACTTTGCATAAGTAAGAGAGAACGGCCGTTACATACTTGTTGAACACGATTAAATCGGTATACTTGGCCTGTAGTCTGGCCGTGACGCTCGTGTCCTCGTACCCCTTCCAATTCTCCACATCGATCACGCTCACAACACCATCCAGTACATACTGCCCTGTCTGGCGAGCCAGGCGGTTGATCTCCATGGCAAGAGTGGCAGGGAATGCCGAGCCGGAGGTCTCTATGATAATCCTGTCCGGTGTCACCTGGGCCTGCAGCTCCTTGAGGGCCTCGCTGAGCTGGCCGACGAGGTTGCAGCATATGCAGCCGTTGAGCATCTCCCGCACGCCGGATATGGCATTTGACGAAGCGAGCTGTGAGTCGATGGCGAGGTCGCCGAATTCATTTTTGAGGAGGGCGAGTTTGTAGTCCGGGTTGGCGGCTTTCAGTTGGGGGATGAGGTTGAGGATGAGCGTTGTCTTGCCTGAGCCGAGGAAGCCCGTGATTATGGTGATTTGGATGGGAGCCATGTTGGCGGGCTGTGTGTGGCTGGTGTGAAGAAGGGCAACCTGGAAGTTGTTCGTATCTCAAAGAAAAAGAAAAATGTTCGAGGTACTGCAAGCACACCTCTGACAATTGTCATCTGATCTTACATGAGTCTCGTCAGGCCAGACTGGGTCACCTTGTGGAAAATGACGCGAATAAAGCGCCTGTTTCGGCGACCGGGTCGGCTAAAAATAATTAAGGTTATCGGTCGCTTATCGCTGACAGGCCCCCCCTGTGCTTGCCTTGGCATGCCTGCGGGCCGTTGTGACATTTCGGCCTGACCGCTGTTCAGTACGCCAACGCCAAACGAACGCGATTTACGCTGCTGCTGTCACTGCCATTGCCGCCGATGCTGGCATAACACCTACCGGCTCTTGGCCATTTAACATTCACGACACCCATCTCCCGGAGTTCTGGTCGCAAACAGCTTCCCCTTCAAGTTCAGCCGGTTGAAAATGGTGGCTCACAAGCCTTGCTTTATTTGCGCCACTGTCGCAGTGCTACAAGCAGGTTTTGGATGACGCAGGTTTGTGTTTCTGAATTATACCTTGGAACATCCGGCAGGCCGCAACAGTATCGTGTTCATCATCCATTTTGCGCTGGTACCGAGGTAATTCATCGCGACTGCATCGTGTTCCCCTCTTAGGTGAGTTGCCCATCATCTGTTTTGCTGCGGTGCTGGTCCTTGATGAACTCCTCAATCTGGGTGTCGTGATGCGGTCGCTCCGGAGGCCCCGGAACCTTTGTCTCCTCCCGCGAGGACTCGTCCTTCTGATCCGTACCTAGAACCTTCCCAACGGCTGGAACATACTGGGATACTGGATGGCACAGCCACATATCGATCAGTCTTGTGCGAACCCCCAGGATTGGAAGGAGCGGGCCGTACCTTTTTCCACGACTTGACCAATGACCCCTCCTTCGTTGGCCCCGCTCTGGGGGTCTTTGACCTTGATGGCGGCTTCGTCCAGCTGCTCCTTGTAGGTCGGCGGAGTGTCCGTCACTTCGTCGCCCTTGGTGTTGTCTTGGGACATGGTAGTAATCTGGCTTCGGAAATGCTTGGCGAGGTTATGACTGTCTGCGGTCCATGAGTCGGCAAGTAAATGCGTCTAGTTGGGTCCGAACCTGAAAGCCTGAGTATGAAGTTCGCTTTGTAAAGATCACTCGCTCATCGAGAGAGAGGGTCTTGAGTGTCGGCCAAGCAGAGAGCTGTGACGTCACTCGGGTGAGACAGAACTTGTTCAGCTGGATTGCCTGCAGCTGCCACCGACGAATGTGGCTGCATGAGCTTCATCGAAGACGTGTTGCTAAAAGCGATGTGCAAGAATCCTGAGCTCAAAACTCATGTGCAAATTGGTGCTGTCATCAAACAGCACTTCAATGTTGGGTCCTGGTCATCCGAATCCCAACCACAGCAGGGGCCCCTTGTGGCATGCTGTCAAAAGCATCCAATCATTCCAAAACAGCATTAGTTACACATAGCTCCGAGTAAGTAAGAATATCGATAATACCGTGTTGACTCGGGACTGAGTCTGCACTGGTGCAGCCGAGTACTTGGCACATAATGTTAAGAGAAACTAGCACTACCAGGGCAAGCGAGGTTGACCTGCCAGGAATCGGTGTGATCTTTTAAAACTTAATGCGGCTTTTGGGCATGGGATGCTATGGACTGGGCAGCTATTGGCAATGCATTTGCTATCATAGATGTTCCCGGGCAGAGAATCCAGCCACTGTCCAACCTCAGTGAATCCACTGAATAAGATCTTGCCCGTATTACCGTGTCTGTGGATGGCTTTGGAGATATTCCGGGATTCATGCACATAAAAAGTTTCGGAGGCCTCGAGCGGGACAGACTTTGATCTCACTTCATTCTGGTATATATACGGCCAAACACTACCAGGGTCTATATGTACATACGGAAACCTGGCGAAGCGACAAAAGCTCTTCATAGCCCCTGCTGGAGCTCTTGGGACCGAGCAGGGAAAAAGATGTCTTGGAATATCTGGCACTGAATAGAAGTCTCAAAACCAGCCTCCAATTGGAAACCCCTGGAACAAAACATGCCGCTATGGTTCCGCGAAGGTTAAAACAAAGCACACACCCTAAGTGTCCTCGAATGAAGCGTACAGGTCATATATGGAAGTAACACGATCGTACGTGCCGGGCGTGGCTGGAACTGCACTGTTCTCGCTGTTGGCGGGCAGATCGGCACCATTTGACCGGGCAGAACCACTGTGCCTCTCACTGTTCTTATCATCCTCATCGTAGTAATTAAGCCAGTTCCCGAAACTACCTCGACTCTGGTGCTGTGGCTCCCGCGATCTCCTCTGAAAGCTGTCTTCTTTTGGCGTCGGAGGTTTGGCTTTTATGATGTCGGGAATGTCCACGCGCCTGATTTCGCCTGACCGCACCTTTCCCAGGCGGATGGAATCACGGTCTTGGCTGCCAGGGCTGACGGATCCCCTGGGCTTCATGGCCTGTTGGATGTGGTGGAGGGCTGAGCGGCCGTCACCGGCATTGGTCTTTGTCGGTGAGGAGACCGTGCGGATCTTGATGTCTTGTGGAGGGACCACCTTGAGCTCCAGGGCGACGTGTGAGGTGGGCGAGGTACTGGCGGACCTCGAGGCCAGTTGCTGTAACTGTGACATAGACGAGAACTCAGACCAGCCTCGCGACTTCTCTCTTGGTTTGGGATGTCGGGTGGTCCTGCGCCTCGATGACCTTCGTAAAGCAGCCGGAGGTTGTTGGGTCTCCGGCGAGAAATGGGTGCCATCTTCCAACTCTATATCATCCTCGTATTCCGACTCGGAGTATTCGAATACCTCCTCTTGTGGCTGGAATCGAGTTTGGCACTTGCTGCAAAGGTTGCCTCCAGGCTGGCAATCCTCTTGGCAAAAGTAACAAGTGCTCTTCTTCGACATGCGTGTAGTGTCGGGGTTTATGGTCTGAGGGTCCTGCGTCTTTCGCTGTGCATTTCGTGCATCACTGTCTGGTGGCACTCTATGCCTGAGACTCTTGTCATCGCTATCAGTATCGTCGACGGAGCTAGCCACCGTGCTGTCGGCGCTGGGTGGGCGACGCAGTCGCCTACGGCCGTTCTTTGCATTAGAAATGGTCCTCACATGACCATTTTTCTTACCCGAATCATTGTTCCTAAGGATAGGCAAGACGGAGTGTACGTTTGGTGTGCTAACACTACCATGCGGTGTCTGAAGGCCCGGTCTGGCGCGCATGCTGGAATAAATCAGGGGGCGTTCTGACAGTGGTCGAGGAGGGACCCCATCACTTGCAACTCGTCGCGCATACGTAGGCCTGGCCTTTCCCGAGGCCGTAGCTGATGGCGTCGAGTCTGGTGCGTCGAGCCCCTTTCGCAGTTTGTCCAGGGGACCGTTCCCCCTGGGGCCTAGAAACATTTTGGTTGAGCCTGGAGAGGTAACGGCCGTCCCCGCTACTACGCTATTATCTTCTGCGTCAGCCATGCCCATGTTCATCCTCAGTGTCTGAGATCTATCCCTCAAGTTGAGCGGCTCCGACTTTGGGTCGTCCAACGTAGGCGCAACGTACCTCAGACTCTGGGGGCCTCGCTGAGTCCCTTTCCTGGCACTGACAGTGACTTCTTTTTGCCCCACCGAACCATTTCGTCCACATAGCTGTTCCTGTGCATTCATTCGTGAAATAGCTGCGTCAAACTCCTCGTTCGTCGTCGGGAAACCCGATAGAGGCATCTCTACTGGTGACCTGTCAGGCGTGTGTACTATCTGAAAACTCGTGGAGTTTTCAGCCGGGCTTTTTATTGCGGATGGCCGTGTCTTGAGTATTATCTTGTTAAAGACTTTGGCGGCGCCGGTGGCAATAGCTTTGCTCTTGTTGCTGCTGTCGCTGTGGCTCGAGGCACTGACATCCGAGGCCGACGAGTCTGCCTTTTTCCTGTTCATCTGCTGGTATGGGGGATTTATGAATGTATTTGTTCTTATTCCATGGGTATAGTGTGTTCTCCAGGCTGGCTTGGACAGAGACAAGGAGCTCATAATATGGTCAGGGTCCCGCTCAAGGAGAGCCCTCGTGGATGAGCAACAAAGGAACGAGGACGGAGGGCGAGTCGCGTGGGTCACTCTGCTTTGTCCGTACGGCCAGCTTCTGCATTGGCAATTTCCATGACTCCAATGCGAAGACTTTTGGATCGAATAAAGTACGGCATGCTGGCGCTGGCAGCCATGTCACCCTCCCTTGTGGCTTTAAGACACGACGCCTCTCAACTGCAATTGCGCGGGTGAACACCATAAATGGTCGCCCTTGCCATGTCAGTGACGGTTTCGATAGCAATGATTACTGCTTGAATTGTCGTTTTTGGTTTCTTCATTCAACATCAGCTTCGGTTTCAAATGGTGGAGTTTCCTCAATTTCAGAGTATTGGAATGTCCCATGCTGTTTTCATATCGGATTCTCGCTCCAAAATGTGTCTTCCTGGCTGTAGGTATCTCGCACGGGTCGTCTCACACAATCTGACCTTGCATCCGTTAAAACATCTCATAGTATTGCTGGAGTGGCAGAGATGCTTTCTGAGCCGTCGCCTTATCTTCGGACCAGCACATACCGCTTCCGATAACGTGAATGTGAATGGGTCCATTTTCCTTGGGAATTCGGCCAGCCTGGGGATATCATGGCGCCAATGCCCTTGGGTGGGTATCCGGATCTCTGTATGGCTTGGCAGCCTGGATCTTAGAGTACTTGTGACTCCTGCTACCACTATGCATTTGCCTTGCCACATTTGCCGTATTTTCTGAAGTAGTCTTCCAAGAGCAGAGCCTCATATGGGCCATCTTCGGTATTCGCTCGCTCCCTTTGCCCAGCCAAGATTGCCTTGGTCAGAGATCAGGTGTACCGCTGCGAGTGCGTGCAGTCCATCTCCGAATGCGAACTTGAACCTCAGGGGACTCCAACGAAAGCTGTTCCCATAAAAAGGTCGGTGGCTGCTCGACGGACTTGGCAAGACGTGTGAGCCTGTAGGTTGATAGCCATCTCATATCTCTGGTGGAGCATATCCACGGCATCTGTGGACGCATCAGGATCCTCCAACCCGTCCCACCCTGCACCCAAGATGCGATGGAGCTGGATCTCAAAAAATGGAGCCTCCAAGACCGAGAAATCATGGGAAAACCAAAGGAGCTCAAAAGCTCGCATGGAAGCTCTTGAAATTACCACCCGAACTGAGACCAGGGCTATGACGGGGTCTGGTATGGCCATGCCAAGGCTTAACCATATCGAGACCACATCAGTGAGATCATCATCTCAGTTCTAGAAACACCGTATTGGTATGCTGACCCAAGGACCCCCACGGGCAGTTGGGGTGGCCCAAAGATAGTCTGCTGATAGACAGGCTCGGTAGCTGTGGGTGGTCTTGCAGCTCGGAAGGCTTGTCCTGTCCTGCAAAAAGGTGAAGTGTTGGGCACAGTCGAGGGCTTGCGAAGCCTGGTGTCTGATTGCAAGCTTGTAGACATGACGTAGAAATCCCGAATGTCAATCGCAGGTAGAGGGAAAATCACATGAACATCGAAGCAAATGGTCGACACCTGTCAGAACTTCCCATCTCGGCCGGGGGACGCATTTGATGATAGCCGGAGTGCACGGTAATAAATCCGTCGCATGTGCCCAGGGCGTGTGGGGGGCGGGGCGCTGATCTTCACAGGTCCCTCAGCTTGCTGCCCACCTGCCTAAACCCACCTGGGCCGGTACAAGACAGTCTTTAGATACTGTGCGATATACGACACTCGTGGGTGGGCAATGTTGCAGGCTGAGGCAGGCTGGGTAGTTTTATATAAAGTTGCGAGCAATCATCCTTGGCCTGGCTCCTCAACTAGCCACCTAGGGTAGGTATGATGCACCAGGCTCAGCAGACCCGTCGCGGTGCGCTGAATGAACATGGAGGGGGAAGAGGGAAAAAAATGAGCACGAGACGGGGACCAACCAGGCAGGAGCGTCAGCTGCGCTCTGCCCGATAATGGCAGGTCCTATCACGAGCTGCTGCGTCTGAGAAAGGTTGTCTGCCGGTGCCGTATCTACACACACCACTGACACCTCTGCACCACACTAGCAGTGGCACAAGGTAAGCCGAGTCAGATCCCTGGCCAAGACGGCCGCTGTGTGCAGGACCACGACCAGGACCAGGACGGCCTACCGGCCTTGGGCTTTGTTTTTCTCGCCTCGCCTCGACTTGTCAGTACAGTAGCAACCTCTCCTTCTCTTCCTCCTCCTCGCTCGACTTGTCTGCACCTCACTGGCGGTGACGTACGGATGGCCAGCCGTGGCATCAAATAAACTTTTTCCTTTTTTCCTCTCTGCGACCTCTTCCCTGTCTTGTGCCAGCCCTAGCACTGTGCCCATACTTAATTCCTCCGCCGGCCAGACTGCCTCGCTGCTCCTCCCACACCCGAGATAACAACAACCGTGCCTCTCTGATAAGCTCCCAGCCTCGCTCATTCTGCGCCATTGGGCCTAGCAATTGCGACACGGGCTACTCGACACCGACACGCATCTCCCCGACCCGAAAGATATTAGACCGCCAAGGTAGCTATCATGTCGAATAGCGGCAAAGAGCAGACCGGCCAGCCGCCCTTGGAGATCCAGAGGCCCGACTCGCCGGGCTCCTTCCGCAGCCGCTCGTATGGCGCCTCCGTGCCTCGCGCCGAGGCCACCGCCCGCCTTGCCTCTCCCATCCCGAGCCAGCAGTTCGGCACCCCTCCGAATCCCCGGGCCGAATCGGTACATACTAGCGCAGACACGGGCGCCAGCGACGACGTGACACCCCTCGCCGGCGCAACCTCGTCGAGCCATATGCTCGGCCCTGGCACCTCCGCGCTTGCTGCTGCCCTCTCCAACTCCCTCGGCGCCTCCCCTCCTCGCTTCGGTACTCCTCCCGTGCGACCTTCGTCCCCCAGCGCCTCCAGCGGCCAGATCCCCCAGTCTGCAACCCCTACCAACTATGGCTCCTTCGATACGAGAGGCCGGAACGCCGCCTACGAGGACCCTGAGATCATCAAGAGGCACCTGGTCCAGCCGTCTGATACAGCGTACCAATCTGATGACTCGGGGAACAGAAAGCCCAGCGATACGGCCGGGAAGGGCAAGCAGCCCGACACCGGAGCGAACGCTGCCCTGGACGACGAGGAGTTCTCGAGCTTGCGGTTGCAGGGCGGCGACATCACCCGGCAGGTCTACAAGTGGACCGAGGGAGCTACCAACAAGATACAACGCAGCAAGAGCTTCAACATGCCGCGGCCTGAGCCCGAGGAGGAGGTCCTCGACATTAACAACATCAAGGTCCCTGGTGGCTTCAGGCGGAACTACCTCCGGCGCGCCGCTGGCAGCCCTGCGCCAAACGCGGGGGGTCGGGACTTCGGCGAGGGCCTGAGCCAGCCCCAGCCCCAAGTCTTCACCTCGAGCTTCCTCGAGTTCCTGAGCATGTACGGCCATTTTGCCGGTGAAGAACTCGAGGAAGACGACGAAGTGCTCAAGCCGGGCGAGTACTTCTCCTCAGGCGAGGATGAGTGGGAGAGTGACGAAGACTCGGACATGGACAGGGAGCCGATGGAGGACAGTGCGCTATTGACACCATCTCGCAGGAAAAGAAGAAGAAAGCATCGCGGAGGAAGCGGGAAGGCCAGCCCCACGGGGGCAGCTCTCGTGCTGCTCAAGTCGTTCGTTGGGACCGGCGTCCTCTTCCTCCCTCGGGCCTACCTCAATGGCGGCATGGTCTTCAGCAATGCTGTCCTTCTTTTCGTCGCCGCTCTGAGCTACTACTGCTTCGTCCTCCTGGTCACGTCGCGGCTCAAGGTCGATGGGTCCTTTGGTGACATGGGCGGCATCCTGTACGGGAAATGGCTCCGTTTTCTGATCCTGTTCTCCATTGTCGTCAGCCAGATTGGCTTTGTCGCAGCCTACATCGTCTTCGTCTCCGAGAACCTTCAGGCCTTTATCCTTGCGGTTTCTGATTGCCAGACCCATATACAGGTCAAGTGGTTGATCCTGATGCAGATGGTCATCTTCCTGCCGTTCTCCCTCTTCCGCGACATCAACAAGCTCAGTTTCACAGCCTTGATCGCCGACGTGTTCATCATCCTCGGGCTAGGCTACCTCTTCTACTACGATGTCCTGACGCTCGAGAAGTTCGGCCTCGCCGACATCACCCTGTTCAACAAGAACGACTGGACGCTCTTTATCGGCACAGCTATATTTACGTTTGAGGGCATTGGACTCATCATCCCGATCCAGGAGTCGATGGCCAACCCCAAGAAGTTCCCCAAGGTCCTATTCGTGGTCATGATCATCATCACGACGCTCTTCATCGTCATGGGCGCGATCTCATACGCTGCCTACGGATCCAAGACCGAGACTGTGGTCCTGCTCAACTTGCCGCAGGACAGTAAGCTGGTCAACGCCGTGCAATTCCTTTACTCGATCGCGATCATGCTGTCCATCCCGTTGCAGATCTTCCCCGCGATCAGGATCCTGGAAAATGGCCTCTTTACGCGGAGCGGGAAGTACAACCCGTACATCAAGTGGCAGAAGAACGTCTTCCGCTTCTGTTTCGTCATTCTCTGTGCTATCATCGCGTGGGCTGGTGCAGACGATCTAGACAAGTTCGTGGCGTTGGTGGGCAACTTCGCCTGTATCCCGCTCGTCTACATCTATCCGGTAAGTTACATCTCCGTCTCAACGTGTTGACTTCGAGACCCCGCTGATGCCCTATCCAGCCCATGCTGCACTACCGCGCCGTGGCGAGAAGCGCGCTCTGGAAGATATCCGATATTTGTCTCTGCATATTTGGCTTCGTCGCCATGGCATATACGACGGCTCTGACTGTTCAGAGCTGGGCCAGTGGGGAGACAGGCCCAAAACTTCCAGGATACTGTGACAAAGGTCATGCCTAGACCTGAAGGGCCGGCACGGGCCAGAGGGGGATGGAGGCTGGCTTGTCCCATGGCAAACTTGGGGGATGTATGATGTGTTGGAAATTCAGTTTATATGCATGCATGGGTGTTGGTGGATCTCTCAGAAGTATCAACTGAGCTTTGAGTGGGACACTTCCAGAGGTTTGGGATAGACTAGATTGAAGAGGTATAGCCATGGCCTCGGCATTTAGCCTGACGAGGATTTACTGTGTATGAGGTAAATAGCTCTTAAGCCATGAAGGGTAGTGAATGGCAGATTAATACTGTAGGTGTCACCGATATCGTCAACAAGTGGCCTCCGTTTGTTGCGTACAATATCTATGCAAATGACCAAAGTCGTGAGCTGAGCATACAATTGCAGTCATAGGTATCAGGTAGTGGGTTGCCTACAGTTAGCTACCTAGGTATGTAGCCAAGCACTGACACGGTCCACTCACTGAATCGCTGGGGTCCGTCACCTGGGCCCGGGCCCTGGAGGGCGGCAAAATGACACTAGTGCCGGGCTGAGGAGCCTCATCAATCCAGTCCACTTCCGGCTTCGAGAAGCACTCCCTAACTTGTCAGGCCCCAGTATCAGCTATCCATCTCCAGGCTGATCGCTGCCATTTTCATTTTTATCCATCGAACCTCCTGGTCGATATCGCTACAATTATACATCGTAACCTCGCCGGCTTCATTGCTTTTCTAGCCGGCATCTCTCACCGAACGGCACCATGAACGCTCCAGACAGGTGAGTGTGAACGCTTCCGTCGCCCTCGCTTTCTTGATGCGACCGGAACGGCGCAGGTGCTCGATGACCCGCACTTGTGGATGAGACTCTGTAACATCGTGCTTGAAGGCTTCAGCATGATGGGATGTCTAATCTTGAGCCCTTTTGAAGCACGATCCGAGTGGAAAGTGCAGGAGCTGGGCTCTGGTGTTCAGGGAGGGGGTATGGAGACGGAGAGGAGGACAGGAGGCTGTTGCCCGCCCATAGCACCGTTGATGGCAGCGACTGTCATGCCAGGATGGGAAGCGACGAGGCTTTCAACGGCTGCCACTCAGGTGCGAAGGTGCACAGGTGCAGCCACCGTTCACTCCCAGTACTGGTGCCGTGCTGAAAGTGAATGGTACGGCACCAGTACTGGAAGTGAACGGTAGCTGCAGATATGGATGGCCTCGAAGTTCCTGGTGCCTTTTGTTTCCCCAACCACACACGCACACATACACAATCACCTTGTCACTGCCAAAGTCTTTGGACCACTGTCACGATCCCTTGCCAAAACCAAACTCAACACCTGTATTATCGATTTAGCATCAAATGTCCCGTCCCGAGATGGGAAGAAACCCCAGACACGACAATGTCCCCGAGGGGTACTGTTTTCCTCGAGCGCCTGTGCTTCACAAGTTCGAGACGAGCCCAATCTTACTGACGATGCCACCAGATTCGAGCTGTTCTTGCTACAGGATGGCGAGAAGAAGATCACCGAGACTCCGTTCCCTCGTAAGTCAGGCTCCCGTCTTGGTGATGGCACTGTTGTCCTGTTTGACTGGACTCGCACAAGTCTGACACTTGTATCCAAGGCATGTCCAATTGCTCCGACTTCACCCTGAAGAAGGAGGACCACACCCTCGGAAACTTGGTCTCAGAGCATCTGAAGAAGCACCCCAACGTTCTGATGGCTGGATATAAGAGTAAGTCGTCGTACGGAGCAAAAGTAGAAGGGATCAAGCGCCAGGCGTAGGGATGTGCTGGCTGACGTGTTTGCACCTCCAAAACAGTACCTCACCCTAACGTGCCTGAGCTTTTCATTCGCGTCCAGACCGATGGCCAGATCACCCCCAAGGAGGCAATGGTCGAGGTATGCAAGAACCTCATCGCACATTTCGCCCAGCTCGGTCGCGAGTTCACCCGCGAGTACGAGCTCCGCCGTATGGCGGCCGCCGGTCCTTCAACGAACGGTGGCGCAGATGGCATGAACGGTCATGGTTTCTAGGACATGCGTCCCAAATCTGGACACATAATCTCTGGGCCACATTGCTTTGTCGCAGATGACAGAATCTCCTGTACATGGTGGCGGCGAATTTGGCATGCTTCAAATGGTCGTTTTTGGCGTTGGCGGTCTACAAGGGCGAGAGAAAAGTTTCTCGAATTCTGGGAATCATATCATGAATGGAATGAATGGTACATGCCTCACACGTGGCATATCACCCTTTATCACGTGCAACAAGCCTCGCAGCTGTTCATCTCGTAGATTTGATGGGCCATCATGGCATCTGAACGTGGGTCTGTAGATCACGATGCATTTGGTTTTTGGTTTGGTCCTCACTCCTGTGTAATCGCCGGCGCCTAGCTGCCCGCTCCCTTGTGGTATCAGTTTTGTACCACTGACTGCTCAAAAGTCAGGCGTGCTCCCTGCCACCGTCACACGCTCATCGTTGCACATCACCTCCAAGTGATACTATGACTGTGCTGCTGCTGGTCCCTCGCCTCCTGGGATAAGCTGGAGACATGTCAGTGTGATGATCCTAACGCCAGAGGACAGTGGACAAGCCGTACCATGCAAATGTTGTTACCGTTCAGCAGGATCTTGGACAGCTTCGTCGAGTTGCCATCGTAGCCGCTGCGAGCCACAGTCAGCACACACAATCCTATCCGGCCCAGAAATGCCTCTTCCAGGATTGGATCCTCACAATTCCGTCACGTCCTCCAGGACGATGTCTGTAGCGGGTTGGGTCAGTCATGATTGCTCGAGAGACGGAGATGAGAGGCGGGCATTTGTGACTTACTGACGTAGTCGTCGAATCCCAGAAGCGTGCCGCTGAACTCTGCAGGTCTCGGGCATCAGTGATTGGGCTTCTGGTCCCTCAGGTCCTCAGACTGGACATACCCCTGTCACCCTTCATGATGACCCATATTCTGGACCCGACACACTTGTCGACGAGCTCTGCAGTCCCCGTCAGCAGTGTGGCCTGGAGGAGTGCCGAAGGGACAAGGGGCGGTTTTACCTAGGGGTTGAACTTGAGATGCCATCTTCACTTTAGTCCGAATCGGTACTGCACGTAAAACGGCTCCAAGGCGGAATGTGATGCAGGTCTGTCGGGCAGGGTGTTTGCGTTGGTGGTGGAAGGGGTTGATGTCTGCTATTGCAAGTTGGCCCCGGCCTGTATGCCCTTAAGCGTGCTATGCAGTAACCCAGCTAGGCCTGTTAGACCTGGACTCCTATCCCGCGTCAAGAACGCGTCTGCATGCCTCCAGTGAATTGCACTCCTCCCAATTCTCCCCCCTGCACTGCTGCCTGCTCAGAAACTTGGGGAGACCAAAGTCACGCTGTCCCTCGAATCAATGATCCTGTTATGATTCCGGCCCAGCATGGCGCATCGTCCCTATCTCGAGTGCGCGTCATGAATCTCGCGAGTGGCCACCGGGGTCTACTTCGTCTTCAGCTGGCTGCGACCCGCCGCTCCTTGCAAGTCACATCTGTCCTCGAAATATCGGAGAGAGAGCGGCTATGTGCTGATATCTGTGTTCAAAACTATTAGATATAGTCTTTCCAAGATGCACAGCTACAAATATCCTCCGAAATGGAGGCTCTGGCACCCCAACCAGGGAGTCGTCTTCCATCAGCCACTCTACCCTGTCCTCGATGTCGCTCGATTCTTCACAGAGGCTTCTGCGGTGGAAGATATCGGGGCTGGCTCAGGGGATCTTGGCGAAGAGGTGGCTGCGAGCCGCTTCAAGAATATCGGGAATCACAAGTCAGATCCGAGCGACAGCCTCGCGGAGCCCAAGATTTCCCAAGAGCCGCTTGCTGGGACACCACCTGCGGAGGCAGAGCAGGAATCCTCAGCAAGCACCACGGAAACATCTGAGCCTGGATCAAAGAAGGAGGAGCCGCCGCCTGCAACTGTAGAGCCGCCACCAATCGGTCCTCCTTTCACACCGCTCGACTACAAGATTCCAGAGGAGAGCTTCAACGCTGCCGTGAAAGCGGTCGAGGGAACACCCGAGTCCTTTTGGTCGTACGCCATGTACCGGGGACCTGGCGGTGATGAGGGTGGTAGAGAGGCTGAAAAGAAAGTTACGGTGCACTACTGCACATCTACCCACACTGCAGAGCGAGTGTTGCAAAAATACTTTCTGAATGAGAAGGTCCTTGGCTTCGACCTGGAGTGGTCAATTGAGGGCTACAAAACCGCGTCGCCTCAGAAGAACGTCTCACTGGTCCAGCTGGCCAGCCAATCCAGAGTGGCGCTACTTCATGTTGCCTTGTTTTCCAACAAGGGTCAACTGGTCCCTCCGACTCTGAAACGGATCATGGAGGACTCAGAGATCACCAAGACCGGGGTATGGATTAAAGGCGACTGCACAAGGCTCCGAAAGTACTTGGGCATTGAATCTTGGGGGGTCTTTGAATTGAGCCACTTGTTTCGTCAGGTCAAGTATACGAGGAATGGGAGGCACGACCTAATCAACAAGAGACTCGTATCGCTGGCCGATCAAGTCAGAGAGACAATGCACTTGCCAATGTTCAAAGGGCAGGATGTAAGGTCAAGCGATTGGTCGAAGGCATTACGCATGGACCAGATTGTGTACTCGGCGTCAGATGCGTATGCAGCTGTCCATCTTTATGCCATGCTGAACCACCAACGCGAGAGACTCGACCCGATACCGCCTCTGCCCTTCCTTGTAGAGCATAATCAGCCAATCCCTCTGGCGCCTGGGCTGGAAAGCTCGAGCTCCGACGAAACTGAGAATGCCGAAGAGGAGGACGAGGAATTCAGAGAGGCCGGGTATGGAGTATCTACGTTGACTGCAGAGCAGCTCAAGGCACTTGGTGAAACCATTCAAATAGAGGCCGGCGAAGGGGACACCAACGACAGCAAAGCCATGCCCGAGGCAACAAAAGCAGCAAAGCCCAAATCCAGACCTGCAGCAACAGCAAAACAGCCAATGCCGCCGAAGGACCCCAGAATCATCGCCGCAGAGACCTGGTTCATGGAGTACAGAGCTACACGGCCCGATGGGAAGACCAAAGCCGGGCCCGCCGCCCTCAAGGCATACTTTATCTGGCATGCAAACGACGACTTGAGCGTCGACAGTATCGCGCAGCTGCTCAGAGACCCTCCTCTACAGCTGCTCACCGTCTGCAATTATATTCTTGCGGCGATTAAAGCAGAGAGACTGGCGTACGACCGGGTGCGGTTAAAGCAGGTGCTCGATCTCTACCCTCAGGACGTGGCTCAGAGGAGGTTCGCATCATTGATCAGGGCTACGGCGGATGTGTCTGTGCCGTTGAGCGACTAAGATGGGGGAAAAGTCGTGTAAGAGACATACGACGGGCGGGTGGGTGAATTTGGACGCATGGGGCGACGATTTACGATACCACGAAGAGTGCTAGCACATCAAACACGCCTCTCGTTCTACAGATATGCGGACGATCTCAACTCTATTGGGGTATATTATCTGTCCACTCGTCTCCAGCGACTTTTGCATGACTCCCGACTCTCATCTCAGTCTCTCAAGATGCAATGATGTCCCTTCCCCTATTGATTTGCACCCTCTTATCCTCACCACCACTGACAATCCCCCACGTCTCATCCCAGGTCACACTGAACACTTTGCAACCCTCGCCAGCCAGCGGCCTCTTCTTGCCGCCCTTGCTCTCACGCTCGATAACATACACCGCCTCGCTAACTCCTCCACCTGCGACGCCGTCGTCGCCTTTCGCAGGCCTGACGCTCCTCAGATCCCAGATCCTGCATGTCCCATCGTGCGATCCGGAGACGAGCGAGTGGCTATTGTCTAGACACTTGGACAGTGACACGACCTTGTTCACGTGGCCCCTCAACGTCATGACGGATGTCCGGGCCTGCGACTCCCGCGGATCGACCAACACCACGTTCCGCAGCGACGTTCCGGCAGCCAGCAGCGGGCTTCCCGAGGGGCCAGGCAGGGCGCACAGGGAGAGCAGGGCACTGGACGAGGGTATCGTGCTGACCTTGGACATGGTCGTAAGGTCAATGGTGTGCAAGTCGTGGTCATGGCCCGCACTGTACGCCACCGTCCTGTCTCGCGGGTCGAAGACGGCCGCGGCGGCGGGTCCCTTGTGGAAGGGGGCGAGGTGCAGCGCGCCGCGCTGAGGCGTAGATATCACACTGCCTAACTTCCTCTTCTTGCTGGCGTGCGTGCTCCCTGGCAGCAGCTCCTCTGGCGCAGCGGGCGCCGATGCCTTCGAGGTGCTCCACAGGCCGATGGAGCCGTCCGCGGACGCTGTTAGGATGCGCTTGGAGGCGCCGTCCACCTCAAGCGAGTCGATGGTGGACTTGTGCCCGAACAGCTCGAGGGTTGACTTCAGTTCACCGGAGGAGTGGGCATCGTTCTCGGCGTACTTCCACACGCGCACGGTTCGGTCGAGGCCGCCGGAGGCGATCTGGGTGGAGGAGAGGAACTTGGCGGCCTTGATGCCCGCGCTGTGTCCGCCGCTGCTTGCCGCCGGCGAGGTGGTGATGATGTCCCCTGAGCCGTTCCATATCCTCAACAGGCCATCATATGAAGCGGAGAGTATCCTGTCGTGGCCCGCCGTGAAGGACTCGCCCGACCATTGCCCCGCGGGGGATGTGGAGGAGAGCACGTCGACGGCGCTGACCCAGTCGTCATGCTCAAAGGACGCCTCGTACTTGGGCGGTATTAAGCTGCGCACGTATTGGAGTGTGATGTTGGACTCGAAAGACAGGCCGTTCTGCGAGAGGTAGTCCTCGAGGGTAGAGGTCAGGAAGGTGCCGTTGATGAGGAAGTCAAAGGGGACGGGCTGGGGGGTGGCCAGCATGGACTCGGAGTTGAGGATGCGGGAGAGTCCGAGACGTCTTATGTCTATATAGATTCAATTGTTCGTCAGCCAGTCTTCTCCGGGTCTGCATCGCCAGTGGGGACGGGAGCGCCATACCGGCTGGGACAAGCAGCTGCCTCTTGGTCTCGGGCAATTGGAGGTCATCCTCAGTCGTGGTGAACGTGACCTTGACCTGGGCCATTTCTGGCTCAAAGGCCGTAGCTCCCACCATATTTGAGTCCATTTTGTCGTGCAAGGAGTTCATGCGACAAATGTCAGTAAACCAAGAGTCGTCAAACGGAACCGCTAAATGGCAGCTGGGAAATTTTTCTAGCCTTGCGACCCCTGCCGGCCAGCTTAGTCCATAACCTTACAGAAGAACCCCACGCTGTGCAGGGATCAGCCCATCGGGCCTCACACCTCGATTTTGGGGGCTAGCCCAAAGGAGGAACACGCCCATTTACGCGTCTCACTCCCGGCGTTCCTGGACGCGTCTGGCGAACCTCACTCCAAAACTTAGCAGTCGGTCACTCACGGTGGTCATTCATCGTGCCCGGTCGTCCCAGCATTGCAAAGATGGTGACCTTGGACGAGATTGAGTCAAAGCTGCTCCAGAAGCCTTCGTATGTACCCACAGGACCAATATATCTTCATCCGGGAATTAACAATCTGCTGCAGCGGCGATGCGTCGGAGCAGCCTCTTGAGCGCGCCCAGTCGGCTTATAGGCGCCTCGATACTTTCAAACTCGAGAAGGGCCGCAGCTACCAGCAACAGTATGCAGACACATACTTCCTCCGGCTGACCAAGATCAAGCCCGCCGTCGAGCAGGTTGCGGAGGCCGCATGGGAGGGGACCGTCATCGGCGGCGAGACGGCCAAGAAGGCCGACCGCGTGCTGGACGTGCGCCAGGGCGAGCTGTGCTGGGTCGTTGGCACCGTGTACGTCGACATGTCGCTCAAGCCCAATATTCTGGACGATGTGTCCAAGGACCGCTGGATCTCCGCGCCCACGTCCGTCGCCAAGTACTTTGGGGACGACGAGGGGGATGCCGTCATGCTCGAGGACGACTCTGGCCGCATCCGGCTCACAGGTGACATCCTGAATTCCGTCATGCTCGTCACGGGGTGCATCATCGCTGTCGTGGGAACGGAGAATGCCAATGGGGACTTTGAGGTCATCGACGTGAAGTTTGCGGACCTACCGCCTCAGCCGGACCGGTGGGCGTTATCAGAATTGCCGAAGAACGATGCGAATGGCTCGGCAAAGGGGAAGAAGAAGGCTATGAAGACTGAGGACGTCGAGATGACGGACGCCTCGCCCCAAGGCAGTGGCAGCAAAATCGCAATTGTATCGGGCCTTAACTTTGCGGGTGACGACACCTCATATGCAGTGGAACTAAATCTTCTGCTTGAGTACCTACTCGGCGAGGCCCTGGACCCCAGCGTGCAAGCAGAGCTGTCTCACATTAGCCGCCTCATCATCGCGGGCAACTCCATCGCCGCTGCGAATCCTCGATTTGGTGAATCTGCAGGAGAGAAGAAGGCCGCGCAGAAGAAGTACGGCTACGACGCTAGTTCGTACAACCCGTTGCCCTCACAACTTCTGGACGAGTTCCTGGCCGAGCTGTTACCCACCATGCCCGTCACCATCCTCCCGGGAGAACACGACCCCGCCAACGCAAGTTTCCCTCAGCAGCCAATACACACGGCCATGTTCCCGCGGTCAAGGGCATTCGCAGCTGCGCCTAATTCTAAAGACAAAGGATGGCTCGACCCGGTGACGAATCCATGGGAGGGAGAGCTGGATGGCTGGAGGGTGCTCGGCACGGGCGGGCAGAACGTGGACGACCTCTTCAAATACATCGACAGTGATGACAGGGTTGGGATGATGGAAGTCATGTGCCGGTGGCGTTGCAGTGCGCCAACCGCGCCAGACACGTTATGTGAGTCCCCTGTCGTCCCGGAATTTTCTGCGCTGCCTTGTTCCGTTTGCTGATTGAGTGAATAAGGGAGCTACCCATTCCAGGATGACGACCCCTTCGTTATGAATGACTGCCCTCACGTCTACTTTGTGGGCTGTCAGCCCGAGTTCGGCACGAAAGTCATCGCTGGCCCGGAAGGGCAGGCAGTCCGCCTTGTTGCAGTCCCATCGTTCTCTGAGTCCAAGGAGCTAGTGCTGCTGGATACTGAGACCCTGGAGGTAGCACGCATCAAGATTCTAGCGTCGTAGACGCCTTACCGGTTCAGTACGGATCTGAACTATAAGCATTCGGAGGAATAGGCAGGGCGGCTGGGAATAGGGAAAATCGCATGTAGCTCGTATTTTGCTCAGGAAAGCTGTGGCATCATGATACCAATGAACATACCGGCATGAAAGACTTCCACAGAGGGTTACTTTACAGGAGTTTACCCTATAGGAGAATATCCGATAGGTGGTTATTTGCAAGGAGTGTATTCCAGGAGCTATGTGAAAGGGGGATGGAAAACTTTTGTGAACATGTAATGGTACAGTGGTGAGTGGGGTTCCTTCCCTATTTCTGTGCCCACGTTTCGTGAGCAATCTATTGACCCCCTCCAACAAGTGTCGACTTTGTCCTTGATCTGCTAGAGCACTGGCTCCGACGTTTCCCCTGGGCTTTTGAAAAGTCAATTCACTTGTCAAAATAGCGATAGCCCGCCTATCGAAACAGCATCAATCAACCTATCGAAACACTGACAAACCACAAAACCCCCATCGCAACGTCAACACGGTACATTTGAGCCCCCCTCGACGAGAATCAACCCCGAAAGTCGCCACTGTCGTCGCCATCATCGTTCTCGTCGGTACCATCGTCGTCGTCCTCGTCCTCATTGTTGTACGTGATCCTCGGAGGGCGGGCCCGGCGCTCATTCTGTTGAGGCACCACCTCGAACTTCTCGAACCAACCCCGCTCGACCACCTTCGAGGGGCTCTCACATGCGGCAGTAATCTTCTCGCTCAGGTCGTCGAGCTGCGTCTCCGGTGGCTGGTCTGGGGCATTTTCCCATCGGCACAGCTCGGTGCGCATGTCGAGCGTGCGGCGGAGGCTGGTTGCGGGCTCATCCTCGGTCTTGGGCGTGAACACCCGCACCACTATGAAACAGGTCTTGAGGGCCTTCAAAGCCTGGATGATCTCGCCACCCTGGTAGAAGTAACCCACCGTCGACAGGGTGTCACCCTCCAACAAAGGCGACACGTCCAGGGCCAGGGTGTGGAGTTTAGCACCGTTTCTGTTCAAGAGGTGGATGGCGTTGGCCAGCGAGGTGCAGTAGGCACGCTCCGTGCGAGACCGCTCGATCTTCAACTCGAGCTTGCGGAAAAGGGGCATGTACTTCTCGACATTGATGTCCTGCCCGAATGACGGGAAGGCGTCCGATTCGGCCCGGTCCCGCACCATGTACCGAAAGACGTTCCGACCGTACAAGAACACAGAGGCGTTCCTGTAGATTGCCCGGCAAGTCGACAGAATGGCAGGGTGCAGGTTGGAACGCTGGCGCTGGTACAGCCTGGACCAGCCGTGGAGGACCTGGATTGGATCGTTAGCGAGCAGCAGGTTTTTTAATATATTCTCCTGGATCTCGCGGGGTATCTGGGTCAAGAAGCAGACGTCCATTGGGATCTCGGGCCGCTGGACGGGGCGCTGGGAGACTCGGCGCAACTCATCTGGTCGTGCTCTCAGGACTACGATCCTCGAACGCCTTCGCCTCGACGAGCGCGGACTAGGCGGCTGTAGCTCGCCTTGAGTGTCGTCTTTGCGGCCGATCGCCAATTTGAGGCTGGTCAAGCCGCGTTCATCGCGCCCGTCGCTACCGCCAGCACAACCGTCAGCAACTCGCTCGCTCTGCTCCTCCGCCTGGCCTCGAAGCATCAGATCTAAGGGCTTCTGGAGCTGACCTGCTTCTACCGAGACACCAAGGTCATTGTCGTCAAGCGTAGTAATTCTGTCGCCTACTCCGGCGGACTCTTTCTCGACCGCCTGGCGGAAACCATTGCCTCCGTTTCGGGTCTGGACTGAGTACGATAAATCGAACGCGCGTCCTTGGAGGGAAAATGAGGTACTAGGCATGTTGCGAGCAAACGGGAAAGGTGGCCACTTGAAAGGAGGCTCAGAAGGTGCGAGGCCTGGCCCAGAAGAACCAATTTTGGAAAGGTCCCTGGTCTCGTCGGGAGCGGAGTCAATTCCGTTAGGACCATCTGCATCAGTCTTGCCGTCCACTGATCTCTTCTCGTCTCCATTCTTGTCCACGATACTCCGAAGCCTGACGGCGAGACCAAGCTCTTGCACTCCGTCTCGAGGAACAGGATCGGAACCTCGTCGCAGATGATCCGGGTCAGCTTCAGCCTCGATGGGCTTCGAATCGTTGGCGAAAGGAACATAATAGTTCTTGATGTCTTTCTGCGCAAATGCAGACTTCATGGGAGCTGTCATACCCTTGGAAGCTCTTGGGGATCCATTCGTGAGCTGACCAGGTCGAAAAGCCGTTGCGGAACTCGGATACACTCGAGCCCGCGACCGAGTCGACATTGTCGTACCGTTCTTCTCGGCCAAGTTGGCTGGACGAGCCTGCCCATGCTTAGACTCAGGTCGTTGGCGTGTGTGATCAACGAGCCGTCCTAGCGCCATTGGCTTCTCAACATCCGGCGAGCGAGAGACGTCCTCCATGACTTGAGGTTGTACGGTCTTTTTAAGCTGTGTACTCGATGGTGCGGTCGAACCATGATCGGAGTCATCTTCACTAATCAGATCGATGACCTCGATCTTCCGCTTGGCGCCAGGAGTAGGCGTGGAAGAAAACAAGGAACGCGTGTAGCGAGGAGCACTTCGAGCTTGGCTCGTGGGGGAGTCGAAAAAGGTGTTGGAGGTGCTCTTGACACGCTTCTTGGAGTCAGACGAGTTGGTTTGGGGAACGTCGTTCCCTGTGAGGTCGATGACAGGCGTTTGTGGAGGTCCAGCGAGACCGACACGGTCGCTTGCTAGAAGGGAAGGGTTTGGAGTGGTAGTGGAGAGTCCACGACGCTTGTTGGGGGTGCTACCATCGACTGGGCCATCGCTAGACCGCTTTCGATGGATGCGACCGAGGGAAACGGAGCCAGGGGTATGAGGTGTGTTGGGTGGAGTTACTCTTGCCTTGCGTTCAGAGGAACGCTCAGCGCCAACCCTTCCGCCCGGGCTGGGCTTGCTGTTGGCCCTTCTGGGGGTATGGCAAGGAGCCGGCATTGCAGTGATGACCGGCTGTTTGGGACAGGAGTCAGTCTTCCGGATGACAGTCTTGGGTGGCTGTGAGGCAAAGGAAGTCTACTTACTCACTTGTGGAATCAATGTTGAGCAAAGCCGGATGTGTGGTCACCAAAGACTAAGCACGGAAGGAAGCTGCCGGAAGGAAGCTGGGTGAGGGGCGAGTGTCGCCTTCTGAATGAAGAGGGTCAAGGTGGACAGTCTTGCCGAGCAAGTGCAGCACATGGGTGGGATACCTGCGTCTCGTCTTGTTGTCGTCAAGTCTGACAAACAGAGGTTGTAATGGCCGTGTCCAAGGGATCAGACACTACGGTCAGGGACAAGATCGGTTGAGGCAAGGCAGGGCAGGGCAGAGCAGAGCAGGGCATATACCCGCGTAAGGGGGAGTGCCAGTGGCGGGATCTGAAATCAAGGTGAAAGCTGGGGGAAATCCTGGGGGAAAGCCTGAGGGAAGTCTGGGGGAAGTCTGGGAAAAGTCTGGAGGAAACCCGCATGCAAGCAGGAGGCAAGTGGCAGAAAAGCCCACTGAAAGCCGGCACGACTAAAGGACCAGAGCAAGGTGACATCTGGGAAAAGGCACTGATTGAGGGCAGGATCAAAGCTTGGCTTGATGCATGCTAAACTTTCATGGACGACTTGCTGGCAGCTTCTGAGCCGGCGTGCTTGTTGTAGGGCAGGGACGACGGTCACTACTACGGGACGGAGGGGCAGTGGCATAGCTACGACGACAAGGTCCACGATGATCCCCGGGGACGTGATTATGGCAGCAAGAACCAGCTCGCCGAGGGTGCTTTGGGAAGCACACACGATGGCAATGATCATGTGCAATGATCACCTCTCATTTTGCTGCATTATTTTCCACTTGATGAACTATGTGATCTGGTCTTGAAGATGGCACTCAGGGGTAACTTCGATCACAGCCTCGCAGCATTTGACGGCATTCATCAATGCAGGACGCTCACAAAAGCCAAGTGTTCACAATGACCCTCGAGTCACTGAGCAAGCTCTGTGCTTCCAACTCAGTGATCCACAGGAGAGTTTGTTGATAGTTGTATTCCAAATTTCTGTGCACACAAGGGATTTATATTCAGGAAGGAATGAATGTCTTGACAGCTCCATATTACCAACTCTGAGAATGCGTATGTTATCGAGTATTGGGGTTGGCCTTGCTATCAAAGAAAAGATGTTGCCAGCTGCATGGAATTGGGATATGTCCTGTAGTTGACGGGCCGGTCTCGGGCCCACTGTTGCGGCCCGCTCCCGCTCGGCAGGGCCTCGATGGCGGGTTCTGCCCGACGGGTCGGTGCCGGTGCACGCGCATTCGCGCATGGCCGAGACTTCGACCAGCTGCACGGTTGGTCGAAATTGAGCGTTCTCCTCGATCGCTGTGTCGAAACAGGATTCATATAAATATCCCTCGCCAGCCGCTCGAATCCGTAATTCTCTCGTTCGAGGATCGTCACTTGCCCAAGACGGATGGCTGAGGTTGATCGGTTTAGGTAATTCATTCCCAGACACGCCTGCTCGACTGCATAATCATTACCCTATAGCGCCGGTCTGCTCTCCCTCCGCCGTTCACCAACTTCAGCGAGGTGGTCACAACTGTGTCTCGAGACTTGCTTGAGCCGCCGATATCCCGACTGAGAAGCATTGGGTCGGCTGTGTATAAAAGGGGCCGTGGCCATCGTTTGAGGAGCAGCGCCTCGTCAATAAGGGGACAGTTACTGCCGTCCGCTCACGGAACTACCTCGCAAAATGGGATCAGTCTCGAAAAGCCCTCCAAGGCCGTGGATTGAGACGCCATGCGTCTACTCGGCACCCTTGTCTCGGGTGGCTGGCTGGTTAGTATACCTCCTTCTACGATCTGCATCATGTTCTGACGGACCTTGATAGTAAAACTTATCTGAAACTTGAGAATCTGCAGCCATCAGGCTCCTTCAAGTCTCGTGGGATAGGCAATCTCATGGTTCGGGCCGTTGAGGCGACCAACTCTCCCTCAACCTCAGCAGAGGACGTCCACTTCTACTCTTCGTCGGGAGGCAATGCTGGCCTGGCTTGTGCAACGGCTGCCGCGACCCTCGGCCGGCCGGCCACTGTCATCGTGCCCATGATCACCTCACAGCTCATGATCGGAAAGCTCCGCGAGCTCGGCGCCGACGTGGTGCAGATTGGCGAGAACTGGGCAGCCGCCGACCGCCACCTCCGCGAGGTCGCCATCCGAGAGTTCGAGAGAGCCCACTCTGGCTCGAGGGCTGTATATGTGCCTCCATTCGACCACCAGGACGTCTGGGACGGGAATGCCACCCTAGTCGACGAGCTGCAGTCGCAGATGTCCGAGTCCTTCGACGAGCAGATAGATGCTATCATCTGCAACGTCGGAGGGGGCGGCCTGATGTGCGGTATAATGCAAGGGGTGCAGAATCTCAAGGACTCTGGCTACGGGAGCCCAAAGGTCTTGGCCATCGAGACGGAAGGCGGCGACAGCCTCAACGCCAGCGTCAAGGCAGGAGAGCTGGTGACACTCCCTGGTATCACAACCATTGCAACGTCCCTTGGGGCCACAAGAGTCGCGGAGCAGGCGTTTGCTTGGGTGGAGCGGGCAGGAGGGGACTTGATCAGCGCAGTTGTTTCGGACAAGGCAGCCGTGGATGCCATGGTCAAGTTCCTCGACCACGCGAGGATACTGGTGGAAAGTGCATGCAGCGCAACCATTGCTACTGTGGTGAGTGACTCCAAACGAAACTCCTTGCCTTGGTGGGCCGCCTCGGAACTGGCTTTCGGAAGGTGCTCAAAGCCGAGGTCCTCCACTGCCCCTTCCTCCTTGGTTTTTATTCGTTGAGAGTTCATTTGCTGACTTTTGTAGTACAATGGGGACCTCAGGAAGTACCTGGGCGAGGGCCTTTCAGACCAAGAATGGGCCCAGAAGAACGTCGTCGTCGTTGTCTGCGGCGGCTCGAACATCAATCTCGAAATGCTGGAGAAGTACAGGAAGACGTTCGGTGTCTGAAGGAATTAGCAGCTCAGAGTGTTCGATCATTACTAAACTAGTTCATTGCATATGCATACTTCGCAGGAGAAAGCAGGCTGACGCTCTGCCTCTGAACTCATCCAGTAATGCTCCTACTATCCAAGGAGACGATGTGTTCGCAGCTTTGACGGCTACGAGGATCTCAAAGGTTTCACGGATATATGAGAGATACATACAAGGCAGCAGGAAAGGTTACTTTTATACGATCCTACACGTTTTCCTAGATGGTACAAGAGCCATAGAGGAAATCTCATAGCACTTAGATAAGTTATCCTACCGCAAATTATGCCATGACAGATTGTCGCATAGCAGAGGCATGCCTACCTACGAAGGGCCCAGTGGTTAGACCGTAGACCAATGGGTGAGATGACTGCATGCTGTAGACTGCCAGAGTCGGCTGGGGCAGATTTGTGGGGAGGGGTGATCTTCATGATATGAGGATGATGAAGGGTGACGTTGAAGTTAAGAACACATGATTTTGTGGTGATGCAGTTGACATCAGTTCAAACAACCCAAAATACTTGTTTGCCATCTGAAAAAGAAAACGGTCCATTCACACATGCTATAAGTCTGCTGTTGTGTGGATGTCATCTCGATTATTGGCATACGCAATAAACAGCTATACTGGGACTTCAGCATTAGTAGTGAAGAAGCCTTCTCTTTATCCGATAATGGCATATCTCAACACATTCGTCAAGCGCGCCGGCGGCGGCCCGCGATGGTTGTCCCTCTGCAATGTGGCAGCAGCTCGACCAGCAGGTAATGCTTCTATTGTTGCACCAGTCCCAGCCCTCACAACAGACACACAACGGACACACAACAGACACATGAGCATCCCAGGTCTCACAAGCTGACCAGACAATAGTCATGGCCCCCAGGTCTTCTAGGACCTTTGCCAGTGAGAAGGACTCTGAGAAGGACTCCGTCCCTCGCACGGCAACCGGCGAGGTCCAAACAAAAGCAGACCAACTTTGCCTCGGAGGTTGGCAAGAAGATGCAGGAGGTGGCCCCAGGTGGTGATGCGGCGGATTCCGCGAGCAGTGGAAAGGCCGAGCAGTCGAATCAGGAACGAGAGGGGGGAGCTTCCAAGTAGATGGTGTGTTGTGGGTATATATAATTCGACACAGCTTGACTCAGCGGGTCCTTAATGCCAACATCTGATTTCCTAGCCGTTGGGCAAAATCAATTGACCGGCCGTTGAAAGCCCGCCACTCGGTACCCATCAGGAGGCGTGGCTAGGCGGTCGAGATCCTCCAGTACAAGTTTCACCTCCCCAAAGTAGTTGACGCCCCCCTCCTGCTCGAACCCAAGGCTCTTGAAGAGGGCGATGCTGTGCACGTTGGTCGCCTTGATCTTGGCCATGAGGAACTTGAGCTCAGGCTGCGCCGCGGCTTGGTACTCGCGCAGGATGGCCGCCCGGTTCGACCAGATGTAATGCATCAAGGTTGATACGGCGGCCTTGCCTAGGCCCTTACCGCGGTCATTCTGGGATGCAACCATGATGTCGATCTCCCCGACGCAGTAGCCGGGAGGAGTACCGTTCGCACCGGCGCCATCGTCCTCGGCCTCCTCGTCCCAGGGGTACAGGAAGAAGTTGATATCACCGATCATCTTGTCAGGGCTGTCGACATCTCCTGCCTGGACAGAAGAAATGGGAATATCGCTCGTGGCGACTGGTTTGCAGAGGATGAAGGTCAGCTTGTCCTGAGACTCGCGCCATGACTGTTGGTTCTCGTATTCTTCCTCCATGGTCAACGGCTCCGACGCCGTCGCCTCTTGTATAGCCTTGCTACATAGTCAGCACTCGCTCTTGGTGCAATTGAGCAGTTGCATACGGGATCGGCCATCCAGGTGTGGTACCGTGGCACATGATGGCGATCGTACGGGACAAGGAGCACCCGCCCAGGGCTTGAGATCGCTGTCCTCAATTCATCAGTTTGCGCAATTTGTCAAATACACAGAATGGGCCGCATGTCGTTTACCGATGTTCTCATTAATCCTCATAGTGACTTGTGAAGTGGAAAGGGATAACGGAAACCGTGTTTGAGAGGCGAAAATTCAATTATGTACGCGGCAACCGGCGTCGTGGCTCCATCCAGGATTTGGCCGGTCGGCGCCGGGAGCAAGCAGACTGCGCCGGGCTACATCCAAAGGATGGGGCCACTTCCTCGCCTGGGATCTCCTTTAGACACCTCATACACATATCATTACAGTTCTATATACAACACAACCTAGCCTGTAAAATAGGCATTCCGTACACTTCGTTTCCGCTGCCGTGACCGTCGCGATGGCTTCAAGAGGCTTTAATCCTCAACTTCGAGCGGAGGGAATAGGCTCTCGTGGGCACTCTTGCCAGGGTCCCTCATAGGCACCCCGTAGTCAGAATCCTTCCCAAATCCACAATACTCGAATGACCTGTTCTCTTCCGGCACACCTAGCACATCAAGCAGATGCTGCGCTTTTTCGGGCATGTATGGCTGCAGCAGTATGCCCGTGTTCCGAAGGGTCTCAGCCATGATATAGATTGTCTGCGACTTCAATGCATTCAGCCTCAGCTGTTCTTCTGGGCTCTTTTCGGCGAGGCCCCTCGACATGGCCCACGGAGCCATTTCACTTATGAATCGATTGGCCTATTGCGCTCGTCAGTCTACCTGGATCTGCAACGACGATGAAGATGTGAGTATGGCTGGACTTACTTCGAACGCGACCTTAGTGAGCACTATAAGCGCCCGTCTAGGGTCCGGTCCCTCCATAAATTTGTCCATCTCACCATACAGAGCATCGATTTTGGCTTTCTGAGCTTCGAACAACGCTGCAGTCATCTCGTCCAGTCTTGAGTGGTGCAGGGAGGCGGTCAGCATAGGTGCAGCCTGCACGCTTTCCCTCACATTCCAAGCCTTGCTCCGTGTCACTCGGCTCAAGAGGTTGCCAAAGGTCCCCGCCAACACCTTCTTGTATCTCTGTACAATGATCTTGTTGTCGTAGTTGGCGTCGTTCTCGATTCCGCCGTCGAGCATCATAAAGAGCCTCATCGTATCAACCCCCCACCGGTCGATGGCGTAGTAGGGATTAACGACATTTCCTAGCGACTTGGACATCTTCCTGCCATTCATGGTCCAGTGTGCATGGCTCAGGAGCTTCTTTGGTGGGCTTATACCAACTGCCAGCAGGAGTGCAGGCCAGTACACGCCATGGAACCGGACTATGTCTTTGCCTATAACGTGCACATCGGCCGGCCACCCACCGTCCGTCTCTCTGCCTGGTGTCCAGTTTGGAAAGCCAGCCTTTGTCAAGTAGTTGATGAGAGCATCTACCCAGACGTAAATTGTCTGCGTGTCGTCACCCGGCACGCGGATACCCCAGTTTAACCGACTGGATGGTCGCGATATTGACAGATCCTCTAGGTTGTTCTGGACCCAGTGCACGACCTCGCGCATTCGCGACCTAGGGACAATAAAGTCGGGGTTTCGCTGGTAGAAATCGAGAAGCTGGTCCTTCAAAGCAGACATTCGGAAGTGGTAGTTTTTTTCTTCGGTCCATTCCACCGAGTTCCCGCTCTCGATCGACGCCAGCGACACGTCACCGGTCAACGGATCGACCTTCCTGTCAAGCATGGACTCAGGATAGAAGGTCTCGTCGCTCACACAGTACCAGCCTTCGTGCTTTGACTCATATATTAGCCCCTTCTCCTTGAGCAGAAACCAAAAGTGCCGAACGGCCTCCTTGTGATCCTCATCCGTGGTTCGTATGAAGAAATCGTTTGCAAGGTTGGTCTTGACTGCCAGTTGCTTGAATTTCTCAGCCTGGATGTCGCACCACTCCTTGGGAGGTGTATCGTGGTTCTCGGCGGCCTGCTGCACTTTCATGCCATGCTCGTCTGTGCCCGTGAGAAGAAGAGACTGTCGACCTTTGAGCTTGTGCCATCGTTTCAGTACATCAGCCAGGATCATGGTATACATGTGCCCGATATGTGGTGAGGCGTTGACGTAGAAAATCGGTGTTGTCACATAGTATGGCTTTGAGTTGGCATGGCTCGCCGCGTCGGTCACCTCCGTCGCCGGTTGTGGTGCAGAAGTGGTGGCATACGCGCGAGCTCTCGATGGCCGGAGAAGGCCATTGTGACGACAGGAGGAACAAACCCAGGCAGGCTGCCGCAGAGAAGCTGACTGAAGACTTCTGAGCCTACCAGCGGAACTTAGGAGGATTCGGTCCATGTGTGATCATTGCATGCCTTTCCAGGACCAAGAGACGGTATTTCAAGCTTGAACGAGGGTACAACAGCTGTGGAAAGGCACGCTGTCAGAGTGAGAGTGCAAGTGAGAGCAATAGCTAGGTGAAAGTATTGGGCAGAGCTTAATCGATAAGCAATGTGCTAATAAAAAGGCCGATAACTGTGGGGCTGAAAGAAGGCAGCTACCGTCCCTCCAGCTTGCTGTTCCAAAGGCGTCCTTGACAATGCGCCGCACTGTCCAGCCTCACGAACGTAAATAGCGAACTTCACCCACACCTCGCCGACCTCCTGGCATACTTCATCCAACTACCGACCCCAAAATCTTGGCTTTCTCGCACACCGACAAGTGCCTGACTGGCCCAAGGATACCAACACCTCGAGGAACGCGCCGAGCTACATTCCAAAGTCCTCAGCACGACAGCCACTCATTGTCCGTCGAATTCATTCCGCGATGGCGTACCCCAACCAAGAAACCGAGGTCAAGGTGTCCAGCCAGGGAGCAGACAGCTTCGTGAGCTGGTACTACCAGGACCTCAACGACCACCGCTCTCTCGCGCCCTACTACGTAAACTCGTCACCCAAATACACCGGCGCAGGCATCACCGCCGACGTCACCATCAACGGCGCCCACCTGAACGACCCAGCCGAGTACGAGGCCCTCCTCGAGACGCAGCGACGCGGAAACACGGGCGTCAACGGCGCCGACCACAACACCAGGTCCGGCACGACGAAGGTACGCTACGAGGTCACCAGCCACGACACGCAGGTGCTCAACAACGACTACGGCCTGGGGTGCCCCGAGAACATCCTGGCCAGCGGGCCCGACCGGAGCGGCGACCGCATCTCGATGCTCGTGACGGTCACGGGCACCGTCCACCTCGGCAGCGGGCCCGACACGCAGCACGTGCGGTTCCACGAGGTCTTCGTCCTGGTCCCCAACTGGGACGTCGTGGGCCGCCGCAACCCGCCGCGCAACGCGAAGAAGTTCCTCATCTCATCGCAGAACCACCGGATGCTCTAGAGCGGCGCCATCGTCTACGACAAGGAAGAAGAAGAAGAAGAATTTGGACTACACAGGAGCAGGTTCGCGCCAGGGGCCAGGGGCAGGAGGGACCGCGGCTACGGCCAGCTTGGCCGCGCCTATGAGGGCGTCTTCCCCCTCCAGTCCCGGCGCAGCTCCGGCAACGAGCGAATGCGCTGGTGGTAGAATGCTACGCCAAGTCACCCTGACACGCGAGGCGCTTCAGCTACACCGTGGGCTTTCTGAATGGGTTCGGTAAGGAACGTCCGCGGGGAGCAGTCTGGAGACAAGGGAAGCCGGTGCAGCTGGGGTTGAGCCCCTCCGAAGGAGAATAAGACAGAGTCCATCCCAGGAGATGAGGAACGTTTTGCCTCCACGCCAGAAGTTTCGGAACCCGCATAGGAAGCAACACTAAATGCGAGTCGTTGGCAGAACTCAGCATCGCAGAGGAATTCCCTGCAGGTCAGCCGATCATGGTATGGCAACGGATTGCGGAGGATGGCATCGACGGCCAATGGCTTCTTGTTGAGCAATGAAAATCGAGATGGCTTGACTATCAACCTGCAGTCAGGCCTGACTACTACTAAATACGGGCATAGGTTACTGTTCGGCACCCGATGGGGTGCACGGCGGCCACCAAATCCGGGGGTATGCGCAGATCGCCAACTACCATAAGCTAATAATATTATTGGTCTCGCTGCCATCTTCGCGGAGTCTTTGTCGTGCCTGAAACAATTTAGAGTCGCCGCAATTTTTGGGGCCCTACACAATATTGAAAATGCTTTCCTATCAAGGTAATTTTCTATCATAATCCCGTACACCCTAGGTTGACGCTTCTCAAATGCTTGATTTCATCCACGTTCCGAACTGCATGCTTGTCCCACTGTAGATTTACGCACGCCTAGTTGCTCTTGAGCGACGCTCTCTTCCACTCCCAGTATCCAAGTCGTATGCGGTCCCACTTCTCGCCCAAGCGCTTCAGGCACAAGTCTGCCTTGTCACTCTCTCCCTTCTCAGCGTAAATGTCCGCCAGTAGCTCCAAGGCGTGCGAGCTAGTGACCTTCTCGCTTCCTTCTACCCCGATGTCGCTTACGAAACGCTCCACGAGCGGCTGCAGCGTGCCCACCTTGCGGCCTCCCTTGACCAGCACGCCACGCAGGTAGTTCCAGGGGCTCTGGTTCTGCGGCGCCAGCAGGATCTTCTCTTCGGCGTACTTGACCTCACGGTCTATGATGTCCGCAGGGACCTTGGGGTCGTGCTCCGTGGACAGGCTGCCGCTTGTGGTGTTGGCAGGGTCGGAGAAGACGATGAAGAAACGGTGCGACCATGCAGAGTTGTTGCGCACGTCCTCGTCAATCAGGGTCTCGGTGGCCTTGAGCTCTGGTTCCCCGAAAAGACCTAGCTTGGGAACGAGGTACTGCCTGTACGACCAGACGTGATAGTTCTTGGTGTCTTCCGCGAGGATCTGGGCGAGGAATGCCTCTTCGGATTTGGCCAGCTTGGCCGTCTCTTCCGAATCCGATTCGATCGACGGGTAGTAGTGGTCCATGAGCAGCCTTCTGTGGTGCCAGATCTGGTAATTCTTCAGGTTCTCGAGGGAGACTTGGTTGAGCCATTCGATCTCGTCTAGGAGGGAGGTCTTCATGCCTTGCACGATCGAGAAGCGGTACAGCCACACGGTGTAGTGGGCTGGGTTCATGGAGATGATGTGCTCCGTCAGTCGCAGACAGCGCGGGGAGTATTCCTTTTTGGCCATCACGGCTCGAAGGTAGGAAATTGCTACAAGATGTCAGCATTCGATCCAAGAGACCTCGTAGGAGCGGTAATCAGACCTTCGGCGTATTCCTCAGGATACGCAATGGCGGCCAGAGCACCCTCGGGCTCCTCAATGGGCATGGGCACGATGTCATCCCATGCGGGATCCGTCCCGTACGCCCCCGTCCGTTCGCCGTAGAGTTCCATCCTGAGCCTCGCGATCTCTTTCCTCCGCAGTTTCTCTTCCTCGACCTCGTCAGTTGTCACGGTGACAGCCTCGTTGGTCTTCGAATCGAGCCACCTCCCCTTCTCGCGTTCCTTCTTTTCCAAGAAGACGCTGTGCTGTATCTCCAACGCGGAAAGCTGCAAGGCCTTCTCACTTCTCTTGTCGAGTTGCTCAGGGGTCGAGTCTCCCAGGTCCGCGCCGAATCTGTCTCTGCCCCAGGTGAAGCCCTGCTGTCCGGTCTGAGCGGCAGGAGTTCCACCCGCACCGGTTGGACGGACTTGCTTGACTGCTCTTAGCGGGACGCCACCAGCTTCATTCACGCACTTCCAGACGTCTCGTTGGGACTTATTGCCTAGCCGCTTGAGGAGGGCAGGCGTGCGGGCGAAATGTGCGTTGGCCCAGAGGGTCCGCTCGGAAGAGGAGAGCCCGCTGGGACCTCCGGCGGCGAGGCTGGGAGCGTAAGGACAACCTTGGCTATAGATATGAGAGCTGCGGTCGTAGACAGTCTTGAGAGGCTCGATGTCCACAGGTGTTGCTACTCGGAGGAGCTGTCAGTAAACGTGACGAGTGGGAGATCCCGCGAGGTGGGACTGGAGTCGATCTATGTGCAGAGCACACAGCAGGGGGGAAGGAAGTCTTCTCACATTCTTGTTCCTTTTGTTTTGGCGTCTTTGATTTGGGCGGCATGGTTGCTCATAGGAAAGGTAGAATGCTCGGGTTGCGGCTCGTCACAGGAACCGTGTAAGGTTGTCTGCAAGCAGAGCTCCCCACCACGCACCAAGCCAGCTCCCCGCAGCAGTGAGTTCTCTAGGTGCGGGGCGGACTTTGGGCAATAGCACTTTTGATCAAACAATATCAAGGAACAATCCCACTCACAACGCCAGCATTCCGTCTGTTTCTCCAATTTTGCGCCACCGACCTTTTTGGAATGTACCGTGCAAACATTGAGTGAAGATTCATCACATGGTTTGGCTGTCCTACCTATAGGTACAATCTGCGCGTAGCACTGGCTTTTAGATTGCCCGGTATGACAGAACAGCCCGGCACTTTCCTTGCATCACTGTGAGCTTCCGTGATGTCAAGATCTCTGCGGTGAGAGATGTGATCAAGAGGGGATGACGATGCGTCCCAAGGGCAGACACGGCTACCCTTACGCAACACAGAGTCGACAACCACAGCCTGCGATGACCAGTGAACAACCCCCAGCGGCGATATCCGAATCAGGCGGTGTCCGCTGAGTTGGCCCCCAAATGCGGGCGCAGGAACTGACATGCAGATATGTTGCTGATGTTGTGCTATGTACGCATGACTGCCATTGGAAAGTTTGACCCGTGTGTGTACGTGCGTGTGCCAATTGCGAAGCATAATTCGTGCAGCCGGGCTGTGTATGGTAGTGTGGTCTCACCAAGACGATGCAATTACACAGTACCTACGTTCATTCTCCTTGTTCTCACTAGCCAGACTGGTCCGTGTTTGATAGAGCTCGCAGACCGGCTGGCGCCAAGACATTCTCCTGGCTCTCCCGTGGAGCTGGTCTCCTGGGCTGCTGTGCTGGTCCCTGCATTGGAGCTGCATACCTAACAGGGACTACGGAGGTACGTACATGCACTCCTGGCCAGCCCAATCGTGGACCGGTGCTACTGCAGCACTGCAGCATGCGGTCGAGGTTTTCTGCGCAACGACAAAATTTTGGTCCTGAGCGAGGATGAGTAGAGCCCCCGAGGGACAAGGCTGAGACCGTGAGTTGCGTAGTATCCCGGGGCCAATGAAAGCGCCGGCGAAAACGATGACAACCCCTGTAACCGTCACTTGTCGCCTAGCCTACTGCTGTGCCACGTTCTCTTCCCAACAAAGGCAGACCCCGAGTAAGTCGGCAGGGGCCCAGAGAGCCTGCATAGGTAATTGTCTAATTTACAATTCCGCCGTGTACGCAGACCGGGGCTGCCATCGATCCCACCACCATGGCTTGAATCGAGGACGGGATATCCATCGCGTCCCCTCGCCCGTCCTTCTGGCCATGTTTGATCTCGTCCCTTCTCTCCCTGAATTGTCCTTTTCGACCAACTGTCCGGACTTCCCCCAAGCTTGAACCAGAGCTTGACGTCTCGACTCTCGACCCACGATCCAGGACCCGACTCGGCTTGGCCTTTCGATACCCACCGAACAACACTCATCTCCACTATCTTACAGATCCACCTCCACGTCGGCGGTGTCCACCTACACATCGGGATCGCTCAAGAACACCCAGCCGCACCCAAGTCTTGCTCAATCGCACTCCAGGTGCGTTGCGCGAGCTCGACGCAACATCAATCTGTAGCGATGGCCCATGTCAACGGCACCCAGAACGGCAATGGCAATGGCATCGACCAGCCTCATACCAATGGCAAGTCGTTGCATCTGAAGAAGGCCTCTCGCAAGCTTTCCAGCCCAATGATGCCAGCCTTCATGGTCTCTGCTCCTGGCAAGGTCATTGTCTTCGGCGAGCATGCGGTCGTTCACGGCAAGGTGAGCGCTCCTGTCCTGGGCCGCACATCAATGCGCCCATTGCGCAGAGCTACCGCAACCCGCTGACCCACCATGCCTCACAGGCTGCCATTGCTGCGGCGACGTCTCTACGTTCATATCTCCTAGTCACCACTCTGTCGAAATCAAAACGAACCGTGTCCCTGATCTTCCCCGACGTCGACATGTCACACACATGGGACATCGACCAACTGCCGTGGGCGACATTCTCGCATCCGTCCAAGAAGAAGAACTACTACGACCTCGTGACCAGTCTCGACCCTGACCTGATCGCTGCGATCCAGCCTCACTTGGTCGACATCTCCCCTGACCAGCCCGACGCTGTGCGCAAGATACACCGAAACTCGGCGCTTGCGTTCCTGTACATCTTCCTCTCTCTGGGCAACCAGTCGTTCCCGGGCTGTTCGTACACACTTCGATCCACAATACCAATCGGCGCAGGCCTTGGAAGCAGCGGCTCAATCGCCGTTTGTCTTGCCGCCGCTCTGCTCCTGCAATTACGAGCACTTTCCGGACCGCACCCTGATCAGCCTGAGGAGGAAGCCCGGTTACAGGTGGAAAGAATCAACAGATGGGCATTCGTGGGTGAGATGGCCATACACGGGAACCCGTCTGGCGTCGACAACACGGTGTCCACGCAAGGTAAAGCCGTTGTATTCCAGCGGACGGACTATAGCAAGGCTCCTGAAGTGCGCCCGCTATGGGACTTCCCGGAGCTGCCCCTGCTGCTGGTAAACACCAAGCAGTCGCGGTCGACGGCGCAGGAGGTCGCAAAGGTCGCAAAGCTCAAGGAAACGCATCCAAAGCTCGTGGGCGGCATCCTGGACACCATTGACAAGATCACGAAGACGGCAGAAGGGCTGATCGAAGAGGACGGTTTCGAGAGCAATGATATGGAGAGCCTGCGGAAGCTGGGCGAACTGATGACCGTGAACCACGGCCAGCTGCTGTCGCTCGGCGTCTCACATCCCAGGCTGGAGAGGATACGAGCCTTGGTTGACCACGAGGATATTGGCTGGACAAAACTGACAGGAGCCGGAGGCGGCGGCTGTTCGATCACACTCCTACGGCCTGACGCCCCACGCGAGAAGCTCGAGCGCCTCGAAGAGCAGTTGGAAGAGGAGGGATACGAGAAATTCGAGACGACACTGGGCGGCGATGGTGTTGGCGTCCTCTTCCCCGCAGTCATCAAGAACGGGATGGACGAGGACGAGGACGGCGGCATGGAGATCGACCTGGATCTGTTCCTCAACGTCGAGGGTAACGAGGGAGTGGAAAAGCTCGTAGGGGTCCATGGAGGTGCTGGTGAAAGGGAAGGCTGGAAGTTTTGGAGGGTAGAGTCTCACTAAGTGGTGTGACGCAGGCAGAGCTACACGCCCCCGACACACGCAACTCTTGGTCTCAACGTGTCTGATGACGATTTTGATTCATATCAAACGTTCGGTGGAGCGACTGGACTGACGATTCATAATATTTATCGTGGCTTCTACCTTAGCTGTGAAACTTAGCTGTTCGCCTAGTGATGGTACACTAATCTGATTAGACGAGCAATGAGCAAGCGGGAAGCGGACAGATTGTTCGAATACATGATATGAAATCCAAGCTGCGAACAACGCAAGTCTGTGAGCCTTGTCTTTGACACACGGTTTCTGCCGTCCCGTAGGATGAAGATCGATTACAGGCTGCTGGGAAGATGGTCTACCATGTGCTCATCGCTTATTCCTATCAAATTCCGATCAATCTCTTGCTCAAGGATCTGGCAGATGGTCATCAGAGTTACCCGGGACCGCTGAGCAGGGTAGACTCTGGCCTACCTCGGTCTTCTCCGTTGAGCGATGCCCATCTTAGTGACAAGGTGCACAACTGCTCAACGATTGATCGAGCCCGGGTGCAAGAGACCATGAGGTTCTGATTATTATTGCTGAGTCTCAGCACCACATCCATAGCACACATATAGAAGTCAGGTCTTTCCCCCTGATCGCAATTGCACTATGATATTGCAGGGCACTGGCTTGTCATCAGCCCTTCATGAACATTAGCGCCAGTCCTTGTTATATATATCTATGTAAATGTCTACCAACCCATTCGAATTACAACATGCCCAGCGCCCTGAAGTCCACTCACTCAAGGCATGTCATATTGCTTCCACACTCGCTTTGCCCTGTCACCGATACCGTCACCGCCACCTTTGTTCACTCACTAAAGGTTTTCAGTGAGCTTGCGTTCATCTAATGCCTCCCAATATCATCTTGCCCGAGGACCATGAGATTATCAACAGTGAGGTCCCTCTCAACTTCACCTTGACTACGAGACGGCCTGGCATCGAACAAGCCGAGAGCCCGTCCGTCATCACGCTGGTTGCTAAATTGAAAGGAGCCAGAACTCAAATGGTGTAGTCTGCAAAGAGCAATATCGCGTGCTCTGAGTCTCATTGTGCCTCACTAGGTGATGTATCTGGAAGCCCAGGGGCGACTTATGTGTCGAAAGGTTGCCAGCCCGGGATGCGGAGCGAGTTTGGACCCTTAGATGATGCTGTGATAAGTGTTGGTCGTCACTCCATGCGGCTGGTCGAGCAGGCCGTGCTGCTGCGGTTTTACAGGGTCGAGGGGCTCGAGGGACTGGCAGAGACATTGACGTCCAGGAAAGCGTGGAGTGGGGAGCTTCGAAAGATGCTAGGCTCGTCGTAATCGCCGGGTGGCCGGGTGCCCAGAGGCATGTGCAATCCGCCGAGCACGATAGCTGTGTGAGGTATTGTGGGCTGCAGGTGTCCGTAACCGGCGTCGGCGTTCGATGATATCGGGTAATTTCGTAGATGCTCGTCGGCAAGCTATTGGATGCTTGTCCTATTGTCAATATGTCCGGGTGTGTTCATCTGCTACCGCATCTCACATCTCAATATGGGTCAGTTGGACGAAGAGGTTACTTCGGACAGCCCCGTGTGTGGCTTTGGTGAGCTTCAATTTGCAAGGTATCCCTAGACGCCCAGTAATGAATCCCTTTCGTCCAGGCCCGGACGAGATGGCCCTTGATTCCTTGTTTCAGACGCCATCGACTTTTGCTTCCTCGAATCCCTCCGCTCAACCCGTCGTTCCCATACCTAAGCGACAGACTTATGCCTTGACCTTCTTCTCACGCTTGGTGACCTCCTTGATCTGCAGGTCTGTATCCGTTATGTTAGCCTGTTGCGTTCCTCGCTGTCGCGTGTGGTGGGGAAGTCGTACTGGGGGGCAGCGATTGCTTGAGCTTCTCGGCCTTCTCGGCGTCCTTCAGGGCCAGCGTGTACAGGTGCTTGGAGCATCGGACCTTGAACTTGATCAAAGAGGTCTTCTTGTTCTTCTTGATCCGGGCGGCTGGAAAAATTCGAGAGTGGTTAGATGAACATTCGTTCCTAGTTGCTCAAGATTATCTCGTCGGTTGCGATAGGAACATACAGGAGGCATCCTTTCGCCTGCAGACCTCGATGAACTGTCGTTACCGTTTGTCAGCCACGTTAAACATAAAATCTGTCACGGTCTGCCAATTCGTACCTTCTTGATGTCGCTGATTTCCTGGGCCATTTTGTCTGATTTTTTGACAGTGGATTCTTGGAGGGCTGTCCGGGATTGAGTGTTGTCGTCGCGATCGGAGGTCGAGTTGAGCTGGAGTGGAATTTTGCAAAATGTGTGCGGAAAGGGTGGACAGGGGTCCTGGCGTGCAGAATGGACGGGTGAGGGGGGTGGTCGACCGCTCTGCACAGGTACATAGGTACTTAAATCTACCCTAACCAGCCTCGGTTAAGGCAAATCTGGGCCAGCAGGCCAGAGAGGCAGCAGCGACCTTCATTGTGGCTGACGTGGCGCAGTTCCCGGACTGGATGGGCCTCGTCACCTCTACACCCCTCTGCGGCTGCATTCACGACGATCTCGCTATTCACTCGTATGTTCTTCAGTTTCCGAGTTGTGACTGGAAGATAAGTACAAGTGTTCTTTATAAAGTTTGTTTATCCTACAGTCGGCCTGGCCCATAGAACAGATCCTATAAATCAAGAGCCTTTCTATGCTGCATCTCGTTCCTTATCACTTACACGCCTAGCAATACCAACACCATCCGTCATCATCCCCAGTTGCTCACCACCATCATCGGATACATCCTCGGACCTTCGTCACTGATAAAATGCCAACTCCACTCGATAATGCGATGAAGTCCAAGGTCAGTCTACGTTGCCCTGTTCTACAAGACTCCTCGATTCACATCGGCTGACGTTACCCAGAATATGTTCTTGGGTGAGTCGATTTGAGCCCCGAACACTACAACTAATCATGCATCATGATGGTGCATGGGTCGGAGGATACTGACAAGCGATATGTGTATAGCCTTCACCGGCTTGATCACAGCCGTTGGAGTCTGGTCAATCTGGGGCGGCGATATGTTCCCCAACCCAGATGATCCAAAAGGAGAACCCGAGACGTGGACGAGAGAAGAAATGAGGAGATGGCTGGCTGCAGTATGTGTACCGTCCGTATCACTCACACGGCTCTTTTTATTGACTGTGACCAGCGAGACCTCCATCCACAGGACGGAGACACGAGGGAGCAGTTACTGGAGAGAGTGAAGGCCAATCTTCGAATTCCACGGAGGACGAACCCTTGAGTACAAGAGTGACCTTGGGGAGAAGCGAACAGGACGGAAGGACCTCAATGAAACACGCTCCGTTTAGTGTTTACCGGCAGCTGTGGAACCAACAAACTATCACCTAGGTCGAAGGGTGATTAATTTTGACTGCTTGCCTTTCGTTTGAGCCCTGCCGGGGTGGAGCTATCACAGTCTTCGGTATACTTATCTATTACATATCGCCACATGCTTTCATTTGATATTTAGTTTATCGCTATATAATGCCTGGCGTAACAGAATCAGGCAGCTGACGGTGTCTGGATTGCTGAGTGGTGCCGGTATGAATTGTAGCAATATCACACTGCTGGCCCATACAAACATTTACTTACGACTGGGGTTGGTTATACCTAAACTGGGTAGTCGACCGTCGCGATCAGTATACCTACATGCAGAGGTATATAAAATGTGAATTGATACCATTGTGGTCTTGAACCTTGATTCGAAGGGTTCCAGCTGAAAAATAAAACTGTACTTATTATTGCATAGCGGGTTTGTACAGAATTCCTTCCCTTTAAGTACCTAGGTAGATACTGTAGCACCTACCTTGGAGCTCTGGCCGGTCTCCACCTCGGCACCCGCAACACGCGCCACACAGATGGACGCGACTTCATGCCGATCCAAACACTTACCGCGGTTCTTATATTCAACTTGATGTCGTCACACTCTCATTTCACTTCTCTGTTTGCATTGGTCTGCAACCTCCAAGACGTCTGCATGTGTCCCGACAATTCGATGCTGCGAGCCTGCGTACCAACGATAGCAGGATGACTTCCCTTTCGCCAGAGCTCTGGCACATGGTTGCCAGCCATCTCAGCATCGAAGACGCAACATAACTTCGACTGGTCAACAAATTCTTTGCGGATGTCGCGGGGGCACATATCCTTCCAGACGTCACATTTCACATGCACCAAGACGATTTCGCACGTCTCAGGGGCATTGCTAGTAATGGCGTCCTGGCACCCAACGTCAGGTCGATTACCTACTTCGCGAGAGAGTACGAAAGTCCTGTTATATCCTTCGATAAATTCAAAAAGATCCACAAAGATACGCTCATGTTTCAGGCGCCGCCATTCTCGCTCAATCCAGAGTCGCAGGTCAAACCTGCTGACGACTTGACTTTGTGGCATGAGTACAAGAAATACGAGCGCATGGTTGCCGTGCAAGATCAGATCAAAGCTGGCATGGCCGATCTGGCGTGTCTGAAAGACGCGCTCGCCAAGTTTACAGCCTTGAGGCATGCGACAATGTCGTCGGGTCACGTTTTCTATGAAGGCTGGGCGAATGACAAGCCGTCGCCGTTCAAGGCACCCGTGCAACCACCCACCAAATGGTTGGACCCAGAAGGTGTCAGACACCTTGAAGGCACGCTTGAGGCGTTAACATACAACAACGTTCAACTTGAAAGTCTGCATGCAGGCACGTTTGACTGGACCTTCTTCGACAAAACCTCTACAGAATTGGAGCGCTTATTCCGGCCGGCGCTCAATGCGTTTCACGTTGAGTTGGAAATTTCATTGAGGCTAGATGACAACATGTATGATGTGGACGGACAAACTGAAAAGTGCCGGCAGTTTATGGAACGAGGCATGGTGAGGGATGTGCTGGCGCGCATGAGAAGGCTCGAGTTGCTGCGCGTGGCATTCATGTGCAACATGGACGAGCCGTATAAACCAGCCGTTCTGAGGAACATCATGAGTCCGAGTCATCACTGGCCGAATCTAACTCAGCTCGAGCTTACAGGCGTTCAGGGTGACAGGCACGCCGTGTTGCAGGTTCTACGCCTACACAAAGACACGCTACGATTTCTCTGTCTACAGGATTTTGACCTGGGCGAAACCTCCTGGGAGAAACTGCTGCCAGACATCCGTAACACCTTACACCTGGAAGATGCATGCATCTGTGGCGATCTGACAGGCCATGTGGAAGACGGGCCAGACAAGGGCCAGCCGGAATTCTGGGATTTCAACAGGCCTGGAATATGGGAAAATGACATGAGGGCGTCTATCAATCGCTACTGTCGAAGACGGGGCGAAGATTACCCAGATGAGCTCCCGCTCACAGACGAGGTTGTGCAGAAGCACTTTGACCAATACGTCAGACGCCACGTCAAACAGACTCAGGCCGAGGACTGGGAAGATATGCGCCAGGCTAAGAAAGAGATGGATCGCGAGGTGCGCGAGATGCGCCGCGCTGATCTGCTGCCCCCGCCCAGGGACGGTTATAGCGAAGGCAGCGAATCAGACTGGGACGACTCTGGTTTGGACGATCCTGATAGATTTGACGATGATGACGATGAGTATGATGCGATGGCGATCGCGGAATTTTTAAGGCAGAGCGAGGAAAGTGATGGTAGTGTTGATTGACGACTGTTTTGTACGATAATGGATAATGGCCTGCGTGGACGCTGTTGACTTGGTGTACATATTCAGGGTCCAATTCTGAAGCTTGCAGTCAAAGGTACCATAACATGCCAGGCCCACCTTGGTACTCGGCCCAATGAAACAGCCCGAGCCGCACGGGGCACATCTGGGGCCCTTGCCAAGACCAAGCGTGGGAGCACTCAGTCAGCGGATGACCCGAGGAACAGCTTGTCCTCGCAACCGTGCTAGGCAAACAATCCGTACTTCTGTCTGTCGCAACCCTGCGTCACTCCTTCCTCCTCTCTTTTTTTACACATAGACATCCAGCAGCCCCATGGTTTCTGGGATGTGGGCGTGATTCCAACATTTTCCATTCTTACAACCTTTGCGACAACTGCGCAAAGTGATTCGCGATGGATTTCTTACAGGTACGACCCCCTGCTCCCTCTGCACTTACAGCCAGCTAACGCACGCCTACCCAGCGCCTGGCCAGGTTCCTGGACAGGCCTCTCTTCCCCTGGAAGAAGCTGATCATCGGTTTCTCGGTTGCGCAATACCTCTTCGAGGGCTTCCTCTCACTCCGTCAATACCAGGTCTTGAAGAAGACCAAGCCACCAAAGGTTCTGGAACAGGAGATATCGCAGGAGACATATGACAAGAGTCAGGCATACGGACGCGCCAAAGCCAAGTTCCAATTCGTCAACGGCATCTGGGGCCAGGTCACGAACATCGCCTTCATTCACTTCGACGTCCTCCCCAAGATCTGGTCATGGACCGGCGACCTCCTCCTTCGATTTGCCCCCGCTCGTTTCTCCGGTGAAATTACCCACTCGATCGCATTTGTCTTGGCCTTCACGATCATCCACCAGCTTCTGTCCCTACCGGCCTCAGTGTACAACACGTTTGTCTTGGAAGAGAAGTTTGGATTCAACAAGCAGACTCCCCAGCTCTTCGTTACCGATCTGATCAAGTCGCTGGGTCTGACCTTCGTCCTGACGCCTCCCATCCTCGCTGCTTTCCTCGCCATCATCCAGAAGACGGGCGACCAGTTCTTCTACTACCTATGGATGTTTGGAGCCGGTCTGCAGGTCGTCATGATCACCATCTGGCCAATTGTCATTATGCCTCTCTTCAACAAGCTCACTCCCTTGGAACCCGGAAAACTTAAGACTGGAGTCGAGGCTCTCGCTGCCAAGCTCAAGTTCCCTCTGAACGAGCTCTACGTGATCGACGGCAGTAAGCGGAGTGCCCACAGCAACGCATATTTCTTTGGAATGCCTTGGAAGAAGCACATTGTTATCTATGATACCCTGATTGAGAAGAGCGAGACCCAAGAGGTTGTTGCTGTCCTGGCGCACGAGCTGGGCCACTGGAGTCTGGGTCACACCACGAGGCTGTTCGGTATTTCTCAGGTGAGATTCTGCATGCATCCTATTTTGACGTGAGAACCCGAAGCTGACAACAATAGTTCCACTTCTTCTACATCTTCTCGCTGTTCTCCGTGTTCATCAACAACCAGTCTCTCTACGCCGACTTTGGATTTCACGCTGTGAAGCCCATCATTGTTGGCTTCATTCTTTTCTCCGATGTTCTGGCCCCTATGGACGTTTTCATCAAGCTGGGCATGAACATCTTGAGCCGTCGCTACGAGTTCCAAGCTGACGCGTTCGCGTGCGACCTTGGATACTCTGCGGACCTCGCCAAATCTCTTATCAAGCTCCAGGTCCAGAATCTTAGCACTATGGATGCCGACCCGATGTTCGCTAGCTACCACTTCTCGCACCCCATTCTGTCCGAGAGACTGAAGGCGCTCGATTGGCAGCCCACTGCTAAGGTCGCGGTTGTAGATGAGAAGGACGGCGTTGCCAAGGCCACGGGGAGAGATGAGTTGTGAGAGAGACCAAGATTAGGATAGGCAGATTTGAGGACCATATCAAGAGGTAGTCAATAGATACTGTCTGGGAGCTTTCAGCCCTCGTTTGAGGTGCCTAGTGGTTGTCGTGATAGCCTCTGCTATCGCTGATCCCTATGGAAGATGCAACTCGCGTAGAGGGCAAAATATATACGTCTAAATTGACATCAAGCATTCCACAATCTTTCATACGAACATGGCTTCTCTCCAGCAAGCACAATGTTGAGCTGGAGGTCACTGCATTTGACGTTATTGGAAGGCTGTGCCGAGTTGGGGTTAGGAGAGGCCCCTAACCCTAGATAGAATTTGGTATAGCAATCCTAGCTTGGAGCATCGCCCGGCCAGTGAAACAAGAACTGAACGTGGCGTGAACAATCGACAACTTCCCAAAAGCCCTCGCGACGAGTCTAGGCAGCGTTACGTGACGACAGCCACTACTCCGATCAGCAGCTCTCCGACCTACACACCCATTGGAGAACTGTGACAATGTCGCGGCTCTTTGCCCAGTCCGCGCTCCGCGCCGCCGTCCGAGATGTCGCACGACAACAACCGGCCATGACGAGGTTCGCTTGACACCCTCCTGCCCTTATTCAGCATGGAATTCCTGACTGACGAGCCACGCACCCAACCAGGTCCTTTTCCTCCCTCTCGTCCCTGCGCCCAGGCATATCCGCACCACCCAGCATCTTCGCCAGGAGGCCAGCGGCCGGGCTCCTCATGCCCAGCGCCTTCACACCAGTAGCAACGACGACAGGGGCAGCGGACGCAGTAGGAGGAGGAGCAGCAACGGCGGACATCGTGCCCAGGACCGCGGTCACGTCACACCCTGCGCTCGCGGGCGTGGGCTCGCAGATCCGCTGCGGGCCCCGGCGGTACATGAACATGAACCGCCCCTCGCGGCTGATCCGCATGCGCAGGCACGGGTTCCTGAGCCGCATCCGCACCAAGACCGGGCGCAAGATGCTGCAGAGGAGGAAGACCAAGGGCAGGAAGATGCTGAGTGCTTGATTGTTGGGTGGGAGGGCGGCGCGTGCGTTTGGCTGGTTGCCCCCGGGTCAAGCTGGCCAAGGGTTTCATTACGATGCTGGGATAAACACGCCTGGCTAGACCTCGAGAGACAGACAGGAGAGGAGATGCCTATCGTGCGCAGGGGCATCGCCTGGGGGTCGCTGCAGACGCATGGGAAATTACTGCGACTCTTTCCCAGATCTGTGAGAGCTCCCTACTAAGCTCGTAGAGCATGACAGGAGCTCCATGCTCATCGTGGAGACATAGACGGTGATCTGTTGGGAGCCTAAAAATCTGCTCCGTGTACATACTTGTCACAATACTATCGCAATCGCCCATTGCGTCGGGATTCGTATCGCTGGATTATTGCTACAAGACTATAGGTGATATGAAAATGCAGACATGGCCGTGGATGCAGTTATCAGGGAGAGGCCGGTATTCACGCCCTCTTGGAGCACGGAATATTGCAAAAGTTGACATTTACAAGAGGCTCACGTACCTGGTCAAAAATTCGTCTACGCTGGAGGCCCAGCGCTTGCCGCATTACAGTGTGCATTATTAGTGGCAATATTGCCTGAGACATCTATGTACATCCAGTAAAGTTTGGGGATTCAACATTAGGACGACGGTAATCAAACTGGAGCCGTCAATCCGTTCTCACACTGCAGCGTGCTCGCATCACAAGCCAGATACAACGCATCGCTCGACTCGCCGATCCAGAACTTGTACGCCCCGTCGACAACAGGAACCACCCAGTTCTGCTGGACGACGTCCCAGACGCTCACGTCCTTGCGCGTGAGCGTCAGCTTGACCACCTCGCTGGCCCCCGGCGCGATGGCAGCCGTCTTCTCGAAGTCCCTGAGCTGGACGGTGGGCGAGTCGTAGCCGCTGTTCTCGGGCAACTGAACGTACAGCTGCGCGACCGCCCTGCCGGAGAAGTTGCGGGCGCCCGTGTTGCTCACCGTCACGCTGATGGTGTACGCCGTGTCCCAGAGGGCGTCGTTGCCGCCCAGGCCGCCGCCCGAGGCCGGGCCCGGCTTCTGCGTGCTCGAGTACCCGTCCGGGTAGGGGTAGCCGTCCTTGTCTCCGCTCTCCACCGCAGCTCCGGTGGCGGCCGCCGAGTTGGCGTCGGATTCGGACAGCCAGGGGTAGAGGTATCGCCAGACCTTGGAGAAGCCTGAAGGCTCGTATGCTTCAGCTGCAACCGGGATTGTCGTGTTGAAGCTGGGCAGTCCAGACTTGGCGGACCGCGCAGGTGGGGTGCTAGTGAGCTGGGTCACTTTGGTAATGGTTGCGTTTGTGTACGTGAAATTTGTGTACGACAGCCCATGGCCGAAAGCGTAGCGTGGCTTTGTGGCTACGGAATTCAGATACTTGTAGTCGATGAAGCTGTGGGTAATTAGCGATCACTTGTTCGCATAGAACGGGAAAGGGCACAGATGCTCCAAACTTACAGTCCCTCGCTGTAGGTATCCTGGATCTGGCCAGGTGCGAATCCCGTCAGGCTCAAGCTCGCCGGGTAGTCATTCTCCGCCTTGGGAATGGTGTATGGCAGATGACCACTGGGAGACACATCTCCGAACAAGACGTTGGTCAACGACTCTCCGGCCTCCTGGCCAGGCAAGTGCGCGACGAGGACCGCCTTGACAGAAGCCAACTCAATCCATGGCTCCATGACAATGGGGCCAACAGTGTGAACGACAACAACAACATTGCTGAACTTGGCCGCAGCATTCTGTACCAACTTGTCGCCATTGTGCCATGCGGCCAGACCATCCTGGCTTCGGTCACCGGCGTTGCCCTCCACAGTAATAGAGTTCTCGCCGGCGTCTGAGGTGATGAACACGATAGCAACGTCATCGGCGCCCGGTGTTGGGACGTTTCCGGGGAAAGAGTCGGTGTTGTAGGAAGTCACATTCGCGGCGTTGGCCTTGATGGCAGTCAACGGGTCGTTGAATGTCTCGTAGTTGGCCGTTCCTGAGCCCCAACCCATACCCAAAGTGCCCTTATTACAGCTGCGGTCAGAACAAGCGTTCGCTCCATCCGGGTTAACTGCCTGATCAGTACCGAAGAGCGACAGGGTGGTGCTCTTGGAAAGCGGGAGGACATCGCCGTCGTTCTTCAGCAGAGCGATCGCGTCCTGGGCGACCTGCCGAGCAACGGTGGCATGGTTCGCTCGCACGTCAACAAACTGGTTGATGACACCAGACGGGCTGAACAGTGCGCCAGGGTGAAGCGGCCCGGTTGCATCGGACGAGTATGCGCTAAAGTTTGGCTCTGGATAGTCGGCGTCCTGTCCCAGGTGGTACCAGGCCGCGACAATTCTCGTAGCTGCGTCATCCAGTCTGTCTACAGGCATGGAGCCGTTCAAGACAGCTCGGCTCATCTCGTACATCCAGTAAGACGTGCCGAGAAGAGGGACCATCGTGTCACCGGGCATCGCCATGTCCAGCCCCGCGAGAGCGGCAGGGACTCCGGATATCTGCGCCAACCAGTCAGACATCAGGAATCCTTGGAATCCAAGTTCGTCCTTGAGCAGGTTGTTGTTCAAGTAGCTGTTCTGAGTGCTCGCGGACCCATTCACGGCGTTATAAGCGCCCATCACTGACGCCGCGCCTGCCCTGATAGCCTCAGCAAATGGCCAGAGGTAGAGCTCGTGCATAGTCCGGTCATCTATGGAAGGTAAGTAAGATTACAGAGTTGTTTCATCTTGAGGACTTAACAATACTGACCAATGTTGGCACTGTAGGCGGGCTGGAAAGGGTTATACATGCGCCACATTTCTTGCTCGTTTCCGACAAGATGCTTGATGGTCGCCATGACACCCTGTTCTTGAACACTGTTGATATGATGGTCAGCATCGACAACCACACATCGTTCCATACTTTCCAAGATCAGTGTCCAGCTTGAAGCATTGAAAACTTACCCCTGAATCGTATACTTGGCACCAACGGCTTCCAACACGGGATCGGCCCCGAAGCCCTCCCAGCTGCGCCCGTCGCGAGGTTTGCGGCCGAGAGGACCAACGGTAGGACCGAGATAGATGTTGGCGCCTTTTCCGCGGAATTCCTCACCAATGGCCACGCCACGCTGGTATATCAGGTCCTTGTCCCAAGTCCCACCAGTAGTTATCCCGGCAGGGAATGCGGTGACATGATCTGTGCTGCGGACACCCAGAGCTGAGTCCTGGAGACATAGTTGCGGAAATCCTACACGGGGGGCGCTTCCCGTCATTCCAACACAGACACTGCGCGGTCAGCTCACGTCTTCAGGATCTTGAGAATCCATTACACTTACTCTATGATAAGTCAGTCTCTTGTTGGAAGATAGAGGTCCATTATCTGGTCACTTACCCATAAAGATGCCCGTGCCAGCTGTAATGTTGGCCTTCTCAGCCAAAGTCATAGTGTCAACCAAGGCTTTCGCCTTCTGGACACTATCACTCCAGCTCGGGATCCAACCCGTATAAGGGGCCGGATAGTAAGGGGCCGCAACATAAGGAGCTGGGACGTCGGCGCGCCTGCCGATGGTCGCAGCCTGTGCCAGTCCGGTGACAAGACTCGTCACTACGAGCCCAGAGGACCAGGAGACGTTGATGGGTGCCATCACGCTTGCAGCAAAGAAGAGATGACTGTTGGTCTCAACTTACCGTTGCTCGAGCCTGAGGGAATGACACCGCGTGGGGAGACACGAGGTAGGCATCACTCGCTTGCTGTCACTGCAATTCGGCCGAGAAGACATTTATACTTATTACTGTCTACTGGAGAAGGTGAAATCGGGATCCGAGGACAAGCATCCCGCTCAGGGATGCTATGGGTCCTGAGCATATGGTTCTAGACAGGAGTCGAGTGGACCTAAGCTCGAAGTGGTCCAATATACTGGGTAGCCAAGCGCTTGGGGCCCATCAGAATTTCGAACAAGCCTAGACGAGATGAATAGACGGGCTAGGTAGACGGAGGCTTTGACGGAAAAGGAAAATAGGATGGTACTGGAAGGTCAGGTGTGCTATAGCCTACCGCTCCTATCGCCTGTCCATGCCGGGCACCAAGAGGGGCAGAGGGGTTTGCGCATGCGTGTGTATCCCACTTGTGTGTCTTTCACATGTGGCATTCCACTCGTGCATTCCACTCTGCCCGCGTGGGCCCGTATACATACGCCTCTTGTCGAACTGGATATTACTCGGCTGCAAGAGCATTCTGCATGAATCATGGACCACTGTGCTGTCAGATAAAAGTACCATGAAAGCACCATTTCTCGCGACCAGTGTGGCCTGCGGGTGGCCGCAGCGCAATGTCAAATTGCAACGGTGACGTCCTTGAGCGGTGAGCGGGCCTCGCAAGGCCCTAGGCTTCTCGGAGGAGAGTCTTGGTGCTAAGGTGTGTTAGAAACGGTTAAGTCTGATTCTTGCGATAATGGCAGAGGTTGTGGTCTGTAGGAGGAGGGCATTTCGCAGAGGTTGAGCGGCTGTTCACGCGTCGCAATCGTAGCCCGAAAGAGGGCAGGCCTGACTCACCTCCGTGGGTGATCCACGAACAAGGTCGTAGTGCCATTCAAACAAAGGCATTCCTCCGCACTACTAGGTGCTAGATCTCGGAACCACCAAGCGAGAGAGCGTGGGTAAGGAAACCAGGAAACCAGGATCCTTGCGTTGTGATATCGTCGCGTGCCACGCCAACAGGGTTGGTTCACTATAGGCTAATCGAATTTCAACCGTTCATGACAATGCGAGTGAGGATCAGTCCGGGGGAACACGGCACCGACGGGGCGGCCATTGCGTCCGTCTGCAACGATGAGGAGTCGGGCGGCCGCGGGATTGTGGAGAGATCTTCTTACTCGTCGAGATGGCTAAAGGGGGTTGAATTCCTCTGTTGTCCTTCCCAATGTGGGGAGACGCCGAGGCTTGGATATGTCGGCGGCCGTCAGACGAGAGGTGTGATAGGCACGACTGAACATGCAGCAACGACGGCCGCGGAGCAGGTGCAGCGGCACCAGGAGGAGTCGAGCCGAGTGATGGGGATCGGCCATGATGGTCGGTTGACGGCATCTTGCAGACAACCCCTGGCTGATCAGGCCGTGTGAGTGGGCGGTCCGCTCGGCCGACAGCTGTCAAGGCCCAATCGCGTTCGGGAGGGATACGATAAATCTGCAGGTGCCAGACGGGCAGATGCACAGCACGGATGGACCGTTGTGTGGCTGCCTGGCGACTCAAGGCTGAAGATTGACAAATAAGTCTGTTCCTGGAAGTGGCTTTCTCTAGTTGGCTTCTAGGTCGGTTCGCGCATGTTCATCCCAATTTCGACCCTGGCTTGTCCATGCAGAACCTTGCGGACCGGGGCGACCTGAAAAGACGCGCTCCGTCTTCGTCATGCTCGTGTGTCTTCGCTCCTGTACTCGAGCCACGGATGCAAATGATCGCTCATGAGGAGCGGGCGCAGATGCGACGGTGATCGGCTTCCTTCCCGGGCCAGATCCATCAGTTGTGACTCCAAAGTGCAAGACCGACTTGCCAACTGAAGATTGGGCCTTGACAAGTGGGCTTTTGAGGGGACTGAGCTTTGACGGGTGCATTGCACCCACCTCGTTATTAAGCTGTGGATGTAGCGCTTGGGCGAGAAAGCTTGGGTGATCTCCGTCCCCTCCGCCCCGCCTTGAAGGCCTGATGGAAATTGTTGAGAATTCCGCGGGCCGCCGCCAGTCAAGCCAAACCGCAAGCTGAGCAGACCAGACCGGACCGCACCTCAATTCACCGACGACGTTATCGCTGTGGGGCCTTCTGCTCGGCCAGAGAGCATGCATCCCCCGGGCTTCAACTGCCGCGGGCCAATGGCACTGCTCCACCACCCCTGACCCTTGTACCTTGGTGTGCGGAACCTTGAACCTTGAGCAGAATCGTCCACGGCCCCCACCCGCCCATTGTGTTGGTGGCTCTTGCACTATCGCATTGCACATGGTGGCAGGGTTCCGCGCCGCACAAATACCAAGGTTTCTTTCTTCAGACGAACCGACAGCGCGGCAGCTTCACCAACAGCAAACGCACATTTTGCCTGCCTCTCAACCTAGTAATGCATAGTGCTGCTGTTTGTCGTCGACTCGAGGTCACGGGGGCACGCAACCACAACGCGCGTCCGTCGATGTGAGCCAACCATGGTCACGTACTTGCGTGTCTATCCCACCCTGCCAGCTGCACAGGAGCAACCATTTCAGCCCGCCAAGTTGGTCGCGGCTGCCTGTGCGAAGCGCGGAATGGCTGGCATGCCTGCCTGCCGGTGCTGATGCCGGTGGTGCTGCAGTGGCTGGCACTGACGGGCCAGACAGGCTGCTCGCGCGCGTGGAGTTGGATGCCGCACTGCAGTCCACAGATCGGCCAGTGTTCGGCGCCGCTTTCGATCCGTGACTTGCAGATTTATCCATCACGCGACCGCGACCCAATAGACTGGCCCTGCCCGCGGCCGGGTCCGAATTCTGGGGAAGTCAGTCAGATCGCAGCTCGAACCGCCTCCTAGCCGAGTCATCCATCGTCATGTCCATGAACGGTGCTACTCTTTCCCTACTGCCAAACCCCTGCCCCTCCGCCTTTTCCGCACCTCTGCCCTCTTCGAGTTGGCGTGCTGCCAGTGTACCCACGCATTCTCCGAGTGAAGACTCTGGCAGGATGTTGGGAATGTGGGACACCCACGACGCCACATTGGCGCCGGGGTCGGGTCGCCAGGCACCGCATCTCGTTCCTTAGGCCCCCCAAACAGGATTTGCGTTTTCAGCCCACTTCAGTAGATCCCACGAGTGCATGAAGGCTACATAAGAGGCTAGGCCCAGCTTTCCTGCGGCCTCCCAAGGCCTGGAGGTCTCCTCGGTGTGGTGGTGTCCTGAAGCACAAGTCCCGACTCCCTTGACTCTTCGCCTGCAAGAAGCCCATCCATCTAGCATTGCGCATGCTTGTAAGGCAAAATGAGGCTCTCCGTCCTGTCCTCTCTATCATGGGCAGCAGCCTTGGTTGGGGCATCCCCAATTGCTCCGGAAGGGGCCCTTGTAATTCGTGATGGTAAGTCGCGGCCATCTGGAACCTCTCCTACACTGTTCTCGGCCTGACTTGATCGCTATATAGACGCTTCAGCTTTGACGACTGCAATCTACGAGAACATGAATTATTACGCCGAGTATTCTGCGTCCACATATTGCAATAGCGACAATGCTGCCGGCGCCCTGGTGACCTGTGAGGACGGTTGCCCGCAGGTCATGGCAAATGGGGCAACAGTTGTTGGCTCTCTGCCAAACACTACTGTATTTGAGATGGAGGGCTATGTTGCACTCGACACTGTCAGGAAGGAGATTGTTGTCGCCTTCCGCGGCTCGTCCGGTCTTCGCAACTGGATAGCGGACCTCACCTTTCTCCAGGTGCCATGCAACTATACGACTGGCTGTGCGGTTCACAGTGGATTCAAAATTGCATGGGAGTCAATCCGGGAATACACACTGGACTTCATCAAGGCCGCTTTCGCTGAGTACCCAGGCTATACACTTGTCGTTACGGGTCACTCCCTTGGGGGTGCGGTAGGCACCTTGGCAGCCATCGAGCTCAGGAACTTGGGGTGAGTAGAACTCAGTCCCAGTGAGAGGGAGCATGGAATCTGACAGTCACTACACAGCTACGCTTGCGATCTCTATACTTATGGCTCACCCCGGGTCGGTAACCTCGCTCTCGTCAAATACGTCACCAACCAAGTCGGCGCTGAGTACCGGGCAACGCACTTTGACGACCCTGTCCCTCGCCTACCGCCCATCCTGTTTGGCTACTTCCACACCAGCCCCGAGTATTGGCTCGCCTCTGGTCCCGCCACTGATGTCGATTATACCATTGATGAGATCGATACCTGCCTGGGCTATGCAAACGTGAGCTGCAATGCGGGAACCTTTGGGCTAGACGGCGATGCCCACGTCCGTAAGTGCTTGCAAGCCCATCCTGACTGTCATGAGCCGTGAACCCGTACCTTGATACTGGGACATACAAGTCGTGCTTCTAACAGATGATATTGGTTTGACCCTCACTAACTGGCAACATCGAACAGACTACTTTCAGTACATGGGTTGCGACTCTGTTATCACCAGCACAGACATGTCACTCTCATCGAGAGACAACAATGCAGCCAACCCGCTGTGGACACGCAACGATGTTTCTGATGAGGAGCTAGAGCAAAGACTCAACAACTATACAACGCAAGATCTTGCGTACAGTCGGCAATTGGCCGCTGATGGCTCGACGGACTGAGCTGCCCTGTCCGTATATATAATCGAAGCAGCAGGGCCTCTTTAATGCAGGTTTCAACCTATTATTGTACATGACGACTTTATATTGGAAACTATGACTTATGACTTACGGTGGAGCAACTGTCATATTCAGGGCATGAATCAAAAACTTGGACAAATACAGTCAACCTCGAAGCCCAAGCTCGACTCTATCGCCGCGAATGTGAGATGATGGGGCTTGTCAATTTTCTCTGCCCTCTTCTCGACTAACTCAGTAGGTCAATTTGGTTGAGCGGTGGGTTTGGCCAGGCGTGGGTCGTTTCTCGTGATTCTCGCGTGATGCCTTCGCCCCCGGTCGTGTGGTTCTTCCCCTCGCATTTTCAACAACTTCTCAACAATTTGTTCCGAAGTCAGTCTTGCCTCTGAGGTAGGGCAGTCATGTGCCGCGCGCTCCCTCCTTCTCGCCCACCGATGTGTAGGTCCGGTCGGGTTTCTTTTTGTCGGTCTCCTCTCATTTGCTCTCTTCAGTGCCGTCGCAAGGGGCAATGACAACCAGTCGCGAAGTGCTCACGGGCGTCATATATGCACGGCCAGCTCTCTTATATAATCAAGCCCGTTGGCCACCTTGCCAGGGACAGCTCGGGGGGCGGAGCTGCATTTACATGCTGCCAAGGCTCATTTCGGTGCCCCCTCATACCACTTGAGCCAAGCGTCCCTTGGCGGCTTGCGGCTTTTCGAGACATTCCTTTTATCGAGACCAATTGCATCTCGCCTTGACATCACGTTGCCCTCGCAGGTTACTATCGACAAATCTTCCTTCCTGTTGCGGCCTTCGACGAGAGCCCGCCGGGTGTGCTTGCACAGCGGCCCGCCGGCCTAGAGGAGGATAACCTTGGACAAAAGACGCCGCGCAGGAAGCTGGGCCCAGCACCGAGCAAGGGCTAACGAGGACCAACAGCGATGATAGCCTGGCGGTTTGGCAGAAGGATCAGTCGGCTCTCGTGCATCGCTGGGGGGCTGTCGATTGTCATATCTGGGTGCTCCACGCGCTAGTTATCAGCATGTCGTCGAACGCCCGCCGCGAGGGGCACACGTGCCCCGAGGGACGTCGATGATTCCTGAGGTTGCATTTGTCCCCGCGTAGGGCTCCCATGCTCCCGGGTATGTGCCTACAGGGCGTTCCCAGATTGACCGTCCAGCCTCGCCCAATGACGGCATGGGCTGTCCACCCTCAATCACCCGTCTCAGCGAGCTTATTCGCCTGGCAAAGGGTTGATCCCGGCCACTGCGGCACGGCATGGGATGAACAATGGAACGAGAGGTGCATATGCAGGTGCAGCCATGGACTCGGGTTCGACTGCCTGGTTCCTGCCGCTCACGTATAAAGTGGGAAGGGGCCGCCGGTCTCCTTGGGCAGCGTTCTTAGTATGGGATGAGAGTACGCCTGGTGTCTCTACCGTTCTCCGCCTTGACCCGCCGCAGGACAACCAGACGCAACATCCTCAGCCGCACCAGTCCAGGATGAGAGCGAACCTCGAGCTGCTCGCCATCGCGGCGGCTTCACTCCCGGCGGTCCATGCGCAGTACTTCCAACGCCTAGGCACGTGCCCGACCCTCGGCTGCATCCTGCCTCCGGACCAGCAGGATTTCCTTCCGGGCCAGGAGTTCGACATCCGTTTTGAGGTTCACGCCCCGGTCAACGGCTCCGAGGCTAATGGGGGTGAACCTGATCAGGACTTTACTGTGACCATAGCCAAGGGATCCAACGGCACCGCGACGAGTGTTGCCGAGTACTTTGAGCTTGAGGAACCGGAGGGTCAGTAATTCCAGTATTCTTTCTACCCAGATCAGGTTATCTCAGCGTGTCTCAGACATGTCTTGAGTCAACCCATGGACCTATCTGCCCATACAGCGTTGTTCCCGCACGCCGTGGTGCTCCAGGGCCAAGTACTACGAGTGACTGGGCACTTGCAGCAGCTCCGATGGTGCACCAATACGTTATCAATAATATACCAAGAGAGATTGGCTTTCACTAACAGAGGAAACAGTCGAGACCTGGACTTTCTCTTGGTACGAGGATCTCTTCGCCCAAGAAGCCGGGACCAAGTCGGTTGTGAATGTTGCCTCTAAAGTATATCGACGCATCGCACTGTACGAGCCAGGAGAGTACACCGTGACTTTGAATTATTATGATGGCGAGCAGACTGAGGCAAAATGGCTTGTGAGACCGTTGGCCGAGGAGAAGCGGGCGAAGAATGTCATCTTCTTCATTGGTGAGTGCCTTGAGTGTGGGATCAGTCCGACAGCTGCTGATGTTCTCGAAGGTGACGGCATGACCACGAACATGATCACTGCCGCTCGCCTGTTAGGCCACAAGTCCATCAACGGCCGGTACCAGAGCACGATGCAGCTGGACAAGTTCCCTGTTCTGGGACATCAGATGACGCACTCCATCGACAGCTGTATGTATAAGTCTACTCATGGCACCCTTCTTGGTCCATGAGTAATCCTCCTGGAGGCAGCAGCTCGTGACCCGTGGCAAGAAGCTAACACGAAGAAGACATCACGGACTCGGCCAACTCTGCCTCAGCGCTGTACTCAGGCCACAAGTCCACCGTGAACGCAATGGGAGTTTATGCGGACTCTTCGCCCGATGCGTTTGACGACCCCAAGGTCGAGACTATCGTGGAGCTCTTGCGCCGCACACACGGCTCTGCATGGGGCGCTGTGTCTACCGCGTTCCTAGCAGACGCCACACCTATCGCGCTGACGGCACACACCCGCTCGCGAGGTCTGTACGGCCCGCTGATCGATCAGGCTCTGAATGGTGTCACCAACTATTCCTGGACGCACGCCGGTGCTCCTGACGTCTACTTCGGCGGCGGTGCGGAGCAGTTTCTGCCTGGGTCTGGCTCGTACCAAGGCAAGGATTACTATGCCGAGTTTGCTGCGCAGGACTATGCCATCTCTCTCAACAAGACCTCGCTCCTCGAGCTATCGAATAACTCCAAGGCTCTCGGCGTCTTCTGCCGCTCCAACTTCCCCGTGTGGCTCGACCGCAACGTGTTCCCGGACGTCCTGAAGACCTTCACCAACGACCCTGCCGGTACCAAGGCCCCTGCGCTTGACCTCCCGGGCCTCAAGGACATGACCCTCAAGGCTGTCGACATCCTGAACGAGCGCGGTGGCGACAAGGGCTTCTTCCTCATGTCGGAGGCGGCTTCTATAGATAAGCAGATGCACGCACTGGACTACGACCGCGCCCTGGGCGACCTCCTCGAGCTCGACGACACGGTCTGGGCTACCGTAGAGCATCTCAAGGAGCTGGGTATATTCGAGGACACCCTGATAGTGGTTTCGTCCGACCACGGCCACGGATTCGACGTCTTCGGCAGCGCAGACACAAAGTACATGGCCTCCAAGGACACAGACCGCGAGAAGCGCAACGCGGTGGGCGTGTACCAGAACTCCGGGCTATCGCAGTACACGGTCGAGGTAGAGGGCGTCGGGTACAACACCGGCCCCAACTTCCCCGTGAACTGGGACCCGCGCTACGTGATCGCCTCCGGGCTCGGCGCGAGCCCCGACCGCAGGGAGACGTACCGCGTCAACGACAAGAAGCCGAGGACCCCCGCGACCAACATTTCCGGGTTCGATAGCGACGACTACTTCGTCAACCCCACGGACAACGTCGGGGGTTTTGTCGTCAACGGCACCCTGCCCACCAACGAGGCGCAGGGCGTGCACTCGCTCACCGACGTGGCTGTCTTCGCCATGGGCCCGTGCCAGGAGTTGTTTGGCGGCGTGTACAGCGCGATTGATATCTTCTACAACATGGCTGAATGTCTGGGTCTGGCGCTGCCGACGAATGTGACAGATGGCTATGACTTGTAGGAGGGATAGAGGCATTCGGAATAGTGGTTTGGGGCCACAATATATAAATCGTCAATAGTGATAATAGTATATAATGATGCTAATTGATGCCGATCATTTTGAACTCGTGCGGCAGGTTGTGAGTCGGCGAAGGGTTGCTATACACATGTATTTCGCTGGTCGACGAAGCACATGGGTCTCCCAATAAATGTCATCTCCGATGAAACATCTCTCCTGCATAAAAAAAACGAGGGCCTATAAATGGCGAGCTGTAGTCACGCCAGAAGTTGTGGACAACCAGCGAAAGAACAAGCATCGGTACACTTCCTTCCACCTACCAAATGAATATTTCATTCGGAGTAAGAGCTGCACAGTCTCCCGAGTTTCCCGATTGATTGGACTGCGACAAGGCAGATTCATATATGATGTAGAATAACTTTTCCTTTGCCTGTGTGTAGACATGTCTTCCTGGTCCCCGCCTGTGCCTCTAAGAAGGACATATGCCATAAATCACCGCTTTAGGACTAGCGTCCCCTCGTCAAAGGGGTTCAGCCTTTCCCGGTGCACTAACAAAACAGCTTGATTTTTCAAACCACCACAACAAGGCTGCACTGTATCTCAAAATTACTTAGACGGGTCAAGTTTCACACTAACTAAAACATCGTTCTCAACGCATCTCAGTATGCCACCAAGCAAGCCGCTGCCCATATCTGACGAGTTCAGTTCTGCAGACAACTATGTGAGCTCACTGCTGGACTTTGCCTCGACAAACGACCTTTTCCAAATTCTTTGCGGGGGTGTGCAGTAAGAATAAACCTTCTCCTCATGCAGTTCCCCGTCCGTTATGTTTTGGATTATTCCAGAGTGCATCACTTGGGGCTCCGTGACAGTCTACTAAAACTGAGCAGCATCCTTGATTTTTTCACAAATGAGCCGGGCTTGTTCCAATGGGTTCTTGAGCCCGGATGGCAGAAGTTTCTCATGGAGTGCGATCCCATGGTACTTCTAGACTTTCTGTTGAGAGATGACCCAGATGCCACTGAGACGGGACGCTCGTGGCCTGAAGCGCCGGAATCCCTGCGTCAGTACGTCAAGGCCGTACGGAGGCTCTCACTTAGACGCTCGTTCACTCCGGTGAAGCCCAGGCTGCCCGTCATACCTCGGCAAGTGGCCGTGGGCATGAATGTGAAGAAGAAACATGAGGTTACCAACTTCGCAGACTATGTGGACCGTCTGGCCGCGGACATCGCCCGGCTGACAGGGACCGAGATGACTCACTTCATCGACTTCGGCAGCGGGCAGAACTACCTTGGGCGGACGCTGGCCTCTGCCCCGTACAGCAAGGACATCGTTGCGGTTGAGAGACATGAGCACAACCAGGCAGGTGCTAGGGAACTGGACGTTCTTGCGGGCATCGCAGAGACGGAAAAGGTGCTGAGGAACAAGAAAATCTGGCAGAGCTTGGTGGACAGCAAGAAGGATGCTGAGGACCTGCATGAGAAGGCCAGAAGACGAAAAGCAGAACTACACACGGCTGAGCAGATCGCGGCCGCCGAACTCAGGCCAAGGAAAGAGCTGGAGGCTATCTACCGTCCCGAGGAAGGGAGAGGTCTGATCAAGTACGTCACAGGGCGACTCGAGACTGGGGACCTGTCCGAAGTACTCAACAAGATCCACGATGCCGACATACCAGAGGAGAAGCGCAAAGAGCTTTCACTGATGGCAATATCGATCCACTCCTGCGGCAATCTCTCGCACTTCGGGATCCGGTCCATGATCCTAAATCCCAGCATCAAGGCAGTGGCTATCGTGGGATGTTGCTACAACCTACTTACGGAGAAGTTGGGCCCACCGACGTACAAACTGCCCTATATGCGGCCTAGCCTGCAAGCTCTCAATGGACGAGTGGTACGAGAGTCAGAGAAATACGACCCTCAAGGCTTTCCTATGAGCAACCGGGTGTCGTGCCACAATGATCGGGGTATTCGTTTTAATATAACAGCTCGCATGATGGGTATGGCCTTTTCTGTAAACTCCTTTCCCCTTTGGATCACTCTTAACAGGTGCTGGTCACTTGATACCGAGACCACTTCTTCCACGATGCTTGCTCGTATAGCAAGAACAAGCCACATGGCCACGGCTGGCCTCGAAATATTTCAAGGATCATGATATTTCTCGATACGCCGACCCCAACCCCGCGAACAGAAGAAAGCCACCTGGCTGGACATTGCTAACATTCTCTATTGTACAGCATGTCAAGCACCACAGAACTGGACAGAAGTCGAGTCGGACTCCTTCTTTACGAGGCACTTCTACCGCGCAGTCCTGCAGAAGATATTCCTGGACAAGGGCGTTATCACCAAGGTATACCACGGCAAGACCGACAGCGGCGGGGATGGCGGCCATGGAGGGAACGAAAAGGAAAGCCCGTTCAACATGAGCACGAACCCCGTCATCATCGGGTCCCTCGGGAAGAGCTGCTTCAAGTCGTTCCACGCCTACGTGCGCGGGGCCATCAAGAAGCTGGCGTCAAACGAGGACACCAACGAGAAGTACAGCGCCGTAATCCACGAAAAGATGGGCGACATGACGGACGAAGAGATCGATGCCTACGCGAGGGCATACGCGCCGCGGAAGCGGGAGCTCAGCAGCATATGGACGTTGATGGCGTTCAGTGCCGGGGTCGTTGAGTCGCTGATCGTCACCGACCGGTGGCTCTTCCTCAAGGAGCATGGCGACGTCGTCCAGGATTGCTGGGTGGAGTCGGTGTTCGACTACAAGGAGAGCCCACGGAACCTGGTGGTTGTTGGCATAAAGAAGAATGAGGCGGCCGAGGGGGGCTGATGATGATGATGATGATGATGATGATGATGATGATGATCATGATGATGATGATGATGTCGTTGTTGTTGTTGTTGCCTCGGGGTGTGCTGAAGCGAGCCATCACGGCGTTCAATCGTCCGCTCTGAGCGCATGCGAGGGCGGCTGATGAAGACGGCCAATCGGACCGGGCTCACCTTCCCGGGCTCACCTCGGCCGGCATGCCTCTTTTGTCTTCCCAGGCGTAGGGGTGTGGCTATTCTCGGCATGCTGCGCCGTGGCAGACTGCAGTGCATCAAGCAGGAGGCGGGGAGCAGGAGAGGATGCCCTGCAGGATATCACATCTGCAGGTGAGAAGCGCGCAATGTGCCGCTTGATGTCATGCAGATGCGGCAGGGCGCGGGATTTGGGGGGGGGGTGGTCGGGAGCATCAAATCCAGGGGTCCTGCGGCTGCCCTGTTTGGTACCGCCCCACAACCCCAAGCGGTCGGTTCCAGAACCCACGCGGGGACTGGTGGGCTTGGAAGAGCAGAGATATCCCCATGGGCAGGTCTCGAAAATGACGATGGGGCAATACTGTAGGCCTCCCACAAAAGTATCTTATTTGCCTTGCGAGTGGGAGAGATCAGCCCTAGGGCGGCGTCACACGGTCACGCGTACATCACATCAGCGTCCTGATTGAACCTGATGCGACGGTGGCGATGGTTGTTGGCGGACTGGGTTCGCTACAAGAGTGAGCACGACTCTCACAACCCCGTTTGGGACAACCTCCCCGGGGATAAGCTCCTGTGGGGTTAGCTCCTGTGGGATAACCGGTTAGTTATGGCACGAATACTGGTGATGTGATGAGCTGGACAGGAATATGCCTTGTGACACACACACACACACACACACACACACACACACACACACAGTCAGGGACATAGGTTCAACAGCCAGCCATTCCTGACCACCTGTGGCGTGAAGTTTGAGCCTGTGACATGAAATTCTGAGCAGGAATGCCAGGTCTAAGGTTTGCTACAGCGGATACACGGCGAGCAATGGCTCAATCCATTCCATATATGAAAGCCATGTCACCGCGGCTGAGATCATAAGGGTCAGCCGCGAAGTACCATGGTCAGCAAGCAAGCAGTGTGGACGTTGAGTCCTCACATCCCTCCATTCCGCCGAGGCTATCCGCGATCGTGAATGGGACGGCGTATCGGTCGTCCCGGTAAGAACCAAGGGCGTGACTGTCTACTATAGTCTGGTCTGTATCATTTTGTGGCAGCCTATCGTGGTACACGAACGTTCGACAGGCTCGGATCATCCGTCACACAGCATGAGGTGGCTGGCTGGCTGGCTGGCTGGCAGACTGGCAGATGGCTTGGGCTGGTGGTGTTGGGGCGTGGAGGCGGCTCAAGGAAGACCCGAGCTCACCACACTCACTCCCTGCCTTGATTTGGCAATTTACCTCGACAGCCACGGAGTGCCAGCCCAGCCCTGTGGAGGTAGGGAAGGGGGGGTGCCAAGTCTTGAAAGTGTTGCTGCTGGCCGTCGCGCAAGGCATCTGCTCCTTCGCGCCTTATGGCATCAGGTTAAGGGTGTTGTGGTGGTAGTGGTAGTGGTGGGGTGTGAGACGTTGGTGTGGTTACTGCAGAAGGCATGGCATGCGTGGGGTTACACAGACAAGGCATGGGAGCACGCTCCATGTCGCTCCATGTCGTAGTCTCCCGCCTAGGATTGCGGGGTGCGTCTCTGGCTTGTTGCTTGTCGCCGCGACGGGGAGGGAAGAAAAAAAAAAGGAAGTTGTCCGGGGCGTTGGGTAACACCAGACACGCAGAGTTCGCAGTTTGTTGCTTCGCGGACAATTTCTCAATTTCTGTGCCTGCATGCCTAGGAACATTGGCTAGACGTCGGGATCTTGGGCATGCTGGACCCGTTGCGGGTTTAATTGGTCTAGTCTACGTCGCATACTTGCAGCCGACGACATGGTTTGCGAACCCCACGAATTGAGTTGGACTTGCATCGAGCTTATTAGAGCTCTGCGCGGGCGACAGACAGGGTGACGGCGTTTTGGGAATGTCAATTGGGGAATCTGTTGTCGTCGGGTGGGCGGTTTGGATCATCCGTCCTTATTATGTCTACAGTCCATTAAACTCAGCCCCCACGTTCATCACCCACCTGCATGAGGAGCATGCAAGACGGACCTGAAAGTCTCTAGCCTCCTGCTCCGACTTCCCTGCACCCGCCTGCGCCTGCCTGCCTCGTCGCGCCCTCTGCACCATGCGGGAACGCCCCTCCGCATCAAGTCAAGGAACAGAGAGCAGCAGAGCGCCGGCGTCAGAGCTGGCACCACTCGCAAGGCCCCGTTATAGATTGCACATGTCGCCAGGCCGCCAGAGTGGGCGAGGTTACCGAGTTTACAGCAGTAGCCTCCATGCGCGACCGGGTCGCAGGCTAGCGGCCCTTACTTCTTAGTCTGTGTCAACGACAGAGCCCCGCCAAGTCGTCGGCCGGACTGATAGATAATGGGAATGACTGTCTTTCTATCTCTGCTCGTCTCCAGCTCCGGCTCCCAGCTACAGCTCCGGCTCCAGCTTCGGTTCTGGCTCTTGCTCTCCTCTTTGTTCTTTGTCTTGTCATACTCATTCATGCCCTACCTCGGTTGATGCTCTTTGACGAACCAAACGAATCGGTCGACGAATATCAGTCACTCGTCATCTGTCATCCTTGTCGCTGCGTGCGTGACTCGGCTCGGCACGGCTCTGTTCTCCTTCGCACTCACTCTCAACTTTTTCTCCGTCCTCCCCCCGATCACCGCCGGCATACAACATACCAGATTCTTTGATAACCGGCCAACACAACACTCTCCGGCGCAGACACCCAGCAATTCTCTTTGCGAGCACTCTAAGACATCTGAGACGGCCGCCCGCCGTATAGGTCCTGCGCGCCGACACGACAATTCAGAGACTGCCATCTTCCGTGCCGATCTCCCACACCATTGCGATTTCTCTGCCGGGTCCTGCGCAACAAGGGTCCTCTGCTATCAGTGGGGTCCGGAACAGGGGCCTTGAGTGCTTCTGCGAAGAATGCCCGGCAACAACTCCCGCGCACAATTACCCGTCGCCCATCATGAATGCTGAAATAAAACTTCTCGTGAGTTGAAACCCCTTCCGGACAATGTGCAATGCCATTTTCTCCGTGTCTTTTTTCACCGCAGGTCCTCCGCGATTCCTCCGTTGTGAGTCACTTCTGAGCGACCTGCTCCGGACGCGACGCCGAAATGACCCCGGCCGATTGCGGGGCCGTCCCTCGGGCGGCCTGGGCGCGCAATTGATCCCTGTGCCCGCGTTGAATTCGACCCGAGAGCTCCAGGAACTATGTAATGGGCTATCAGCAATGACTGACTGCGGATGTATAGGATCAAACATTAAGCCTCATACACATTCCCCTGGGCCTCTACTCACAATTCCTTCAGCCCATCCTACGCCTACTTCTGCCCTCTCCCTGCACCAAGCTCGAGGACGAGTTCGGGGACCTGACGCTGGTTCAGGAGCATGGCTTCCTCAACATCAGCGTGACGCCTATCGAGTGTTCAATAGTTTGTAACGAGACCTGGTCCAGAACGGTTTTCGAACCCGTCATCAAGCAGTTACCCAAGAACTCGGCCAAAACCGTGTCAATATCCGCCGAGTCCTACTGTGTGTTGCGAGTGTCTTCTCCGGGGGCGGACGCCGGCAGTCGAGTCGTCGATTTGACTTCGCCCCTGGCGCTTGCCGGAATATCCATCTTCTTCATAACGACCTACTACTCGGACTTCCTGATAGTCCCCAACAGGTCGCGCCAGAATGTTGTGCAGGCCTTGTTCGAGCAGGGCTTCGAGTGCTCAGAGGACAGCAGTTCGTCCTTCGTGTCGCCTGTCGCATCGTCACATACTCGGGGTCTGAGCCAGGAAAGTGACAACCCGCCATCCACACCTCCACCGTCTAATGCTGCGGAGCTGCAGATGCGGACTTTCAAGCTGTTGAAGAAGCACAACGTCGTTGCTCACACAGAGCCTGACTTGCGCCTGATCCACTGCTCCGGGAAAGATGTTTCCCAGCTCGAAAGCTATTCCAGGCCGTCAAGATCATACGCGGGAAATGGGAACCATCGCAAGAGCTCGTGGGTGGACAAGGTTGACACCAAGTTCTACACCAGTCTGATCGCGGCATTGGTCAGCCAGCCTCGCTTCCTGTCCGTGACCCTGGCAGAGGAGGATGAGCCGTCCCTCCTTATCGACCGTTGTTTGTTGGAGACCTTTGGCGATTCGTTGATAGGGCCGACTGACGCCGATCTGACGCCCATTCTGCTCGACCTGGTCGACCTGCCCTTTGAGGCGACTGGGATCGTGGCCGGCGTGGCAGGGAAACTTGTCGAAGGGATGCGCATGGAAAACGCAGAGCTTTCGTATCTGTCCACAGCTAAGACTGGCGCCGTGATGCTATCTAGCGAGTATGCAGACCGTGCTCTAGAGATTCTGAGTCCGCTATTGCCGAAGGATGCATGAGATGGGCAAAATATCGGGGTCTGCAGAAGCCTTGGGAGGTCTGACGAAGCTCTAAGCTTTGGCTCCAGATCAGACTTTGGTGATATGTATCTGGGAAGCTTTCTGTACTCTTCTGGCTGGTCGCATACGGTGGCGTTATTGTATTGTAAGGGGTGTCATCTGGGAAATTTCGTGGACACGTCCCAAAAATCAGCGAAATCTCGGCAGATGGCGTTGGAACGGGTCGAGACAGCCATTGACTGCATAAAATTGGACAAAAGATAGAGTAGCGATCGACCAAGAAATGCATTTGGGCTCGTTTAGGTGATCCAGCTCGTACGCCTTGGACTCATTTGGTGTGTCCCTTCTTCTTGGCGGTCGGCGGCTCGTTGACAATGCCAGCCCTGACAAAAGCGTCCCTGGCAGCAGCATTGATGAGCGCGAACCTCCTAGGGCCGAGCTTCTGGCCGCCGTACCAGCGAGTGACCACGATCATGTTGTCCCAAAGGTCCATGAGCTGCATGAGATGCAAAAGCCTCCCGCCGGCAGCAGTCTCGCCATCGTCGTCACAGTCCTGGAAGGAGGTCCCGTTGGGCCCGCGGATCCGCCACGCCGTGATGTTGTGCGTTGCAGTCCGCACCCGCTTGTCACTCGCCATTAGGTGCTCGACGAAGCGGGCGGCTTGGTCGGGGGAGGTGACCGCAGCGCAGCGTGCGACAAAGACGGACTTCAGCTCAACGACGGGCTCGGATATGACCCATGGTGGCTCTGGCCCCAGGTCATCGACTGCCTTGGAGGTGAAGACGGCGTGCGGCTCGCCGTCTGGTCCTCCGTGATCCGAGGGCGGGTCATTATCCAGCCCGGCCTCCTCCTGGAGTCTCTTCAGCTCCTCCACGGCGTCGAAGAGACAGACCTGACCCGGCTGAAAGATGTTCCCCAGCGCGGTGCGGAAGAGCTCGAGGTCGCGAGCCCCAACGCCGCGTTTTCCTCCGGAGCTGTTGGTGCTGATGGGAATGCAGGGCGCGGCGGGATAGTCTGGTGGGAACTGCAGGCGCAGCGAGACCGACTCATCCGGGAGGCTCAGGATGTATACATCTGAGTCCTCTCCAGCCTGTACCAGGCTGCCATCGCCATAAATCGAGTTTATGGCCTCGATCTCGTCAGCGAGCTCCTCAGACATGGCTCTCTCCCGGACCAGGTGCTGATCGTTGCACAACGTGTAACCCGAGCAGGTTAAGACCGAGGTGAGGCTGATCCTTATTGTCGTGTTCTCCCCAGAGAAACCTTGTGTCCTGGAGATCTCGAATCGAGGGAGCTTCCTTAACTTTTTGGGTCTGTCTCGGACACGAAGCTGTCCTGCCAGGTGGTGGCCCCTGGTGGTGTGAGTGTGAGTTGAAAATACAGTGTAAGCTCTGGGCTGCAGCTTAATGTCTGGCATGCTGGGAGGGGGGGTGGCTTGATGTTCCAGGGTTAGGTGTACCCGCCATGTTTAGTGACCGACTGAGAAGCGCAAGTCGCATGTCACAATCGCATGCCGTCCACGTCGCTGCGAACCCCTTCAATGATTCTCTTGCCCCGATAAATCGAGGGCAAACAGGTCAAGATGGTGTGTACCTCCTCCCTGACCCATGCATGTTATTCGGATCACACGCTTACCCTCCTAGGTTTTCATTCTCGGTGTCAACTTCGGCGAGAAAAAGCTCGTCAAGGTACATGCTGGCCCTGCCTCTCTCGACGCCCACCTCTCGTCCGTCGCAACAGCCTTAACTAACGTGCGCCAACACCAGAAAGCCTTGGAATCCTTCTATGCCCTAGGTCCAACGACGGCCGACCGGATAATGGCCAAATACTCCATCTTCCCACGGCAGAGACTAGAGGCCCTGTCGCCAAAGACCGTGCTCGCGCTCACGGCAGAGCTATCGACCATGACGATCGAGAACGACGCGAGGAAGATTGTGCAAGAGAACATCAGGCGGTTGAAGGACATGGGTGCGTACAGGGGAAGGAGACACGCAATGGGTCTGCCGGTGCGTGGACAGAGGGCAAGGAACCAGAACATGACGTCGGCGAAGCTCAACAGGATGGAGAGAAGGGGCTGATCAGGTCATACGGGCCAACGCGGCAGTTGAAGCAAGCACTCGGGGAAAGCCCATTGCGGAACAAATCATCCTGCACTGATACGGTTTTCCACGACACCACGATCGATCTGGAACATGACCTGGCGTAGTGTAGAGGGCGGCCATGTGCAATACACTGTACATTACATTACAGCCATACATGTACCAAAACAAACACGCATATCCTACCATCCTGTATCTGTCTTCACAGTTCTATGTCACCGGCCAAGTCTAAAACGTCCCCAAAAATTCCGAGGTGGACTCGAACTTCAACGTCGGCAGCTCGTCTTCCAAGGGCGGCGTCCCCTTGGCCTGCAACCCCAGCGCAACGCCGTCTATAGCTTTCCAGACGCGCAGGATGTTACCTCCAACAACTTTAGCAGCATCCGTATCGCTGACGCCCTGCCTCAGCAGCTCTGCCACGAGATCTGGGTACTTCGAAACGTCATCCAAACCCTCCGGGGTGGTCGGGATCCCGTCGAAGTCGCTCCCGAAGCCAACGTGATCGAAACCGATGAGGTTGCCAATATATATCACGTGCTTTGCAACGTGAGCCAACGTCGAGTTGGGCGGATAAAAGTCCGGCAGGCCGTTCTCATTGTTCCCCTCCGCGCACGAGACAAAGTCCGGGGCGAAGTTGACCATGACAATGCCGTTGCGCTCCTTGACCAGGTGAAGCACGTCGTCTTGCACGTTGCGCGGGTGAGGGCAAATGCTGTACGCCGAGGAGTGGCTATATATGACAGGCGCTTTGCTTCCCTCCCACCCGTCCTTGCCAGCACCGAGCACGTGGCGCTGCGTCTCGGCGGACGTGTGACTCAGGTCCACGATCATGCCAATGCGGTTCATCTCGTGGATTAGGAGCTTCCCGTCTTCGGACACACCTCCCCAGTATGAGGGGGCCTTTCGCGAGGGGTTGGACCATAATGCTGAGTCGGCGTAGCGGTTGGGGCAATTGTGTGTTAGGGTAGCATAGCGGACGCCCAGGTCATAGAAGCGACGCAAGTTTGCGGCCGAATTACCGATCTGATGCAGACCCTCGACACCGAGTGGAGAAATGAGCTGGCCTTTCTTGAAAGCGGCTTCGGCAGTGCTGCTGTTTACTCTTGGGGAGAACTGAGCTGGGTACAACTGTTGCAGTCTAGTCACAAGGTCAATCTGGTGGATAGTAGCCTGCACGATGGGAGTATAAATCTCGTCCTATGCATCAATTAGCATCCTTCTCAGGGTACACTTTGAGCTATCTCGGGAGTGAGAATAGACGCAATCTTTCTAGAGTGCCATTGACAAGGTGCTTACACTGAAGTTGGTCATACTGCTTGGACAGCCCCAGTAAACACTCCAGAAGGCGCCACCGTTTAGGCCCTCTCGGAGCCGAACGAGGTCAACATGACCGGGCGTCTTGCCGGTCTCGAAGGGCTCTTGGAAAGTCTCATTGTTGATATGGTTGCCGTAGAGAACCCGAAGCAAGATTGGCAGGTCATTGTGGCCGTCTATCAACGGAGTACCTGTCAGGATGTCCTTGACCCTTTCCTCGATTGTGAGAGCCTTATGTGGAAGAAGCGCGCTAGAGAGGGCACGATGGCAGCGATGAGGCATTCTGAACAGCGTGCTGAGACCAACCACGGCCAAAAAGCAAGCCAGAAGCCTCATGCGCACGCTTGAAGATCGTCGAGCGTCATCTCGCTTATCCAGGGCAGGCTCGTAGGGCTGGTGTTTCTCGTGGAGATGCATAACGGGCGGGTGAGCGGCTGGGGGACCCCGGACGGGGACGCCTACTCTATTCTGGCTGAGTGCGGATCTTGGAGTGAGATTAAGTCAATGGGGCAGGGCTGGGAGAAAGATCCAGTCTACCATGGCACAGTATCTAGACTACCTAGGTATGTGCTTGTGTGTGTATGCAGAGCCAACCTGACGGAAGGCCAGTGGTTCTGATAGGGACCTGAGGTGGGTGGATGCCCGTCCAAGATCGCTGGTTTGATTGATAAGCTGCGGCAACTTAAACGACAACTGCTCGGCTGCGAGCGCTTGTCGGCGCGTATGCACCTTTAGGGAGCACCCCATGCAACATTACCCACCCTGGCTGGTGATGGTTCCTGGATCTCTCCATACCCACTGATGTATGACTCCGCAGTCCATGATGGCTGCAAACAGTGATGGGGATTGGTGATGGTGCACTTGCACCTTTGAATATATCCAGCTGGTTGTGAGCTCATAGAACATGATCGAGATTTGACACTATTCCCAAGCGAACAAAAAAAGAAATTCAAACAAGAGAGCTTCAGAGGTGAACACAGGTAGGAGATCATCCGACAAACCAGACACAGTGCCTGTGTTCGTGTGCATGGGATATCGGGGACAGGCCGTGCGAAAAAAACGGTCCTCTCCGTCGCTTCCAAGCCGTGAGAGGGGGCGCGGCGCGTAGCTGCCGTCATTGAGCCTAACGCGGGTGGCTTGTTGAACTCAACTACCGACTTGGCCTAGTAAGAGCTGGCAACTGTGAGTTAGACAAGATGCTGGGCCGAGGCTTCTGATGCTCATGCTTGGTGGCAGCAGACGGGACGACGTCACGGGCGGTGACAACCTTGGAAGGGCGGACTGTGTTGGACATGGACAGCCCCGTTTCAAGTTTCATAAGTTTCATTTGGCGGTCGTATTCAGATTCAGCTTGCTGTCGTCCCAGCTCAGGTCACAACGAATGGATGGTCAGGGGTAGCTGGAGCGACTCGGGCTGCCTCCAGGGGCCCCTGGGGCAGGCCCGACAAACTAGACTTTTAGCTGGAGAACCAATAAGCAACGGCGGGGCCCATCAGAAGTTCTAGGCGACGCACGCTGTGAGATTTCCCTTGCAGTCCAGGCCACAGAGAAGACGGAGAAAAGAGTCCATCGCGACACGTCCCTTCAAATTGGAGAATACCTTCGCCGACGCCGTGCCCCTATCCTGCATCTGCTGCTGCTCCTTCCACACTAATCAGAACACGGCCTGCTACTGCCCCACGAGAGCCACATCGCACCGCCCGGCCCATCACGACCTCTGCCGCTGCCCTCCTTGCCTCTGCCCTCTGGCGACTGACCGCGCCGACCCATTCGTCGCCCAGTACCGAGGTGGCCTAGACGAGACCTGGGACCCACGACCCACGACCCAGCGAGCTGCCGCGCATCATCCACAACCTGCCCAAGTCGCAGCTGCTCAGCCTCACCCGTGGTCCCCCGTGGTCCCCCGTGGTCCCTTCCTTTGTGATCCCTTGGACACTCCCGGCCGACAACTCCTCTCGGTCGTCAGGCTCTGAAAATACACCTCAGACTGCCAGACCTCTGTGAGCCATGACATAGATGCATCAACGAAGCCCTTAGTTATTGATCATCCACAACTTCCACAAGAGAGAGCCTGTCACGGGTTCCCACACCACAAATCAACATGCCGGGCTTTCAAGATAGTTTCTGGACGGGCGACTACGCCGCAGGTAGGAGACAGACTGTAGTCTTGTGTCACTTTGCGACCACTGACGTATCCCAGGTCTTGGCGTCCTGTTCAGCAAGCTGCAGCAGGGAGTCATAGAGAACAGACAGGTCCTGACCATCGCACGCATGCGCTCCGAGGCTGAAGAGCTCTACGGTTCGCGCCTCAACGACATCGCTCCAGCCGTCGACAAGGTGCAGGGAGGGTTTTCAAAGGACGATGGCGCTACCGTCCGGAAGGTAAGCAACTCTCCATGCTCTGCTTCCCCTTGACGCCCGCGCCCGCTGACAACCCTCGTCTGTAGGCCTATGATGGCATACGAACCGAGATGGCAGAAGGCGCAAATAAGCACAAGAAGATTGCGCAGAACATCAGGGACCTTGTTGTGAACCCCTTCTCCAGGTGGTGCGAAAATCACGAAACCAGGATACAAGACTCCCAGGACGAGCTGCAGAACCGCATCAAGGCCCACGATCGCCAGGCCGAGCTGGTCAAGAAGTTGAGGAGCAACTACTTTAACAAGTGCCGGCTGGTCGAAGACCTCGAGGAGGAGACCAAATTCGCTTTCCAGGACCCAGAGAGCAGCCCCAAACCCAAGATCCCCGAGATCAAGGTCTCCGAGAACAAGGAGGCTGAAGTGAGCGATGAGGACTCCATTTTCGAGATTGGTGATGAGACCTTCGACGTGGAGGAGATGAAGAAGCGTCTGGCGCATATGTTGAACAACATTAAGCTGCAGGACACCAAAGTGCCAATCCTGGGAACATATATGAACACCTCGGCCGGTGCGGATATTGTGGAATACCTGCAGAAGTACATGGACACCACCAGCGTCAGCTATGCTGAGAGGATCGGCCAGGATCTCGTTTCCAGCGGCTTCCTGAGACTCGTCGGGAATGTTGGAAACACTTTCGCAAACAGCTCCAAGATGTTCTACCAATGGCGGCCTAGGGCGTTCCAGATGTCTGGTGTGCCCGAGAAGAAGCCAACAGTGGGCAGGACCTTCTCACTCGCATCCAACGGCTCGGACGCTGTCGATTCACCTGTCGTAGGGACGGTGGGCGAGTATCTAGCCGGCTGGAACCCCCTCAACAATGCACACCCAGGCGAGACCCCACCGCAGCGCTTGCGGAGGGAGCAGAGGGAGGCCGACGACAGGTACAAGGATGGGGTCAAGAAGCTGGACGAGGCTCGATGCGAGCTTGAAGAGGCCATCACCGTTCATCTGAAGTTCCTCGAGCGGTGTGAGCTGGACAGGCTGAAGGCCATCAAGACGGTCATCCTGGATTTCTCGGGATGTGTCAGCAACGTCATCCCCAGTCTCCAGTCTGCCGTTGACAACATGATGCTGTTCCAGGAGACTGTGCAGCCCGAGGGAGATTTGCGCTATCTTCTTGAGAACTACCGCACCGGACGCTTTGCTCCAAAGGTGGTCGTGTACGAGAATTACTACAACAAGGTCGACGAGCAGACCTTTGGTGTCGACCTGGAGGCCCGCGCTAGAGCGGATAAGAAGCGAGTCCCCATGATGGTGACTACGATCCTGACCTACCTTGACAACCACTACCCTGACCTCGAGGGTGACGAGGCCAGGAGAGGAGTCTGGCTGGTGGATGTGCCATTGTCTCAGACTCATACTCTGCGAAACAAGGTCAACGACGGCAAGCCCTTCTCGCCTGATGTTCTTTCTGAATTCGATATACCCACTGTTGCAAGTTTGCTTAAGCTTTACCTCCTCGAACTACCTGGTCAGTACCATTTCCTGTCCGCTGGATAAACTCAATACGTTTTACTGACTCGCCTGAAAGACTCTCTGGTATCTTCTCACGTTTATGAGATCATCAGGACTATATACACCACGCCTAATCCGGACACTTCTGACGCTGGACGTGTCTCCGTCCTTCAGCAGACGCTCTCCCAACTGCGGTTGACGAACATCGCCACGCTTGACGCATGCATGAACCACTTTACGAGGTTGATCGAACTGACAAGCGCGGACGAGGAGTACGTCGCTGCTCTTGCGACAACACTGGCCCCCTGCATCCTGAGACCACGCGTGGAGACGTCCTTGACCATGGAGGAGAAACACGCCTATCGCCTGCTGCGCGACCTCTTCGCTCACAAGACTGCAATTTTCAGCGAATTGAAGCGCATGTCTACCCTGGGCCACTCCACATCGGTAACCAGCTCCGACAGCGACAGCAAAAATCGTCCACGCGCCATTAGTACTGATGAGAGCAACCGAAGGATACACCAGGAGGAACGTCAACGGGCGCTTCTGGAGAAGGCAGGAGGCGGCCGTAGTAGAGCCACCTCCCCGGCCCCTAGCCCCCGCGGCTTCGGCTCTCACCGACGGGATAGGAGTGTTGGCAGATTCCCGGTGCAGACCAGCCCCACCGAGAAGAACGACCGTGTGCGCATGAGCATGGGGCCTATCCTAGGCGTGAAGCGATCCAGTCTTGAGGTGCCCGGTGAAGGCGGCACGCCACCATCCTCGGTGTCCACCGAATCAATCACGAACGGCAGTGACTCGACAGAGTCGCCCACGTCGGTCAGGGGCCGGTCGGAGACGCTGCGGTCCAACGACTCCCTGGAGAAGCGGAACTCCCTCGGCCGTAACCCAGCACGGTCTTCACTTGGCCGGCGGATCCCTGTCAACCCCACGCCTCTGACCGAAGCCGCCGGTGACGAGCACACCCGGGGTGTGACCTTGGAGGATAAGCCGATGGACGACTAGTAGTCCATTCATCCAGGCCACTCCTCTGCTAGGGAACCGAGTTCCCCAAAGTATAATGGTTAACATTTTGGCACGGGGTGCGGCACGGTATGGAATAGAACAGATTAAACGGGAGAACGAGGCACACATATTCACAGCACATTCGGGGGTAAAGGGGTTTGTTGTAATGCAATGGGATGTACTATGTATCAACCGAGCGAACGCGACCACGAGCCAAGATATTAGCACGATGAGTTTTGACAGAGACGCCCGGGTATAAACACAGGAGGGAAGGTAGGAGGGAAGATTGGACGGACTGTGGGGCAGATATTAACAAAATGGGAAGACAACCGTTGTGGCTGTGGGGTAGCGGTTTCGTCCGGCTTCGTCGTTGCGACGGCACATTTATATATTACTTTCTGCACCTGGAATCTGCCATTCCCGTCTGGAACTGTGATGTGACCAAAATGTATGGGACGTGACCCATATCCATCTGCTGTGATGTCAGCCGCAACACAGTGACAGACTCATTGCGCGTTCGATAACAGATGTCGACGATTATGTACAAGTCGTCGTGGTGTTTTCTGGCTGTTCCTCCAGGGGAAAAAACATTTCAAGATGCAGATAGGCGATGTTCAACTGAGCTGCTCAAAATTGGTAAGCCGAATCCCATCATCGCCATCACGACTTGCAGAGACTGATGAGGTGGCAATAGTCGTTCTCATATAACCTTCTCATTCATGTGACGGCCTCTTAAATGCTAGCCAGCAAGCAATGCAGTGCCTAATTTCCTCGACCAGGAAATGTCGACTCCAATCCCCCTCCCCCTACCAGTCCTATATTCTCCTCGTGGTGGAACCCCCCCCCCCCAATGCCTGTCGCCATGTTCTTTCTCCACACGAGGTACTCACTATAGAGCAATGTAATGTGCCATCATTAAAACCCAGCCAAACAAAGACGCCAAAACTTTTCTAATGGGGGTTGGGTTTCCCCAGAGCCCAACGATTTGGAGGTGACACAGCACACTACGGAGAGCGCTCCATGCTTCTCCCCTGGAGCTGCCGCAGTCAAAGTTTACGCCAGAACGCCATGCACAACCGTAGAAGGATCACGCGCCCCACGATGCTTACAAGCCAGACTTGATCTGCCAGTTGCCCTTTTTGTTCGGTTTCTCGGCGACGTAGTCGAGCGTTGCCTTGATTTGTGCACTTGTGCAGTTGTCCATTTTCTTCTTGAGCGTGGCTATCATGGCTGCTTTTGGCAAAAAGCTGAACTCGAGCACAGCAGCCTTGAAATTATCAAGTTGAGCTGCCGGCACCAGGTCCTGAGGCGCCGGTGGGTTTAAGCTGGCTGCTACAGAAGTAGAACCAAGCGCAACAAAGCCAGAAGGGATCGGCGGCGGCGCCATAGCACCGCCTACGACTTTCTCAGCCGTGCCATGGGCTGCAGTTTTCGTCGAGGTTGCTTTGGGCTCCTGGGCCCAATATTGATCGGAGAAAGGGTCGATTGAGTGATGGTGCTTCAGATTCGCTACATGGCCAAGGTCAGTGTTACCATTGTCGAGGTGGTGGGGTGGGCATTTGCTCACGGATCATGAACTCCATCCGAAATTTATACATTTGCGGGTTTGGATTCTTCCTTGTGCGGTCCTCAAAGCAGACTCCGCTGCTCTCAGGCTCCATGGCCCCCGCGACCATTCGCGGACCCCTGCCGACATCCTCGGAATCATCGAGGAAGTCGTCCATTCCCTCGCCATCCTCCTCATCAACGTCGTCCTCGTCCAGAAGACTCACATCATCACCTTCGCCATCGTCACCATCGACCCATTCGGCCTCTGAATCGTAGTCGTAATTCAATGGCAGGTCCTTGGCGATGGGGTTTCTGGCCAGCTTTCGGAGGCTAGCAAGTGACTCGACGCTGGTAACAGTCCCATAATAAGCGGGACGGACGTCCTCATGAAATTTGAGGTGTTTGATGGGGATTCGCTTGAGTGCTGCTTGCGTCCTCTGCATTCGCACATTCTGCGATTCGGTGCTCAGGTCGACAGGGTTCGTTTGGAGACCATCGGGGCTGGACATGAGCCCTCGGACACTGGAGTACATCTTGCCCCGGGGCTGAGCAACGCCATTTGGCAGACGTAGAGTCTGGAAAGGGTCGAAAGACTTCATCTCGACCGGCTCTCGCCTGCCAGCCACGAAGTCGTCGAGCACCGCAACGTTCGCGGCTTGAGAATCCGGGCTAAGAGCGAACTTGTTGCTTGCCAGCGTGACATTCTCCTTGACAAAGAACTCTTGTGCGATACGTTGGTATTCGTTTCGCTCCTGGGCGGCTGGAGACGGGCTTCTAGCACCGACTGGCAGGTTAATCCGACCTTGAGATTCTTTGGGCGTTGGTGTGGAGGGCTGCTTGGTGAAGAAACTTCCGATTTTTGGTTGGGCTCGTTGCTTTCGCTCTGCCTCCTCTCGCTTCTTTCGCTCGATCTCGGCCTTCTTTTTCTCGGCCTCGGCCTTCTTCCTCTCAGCTTCCGCCTTCTTTTTCTCGGCTTCGACTTTTCTCTTCTCAGCCTCGACCTTCTTCTTCTCCGCTTCAGCTTCCTTATCTTTGCGCTTCTGCTCTCTCTCGGCATCCCGGGCTGCCTTTTCGTCCGCCTGTACCTTCTTCTCCGCTTCTGTCAGCTTCTTCCGCTTCTTGGCCGGAGGAGCCTGACCAGCGGGCTGTGTTGATTTAGCCGGAGGCATGACAGCGGGCCGTCGGGTAGGTGTATCAGGAGAAACCGAGTCCTTGGCGGGGTTGCTGCTGTCCGCTTCAACCAGGGGCGGGGGGCTGCTTTGTATCGGATTGGTCTCTGGCGAGGCCGGGCGGGATGAATTTGGGGCAGAGGAGGCTAGTGACAGGTCTTTGATCGAGTCTGCCACAGTTGTCTCGGGGCCAGCGGCCGGACTGTTGCCTTTGTTGTACTGGACTCGCGTGTCTTTTGTCGAGTCGCAAGCGGGCAGCTCGTCAACGGTGTCAGAATATTCCGTGTGAGTTCGCTTTCTGCTGGGTGAATCCAGCCCCTGCACGTTTGGAGACATTGACATGAGAGGCATTGGCGTCAAGGTGGCTCCGGGCCGGAAGTTTATGGGCCAAGAGGGGAAGACTCGAGGTTGAGGTTGAGGTTGAGGCTGTGCCTTCCGCGTCGCGAGGCTGCTGCTGGATGCCGCTATCGATGGATCAAAACGGGCATTGATTGACTGGTTCAGATCTTAGGCGGAACCAAAATGTTTGGGAGGCACCCTAGACATCAAAGTGAAAACAAGGCAACAAGGCCAGTCACGTACACTTTGGTGGTGAAAACGGCTCGGTGGCTCCAAAGTGCTTTCCAAGGTTGGCGGCGGTTGGAAGGTCGAACGAAGGTGGACCCTTTCCCGGGAAGTCGCGTTCGCGTCGAAAGTGGGAATCTGCAGCCCACGCGTCAAGGGGATTGATGGTGTCCGTGCACGGCCGGAGTGCCTGGGTACTGGAATACCTCACCGCCTAGCATATCAGGTAGATTATCATCGTACCTATCTATCTGACTCGACAACACCCCTTGGAACCTGGCTTTATTTACAACAGGCACATATTATTCACTACCGAATCCTCACAATGGTGTTTGCCCTCCAAGAAGGCCTGAATGCAACCACATGCCCGTCCCCGACACTCCAAACGGATTCGAAGCATCATCTCGAAGGCATGGGCATTCCGGCTCATTGAATCACTCTGCGAGTTCTACGTCACATGCGTCCTCCTCCATCGGCTGAGGCTATTCTCATACCGCTGTTGAAGTAGTACTCCAGTTTCCCCTTCACATTTGACATGCTTCTCAATCCACTAGTCATGCTTCGAACACTCCGTACGATTTAATCTTGTATTGATGTGGCAAGGGATTCCTTATAGAAGAACGGCCCCGGCTTGACTTATATGTGTGAACAGACCAAAAGCATGTGGGAAATGAACAGGCAATAGAGAAAGCATCCAGAATTTGATTCGTCTTTGATATCCTCCTAAACGCCGAGCAATGCAATGTTGGTGATGGTATGTGGAAAGAAGTTGAACGACCGTCTCGTGTTGTGCACTGCAGGCTTCCCACGCCGGCCTCGCCCCGCAACCTTGAGGAAATAAATAGCGACTGGTGGTATCCCCCCCCCCGGCCCCAAGATCAATATTCCATGAACCAGGAGCTAGACAAATGAAACAAGTGTGCCATATCCCGATGGCAGCGGTTTAAGTTGGTATTCGGTTGATCAGTCAGGGTTGGCGATGAAAAGCCTTCCAGAGGTAAGCGTCATTGTCCTCTCATCGACACTGCCTCTCCTACGCAGCTCGTCTGGATTCTTGACGCTCTTTTCCCTCGTCAGCGCCGAGTGTATCAGGCTGTTGCTCGCCAGCCGCGCCGCGTCAGTCCCCATGTCTGGCACGTCATCGGCACGCTCTCCGCTGCTGCCACTTCTGCCGCTTGCAGCATCGCTCGCCCGGTTTTCGATCATGGCCCCATCGACCAGACTGCTGCTTCGCTCTGGCGTGTTGTCGCCTCCGCTGCCAGTCCATCTTCTGCTGTTCTGTGAACCCCCACCTGTCATCTGTAGGCCACTGCCGGTCGACGAGCGGTAATTGATCGCCCTTCGCCCTTGGATACTGCCCGTCGTGCTTGATCGCCCGCTGCTCCCTGTCCTACGGTGATGTAGTCGTTGCGATGCAAGCTCGTCGTCATCGCTCTCCTCGCCTTCCACTTCTGTCGCACTAAGTCGAAGTGGCACGCCGCCGACGCCCACGTAGTTGCTGTCTGGGGCGTAGCCGACCACTCCAGGCTTTCCGTGGTGGCGAATCTTGCCCACGACCTTGCCGCCCGCACTGCTGAACCCAGTGGACGTACGACCACCGCCGGACGAGCCTGGGGCCGCTGTGGCGGAGCCGACCGTTTGGAGGGCCCTGGCCTTGGCCTGTCGCTGTTTCGCCAGCATGTACGGATCCTCGGACTGCGCGCGATCGCACCAGACCGTGGCCTTTTGTTTTCGCAGGAGGGCAACGTAGCCGACAGGTTGTACGGAACCATTTGACCGAGAGGAAGTGGAGCGGCGTATGTCGGCGCTGGGAGGGGAGTTTCGGTAGGCGGCCGGGGGCGGGCCTCGCTCAGTCGCCCCTCCACCGCTGGAGACGGTGCTGAAGGTATTTACGGAAGGGGAGCGGCGGTTGTGGCCATAGGGCTGTTGTGGCTGCCCAAGGTGCATGGCTGGCGGGTGTTGGGCATGCATTGGGAATACGTTGGAGGATGTTGTGCGGGTGCGAGAGTGGGAGAAGGACATTTGAGCATCGGCCGGCAGTGGGCGCCGCCTTGGTATTTGTGCATCGAGCATGTTGAGCAGTGGTCGTGCTCCAGAATCGCAGGGGTGTGTGCTGCCGCGCGAGGGAAGGGAGTTAAGATGGGAAGTCCCGCCAAGATGGAGGGACCTTTGGGCTATGTTTGTCGTATCGCAACCTCGGGCAGGAAATGATGAGCAGAGCAGGGCGAGAGGCCCGCTGATGGGAGTGGAGCCGGCACCCTGAGCGCGAAGATGAAGCTGCTGCGCCTGTAACCTAATCTCTTTGAGTTGAGTCGGCGCCTTGCGGGTCGCGAGGAGTGAACTGTGCCCGAAACAGTGCTCCGGCCTTGGATGGAGGTGAAAGACGATGCAATGCGCAAACTCGTGTGTCCCGCAGACCTGTTTGCTCGTCCGCAACCAAGGCGTGATCAGGTCGAGGCTCCACGCGGTGACCAAGCAGAGGGCAGTTGCTGTGTTCGAGGAGGGACTCGCTCAACAGCAGCCCAGGACACGAAGGGCTCGAAGACAGTGGGATAATTATAGGCTGTCAACGTTTTGATCGACGGAGAGTGGGCACGCCCGACTCTTTTGTGTTCTTTTTTAAGCGCGCACGAGTTTGGTACACAGAGGTGGGCTGCGAGGACAAGGGAGGCGGACAACAGGCGGACAGTGCTGATAAGAGTGGGAAAAGGGCAGAGACATCCAGGTCTGCGGTTGCTGCGCAGGAAGATGACGGTCCAACGTTGCAGTCTTGGCAGCCCTGGAAACTTGTAGCACAAGAAGACACCGGGCACAGCAGCAGCAGCAACGCAGTTGCGGTGACGATGACGCTGACGGTGACGGCGAGGACAAGGGAGAAGTTGGAAGTGGGCAGGACGGGATGACGGCTCTGGCCAATATTTGGGGGTGTTATTGGAGTCGTCGACCAGGCCTGAGTGCGCTCTATGTGTGCAGAACAGAGCAGAGGGCGACAAAACCGCATCTACCAAAGAGCAGGGAAGTCTGGTACCGCAGGACAAAAAGGTCGATGGAGCCCTGGAGCCCCGGAGGACCAGGAGGAGGGACGGGCAAAGCTTTTTGACTGGCCTTGTTTGTTGGCTTGCAGTACGCAGGCCGCACCGCGACAGGAACCACAGGAACCGCTTGCCTGCTCTGCATGGGACAGTAGCGTCACTCAATCGCAACAAGTGGGCACTCTAGCGTGCGTGTTTGTAGCGTAACATCCAGCGGCGACCAGGCAGCCCTGGTCAAGGGCAGGGAAGGGCAAGGAAGTGCAGGGAACAGCAGGGGAGGCAATGCCAGGTAGAGGCTGCCAAGGTGGGGTTCGACTATCAGTCGGTTCAGGTTCAGGCAGTCAGGTAGGTACCTCAAGTAGGTGGGAACCGGGCAGTCATCAGTCAGTCTCAAGTCAAGTCAAACGGTCAATCAATCAATTATTACAGTATTGTAGTAGCTATTGCTGAAGCACGACGAGCCTGGTACCCGGTGCATGTATAGGTACCCGCAACACACACGCACGCACGCATCTCGTCTGCTCGTTCAGTTCAGTCGTGCCGTGTGGTTGTATCGCATCGAAGCAGTCTCCTCCTTCCTCCTTCGCTCTTCCTGCCTCCTGCCCCTGCCGCCCACCTCGATTACAGTTGCTACTTCAGCAACAGCCGGACAATCCAATGCGGCACAACACCCATCTTCTTTCGACCATTCATGATTTGTGTGTGCATCTGCTGTGCGCGCCGTGATCCTGCATCGTCCGCTGCTATTTATTTAGCTTTCCTCCAGGTCGGTCTGGAGGTCGCCGACCTGTTTCAAGCTGTCTTCTCTCACAAGACAGACCCAGGCATTTCAGGCAGGGCTGTCAGGGCGCGCCATGCACACAGCAATCTGCAGGCCATTACTGCGTAGAGTAGCTGAGTAGATGCAGTACACGTCGATGGGATTGTTATCAATGAATCAATGCCCTTGCCCCTTGCAGCGGTTCATTGGGGAAAGCCCCAGCAGCCCACCCCAGGACCCAAAACGCGCAGGCATGGATGGCATGGCAGGACATCTGAGCGGTGGCCCAGAAAAAAGTTTCCAGGCCGGAGGGAACCACCGAAGAAATCCCTAGTCTTGCTCCAATCAACGGACCCGAGCCGGAACTGATGTAATGGCTTGTTACTCTCCAACGCCCGTCATCTTGTTGCCAGCAGGTGCAGGGCTCACCAGCCTGACTGCCAGACTGCCAACCAGCAGGCCAGCCTGAACAGGTTCCCTGCTCCACGGCCGATGATCGCCTCCTTAAACCTATGCTGTTGACGCAATGGACGCCTTCAAATGGGCAACAATCAGCACCCAATCGAGATCCCCCCCAAATTCACAAATATGGCAAGCAAGCGACCAGCCCGACCCTGAAGCAGGCGACCACGCCAGCGACGGTAGCTCCGCCGGGAGACAACGGGTCGGGAGCGTTTGCTCTCCCACTACCTCTACCTCTCGCTCCCTTTAGATCGCTTGCCGAGCCGCCCCGTATCTCTCGTTCCAGTTGCCCGCAGATGGAGGATGCAGATTGGGATAGGAACCGCCCCGAGTGCTGCACAAAGGGTTCGATTTTGGGAAATCCAACAGGGTTACCTCGGCACTGAGTGGAGTTGCGTACATTCCTCTTCGGCCTCAGTCCATTGAAACCTGCGGAGGACTTCCATGGGAAAATCAGAATTCCGTCGGCAGGAGCCCCACCGGGAGGGAGCCCTATCCATCTATCTGTTGGCCAAGCTCTTCGGGCGTCGTGGTTAGCTCGACTCTAGGGGGTTTCTGGTTGCGCCTAATCAACCAGCAGCGGTGTCCCAGGGAGAGGGCTGAAGAACCCGTCGTATGGCGCCTAAGCAATCCGCTCAACAAATCCGCCCTGAGATCGTGTAGCACGCGAGATGCTGCTAGTCTGTCGGCGTCGGCACATTGCGGGCGGTGGCGGCGCTTGCCTCATCCGACCATCCAGCCAGCGCATTGCCCGCTTCCGGAAGCCGGAGCTGCTGCTAAGAGTGCTATTGATTTGGAACGTGCTCGCCGCGGCGGTTTCACGGGAGCAATCAACCAAGCGAAGCAAAACACTGGCAAGAAATGCCAGCTCTAACCTCTGCACTGGAACCAGCGAAGCTTATTATATGGCGTTGAACTATGGTACGCTAGAAACTAATAGATGCCTGCATCCCAATGCGGGGAGCATGCGATGCTGCGCGCCTATGGGCTGAGAGATGTTCGGCCCAGCCGTGGGGTTGTAAACTCACCTATGGACGTACAGTAGTCTCCCGCAGGATTGATGGCAATGGGCAGTACAACCTGGGTATGAGTATGAGACTCCCTGACGGCAACATACACGATGTCACAGAGCTAATTGCTTGACATCCACAACCTGGCCAGCCTGATCCACACAGCGTCTAGAGTTTGCAGCTGACAGGTAGAGTTGGACTGTCCATAGTCTTTCTTTTCTGTCACAACCTCATCTCGACAAGCGAACAAGTCATCAGGCTGAAAAGAATGCCGCATGATGTGTCTCACGGCATTGGCTCTGTGGGTTGGGAGGAGCTCGAACGCCGCGTGTTCTCCTCCTCGAGAATCGGGATCGCTCAGATCCTGGCCTGGCTGATAGAATCATGGGCTGCCAAACCGTGCAATGTTCCAATTTGACAGCACTCACGCACGCCCTCTTCCACCCCAGACTTGAGCTCCCTCATATGCTAGTAATGTCATCGTCACATCCAACCACCCCGCACAGTCGGAGACGAGCCGAGGGGGCAAAACAGGTTCTTCCCGCAGCTCACTGACCATGGAATGCAATATCAGAGCTGATATCGTCATCCTCGCAACATACTTTGTGCGTAAGACTCCTTGGATCTCTAAACATTCAATGCTCTACCACAAGTGCACGGTATGCCCGGCTGGTAGGTCATAAGCCGAAGTGCATTTCCCATATTGACCTCGCATGATCAGGCCACAATCTCAGCACCTAGCTGACAGGAATTGTGGGTATGGCACAACGAATACACCTCATCGACTGCTGGTGACCCATGCACAACGCATGCAGCAGGCGGGCCGTTCAGCTTACACGGTTCATCTCGTCTACTCCCGTTTGGGAAGCGTCGTGGGCAGCCGAAACAGCAAGCTGCGGCCCCTCACAGCAGTGCGCCCCGAGTCTGGTTTGTTGGCCTACTACAGGCGGGCCAGGATGGGCGAGGGCAATCGTCCCATGCAGCGCAACCACAGCGCATGCAGGCTGCGCCTCTTCTCCAGCACGCGCCGCCCAGGGCCCCTGTCCAACCGTGCAGCAGGACGCATGCAGGTCAGCCCGCGCATCTCCGGAGAAAAACCCGGCCACTTGAGATTCCCATCTTTTTCTCTCGCTGTTGGCCCGTGGCAGACGCCCAGAGAGCAGTCACAAAACCAGGTATTCAATGTACCGGTACCTGCCCACCGTCTTCCTGTTCTCCCACGTGAGGTTGAGAAACTCGCGATTGGACGCCAGCGTCGTGATCAAGCTATCCACGACCTTGGCCCACAATTGGTTGGGGGGCCCACTACCGGGGTGTGGCGCACCTGAATGGGCCTTATCGAAATTGAGTTTCGACTGCCTTCCCACGAGTTCTCAATATAGCCTCACAAAAAATGATCGACAGCATGTCTGAGTCGTTGGCGACATATTGCTGTGTCATACGCGAGCGGCCTAGGCATCCCGGGCTCTTGGGTCGCTCAATCTCTGGAGCACCCGCTTCTGTCTACCTGAGGATTACATCCTTACTGTATATTTCAGTGTTGGGGAAATTACACGGCGGTGAACGCTATCGACGTCGTCCCTGGCTCCTTGTGAGAGGTGAGCCGCATCGATTGCACCATCTGCACTGGGTCGGTATCTTCGGCAGCACGGCCGCCTCGGAGCCTGCCGGAACAGGTTATCGGGACCGGTTGCTACCACGGACGCAGTGGAGCCTGGACAAGCTCAGCGACGTGCAGCAGTTGTGGCTCCGACGCTGTCACGACAACGGAGCAAATGGCCCGGGAAAGTTGAAAATTCGACGATGAACGGCGCTGCCTCCGATCAAAAGAAGAAGCTCCTCAGTCCCGAGAACGAAAAAAAGAAAGAAAGAATTGTGGAGGCCGCGTCCTCGTCTAGGACATGTGAGGCTCTCGCGAAGTTGGCAGATTTCGACCGAACCTCGCTAGGTCGGTGAGGTTCCATAGGATCGGGTCTGGAGTTGCCAAGCCACGCGCGCAGACCCTCTACAATCTTAGGCATGGGAGCATCGGACCGTGCAGTATCGGCTCATTTTCTGACACTCGAAACTCGAAGGTGACATCGGAACCACCCACTCACTCAGATAGCACGCTGACCTTGGAATAGCCTCATTGTGGAAATTGCCGATAATGCCTCTACATCTCGATCCGGGGCCACACACGGGCCCAATTGCCCATGTAATGAAAATCGCGCTTTGCTGGCATTCCAAGGTTCTTCCGGTTTCTCCAGGCTCTGGTTTCGGCATGGGTCTCGGCCGAGTCCAGAGCTTGCCGCACAGAGGGGCGCCGGGCAAGCTACCTTGACGCAGCAATCGCGACATGCGACGGACACCACCCTGGAGGAGCAGATATGCCCGGGGTGGGCTCAAAATCCAAGGAATAAGCAGTGGGCCCCTGTCTGTCAGGAACAAGGGATGGGATCACTTTGTTTCCCGCCGACGTCAGCTTAACGTGTGGTACAGGGAGCAGGGTCAACGAGACGAACAGTGCTTCTCGGATGCTGCCAGCTGCCAAACAGGATCACCTGCGACGCCGGTCACACCGGGCGCTCCCACGCCAGTCTGTCGCACGGCCTATTGCAACAACTGGTGAAGCTGGACTTGTTATCGTGCCATTTCCCCGTCAGACTGCGGGCCTTTGGCAGATGTGTCATCAAGCAACGTTGCTGTTTCCCTGGCAGTCAGTCAGCGTTGTGAAGGCGATGGAGTCTGACTGCAGCGACTATGGCCTCAACGGTCGCGATGTCGATGCTTAGGCGAATCCGGCCTGGCGCCTTCAAATGGCACCGGTCCAAGGTGCTCACGACGGCCTCATATACCCCAGCCAATAGACTTATACCAAGGAATTAGCTGCCGAGACATGGGGGGCTGGGATTGCTGACCATCTCGCGAGGCCCAAGCCAATGCGATGGAACCATCGTAGTGTTGAAGCTGGAATTGGAGGTGTAAGCAGAAAACGTGGTCAAGGCACTACTGTCTTGACAGACGAGAGTCGTGTGTGAGAGTTTTTGAGCCTCATGGCCGATCTTGGACGAATGTGCCGACATCTGGCGCCGATCTTTCCATCGTTTTGGCAAGCTGGGTAGACTGACCGCGAAGGCCCAAGGCAGGCAGGGGGCGGGGATGTGAGGTGTGGGGAAGGCGTGCTGGCAGACGCTGCTCTAATTGGCCTCCCTGAAATAGTACCAATTTATTGGTTTGCCGCCGTTTACAGTTGCACGCAGTTTAGCTCGATTGCCCGACTAGCTGGGAGTGCAGTCTAACTATCGCGGAGAGCGGGTTGTGTTGATAGTCTAGTGTTGTTTGTATTCATTATCGGATTTCAACGACACCCGCACCACAGCAAAAAAAACCCAGGTACATCGGGTTCTCACCTGGTCCACGCAACACGCCACTGCCCCTTCGTCTGTGTGTGTGTGTGCCCACCCATTGCAACCATGCCGCTGGGCCTCCAGCGGCTGCTCTTCCTGACGTCACCATGAAATTTGCAAAGGAGCTCGAGCGCGATCTGGTGCCAGGTGAGTTGACGGGGGCCTGTTTGGGTTCTGCATATCAATGCTGTGACACTGTGTCACAATTGACGACTGTCGATTGTCGAGAACATGGCTGACCTCCGACTCAGAGTGGCGCATCAAGTACCTCAACTACAAGGCCGGCAAGAAGCACATCAAGGCCGTCGCCAGGGCCATCAACCGTGCCAATGGCGTCTCATCCACCAGACTCCCTGCGAGGGGGCCCGACCAGCCGCACTCTGGGTCTGCTTCGTTCAGGACTGCCGCTTCTGCCAACTCAGTCCCTGCCGAGGATGGTGTCGACCCCTTACGGACGAGCCCGGCCCCCATGGGCCAGAGCCCTCCGCGATCAATTCCCATCAAGAGACCTGCACCGGTCGCTGGTGAGCGGCAGGGACTGATGGAGCGCCAAGAGTCGGACATGCAGTATGGCAGCTTTGTCCCGACCCCTCCGGACCACGGGCCCGCTCCCATCAGCGAGTCCGGCCAGCCCAGCCATCTTTTCGAGCTGCCGGCCCCTGCCATCAAAGTGCCTTCCAATGCGAGCAATGGCCAAGGCCAGCGCCCACCAGAAACGCCTCGGGTGAACTCAGCGTCTTCAGTCCACCGCCTCGCTCTGAATCGCACTGTGTCGAGGGCAGGATCGCAGTCGGGGGCTGCAGCTGCTCGCACTCCCGCGCCTGGCCGTTTTCCTTCAGGGGGCGCCACATTTCCGAACCTCACCCCGAGCGATACGCAGAGCCCCCGAGCCAGACTGCGGAGGATGTTCTCCTTGGCCGGGCCGTCGCTGGAGCGGTACCGCTCACGGGGTGAGTACGATATGCACGCCTTTGATGAGGTCCGCGAGAAGGAGAAGGAGTTCTTCGAATTCCTCGACAGTGAGCTCCAGAAGGTCGAGAACTTCTACCGGCAGAAGGAGGACCACGCCGGCAAGCGGCTGGCCATGCTCCGCGAGCAGCTGCACGAGATGCGCAACCGGAGGATTTCTGAGATCGCCGAGGCTAAGCGCCGTAAGCGAGACGGCGAGTCGAACGGTCACGATGCGAAGGAGGGCTTCAAAAGTAATGGCGCAGGACCCCTGCCCATGCTCGATCCCATCAAGGCCAAGCTGTTCAGGCCCGGGCCAAATACCAAGGCACTCCAGAAGATGCCTCAGACGCCAGTCCACAATGGCACGAACCCAGATGAGAGGCGCGACTACGTCCGTCGCCCTGACGAGCACGAGGTGCCATATCGTACGGCGAAGAGGAAGCTCAAGCTGGCGCTGCAGGAATTCTACCGTGGTCTTGAGCTCCTGAAGTCCTACGCTCTCCTGAATAGGACCGCCTTCAGAAAGCTCAACAAGAAATTCGACAAATCGACGCATGCACGGCCACCATACCGCTACATGAACGAAAAGGTCAACAAAAGCTGGTTCGTCAACAGTGACGTCCTAGACGGCCATCTGCAGGCAGTCGAGGATCTTTACGCTCGGTACTTTGAGCGTGGAAACCACAAGCTCGCTGCGGGCAAACTCCGTAACCTGATGAAGAAGAAGCGTGACGAGTCCGGCAGTGCGTTCCGGAATGGGCTGCTCATCGGTGTGGGCGCGGTTTTTGCTGTCCAGGGGCTCGTACAGGGAGCGCAGCTTCTCTTCGACGAGGACGACGATGTGAGATCGCAGACGAGTTACCTGATGCAGATCTACGGCGGCTACTTCCTGATGCTCTTCCTATTCAGCATGTTCTGTCTGAACTGCAAGATCTGGACTGCCAACCGGGTCAACTACCCCTTCATATTCGAATTCGACCCCCGGAACCAACTGGACTGGAGGCAGCTCTCAGAGTTCCCCAGCTTCTTCCTCTTCTTGTTTGGTTTGTTCATGTGGCTAAACTTTACGAGATACGGATCTGCCGCTATGTATCTCTACTACCCTGTCCTGCTCATATTCATCACGGCCTTGATTCTGTTCATGCCGGCACCAATCTTCTGGCACAAGGGCCGAAAGTGGTTTCTGTATTCTCATGTGAGTTTGCTCCTTTGTCCAGCCCGATTCCTCGCCCTACTGCTTGGCAGATGATACTGATTGGCTGCAGTGGCGTCTCTTCTTCGCTGGTCTATATCCCGTCGAGTTCCGAGACTTCTTCCTGGGAGACATGTATTGCTCCTTGACCTACGCTATGTGTGTAAGTATTCTTCCTGGCCTCCGCAGAGAGAACTACGTGTGCCTGACCGACGTCCAGAACATCGAGCTCTTCTTCTGCCTATACGCCCATTCTTGGGATGAACCACAGCAATGCAACTCGAATCACTCGCGGTTGCTAGGCTTCTTTGCCTGTCTGCCTCCTATGTGGGTGAACCCCGTGGCGTCTCTGCTTGACCAACTTTATCCGTGCCCACCCGGAATAAGGGGAAGACTTTTATGGTCACAACCGAGTCTACATGTGAAGCATCATCTGCGCATAGATTCGGTTGATGGCACATAATGTTGAGCCGAACACAGACTGACAGCTACTTATGTGTAGTTGGCGATTTCTTCAGTGCATTCGTCGTTACAAAGATACCCGGAACATATTCCCCCACCTAGTCAACGGTGGCAAGTACACAGCTTCCATCCTTTCCGGTGTATTCTTGAGTGTCTACCGTATAAACAACACGAGCCGGAATCTGGGCCTCTTCATCGCCTTTTCAACGGTCAATGGGTTTTACACCGGTATGTATCAACTTAGAATTACAAGCCAACCAGACAATAACCACTCCCACTGCCACCCCTACAAAAGTCATACTAACGTGCGCTCTTCAGCCTTCTGGGACATCTTCATGGACTTCAGCTTGGTTCAGCCACACGCGCGTCATCGCTTCCTGCGAGACATCACGGCCCTTAAGTCTCGCTGGCCCTACTACCTTATCATGATACTAGATCCCATACTGCGTTTCAACTGGGTCTTCTACGCCATCTTCACCCACGACACGCAACATTCTAGCATCGCCTCCTTCCTCATCGGCTTCGCCGAGGTCACCCGGCGAGGCATGTGGACCCTCCTCCGCGTGGAGAACGAGCACTGCTCCAACGTCGCGCAGTACAAGGCCTCGAGGGACGTGCCCCTTCCTTACCACCTCGACACCGGCATCACGGCGCTCACCAGCGCCAGGGTGAGCTCGGACTCGAACGCCGGCAAGCAGCCGCAGGACGGCGACCCGACCGCCTTCACCCCCGCCTCGAGGACCGCCACCTGGACCGGGGCCATCGAGAACCGCCCGCCGAGCGGCGCCGTGTCCACCGGGGTCGACGTTCCCGGCACTGCCTCAGGCGCGCGGCCGGGACTGTCCAGCGCAGCCACCGCGGATGTGGTCGAGGAGGGCCGGACGCCGGGCGAGGACTCGCTGCGGATGCGGAGGCGCGCCGACACCGTAGGCAAGAGGAGCATAGTACGCATTCTTGCCGAGGCACACAAGCAGGACTTCGAGAAGAAGAGAAAGCCCGCGTCGACCAAGGGCGGCCGTAGCGGGGCTGCCCAGCTCGACGGTACGGTCGATGTGGATGAGGACGATGAGGACGATGATGACGATGACGATTTGGGTGCGGTTGATGATGGCACCGACGATGATGAGACGGGCTCTATGCTTGATGAGAGGATGGAAGTTCGGGAGGCGGAGGTAATGCTTGGGAAGGGTAGGGATGGCTCCGAACTCTAGATCTAGCGGGAACACTTTGATGTCCCTGGTTCAAACAATCCTAAAATGCGCCTGCACCATGGCATACACTCTAATAAATCAGTCTTGGAATAATTTTGGTCAGTCACTAACAAGAACTGTTGAGCTAGTGGTGGTGCAGGGCTGCTCCACCTGACAACGAATTTCTTTTGGGCATCGAGGGTAAATTTTGCCCAGTTCGTATTCTATGTGAGTCGTATATCACGTCTTGAGATCCCTGAGGGCTCTGCACTGGCAGTCTTAACTATGCACACAGAGCTCTTCCGTCTATTTCCTTGTCAAACGTCTATCTGAGTCTGGGTGGCTACAGGCAAGAATAGCCGTGACAGGTCTGCCTGACCTTGCCGCAGAGAAGGCTCAGGCTACCAATCCATCTTTGACATGAGAATGGTCCAAAACTCCAGCCAGCAAAAGTCGACTTCCGTCGCGCAAAAGTATCGCACCACTTTTCCGCCTTGCTTCATAACGCCAGACCAATATATGCCCATCGTGATGGCGTTCGCCTCATAGCAGCGTCGAAGGGCAATACCCTGTCTTGCACAACGCCTCCATCATGAGATGTATAAAAATGTACGGCACCTAAAAAAAGCAAAATCTCACGTCAGAGTGAGGCCGCCCTTGTCTTGAGCGGTAGTCTGCTTCTTGGTCCACTCCACTGGTGACACCATCGCAAACGTCGTCGTGCGCTTCGCACAGTGAATATCAGGTCTGCACTCAAGCTTCATGAAGCTGGCTTTCTCAGTTTCCGCGGAAAAGGAATTGTAGATCCTCGGGCGTCAGTGATTCCATGGCTGCGTCGTCGTTGTTGATGGTGGAATGAATCATGCTGGCCTTCTTCTGCTGAAGCAAAACTGCAGTAAATGTTAACAACATATGGCTGTTTTCTTTTGGCTAGGGATCAAGTCAAATACGCACCCATACGACTCTCCACAGAGTCCTCGATACAAAGACGAGTGATGGTACAAGGACGTGTCTGGCCGATACGATGGCACCGATCAGCAGACTGCCATTCGGCAGCGGGGTTCCACCACCTACGCAGAGTTGTTAGCACTTAGAAATTGGCAAGAAGGAGGCGGAGGAACCTACGGATCAACGATGAACACTCGAGATGCCTCGGTCAGGTTCAAGGCAACACCGCCGGCCTTGAGTGACACAAGGAAACACTCCACCTCGGTGTTCTTCATGAAATGATCGATCGAGGCTGCACGTTGAGCTGGAGTCATGCTACCGTCCAGCATCACAGTAGTAATTCCCGCACGTCGCAGCCGCCACTCGATCAGCTGCAGCATGGTAGTGAACTGGCTGAAAATGATGGACTTGTGGGAAGCCTTGTCCGACCGAAGCTTGTGCAGCTCGTGAACAAGGAGCTCGATCTTGGATGATGACGTCCAGTTCTCCATCTTAATACGGTTGATAATCGAAGATTTCTTGACGAACGCCTCATCCTGCTCAATCTCGGGCTGCTCCAGGTCAATGGAGAGCGGAATGTGGCACTGAGGGCAGTCTGGTTGGTCCTGCGAGCTGAGATAGCTCTTTGCACAAGAACGGCAGAAGTCATGCTTGCACCTAGATCGTATAGCTTCTTCCGCAGGCTCGTCGCAAATGCAGCAGACCAGGATGTTCTGTCCACCCTCGGCATTCTTCTTCAAGATCAGATCAGGATGATCAGCCACCTGTCTCATCTGCATGATTAGGCCAAAGATGTTGGCGTAGTTGTTGAGGAGAACACCATGAGCGACATAGGTGTCGAACTCGCGCTGGCCGTTTGTCATGATGCTGTTGGCGAAGTCATTTTCTGCCTCACCGAAGAACTGGCGATCAACGTAAATCTCCTTCACTGGCAGCTCCATCGAGTTTGTGTGATCCTTCTTGAGGCGCCTCAGCATGATGCGGTCAGTCATCAGCCGGAGCTTTCGGAAAGCCTCGGCGCCAGGGCCCAAGTTGCCGTATCGCTGGATCGGGTTCAGGAGTTCCTGGTTGAAAACAGACACGTGCTGCATACCATTGTGATTGCACTGGGTGCAGCGGTGGTCCTCGTCCATGGTCCACTCGAGTGACTCGCAGTCACAGGTCTTGCAGAAGTACGATGCGAAGGGGCGGATGTTGAGGAAGCGGATCAGGGAGAAGAATTCACCAATTCGGTTCTGCAACGGAGTGCCTGTGAGGCACCAACGATAGTCGACCTTCAAGGCAAAACAAGCCTTTGCGGTCATTGTCGTCCGCGTCTTGATGCAATGAGCTTCGTCGAGGAGGACACGGTGGAACTGGATGGCATGGATCAGGCTCTTCTCCTTGTGCAGACCGTTCTTCCTCTTGAAGCCCTTCTCCTGCTTCCGATACATCGACTCAAGGCTGTTGTACGACATGATGATGACGTCGTACTTCTTCAACTCCTTAATTGTCTTGCCCTTGACCTGCGCATTGGTGCCGTGATAGACGAGTGTCTTCAAGGTGCCGTCCGTGTAGGACTCAATCTCGGAGACCCACTGCATCAGAGCGACGGGCGGGACCAAGACCAGAGAAGGCTGCTTGGCCGGATAGTCAGACATGATGAGCGACACGGCCTGGATCGTCTTTCCCAACCCCATTTCGTCGCCGAGAAGGCCTCCCTTCCACTCGGTCTTTTCCATTGCCTTCATCCAGGCGAGACCCTCCAGCTGGAAAGGTTTGAGAAGTCGAGATATGGACTTCGGCTGCTCGGCCTTGCCGGCTTTGAGAACTGGCATGTCCCTGAGGCGATCCCACATCGTCTTAAGAGTGGGATGGTGTTCCTCAAGTTTGAGCCTGCCCGTCCTGATTCTCTTGCGGTTGGCGTAGGCGCCGAAACCACGGCGGCGGCGCGAGATGGCTTGAATTCTAGTCGGATCATTCGTCGCAGCCGAAGGGTCAGCATCGTCACTATCATCTTCTGACCCCGCCGAGAAATCTGCAGAATCGACATCACTCAATCCGGAGCCGTCGCTACTAGCTCTGCCGGGTCCTGGGGTCGTGTCTTCTGTTGTTGCACCGGACCTGCGTGCGATCTTCCGGCCAGTGTGTCGCTTGCTCACTGCAGAGAATCAGCAAACAACCTCCAAGGGGGTGGGAAGGTTCGACGTTAGAGGCGGTTAGGGCGAGGTAGGGGAAATACCCCAATGCGACAGGATGAGCGAGAGTGCAAGACGGAGCGCGGTATGAGCATGGGAATGGTCGTGTCTGTGCATATGTATGTACCGAGGGGGGGGGGGTGAGCGGAAGTGGTTTCCTGTGACTTACAAGGCAAGTCGTCATCTGAGTCCGACACAGGGGGGGCTCTGACTGCCTTTCCCTTTGCGGACGCTTGCTTTCCGCGGCCTCTAACAGCGGTTTTCTGCTTCTTGGCCGGGGGTGCAAGATCGGCGAAGTCAGAATAGTCGTTTTCATCGTCGTAATCATCATCGTCGTCGTCGACGTCTGAGTCTTGGACGACACGTTTCTTGGCTGCAGCTCGAGTACCAGAGGCCTGACGAGTAGCCACGGCCTTGCCTTTACCCTTGGGATCAGTTGCGGCATAGTCCTCACTGTCAGACTCAGTAACGGGTTGCTCCTCGAGGGCGTCGTCCAAAAGGATGCCTTCGACCTCGCGATTGAGCTCGGCTTGGAGCGATCGGGCAACTTCCTCGTCGTAAAGGGTGCGATTGGCGTTCGGAGAATCGTTTGCGAGATCATCATCCTCGCTGTCAGGGACACTAATGAGTCGACTCCCTCGCGTGGTTCTCGAGGAAGCGCCCATTGATTGGTCGTCGGCCTTCAGGTTCGACTTCGTGCCGGGCCCACGGCTCTTGACCGCCGGGCTGGCTGCCTCGAGTTTGCTAGAACGTGTCGATCGAGTGGAGGCGGATTTTGCATTGTCGACCGGAGCGGGCGTGGTGACATTGCTGGTCAAGGGGGTTGAATAGCCCGAGACGGAGTCGGCGGACGAGTAGGTCGACGCCCCAAGAGAGGAGAGTGACTCACTGTTGGCGGCGGCAGCAGCAGCTAAGGACGCCTTGGTAGGACGGCCGCGGCCACGTTTGACGGGCAGTGAATTACTTGCTGCAGGTACAGGCATAGACATAGATGAATTGTGCCGAGTGGACTGGGGACTCTCGCCTGAGATGTGGTGTCAGGTTAGATTTGCGGTCCTCCTTTGACGGCTAAGGACTGGACGTACCTGTCTCACCCGCCGCGCCAGCGAGCGATCTTCTAGTTCGTACCATCGTAGCCACTGGTGGTGTTTGATGCAGGTGATGCCAAAGATGCCACGATGCCGCGAGGCGAGACGAGGCAGTTGGGTGAAACGTGCAGTTGGCTACGAAGGCAGTCGACGAGGGGTGGTGGGGCTTTGTGAGATCTGGGGACTTATACAAATGGAGGTCGTGGCCAGAAAACGCACACTCCCCAATGCCCGGCCTACCAGAGTAGCTGGGTGTGGAGTAGACGAAGACGAGGTGAGAAGAGGGTGGTCAGCTGGGGGAGAGGAGGAGGATCGTTGGTGTTGTCAGCGAAAAGAAGGTTCAAGGTTCCAAATCAAAGGTCGCGGGCGTGATAAAGAAAAGACCGAAGGTTAGCTCCCTTTGCCACCTACTTCAGTTGAATCGCCAAACTCAGGCGCGTTGTCAGCTGAAGGGGGAAAGGGCACCACCAGGCACAGCGCAATACAAGTAGATCGAGTTAGATTGGGGAAGCTTGCAGGGATCCGGCAGGGGTCCGACAGGGGTTTGAAGTGGTTTCCATGGGGCTAAAGTGGTTTGCAGACTGGGAAAGAGCACGGGACAACGCGTTTGAAGCTGCCCGCGGCGTTGATGCCTAGCGCGTAAAGTGTATCTGGTTAACCCCCCCCCACCAATGCCAATGCCAATGCCGACGCCCTTTGGCTGCTTCGGATCAAACCTTCCTTGTTAGTTTAGCAGATTCACGTTTGCCACCCCGTGAGTCTCGGCTTTGTGTGATTTTCAACAACTCACCCTAGGTCAAAAAGCCTTTTTCCATTCGGAGCGCATTCGTCACCATCCCCTCGCATACTTCCCAGTTCGCTGTTCGCTGAAAAAAACAACCTCGGCCAATTCTGGCGGAACAGACTGCAGCGCCTCGTCTACTCTCTGCCCGCTCCCCCGGTCGACGCATCCTCCCTTCCCACCTGTCAGATCTGGCAGTCGTGCTCTGACTCTGTAAAGCCAAAATGTTTGCATCCCATTTCATCCTGCTATCATAGGGTCCCCAGCTTACCAAGAGGCTTCAGGAGTGCACCTAATCAGAATGGCGGCCAGGATGCCCGTCAACCCACCCGACGGTCGATTAGAGGTAGATGACTGCTGCTTGCCCCACAATCAGTGCATCGCAAACACTAACGCTGTCACCCAGGTCCTCAGTCGGCCTTGACGGATTTTCTGGCATCCCACAACATCTCGGCAAACCAGATCCGCATTGACCACCAGCGGAGAAGACAGCAGGTCCAGGCAGATGATGACCAAGCTGCATCTGGCCCTTCAAATGCCGCCGCAAACGGTGCTGATGGTGCCGACGATGGCGCCGACGGCACCGATGCTGCGCAAGAGGACCCCAAGAAGAGCAGAAAGCGCAAGCAGGAGACGGAAAAGGCCATCGAGAAGATCAAGGCTTCCAAGCGCTTCCAAAAGCGCAAGAAGCGACTTCAAGGCTCTGACGACGAGGATGACCTGATCAATGAATTGCTGAAGAACAGCGGCCCTGCCCCGGGTCAGATGGAGAACTGCGAGATTTGCAGCGTACGCTTCACCGTCACACCCTACTCCCGCGCCGGTCCGGACGGCGGCCTCCTTTGTAGTCCTTGCGGCAAGGCGGCGCAGAAGGAGGAGGGCCCAGCCAAGAAGAAGAAGAAGGCTGCCGCGTCCGGCGGTGCCATTGGTCGGCGCCGCAAGACCCAAAGCAACCTCCTCGATGGCACTTACACGCTAGGGGCCAAGAGCCTTATGAGTCTCTGCATCGAGACTCTCGCCAAGAACATCGAGCTGGCAGATGACCTGGGCGAAATGCCTCCACAGATCATCGACAAGATTGCCCGCATGCTCTCAAAGAAGCGTCTGGTCGACCCCAATACTCTTAACCTGTTCCTCCAGCCGACGGCCCAGGACGTTTCCATCTACGATGGCGCTAAGTTGAGCACCGATGACTTGATGCGGGTCTTCCAGATGGTTCCGGCTGTGAAGAATCTCAAGATTCGAAACGCCATCCACTTCAAGGATGAGGTCATGGAGTACCTCCTCTCGCGAGATGAGGTCGAGCTTGAGGGCTTCTACATACACGGTGCAAATCTCCTCAGCGCCGAGATGTGGAAGAAGTACTTGACTACCAAAGGCAAGTCACTTCAGAGATTTCAGGTCTACTACACGGACAAGCACTTCGACGATGAGTGCATGACTGTACTCAGGACAGCTGCCCCAGAATTAAAACGCCTCAAAGTCTACAACAACCAGCAGGTCAGTGGTGACGGCATTCGTGAGCTAGCCCATCTGAAGAAGCTCCAGTACTTGAGCATCCACCTCCACAAGCATGTGCATTCCGACGTCTATGTCGAGGTTCTGCGCAGCGTTGGTGCAGGCTTGAGGACGCTGTCCCTCCGTTGGACACCGGAGTTGGACAACACCGTCCTCGACGCCATCCATAGCAACTGCCACAATCTCTCCAAGCTGCGCATAACTGACAGCGAGGCGATGACTGATGCCGGTTTCGCGCGCCTCTTCACTGGTTGGCGGAATCCCGGCCTCACCTTCCTTGATTTCCAGAAGTGTCGATTTGTCGACTCGCAGAAGCCACGCGACAATCCCGATGACATCGGTCTTTGCTCTGAGGGATTCAAGGCTTTGATGGCCCATTCTGGCAAGTCTTTGCAGAAACTCAATTTGCACGCCTGCCGTCACATCTCAAAGCAGGCATTCGATGAAGTATTCAGCCTCGAGAAGACTTATCCGGAGCTCAAGTCTCTGGAAATCAGCTTTTGTGAGGAGGTCAACGACTATGTGGTGGGAAGCGCTTTCCGCAGTTGCCCCAATCTCAGAGAGTTGAATGTCTTCGGATGTATGAGGGTCAAGAATGCAAGGGTGCCGAGGGGTAAGATACTGGTGGGCGTGCCCAATGCTCTTGGAATGGTGATAGAGGGCCAGGACTAAGCGCCTTGCTGTTTTTTTGGGAACAAGATCAATCAGATGTACTCCTTATATTGCCTTTGCTGAAGAATGACAGCACTGGAGGGACAGACTGAACTGGCTGTGAATCACTGTTCAAGTGGTGATGTTTCGGCTCTGTAGGGCCTTAGATACCCTTATTATGACTTCTCTTGTTGACAATGTAGTCAACGAATGTGTAATGCATGGCAAGCAGCATTCTTTTTGGGAGGAAAAGCTCTACGCGTTGGAGTGGTGTGTTCTCACAGGCGCGCCTCAGACGGGACTAGCAGATCTTCTTGGTAGATGCAAGGCCTTGAAACGCTCCTTCGGTCATCAATGACAATTCCACCTACTGTTCTGGGGAGCGTAGAAGATTGGTTGCTTCTGCTGAAACATCAAACCCTATGCCATGGAAATGGGCCAAAGACAGGAAACAGGTGGTGGAACCCAAATATTAACAGATGCGAGGACCAATATGCAGAAGTATAATGCAACGGCACAGTTAAAACCCAGCTTTGTGGGGCAGATTTCCCCTGTTTAGCGTTTGCGTTCCCACAAGAGATGAGCAGTCATTATGTTCCCGGTTATCCCCTGAATACAAATGGCGCAACTCGAGGAGAGGGCCATTCCAGTTCTGGGGAATCGGGCCTGGCTGGCCAACGGACGACCCCGTGGGGGCTCGCAGTGCCTTCAGGGGAGCGACGATACTGCGGGACACCAGAGTCCATGCTAATCTCACTGACTGGCGCTCTGTCACTCAATGGCTCGTCTACACTCACGGCCTCATCCTCGCTGATGACTTCGCCCGCGCTGGTCGACTCCGGGGCTCGCCCTCCATCAATAACCACATCTGCAGCGATGTCAGCAACTCTCTCACCTGGGCAAGTTCAGAAGCTTGGCAATAGGTCTCACCGACGAGATTCATGCCCACGAACCGCTTGCAGGAGTCGGAACTTTTGCCCAGGACGTCCAGATCCTTCTCAAGCTGATCACGCCGACGCAGTTTCTCGTCCGATTCACCAGCTATGCGGTCCACGAGGTCGGGGGGCATCGTACAGACCGTCATTGGAGAGAATATGTCCGGGAGAACTTTGATGAGTTTTGCCTCAACCAACTCGATGGCAACATCATCCAAGAAGCGCTTCAGTGCGACCTGGATTTTTCATGTGTTGGTTCAGCTTGCAAGATCTAGACTCTATACACTGCTCACCTTGTAATAGGCCTCCATGCAGTCGAGGGCCTCGGAGGCGGCGAAGCGGTCCATGTCTGGCTCGCTACGACTGGCGAGGGCTTTCATCAGCCCATGCACGTCGAAGGTGCCTTGCAATCTGCAGTTACTGGTGTCGAGTTCATGCTCGTCCTTGTCGAGCCAATAGGCCAAAGTGCTACGGACCTCGTCCATAAGGCGCTCGTCGCGGACTTTCTGGAGTGTCTCCGTGAAATAATGATTGTAGGTTATGGGATGCCCATTCTTGTGAGGCTCCAAGAGCTCATCAGCCTTGGACTGCAAGGCCGTTGTGATGTCTTCAAGGGCAGGCTCGACAATCTCCCACATGATGAGCTGGCTGGTGGTGTCATCGGCAATGTGCTCGCACACGAGGTTGAGGAGCTTTCTGGCCGCGGCTGAGACCGTATCGACGTGACCATTCAAAATTCCTTCCCAGGGGCGGCATTGCTCCCGGAACAGATCTTCGACTATCATAGGGCTGAAGGTCCCCGGCAGCTCGCGGCCGCGGGTTCGAAACATCAGGTTCTGGATGTGCGTGATGAATTCGTTCCGGGAAATCCGTATGTTTTCTCCCAAATCTGACCCTTCGACAAACTCCCTGTGCGACTCAGTGATGTAGCGGTACTGGCCGTGAGCTAAAAGGTCCTTGGCAAATTGCTGGTTGGAGTTTTGAATCACAGCCCGGAGTCGTTGGCAATACCCTCGGTCAGATTGAGCATCTGTAAAGAAACAATTGTTGTAGACGCCGTCGATTGAAGCCTTGATCAATGATTGGAACTTCATGCTGACTGTGACAAGATACTGTTGCTGCTGATCTTTGGTCGCTCGGCGCTGACCCATCTTGTCGAGCTCCTTACGACGGACCCCAAGCTTCGAATCAATTTCTTCGACGAGACTTGGTAGCTCCGAGGCAACTTGTTTCATCAAGACGCTGCTCAGGCGGGGCTTCAGGTTGGCTATGCCCAGCAATTCGGCTGGGAGGTATTGCCAGATGCCCTTTGAGAAGAATTCTTCCTCCTCGGAATTGCGTCTCGTCAAGCTGAAAGAGCCTTTCTCCGAGTCCATATTTTTGAGGACGTGCCAGCCTCGGCGAAACTCAACCTCCTTGTTCTGGGCTAGAGTGGCGAAGAATTTTTCGTTTTTCGAGCCACTGATGAGGCTGTCAGGTTTTGTAATTATACCTGTATGTACAGAAGGGTCAGTTAGTGGGAGGGCGTCCGTCATTCCAGATGACTTTCATGAGTATCATCCTAGGGAAGTGACCACCAATAGACTTACCCATGGTCCTCTGTCCAGCTGGATCAGCCTCCTTGGCCATCTTCAAGACAATCTGGTTCGCGAGGTCGTTCTTGGCTGTGATGACTGCCAGAATTACACTTCTCGGCTCTTCCACTGGAGGATCATCATCAGTCCCGCCCATGATGCGCAGGCTAGGGGTTACTTACTGTACTTTCTCACGACATCCTTGATCAAATCCACATCGTCATCAGTCTGGTTCTTGGTGGCTGAGTGAATCAGGCCAGGCAGATCGACTATGGTCAAGTGAAGATGTTCAGGTCCGGCTATCTCGATCCTTAGCAGGTCCTTTGAGAACGTCTTCCCATGTACATGTATGCCCATGGCAGCCTTCGCAGCTTCTATCAACTTGCCCAGGCCGTCGAAGCCGTCGAGCTCTTGACGAAATTCACTGAGTGAGAGCTTCTCTGCCTCGGTTCGTGACGCATCTGGCACTATGGAGACACTTGAGCTGACTTGGGCCGTTCGGCGGAGGATAAGCTCGGTAGGGAACCGTGTGCACGTATTGCTCTGTACCGGGAAGGAGACACCGGAGATAGCCTCAAGAACGGAAGACTTCCCGGCCGACTGGTCGCCACAGACAATGATCTGGGGAAGGGAGACATGGTGATTGAGCCCTACGGACCGAAGCTGGTCGATGCAATTCAGGAGATCGAGCTGGTCTTTGGAGCCGAGTTGTCTCAGAGCCTCCGTTTGCAGTGGAGTCGCCGCCATGGTCAGATTGGGTGCCCGTTCTGACGATACGAGGCGACGAATAGGAGGAGGTAGAGACAGAGCTGCAGACGAAATGAGAGTGCTTGCTATGAAGGTGAGAAGTGAACGAGAGTTTGGAAGGCTTCTTCACAACTTAAATACTATCGGGATTCGGGTATTTCCTTGCATGATTGTATGCCTTGCATTACCAACAAAGGATCATCTGGGTCTTTTTCCATTTGGAGGTAGACTGAACGTGGGCTGCCGCCTTGGACGCGATGCGAATCTGACCGACCTGCATGAGGCCTACCAACGCAGAGGCAGACGTGAGGATGTGTCTGCAGTCATTGGGCAGCCCTCAGAAATGTGCAAATACTGGGCGAACCGAGAGGCTCGCTTGGGTATCCAACCAAGCTGTGACACCTGTTTGGCAATACCTCCGAATCCAGTTCCGACATAGACGTAATCGGCAGCCTTGCTTTCTCTGGTGTTGATCACTCAAGACATCCAAAGAGGTTTCTGACGGGAGCTCGCATTGGACCAGGAGACCAATCCAGCCCAGTTTTGGGGGCCAGTGGTCAGTGAGCAGCTTGTCCGTTCTTGCAAAGAATGTGTAAATAATTCGGCCTCGTCTGATGTCCATTATCCATAGGATCCGTAGATTCGGACGAGGACAGGCTTCATAAATGATGGCGATGTCTACACCCGGGGGTTTTCGGGTCAGGAGCCGTTTGCAATGGCGAATGTGCAGGTGACTGACCAACACCAGAGAAGTTCGCCTGTGTCGTAGTGAGAAACAGCCGGTACCCACTGAATCCACCCAGCTGCAAGATCGCCGTGTAGCAGTACGGTGCTTGGAGTCCGGCCCGTCGCTTTGGTAAGCCACGGGCCGCCGCTCTAGCGGGCAGCCGTTTCAACGACCAGCGTGGAGCTAAAAATTGCACACGCACTGGCGCGAGGCTGGCTTTCGGGGCCAGCCAGCATCCCTTGGACCCGGCCGGCGACTCCAAAAAGGGGGACTGCATTACTAGAGCAGAAGCCAATTTGCTGTCCAAAGCGCGCATCTGCAACTTGCTCCGAGATTTCCGCCTTTGCTCTCCCTCTCCGTCTACTCCGTCGCAGGCAATTGTGTCGTCCCTCTCGTCAACCTGGCCATTCCTCAACCCAGTGGCACGACGACCCGAAGCACACTTGCAGACCTGCCTTCTCCCCCGTCTCACCGGCCGACCTCGACGACGTGATGCGATGGCTTACCTCGCTCGCGGGCTATGTTGCCCCCATCTTCCTGATCCTGTCGCCCGTGCTATCATATAGCGACCAGGCGATGTCTATGCACCGCAACAAGTCGAGCGCCGGCTTCTCCCTGGACATACCTCTAATCATGCTCATCGCGTCTATGTTCAGGTATGTAGCCTCTCAATCACCCTACCTGGTGCGCCTGCTCTCGACTCTGGTGCTGACAATGTTTTGTACAGGATATTCTACTACCCGGGCGCCCGATTCGACACTGCACTGCTCATACAATCGTTTCTGATGGTGATAATGCAGCTGTTGCTGTTGAAGATAGCTCTGGATCACCGCGCCGGCCCAGCATCCAAGGGCGGTGACGCAGCGGTCCCGTTTGCTGGGGCCAAGGAGGGCTTCTTCGAGAAGCAGCGGCCTTACCAGTTTTGGCAATGGCGGTCGCCGAAGCCGTGAGTTCTGGCCCAGCTCCATTCTCGAGGCAGGGATAAGGTGTGCTGACGTGCGGACATCACAGATACTGGCAGTTCCTGCTCTGGCTGTTCATCATCCTCACAGCACTCGAGCTGGCTCTTGCGCCCTTCCGCGGCCTCTACTCGTCGTACTCCAGCCTGCTTGGCTACATTGGCCTCTCCGTCGAGGCGACTCTGCCGCTGCCCCAGATATTTTCGAACGCGCGCCTCCGGTCGTGCAAGGGATTCAGGGTCTCCGTCCTCGCCAGCTGGCTCGCTGGTGACACGATGAAGATGTTCTGGTTCTTCACGTCGGTGACCGAGATTCCCTGGGCTTTCAAGCTGTGCGGCATGTTCCAGGCGGGCTGTGATGCTTTTCTGGGAGTGCAGTATCTCATGTATGGGTCTGGAGAAGGTAAGCTGAAGGACGAAGGCGTCGTGCCCGAGTGGAACGGAGAGATGAAGAACTTGGCCATGCCAAGTGGTTTGCAGAGTGGTCGTCGAACTCCGTTCGAGAAGCCGTTGTGATAGATCTAAATAGAAGTACCAATGCGTCAAGTGATTATCTAATACATACCTGATCCATGCCATTGAACGGGCACAATGGGCTGTAGTTGTGGGGCGATCGAGATAGTTCTTGGTCAACTAAATGTGTGTCTGTGGATCGTTCTCAACTTGGCAGCCCGGCTAGGCTGTACGTATGACTGGATATCTGGGCATTTTATAATGCTGTCACCCTTTCAAAACTGTTGATTTACAGGCTTCAGTCCGCACGATTTTGACGGTGGGAGCACCTTTCTCAGAAATCCAAGAAAGTGTTTGCAGTGTACCTCTATAGGCACCATTCATCAAAATCCACTCCTAAATCTGAGGTGAGTGCGGTGCCAGAGGTGCAAAATTGAAAGATGTGCAGGGACCAACCACACTAGCATTCACAGAATAAACTTCACTCGCCGTCCCTTTAATCCTCTTTCCCATAAATTCCCGACGTGTTCCTGCTGACAATCTATATCAGACTTTCCAACGCTCTAGCACAACTCATCAATAGTGTCATGGCGACAACGTACGAGGAGTATTCTGTCGCTTCAGAGATTGAGGCTTTCTTCAAGAAAACACCGGCAACCCGCGCCGTGTGTGACACCAGAGCAATAGAGCTTGCCGGTGGAAATGCTGTCCCTGTCGACGTCCAGGGCGCATGGCTTCCCAGAAAACACTTCCAACAATTTTGTTTGGCGCCAGAACCTCGTTGGCAATATCGCACAGTACGTTTCCACTGTCAACATTTCGAGCCGCGCCACTGATTGACTCTTTGCAGCTTCCTAGCCCTGTCTTGGAAAGCACCTCAGCCAGTCAGCTCAGAGGACCGCCGTAGTTTGGACAGACCTATATCAGAGACCTATGGCTCTTGCGTGCTGCACTTCCCTCTCGATTCCAGCCTTTCATCCAGATCTGCATTGATTCAATGGAGGACATTTTGTCTCTACCTATGGTTCTCCTCCACCGAGACTTGGGCTCTTGCAACATTATAGTCGATGAAGCAACCTGTCATCTCGTTGGCGTCATTGACTGGGCGGAAGCTGAAGTGTGTCCATTTGGACTTAACCTGCATTTCCTCCAGTCTCTGACAGGGAAGCTTCATATGCGTAATGGCTGGACGCGATTCGAAGACTACAATACTCTACAGGATGTCTTTTGGGAAAGGTTTACGCGGGAAGTTGGCAGCTTATCTGACGATCAGTTCCGCTCGATCAAGCTGGCAACGGCTTTGGGTCTAGGGTTATCGTCTGGCTTTACTAGCCGTCTTGCAAACGAACCAAAGCCCGTGCCTATTGGCGATGACGAGCATGGACGCTATAACATGCTCTCATTAGACGGGTTGCTCATCAATTTGCAGACAAAGTTTGATGGCTTCGAGTAACAGCGATGCACAGCTCTAGGTTAGTGATGAGTGGGAGAGTACAAAACAAAATTGGGCACCCGAACTAGCATTAAAGACATTCGATATGCTTCTAGCGTGACAGAGAACGCAACATCATTAACTCTCACGGGTCCATCATAGGGATTGGTACTTCAGCAGCCAGAATGGAAATGTAAAATTTTGATATCTGAGCTGCTCTGTGGCCCAATATTGTCTTCCTCCTTGGGAATAAAGCTGCCATCAAATGAATTATTGTAGGTAACGACCTACGCGGTAAAGTTTGCACACAAGTGCCAGCTTTGATTCGATCTACCACCGCGTTCTACTATATTGAAATAGAAAGTCAGAGAACTCCGGCCTCGGCCAGGCCCGCCTTGAGATCGTTGGTATTCTCGAGCTTGGGTGTGGCTTGCCAGCATTCATACCTGGCCCGCGTGTGCCCATCTTTGTGGCAGCGGTGACTGAATCCTGGCGCGTAGTGATGATTGTATCGAGTGAGAACGGGCTGGCTCTGGGTTATATAGGGCCGGAGGCTGATTGGGGTGATTTACACATTAATCATCACCGAGCGTGGGTAAGGGATGGGCGGATCAAAACCAAGTTGCTGGCTAGCCTAGTCGGAGACGCGTGGAACAAAGTTGTAGAAGACTACCCTAAGTAGTCTTCGTTTCTATCTGTCTTTAAGTGTCCCCTTTGTGTGGAAAGAGCGCTCTAAAACATATTATAATATTAGAAAGAAACCGCTCCACCTCAATTACCATACAACAAGATATGTCGACGGATGTCCAATACGACGGGATGTTAGAAATGTCCTCTTTACTGTGACAGCTTCAAGGCTGTTATTTAGCTGGCTCAAATTGCATGTAGGTCTCAAACAGTAATCTGCACAGCAATGTGTAGTATGATTTTTCTCCTTCTTTCTTTCTTGAAGAAAAGGAAAGTCGTATATCTTTTCCTATCCCACTTGATCTGACTGGCCACATCTATATGCTAGGAACTGCCTCATCCGACAGGTCAAGAAGCGGACAATCCTCAGGGTTTGTGTAGTACACAGCACCAAGATCTTCCAAGACCTTACACCGCTCCTCCATAGTAATCGCAACATCAATTCTCCCCGCGCCCATATCACTAGCACCAATAAGAGTCGTGTTTAAGGCCCAGACACCCCCTTTGGGTGGCCATCCGAAGTAGGTTATAGGCTTTTCTAGGGGCTATGACTCCTCTGGGTTAGAGAACTACCACATTGCCTCGTCATGAGGCCTGGGCCACCACCTCGCACCCAGCTGGCGCATTCGTTGACAGTGTGCCTCTTCATCTGCCTCGGCAGAGGGCGAGTCCCGTGGCCGGTCTGCGTCTTTGAAACGATCTAATTTGAGGAAGTCCATTTCAACGGTGAGGCAGGAACCTAAAGCGTAATGGCCACCTTTTGACGGCCATCCACGAACAGATGAGCCGGGTCCGTTACGGAATTTTACCCGCCACTGGCCGGTGTAGCCCTCCAAGTAGAATGAACCCGACTGCTCGTTGCTTGACGGGTCGCGCGGCGTGGCAGTGGCCATATCCGAGTCCGTAGCAGCGTCCTCTGCTGGACGCGATTTGTGACCTCCCATGACGATAGTCACTAGTAAGTAAACAATAATTGCGGAGGAGAAAAGCCAGATGATTTCGGTTCTCCTTGTAATTGCGGTGACGATCGTGAGGATGGTGGGTGTGGTGAAGGGTGTCTGCCTGCGTTGCCACAAACACTATGGTTCCGTACTTAGTATGGTCGGAGCCCCTCCACCTAACAGCATGCGGTCATGGTCGCATGACAGGTCTCCAAGGCGGCTCAAGAGTCAGCCCCCTCACTTGACCATCACTTGTCGCAAATGATTCTTACCAAGCACCACGAGCAATATGAAGACATCCTGCGTAAACTCCTTCCCCACACGACGCTGAATACCGGCCAAGGCAAGGCCTTACACAAAATCTCGTGGCTATGGATCTCTGTTAATTTTGCCAGAAATTCACTATGTTGCTTTGTGATAGCCTTCACCAGCAGACCTACTTTATTAGCTAAGCCTCACTCAGGAAAGCTCTTCTTAGGTTCACGCCCTCTCACCGTGAGTGCAGTCAAACTCTGACCTCACAACTATTCCAGACTCAGGGGCAGGTTAACTCGAGGGACGAATATTCGGGGTAGTCTGGTATATATTAGTACTGTGTCTTCTGCTGCCCATCCGAGACCACACTGTCTGTCTACCAGTTTAGGGAAGCAAGCTTCCCTGTCCATTGGTCTACCCCTGCAAGAATTCAGATGAGACGCTGTGGCCCTCCAGCTCAATCAACCTTGCTATGTGAAGTTCTGCTATCAAGGGACATCCAGCAAAATTCCCTCTCTTCGACCCCAAAAAAGAAGAAAATCCAAACAGAGAGATATCAAAGCTGGCAAGCTGTAAAACCGTATTAGATGATTCCTAGTGAGCTTTTAGAGCCCTTTTCTGAAGATTTGGTCCAGATTGCAGGGCCATCTTCAAGGCCTGCAGGGTAGCTTCCTATCTTAGGCGCACCGCCCAACCTCACACTCACACCTCCGAGTTGGGCCCTCCCTCGATTGTCCAACAGCTCAGGTACCGTACTCTGAACATATCTACAACACAACGAAATTCATCTGCCTCAGCCCAAAGACACTCCACCCCAATTGCATGCTCTGACTTTGGGAGGCCCTATTCCTGTCTTCCCCTTCATTTCCCACCCAACGCGCGATATCCTGAGCCACCCTCTGGTCCGACTAGTCTTGCCCTGTGCTTGCAGCTGTTGCCCAGTACAACCACCAACCCCCCACTTCTTCAGCAACCCCCCCCCCATACGTGAGTTGGCGGCCGGCTCTACTTCCATCATCGTCGTCTCGACAACTTCATTGTGATATTGCGCCTCACCGCGTCTCTCATCTGTCGACAGCCTCATCCTTCCTGGCTGACGGCTCTTGCCGCCCACGAAGAATTTCCTCGCCGGCCTTGATCACCCAGTTTCGAAACAGTAAGTCTCCCAGCAATGCCGTTCATCACACCACACCCACCTGGGCCTTCCAGACTGCATGCATGCTTCCTTTTTCGTCGCTTGCCAGATCGCCACAATTCTTGGGCATCTCGACTGTCGACTTCGGTCCTCGGGGAAGCTGCCCGCTCTTGCCCCCGGCCTTATCTCACTTGCACTTTATCTCTTGCCCATCCCCTCCCCCTCTCTGCCTTCACATTCTTGAGCATCGGTGCCGCCTGGATCTCTTGCTCAAGACATCCCCAGTCAGATGACTTCTGTCAACGACCAGAGATCCTCACGATCCCACACAAAATTTCCTCATCGCAAGTCTCATGCAACAAATTCGTCATGAGCCAATGATTTAGTCCATCCTTGCTAATGATGCTTTACAGGAACAAGATGGTGGCGAATTTCAAGACCGAGGAGAGCCAGCGCCGCCTGCTGACTGCAGTCATTGCAGCACACCCTGAGCTCAAACTTAACTTCAAAGGTAGGTACAGGTCCACTTGCATCCACACCTGCATTTCATCGTAACTTTGACACTGGCCCCATGATTGCTTCGAATATTGCTCCCTCCTGTAGTCCTTCTCAAGGCTGTTCCCTACCAGTGAGGCTTATGCTGACTCTGTCAGCCATTTGCGAACACTATGGTCCTGAGGACTGGGGCAAGGATGGAATTGAGCACTTCTTCCGTCCCCTGAAGAAAGACGCGGCTGATGTTCGCAAAATGGTCAAGAATGGCCAGCCAGCAAAGAGTTATTTTGACAGCAAGGCGGTAAGCTAACCTTTCAAACCCGGTGGGCAGAAATCGCTGCGTACTTCGGGGACTCCACTCCCGACGGCATCCAGTGGCAATTCCGCGACATCAAGAAAAAAGCTGAGGCTATGAGACAGGGAAAGGGCGGCGCCGCTGTCACTGCCAGCAGCGCTCCGGTGACCCCAAAGGCGGGTCGCAAGCGTGCCGCCACCTCAGCGCCGTCTACCGGAAGGTCGACCGCCAGCAAGAAGGCCCGTGGGAGCGTCGCCAAGGCCGTCCAGCCCACCAATGTTATTAACTTGGACGATGAGGACGACGACAACGAGTTCCCCCCGACCCCTCTGGACACCCCGATGAAGGGGCCTCGCTTCACCGAGAACTACGCGGCACAGTTCTACGGCACCGATACCCAGGCTCCGGCCCTGGACACGACGCAGGCCGATACTCCAAACGAAGATGAGGACTTTAAGCCTCACACGCCCACCGACGCTGCCGCTTTTTCGTTCAGCCAAGCTCCGTTCTACTCTGGTGGTGGTGGTAGTGGCGGCGGTGGCGGCGGCTACAACCTCGACACCGACCCCATTGCCCAGCCCTCCTTCGCTGCCACCTCTGGATACTCCAAGACCTGGACAAATGGCGATGAATATGATGACGAGGTCTAACCGTGAGACCACCAACGAGCTTCTTCCGGTGCCACGAGTGGGTTTAGCTCTTTGCAGAGAGCTTGCAGCTCACCTTGGCTCCGTGAACTTTCGACCACGAAACATGGCCGCGACTGCTTCAGCTTAGCCAGCTGCTCCAGCACACAAATTCCCCCCTTTGCGTGCTTCTTGTTCGATTAATCTTGGACTTTGGCTGCTATCAGCCTGTGCGCGCGATTTGCATTTTGCGTTTATGCCCCGTGAAGCTTTCGAAAACCGAGTGGTTGTGTGGATTTGCAGAGTAGGATACCCAGGGGCTCTCACTTTTTCTTTCGGGGCCTGAAGTCTCACCCAACGGGCAACGATCTTCAATTTGTGTGCGAAACGATATTATGGCATGAAACTTGAGGAAGGAATGGCACCCCCGAGGAAAGAGACAGAAACAGCCGGCGATGTTTGGATGGTGGCTACCCAACGGATTGTGGTTGGACAACGGAGGGCCCTCAACACCTTTTTTTTGCCCCTGTCTGTGAGGCTACACATCTGGGGTCTCGGCAAAAGATACTGCTGACGATACAAGTCGGCATGAGAAAGAGCATTTGCGCAATTGGCTGGCAGGGGTGATATTGGCTGCATAACTGCCGCCCTGCTCATCAAAAAGGTTGCGCAGCTTGTAATACTAGAGCAGATACACAAAATCGATGCGTTGCCCCTCGAAAATGCTGTTCCGTTAGTGGTGTCTCACAGACACATGGTGCATGGGTTGACCTCTGAGGTCGATTCTACTTCCTCATTGGGCACGCGAAATGGCTCCGTCTGGGCCTCATCACTTTGCTCATTGACTGTCCGTCATAACCTTGACCGTTTCGTCCCGTCTCTAGGTCGCTCTGCCATGTCACCAACAATATGAACGTATATTCAAAAGGTTCGATTTGACCTTGAATTTACTATCCTGCTTTGGACTTTGTATAAAAAAAAACCGATTTGGCCGCCACCAGTATGGTATGACGCCCAACATCGCAACGAGACTGTTTGCGCGGACTTGGTCAGAAACCCAATATAGCTCACACGATGCCGCACAGGAAGTGACATGGGTTAAACGGATCCGTCATAATAGGTGATGAATGGGGAAAAGCAGACATAGATGGAGTGGGGTTGGAAACATCGTAGCAAAACAACGTTGGGCGACCTTACCTGCGCGCATCAAATACTGTCAAAAAGCGAAACATACCCATTCACAGCTTGACCTGCAGTAGAAGACCAAAAAGAGGGCGAATTAAGATTTTATGTAGATGAACCAAGCATAAACCATTATGCTACTGGAGTTACTGCCATGGCGTTCTGTCCGCTCTGTCCCGGCCGATCTTTTCCAGCAGCTTGACGAAGTCTTCCTTAGTGGTATCACAATTCCTCCGGACTAAATCCTCAACCCACGGGCCTCGGGGCTTAAACAAGGCGTTGAAAGGCAAAGGTCTGATAATAAGCGATTCCGCCATGGCCATGGGGTCGACCTCGATGCGGTCCCCCGAGTCCGGGTCCACGGCGCCGTCCAGGTTGAAGGCCCACAACAGTGCCGCGACCTGCATCCACAACTCGTTGCGCGCGATGTGCTGACCGGTGCAGATGCGCCGACCGAAGCCGAATCCCGTAGATGGCATGTCCCTCAGTGGCGCGGCCCCGTCCGACTTGGGCCTCGCCTTGACGTCCCCGGGCCTGCCGTAGCCCCAGTCGGCGTCGGCGAGCCACCGCTCCGGCACGAACTCGTCTGCGTCCTCGCCGAACGTGCTCGGGTCACGCGTGATGGACCACTGGTTCGCAAAGACGATGCTGCCGGCGGGGATGCGGTAGCCCTCGTAATGGTCCTCAACCTTTGTCACGTGGGGGATGCCCGTGATGCCAATGGGCCGCCAGCGAAGCACCTCCTCCACGATGGCGTCGATGTACACGAGATTCGGCCTGTCGGCAAAGGTCGGCAGCCGGTCCCTGCCGACCACGTCGTCTAGCAGCCGCTGGGCCTTGGCCACGAAGCCGGACTTCTTGTTCTCGGTGAGCCACGCCACGACGAACCAGTTGCCGGTGAGGACGGTGGTCTCCAGGGCGGCGTCGGCCAGGATGCCGACGTCGAAGGCGAACTCCTCCTCGCTCATCTGCTTGGCCTCGGCGCTGGCGCCCATCTCCTTGACGAAATTCCATCCTGGGTTGGCCCGCGCGCGGCCGAGGTTGGTGAGGTGGAGGTCCCGTTGCTCGTGCCAATGTCTCTCGGCCTTGCGCCTCCAGGGCCAGGGGATGGGCAGTTTGTCGAGGCAGGGCAGCATGTCGACTATGTTGTTGTCGGACATCATGGCGGCAAACTCCTTCATGATGCCGTGGGCGCGGACGAGCTCGGGCTCACGGCCGGTGGGGAGGCGGTAGCCGTACATGAGGGCGTATGTGACCGAGGCCATTGTGCGCTCGAGCTGGTGGTGGTAGTCGACGCCGCAGGCCGAGGTGGTGGCAGTGAGCAGGTCGAAAAGGAGCTGCCTGGTCTCCAGGTCCAGCAGGGGCTGGTAGGACGAGGCGGCCCGGGGGGAGAGAAGGGGGGCTTCCAGCCTCTGGTGTACTACAGTAACGCGGTCTTAGATTCGAGTGGTGGCACCTCATGGGTGTGTCTTACATTTGTAACGGGCGTCATATGGCATGAGGACCAGGTGCAGGCCCTTGAGGGCCAGCTCGCCGGCCAGGACCAGACGGGGCCGGTCCGAGTATATCGCCCCGCGCCGGGCCATGAGGTCTTGGGCGGCCCTGGCAGAGTGCAGGACGACAATGGGCTGGCCGAGCATATTGAGGTATATTACGGGGCCAAACTTGTTGCTCCACTCGTGCCATTGGAGCCAGGCGTGAGCCTTGGGGTTCTGGTGGACATTGCCGATGATGGGCAGCCCAGCAGGGCCAGGAGGCAGAGGTAAAGGCCGGGACTTGGGGTTGTTCGTGATCAAGGCCAACAGGCGGTTGAAGAGGAGGACTGCGGCCAAGCCCACGACAGCCAAGGCGAGTTTCGTGAGCATGGCTGTTGGGGGGTGGGTGAAGGGGGGGTGGGGGGGCTACGGACTGCAAGGGCGGGACGAGAGGAGGTGTGTGTGAGTGTGAGAGAGAGTGTGTGAGAGTCTGAGTCTGAAAGTGTGTGTCAGATGAGGAGGCAGGAGGCGGAGGAAGGAGGGAGAGGAGGAGGAGGGTTGAGCCCGGTAGAGCGGTTACATGCAGTGAGCGTGAGCACCGGGGGGACGGTAGAGTCTTGGAAACAACGATAGGTAGATATAGATCTCCGTGCGCATCTATCAGGCATGTGTTGGCTGTTGGCTGTTGGGGCGGATCTTCAAATCACGAGAAAGGCCAGGGCCGGCCTTGCAGAGGCACTTGTACGGTGCAGGAAGCACAAGTGCAGCCCGGTGCAGCCCCGCTGGTTGACATCCCCATGTGCTCGGGAATGGGTGAGATTGAGAAGGAGCCGGAAGGGGGGGTGCAAGGGGGGAAGGGGGGAAGGGGAAAAGAAAGGAAGGCTGTGGTGGGACGAGCAACTGCCCAGGTGGCCAGCAGCAGCAGCAGCAGCAGCAGCAGCAAGCAAAGCAAGCAAAGCAAGCGCATGTTGCAGTAGCAGCGGAAGCAGCAGCAGGGAGGTGAGCGAAAGTGGAGATGAGCCTCCCATGGTTCCTTCTCCCTACAGGACCTCGGCCTACCCAGTGCCAGGTATCTGATGGGCTGCTGCTGGCCTGGGTGTGTGGGTGTGGGTGTGTGGTGGGGTGGTCCTTCCCCGACTGTTTATCCATCTTTGGCTGTCAGTCCGTCTGTCAGTCTGCCCACCTTAAACTACCGTCTGCCACCCGCAATTTGCAATCTGCCATATGGCTGCCCCCTCCTTTTCACCCATGCCGTGTTGTGATTGCCGGAGCACTTGTTGACTCTTTTTTTCCCATGGTCGCTAGTGCCTTAGCACGGCATGAGCCTAACAGGGCCTAGGGGGCTGCGGGTGTGGGAGGGCAGGTGGCTGGCTCGCTGGCGGCTCTCTGATGGGGTGGGAGCGGCCCGGTCCTGATTCGATCCTCCCCCGAGGGCGCCCACCCCCTGCGGCTACCCAGCTTGCTTTTGTCACTGTGCGCACAGGCTCTGCAAAGGTTTTTGATCTGACCCGAGGGGATGGGAGGCGGTGGAGTCTGAGACAAGACAGGCGACCCGGCTCCTTGGCCCCCGCCAACGTCAACCAACGTCAACCCCTCCCGTCCGTCCCGTCCACCCCCCCCCCTCACCTCACCTCCCCTCACCTCCCGTCCTTCAACCCCTCCCTCCCCCCGTCGTCGGAGATTTCAACCACCCGCTACCCCAATCCCCTTTCCGCTTGCGATCTGCTCATCCGACATCTGCCCACAACCACATGCACATGCAAGTTAAATCTCACGAGGCAGCCACATGCTCATCTTCAATCACTCATTCATTCACTCGCTCTCTCATTCATTCGTCCACGCACTGTATTAGGCTAGGTATCATTGTATCATTGCCACCGTCTATCCTGCGTAGGAGCCCCTCGTGTGTGCATACCCCCCAACAACAATGCCAACAACCCCGGAAACTCCTCAGTAGGCCGCAGAATACGGCCCAAGTCCGCCACCACTGCCGCGCGCACACCACTCCCTGATGGCCTTCCTCTTGACCGCCCTCCGCGACTCGCTCCTCTCCTGCAGCTTCTTGGGCCGCTCAGTGCCGCTGCTCTTCGATGAGGTCCGGGTGGCGGGATGAGGAGGAGGAGGAGGAGGAGGAGGAGGAGGAGGAGGAGCAGCGGCTGGGGTAGAGACAACAACACCCGGCCTGCGCCCGCCTCCCGTCGTCAGCGTCTCCGCCCACGCCAGGTCCGGCAGCGTCACTACGTCGCGCACCGACTGCGACGACCCAAGCGGCGCCTTCGCCTTGCCCCGTCCGATGTTCCTGATCGACACCGTCCCGGCCGGCACTCGTCTGACGTGTGCCACCCGTGCCGTGCCGACTTCTATCCATGCCTCCTTGCCATCCTCGTCGTCATACCCCATTCCCGCTCCCTCGTGATGGTTATAGTTGTACTGGTGCTGGTCCGTGCTTTGGTCTTCGTCCAGTCGCCCCAGCAGTGTCTGTCGTGTGTGGCGTTGCGCCTGCATCTCGATGTCATTGTCGCCGTCGCCGACGTCGTCTTGGTAGTAGTGGCTCCGCCTTCCCAGTGTGCTGCGCCGGTCACGCCTGAATTTATGGTGGGACGAAGCGCATGCGGAGGCACCTATGAGGAGGAAGATTAGGATGAGCCCAGAGAAGACGATGGCTACTATCGTACCGGCTGGGAGACCTGAATTCGGACCGTCTTGGTCGACGTCCTGGGGCTGTCCCAGAGATGTAGAAGCTGCAGGGTCTACATATGCCGTGAGCGAGGGCTCCGTCAAGGTGTGAAAGAGCGGGCTCGCATTCCGACGAGCAGGTGCGAGGTGGTGGTGGTGGTGATTTCGCGGTGATCTCTTGAAAAGCTGCAGAGCTGCCATGGTGGGTTGCGTCCTGCCTGTTTCCCTTGGGGAGGGACAGGCAAGCTCGCACACCTGCAGCTGGGGAGAGTTGTCGCGTCTCATATTTGAGCTTGGATTGCTGCCATCAAACAAGAGAAACGAGTTGGAGCATTGCAGTCACAAGGGAAGGCGAGGAAGGCAAGTCAAATGACGAGTTGTTGGAAGTGACGCGCTGCGCGTATTCATGTTTGCAGAGCTGCAGATTCGTGCTGGTGTTGCCTTCTGACTGAAGTAGCAACATGGGACGACCAATCACTTGGGCAAACTCACTCAGTCTTTTCTGCCAATGTTTCCTGCCCCTTCCATCTTTCAGCACGTCACTTGGGACAAAACGCTCTGAGGATTAGCGAGGAGTGGACAGCGAGACCAGTGGTAGAAACCCAGGTGGTACTTAGTGGAAGCTGAACAATATTTCAGAAGAAATCCTAGGGAAGAGCCCGTTCAGAGTTGATATGCCAGAACAAGTGTGGACAAAGTCACTATTGCAAGAACGACTTGAAGAATCATCTTGGTTTTGAAAACAGTGAATTACTTGAGGTGAGTTGCCGTGAGAGGAGATCTCTGGCTGAGATTACAATATTAAGTGAACACGTCTATGCCCATATATGCCTTGCCCTATATTTTGCCCTTCGTAAATCCTTCTCTATATTTTCACATGAGATCAACTCGCTCGCCTCAGGCATCTTTCTGCGCAATCACCTTCTCCGCTTCGGACCGGGAACTCGTCTCGTCGTCAGCAGCACGCTTCTCGGGGTCCACGGGACGGGGTCCTTCTTCCGAGTTGCTCTTGATTACGGCCTCAGCAACGCGAGCCTCGGTGGCCGTGGCCGCCGCGCCTTCCTCAGCCGAGCTGTGGGCCTGGTCCTTCTTGGCCCCGGGCTTCTTGCTCTTGACGCTCCGCCACTCGAGACTCGCCGCGCCGAGAATCGTCAGGCATGTCATGACCAGGCCGACCTGGAACACCGTCCTGAGCGCCTCGTTGTACGCGAGGAGCACTGTAGTCCTGAGCGGCTCGGCGAGGTGCGTCAGCGTCGTCGCGCCCGCATTCAGAATGGACGCCGGGTTGAAACCGGGGACCCCGGACAGGTTCTTGACGAGCTCGTTGTTAAGCACGTTCTGCCCGATCGAGATGAAGATGGACCCGCCCAGGAGTTGGGAGAAGAACATGAGGGAGGTGCCGATGGGCACGTCGGCCGTCGGGAGCACCGTCTGTGCCGCGAGGTTCGGCGCTTGGAAAGTTAAACCCATACCGAAACCGTAGATGACCTGATATCCAACCCACCTGCCCTGGCCAGTACCGAGCTGTAGGGTAGTGAGTAGGCCGGCTCCTATTGAGAGGAGGACGACGCCGCCGAGCATGAATGGCGTGTAGTATCCGATCTTAGAAATAAGAACGCCCGTTGTTATAGACGATACGACCATGGGTAGAACCATAGGGAGCAACCGAATACCTTTGAGCAACAAGGTTAGCAGTGTTATTATCAGTTACTGAAGCTTTCCTTCTACGGCAGTGATAAGATCTGCCTCAAGACACAATTAAAGGAGCCTCTAAGAATCTGCTTACCAGAGTCAACGGCATTGACGCCTTTGATAGCTTGCTACAACACCCAACTTTAGTCAGCAAACTAGCACAGAACCATGGTTGAACGGATCGCGAAAGACATATCGAGATGGTCACTGACAAAGTATATCGGCAGGTAGTAAACCATGATCATCATCGAAGATCCGATGCAAAAGGTGGACCAGAAGCCGGCCATGATGCTTCGCTGACAGAAGATACGGGGCGCGATGGTCGCGGTCTTGGGCTTGAGGATCTGGCACGCGATGAAGCCGATCAGGAGAACACCAGCCAATGTGAGAAGGGCGATGATGCGACCGTTGCGCCTGTCCGAAATGTCAGCGAACTGCTTCCGCACACATGGCGGTGACCGCGAAAGAATAGCATGGGGCCGGGGGGAAATAAGTACCATGGGTATTCAAGACCACCCCATTGCAGGGCCAACAGCAGGCAGATGACGCCTGGGAGGAGCAGGGCGACACCAATGGGATCGAGCTGAGCCAGCTTTTCCCTCCTGGGGAGGCGCGTCGTATCTCTGTCCGGAACCTTCAGCAGGAACAAGATGAAGATCATGGCGGCACCGCCGATCGGCAGGTTGATGTAGACTGTATGTGGCTGGCGGTTAGTCATGGCAGTCCTCTAACACAGGCAGTCCCGGAAAAGCAGGCACTCACAGCACCATCTCCAGCTGACATTGCTCGTGAAAGCTCCTCCGAGCAGAGGTCCTATGACGGAAGCAAGCCCAAACACCGCCCCGAACAAGCCTTGGTAGAGCGGGCGCTTGTGAAGAGGAACGGCATATACTATGACAGTGATCTAGAACGCACCCTCCGCGTCAGCCTTCCTGCCACATCGCCTGGGCTACACGCACGCCGTGAAGAAACTCACCCCGCCAGAGAAGATGCCAGCGCTGCCGAGACCCGCGATGGCCCGCCCGACGATGAAAGCGACCGAGTTGGGCGCTGACCCGCAGATGGCGGAGCCGATCTCGAAGAGCCCGATGGAGACGAGGAAGACGCCCTTGACGCTGTAGAAGCTGTACAGCTTGCCAAAGCTCAGCTGGAACGAGCAGTTGGTGAGCAGGTAGGCCGAGCCGTACCACCCGATGTCCGTCACGGAGTGGAAGTCGTCCGTGATCTGGGGGATCGCCGTGGAGATAATCAGCCGGTCCTACGGTGTGAAGTGTCTGTCAGCCAGGCCACGGTTACGGCAGTGGGGGCCGTTGACGGGCAAAGCCCTTCTGTGGTATCTTGTATTCTACACGGGGGCACAGGGTGGTCATCACGTACGAGTGCCACGAGGAACACTAATTGTATATTTAGCAGCTGTCAGACCCGAGGGTCATCACCGTCCCACGCGGACAGGTACGTACTGGAGATGAAAACGCTGGTCATGAGCAGAGCAAGTCTGATTCCGGTCGGATAGACGATATCCTCTGTCTTTGTGCGCGCCAGACTAATCTCGTTCTTTCCCTCCTCGCCCTCCTCGCCTGCTGTTGGTTTCGCGGGCGGCACAGAGTCATCGTTGCTGAGATCAACGTCCTGACCGGGCTTCTTGCCCCGTTTAAAGAACTGCATGTTGCTGGTCCAGTCGCCGTGTCTTGGCCAGGCTGGTTCGATGTCGTGAGTTCCTTCAGGTCTAGAAGCGCTAGATTCGTTGACGCACTACCTAGTTAGTTCCGTGGTGTTCCAATCATTTATTTATTGTACAAGCGAGAGACCTTCTGCGGTTGTTGTGTGTATCACAGTGCCAGGGCGGACGTGGTAGTCAGATCGACAAGATGAGAGACATGGCCGAGAGATTTTAGGTCGCGCAGGATACAGTAATAAAGAAGTCATGACACGGAATGGGGTTTCTCTGTGAATCATTGTGTCGACAGCCATGCGTGTGTGTGTGTGTGTGTCTACACTCGGACTCGGACAGGCCTAATTCCATTCGATGCCATTCCTCCGTCTCCCAGCGCAGCCACAAGCCGTCCTGTCCAATCCCGCCCAGACTAGCCTGAATCCTAGAGACGGGGGGGCCGCTTGCGTCGATGGTGCACATGGAACCGATCGGCAGCCGCTCTTTGTGGTTCTTAATTTTTTTTGGGGGGGGGGGGGCTCGTTGGGGTGGTGACACGACCGAAAGAGGACCGTCTCTCGGCCGCGACGGTCGTGGACCAATTGCTTCGGTCGCTTCGTTCCGATCCCCTGCGGCTCTTCCTGCCCCCAAGTCTCGGGACCGAAATGATTACCCGTCCGACCAAGCCCGTAATAAGGCTGGTCCCGCTGACCCAGCCCTCAAAATAAGCATTATGAACATCGCCCCGACAGGTGGCATCCCGTCCCGGTATCGAATCGAGGTCGAAGCTGACGACAGGATGCGCCAAGATATCGAAGTGATCTCGGACTCGCTGGCCTTTAGCACCGGTGCAGTGACAAGTTGGTAACGAAAAAAACCCCATATGAATGGGAGGACTGCAATTGATGGTATCAGAGATGCGCAAAACGCCGCCGCTCTCCCACTGCCCGTCGCACTATTCGCACTTCTCGCTCTTTTCGCCCGGCCGCCCACTTGCCATGGCCTACGGCACGATCCGGGATTCGGTGCAATATTCCCCCCGTATGACGAAGCAAAGTCGACCCACCGAGTCACAACCCGTGAACCGTGGTCATCATGATTGCTGCCAATAGTTTCCCCAGCTGTTTTGTTGGTCAAATCGGACAGATATCCAGAAACAAAAATCATTGCGTGTAAATCAGACCCGAGGTCGCATCAGCGTCCCTCCTTTGTAAGTCGCAGCCGTAAGTGCAAATGAGTGTCCCGCTGTCCTTCTCAAACGCCAAAACCTGAATCACAATGCTGCCCCCCCCTGGGCCAATCTGTATGTACCATGGGCTTCTACCGATCCAGGAAAAATAGTTCGTTGACACGCGGCCGTGGACAGTGTGCAACGTCGTAAACTCATCTTTGAGGGGAGATACTGAGCCATGCGTGCTGTAAAATAAGCGTCAAGAACGCACTATCAGAACACAACACATAAAATCCCAAGGCGGCCGTTTACCTCGCCCATCCGACCAGCGTTCCTGAATCATTTTCTCAGCCTGGCTGAGCCTCGAGATCACCAATCAGAGGGAGGCCCCATCCCGTATGGAAATTGGTTGTGCACCGGCATCGTCGCTGCCGCTGGGTTGCCCACCGGCATGTTGGGAACCATCTGCGCGTTGTTGCCGCCCCACAGTTCGAACTCCAACGCATCGAGGTCGAAGTAGTTACCCATGTATATGTCGAACTGTGAACTATCGGCCCCATTGTAATGCATCGCTGCTCTGTCGCCATTGCCGTTGTAACGGCTGGCGCTACTAGTGACAAAGTTGAACATCTCGTTGTTGGGCGTCTTCCCTGTCTCGCTCTTGACGCTCGAATCGTCCGGCCCTGGCATCGTAGCCCGCAGCTTCTGCACACAGTACGGGACTTCCGGCGGGTGGCCCAGTCGCGAGCGAAGGACTTCTTCCCGCCTGCGCCAGGCCTTGAACAAGAAGTATGCGAGCTGGTGGTATACCCTCTGAGTGGTGTCGTAGAATTCCGGGTAGTACTTGTAGACTTGTTCGACGATTTCCCACGCGTGGTCCACCAGGCGCCCACTCGTGCGGTGACCCAACTGCCCAACGAGGTACGCGAAAATGTCGAGCTGGAAGTGCAATCGGTGGAACCAGTCCCAGGCTGGATAGTTGGCGATCTTGTGCTGCTCGACAGCATGACTCGTAGAGTCAACGGCGACCTTGAAAGTGTTGCTGCTTTGATCGAAGGCCTCGTAGTTCGGGTCACGGCCCTCCGCCGTGCTTGTGATTAATGGGCAGAGTTTGCTCATCATGTGGTCTCCTATTTGCCGCGCCAGTTTATGGAGGTCCCCTGCCGTCGGCGACGAGCACTTCCTGAAGAGCTCTTCGAAGTCTTGTTTGAGCTGCCGGACAATAGTGCGATATTGTTCTATTTTCTCACTCTGTGGAGCCGTCTTGGACTCGAGCGCATCCAGAATCAGAATTGCCTCGATGTCGGGAGCCTGGACCAGGTTCTTTGCGATCTTGAAGACGGCAAGGACAAGAATCATGTCGGTCGGGCCCTCCTGATCCTGGAATGGTTCTGTGGCGGTAGGCAATAGATCGGCATCCGAGATGTTCTTGGGCTCCCTGGTGTCCCAGCCACGGGGAAGCAGTGTATGGCTGAGGCCAGATAGTATGGCGTATTTGGAATCGAGCATGATGATCTGCCACCACAAACGCCGCCTCATCTCTGTCTCGAACGGCTTCAGGCCCAACAGCTCACCGTCGCGGTGCAAGCCCATCTTCTGGGCGATGCGGATGACGACTCCGTTGAGGATCCAGGATGCATGCCGGTTATACCTGCCTTGCAAGGAAATCTACAACTGTCAGCCAAGAACTGCCAGGCGCTGGAACAGACCGAAAAGAAGCTCCCTACCAGATATATGACTAGAGCCTGCAGAGTGAAGAGGTCGTGGGTCTTGAGGAAGCCCAGGCGGATCATGCATGAGCGGAGTCCGGCGCTGAACCTGGCCAGGGCCTTTTCCCTGGGCATGCCGAGCACTTCCTCGCTCTCCTCCTTGGTCATGGACACGACCGCAAGCGTGTATATCGCGAACAGCAAGGCCTCGACATTCTTTGGCAGATTTGGTGCATTGCCGGTCGCTTCTAGCACGAAGGGCTGGACCGTGGGGACGTGGATGACCTTAGTCAGGGGATTGCAGCGGTCGAGATAGATCTGCCAGAGGCGCACGACTTGGCCCGGACTTGGTGTGAGGTCTTCCTGGTTGGATGACGGAGTCTCGGCGCCAAAGATCAACTCGGAGTTGTCGTCGGGAGAATTTGAGTAGTCGTCGAATGGAGCAGGAGTGGAATCGTCGCATTGTATCTCCTCGTCGACGAGTTTGCGCATCGATCTCAGCTAGGCAAGACAATCCCTCTCAGCAACGGAGCGCTTGGGCTCATGGCGGCCGAGGCGTGCACATACCTCATCGTAAACTGTCCCCAAGACCCGGGACTCCATGAAGCGCAGGCCGCCGTCCTCCTCGATCAGCTGGCCGGCGGGCTTCCATTTCGCAGCAGGGTCTGTGAACTCGGGCGGGCGTTCAAGTTTGGCTCGCTTGGGGGAGGGGGAGCTGGCGGGTGAAGGGGAAGGGGGCTTCGCGGAGGCGTACTCCTTCAACAGTTCCTCGCACCGCGCCAGGCGCTCCTGGAGATCCTGATTCGGCCTCCTACGTTTCCGCGCGGGAGCCGGAGTGCTGGGAGTGCATGTGACATTTGCCTGTGAGAATGGGCCGCGAGCTGGTTAGCCTCGCTCGCCAGAAGTTGGTTGGCTGAGTTGAGAGCTGGATTAGGTCGGGGTCGGGTCGGGGCTGGGCTGGGCTGGAATGCCCGTGAACCTCTTGCCTCCCTTGCGTCGACCTACCTTTACGCAGTTGGCGCAGGGGAAATTCCTGTCGCACTTGATCTTACGGTGCTGGCAGAGCACGCATGCGAGGATGCGCGGAGGCTTTTGCGGGACGTTGGCAGTGGTACCTGTGCCTGTGCCTGTGCCGTGAGCAGAGACGGACACGGATGCGGCCGTGGACGCAGCGGGTGAAGAGCTGGTCGAGGTGGCAGCTGTGACCCCTGTTCGCGAGGCCATCTCTCCCCGTCTCAGGATCGAGCCTGCTCACTGCCGGCTGGTGGGTTAAAAGATGCAAAGCAGTGCTCGACTCTTGGTTGAAGCGAGTGCGCAATGAGACAGACGATCCAATGATCGGATGGCCCTCTGGAAGGTTACAGGTGTTGCTGATAGTCCGGGAGACTGGGTGCTCGGGCTGCTGGGCCTGCTGGGGCTGCTGGGGCTGGACGAGGGATGTGTCATCAGTGCCCGGGGAGAAAAAAGGTCATACAGAACAGTGACACCAAAGAGGCGCGGCGACGGGGACGGAGGAGATGGGCGGTGGAGGCCTTTGAAGTCTAAATGTAACCTGTAGTAGCGAGATCCATCTGTCTATCGAAGCCAACGGAAAAGAGAGGGAACGCCCCGGCGACTTTTTTTTTGAGTTTGGCGAGTGTGCCCAGCTTCGGATTCGGACTTGAATTGGACCTGCTCTGGCCTGGGTCTGCTCTATCCTGTTCTGTGTCCTCTTGTCCTCTGTTCCTGCCTGGGTGGACTGTCTGTGCCTGTGCTGTGTGTGGTCTAATACCTCTCACAAGCTCGGATGCGCGCGCCCTCTAGCCTGCCAGAGTCTGCCGCCTCCTCGCAAGTACATCTACATCCACGGCTAGTAGCAGGCCTGGGTCGGCATGGCGGAATCAGCTCAGAGTCGGAGCTTACCAATCCCGTTCGACGCGAGGCTCGAGCTGGGAGCTGTGTGCTAGAGATGGCATGGAATGCCCAGTCCCGGATACATTGGAACAGTGGCCTGGCCTCAGGCGTCCTCGCTTGGGGCCAGATCAGCGGGCTGATGCTTCCTGGCGCCATCCGCCCTGCCAGCCTGCCCTAATTCATCAGTGCTGCTGCCTCATCCTTCATCATATTGCATGTAGATCTACTGAGTACCGTGGGCACGAGTTTCTGCCCACCCTCCCCCACGCCAACCCGCCTAAGCCCACGCACACGCCCACCATCCCGTATTACTGTCCGTCGTCGAAGCCCATCGTCGCCTATCGCCCGCCCATCTTCCTCATTTCTCTCATCTTAATGCGTCCGCAGCAAGCCCACACGCCTAAAACACCCACGACATCCTATTCGCTGGGGTGTCTCTGGGCCAAGCACAGCCTGGAGAACCTTTATTTCAAACTCAATTATCACTCGCGAAGGAGGGCGGCTGGGTGATGCTGGTCGATAGTATACGCGGATTACATGCAGCACCAGACACGCCCTCGACCTTTCTGCGGCACTTATATGGACACGACAGGCGATGGGTACGTACGTAGCAATTGCGCCCCCCCCCCCCAACCGCACGACGCCCGTGCACGCACGTTCAAACCGCTGCCCACATCTCTCTACCAAGCAAGACATCCAGGACATTGTCGGCGTCGAGACACCTAACGTGCCAAGTCTGGGCCCCTTGCAGTGCCGAAGCTGGGCGCCGCGCACATTGCTCACCTATCTGTCCGCGAATTAATAATGAGCGGCTGAGCCAATGGACCCATCCCGCCTGGCTGATGATACCCATGACTCGGCCTTGTCAAACTTAGAAAAGTGGCTTTGCAATGCCCTTGCGCGCGCTGCCCAGCTAACGGGGAGGGTGGGTTTTCCTTTGATGTCGACGCGCTGGTCGTGCATGGGCATGGTGGACTGTGTTGGGGGGTGGGAGGGTTGGTTGCTGTCGGATTTAACAAGCCAATCTCGTCCGCCCGAACCAGAATGCCGGCCTCGGGCGCGGACGACGGCCATTTCACAACGCTACGAGAATGTCACTGTCGCATGGGCCATAAGCCCGGTGTGTCGCATGGCGTGGCATTTGCATGGCAGAAGCAAAGCCATAATCGGCAAATCCCAGGTCGAGCGCGTTGAGCAACCGGACGGCCAGCCAGGGTCGCGGCCAGCGCCGACTTGGTCGACCATTCCCCAACATCTGGAGTCTACTTGTACACAATCAGGTATGTGGGACCGTTACGAACGGGCCGGGACGGGATCCGGAGTCATGTCACGACCGTATTTCCGACGGCCAGCCTGACCCAGGTCCGAACATGGTACCATGCAACACGTAGCTACTGGTGCTAGATCAGGTACTATTCCTAGAGGTCGGCGTGTACTCATCTCAGTGCTTGTGTTACGAGCCGCACGTCATCCCGTCTTGTCTTATCTTCCCTCAACAGAAGAAAGACAAAGGAAACAAATGTGCATGGATCAAGTCTATCGACCGGGTGTAGATCGGGGAGCCGGCTTGGGCTCTTCCTTCCTACCCCCATCCCTACCGCACACGCATAGTACCTGCTGGGTATCTGTATGCATCTGCTGGCCGAGAGAGGAGTCAAGAACTCGGAGTGTCTCGGTATTGCTTCATCTGACGACAGAGTATATGCCTTTACTAATCCAGAACTGAACCTCCCATCTTCATGCGTACTGCTTGCTGTTGTCTCCACGAGGATGCTTCCAGCTCGGGAAACTCCCGCGGTGCTCCGACCCGGCTGGCCGGGGCCTTCGGCCATCAGGTCGTGATTGCGAATTATAGGAATATCTGGGCAACTCGATCCACGTGCTGGCATTTCGATGTCGTGGGAAAGGTTATCTTCACCCGGGTTGTATACCATGTGCTTGTTGCTCTTCATGGTCCACGACGGCGACGATGACGACAACGACACTGACTTGCACTATTATCTCCATGGGATCCGAAGAAATTATGCGTTACAGTAGGAGAACGACGGCCTAGAAGGACCATTCTCCGGTCTGCTCCCTGTATACTCGGCGCTCACTATTCCTGGCTATTAGTGCCTTGAACATTTAAGCTTTATATGACCAAAAACGTACGAGCTGGTACCAGTCCGCCGGGTAGAGCGCCTGGTAGGGAATTCCTGCACTACAATGTTTGCCCAGTTCCTTCATCCTCACACCTAGACCCGTTTGTACACACTTGCACTACATGCATCCGGACCCAACTTGCCAAGGAAGAAACGTCGCTCAACGGCCATGAGGTCAAGATTGTCAAATCTGACAGGCTCAATCTCGACGCCTCCACCATTTTCACATGCCTCAGGCCCAGCAAAAAAGCGCTGCCACTTTCCAGGAGAATCACCAATGGCGCTGTGATGCCCAGAGCCTCAGAAGGTGTCAAATCCAAGCCACAGCCCCTGTTTTGCCGTGGAGACTCGGCTTCTCAGACCGAGAGGGGGTACAGGTGCACGCTGCCGTCATATCTTCAACGAGCGAACGGGGGCTCAAGTGATGCCACGTCAAAGGGCTTGGACGACGCCCAGCTGGCTGAGGCCGTCGGCACGAAAAGATGTAAGTCCAGGTTGTTGCACAGACGATTATCACGACCTGCAGAAAAACAACCCCGCCGTGGGCCTCACTTGCAAAAGCAGTGGAAGAAGCAACTCTGATCTGTGTCTCTAGTCCTCGTCGTTCACAGCGCAGACAGTGTCAACATGCACAATTCGAAGAGGGAGGGGTACGAAAACGGACTTCGGAATGAACCAGGGAGGGTCATATTCCGGTCTGCCGTTCTTCCAACTACAGCTGCGGCTCGTGGCAGGAGGCAGGGGGGACACCGGGTAGGCCTTCCAAGGTCCCGGCTTGAAGGGATTGTCTGGAAATGTGACTCAGGCCGGCCGGGCAAAGGGTGAGGTCACGGCCAGCCAGGCCTTGGAGCCCGGCGCAGATCACAAAAAGCTGCCACCGAAACCCGCAGCAAACCCACACGGTCCGCGAGAGCGCGCTTTCCGTGGAGACTTGGCCGAACACCACCCCCAGTATCTAGCCGTCCGTGGCTACGGAGATGACGAAATGGCATGACGCTTCGCTAGCAAAGCAGTCTCTATCTAGCTTTCGAGGCGTTATACATCATCACGGTTCGCGGGGACTGAAGTGAGTTCAACCTGCTTTGCCAAGATATAGCCAGAGAGCGACACCCCCCCCCACAACGCCCGAAAAGCCTCACCAGGGACACAATTTCAACAACCTACTAGGAGCTTATTTTATACACTCCCACTCGGCTGCTCACGCAGCTGGATGCACAGTGTAACATTCCTTTGTGCAAGCAAATATCAGTACAAGGAAGATTCAGGACTCCCTGTCCCGTGACGAGCCGCAAACGAACGCGAGCACGAACACGAGCACGCACATATTATTTACGTCTTTCCTCGCGATACACGCCCACAAATCAGGGCGGTGCGCTCATCGTATGAATGTTCGTTTGATTGGCCATCTTCTATATGCTCCTAGTGCTAGAATAGGGTGGGCCGAAAAAGAACAGCTGCCTGGCTGCCACAGTCAATATGCAGGGCTGTCCAAACCGTCATTACCAAACCTCTTGTATAGACGCCCATAGCCATCTTGCGATCACAATATGCAAAAGCCCCTTGTGCGGAGCAGAATCGCCCTTCCCAATCGCTCTCTTGCCGCCATCTCGCTGCTTCCTTTTTTTGTGGTTGACAGGTTACTGTAGCTCTCCTGGTATCAAATGCAACCGTGCGCCTCTCATGTAGTCCTTGGACCGACGATATGTATCCCGTGACTGATCTGTCACATGTCGAAAGTGCGACTCCTCTTGGTAAATGTGGTTGCCTCCCAAAGCAAATCTGAAAAAACACACCCGTCCCTTGAACGCCTTGCGAGCTTGCTTTTTTTTCTTTTCCAATCACATGACTATGCATTCCCGGTCAGGGACTTCACCCTTGCTCTTGGCCTTCTCCGGGTCCTTATCACTCCCCCGGCTCTTTGATTTTGCTCCCACCTTCCTGTGGTGATGATGAGGGTGGTGGTGATCTTTCTCTTTCTTGCCAGGCTCGCCACCATCAGTCGAAAGCCGCTCGGGTGCGGTAATGGCAATCGGTGTCTCTTCACCATCCTCGAGCTTCTCCGCAGCTTCACGTAGCGTGTCCTTGCTCTTCTTATTGAACGTGAGTCGAGACATGGTCAAGCTGATGCGACCCTCTCCGGCCTGGCTTGTAGGCCTGCTCCGACTCTTGGTAAATTTTGCCGCCGCCCTCGACAATCTCTGCGCAGTGGTTTCTTCATTTGGCGTGACGGCTGGAGAAACTCCCGTTTCCGGTGTGATCGCTTGAGCATGGCCGACGGGTTCCGAAAAAGCTACACTGCCACGCCGGGAGGCGTTCGGGCTGAGCAGACTTGAGGAATGTTGACCATCGTCCTCAACGCTGAGACTTATCCGCGGCGGTCGGTCCAGTTCCGAAGAGAAGCGAATGCTTGGGCCTGCAGAACTCAGAAGCGGGGAGTCAAAGTAGCCGCTAGCTGGTCGTGACAGCCCAACTCGGTCAATGTCAAGGCCCGGGGTTGTAATGCCGTTGGTGGTGACGTTGAGGGCGGAATCGTTGTAAGATGGCGGTTCGGTTTCGGATCCTGCAGTAGATGCGGCGGTCACGTCACACATAGGGACGATTTGATAAAATAAGAGGTAAGGCATCTCCTGCTTCAGCGACTCCTTGATGTCGTCGACGTAGGAAACCCTGTTCTCGAGGGCCAGGTCATCAAACTTGACCCACTGGGCATCTTCGTAGTCGGGCGGGGGGTCGTTGTCATGGCGGCGGTTGTCCGTCAAGAGTTTGGGATTTACCCTCGCAAACGAGATGTAGTGTCCGCTGTGGACGGAATCACCCCGATGGCACACGATGGACTGGAGTTCCAGTTTGTAGTCCTGGCTTAAAACGCTGTCTTCTTCCACCTTGGCCTCATCGACCATCATGAAGTGAGGGAGCCTGAGGCTGTCGGGGATGTCGATGAATGTATTTTGCCTCTTAGCCAGCCCGTCCTCCGTATACATATACCTCTTCAGACATATCCCCACCACCGGCCGTTGGTTGAACTGCATCATAATCTCAGTATCGGTTCTGGGTTCAGCGTTTTGAACGGCATGCCAAGCTGGAAACGATGTTTAGCATCTCCATAGACAATCTGAGGGGGATAGGCTTCGGTGTTTTCGAGACGTACGTATTAGTCGGAAAAACTGCCACGCTGGGATTGTGACGGCCTTTACGACCGTAGCACCTTTTCGCTTTGCTTTCTGTAATAAACTTGCAGCCTCTGAGTCCGTTGGCTTCCCGTCGTCATCCAGGACGATTCGCTGAATTATGCTCGTCGACCTAGTCCGAGCAGATGGACGCGTGACGTCTGGATACGATGCGGAGGACGTCGACGCCGGCGAGTCCATATTGGTCCACCGTCGCTGCAGGGGCGCCACTCCGACTTGATCTGATGATTCCAACTCGGCATCCGCCTCAGCGTCCGCCCCAGTATCTGCAGCAGCAGCACCAGCACTGCCAGGATCAGCATCAGCATCAGCGCCACCACCACTGCCAGGATCAGCATCAGCACCAGCGCCAGCACCAGCACCAGCACTGGCTTCATCAGGCTCCAGAACCTCAGTAACGATCCTTATCGTGCTCTTCGGGGTCAGGACTGGCCTGTCTTGGCCTGCTTTCTCTTCAACGCCGTCGCGTGAGACGTCGACCTTGGTGTTGAAGTACTCTTCCAGGCAGTCCTCCAGCTTCACGCCTTTGCCTTCTGGATCGGCTGGGACTGCAAGGTTTAACAGACGCTCGTAGACGACCTTGTGGTCATCGTCGTCTCTTTTCCCCTGGTGGAACAGGTCCACTTGCAGGGGCAGCAGGGGCAGCTGCAGAGTCTCGGTAATAAATGCGAAGGCCTCAGATGTATCCTGTTGTTCCAGCAATTGTGCGTCTTTCCAACCACAGGCAGCCAGTGCGTTCTGTATTAGTTGAGTCTGCCTCTTCCGTCAGCACGAGCCCGAACAGTGACTGCTCCAGAAACGAATTGGACCCTACCATGTCTGTATGTATCAGCTTCCCACTCCTCAACATGTTTACCCAGAGGCGGATCAAAGCAGCCAGGTTTCGCTGTGGTTCGTTCGTAAGGTCGTTCTTGAGCATGCACTCGAAGGCTTCCAGCTTCGCAAACATGGCGAAGAGCAGCGCGTCCAGGTAGCAGGTGACGTTCCCGCGGTTCTCTGCACCAAGCATATTTACGTTGGGGTTATAGGAGATTATCGAGCCGGAAATAGACTTCTGATGGAGGACGAGTAGTTCCATGGCCTTTTCGACGTCGCCAGCCGCGTAATTACTCCTTAGTATGAAGCGGAGGTAGTCCGGGGAGATGTCGTGCAAGTCGTCGAGGGCCTCGACTCGCTTCGAAAGTTCATCGATCTGGATTCCGAGACGCAGTTAGCCCAACTCGGGGTTTGTGCAACCCGCCGGACAATTGACCGACCTTTGCGGCTTCTTTCTCCTTGTCTTTCTCCTTGTGTTCATCGTCATTGCCGTTCTGTGAGGCTGAGCCATTCTTAAACATGGAGAAGAGTGCATCGGTGGATAGAGGGCGGGACTGCAGAGGTAGGTATAATCAGCGCAAGTCGGCGTGCCGAGGGGCGAGAGACGCGACGAACCTTGTGACCGTCGGAGGACTTGTTGTGGCGGTGGTTGCCATTCTTATCCCTTAGGGTGAGCAGCCGTTTCGGTATGCTAGCCTTCATCTTGTCCGGCGGGTGCTCCGAGGCTGTCACGGTCGCAGGGTCTGGTTGCAGCGCAGAATAGTGGTGAGCGGAGGACGGGGAGGGGTTGACCAGAAGCCCAATGGCTCGAGGCTATCTAGCGATGAGCAGCTGGCACATTTCTTCGCGGGGGGGGGGGGCAGTGAGGTCGGAAACAAATCGGGACCGAAGACGAAGATCAATCTGGGCACAGTGGACCGTGGCGTTGTTGAAGACGTCAAGCGAACCGGCGGCGACAAAGTGTCCAGCCTCAGCTGTGGAGGTTGAACTACTGAGATTACCTAGGCGGAGCGCAGAAGCGGGATGTACCAAAGTAATGTGAAATGGGCTTGATCCTTGCCGTTCAGGGTGGATGGCGGGGGGTTTGGGGGGTTGGGTGGGTTTGGGACAAGCGTCTCGAGCACGGCCAAGCGTCGAGCTGTTGCAAGTGCCCGGTGCAGGTGAAACCCCAAGTTCTGGGGGAGGGGACAAGGCAGGAACAAGGAACAAACTTTGGAGGCTACTTGTGTGAGCGAAAAACAGACGCCGGCAGATTGTTGCAGCAGCTGTTTAAAGGCTCTTTGGTAACTGCAGTACAATACAGTAGTACTAGTCATTTACTTATTCGGAAAGTCTACACTGCGCATGTTATTATATCATACCACTACGCCACACTGCACACTGGGTGGCCGGCCAGAAAGACAGTCATAGAGTGGCCAGTTTTGCCGGGTCGAGTCACGCGGTTGAACATGGCCACCTGGCTTGGAAGCAGCAGAAGAATGGAGCATTCCAAGGTATGACGACGCTCTTGATCCTCCAGCCCTTCCGGCCTCACCAACAGCGGCCAGGCGTCGGATCCTCGGGCCCTTGAGCAGGTGCAGCCTGCCAGTTATTTTCGTAATAGCCCCGCCCCATCCTTAGGCAGGCCACATGCTGTACTTTCTCCCTGCGTGGTAAGGTATTCTGGAGGCAAGCGTGAGGCTAACAGGCGCGGGGTGACGGGTGACTTTAATTGACAGGCGCTGATGGTCGAGGCTCACTACCTCATTTTGAGTTGGGTACTCTTGCGCGTCCCTATTTGGGGCAGCCTAAAACAAACCTGTGAGGCACAGATCCGGGGTCACGGAGATTACAGACTGCCCTACCTAAGTAGGCGGCTTACACGCATACGTGCTGCCCTGATGACCAACAAACCCGAATGCGAGGTCGTTTGATGAAGTGCCTGGCTTGGACTGATCAGCGAGTCAATCCGGGCGCGTTACCAGCCATGGCCCAGACGAGAAGAGCCACGCGGTGTAGTTTAATACTACTAAGAAGACGATCAAATCTATCATGTCTGCATGTATGCACAACATCCCCAAGGCAGAGAAGGTTCTGGTAGATCATGGTAACCTCAGTACCAATGGACTGGGTCGGCAGCCCACCCAATGACGAAGGTGACAGCTAGCGACAGCCCTCGACTGCGAGCCGTCGCATCGGGCCTCGCCCTGTGTGACTGCGATCGCCCGTCCAACCCACCAACCAGGCCCCAGCCCAGCCCCACCCCACCGCAGAGTGCCCCAGCTTCGTAGGTACCTTGGCTCTCTTGGGTTAGGTACCCAGGTAGGCTCTAGGCTGGCAGAACAGGTCAAGTCTTCTGGAAGACGGACTGATTGGGGCGCCTGCGTTTCAGGGGTCCAGTTCCCCAGCTCCAGCCAGCTCCAGCCAGCTCCCAACGTGCAGGCCGCAGGTGCACGACCTGGCAGTCGACCGTCCTGCCAGCCTGCGGGCGGTGGGCCTCGGAGATCTACCGGGCGGGGTCCCCAGTCCTGAGCTTGCCAGAGCTCTCTTTCGGAGCATCGCACACCACACTTCCGAGCTCCCCTACCGCATTCACTTAGAGTCTAACCTATCTGCTACATTCACTTGATAGCCCCATTCTGCGCAATAGTTCAAAGACGTCTGAATACACACGACAAGTAGGCAGGCTACAAAGGGGTTTGTTTCAACCTGCACAGGTTTGCTGCAGAACAGATCCTTGTCGTCTCGAGGGTTAGACCATCACAATGGAGCAGCCCGACCCTCCCGTGGACATCCACGCCCCCTTCACGCGCGCCGAGCGCATGCAACAGCTCGCTGACATTGACCGTGTAAGCAACAAGCTCACCGCGCGGCCCATCACGGAGCCCGGCCACGTGTTGAAGTTTCCACGTCCTGACATGTGCCTTTCCCACAGGACATTGCCTCACTCCTGGACCTGACCGGGACGGCCATACAGAGCCTAGGGAAGCAGAGCCTACCACCAGCACCTGCTACCAACAGCGCCGGCGCCCCCGAGCAGCAAGACTCGCAGCCGGAGTCACAGCCCCAGCCCTCGGCGGCAGAGCAGACCCGCCAGTTCGAGGACGCCATGAATAAGTTCCTCTCCACGCTGCACTCGGTCGACGCCCGCCTGAAGCGCCAGATCCTGGGGCTCGACGAGGCCGGCGTCATCAGCCTGCCCAGCAACAAGGACGCCGCCAAGGACAAGCCCAAGGACGAGGAAGGCGGCTCCGGCACCGCCGCCCCAGGCCCCAAGCCCGCCCTCGAGCCGGACGGCGTCGGCATGGTCGGCGACCTCGACGTCGGCTGGCTGAACAGCAGGAGCAACCAGGTCGAGCGGGAGATGGAGGCCGAGCTGTGGACCAAGGCGAGGCGGCACCTTGAGGCCCTGTCCGGGGGTGTGGCTGCCGCGGGTAGCCAGGACGGTGATGCTAACATGACGGGATAGGGGGTTGGGGTCACGACCTAGCCCTCTCTGTCCACTTTTCATCTCTGTCGTCGCGAGCATATTTCGGAGTGTTGGCGCAATGGGACCCTTGAAAAGGGAGGCAAAAGGGTTGATTAGAGATGAGATTATGGGTTGCCTTCCAGATACCCCTTATTATGACTTCAATTTCACTGAACGATAAACCAGAACCCATGAAAACACAGCTCCGCCGTTACTACGTTTATTCGTCAAAAGTGGTCGTTTTCAACAATGGTCATTCTGTTCCGCTATTTGCCAAAAGAAGCTTGTCCGCCGCGCACACCCGCTTTTGCTTATACTTAAGAACCATTCGCAACCCAGGTTTCTTCGTCGCAACTGAGAGCCGGGCTACTGCCTGGCCTTCACCCAAAACGTCGTCACTCCCAAAATATACTCCGACCGATAAAGCATTCTCCCAATGTTTTCGGGGATCGCGGGATAGGACTCAGTCACACAGCTTGTTGAAGCCGCCGTTGGCCATGTTCGCAGTGGACACTGTGAAGGAAGACTTATCGAGGCTGTTACAACTCATCAGCGGCCATTCCTCCATACAACCTCCAACATAAGCAGATTCACTCACAGAGCGTCGAAGCCTAAGCACTCAAAGCGCTCGGACGTGGAGTTCACCTGGACGAACCGCCCGAAGAACGAAACGCACCCGGGCGTTGCGTTGCACGTGAACTGGCACTTGAAAGAGGCGTATGCGTTCGCGTCGTCGCCGTGCGCCACTGGCAGGTTCTAGAGCGTTTCGCGAACCCGTCAGCATAGGTTGTAATCCACGTGGCATGAGGGGTACGATAGAGAAGTGGAAGGGGGGGGGGGGGAACGGTGGTAGATCTTCATTGTCGCGGGTTCGAAGGGCGGCTCACCATCGCACTGCCAACGGAGTGGTCAGAGTTGAAACCAGGCTCGATGTCATAGAAGCGGTTGCCAGCGGCCGCGTCTTCCACGGCGGTATAGTCCATGGCGTATCCCGACGTGCTCGCCGCGGCGCCGGTCGCGCAGGTGGTTGGAGTCGATCGGCGTGCCGCGGGTTGAGCCTGCTCGATAAGGCCCGGAGCGGCCATCACAGCCGCCACGAGGGTCGCAAGCAGAAGCATGGCGAAGGGCTTTGTCATGGTTTTCGCGGTCAAGAATCGCTAGTATATCTCTATGGTTTGGGTCGTGGTTCTGAAGCGGATTTGTGTTTCCAGGAACCTGCTTGATATGCCCCAAGAAGCACCAGCTTGAAATACTCGGCAAATAACGTTCTCAAGTCTGGCGCAGTGACTCACGTTCTTCTGACGCAGAGAGTCTTGTTTGTTCGGCCATGTGAGGCGATCTCCGTCACTGGAGTTAAGCCCTCCTCGACCATCTTTGACAGCCCAGTCGGCTTTTTAATCAGGAGCGACAGACGCCACGGAAGTTCCTCCCCATAATCGGAGGAAATCCAGTGATTGCCGCATACACCCATTGCCCCCTCCGTTGGTGCACACGAACTGCTACAAGGGGCAACAAGGGGCACCATCCTGCCATGTTGAGATTGGTGGTGCAAAACCCCCCTCCCTCAGATAGATGGCCCTACGCACCACAGTTCCCTCATACGCTACTGGTGGAGCTCGCCGGATATTTAAACAGAAAATAGCCCGGCCTCTAACAAATGCAATGGGAGAGCGGGGATCCATGCTGGCAGGGTAGCCGGGTGGTAGGCGGTGCTCTGGAACACGGCTTCCCTGACAATACACACTGGAACTTTTTATATTGCTCATGCGGAGCTTGGGCATCTTCACACCGAGCGGCCTGTCACCTACCGGCTGAATCCTTTCATTATGTGACAGGAGCAGTGAGTGCCTCGCAAAGTAACCCAGAACACCGTGCTTGACCTATCAGCTATAGATGGACTGCACCGTGCTCCTGCAATCATTACCCGTATGCATCGACGTTGCTCATCATTCTCATTGGAAGCAGCGTAGGCTGTATGCCAGACTGGACTGGTCTGGCCCTGCAACCACACCTCCCAGGGATGTCAAAGGTGTCGATCGCCATCTAGAGCAAGATGTTCCCCGCCCCCTCCAAGCTCCTCACATGGCTCAAACTTTTGAGCCCATTGTCCATCGCGCATTTCTATCAGCACGCAGAGCCATCCCGCAAAACACGTAGATTCTTCAGCCCACGGCCTTCTCCTCGTGCGAGGAGCCGTACGTGGGAACCAACATACTACCCGTGTGTGCTGTGATCCTCTCACATCTGGGCGGAGACAACCAAAGACTCTGACCAGTGCAACTCATAGATGAGTTGAGAGACGGAGGTGTGGTCGGGCCTCAAGCGTCATCCAACCCAGGAGGGAACCTTGCAGTCCTCCACACGCAGTAACCTCTTCAACTTACAGTAATGAGAATGGAGCAAGTTTGGGAACTAGCAGTCGAACTATGCAGCATCCTGAGCTGGGCAGGGCTACTATGAAAGGCCCGCAAGGGAAACACTCAGTCCCAACACAGCAGGTTGTCTCAGAATACTCTGTGGATGAATACTGCGGTTAATCTGGCATTTATCTCGTTATGAGCTCAGTAGATGGTGTCCGGCGACTAAAGCGGGTAGAGCATACATCCCTTTGCATGGTCAGAGCCAACAACGCAATGATTCGCACTCTGATGGTTACGCAATAATGATGCTGATTACTTGGCCCTATCATATTACTACCATTCTCGAGAAGCACATACTCAACATCCATGCAGGTAGGAGAATGCAATCTGTGAAGTGAGCGAAGAGCCGGAACGCCAGCGAATGCTCTCCCATGTTTGATGCGATGACCCCCCCCCCCTTTCTTAGACTCTTGAAAGCCCTGTGAAACTCGAACAAAATCAAAATTCACGAAATTCATCATACAGCACAGTCCAGTGTTGCTATCTTGGTGCGAGTAACACCTCCCATCAGCTCGTTTGTTGCGCACGATCGAGCTCAAACCTTGAAGCTCTTGCTGCCCTCCACCAGACCGGCAGCGAACTTTGTCAGTACAGCCCAGGAAGGCGCATACCGGATGGCCTCGTCCAGAGCGGGGATAGTTCCCGGGGTGTTGAGGTCGCTCCAGATACACGTGATATTTCCATCCAGGCCGTCTGCGCTCCGCTTCAGCTCGTCAGGCGAGGAGATGAGTACTCCTTGGTTCCCGTCCTCATCATGGACCTGGTGCGCCTCTGCGGCCGTCGGATCCCACTCAACATTCACTTCCCATGTCTTGTTCCAGTCCCGCCTCCACAGGAGGATCTGAGCGATCCCACCTTCGGGTATCGTCCCAAATCGATTGTCCCAGTCCGTGCCACCCACGACAGAGAAACTCTTAATAGGCCGCGCGAATGTTAGGAAGCATGACTTGGTGTTCTTTGCGTTGATTGTGAACTTGGCTTGCCCAGGCCCTGTGCGTGCCACGTCGAGGTCCACCAGTTTAGCGTAGCCCAGACTTGGAGGAACGCCCCCTGGAAGAATGTTGGCCACGTTCGGTGCGACATCTCTCCCATCGTACACGCAGTCCGAGACGTCAGCCCTGACGATCGACTTTTGACAGGTCACCTCCTTCCCTGTGGCAGAAGGCAAGTCCGAGATGATGAGACGCAAGTAGTCTTCCACACCGCCGAACTTGACGAAAGATTCTCCAGTGTCAAGGTCAACGGTCTGTTGCCAAAACGCCTTGTATTTGTTGTCTGGCGAGAATGGGAAGGCAACAAGGTTGTAGACAAGTGTGGCGATGAAAACGCACAGGAGGAAGAGGGGGATGTGGTACGTGAGGCGATGGATGAAGGGCATGAGAGGCAAGATTAGCAAAATCGTGAATATAGCAATGAGAAGGTATGGGAACACAGCGGCTGAGCCTTCGATCCCGGTCTGACGGGTAGCATCCACCAGGAACAACCCATTCTGAGCCGTCAGAATGATCAGGAATGGTCCGAGGATCAAGAACTGGATGAACCAGGTCCATGATGGGAGATTCTTGGACCAAGGTTGTTCACCACCAAGAGGCTGCTTATTGTCCGAACCCCCTTTCTTGGTAGCAGAGTCAGTTATGGCTGCGATTGAGCGGCGGTATCTTGTCGCGAATGTCCTCTGCGAGTCTTCGCCACGGCCGCTTCTACCAAGGAGAGGCGTGGTCGCATCAGGCGGCTCCCTTCCTGAGTCACGGTCCGCTGCTTCGTCGGATTCTGCACTATCGACCTCGTCAGGACCCGGGGCGATTATAGCATCAGAACTAGGCACTTGTTCCAAATAGTCGTGATTTTCGTGGTCGTCCCTGAGCTGCTGCCCATAGGTCTTCATGTTTGGAAGAGCGAATAATTCGAGGAGTGAGGTGACTGCCGTCAAAAAAAGTGCTGACTGGAGAAACACGAAAGGATAACCAGCTGCAATGTCAAAACGGTCTTCAAAGACTGTGACAACAACTAGCACAGCCCATGTCAATGTGAACAGCCAGATGTTGACATATCCCCGGTGCAAAGCACTCGGCCTCGCCACATGTGCGCCTCTCATTATGCACCAGAAGGCAAAGTAGCCGAGAGAAACAAACATTGCCCAACTGAGGGACGGTCAGTGAGATAAACAACAGAAGGTGCGGAGAACAACCTACACTGAATACGGGCTACTGTGAACAATGTAAGGGTTAAACTTCCTGACAAGAAATGCTGCACCAAAGAGCAGCGCACCGGCGACGCTGATTGCCACAGGGAAACGGAAAATGCCTCTGAGACCTCCGATCTTGACTCGTTCGTAGTCTCCCGAATCAGGGCTTGGCTGCTCATAGATGTTCACCCTATTCGAGAAGAAGTAGTATTTGGCCTTCTTCTGGAGCAGATACGTCAGCAGTATGAGGATGAGTGGTGTTGCGATGAGCAGTGTCAAGGACCATGCGAACATGGCTCTCAAGTTGAAGAGCACAAAGCCTTTCCCAAACAGATCGAACCATACTGCCTTGCTGCCTTTGCCATTGGGTACAATGCTGGCTGTGTCTTCCGATACTTCCCCGCTAAAGGTTCTGTCTGAGAGGTCTTGCAGTGTAGCAATCGATGAGGAAAGCATGTGCCAGAGACTGGCTCGACTGGCATGTCTCACGTCGTCTTCCTTGGTGTGATACCTTGCTCGTGGCCGGTAGAAGGCCATATCGAGACCTCTCTGCCCATAGACGCCATTGAAGATGACATAGTCAGTCTGGCTCTTGATTGCTCCCAAGGAAAAGCTGTCGGAGCTGATAACAGTGGAGAACGGATTGGACGATTTGGCATAGGCGCTTATAACATCCCTGTCCGTGCCACGGAAAAGAGTGGCACGTCCACCAGCACCGGCACCCTCGAGGTTGAGGAATGTGTGGACAAAGGGCAGCAATGGGCTGTTCCCAAAGGCAAGGGCCCCGTAGAGAAAGTCCTCCTCGCCGTTGTTGAGTAACGCGACGATGCCGTGCTTGGGTTGATTGCCCGGAGTCGTGAAGTGTTTGATCAGCTGGAGGACAGTCACGACGCCAATGCCGTCGTCAGTTGCTCCAAACCCAGTAGAGACTCTGTGGGGGTGTCAGCTAATGGCAATGAATCCACAAGTGTAAATCGTGGGCCTCACGAGTCGTAATGCGCGTTCACCAAAACCCCGCCCTTTCCGATGGGCAGTTTCAGGTGGTTACGTTTTCGTTTCCACCACTCCCCTTCTTCGTCGAGGGAGCCGCGAATGTAGACGATCACGTTGGTGCCCTCGAAGTAAGCAGCGTTGCCGGACCCGCCCTCTCCAGGCGTGTGGAATCCCGGGAGGCCCCCAAAGCGCAGAGTCACGTTGGACATAAGGTCATTGAATACGGTAACATTATGGCTGGATTCTTCCGGTCGGCTCTCTGACAGTTTAAGAGACCTGATTGAATAGTTTGATCTGGCCGTAGTCCTGTTAGTTGTGTGGTCTGTAGGCATCTGGAGAGACTGCTCTCACGGTTTCTTGCCGATAGCCTCCTCGGTGACCCAATTGGCGTCATTCCCGTCAAGGATCTGCTGGATGCGTAAGAGGAGCCAGTTTCGGACCTCGTCATTCTTGTGGCTGTTGTACGGATGGTAGCCCTGGGTAAGGGTGGCCAGATCGTGCCAGCTTTCCGTGAGGTTGATGCCGGCTCGCGGGCTGGGGCGGGATGGCGCAGGTGGAACAGACTCATTTAGGATGATGACAGGTATGAGGAGAGCGAGATAGACGATAGTGGTCCATATCGTCACCTGAGCCGGCCGGAAAGCGAATGGATTCATGATCGATGCTGTCACAAGCGCAATGTGGAACCCCGCAGGTGCTGGATCCTACTCAATGACCGACCGATGCCGGGTCAACACAGAGTAGTGTCCCAAGCGTGATTCTCTAGGTTCTGGCGACGACTTATCGAGACGCCCAGGTCATGATGAATGGTCACTAGGAGAAATCGAACGAGTCGCAGTAATGAAGGGGGCTGGCCAGCAAAAAGCCTAAAACGTGCAATTGTATGCAGTGGGGCGCGCCGGCGGAACACTACTCTTTTGGAATTCACCTGGATCGTAACATAGGGCGGGCGAGATGGAGTGAGAGAGGTAGGGCTGCTAGTTGATATGATAGCTCCGAGCTTTTGGCACTGGGTGAATGAGTGACCTCAGGCAGTTCCCTGGGGCCTGGGGCTGAGATCCGCGCTTGCCATCAAGACGCGATGTCTGGTTGAGGTAGGACAAGATGCGCCCGCGACTGCAGCTGCAGATTGATGAACTCACTCACCACCAGGCAGTGGTGGTGGTTGGTGGCTGGACTCGTCACCATGCAGCTGGACCTCACCTGCCCCGCATGAGCTTGCGGTGGCCCAAGCTCCCTCGGCCGAAATTAGCAGATACGGTTTAGCTGCATAGTGTTCTACTTTAGAGCCGCAAATGGAGGAAGGAAAGAAAAAGTACCTAGGTAATACGGCATTGCCTGTTGCCCAAGAAAACTTTAGAATCCCACCCAGTGCAGTGCAGTGCAGTGCAGTGCTGTGCTGTCAGCCACATTCGACAGCATGTCTACCATAGGCGCATATATGTGGGCTGTCCAGGCATGATCGTAATAGAGGCTTATGTGCGTGTGAGCACAGCAGCGTAATCTCCCGTACTCTACACGTCTACAGCAGATGATGAAAAAGGGTTCGACACTCGGGAGCACATCAAATTACTTGGCGCTCGTTCATCTTCGCACAGAAGCTAAATAGCAAAAACAAGATTTTCATTGCATTAGTAAAAGCTGCCTATCATACAGTCAGTACCATGTGGCCCGAATCGTGCCATCGGTCAGTCAGTCAGTCTATCGTCGCCCTGCGGAACTACGCTGCCGCGGGATACCATAACATTCCCTGCTGGTGAGCACGGCGAGTAAATGAACCTGGGATCCAAGTATCTTCGGCCTGGTGTCAGTGGCAGGACCGCACTTCGATGCTAGCTGCCTTTGTGTTCCTTAAGCACCCGGGGGCGGAGGCGGAGGCGGTTGATTGCCTGGTGGGGGCGGCGGGGGAGCACCCTCACTTGGAGGCGGCGGTGGCGGAGGGGGCGCGGCACCTCCGGAGAACTGCTGTATCAGGGCCGTGAGGTTATCAGCGGGCGGTGCAGGCGGTGCGGGCGGTGCCCCAAGGCCTGGAGGCGCGCCATAGCCGCCAGGATACCCGCCATAAGCGGATGGGGCGCCAGGAGCCTGCTGCCACGGCGCTGTGCCGGGTGGAGCAGCGCCACCATACCCGCCTTGAGCACCGGGAGCTTGGTGCCAAGGCGCCGTGCCGGGCGGAGCCGAGCCGTAGCCATTGTTCTGACCACCCCCGTAGTAGCTATCACCACCTTGGTGGTCATGGTTCCGCTCGCGTCTGTCTCGAGCCCACGGCGCGGGACCACCCGAGCCTCCTCCACCTCCGCCTCCACCACCCCCACCATCGTGGTGGTCGCGGTCGTTGTTGCGAGAGCGCCAAGGAGCAGGTCCACCAGTAGGTCCACGTTGCCATGGTTTGGCGTCGCCGTTGCCGTGGGAGCCAGGTCCGGCCTCGATGCGGGCGGGCGCTGCTCCGCCGCCGAGTTCAGCCATGAATTGCTAGTAACATTATCAACATCTGTCGCACGCGTGTTTATACTCTCGCATGTATCGGGAGGATAGCTTACCTCGTACTCGGCGTCGTCTTCTCCGCCTCCGCCGATCCGTCCGGCGGGCCGGGGACCATCATTGCGCCAGCTTGCACCTCTCTGTCTATCAGGACAGTCGCGAGCCATGTGGCCAGCGTTGCCACACACTCGGCAGATGATGCTGGCAGTGAAGTTCTGCTTCTCGGGGCAGTCGTACTTGCGGTGTCCTATCTGGCCACAGTTCTGGCAAGCTTGGTTTTCATCGTCACGCAGAGTTCCGTTCAGAGCAGCGAGCTCACGGAGCTGGTTACGCTTCAGTTCGTTCTGGCCCTCGGGGATGGAAGCAGCCTGTGGATGTCAGTTTTTGCGCAGCAGTAATAGGGTGGGGAGTGGACTCACGGTCTCAATGACGTTGTGGATCAGTTTCTTGGCCTTGTTAACCTTGTCCTCGGTGTCGGCCATGATCAAGCAGTGGAGATCCTCTTCCTGATTACTGGCGTGAGCTGCATCGGAGCGGCCCTTGCCCTCCTTGACGGAACCCTTGCCACGAATGGCAATTTTTGCACCCGATTCGGTCTCCATCTTCTTCAAAGTGTTGCCACGAGGGCCGATGAGTAAGCCAACTTAAAACAGGGAGAGCTAAGTGTTAGTATCGTCATCAAGTACGGGAGGCTTTTAAAAACACGCTTCGTTCAGTAAGGCAGGCCTGCGAGGTAGCACTGCTGAGGTACGCCACCTGGAGCTACGCCAGGTTGCGGGGAGGGAGGACATGGTTAGAGAGGTTAGAGGGTTAGCAATCATACTGAAATTGATTTCCGGATAATCATTGACCGGCACATAGACCTTCTCCTGGGTCTTAGTGGGCCGTCTGTAATCCTGCGGCGGGTGGTAGTTAGGGATGGTCTTCATCGCTTTCTCGATGAGCTTGTGACGCTCGTCCTCCAGGCGCTTTCGGTATCGGTACTCTCTGGTGTTGACACGACGGCCGTGGTTGTCGTACTGAGGAGCAGGGGACGGGGATCTGTGAATATTTTTGTCAGCGTCGAACTCGCGCGAACAGCGTCACGGGCCTGGCAGAAACTCACCTGTCGCCATCGGCAGGCACGACATCATCAATCTTCAGCTTCTGGCTGATTTCTTCGATTCGTAGATGGAGGGTGTACGCCTCGAGCTGTTCGCTGGTCATGTTGGCGACGATGGCAGTGGGCAGCCCCATGAGGCCGGCGGCCTTGTTCTCGGCGGCGTCACCCCATCGGTTCCGCTTCTTGCGACGGCGAGGTCCATCCGCATCCGTGCCTGTCTGGCGGTTAGTGACTAGTGCCCATGTCTCCTGCGATGCCCTTGAATACGCACGAGGTTCAGGGCTGCGACCGCGCTTCAAGTCGCGATCGCTTCCGTTGGAAAAGCTGTCAATTTGGGGCTCGGGCTCGTTGGAATCGCCGCCGAATCTGCGTTTGCCCAACGGTATGTTGTTAGATCCAGTGATGCCTTGATTTCTCCAAGCCATGTTGTCGCTGTTTTGCCTCTTGCAGGCAGGGAACGGTGATGCTTTCAGGGTGCACTCGATGCACGTTGTTGCAAGTTGGATGGCTGGAGATGGGAAATTGAAAAGTTACTCTGCGAAGCCATGGGCATTTGCTAACGGGAAGCCTACTCCGTCGGGCCCACCCAGCGGCTAGGAATGCTGGCCTAGCGCCGAATGGGCCGGCCTGTCGGCTTTTTGTTAGCGCGTGCCGAGCTTTTGAAGTTTGGTACCTAGGTACTGTCAAATGCCCCGCAGAGAGGTCTGACAGGGCGAAGGACAGCAGCTCGGATGCAAGAGTACCACCTCACCTGTCTTGCTGCTACACTGAGCGATCTGAGAGCACCTGCACACTTGCATTTCACAGATCGGGTCAATGTACAATTTACTACCACAAATGAGGTTAAATTGTATTTATTCAATCACCGTAAACATCCAATCTGCAATCGACTAAGTTCACCGTCTTTGACTGCAAACATCATCTCAGAGATAGTGTCAGGCGGATACTCGCTGTCTTCCTGGAGCCCTGCCCGAGTTGCCATATTCAGCGTTTTCATACTGTACAGCTGATACCCTGACTTGATCTGCAGTTTTTCATCAGGTACTAAGCTTCCTCATTGCTGTCTCTGGGCGAGCCGAGATCAGGGAACAGTCTATGCCTGGCCCGTGTGGGAACCTGGGCTTTGGATTCATCTCACAAGCCGGAACTGCATAACTCGCAAGGTTGTCTATGCCTGTCAGGTCGATGGCATTCATGTAGCACGTTGCGTATGTGCGTGTTTAAAGAGTTTGTAATCCATACATCGCAGCTCAGGAGTTGCCATTTCCCTCTCATTACGTGGCTCCCATGACGATTCAAAGTGACGACTGTCCTCTTCGACCCGTCGGGAAGTACCTACTAGACACTTATTTTGCTGCAGCATCCTGCTTCATCCCAGCCTGCACCCAGGCACGTGGGCCGGCCGCCAGCTTGTCAAGCTCCTCCTCGGACAACTCGGCCATCTTGAAGGCCTTGTGCTCAGTAGGGACATTCCGACCCTTCTCGAACCCAGGCCGCTCGAGCAGTTTATAAAGCCACTTCTTGAGGCTGGGATATTCGTTGATATCGATACCCGACCACTCTTTTTTGTGAGGTGATAATGGTCAGCGCAGGTAAGTAAATTGATGGGGGAGTCGGGTTGGGGGGCCTAAAACTGACTGGCTGAAGCGACCCAACCCCAGCACGAGATGTCTGCGATGGTGAGACGGTCACCAACGAGGAACCCAGACTTGCTCTTCTCAAGGGCGGTGTCTAGGACGCGGTACAGCCGCCGTGTCTCGTTCTGGTATCGAGAAATACCGTAGGGGATCTTCTCAGGTGCGTATCCTGCAACATTGTTCAGCATGAGAGCCGTCCTCGGCAGGCGGGTACACATGGGGCAGATTTCGTACTCGTGAAGTGATTCGCCTGACCCTGCATGGGCCCTAGACCGGCGTTTTGGAAGAAGAGCTGTTGTTCATGTCAGTCGTCGAGGAGGCCTCAGGGGTTTTGTCTGAGGCTTGCGACGAACCCAACAACTGGTCTCATAGTACTCCTCTGTGCCGTGGGGATACGAGATCTTGTGATCCTTGTCGTATTTGTCGACGAGGTACAGCAGAATCGAACCGCTCTCGAACAGCCGGATAGTCTTGTCGCCGAACTTGTCCGTGATAGCAGGGATCTGAGGGCTCATTTAGCTAGGCCCGTGGCGGTCTGCACAAGGCGGAGATTCCTCACTCTGCCATTTGGGTTGATCTCAAGGAACCAGTCCTCCTGTTTGAAAGATCAGTCAGTGTCCCCAGGACATCCTATACACTCCAGCAGCCTCTCACCTTCTGTGTGTTTTTGGCCAAATCTATGGCGGTCGTCTATTCGAGTCGTCAATACAGGGTCACACATGGGCAAGGGCCTCAGGGCCACGAACCTGGTAAGGCAGGCCAAGCTCCTCCAGCAGGATGGACACTTTGATCCCGTTGGGTGTCCCAGTAGTGTCTTCGAGCAAAGAATTAACACCAGTCCGTGATGCTCATTTTAGTCTGTGGGGGTGGGCTTACAGAGGTGGATGTTAGCTTCGTTCGCCATGTTGAGATGCTCTTCGATTTTTCTGAGTCTTGCCTTCATTCCTTGGGATCCCTGAGATTGTTCCAAAACTTCCCGTCCTTTTGAGTCCGCTGCTCGACGTCAATCTCACTTACGTGCTTATAAATCAAGCGCCTTTTGACGATGCCAGCGATGCCATAAGTGTGATGTTATGTAAGTGAGTCTCGTAAGCTCGTCCCACTCGAGCGGGGGCCGATCTGCTGTGTACAGTAATGACGCACGTCCCGCCCTCTGCATGTAACTTTGACGCCTATCACTTTCTCTCCAATAATTGCCGTCTCTACAACTTTCCAGGGGAAGGCTTCCAAGATAGCATCTTTCTTCGCAAATATTGGGAATCGTATTTCCTTGGCAATTCTCACGGCCCAGTAGAGGTTGTTTCATTGCCAAACATTACCTGGGCCCTCATCAGGACAAGGAGCAGGACAGGAACGACCCATGGTGAGATGACTTACACCGACTCATCTCATCCAATTCCGCCCGACTTCTGCTGATAATTCCATAGTTTTTACACTGCTACGTACTTGACTTTTGACATATCACTTGCAGTCAATTTTCATGAGATTTGACGTTTTGTCAGCAAAGCTGAGTGCTGACCTTCTTCACTGTTCACAGGACCTTCTGGCTCTAGTGATGCACCCACCGAGTGCTGTACATGAACAACTAATTTTCAGATGCCCGGTGAAGAAACAGGACTCGCTCGCTCTCGCTTCGATGAGCCCTTTCGTGTTTTCGACACTCACGCAATTCGTATCTGTCTGTCATAATGAACTGTCCCTTCAATTCCCACCACATTTCCCATGGATAACTATGCCAGTCCCAATTTTCTTCATTATACCACAAATTTCAGACTCAAATACACCTTCCCAGGAAGGAGATGGCAGATTGCAATAGTGCCGCGAAGTGGGGTGATGTCACAAGTATTATCCGACAGTCGCGCGTTGCCTTCTAATTCCAAAACTGGGTCGGAGATTGCACGTATATAGCCTGAGAGAGTACCACGCCTTTGAAAACTGCTCAAACTGAAACGGAGTGAAATTGAGGCCTGACCTCTTCCACCACGAGAGGTGAGTATCGCCAGGCTTGCGAATCATTGGAATGATACCATCCACTCCCACATATGGTCTGAACTATTTGGGTGACCGCTGGACCGCAAGTATAGACACCCTTCAGTTGCTTGGCCACGTGAATTGATCAAGCTAACTGCGATCTTACCTCGACGAGAATGACAGTTTTTGTCGATCAGGGTAAGACTATTCCTGTCTGCGCAGTTTGTTGGCTGGTCCATCACCGTCTGGGTTGGTTATTGACCTTTTCCTCTTCGAGGAGGCTTGGCTGTGCTGGGAGGCTTGGCTGTGCTGGGAGGCTTGGCTGTGCTGGGAGGCTTGGCTGTGCTGGGAGGCTTGGCTGTGCTGGGAGGCTTGGCTGTGCTGGAACCCATTTCTCTGCGGGAATCCGTTGGTCTGCGTGAATCCACTCCTTGGCTGGAAGCTGTTATTCTGCTGGAAACCGCCGTTCTGCAGGGGACCGCCGTTCTGCAGGGGACCATCGTTCTGCTGGAAATCGGTGCTCTGATTGTAGCCAACGCCCCGCAGAAGTCCTCCGTTGTGCTGCGAACCATTGCTCAGCTCAAGACCATTGCCCTGCGGAATTCGATGGCTCTGTGGAGTTTGGCCGTAGACCTGAGGCCCTTGGGCCATTTGGTGAGCCTGGGTCATCTGAGCAGCCTGGGTCACCTGATAATACTGCCTGAGATGCATGTTCTGTTCTTCCCGAAACCCTTCGGATGTACAAAAATCTTGAGTCCTCAAGGGGGGCCGATTTTGCGAGGGCCATGAATACCTCTGGGGGTCTGTCGACCACTCAGGGCCCGTATGGCTTTGAGGAATGGGCTCCCGTGCCAGATTCCAAGACTCTGCGCTGAACACATGGCCAAACTGTGGGCTCTGGTGTGCTTGAGGTGTGAATCCTGATGAAGGCATGAAGCCTGGTCGAGGTGTGAAGCCTGGTTGAGGCATGAAGACTGGTTGAGGCTGTTGGGCCGGGCTTCCAACGCCGAACTGGCTGCTTTTGTAACCGGTATTCCCTGGAAGAGCCATGGTGTAAGGCGCTGGATAGATAGGCGGAATGGCCTGGATTTGTGGTGTGCTATGACCGACGGAAGGGTTCTGCACAATTCCCATCCCTGTAGCAGCAGGGTTGGTATTTGGTTCTGCTTGTGGAGACATGCCTATTTCGATTAGGGACTTCAGGCTGGACGTGTCTTCTGGCCAGGAGATTTCACTTTCACCGAAGCTAGGCGGCAGGTCCTTGATGGCCTCTTGTATCTCCCTACCCACCTGATCAAAGTCTACAGCAGTGTTCGGTTCCTGAACAGCCTCTGACGTCTTGCACCTGCCAGTTTGTTTGATCGTGGATTTCTGGACCACAAGGTTGCTTGCCTTGTTTGCCTTTGTGGAAGAAGAAGGTGCCATAATGGGACAGACTGGCCTCGAGACGACGCTTGCTCAAAGTCTCCTTTGTTTCGTCTCCGGGGGAGAGGGGGAGGGATGGGAACAAAATTTTTAATATGTTCCTGACAATTTGTGTATTTCCCAGGGGATCTAATACAGCTTGAGCATAGGAGGTGAGGCGTTTGGCTGTGATTGTCTTGCAGCATATGGGGAAAGCCTTCCAGTACAGGGAGGCTAAGAAGAAAGAATAAATATAGAGAAAGCGAGGGACAGATAGAAACATTCAATATGTGGTAAACTAGGACAGAAGCCGTCCTCAATTATTGGCATAAATTGAAAGCACAGATCAGACTTGAACAAACAAACTATTCTTTATTTGCTGTGAGCCTAGAATATGGACCAATTCTTCCTCATACCCCCGCCGCTATCAACACCGGCGCTGTCCACCAAGGCCCTGGTCACAACAATGTCGACCACATGGCCCCAACCCCCCCAAGAATCTTGGAATGACAAAACTGGGTTGCCTTGACTGAAGTACCATCCATGACTAGATTCCCTTGGCTGAATTTCCAGCACGTCTCTCGCCAGCCCTTCTGGTCATCCCGGATGCACGTGAGCTTGTATCCATGACTTTGACACAGAACTCCTTGAGCAGGCTGCCAAATGATGTCGACTTTAAAGTAGGTTTCTTTATTTCTTCTGCAGGGCCCGAGTAGATTTTGTCATGCTCGTCGATGTCCTCTTGCCACTCTGGATCTTTTGGTACTTTGACCCAATCATCGCCGGCTGGATTCTTTCTGCTGCCGCTTCGGTCTGGTGTGTTCTGTGACATTTCGTTGCTGGTTCTTCTGCAATGATGAATTTATTGCCTTCTATTTTTGGGCAGGTGGAAGATGGTAAATGGATTTGTTTTGTCGGATGGCAATTAATTCGGTTGTGGATGTAGTGGCATCGGCGTCGACTTTTCTTCGTGTTCATTTGCATCCATTTAGATTTAGAGCAGGCTCTGGTGGGTAAGGTGATGTGTAGAGATGAATTATTGACAAGATCCCATGGTTGGTGCTGTGAAGGACTGTCACTTTCTTAGATACAACCGTCAGATGAAATGGTACAGTAGCTCTGCTAGACTCTTCTGTAGCAGGCCGGAGCGGTCAAGTGGCAGCATTAGACGCAACATGGTCTTTGCTCTTGTAGTCTGCCTAAAGTGGTGTCCGTTACCCTCTAGAGGCTTCCCCAGAACCACTTGATCTTCCCCAGAACCACTTGATCTTCCCCAGAACCACTTGATCTTCCCCAGAACCACTTGATCTTCCCCAGGTTTCACAAGGCTGCAGTGTGTGGAGCACAGGCAGTACCTACAGCATACACAGTACCCATCACTGTACTGAACCCTGGCTCCACAGCAGCAGAATTTGTCACTGTCGCGTCTGATTTATTGTAGCCCTAAGGACCACACAATATCAAAGCAGCTACATAGCTCAGGGGAAGAGTGAGTCAACTTGAATCTTGAGAAATTGATTCCGACATGTTCTAACAAACTAATCAGGCGCCGGGCTCATAACCCGGAGGTCGCTGGATCGAAACCAGTTGTAGCTATCCGACTTCTTTTGCTTTTTGCCAGTTTGATTTCTTTTGCAAAATTCTTGTCTGCATGAGACTCTCAATTATCTCAGGCCGTCATTATTACCTGTGGTTTAAAGCATTGTACTCATGTTACCTGTTCCACAGCGTGAGCTACTGTGAGCGGGTGGCAGGCATGCGACTGTTTTTCAGTGTGGTGAAATGGTCAACATTCAATGTCGCTGTAGAGCAGAACAACAAGTCCCATGTGGCAAAGGATCAGCCATTCTCCAGACAGAGGTTCTGTCACAGACCACCGTATCTGCTGCAGTGAGTCACTTCTGATACTGTTCGTAGGATATTCAACGTGTTTTGACAGTGACTGCCTCACTTCCAGTCGGCACAAATCATTACCGGCTTTCCGAGCTGACAGTCTAGGATCCGCGCTGCATGCTGCACAGCGCTCGTTTCGCAGGCCCCCTGGGCACAGAGGCCCTGCTGCTGATGCTGCTGCTGCTGAACGGATAAGGACAGGCGTTTGTGTACCGAAGTACCGTTGCTGCAGCTGCAGCGATGGGGAGCATGTAGTCAGAAATTCAGCCTCATTGCCAACTGTGGCTAGCTGCCTGCGCGACCTTTAGGCAGGGGATTCCTTGCTCCTCTAGGATCTTCAGCCAGGATATGCACTGACAGGGGAGTTTAAGTCCGAGTGCGCCTGCAGCATTCAGAGTCTTATCGATACCAAAATTTCCAGATCTTCTCATACACAGTTTCTCTCAACAACAAGCAAAATGGCAAAAACAAAAGGCAAAGGTATGCAATTCCTCAGGAGCGATGGGTCTGAAGTCCCCGGAAGACGCTGGAGAATTTTCGCATCTGACGCAGGCCCGCAGCACCCTCCATCCACTCGCGCGCCGCCCGCCGGGCCACATCGCCCAGCATCAACACCGACAAGTCGCTGAAGGACGCCAGGCCGCCGCCCGAGTCCGTCGACGCCCGCCCCTCCGTTCTCGGCCTGCACCAGAACGCCGGCGTCACCAAGAAGTCCAAGCGAGGCCGCAAGGCCGTGATGAGCACCAGGGCCCGCAAGCGCCACGAGCGCGGCCTCGAGAGGGCCGAGGAGATCGTCGACAGGACCTCCAACAAGGTCCTCAAGAGCAAGAAGGCCGCCGCCAACATCGCCGTCCGCAAGAAGGGCTGGGATGACATCAACGCGCAGGCGGGCGAGGCCGCCGGCGCCAGGCTGGCCGGTGTGAACAAGTTCGCGGGGCTGGCGGACGGCGATGACGAGGATGTCGAGGAGGTCGACGACGAGATGTGGGAGGCAGAGCAGGGCACACCCGTGGTGACTGCGGCAGCGAGTACTACGACTGTTCCCGTGGATGCGCCGCCACCACCACAGGACGACGATGAAGAGATCCTATGAGCATCCACAGCATTCTGTTTTGAGATTTACGACCAGGCGTTGGGGGAACTGATACCAGATGCAATGCAACATCGCATTTTTGCACGCAATTTCTGCTGGAAAATAATCATCCTGCTGCACAAGGCCGTTCCCCCGGGTGACCTGGAGCTGTGAGGACTGCTACTGATTGACCAAGGCTGTGCGGTTTCCTCCCAACGCATCGATTCCCGGTTGTCTCCTTCCTAACTTGAGAAGAACTTTGACGACTTCACTACTCCTTCAAGGAGGACTTTGGACTTCACTCTACTTCACTATAGGCTCGCTCCCGGTTGAGACAGCGCCGAATCTCGTCACCTTGCCTATGAAGGAGTTCCGCTCGACACAAGGCAATGGCACAACTTGTGGTCTTGGGTGCATAGCGTATTGGATAACTAAGTAGAGCAGAATCGATGTTAGGGAGGTTTCCGGTGCGGAAATAACCGCCTCGGCACAAAAACAGTTCCGCCTGGCCCCCTCCCCCTCCCATACATTCAATTAACAGGACCTAGATCTCCTCCGTGGTTTTAGTCGCCCGTCATGAAGTGGCTGCTCCATGGCGACCCTTATCGCACCCTCCGCCTCCATGCTTTCCATTTCGAACCTGGCCATCTGTTCTGAGCGCATGCTTGAGGCTGAATTCGGATTGGGGCTGTTCTCTGCCCCTGCTCCCAGTGAGGAACGAGCTGACGGTCCGCTCGAGAGCAGAGGGCCAGTCGAAGCTGCCGATGAGACCGCAATCGACGGGCCTGCGGGTTGTGGCCACGCCGGCGGATGTTGACTGCTATCAGCCGAGTAGTAGCCGCTGTCGTTTGAGTCTCTCACTGGAACTCGCTGCACAAGGACCTTCTGGCTCCGGACTCTCTCCACCTCGGCCGCGGCAGGATGCACCTGGACATGCTTACGATTGATTTCCCGGAGAAGTACCAAATCAGCGGCATCATCTGATGGAGGTCGATCGCAACAGTCGTCGGCAGACTTTCGCCGTAGACGAGCGCGGGGCTTCATGTCGGAGAGTAAACGCGATGCCAGGCCCCAGACATCTGGTACCCCGAGGAGCGCAAAATGAGCCTGCACACTATTGGGCGCCTCCGCAGGGTACCCCCGTGGCTCAGCTTGATGCCCAGGCGTGTCAACATGAGCCGAGGCGCCGCGGATTCTGTCGCGGGTTTCGTCGAGGAACAACTCGCTTTTCTTCCGACGCACGGCATTTGATCTTCCGTGAAGCTGGTATTCCGGTGCGCCGCGCTGTGTTACCTGGTACGGCGCCCCAGCCCTCGTGGTCGCGGGGTGCCATTGTGTGGACTCGTGTGGACGTGGCTCTGCCACCTCCATGTATGATCTTGTCGTTCTTGCAGAGTGTAACACCTTGTCGTCTCCGCTAGATGGGCGTCGAGATCGTGATGGGAATCCTTCAAGACCCAGTCCAGGCTGAGATCGCTGCTGGGTACTTTCTGCCTGATGTGGCGGTCGTTTCGGATGTAGAGGATCAGGAGCCGCGGAACTACGACGCAGTGATCTCTCGCTCAGTCGTTGCTCTAAGGTCCGTGGAAGGTTATAATGGTGCACCCTGTTCTCTGCTCTGCTTTGGGGTGGTGGCTCATCTGAGCCGTAGCCCGCAACTTGGTTGAGCCCGCGGACATCATGCTGGGCTGCCGGAGAGCGAGTTGAGGCATGGTGACCGGTATGATGATCCGGATGATGCTGGCTATGCCGGTGCTGCTCATCTCTACCAAGATGATGGTGCTCTGTTTGATCTCGCCCTCGCTGCTGCACCTGAGTATTGGCATTGGCGTCAGGTAAGAAGCCTGGGGGGATGTTGCTGTCGAGCTGAGGACTCGGATCCGCATTCCCAATGTCACAATTGGCCCCCTCCGTATCCATCTCATGCTTGACTCCAGTGCAGTACAGCATCAGGTGGCACGACAGAAAGAAGAATACGAGCAGGCCTGCCATGACGGAAAACGTGACGACTATGCCGCGAGGTGGCTTGCCCGAGGTGCTCAACAATGCCGTGCAGACGATGACCGTCAACACGACGAACAGGAACGGGATCCATCTGTACGTCACATCACGAATGACTTTGCGAGACTGTATGATCTTGCCCATGTGGAACATGTCTGGGTGATTAGTTTAAGAGGCCTCGACTGAATGTGGGCTGGAGGAATATCGAGTTCCGCTACCAAGCCTTTTGCTCGAGGCTGCCTTCCCATGACGCATTTTATTTATCGTGGAAGACTTCTCTACGGTCGTTCTGTCTTCTTTCTTTCATGGCTATGTCAGACAATAAGAGCCGCCCAAGGGGTAACTAAAGACGCTGGGGGTCTAATTCGCGTAATGAAGTTTGAAACACCTTTTGTTGTGTTGACAAGACAAACAACCTCGAGGGCAATGAAACTGCATGTCTGAGACCCTAGTCAATTGAACAATGATTAAATTATTATAGATTTTGTCTTGAGGCTTGGTCACAGGAACATAGGCTCCCTTTCAAGCTGCCCCGGCTGAGGCAACCACCTTGCTTCCAGCTCATGGGCCTGCGGCGGGCTCATCGAATCTCGAGGATACGGTCTATGAGCTCTGTTGGGAGGCTGCACGCCATCCCACTGATTATTCCAGGCACTGAAAGACACCGGGGTCGCCGGGAGTTCAGCTGGCGCTGTTTTGTTGATGACTGAAGGCACCCAGCTGGGTATCATCGACCTCCGCTTCTTTTTCGGGGTCGGGGTCGGATAGGGGAATTCCTTGGGGGGTAATGGCGGGGGCGTTTCTGAGAATCTTTGCGTGATAGACTGCCGCTTTTGCTTGGCTGTTTCCTTGATGCGTTTCCTTTTGATCCAGGCGAATACCAATATTCCTGCGACAGCAGCAACGCCGCCAACAGCGGACCCCGTGGCAATACCTATGGTCTTGGGCCGGTCTGACGAGGATTTGTCCCTGTCAGAGTCTGATACGTAGGTCGGCATGATCATTGTGTAAGTTGACTCTGCCGCCGGCGAGGTAGTGGTTGTCCCAACGGAATCCGTCATGGTTGGTGCTGGTGTTGAGCCGGATGTTGCCGTGGCTAATATCCCAGTCGATACAGGAGTCTCAGCTTGCGTCAAGACACAGACCGACTTCTCATTGCAAGAATATCCGAAGGGACAGCAAGTATCTGAGCCGGAGCTGTCGCGCCCACAGACCGGAAGTGACCCATCCAGGTTTATCGAGTGAACGGAACTGGTCGGATAGGCCGTGGCGTTCTGCACGGCGAGAGAGCAGGTGATGGGCTCGATGTCGGAACATGTGCCGCCATCAGGACAGCAAAGTACGCTCGAGTTGTCGGCGAGACCAATACACCGTTCGGTCGACCTGCAGCAGAACTCGCTTGGGAGCCCATTGCCGCACTGGTCGAAGTTGGAGGGGCAAGAGTCTGCACTCGTGCGCTGTCGTTGCCCCAAGGCCTTCAGGACTTCGCGGCGGCGTATACCGGGTTGGGCATCCAGAGGGACGACATGTGGGCCAGATATTGTTATTCCTTCTCTGTCAACCAATGCGAAGATGGACTGTGGGTGAATAAGACAAATGAGAAGAAGAATAAGGAGGCCTGATGAATGCATCGGGCCTACATGATTTTAAGCCGGAACTGTAGGGGAGCGTCGATCAACGTAGCAGCGGGCGAGGGACGTTGAGAGCGAACGGAGAGTTCAGGTCGCAGGAAGGGGAGACGGGAAACAGGAAACAGGAAACAGAAACAGCACCGGTCGGTGATATACTCTGGAACGGCCCCTTCCAGCCTGACCCAAAAGGGTCATGGGTGAGGGTGGCCGGACCGGGGCGGGATTGATATATCCTCGCTTCGAGGCCATCCGCTTGGCAAGCAAGCCGGCCCACGGCAACCTGGGGAGGCTCTTTTCTTCCCTCGAGTCCCTCAAGGGAGGAAGGATTCGCGAATGTGGAGAGGCCCTGCCTAGAACCCTCGAGGGCCAGAGTCCCTCCCACCTTTCGGCCTGTTGGTTGTGCGGCGGTCTGATCGACAACGACTGACTGTCTGCCGCCCGGGGAGGCCAGCAGTGGGCAGGAGCCCTTGACCTTGGAAGGGAAGGGCAGATGTGGATTCACAGCGCAGTAGATCGATCCATGGGCAGCCAGGGCAATCCGCGCGAGTATGTGCCGCGATGGCGCTTACGAGGCGCCGCGCTTATTCGCCGCCATCGACGTTCCTTCCAGCCCCCAGGCCACCCAGGTGGGCCATAGCATCTTCTAATTTAAGAAAGACGTTGGGGGTCATTTGGTTTCAGGCCGGCAAAGCCCGTAGCAAAGACTGAGAAACCGGTTCTGGACCTGTGGAGCATGTGGTTCATGGCGTGCGTGCTATGCAGAAGAAGATGCGCGTATAGCATGTGTACAGCCCTTTTGCGTCTGGAGCGGAGAGACATCTCTGGGGGAAAGGACCTCGTGCACACGGCAGGTTCGGGTTACCTCAACTGAAGAGGGGGGGGGTTGTCCATGCGTCGGGAATGCGGATTCGACTGCCCACTTCAAAGATCCAAAGAGGTTTATTTGATTTACTTTACTCCATAGAGACGGGTATTGAGCTTGTTCGCTGGTTATATGCTATCCAAGGAAGCAACTGATGCTGCCAGGCTGTTGTCGTAGACATACAGTTGGTACCTTATCCGACAATTCAGGTCGCCCAGTAGGATGCATCGGATCGAAGGACCTTGAGAGTGCACAACATTCATTACCTGCCCAGAAAGTGGCTGCATATGCCCACAATAGGAAACCTCCCGCCACGGGGATACATATGCATGCGCCGATCATGAGAGACAATCGCCGAGTCCTAGGCCGGACATTTCGAGTCTTGCTTCCGCTACGGGCGTAGCAGCAGCCACGGATCAAACGCCAAAACAGTTCCTCCCGAGTCCTACGAACCTAAATGTTTCGGAGCCAGAGATCAACATTTCCAACGCTCCATTCGCACATGGCCGCGGCAAATTCTTCCTTTATGTGCTACAAAGTGCACGTAAGGGCATTTGCAATTGTCCCTTGCCGTGGCATGGCAGGATGAGCTCCATTTGTTTGCCCGAGAAGCAAGAGTGAGCCAGGTCCAGGAACGGATGCTTGACTCACTCAAGCCCTCAAGACCTCCGAATGGAACCGCACTTCCTCCTCTTTGACCTGACCTGACAGCTGACTTTTCTTCTTGGGTTTCCTACCCCACTGACCACTGTCTTCCTACCTCAGGGCTGATGGCCTCCAAACTCCCGCGGCTAGTAGAAGGGGGTGGAGGAGGTATTTGCAGTGCAGCTGTGCTCGTATCCGTAAGCCGCTGATGTGGGCGTAATCCTGTCGCGCAGAAATGCTACCTAATATTGCGGCTGGGCCGAGCTCGATGGGGGCCTTCAAAGAAGATGGGGGTGCCAAACAAACCTGACAACTCTGGGGGCTGATTTCACGAGAGCCGCAAACTTTGTCGCCGGCTAAAGGGGAGGTCCTCGTCCCTTGAAGAGCTAGCAGGCAGACGGTTTTGGCGTGACATGATATGTAGAGCAACTGGTTTCGCGTCGCGGCCTGCGCCAAGCATCACCAGCCTCAGGCGGCGACATCACGCTGCGGGCATTTTTGAAGTGAAGACAGAGGGATACGGGAATATTTTGTCCTTTCTTGCGTCTGCTTGCGCATCTCGCACATATCGTCTCACATCCCCAGAAAACCTTACTGGATGACTGGCGACCCAATCACCGGCCCCTTATCCCTCGTGCCGTTGATAACGATACTGCTGACCAGGTCGCTCCTATGCATCTTCAAGATCTCCTTCAGCGCGCTGCGCTCCATCACTATCCGCCCGCCCTCTAGTAGGTTCTTGACGTCCACATCCTCCATCTCGATCGCCGTCCCGTGCTCCTGGGCGACCTCCAGGCTGGTAAACAAGTTGGGCCGCGGGTCCGTCGTCACGAACGTCGTGCGCCCGTGGCCTTTGCCCCAGCGCAAGCCCGCCATGACGTCTCCCAGGTAGCGGGCTACGAAGCCGTCCTCGAGCTCTCTGCTCAGCTTCCCCTGCTGCGCGAGCGCGAGGAAGTCCTCTGGCAGCGGTAGCTCGAGCCCGTCCTCACACACGATGAGCTCCCCTCGCCTGTAGCGGTAGGACAGCGCCGTACGCCAGGCGAGGTCGTACACCTTGCGGTTGAGGCCGGTGCCGAAGTCGCGCGGGTGTGGGCCGAAGGACTTTCCACCGCCCTTCCGCAGGGGCGACTGCTTGTTTCCGACACGCGCCTTTCCGGTACCCTTCTGCCGGTATAGTTTGCGGTGTGAACCATGTACTTCGTAGCGGGTCTTGGCGTTCGCTGTGCCCTGACGGGTGTTGTCGCCTTCGTATGTGACGGCCAGGTGGAGTATGTCCCGCCTTAGAGGCAAGTAGAGATGCTTTGTGGAGTAAGACTCGAGGGCGCGAGGCTCGAAGCTGGGGAAGTTGTAGACGGTGACAGGGACCGTGGAGGGAGGGTTGAAGGGGATGTAAGTGATCGTCGAGTCGGCCGATGGTACCGTCAGAGCGGAGGGCGTTGTTGTTGTCGCCATTGTGCGCGATGCCATGAATGATAGCCCTGCCTGCATGCGCCATCAGCTTTACTACTCCCCGTGCGAAGAGGACGTGTTAATGATGGCGGCCAACGCGTACCGTGAACGGTCTTGTGTTTCTGCAGGGTTGTGAGGCCAGGCTCAGAGCCCTCATGGCCTCATTGAGGCCCCTAAAACCCTTGCCAGACATCTTGCAGTCACTAGCACCAAGCTCGAGAGGAATTGGGTGAGGTGGCCGAGGTACAGCGTCGAGCGTACGGCCTTCGTTGCAATTGATCGAGGCAAAGCTGTCGATCCCGAAAAGATCCAAGACGGGTGGAGCGCACGGACCGGCTTTGCGCAGTGAGACTGCAGCGGCAGGCCGGGAGCTCGCCCGAGCGAGAGCGCCAGCGCCAGGGGTCCGAAATTTCTGAGAAGCCGCCCAAGCTCCGACTTGAGCTTCAACGTCGCGTGCCAGACCGACGAACGCGTATGCAGCACGCCCAATGGTCCTCTGCTCCACGACGAAGATGAAGAGGTGCCAACAGGTGGCGCTGCCACTGGCCCGCTGCTTGCGACACGGCCTTACAACACAGCCCGTCGCGCCCTCAATATATACGGCGGCAGCACGTTCATTTTCAAGCTCGGCAAGCCGTCAAGATGTCGAGACGACCACGACCTCGTCATCCACACCTGCCGCCGATGCGCAATCAGCGCAGGATCTAGCCAGCGCCAACAAAGCGCCGAATCCATTAAGGGAGCAATGGTTGGACCCCAATACCACGACACTATTGTGGGCAGAGAGGAGGCTGTTGAAGCAGGGCACAGAACCCGTAGGATCACGAAGACGGAGAGCGGCAGTACGGCAGTCGCCAAACATACCTTTCGAACAATTACCCTACCACTGCTTCCAAGAAGCTCGAAAAGTACTTGCAGAAGAGCGCGCGGAGAAGCTAGAGGAGCTGAAGCAAACGTCCGTCGAGATCGCAAAGCTGGAGCAAAGGCCGGCAGATGCGTACAGGGCTGGAGAGCAGTTTAAGCAAAAGAAGCTGGACTCGCTGCGCAGGCATTTGGAAAGTCTCAAAATTCAAGCCGACATCAACGACCCGGCTGTGAAGAGAAAGTTCGAGGACGGCCTAGGTGAGCCTCAGTCTGAACAAGGGACTGGCTGACCTGGAGACTAACACATGCACTTTCAGCGGACTTCAGCAAGCCAATCTACCGCCACTTTGCTCACGAGAAATGGCTTGGCATGTCTTATAAGATTCTTGCCCAGCGACTGCAGCAATTCCACATTGTCCCAGACGTCCTGTCACAGTTCGACCCCAAGATGGATGTACAACTCTCGTTCCACGGCTACAAGGTCACCCCGGGCGAAACGGTCGACTCCCTGGTCTCTGAGGCGCCCCCGAACCTGCGCGTGCAGGTCTTCGACAACAAGGAGCGGCTCGTGAGCGTCGTGGTGCTGGACAGCGACGTGCCGGACCCTGAGAACGACTCCTTCGGACCGCGCCTCCACTTCATGGCCGCGAACGTCCCGCTCAGCTACGCGACCAAGAACATCTCCCTGAGCCGGCTGTCCGGCGGCAGCAAGGAGCACCTCGCTGTCCCCTGGCTCCCGCCGACGAGCCAGGAGGGCGCGCCGTACCACCGGCTGTCGGTGTGGCTCCTGGAGCAGCCCGAGGGCAAGAAGCTGGACGTCGAGAAGCTGAGGGAGACCTACTCGAAGCGGGACGGCTTCAACCTGCGCAGCTTCCGCGGCGAGCACAAGGCGAGGCCGTTCGGGTTCAACATATTCCGGACCGAGTGGGACGAGGGCACGGCCAAGGTCATGGAGAGGCACGGCATCCCCGGCGCCGAACTCGTGTTCAGGCGGAAGAGAGTGTACAGCCTCAAGCCCCCGAAGAAGGCGAGGGGCTGGGAGGCCAAGAGACAGGGCCCCAAGTACAGGCAACTCTGGAAGTACACCAAGAGAATCGGGAGAATGTCGGGGGGCACGTAGGGTGGTGCATGCGCGCCTGGTCCTCTTGGGTCCTTGTCGAGCTATCGCATTGCATGGAGCCATGTTACTATATTGTCAAATTCTACGTTGCCACATGGGACGCAGTTCGCATGTGGGCCCTCGAGTACTTTGTCCGCTCATACGTTCTCTGCCCTCTTTCCGGCTATGTGATTCCCCGGCCATCTCTTCTGTCTGCCTCATGGGATTGCAGCTGAAATGGCGATTTTCATCTTGTTCGCCCCGTCGTGAGTGGTCCACTTCAGTATCTGGACCGTGTGCGTCTCAGCCAAGCGTGCAGCCACCGGATTTATGGCAATAAACTTGTCGCGATCTATGAGAGTGCAAAATTACAAGGACGTGTGCCGGCCATCACGCCAAGCTGAATTGTTAGCCTGGCTAGGCGCCTCCGCCAGAACGTCGCTGCGGCTTCAACATAGTCTTATTAGCTTGGACAGAGGCTGGACGAAGAATTCATCTTTCTAGAGACGCAGTTTTCGAACATCGTCGCTTGGGGTTGAAAAAGTATTGTTGCGAAATTCAACAAGTTGAGGATGGGAAGTGTATTGCTCTTGGAAACTGGCCACAGAGGTCGAGCGGCAGGCCGTGGACGCATATTGCACAAGCAGCAATACACTGGTAGTAGGCCAGCGAAGAGGCAGATCGGTACAGCATTTGGAGTTGCATCCTGGAATGTCAGTCTCAAGCAATACAATACGCAGAGACCAGTGTTTGGGGTGTGCAGAGACTGGTACACACTAGTGTCGGCTGGTCGGATATGGTCAAAATAAATATCTGGAGGAGAACAGACGATGGACCGTCGAGACTTGTAGGTATTAGTATGTACACTAGTGTGAGATAAGTGGAAGAGTACAGAGCAGATAGACTAAAGCATAAGACACAGAACCGTAGTTCCACTGCTAACATTGGGTAGAAATACAATAACAGGAGCACACATAATAACATGTAGTTTGTCCACTCGGATTCCCTCCCACTGAGACGTAGCAGCGGGACCATCCGCACTCGCAGCACTATAATAAACGCGTGTATGATATATACTACACATCTGACCCCCTATATAATGGACCGGCGCCAACTCGGCCGAGAGACGATACACCCTCCCTGCCACCCACCATTTCCGGCCCCGAAATACGGGGTCAGCCAAGCGAGGATCCAACTGGCTGGGTCAGCTAGGAAACTCTCCTGTGAAATGCGAGACGACGAAATGGTGCATATAATCAAGCCACGGCGGGCAACTAATACGGCCTGTATTGTACTTGCATACAGACATGTACAAGAAAAAGCGCAGGGCTGAGGATGCCCATCTTGCCTTGTGGTTCGTCCACAGTTCAGGACGTGGGGACAATATCCCACAGGGGTCGTGTTGTGGGTGGCAAGGGTTGGTCTGCCGAATTGCTGTGAGTGCGCATACGTCATATCGAAGCCGGCCATGGCACCCTTTCCTTGGGATGGATACCGCTTGGATGAACAGCTTCTTATTTGTGTGCCGTGCAAGTCTTCCGTCGAGGGCTTGATTGTCCTATTGCATCCTCCTGTAGTATACACAGTTTCCATCTTTATCATCTGTTGAAAGCCAGCCGCGTCCCGGACCCAAACTCCTCACCAGACCTCATTATGACGACGTGAGGGCATCAAGACCTTGCTGCAGCCAACGTCAACTGCGTCAGCAAGAGATCACAAGCACGTACATGACGACATTTTTGGGTTGGTTCTTTGATACTCGAGCATTAAAGATAGCTCAAATCCCCTTTTTTTGACTTCCAGAAGCCCACGAGACGCCATGATCCCTTCCTTCCCATCGTCACTCATAACACAGCTCCTTACAAAACAATGCCCATCCTGCCTGCACCAGTCCTGTTGCCACTCCGTGTGGCAGTCCATGTCATGACAGATCATGGAACCCTTTTGAAACATCGGCCAAAACTGTCGCGCGCTCTGCCGAACTAAAGCCAGTCTTAAGGACCTGCACAAAAGGTACAAGCCACGAGCCGCGCTTGCTCCACAGGTGACCTGCCGTGGTCTCCTCTCAATTTCGAGATGCGATCCCAGTGGCGCATCTTTGCCTGCCACTCGGTGCATTGCCCGACCATCACAACCACCATTGTGCCCTCTCCCCAATTGGATAGAGAGCACTACCGCCAGGTTGAGTTATTTCCACCATGGACAACAGGAGCAACTCAGCACCTGTGCCGACCTTTCTCCAACGTCTTCTGTCCTAATAAGATGGCTAAAGATATTCTGAGCCGCGTCGAAACTCGCACGAGAGCCTCACCTTTGCTAGAGATGAAGCAGTCTTCTGAGATACTGAAAACGCAACCAAACGGACCATTGGGCGTGCTCCAAGTTTCCGCGGTACCTTCGCCAATTTTCAAGGCTGCGGCGGCCCAAAAACCCAGAATATCAACCGTGTCGGCAGTCACGACTTGGCAGGTGCTGCAAGATCCGATCTCACTATCACTCGTTACACCAGCCCATGTGATCAAGGTTGATCATGGATTCCTCTTTGACTTTCGGCGATACAGACGACATCGGCAATGCAGGATCTATCGGAGGTGTGGTGTCGATTGAGGAGTGGCCTATTCTGTATCAGGAACCGAGCCTTACTTCTGCTTCACCCTGTCATTGAATACTCACCCTGCGAATAGGACGTACTCGCCCGGCGCGATGTTAGGTCAAGATCGACCAAGGAGCTTCCAGAAATGTTGTTGCTATTCCGATGTTGGCCTTGAGGTGGGTACGCGGAAAGTGGATTCGGCATCGAGAACATGCTGGAACCAGTGGTCTGTACAATTCTTCTTGCTTGGTTGTTCAACCACTCAGTAATGTTGGGGTCATTGCAGTCCGCGTGACTCATCAGCATGCTCTTCGTCTGGTTGAGCTCCTGGATCAAGCCGCGGTGCTCCAAGCGGAGGTCCATGTTGTGGCGTTCCAGTTGAGACTTGTTATATTCCAATTCATGCACCCATTTCTTCTTCTTCTCCCGACACTTGCTTGCGGCGATTCGGTTCTTCTCAAGAAACTTCTTCCGCTTCTCCGTCGACTCGTCCTCTTCCTCGTCTTCTGATTCGTGCTTGACAGATTTGGACTGCTTTTGACGGGCTCGCTTCTTCGGAGGCTCCGAGCCCTCATGCGAAAATTTCCGTGCCGATGGCATGGTATGAGTATCATGGAGTGAGGGAATGGAATTGGAGCTCGATTTGGTGCTGATTGACCCTCGCGCCTCGAGGGAGGCTGGTGTTAATGGCTCCGAAACCTTGCTTCGTGTCGGCACAGCTCCCTTGTTTGCGAGGAGGCTTGGATCGCAAACCTCGTCGCCGTATGAAATGTCCTGGAAAGGCATGATGGGAGACCGACCCAAGGAAGAGCGCGGGCTGAGGATGACGGAAGGGTTTATCGATGAGTACGATTGATGAGAGGTGGGGAGGAGCTCCGTGGATGCCACCACCACCTCGTTCTCAAGGGTGTCAGGGTACGGGTCGATTCCGTTGAAGTCGATGAGGTCGCTGGTAAAGTGAGAGGGGTCTTCCATGCCGCGCGTGGGGGCCTTGGCAGCCGACTTCTCGCCCAGGGCGATCTAAAGCCTGTCTTGCTTCCCAAGGGACCGCTGGGCGGGTCAAGAAGTTTCCTCCGGGGTAGCGGACACGGGCAGGCGATGGACTGCTGGTACTAGGTTCAACGGCGCCGACTGGGTGCGGTAAGGTCCTGAACGGTGTCAAGCATTCGACAAGGGGCTGTCGCGGAGGGGCTGTCACGGAGGCTTGCAAACACAACCACGGCGGGCAGATCTGAGCGGCCGCGGAATGACGTTGGTATGAGAGAACAACAGCCTGTTCTGCCGGGGGGATACCACAAATGGAAATTGAGGTGTTTCCCGTGAAGTTTGCAGCCACACACTTCTCAACTGCTCGAGGATGTGCTGACGACTGTTTTAAAAGCGAGCAAGGTGGTCAGGAGGGAGGCGAGTGCAACCAATACAAATTGAAGGGAGTTGCCGTGGATAGCGGGTTGACTGGTCTGCACCAGCGTTGGCAATGCGCCCCACAATCGGATTGGGACCTCGGCGACTTCCCAAAGGCGTTGCGAGAAGGAGATGGCCTGAGAAAGCTAGGATCTTAAGCCAGAAATGGGTTGCGTGCTTGACAAGCTGTTGGGCCTGGTGAGGGGAATCGCAATGCTAGTGTTGCCGTTGATCGTCGATTGCTTCAACGATCGCGTTTGTGGCTTGCAAGATTGGTTCCCAAGTCGTCCGGGAATCGTATGCGACGGGCTGTGGCTGGTCAAGATGGGTTGTTTTGTGGGCGTGCCGCGATGGGTGGTTTGCCTCCCAGGGCAGTCGCGGACCGGGAGTCAGGACTAAAAGCTCCGGAGGCCACCTGAAGGGGGAAGCCTAGAGGCAAGAGATCCAGAGGGCGGGAGAAGGCACGGCCGTCAGGCAATTGCTATCTCAGATGAACCAGAAGAGGCGTGGTCGGTGTGATTACTGCTGTTGTTGTCGCGTTGCGTTGGGGCAAACAAGCTCGGTACGGAGGGCGAATGGTCTAGCCGTTGCTTTGTCTCGCAACGTGAGTTGATGATGGGCGAGGAAGTGACCATGTATGTGTGAAGGAGACAGAGGGGCGGCAGAGAGATTGTATGTCTAGGTGTGTACGAGCCTGCAATCCACAAGTATTCAAGGTAGGTAAAATAGGTTGCGAAACGGCCACTCAATAACCGAAGAGTATCGAAACCAAGAGCCTTGGTGGAGTGGAGAGGGTGGGCAGTTGGCAAGATGGATACCGAGATATGGCCATGTACTTTTTTGTCATGTACCAAGCAGTATGCTATGACGTGGACGGCCTGTTGGAAGAAGGGGGTGGGTAGTGGAATCTTCGTGCTAGTCAGATGTATGTACGGAGTCCTCAGGTCGACTACCAGCTGCCAGGTCGTTGCAGGGCAGCAGATCGCAGGTCACAGGTGGGCAGGATCTTATTCACGGCCGGTCCAGATTGATGGGGATGTGGTTTCAATGACAAGAGGCCGGGTATCCGAAGCTGCGTGGACTGGGGTGAAGAAGGCAAAAGTGGACCATGTGTGATGAAGCTCTGGTCCAAGGTCCCAAGCAGACATTGGCAGTCACTCAGTCCCCGCGCTGATAATGGAAAGCCGAACCTTCCCTCTGCCTTTTTCCTCCTCCCTCTCGCCCGCTCGCGCTCTGGCTCTCTCGAAGCTACGACGGGTCCCACTCGGCCCACAGGCGGGGTCCAAAGGCGTCCAAAGCTTAGAGCTGTCCCTTGAGGCGCGGTCCGTATCCGTGCTCTACACACAGGAGTACACGGTACTGCCCAGACATGCGAGCCTGCGGTACCTTGGAAGTACATGATCTGCCCAGCCAGGTACACGCATCACTCTCGTCACTTCCTTGGTACACAACCCCCCTAGCCGCCCACCAATATGAGAAGCCAGCCCTTGCTGGGAAGACAAGTGCCTTTGTCATTAGGCAAATTCAGAGTCCAAGCGGGCCTACGAATGGATGCAAATCTCCCCGGGCAGGGCTCACAAGGCTAAGAGGCCCGACAAGCAGGGTAGAGAAAATCGCCCCTGGCAGCTGAGAACAGTCCTGGCCGTTCTTGGGAATGCGGTGGTAGTGGTGGTGGAAGAGACATGGCTGATTGGATTGCATGGGATTTACCGGTCCAGCAAGGTACTTGAGTACAAGACATGGGACTGGAAGTGTCCCGATCGAGGGCGCCTTCCCCCCATCCTGCCCAGTCGCCCAGTTCCCCTTCCAACTTTTCTGGCAGCTCCGGACCTAAAGCTCCTTGCTGTGCCCCAACCCTTTCCTGTCCCAAGCAGCCACACCATTCTGCACAAGGGTCAGTAAGTACCTACGTACCTGCGCACCTGCTGTAACGTCATAGTCTCCGTGTCGGACAGCTCGAACAGCGACTTTGGGCACAGATATTGATCAACATTTCGAACTGAACTCGTACATAACCATCGGCCTTGCTGAGGCACCGACCAGGTCGCCGGGCAGTCCGGGGGCAAGCAACGGGAGCATGGGGTCTTGCGGGAGCTGCAGAGCCAGGCCCACGGTTAGCCATCTGCATTGGATGGCGGGCCAGGGCAGAGCGTCAAGCGAAAGTATAAAAGTTTAAGCTCCGCCCCGGCACCCCCTACCTGCCCTACCAAAGACCGAGGCAACGGCAGGATGGGAATTGAAGAATCCCATCTTTTTGACAAACACCAGGAGATCTTTTGCCACCTCTTCTCACGCCCTAGATCCTGGCAGCCGCACCATACCACCGCCCCAGCGAGTCCGGGTCTGGCCCATCTAGCGTGTCAGCTATTGTTTAAACCCACAGTAGCTTGCTATTCTGTGAGAGCTGTGTGGCGACAATGGAAAAATGAACGCCATGAGCGGGCGCATTGGTCGGCAGCACCTGGACATCATATCAAACGTACCAGTTCCAATATCCACACATGACGAAGCCACCCGGGTGAAAATTGGGTCGTTGATACCACCATCGTTTGCATTAGACCATCAGGTTTCTACTGCGTCGTGCATCGGTACTTGATATAATGCGCAACGCGAGAGTGTGAAAATCTCCACATGAGACGGCCATTCAGGGCTGGCCGGACTCCCCGGCTAAGCCAGCCTGCCTGGCCTGCCTACCTAAAATCACATCACACAACCATCTGGTCACCAGAGGGCGATCAATGCCGGACGGTACTATGGTGCTATGTATCTTCTGTTTTCCATTTGAAGTGGCTACACTCTAGTCGCCGACAGTCGTACAGGGACTGACATTTCATGAGTCGTCAGAACCAGGATATGACGTAACGCCTGGCCAAGAGCGGCCCTCTGCATGATGACGTCCTGGGGGAGGGGGGGGGGGGAATATTGGCTGAGCATTTGTCCTACCGTCAGATTATCTACTGGCCTGGCGATATGGATTAGGTAGGCAGGTGAGGCTGGCAGGCGGAATGCACAAAAAACCGACCGTACCTCAGTACTGGGATCAGGGACCACGTAGTACTATCATTTATTTATCCACCACAACTTCAACTTAAATTTAAAATATTAACATCATTAGAATCAGATACTAATTCTAGATATCTGAGAGTAATTAGAATTGAGCACATATTACTTGGTTGTTGAGTAATCTGGATCTCAAAGTGAAGGGTTTTGGTGAGCTACGTGGGGATTTGGGGTTCTGGTCGGTTTTTTGTGCTGGCTGGTAGCGGAACTGCACCCTCCTCCCTCTAACCCTCCAGGAGAAAGACGTACTCCTTGCATGTGAGTAGCAGGCTACGGTGGTATCGTCCGCTGTTATTATGAACTAGTGTAGACATGCTGACATGCTGGACTGTCCCTGGGTGGCAAATGTCTGCTCGGAACCGCTGTCGGCTGTCAGGGCCAAAAAAGAAAAGAAAAAGAAAGAGAGAAAGAAAAAAGACACCCAGTCCCTGTTCGGGCTCTGCTTCCGGTGGCCCCTCTGCTTGCAAGGTTCTGGGACCACCTTGTCACCTGTCCCTGCATACGCATCAACCAGGCAGGCAGGCAGGCAGGCAGGCAGATGTCTTTACAGATCTCGAAAGATTTGGAAAACAGACCAGCAGACCTAGGTACGCATTTGTTAGGACTCCTGGTGAGTGTTGGCGGGGTTCTAATTGTGCCCTAACGGTACTGAGATGCATGTCATGCCCCGAGGCTGAGACCCATCAACTCCTCTTACAGCCTAATACATAGACAGTACTGTAGCAAGGCACACATAGATGAAGAACTCCCACAAGTGCTTTTAGCTAGATTACTCTGCCATGCAGCCACAAACTGTAAACAATAGCCAACCCAATGCATCGCGGTTCGGACTTTGAAAGAGCAACAAGGCAAAAGTTGGGTGTACCCCTCGCCCGCCGACCCGCCCCACCCCGCGCTCAGCCAAAAACGCGCCCTTGGGTGGGGCAAACGCCCGTCGTCCCCGGTCTTGGGAGTCGCGTCCTGGTCATCGCATATTCCATCACCAAACATCACCCTCGCATCACCGAGGGGTCATAATCTGCAGCCAGACCAGCCAGACCAGCCAGACCAGCCAGACCAGCCCACTCTGACACGGTCCAGAACAATCAAGCTCCCGCTCTCGAGGACCCCACTCACCCCCAGAACCATCCTGCCACCCCACGTGTATGCTGGACGTTGCTGCTGCTTGCCCTGAACTCCATGCAGGCAGAGATCTGGGCGGCTGAAGTAGTACTCGCATAGTATCTCCACCTCGACTCAAATCTCGACACCCGCCGCGCCGCTCGTGATTCCCACGTGCCAACTTATCCGCCAGACCAGAATCCGAATACCTGCATCCACCAAGGCCTGCGGTCAGTAGCCATCAGCTCGTTCTCGCCCGGCATGGAGTCCCAGCCGACACCTCGTATCACCGCGCCCTACCTGGACTCGTACCAGGGCCGCAATGTCATAGTCGTCGGCCGGGTCGTCCAGCTTCGAGGAGAGGCCGCAGTCATCGACTCGGACGGTAACATCACTGCCCACTTGAATCGTGTATGTGACGATCTCTTCCAACTTTTTGGGCCATTCCAAACCTTCAATCCCGTGTTACAGTCATGCGAGTTTCACGTCCTGTTCTTTTTAGGTTTGGAGGGGGAAGGGAGGGGGGTTGATTTGATCTCTTTTTCACGCTCTTCGTTTTCTGCATTTTTCCCCTGTTTTTTAATATACTTTATTTCTTCTGCTCTTCTTGCTTTCCCTGTTCTTTTCTCCTTCCTTTTAGCCCTGACCCAGCCAACTAACATGAGGAAATCACAACCCTATAGGAAGCCCACCTTTCCAATGGAAATGCGGTACAGATCATCGGCAAGGTCAATCCAGACCTGTCCATCCGGGTGCTGAGCTCACTAGACCTTGGAGCTGGCGTTGGTACGTTCCTTCCCGATCGGGCAACCCATGCAGCCCATGCAGCCTTAATCTGAGATGATTTCCTCTGGGATAACCTGCCCTGGGGTAGCCTCCTTCCGGGATCTGGATCGCCAAATTATCACGTGATAGCCATCATCATGATCAAGTCATGCTAACGTCAAACCAATCACAGACTTCGGCGTCTACCAGCACGTCGTGGAGCTTTCCCAGAAGCACCCGCAGCTCTTCGGGGCCGCCACCATCCACTGACTTCCAAGTAGCAGCAGCAGCAGCCAAGGGCTCGTCTCGGTCGGACCTTCAGACTCCGTGTCCCAATGTCAGCAGCGTGACCAGCCCCGGAGCCGGGGCGAGAGTGTCAACGAGTACGCCGGAGGTAGCTTGGAGCGTGATTTGAGCAGGCTTGATCTCGGCCGAGAGGCGAACCCGCCGCCGCCGCCGCCAACAGGACCACGCCAAAGGCCACCGCATCCCTTTTCAGCTCGTCCTGAGCGGGATGATCTGTTTTCAAATTTGGAAGACCGGCCTCACAGGAACCTCGTCAGCACGAAGCGGACAATGAGAGAGCGCATGCCGAGAGGAGTCAGCAGAGTTAGAAGGACCATGGCTACTGGTCCGTCACCGGAACTCTTGGGGTCTATCTTCAGTGGAATCACAAAGCAGACCAGGGGCGGAAGGAGATACGCTCGGTTGGTCATGGATGACTCTGGGCGCTGGCGTGTTGCTCGTGCTGAGGACCCAGACAAGACACTCCTAGGTGATGAGTGATGATGACCCGCTGTGAGCAGGCACCGCGGAAGCCTACAGAGCTTTTGTCGCTATTTGGAATGTAAAGTGTGTTTGACGTACATAGAAGCCATACCATACTGTGCTTTACGTCTTTCTCTACTCGCAAGTTCCAAGGAAACACATCCAAAGACTGTAATCACAACAGATAGGTATTCCTAGACCTTTACGAATGTGTGATTCAGGCTCTAATTCCTGGCCACTAGACTCTACGTCGGTGACATGCTGCGTTAAGGAGCGATTGCTCCTGTTCCTGAAGTGCTATAAAAACATCAAAGTGCTCAAAGTCTGCCTGACCCCTGTTCGCTCCCAATCGCCCCGTAGGCCGAGTATCTTTACCAAAACAAGTGACCCTGCTGCTAACGCCAAATGCAAAACATTGTCCCAGCAATGGTGGGCTCAAAAAGAGCAGGATAAAAAAAAATCATGCCCAGAACACGGGATGGGAGACCGCCAGTTCTCATTCGTCGGGCGCCTCACTCGTCGTCTCCTGCATTCGCCATCATTATCTCCCCGAAGCTCTCCCAAGAGACGCCCTCGCCGTCCAGGCCTGTATGAGATGCCGCTCCAAAGGATGCATGTACCCCTCCACCATTCTTGCTGATCAACGGTGGCGAGCTAGGCATCACCGCGTCGGTCGTCAGGAAATGGCCAAAATCAAGCGACTCCAGGTGCCCCGACAGCACCGCGTCACTATCCAGGTTCGGCAGGCTTGCGAGGTCCAGGTCGCCCAGACCGTGTGCCGAGGAGCCCGTGGTGAAGTCATGAGCCTCGGATAAGAGCTGATTTAGGGTCGATGAGAAGGGCGAGTCGCATTCGCCGGTGGCAGTTGACAGGCCATGCGCTTCGCTGAACATAGCCAAATCACTGTCGAGGGAGAAATGTGCGTGGATGTGCTGGGTCGAATGGTTATTGAAATCGTATCGCTGGGCATTGTGCCTTACGGCGCTCGACACTCGTGGTGTCTTGGTAGGCGTTTGTTGCAAAGCATGGAGGGCATGTCCGGGCGACTTAACGGCCGAGCGCGCCGACCGTATCGACTTGGACACACTCCTAGTTATGGGTCGATGACTTGGCGTGGGTCGCGTAGGCGTCTTGAAATGACCGTTGCTCCTGTCCTTGGGAGGGGGCGTTGATGGGCGCGGAGGCGTACCGAATAAGTCCGCCATATCATCATCGATTTGCGCAGCATGGCCAACGGACTTGGGTGTACAATGGAGCTTGAGATCCCCCTCAATACCCAAATATATGTTCTCCTGCTCAATTGCCGCTTTCCTTGACCTCTCAAAGGACGGTGATGTCTTCACGACATTGATAGCGACTTCGCCAAGTACCTTAGGCTGGCCATCCTTTTTAGGGGAAGGAAACAAGAGTCGGCGGGTTCGTCCTAAATCTTCATCTTCGGGAGCGGCAGGGCCCTGAGCCATGCTGTTATCGTGCGATTTGGACGAGCCCCGACGGTCGGAATAGCCGAAAGAATCCGCTGGGCCAGCAGATTGGGACTTAGAGCCACGCTCGCGACTGGGTGGTTCGGTCGTTGGACCCCGCAATAGCATGACCTCGTCAGCATTCTCTGGCGACGAACCCTCGTCACCAGGACCGATCGGATCCGTGGTAAAATAAGCCTCGGAAGTCAAATTGGCCGCTCCCTTGTTCTGCGCCTTGGCCTTCTTGGGACGAGATTTGCTATTGTTCTTCTTGCGTGGTTTACCAAGCTGGGCCGGATCGGTCTCCCACCTGTCTTCGGGCCGGTGAGTCTTGAACTTGCTGAGCCAAATCCCACAAGCTATTGACCGTCAGTCCATTGCTCTTGGGCAAGGCCATAAAAAAACCTACAGTTACAGAGCATATCTTCCTTCCATTTGGCTTTGTCCTCTGTTGGTCCAAGGGCTTTCTTGATCACCTGATACTCCAGGGGCTTCTCATTCTCATCCCGCTTGGTGATAATAATGGCTGTAATACAACCTGGCTTGTCAGAGAACACAGGGAACTCGGGGCTTCCTTCACAGTGTTGCGAGAAGACTTTGCGCCAGGTTGGTGTGCTGATCGCGCCGCAATTCGAGCAGAAAGTTGGCATCTGCCCGGCCTCAATCGCTTTCTCTAGTTTTGCCTTGATCGACTGTTTTCGAGAAAAGTTCTTGCTCAACGGGGCCTGCTCTTCCTCTTCGTCAAAAGGGAAATAGGCAAGACTTGATGGCTCAGGCAAACCTGGGTCACTGGCCGCGACAGACGGTTTGGGTACTGGAAGCATGGCCTCTGTGGTCGATGGCCGACGAGAGGGAATCTGCGGCGGCTCCGACATTGCCGGCAACTCATGCGCGTCTCCTACGGCGTCGGCCATGGGCAAACCGTCAGCCAGAGGCTGATCCAGTAGGCGCAAAATCCCATCCTCCGTATCTTCGATTGACTGAAGAGGAGCAGGTTCAGACGCCTTTGGTTCGCTGACTTGCTCACCGGATGATTCACGCGGGTGCTCACGCGATGGTTCGGGCGATGGTTCGCGCCCTAGCTCCAGCGCTGGCTCCGATTGCGACCCGTCCTTTTCGGCAGCCTCGATTTCTAAAGGTAATTGGGGTACTGGCGGCGGGCCAGTTGGTTCAACGGGCGTTTCCTGTCGTTGAAGATTTGGCTCAGTATTTGCTCTCTTCAACGGATACGCCACTGCCTTCGTACCGGTTCCTCGAGACTTTTTACTGAGTGCCTGTGAGGTGGCTTTGGGCTTGTAGATGCTCTTCTTTGGAAGCAACTCCGGAGGTCCAGGACACACTTGCTCAATAATCATGGTTCCCGGCTTCGAAGCTGCTTTAGGTCTGTTTTGGGGGACCGGACGTAGGGCTTCTGTAACACCGGGGTCCTCTGATCTCGGAGGTAGCGAAGTTGCCAAGGGCATATCGTCATAATCGGCAATTGAGTCAAACCCTCCACTCATAAAGCCAGAATCTGGTTGAGGCATTGGCATCGGTGGCAGAACAGGACTAGAAAGCGGTGGGCTGGACCGCATGGAATGAGCTGATCTCGGCACCGGAGGACTAGAACCGATGTCCGCAGGGCTCTCCTCTGGTGTGTAAACCTGGTGTGGTGAATGAGCGACGGACTCGGAGGGTGACCGGGCATCTTGAGCTGGTGGGCCGGGTATACCACCATCAAAGACTTGGTATCTGGTAGACCCATCATAGCCCAGGACCGATGGTCTCCTTGACTGTGCCTGGGATAATGGTTTGGAAAGCGGACGAGGGGGCGCTTGACCGGGTACAGGTGTTGGTGCGCGAGGGACCTCTTGGAGGTGGCTCCCACCCACAGCACTGCCGCCGGACGCAGCAGGCCTCATGGTACGCAAGGAACCTGAGGTGCTGGCAGCGACTCGCAAGGATCCAGGAGCGGAGTCTAATGGAGCCCCCTTGGGCCAGTCGGCCTTAGTAGTCTTTGCCCTTTTCTTTTTGGAAGGCTCGTCTCCATCGGTCGCGTCTTCGATAGCAGACGTGTCGCCACCGTCCTGTCTCGGATGCTTGGGAGGCCTGCCTCTAGGGTTTCCCGTTTTTTTCTTGCCGGGTGCTTTTGACGAAGAACGCTTCGGTTTCTTTGCTGGTGCGGGTGCTCCATTCCCATTGCCTTTGGATGTTGTAGATGCATTTTCAGGAGCCGGGCCCTGGGATGATGGAGCTGGGCCGAACGAGGACATAGGTGCCGTAGGCTGAGACCCTACGACATTCGGGGGTGGAGGCGTTGGTGCTGGAGGCAGCGATGCAAAATGATCTGGACGTACTTCTGGAACTGGGCTAGGTACTTGGACGGGTGTTCCAAATCTTGCAGGAGCGAGGTTTGGACTGGGCGCCGAAGGGCCACTCGCGGGACGACCAAAACCGGGGTTTGACTGAATGAAAGACGACCATTCACTGGCCGTGTCAGTTGGCGTAGGGGTTGGAGCGTTACTTCCATAACCTCGTTGAATCTCAGAGTTGTGTGAAGTTTGTGGTCGCTGCATTCTGGGGACGGAGTTGAGCTTTAGCTTGACCTCCAATGTCTCCTTGACGCCGTTACCAAATATGGCAAGCATGTTCTTGGTGACGCGTCCGGTGACTAGCTTCTGCTCAGGGTTGGCCACGGCCTGGTCGAGCCCCCACGACAGCATGCCCTGTCCGACCAGTGGGACGTCGTCTTCGGAGTAGTCCAAGGCATAGACGGCATAATCTTTGTCAGGCTGGTTGACGATCTCGGGGCTGCACTGGGCAACAGCCTGTAAACATATTCTCAAGTCGACAACGCCGATCGTGGTCCTCTCGTCGATGGGTGCTGTTTGTATTTGCAGAACGTGGGGCCAGCGTGCTAGGCAGTTTTGTTGATCCCTCTCGAAGGTGTAGCTGACCTTGACTGTAGAGTAAAAGGTAAGCCTGGGAGTGGGAGGAGATCAGGTAGAGCACAGTCATGAGCTTACGTCCCATGGGCCGCATCTGCGCGCCCTCGGCCTCTTGAGGAGGTTGCGCTGGCGGTGGAAGGCCATGGGAATGGTACTGCCCCCAGGGGCCGCCGCCCTGGGAGCCCATGGCGTTGGGGAACGACATTCAGTCGTTCAGCGGTCGTGCATGCATGCAAGGTAGGCCTTACCGCGCAGTGACGAGGATTGAACTGATGTTGAGAGGTGGAACTGGGTGTTGCTGTGTGCGTTGGAGAGGGGAGAGAGAGAGACAAAGACGAAGGAGGAGCTTGGTAAGTGGACGACGATGGTGTCGTGTCGGTGGGACGCGTGAGAGGTATCGACAAGAGGTGGAAGGAAAGGTGACAATAAATGGGTCTGATGGATTTGAATGCAGTTGTATGGAAGGAAAAGCAATTAAAGGCTGGTAAGTGGTTTTGGGCCTTGGTCTGGTTTTGCTGCCACGAACGTCGCGTCTCGTCTCGTTGCTTTCACGCGTCCTTTAGCTGTGCGTGGAGTGGATCTCTGCAGTGCCAGGGGGATAGGTCGGGGGCGGTGGCCGGTTGAGCGCGGTAAATAGACCCGGGGCCAGTTGGGCCAACAACGACGTGAATAATTCAAAATTCCCCTCAGGTGGATTTCCCACTGGCAACACTCCTTCCCGGTGTTTTCTGTATGTACGAGAAGATGTTGCAGCGGGTGTTGATAGACTCAAGAGGAGGAGGGAATAGAGGTGTATGAAGGCGATAACCAGGTGGGAGGTATCGCGACACGCTCGCTGTGGGGGACGGGTACAAACAAATTGACGCGACGAGGAAGGAGCTGACCGACAGCTGCAGGCGGGACGTGAAGAGGCGGCAGGGGTAGCTCCCAGCACGATCAGCCGCACCGACACGGGACGCAGGTACCTCGCCGAGGCACGGGCACAGGGGTGCCGGGGCCTGAACGAGCGCCGCTCAATGGGCGGATCCCCACACGGGCGATGATAACGGTAGCGATAAGGAGGAATGACGTTCCCCAGGCCTGGTCGCACCTAACTTGATGCTCACAGTCGATCGGACTTAAGCACTTGGGCTTTCAGGACAGCTCCGGCGTCTCAGAAGGCAGCCATCCCACCATCAAATGCCGATGCAAATCAAGCAAGAGAGGTAGAGGAATCTGGGGATTTATCTCTCGAAGGGGCCGGGGCTTCCTATTTATACCCCGGAGGAGCACGGCCGCTAGTACCTAATGACTCAAGCACTGGGCACCCATCTCGCCGTCGACATCTTACGCAGTAAGCTCTCACATTCTTCCGCAGGTAGAGCGAAGCTTTGCTGTCGCGACCTTTGCATCAACATGGCGTGTTCTATGTGAGTTCCCCATCACCCCGCACCCCAATTCTAGCCGCGTACTAGAATGACAGGGTTAAATCCGCTAGTAGTCACGCATCGCCTGTTAAATTGAAGCTATCGTCAACATACTTAAAGCCTGGCACTCGTATTTTATTTTGGAGTCTAAACTCACATGCACACCACAAAATGTAGTTACCACTCGTACATGCTATTTATCAAGGGCTCAGTCTTTGTATCGCTCTACAACTGAGAGTCTATCTGCTCCTCTTCATCCACCCATTCTGCAATGTTGTTCCCCGGGATCACCTTTGTTTTCCGCGCCACAATCTCGCTCACAACCTCCCGCACGCCCTGCTTGCCATTCCTCTGGGCAGAAAAGGCATTTACGATCTGGTTCTGCGTGTAGCTCTTTTCTGAAGCCAGATATTTCACGTCGTCCTCAGTCGGGATACCGAATCTCCTCCACGGGTACTCGACGTAGTCTTCGTCCGTCAACAGTTGCAGTGGCGCCACGTCGCGTGAGATCTCAAAGAACGGCTGCGTGATGTTGTCACCCTCCTGGATGTCGTCCAGGCTGGCCGGCTGCCACTTAGGGTTCTTGTCCTTGTCGAGGAGCTGTGCCCTCACACCCTCGGTGAAGTCACCGTGCCGCATGAACTTGGCAGCAATCTGGTGCTCCCGCTTGAACGTGTCGGCAATGCTCCACTGCCGGCCCTGTTGCATCTGCTTCAACGTCACGTGGACGGACGTCGGTGACCTCGCCCTCAGAGTCGCGATAGTCTTGTTCGCCCAGTCCTTCAGCGGGCCTTCCGGCTGCTCCTCCAGGGCACGCACGATCTCGTTGACTGTGGGTTTCAAGAAACACCGGTCGATGGCCTTGCGCAGCTCACCTCCCAGCAGGACCGGTTGGTCATGTGGTAATCCGGTGGAGTATTCCTCGATGGCGTCGTTGATGAGCGACAGTCGCTTCTCCAGACTGTCGAAATCCCTGAATCTAAGCTCAGCTAGCCGCTGCTCGAGCATTGGAAGCGTGGTGGAATGCAGGTAGTGTGTGGCGATACCCGCGTAAAGCACATTGGCCGCCTTGAGTCGCTCGCTCGTCAGGGCAAGGTAGGTGCCCACCGCGCCAGGCATGCGTGGCAAAAAGAATGAAGCGCCGACGTCGGGGAAGAAGCCAATCGTGGTCTCGGGCATGGAGAAAACAGTGCGCTCCGTCGCTATCCTGAATGGCGCGTGAATGCTGAGGCCAACGCCTCCGCCCATGGTGAATCCATCCATGAAGGAGATGTAAGGCTTCTGGTAGGTCGCGATGAGGTGGTCCAGCTTGTACTCGAGCGCGAAATAGTCATCAGACCTCCTTTGGCCCTGCTCTCCGGTCATATTTGCTTTTGCCAGAGCCGCGACGTCTCCGCCGGCGCACAAAGCTTGCCCTGTGCCCTTCATGACGACCACGTTGGCCATGTCTGATTTCTGCCATTCGATGAGTCGCGGCGCTATTTTTCGGATCATGGATCCATTGAGTGAGTTGAGTTTCGACGGTCGGTTTAGTTCGATCGTCCGTAGGCCGTACAGACTGGTGAAAACGACATCTTCGGCCTCATCACCTTCCTGTGGTTTCCAGATCGCTGCCGATGACGATAACGAGGACTTCAGAGCGCGTAAGAATTAGTCAGTTGGCCAGAAATTGGGTTTTGGTGGGCGTACAAGTGTTCTTGAGCCTGGTTGCTGCTCCATGATCTTGGCTCTGAGAGGAGACATGACGGTGCCTGTGCAGGGTCGGCAGCAGGCTGATGCTGTGAGGCCAGCTCGTGCCGAGAGCGCCCTTGCGAACATTTACAGAATTGGTGACCCTCAACCTGACTAATTCCCGCGAACGCGCATGGAAAGTTGACTGGTCGAACTAGATCAAGTCGAAATAAGAGAGGGGGAGGAGCGCTTGGGGATGTCAACCGCTTAATTGCGCCGGTCTTTCAGATGCTCCAAATTTGCTGCAAGGACCTCCAACCGCGGAACACTGGGAGCTCGGGGCGTCATCCATGCTCGGGCTGGCAAGGGGCCCACTTCCCGCAAGGCTCGCCCAATCAAACCCCAGCTAGCTTTGGGAGGCTCCTAATTTTCTAGGCGACGTCTCTATGCGCCTGCTGCGTTGAACGTGAAAGCCGCGGCCTCGTCTCTCATCTGCCCAACTCAACTCATACGTACCGCGCAACCTCTCCACAAACACCATGGCCGACCCCAAGATCCAGTCAGAAGCCCTCCCTACTCCCATATTACTGTACCAGGAGACTGACACCACAACACAGGGAACTGCTCACGAAGCCTCGTAACGAACTCACGTACGTCCCCTTCTGCCTCTATCTGTCGCGTCCCACCGCCTGACTGACTGGACAACAGTGAATACGAGATATCCCAGTTGGAAGAGCGTACGTGCAACCCAATTCGAACGTCCTCGCTCTAACGCGCGCGCGGCATGCTATCCTTGGCGAAGTGCCTGCACTCCGGGGAGGAACTGGGGGACATCAGGCAGCCACTAGAACGCAGTCGCTAACACGCCATTCTTTGCGGGAAAACAGATGAATTCTCCGCGGGACCCCTCTCGATCCTCCAGACCGCCGTCCGAAGCCACACCCAGGTCCTGATCTCGATACGGAACAACAGGAAGCTGCTGGCGCGGGTCAAGGCGTTCGACCGGCACTGCAACATGGTCCTCGAGAACGTCAAGGAGATGTGGACCGAGACGCCCAAGCTTTCCAGCGGGAAGAAGGGCCGGCCGGTCAACAAGGACCGGTTCATCAGCAAGATGTGGGTCAACCCAGGAGACGGGGGGAAGCAGTCGCTCCCATGGATGAGTGGCAATCGAGGCTAACGTGGACACGCAGGTTCTTGCGAGGAGACTCCGTCATCCTGGTGCTTTTGAGCTGAACGAGGGGTTGCGTTTTACGTTTCACGATACCCGTAGGAGGACTACTGTCCGGGCCGTCAGGGTGTGTCCGTTTGCTTTCAAAAAGGGTCAAGATCATTCACATATGGAATAGGCGTTGAGAATTGAGTCGACTTTTTCTTCTGGGATTCATAACAGATACTACTTTTGCATGCATGAGGCTCGATCACCATGCATGCCGTGTGCTACTTGACATGGGAATTCAAAAAGATTAGGTATTACAGCCCGGACGCCCTCCAACGACAAAAGCCCAAACCTCCGGCTCACAACTCCGCGCAGACCAAGCACTTTGGCTGGGAGTGGGGGAACAAGGACCCTTGCCATACTAAACCTTCTCCCAGCCCTCCTCGTTTGACTTCGGTGGTTTCAGCCCGGCGACGCCGAGGAAGAAATATGCCAGCCCCCACGCGCCTGGGTCGGGCACGTGCTTGAAGCCTGAGCCGCCGACGTAGACGGAACGGCCCAGGCTCGCGACCATACCCTGTGTCGCCTCAGCAGCGGCTATTGAGGCCTGCGCCGCCTTCTGGACGTCGCCGGACTCTGCCAGCGTGTCGACGAAGGGGTACAGCGCGTCAACCAGGGTGCGGTCACCAGGTCTCGCGGGCGTGTACTTTGAGAGTGCCTCGCAGGACTGCTTCAGAGCCTCTGCCCAGACCTTTGGCGACGCGTCACCTGGTGCCAGGGTGCTGAGGGCGTGGACGAGCGCGTTGAGGAAGATGGCGTAGATTGCGCCACTGGTACCGTCCATGGCCATCTCGACGACGGAGACGATGTTGGCGGCGTCTATCACGGCGTCTCCGGTCAGAGGGTTGGTTTTCAGGTGATCGATGATTGCTGAGGTTGTGTCAGTGGACATGTCTTGAGTCAGTTATGGGATCGTTGCTTGCTTACCTTCTGCGCCTCTCTTAAGCCCGATGCCGCAGTCACCGTCTCCGACCACCGAGTCGTACCGAGTGACGTCTGGCTCTACTGCAATAATGTACTCGAGCCCCTTTTGTAGGGCCTTGGTGCCGATGCTGGCATCGTACTTCAGCCCACTGGGCTTGACCTCACCGCCTGCGGATGATGTGTCCTCTAGTGTTGCCTGGTTCTTGTCCTCCCAGGTCTCCTTGGAGATAGGTGCTGCCCACCCAATTGCCTCAGACGGGTAGTCCAGCAGTTGGATCATGCTCGGGCCGCCGACTTCGGTGTTGACAACATTGAGCAGGGTGATGCTGAAGCCCAGGCCATTCAGACTCGTCATGTACGTGCCACTCAATATCCTGACAGGCCGGATGCCATGATCCCTCTGCAGCTGTGTGACTACCTCGGCGGTGATGCCGCCCAGCTCGAGGACGCTCACTCCGCCCAGGTTGTTCACCAACAGGACGATCTCATTTGAGTTGACCTTCAGGAATGCCCGGTCCTTGTCCTCCTGGTCCAGCAACTGCTTGAGCATCTTGGCCACTAGCTGCGGCAACTCGATCTCTTCCCTGCCGCTTCCGGCCTCGTTGTGGATGCCCATGCCGATCTCAACCTCCTTCGCACCCAGGTTGCCCGCGTCGTCGGCCTTTGGGGCGGCACGGCCGGGCACGTGGACGTGCTCCAGACTGGCGCCGACACTGACCAGGTTGGACGCAGTGAGCCTGGCGACCTTGGCGACGTCCTTGAGGCTGTAGCCCTGGGCGGCCAGGGCCCCGGAGATCTTGTGGACGAGAACTGTGCCAGCAATGCCCCTGCGGCCAACCTTGCCTGCCTTGGCCCTTCCGACGCCGACGTCATCACCGACGACGACCATCTCGGCGTCAACACCGGCAGCGTGGGCCTTCTCAACGCCCATGCCGAAGTTGAGGACATCACCGGTGTAGTTCATGACGGTGACGAGTACGCCCTTGTCATGGCTGACGCGGGTCTGGATGGCGGCGCGGATCTGCTCTGCAGACGGGGAGGCGAAGATGGTGCCGGAGACGGCGGCAGTCAACAGGCCTTTGCCGACCATACTGGAGAAGGAAGGCTCGTGGCCAGCGCCGCCGCCGGAGACGATGCTCACCTGGGGGTTTGAGGAATCATTGGGGGTGGGGCGCCTGTAGATGACCTTGTTGTGCTTGTCGAGGGCCAGGGAGGGGTTTGCGAAGGTGATGGCCTCAAGGGCCGAGTTGACGAGATGTGTTGGGTCGTTGACAAAGTGTTTGGCAGACATGATGGCACAGGTGGGTGGCACGAGCTGCTGCTGCGAGCCTCGCCAGGGGTTGCAAGAGAGATAGATTGGGGGATATCAGGTACACTCAGCCTTGCTTGCAGTAATATGCGACTGTGTATCTGGGGGGGGGAGAGGGCAGGCCAGCGCAGACAGAGGCTTTATAAAGGCCCACTGGGTGGTCGAGAAGGAGGATGGAAAATTTACTGATTGACGGAAGAATTGAGGGGAGGGGAGCTGGGGCGAGGGAGCTCTCACATCACGATACCTACCTGGGGCGTGGCTCTCGCCGGCAACTAATAGTCGAAGGACAGTCGGCGAACACATCGACCCATGCAGGCCACCCGGGCCAGCTCGAGGCAGCTCTACAGTGCCGCGGTGTCTCGGCGGGCATGGTTAGTGTCACGGTTGACAGTCAGGGTGAGCAAGTCCGGGCGGAGGAATCTAGAATGTCGGCTGTGGAGCTCAGTGGGATGAGCCTGTCACGCGCGGGGGCCGCTGCGGGGGAGCGGATGGGGTGATGCAACCTGCATCCCCATCCGACCTGACAGGCCCTCCAGGCCCTGACAGAACCCGTTCGCTGGGGCAGCTTGGGGCATCCCGCCCGAACGGTGCCCCGCCCAAGCGAAAGTCTCGTCTCCCCGGTTGTCTCGTCCTCCTTCTTGCCCCTTGATCACCCTTCGCGACCCCGCCCTGTTCCCTGCTCAGCCCCTCTCCTCCTCCCTTCCATCCATCCATCAATTCGTTCGTCTCCTCCACTTTCTGCCACCCCATCGCATGCATCGCATCGCATCGCATCCGTTCGGTCCCAGCTCAGTGGGCCGGATGTCTTTTCCGACAAGTCTTTTTCCGGGGCTTTGCTTTCCGCTGGCCATTCACCATTCACCTACCCGTGCGTGTGCAAACGCATGCGCGTGTTCATCCATCCGATCATCTGATTCGTTCATCATTTACAGTATATGCGTATTGGCTGTTGGATTTTCATCTCTGATCTGCATGGGTATCTCCTCATCCATCCGTCATTCGGCCATCCATGCTGCCACGCTGTCCCCGCCACCTCCGGCTTGCCGCTCATGGTGATAGGTCCGTCTCGGCTTGTTCGCTCTGCGCCCAGCCGGAGATGCTTTGAGATGCGCTGCATCCATCCACTCAAGACCTGCATGGTTGCCATTAATCATAACATCACGGCCCAATCCTCCTCAACTCGTCGACTCGGACTTGAGCGTGGGCGTAGGCGAGATTGCTGTCCCAGCCCCCAGTTAACCTGACAGAATTGAATTGCGCCGCAGATCTCTGGACGGCCCGGAGTCAACCCCCGAACATGTCAATCATATCTTATCGTGTCGTAGGACAAAGCCACCAAGGGGGATTGTCGCCTCATTTCATAACAAAAACCGAGCCCCCTATGATGCTGAGCGCGATGGCGCTCGTCATGAACCCAGCCGCCACCCTCTCGCCCATCGTGATCGGCTCCAGCACGGGCAGCTTGTCCTTGTTCTCGATTCCGGCGTTGGGGTCGCCCTGCGAAGTTCCGCCCGTGTTGGCCGTGACGGGCGCCGTAGACCCGCCGCCGCCGCCACTTCCACCACCAGCACCACCAGCACCACCGCTCCCGCCGCCGTCCACCCTTTTGGTGAGCGAGTACATAACGGCCGACAGCGCGCTCATCTGCTGGCCCACGCCGACCAGCCCGTCGAAGCCGCCCGTCGTCCACTTGAACCCGCACGCCGTGCCGGGCTTGCCGTTGAAGCCCGTGGCCGGTGACCCGGAGCACGCCTTGGCGGCCGCCGGCGCTGTCTTCTGCAGCAGCGGCATGATGGTGTCGAAGGTGTAGGGCGCCACCTGCGTCGTGCCCGACATCCACCGCAGCAGGTAGCCCTTGAAGCTCTGCTGGTCCGTGTCGCACAGCTCGACGTTCTCGCACGCCTGCTCCATCAGGATGCTGTCGTTGAAGAAGACCGCCTGCGTCTCGGTCAGGATCCCGTCCAGCCGCTTCTTCCACTCGGCCTGCTCCTGGCCGTTGGTGATGTTGTACATGATGGCCGACCCGTGCATGTAGATGCCCGCGTTGTACGTCCACTGGATCACATCCGGCTTGGTGCAGTTGGCGTCCACCCCGGCCCCGTCGTAGATGCGGAAGTCGGGCGTGATGAGGTTGACGCCCTGCTCCCACTCAAACACCCTCTGCGCCCAGTCCGCGTACGTTTGGTTGCCCGTGAACCGCGCCAGCCGCGCCGCGAGGTTGAAGAAGCACCCGTTCGAGATGGAGTTCTTGTAGTTGAAGCCGTTGTTGAACGTGAAGATCTGCCACCGCAGCCCGCCGTTGCACGTCTGCTCGTCCCACCGCGTCGTGTACTCGTTGAACACGGCCTGCGCGAGCGCCAGCCACTGCGGCTGGTCCGGCGGCGGGTCCGGGAATCGGTTCTCTGCCGCCGACATGGCCGCCATCGCCCAGAACCCTTGGTCGTCGTTGCCCTCCGTCCGCGTCTGGTTGGCCGGCATGAAGTCCCTGTCGTCGCCCGCCTGGTGCAGCATCGCCTGCGTGATCACCGGGTTGTAGCTTTCGTCCTTGGTGAACAGCCAGTAGTCGATCATGGTCCCCATCATCGCGCCCGCCTCCCACCAGAAGTACGGCGACGGTAAGTTGCCGGGGACATCGCCTGTGTTGTTGCCCGTGTAGTACTTCATCAAGCCGAATGCTATCGTGCCCGCCGCATCTTTTATGGATTCTGGTAGATTTGGTCAGCCCGGAGGAAAACAATTTGTCTGGGCACATGTAGGGGGGGACAGCCACTCACGATCATCGGATATTGTGAGCTCGACAGCCAAAGCATTTTGACAAAGCAGGCTCAACAGCCCTGCTGCACCGAACACGCCCTTCATTGTGATGATTATAAAACGGAAAGCCAGCCTGTCTGAATTCGATTGGCCAGCAAAGAAAATGAACTCTGTACTGTGTAATAACAAGCCGCTCTACGGTCTCCACAGCATCACACTCAAAAAAGAAGGAAATCGGTCCACGGGATATCCAGTACCTCGGCCTGGACGCTCGATCACAAGATCGGAGAAACAGAAAGCGTTACTCGGCCTGGAGTAAGAGAAGAGAACCGATGAGTAGCAAATTAATGAATGTACACACCACCAGGGCTGGGCAGTGACGGCAAAGGTGTGAATAAAGTTGTGCCCAGGCAACAGAGCAACAGGAAAGAAGAAGAGAAAGGCGTAGGATGGAAACCCGTCGGTCGAACAAACACTGGAAATGCCAGCCAGTTCAACGACAATGCCAAGGGCCAGCAAAATACGCCCCATGCCGTCACAGGCCAGGGAGAACAACACCCAGCAGCGACCGGTCTAATTCATCGGATGCTCGACGTGCCACGAGGCTGTGCACTATCACCCCGGGGCAGAGGGCGGGCTAGTTGAAACGGCCCAAGTTCGAGGTTTGGGCTATCCAGTCTCAAGACGGCCGGCCGCCGGGACCCCTGCTCCACCTGCACCAGACACAACCCCCAAGTCAACCGTCACAAGTCCTGACAGCGGGCAGCCCTGCACATGCAGACATGGCGGTCCTCAGGTGCTCTAGAAGTAGGCGAGGAAATTTGGAGGGGACAGTCAATGGCAATCTGCAGATCTGGAGCTTATCTCCGCTGATCCCCATGGCTCACTGTTCGGGAGGGCGTCTCGAGGGCAGACTCTGGGCTTCAGACAACCCGCAGAAAGAGTGGGTATCCGATGGCACTCTCGTTTTGGGGACTTCTGTGCGACTATGTTTTTATGCCTCGCTGCCAGGTACCCACGCAGAGAAGTGTGATTAAGGTTAAATGCTTGCCGGCCTGGCGCCCAGGAGGAAAAGCGGCTTTCCCATGGGAACAAGCGATTGGTGTAAGCGATCAGCGCCTTTCCCGAAACGAGAGCTGTGGCCAGCCTCAGACGCCTCGCGACTCATTACCAGGTTTGTGATGGGCCTCCCGAGGGCCCGCGAGTACCGTTGCATCTAATATCTATTCATCTGAACCACTGGTCCAGATGTGCTCACTCGAATCTGGACGGTCGTGCAAAGCGGCCCTCTGCTGCCCCCGCCCGCATGCTGAAAGGTGGTCGTCGACTTCAGACCGTCCTTGGGTGATCTTCAGGCCAATCGTCTATTATTAGCATCCGTGCGCTCTCTATTCCTCTGATCGACCACAACCACGATGCTGCTGTCACTCATGTCTTGCGCCTTTTGGCAGGGGGCTCTTCCTCTGAAACCTCCTCGTCCTCCTTATTATTGTCATCCGCATCAGACTCGAAATCATCGTCACTGACTTCATCCTGCTCCTGCGCCTGGGCTGTGGAGTAATGAGCATCGAGTTCTCTGAAGGGGCCGCGTTCCCGCACTTACTGAAGTATTTGATGGCATTTGGCCACAGATCCTCCGAGATGTGAATGGCGAGGCTGTCTCCCTCTGGGAAAATCTCCAGTTCGTTCTCGTCGTCATCGTCATCCTCTTCCTCTTCATTGTCGTCTTCGCCATCGGGGTTTTGTTGCTTGCCTTCCTGTCTGGCGATGCGTTCCTTCTGTGCCTTGTCCAAGGCCTCTTGGCTCTCCTCGGCGGATACATTTCGACCAACATAACCGAACCATGCAAAGAAGCTCAACCCACCGAGCCCGGTGTTTTCGATCTTCTTCTTGAGCGATTTCTCATCTGCGGATAATTCTTGGGTCTTTGCGTCCCCTCCCTTGCCCCCGGCCTGCTGAGCATCCCAGACCTTCTTCACCGTTCCCAGCAGGCCTCCCGTCAGATCCTTACCCTTCTTCCAGTGAATCTCGACGGGCTCGCTCACGAGACCGGTCCAACCGCTCTTGGAGTGTCTCTGCCAGAACTTCTTTTCGATGACCTTGTCCTCGAAGTGGTCATTGTCGCTGAATTCAAACCTAAAGCACAAGCTCCTAGGGTCGCCTTTCTTCCCATCCTCGATCTCGAATCGCGTCACCGACAGAGACGTCAGCGACGACAAGAGCAAGGAAGAGTCTGATGGTTGTATGAACTCGTCAATGTCTGGTGGGGCTTGCTCAAAGACCAATGGCCAGAAGTTGGGGATCTGCGAGACGATCTTGTGTCGCTTCTCGTAGAGAGGCCGCTTGACCACCACCTCCTGCCGGACTATGGCGACTGTCAGTGAGTTGTTGCATCAGGTGAAAATGTGAATTCCTGTGAGAGCGGTGCGCCTCTCGCATTGGTCATGATGTGCCGCCTCAGCCGTCAACCGCGAGGCGGACGATGCCGGCAGCCCTCCTATAGCCCAACTCAACAGTCGAACAGGGAAATCCATACTCAGCTCTGTTTCCGCGTCATCAAACTCGGCATTGAGGTCGTTGAGCTCCTCATACGAGACCGAGGATTCCTCGGTTACCGGAGGTGCAGCAGCCATTGTCTCCGCAGAGGCTGAGAAGGCGCGTGCTGGCTGTCGACCAAATGGTATATCAGCCGCGGTTGGCGACCGGATTGGCAAGGCGAAGATGTCCTCTTCACCGGAGTGATCTTGCCGACAAATTTTGAAGGCTTATTCGCAGTTCCCTGCGAGTTCCTTGGGGAATAGAGCCGGTAAGATGAGACGGTCGATTTTGGAGATCGGTGTCTGGTCTCCAATTGCAGCTGAAAACCCTGAATTAACCCTGCTTCTAGACTTGCGCCAGGGGGGCTGAAGGGGGGCTAAGGGGGGTAGCTTACTGCATACTGTACATGAACCACTGAAATGGCACCTCCAAAGTTGGATCGACCAAAGAGCTCACGACTTGCTTCGACTGACGGGGGACTGAGGCTAACAATAAATGGGCGTGATATTCGCCATCCTATACCGAGTCCCACTTAGTTCAGTCATGTCTCCCTGCCGTAAGTTGCAACGCCGCCCCGTGCCTGACTTGGCTTACACCACAAGGTCTGCAGCCCTAAAGGTGCTGGCTCCGTGCTCTCTATCCACTGCAGCCCCAAAACCTGATCTCGCTCCCACCTGAGTTTGACGATCAGGCACGCGCACAGGAGACTGGATCCTCGGGACGTAATAACATGGTTGGATGGAACGCTGCCATGGTCCTGCACGTCCGGCCACTTACCCACTAAAGAGAGTGGTACGCGATCCGCCCCCGGGGGTCAATCGATCTGCAGCATGGACATGTCCACGAACCGACTGCTTGTCTCTTCAATCCGCTCCTCCCCTCCGCTCCCACTTGGGCTGCAAGTCGCCCGAAAGACCGTTCCTACCCAAGGCCCATTCAGACCCACTCACTGCGGTCTTGTGGAGTCGTACGAGGACGTGGGCTCAAGAAGTCGTCCCAGAAGGAACGGAACGCGGCATTGGACGATGGACGCCTGTGCTTCCACGGCAGCTGCATGCCCACTTCCCCTTGGATTCGCCGGCGTACTCTCGGCCTCAATGGTTATAGCTCTCAATTGCCGGCCTGACTTGAGCCGAGCTCCTCGCTTACGATCATGTCAGCGCGCTCGCGTGTGATGAGGCCAACTAAGTCGCTCAAGGAGTCATTGGTCTTTGCACGGCCTTCCTGTCGTCCTTACCGAAGCCTCATAACTTGTATGTCGCGCTGTCCACCCGGTGCAATAGTGACGCCGGAATGAGAACTTCAAACCATGGGAGATCTTCAGCTCCCGCGGTGCCAGAAATTGTCATTTCTAAGGGAACCGTGGCGAATTCTTTGTGTGGGCCGAATTCACACGCGGAAAATACCCGTTCCGTCGCCTCTGGGGCTCTAGAACAAGACCAGAGACGTCCGCCCTGATTGGCAGCGGAAATCAACGCATACTCAATGAGACAAGATTTGAACAGAGTCCATCCGAAAAGTTCACAGACCGGTGGATGTCCGCTGCATGCAAAATAAGCGAAGATCACTGACGGAGCCGCGGTAAGTGACAGGCAACTCACATAGGGCTGTAGAAATGAGATTTATCCCCTTGTACATGACCTCTGGGCTTCGGTGCCCCGTTTTCCCGGCTTTCTCAGCCTCTGAAAATCACTTGAACCATTTCTTCGCATTTTAAGGTTGGCTGCTGAGTCTACACCGTGGTGCGAGGAAGGACGTCAGTATCAGGTGAGCTTCATGAACAAGCCCGAGGTGCTGCGCTTGGTGGAACAACAGTCGACAGTCGAGTCAGTAGGAGATAACTTTTGATAACCAAGTAAATTCCGGCAATCATCCAAGACCCTTCGAGTGTCTAGGGTGGAAATGAAGAATAACATGTGGTATTCTGCTGTGGTCTGAGCAACCCATCGCCGTTCTCCGTCCCGGTGCCCGGAGGATGGACGGGTGACCACGGGGTGCAAAGAGGCTGAGGTAGAGGCCGAGGTACCTGGGTACTTTGATAGCGCCGTCGGGTAGTGGAGGACGGACTTATTACTTAGTACTACTAGGTACATAGGCAGGTAGTGGGCAATAGTGGCTGGCACCTGGCTATTGACCGGCCGACCGTACAGAATCCAAGCCGTTGGCCGGGCTTCGGCCAAGGCTGCTGGACACGCAAAGGTTCATCGCAAGATCGAAACCGAACGTCCCCGTTGATGTTTCAATAGGAAAGGACGCATTGTGAGCCCTCCGCGGCTGCGATCGTGGGGAGGGGAGCGGGGGTTGCAAATGTGTGAATGAGCACATGGGACGGTCGGTGATCGGTGATCACAGAGTGACAGTAACCGCAGCTTTTGTGCTTGGTATTGTGTACCTCAGCACGCCCGTGCCAGAACAAACGTTGTACCCCTGACCCTTTCAGCTGACGGGGCGCGTCCAGGCCATGGCCAGCCGACTGGCCATTCACAAGCGGAAACAACCAGGCGGGACTACTCAGACGCTGGGACCCACTTCCTCGTCCACTTCCAGGCAAGCCCGCCGCCATCAATCATTTCAGAGCCTCCGCTCACCTAACCCAACCCAACCTTCTCTTCGTCCACCCGTATCCGACGCCAACCACACCTACCACCTCCACCACCTCCACCACGGCCGACGACGTGCCTCAGATACGGTCGACCTGCCCGAAATCAATCGTCCTACCCAGGCGACATCGCTTTATCCGATCTACGACGACGCTTCGACGCTGTGGTGCATGTCAAGCGACTCAAATCTTCCCGACCGTCGCCGGTGACGCGACAGACCTCCCTGTCTCCCTAAACACCCAACCACTCGTTAACCTGACAAACAATCAATCGCGCCTATCGTGGACGACTATCCGGTTCCGTTCCGCGACCGCAGCCCTCCGCGGCTTCTTGTCCCCTAGACTTTCGACGACTTGTCGGTCGCATCGCTGAGATTTCATCTCGAACGGAACAAAGCCTTTGCCACCATCAACCGTCCACTCCCACCGTCCTCCCCTCGCGACCGACGGCAAGCCATCATGTCATTTAATCCTCAGACGCCGCAGAGCCCGTCGCACTTCTCACCCAGTAATTCTGATACCGTTTCGGGTGTGCAAAGCACCATGACCTCTTTCACCACAGCCCTGCCGACTCCGGCGCATTCCATCAACGGAACTGCCCTGCCTTCCGACTCAGCCGTTGACGTCAGCATGGGTGGTGAGTCCCCTCACAAGCGAAAGCGCGTCCAGGAGGACGTCGGAGAGCAGGGCCAGAATCAGAAGAGGGTGCATATGGACGACGGCCTGCCAGCCCTGAAGGACATGCATGAGGATGTTGGAGAGAAGTATCTGGTCTTGCAAAAGACATGGCAGCCAGCCAAGCCTTTGCTCTCTGAGGACGTTTTCGAGATGTACGATTTGACCAGCCTCGCCGGGGAAGTCGCTCGTGTGTTGCCCGACGGAACTAAAAACGCCATGCGTAAGACGTACAAAGGCCAGATTAAGAAGCTCGGCCTCATGGGACACTTCGACCCGGTGAAGAAGGAGCCAAACGACCCCGATGGGATCCTCAGCCTGCTTTCGGTACCAGCTGAGGAGTTCGCCGTGCACTTCGTCCGCGGCAGAGAAGTTGAGGACGGCTTCCGGCCAGAGGTGCAGAAAGTTCTCAAGCAAGCCACCACCATGGCTCGAGGCACTATTTCTAGCAAGAAGTGGGATCAGGGGGTTCTGGGCGACTTCGCGGGAGGATCCAAGGGCCCGACGTCAGCAAAGGCAACAGCGCCTGGCACGCCCATGCACCCTGCGGCCGGCGGCGTCCCCCGGACCAAGGCCCAGTCCGTCGCGGCTCAGGAGGCTGCCAGACCGCGGAGGGCCAACAAGAAGAGAAGCTACGGTGACAGCAGCTTCGAGGGCTACGGTGAAGTGTATGACGACGAGACGGGGGCAGAGACGGGATACTCGACAGGCGAGGGCGAGGGCACCAAGCGCAGAAAGAAGGTGCTTAGAGCTTTTGCCTCTGTTCACGTTTCAGGACGTTCGCTGACACTTTGCAGAATGCCAAGTCCTTCCAACAGATTGGAACACCCCGTCAGTCCTACGGACCTGGCATGGTTGGTGTCTAAATTGTGCGACCGATTCCGAGTCAACAGCTGCCCTCTCACGAGCCGCACGAGTTCCTCGCTATTCAAGTCGTCCAGGCCAATTTTTGCGGATCGAACGCCCGCGTTCCTTCTCGCGGTTTAAAGGAAGGACGAAGCATTCCAAAACGTGTGCTACGAGGTCGCAAAGCCATAAATTTTGCGAGCAGCAGCCCGTCTGCTGAATCGTCCAGAGCCGAGCTTTTCCTCGAACCCCCGCAAGCTCAGGCTGCAGGTTTGGAGGTTTTGGTCCTAAGGGTTATTCCTGCCTGTTCACGCAACATGTTATGTCGGCGAACAAGGCGGAGACACGGGGCATAGGAGAGTGATTGTTACATAGGTGGACCTCGGCACGCCTATCGCCAAAAAAGGGGGATGGGGGACAGGGAGCTCCCGACAGTTTGCGTGCACCTAGCATCGAACGAAGTTTATTAATGACTGACAGGACCGAGTGCACCACCATTACGACGCGACCGGGCTGGAAGTTTCTGACTGGGGATGAGTTGAGGGATCGTCCCTTTTACTGTTGCATATTCTGAAATTGAAATAAAGCATGGCGTTGGGGATCGTTGCTTTTTGAGGGTCAAGGTCTTACTCTACAATGCGGACCACATCAAACGACCACACGTATTTAGGGTCAAGAAGAAAAACAAAAGATACCACAACCAAGGTGGCAAGGGTCTTCAGGCCCACGGCTGGATTGGTTCTCTCGCTTACTGATGTTGCGTGGTCACTTTGCGGTTTTGAGCAGAGTTCTTTCTAGCGCTCTGTGGCTGTGGCCTATATAGAGGAATACAACAAGCGGAAATTATTGACATACTTGTTGCGAGTCTCGTGATGCGTGACCTCTGAGTGATTGTGATTATTGCTTAATACCCAGGTAGATAGGTACAGTAACAGCACTTGGACACTTGCTCTATCCGAGACTGTGCGAGTATGTCCGTATGCATTCCAAGAGTATATCTATCCTCATGTGGCCCCAAAGAGGATCACAGTGGGAATCCTCATGCTACACTCTGGGTGCCACTTCTTCTTGTAGTATTTGGGACCCCGGTCAGGAGCTCCACATTGTGAGTATAGGTGAATAAGGGATATTTATATATAAATTGCACATGTCGTCTTTTCGGGTGCTGATCCGACGTAGAAGGTTCAGCCGCAGCAAGCCAAGCCGTTGTCACCTCGCCGATGGCGCAATCGCTCCGTTGAGTCACGCCGGCCGAAACGCAGTTAGCTGTCGGTGTAGTCGGACACGCGAAGCAGACAACATGATGAATACAAAATCAGGACGGACGAGCCGGAGGGGCCGCCTGGGTTATGCCAGCCCCCGTCCCCTCTGACGAAGGGACAGAGCATTTTGAAAGAAAGCCTCCCAACACATAGTCTGAACTCAAACAACTATGGCCACCACACAGAACATCTATGATACGCCCGACTTCTTCGAAGCCTACGCGGCGCTTCCCCGCCAGGTCCACGGCCTGTCCTCCGCCAAGGAATGGCCCGCGCTGGCGCTGCACTACGTGTCCGGGCTGGAGCGGCTGCTGGCCGAGGTGCACCGCGCGCTGCGGCCCGGCGGCACGGTGGTGTTTTCCGTCGAGCACCCGCTGCTCACGGCGCCGAGGCGGCAGGGGTTCGTCACGGACGCCGAGGGCGTCAGGTACTGGCCGCTGGACAACTACCACGACGAGGGCGATCGCGTGTCGACGTGGCTGGGGTCAAGCGTGACGAAGCAGCACCGAACCACGGACACTTATATCAACCTGCTGCTGGCGGCCGGGTTTGACATCCGGGGCTTTGAGGACTGGCACCCGGAGTTGACGGAGGAGTATCGGAATTCTGCGTGGGGGAAGAATTGGATCCGCACTTCGTTCTTGCTGGTCAGTGCAGTGAAGCGTTGATGGTTGCGAGATGTGTGATTTCGGCCTATATAAGGCGCATGTCTTATAAGCGCTCACCATGCATTAGGTAGGCGAGCAGGTCACCGGTGACGATACAGGTAGAGGTAGAGCTTTGAGTAAGTAGCATCGACAAATTAGATTACTACCAAGCATGTTTGTTCGTGGGTATCTTGGATGGCAAGCGTGCTTCAAACGAATTGTTCCCGTATGCGTACAATTCTGGAAGACCTTCTTGATGATCTCGTTCCGAACGCCAACATCAACCTATATGTATGTATCTCCCGGCACACTCACAATACATTTCACCCGCCTTGCCCACGGCCAAGCGACTGGAATATGCCATGTGTGCCATCGCATTCGTCCAAATCTAGTCCAGAGCCAGTATAGCCCTCTTGGATGCGTCTTCCCGAACCCAGTCCACGATCCTCGACCCGACATCACCAATGAGTATCTCATAGTGAGACCCAGGGAAGAACAGCCCGCAGTGCGCGCCGACCTCGTCCACATCCTTCATGTAGACCTCCACCCACGTCCGGTCCCGGGCGCCGTTGGTCTTTTGCGGGAGCATGCAGAACTTGCGGAGCTTCTTCTGACCCGCCGCTGCGCCTAGGGTTGCCTTCCCTTTATCGGTTGCAGGGCCGTCGTTCTGATCTCGTGGTGACGATGGCGCTGCTTCCTCCCGGTCATGGAACACGAGGTCGGTAAGCTGCCGCTCAAGGATCTGTGCCTGTGCCGGCGTCACCACCTGGGCTTGGGAAGGACGGGATGGGTCCGCGACCGAGTTCACGTCCTCGTCTTCTGTTGGGGCGACAGCCTTTTGCTTTCCTTGTCCCTGCTCCTTGGCCAAACGCTTTGCCTCTTCTTTCTGGCGCTTATCGGCCTCTTTCTGGGCCTTCTTTTGACGCTTCTCGACGAGCTTCTGACGCTCCTTGATGGCCTTGTCCCGGTTCTTCACGGCCTGGTCGTAGGTCTTCTGTGTCCGTTTGAATTCCTTTTCGGCTTGCTTTCTTGCTTCTTTGTCGCTGTACTTTGTAAAATCAGGAGCCTGTGGTGGCTCGGGAGGGTCGGGTATCGCTGGTAAATCATGGTCTATATCGGCTGTTCCATCTTTACTAGGGCCAGTCTGTGTTGATGTTCCAGGTGCGGGTTCTTCATCTGCGGTTACAGAAGAAGATGCGTGTTGTGCTTCTGTCTGTGTGTCAACATTGCCGCTCCCATCGCCATTCGATGATTCTGGTATCTTGGGCCCGCCGTTTTGCGCTCCCTTTTGGGGTACTTGATCTGACCCATGCTGGTCCATGTTCTCGTCATCAGATACTGGTACAGGTTCAAGTACGTGTAGGGTCTGGGGCTCTTCATTATCGCTGTAGTCCTCGATCGAGATCCTGGGAGTCGATGCCTGGGAACTCCCCGGACCGGTCTGCTGCGATTCTGGCGCCACCGGCTTCAGATGAGTATCGGCACGCTTCGGTGTTGAGGGCTCTTTTGGGATGCCCGTCGATACGGTGTAGTAGTTGACAAAGCGAACCCTCGGCTCCTTGCGTGATCCATGGGTACTGTTCAGCTCATCCACATCCTCTAGTCGGCGAATCCTGTTGTACCTGTTGTTCAGGGAGCTGTAGTCTGCAAGGCAGCTGCCGAATTCCAGGTGCGACAGTAGGTGATGATATGTAGAGCTAAAGAGGCCATCTGAATAGTGCTTCTTGGCGAAGTGAGCGACGTTCTTCCACCAGCCCCTGTCTACGAAGGAGACATCGTTGAAGAAGGCCGGATTGAAGTTTGGGTCAGGCTGTGGGCCAACCGAGGCGTTGGAGGACATGCTGGACAACGGTACAGGGGACATGGTGCCTGATGACGGCCCAGCATCCGAGGATAGACTTGGCGTCTGCTGGAGACTTAGAAATCCGGAGGCATTCTGCGAGGCTAGAGACTCTGCGAGGGCCTGTTCCCTTCCTGGAGGGTCAGGGGCTTTCCGAAACAGACTGGCTATGCCAGACGTGATGATACCAGGGTGAAGGCCCAACAGCGGGGCATCCAAGGAGATGGTGCCCAGTATGCGGTGCTTGAATGGGCTGCCATAAACGGGATTCGGTGAGGGCTAGAGGCATGTTAACGGAGACCACAGACAAGACAAGTTAGGGGGAGTCATGTATACCATGAGCGCCACGTCGGCAGCAAGAAGTCCTCCCATTGAATGTCCGACCAGAACTACATCTGTATCCTCCTTCTCGTGAGGCTCCAGCCAGGCGCTGAACTTGTCTCTGGCCACTTCGATGGCTTTGTAGGTCTTGTACCTGGGATAGATTTTGGAATGGACGACGTGAGACTCGCTCAGCTGCTCCCGCAAGAAGTAGTGAACGTGTGCGGGGAAGGAGCGGAAGGAAGTGTTGTCGCCCATGAAGCCGTGGATGTAGACAACCAATAATGTCCTCCTGTACTCATTCTCGTTGAAAGAGGGCACCAGAGACTGAGTGCTTGACGAGCGTGGGTCTCGTGTGTGCCACGCGTGCTCAGGACCCAGCATAGGGGAGCCGGTCCCGCCAGGAGACTGCCATGGCTGCTGGTATGGCGAACCCAAGCTGTGAGCGGCGTAGGGCGGCGGCGGCGTTGAGGATGAGGCCGGGCGCGAATCCGGAGCCGGAGCTCTACGTGGCGATGGAGCATCGCCGTCGCCTTTAGACCAGGCCATGACGTCACGTGCGGTGTGGGCTTCAGCAGAGGGCGGATGGGGACGAGTTGACTGACACGGACGCACCCTTTGAACAGAGGGTGATTCAGTGAAACCATGTACCGACAGTCATGGAATTTGGGTTTCATATGGCCCTTACATTGGACCACTATGTCCAGGCCGCGAGAAGCAAACACACGGCGCTAGTAGAAACAGGCTCAGCCCCGCAGCTTTCTCCGCGAGTCGTCGTCTACTGTGGATATGGACTGCGGTGCATGTTGAAACTACAGTACAGATTGGCTGCCCAGCTGCCCAGTGTCCCCAGTCGCTATTGGCCAAGCCTTTGCGTGATGATCCGTGAGAAGTGCCGCTTTCCAAGGTTTCTGTCCGCACGAGAGAAGAGGCTACCGTACTCGGCACTGCGTATTGCGTATTCAGCGTTTAGAAGTAGATGGGAGTGTGGCGCGGCACCTCGCAGCCACGGAGACTCCTGGCAATAGAAACAATTATCCATCTTGTACCAGATCTACCACATTAACCCCGGGAGTTTTGTTACCCAGCCCACCGTTGAATACGCACGGGCAAATCTGCGACTCGGTGAGGCTGCAGCAGAAAAATCATGGAAGCAAGTTGCCTAGTCATTCAGTCCGTGTCCCGATTCCAAGGGCCGTTGCCGCTGTGCCCCCGTTTGTTGTGCGCGGGTGGAGCATGGGTGGAGGAGTGGGGGAGGGGATGGATGCACGGGCGCCGGGGAGCCAGGGCCAGTTCGGAGCAGTCCACCCAAGACGGTATTCCCGGGTGCCCGTGGGACCAAGGAAACCGTCTTTCTGCTTGAAACGTTCGCAACGGCTGATGCGACGGCTCGGACGGTCCTGGCGGGCCAGACGGTCCAGACAACCCGTGTGGGTGCGGCCCATTCTGGAGGCGAGGGGAACCAGACTTCGACTTGAGCCTCTCCCGGCTCAGGATTCCAGTATTCATCTCCGTCGTCCTCGGAATTCTCATGTCCTTCCACGAGGTCGGTCTTGGTTCGGCTGAACCTCAATTTTGGGGTCTGTGTTTGGGTTTGGATTTGGATTTGGATTTGGACCTGGTTCTATTTGCGTCGGCCCATTGCGTGATTAGCAGGCCAGTGCTGGCTGGGCCTGGGCGAAACATGATGACCACATTCCTGGCGATCGGCCAGGAATGAGCAAGAGAGATTGCACACACACCACACGCACACCACACACGTACGCCAGCCCAGGTGCACGAGGGCCCAGACGGTCTGGACGGGCGGACACCTTCTAGAAAGGGGAACATCGGTCTCTGCCTCGCGACCCTTCGAAGCCAATGCTGCAGCAGGACAAGTGCACGTCCGTCCCAGATGCTACCGCGCCACGCAGCAATAGCGTCGCCCTGAATACGAATATGGCCTGCCTACCGCCGACCTACATGCACCTCATTAGCCAGGTACCCGCGTCTGTGTTCCTTGCCCTCTGCTGCCGGCTGCTGCTAATGCGAACGCCCTTGATGCTGGTGCCGCCTGTGCAACCGAAGGGGCCCCCAAACCCACTCAACTCGTGCTCTGCTCAACTCAGCTCGACCAAGATCAGCCCTCAACCCACACGGCCCCCGACCACTGGCAATTTCAGGAGTCTACCTGTTGAGTTTTCGGACGTGGTCGAGCGTCATCTGATGTCAAGGTTGAGTTCGATAATTAAAAGTGCCAGTGACAGGGGGGACCAAGATTCTCTGAGAATAGACCCCATCGTGAACGGCAACATGGGACCGGCCGGCCAATCACAGCGCACCCGCCCGTCCACCGTGTGGGAGGAGGGTGCGCGAGCCGAAATTTGATGGAGCCAATGCATCTCCTTTGGTCTCCTCTGGTCTCCTCTCTGCCATCTCTTGGGGGGGCCCTTTGAGGTGATTGCACGCTCGTTCGCGCCCGTCTTGGTTCCTGGGCTGTCGTAATCGCAATCCCATTCATAGTACGCAGGCACGGGAAAATAGCCCTTCTCTCCATAGCGGGCTGCACTGACTGACTAGTCCCGACCGAGAGTGCTGCTTGCTCACTTCGTCGCTTCCCTTCCCTTTCCCTTCCCTTCCCTGGACAAATCTCATTCCATCCAATCCCTTGGCTTCCTTTTCCCTTTTCCTTTCCTCCCCACCACCTTCCCGAGTGATCGCGAGGCACGTTGCGCGCGTGATTGTCCTCATCACTTTAGTCGACGACGAGGAGCGGTTGTGCAGGAGAAAAAGACGAAAGACGAAAGACCAAAGACAGGAGAGCCGTGTCATTCGCTCCCAGGCAATCTCGGATTCCATTGGCCGGCTCGGAGAGAACAATGAGGTGAACGGGTCCGCGGCCCCCCCCCTCCTCCTCCAAACAAGACTTCCCAGACTTGCAAGACGAGACCGAACAAAGAGACAACACCAGGACCGACTGCGTCGACGACCGCGATATTGGATTCGATTGCCGACCTCGACCGTCGCCTTCCTCTATCCTTCTGTCTGTCTCTCTCTATCCGCCTGGCCCGTTCCGTCCAATCCTTTCCGACACGATTTTGTGTTTGCAAACGCTGCGTCAGCAATGGTTCTGCGCCAGCCAGTCACTCCTTTGCCAATCCACCAAAGCCAAGCTTTCGACAAGCCATCGCCGGGCCCCCCATCCGGCCCAGTCACAGTCCCTACAGTCGCTCCGGTCGCTGTCACGGTCACGGTCACGGCTACTGTCAGCTGCATGCTGCTCGCTGGCAACTGCGCCTTGCCTCGCATCGCATCGCCCTGCCCTGCCTTGCATACATAGCGTCCAAGCCATCCGGTCTCCATTGTCCAACCGAATCGTAGGCGCAGGAACCGGAACCCGGTCCGCCTCCAGCAATACGGGAAGCCCGTGCTGATCGACAACACACCCCAAAACCTAAATCCGAAGGGGGCATTCTATCCCACGCTCGTTTATCACTTACTACACTAGACCATCGCTCGCTACTCTTGTCATACGCCCCTCTTTAAGAGGCATTGCCGCCCCCGGCGCGATGACTAACCACTTTTACGGGTCTTCACTCTTTCAGGCCCGTAAGACTGACCACCACCAACACCGACACTCGCACTTGCACGGGCGCAGTGTCAACCACCTTCGCTCGCATGCCCACTTCCACAGGCGCCAGGAGGAGAACGAAACCGCAGACCTGGATTCCAGCGATCCCACCATCACCGAGGTTGTGCAGACCATCTCGGTCGTCCAGGTCATCGATGGCTCAGGCGCAATCATAGAGACGCAGACCTTTGCGTCCGACCCGCAGACCAACCTGCTAGATGCCGAGACGGGGTCCACCATCGACACCGGGTTCAAGGCTGTGTCACTCACCTCCGACTCCGCCGGTGCTGCGACAACCTCGTCCACCGCGACCGAGACTCCCATCTCGTCTGTGGACCCCGTCTCACCTACTTCCGAGACCACACCACCATCCGCCAGCCCAACTGATACGTCCTTGACTGCCACCTCCTCTGTTCCGCCCCAGGAAACCACGGACGCCACCACAATACTCCCGCCGACTTTATCTATTCATCCGACTTTGTCATCTTCTTCAGCCTTCCCTTCTCTGAGTTCCACTTTCAACTCCACCATCTGTGAGTAGTCCATCCCGCAACAGAACGCTCTTGCAGCCAGTGGCTAACTGCTTGATAAAGCCTCGTTTACTTCTTCCTCGTCGTCATCTTTATTGTCTAGTTCATCCACTCGTTCCAATTCCACAGTGACTACCGCTTCCTCGTCAGGAAGCTCCACGGCATCCCAGTCGCTTTCATCGCTGGTCACGACCCTATCGTCTTCATTCTCAGCAGACTCGATAAGTGGTACAACTTCTTCGAGCGCGCTTTCAAGCTTCACTTCCAGCTCGAATAGCCCTACGACTTCCTCGTCGGGGGCATCTTCCACGTCTTCCAGCTCAGACTCACTATCAGCGTCACCGTCATCTACGCTTGATGTATGGGGCGGTGGTGGCACCGCGGGAACTACCATTCTTGCCACGCCCTCTTCCTCGTCCACGTCAGCATCTTCCGGTTCCTCCAGCAACGACGGAACTCCGCCAACTGGCACGGTCGTCGGGGGTGTTGTTGGCGGTGTAGCTGGACTCGCGCTTTTAGTTGCTTTTGCGTTCGTGCTCCTGAGGTTGAGGAAACGCGGATGGTGTCACCTACGTCTTGGTGACGACAAATCCATTACCCCAGCCACCAGGGCTGTGGATGCTGGCCCTTCTGGAGACGGCAACGGCGGTGGTGGCAGCGGCGGTGGTGGCAGCGGCGGTAGCGCCAGTGGTGCATATGGCACCACGCAGCGGTCATCAGCGCCTTATTCGGTTGCTTCCTCGCTCGCGGCCTTGGCAGGAAAACGGTCCTCTCGGGAGCGGTCCAACACGGGGTCAGAAATGGCCGAGAGGGGCTTCGTCCGGGTGTCCGGGAAGAAGCTACCGCCCGTGCTCCAGTATGGAGGCGATGGATACTCGGATCCCCGCGACCGAAGCAGTCCCAATAGCGACGCCACGGTCTACCGGGACTCGATGGCCATTTTCAACCAGTCCAGCAGCCCTCAGCGCCTAGCTCTTGGCTCTCCTATGCGGCCAGAGAGCGGTGTCATGGTCTACAACCCAGGGCCGGCGAAGACGCCTGTCACGGGCGAAGTACCGAAGACGATCGACTCACCGACACTCCCGCGAAGCTCGACGCTTCCCCCGCCCGACGACATTGGCAGGACTCTCGCAGCCCATGATCACTCCCAGGACGGCGCGGCCTCCCGAACATCGCGGGGATCGGCCAGGTTCATCGAGCAGCTCTCGTGATGGCTGGGTGCTATTCAACCTGCTGCCACGTGTCATTCATCTTTCGTGCTACGTAACGTTCACCCGGTCGGACCTCATACGCCGGAGCTGTGTATGACCTACCATATTTCAACCATACTTCTAATGTTTTGAAACTTAGTTATCTCGCCCAGGGCGATTTTGTCCAGGGCAATGGCGGCTGATGATGTGCCTATGAAAGCGCAATACTGGATTTTGGCGTTTTTTGTCCTTTTTATATCTTGGATACCACTTCTTCAGAGGCAGCGGACATTGAAAATTCGCATTTTATGGACAGTAAGGAGGTTTGGGGGGAAAAGAAAAGACCGCTCCACCGAGTTGAGCGACTTGGCTGGGAGCCTGGCTGGTCATGGGGGTACGGGCTGCTGATTCTTGAATTTTTCTTTTTGTTTGTTGTTGGAAAGAGATGTGAATGACCGGCCGGGCTCTTTTTGGGAGCAGCGCATTACTGTCTGAAGGCATGTGCCTTTGTACATAATAGCTGGAGGTGAATATACTCTTGATGAACAGCGAGGGAGATGGGCCAGCCGTGCCCATCCCCCTCCCTACAATGCCCTTGGCAACCCAAACCAGAAATTATCCAGTCTCTCCTTCTTTTCGCCGTGATCGCCTCGAGGGGGCCCCGCAGATCATCAATGTTTGGCAGGTCTTGCGAGGCGCCGTTGGCTCCGTTTCCGGGTCGCGGGCCCGTGTCACCGCGGGCCGCGAGATGCAATGTACAGTCCCGATGTTTACATACTTACAATATCTGTCCCGAGGGTGGACACTCCTTCCTCCCTGGACGGAGGTTCCACGGAGCCCACCGCCCACCGCTTTCCCTCGTCTACTGCTCCCGCCTCCCGGCCCCCACTGTCCACCCCGTGGTTCGTCTCTACTTGCTACTTGGTAGTCGGGCGCCTGCCTGCCTCCGGTTCAGCGGGAACCACCTGGGGTCGAGGCGTCGATCTTTCCGGAAGCCTGGGCAGGCGGGCGGGATCAATCCAGGACGGCAGGGACGAGGGTGTTGGGCATGGGCACGAGGGCATGGGGGCGGCGCGGTGCGTACGTCAGCCTTTTTCTTGCCCAGGGGAGCCGCCAAGGGGGGCCGAGTTGGACACATGCGGTGGAAGGAGTGTAGAGGACGTTGATAATTTTTTCTTCTTCTTTTCTTGCTCTTCTCCTGTCATGCCATCATGAACTCCGGGTCCAGGCCTCCCAAGGTCCGAAGGGTCCAGAGGCGGGCCTGCCTCTGGATAATACCGCTCCCGTCGTCCCATGAATTACACAGCGAGGGCAGGGACGCCAGCTCCGGGTCCCACTAAATCGTCCGGTCGCCTCCTGGTACTGACTGGGTTTGCGGGCTGGCAGGGTAGGTAGGCAGGTAGGCAGGCAAGGATATGTACCTGGTTGGGCGGGAAGATGGGGATCCAGGCCAAGCGTTTGATGCGTTCAGTCAGTGAGAGCTGGGTTGGTGTGTGTGGGCTTCGTCTGATGCAGGCTAGGCGACAAGAAGAAAAAAGACATTGTTGTCTTGGGGTCTTGTTCCCGTCTCTGTGTTTCTCCCTCTCACACAATCGGACAGTCTATTCCTCCATTTACTCCGATTGAACGACCAGTGTACAAACGCCTATCTGCCTGGGGGTTGACTGGTCCAATGAGCGGGCGCGGATGGGCTGGGCTTTGTGAAGATGTATCTTGAGACAGACGTGAAACGGCCAGGGGGGAGGTGCTTCTTCCTGCCGGGCGACAGGATGGCGGGCAGCATGGTGACCGCTTGGACTTTGGGGGCGGGGGAGGGGCTGTGGGAAGGGGGGCCTGCCAATGACAAATTGTGATTATTATACTCTTACTCCTGGTGGGCTCGGTGTGTAAACTCGAGACGCTGTTGGGCGGATGTTTCTGGCGGCCTCAATCCTCGCACGAGATGGAGCGAGTGTGAGTGCGAGTGTATGTGTGTGTGGGGGGGGAAGGGGGAGGATGAGGAGATCACGGCCGTCTTGAAACAAATCAACTCGGTGGCATCAGGTTGTGAGGAAACACGGGCGCCCACATAGACATGTGTCGGTTGCTCGGTCCGGAGTGGGAAGGGGGGATGTTTTGTGGGCGTCGTGGGCAGCGATGCGGTCACCGAGGGGCAGATCGCCGGGTCTCTGCACTCTACGCGACGCGCTTCTGTTTGGGACGTGGGCAGAGGAGGACTGAGGGTTGATAGCGAAATAGAAGAGCTGGCATATGTCAGGGCAGCGAGGGCAGCGAGGGCAGCCAGGGCCCACAAGGTTGACTTAGCTACCCTTGTTGTATCGGAGAATTATTCCGTCTCTCCTCTCTGTCTCGATTTGACCTGACGGAATGCCGGCAACTTTGGCTGCGAGGCATGTGCACAAGAGAGCAAGCAGGTGCTACTGTAGATGGACCCTGGGGCCCCACCTCTCACGCAGTATAAGCCACGCGGGTTCCAGGCGTTCAAACCTTGGACAATTGCATCACCGACAGCAAGAGGCATTCGGGAGTTTAGACTCGGGCTCTTCCTCGTTCCCTATCCCGTCGTCGTACGACAGTTGGGATTAGGTATCGGATCCCACGATGCACACTTTCATGCGCTGCGAAACGTGGCCTGGGGTTTCGTCGCTGAACTCTGGCGGCGGTTGATTGTTCGTATCGCCTATGGCGGAATCCTAAATGACCAGTCACCACACGAGAAGTGGGGTCCGGCATCTTTGTGAGCCCCAGTCTGGGGGAGGTTGGAGCCTCACAGCACGCAGTACTGTACAGTGTGTACTTCAAAAGCGGAGCCTCGCTTGTCACCTTGTAAAGTACACGGCAACGCATGGTCTACATAAGTTTCCGCCGACCAGGCAAGGTTCGGTATGACCACAGCCGAGATTTAAGATTGCGCGGTACCTGCAGCTTACTCACATCTGGACTTCTGCGTCATGGAGGGTGTGAAGTCTGGAAGGAGAGCAATGAATCGGGTTGTCGTCACGATGAGAAACACAGAGGGTTGCGTGCAGTCCATATGGTGCACCTCTGTTGAGCTAAGCCACCTGGGGACACAAAGGCATAGGCAGGAGACTGCGCAGTGGACATAGAACACACGGCAAATTTTAGATAGATGGTGAGGAAAGCTGTCGTTGCATGCAGCTTGGCACAGAACAGAGTCGGGGGCCGGCAGCGGGGGCCACCGAGCCTTGCTACCCTGCTCCCACTCGGGTGCGCCTCCCGTGTCAGAAGACTTGTCTTGGTACGGATGGGAGACTCGGGATCGTCGTCCTTAATTATCGTCTGGTAGCCCGCCGTGTCGAGCCGTTGTGGGTACGGCGCACACATGGGCAACATGGCGGTCATGTCGTGCCACGGATCGAGCCTCGCACCGCGGCAGACTGCCCATCGTAAACCTCCGTGTCACTGTCGGCCGAGAGAAGAGATGGGTCTGTCTACACAGCAGAAGACTTATCTGGACCGAGACCAAGGCCACAGCCACTCCAGGCGCGACAGTCGCCTACGTTGCGCTGAGACAGCCTGGCATCTCCGTCATCATCAGACATCATGCGGCGTCATAGACGGGCCCGCGTGCAATGCAACCAACGAAACCCGACGGGCCTGCGCCTCCTGGAGACATATGGTGAGCCGAAAGGCAGGCAGCTAGTTGCCGCTTAGGTGTTCGGGGTGACAAGTGCACGAACACAGTTCATGCAGGCCAGAAGCTTAGAGAGAGTATGTGTGAGAGTGTGGTGAAGAATAGAAGAATCAGACAGCAAAGCCCTCGACAGGCTGGGCGGCGGTGTCGCCGACGTCTGTGTGTTGTGACAGGCTTCATATCTCGCCCCCCACCCTCCACGCCTGTTTGCGCCTGGTGGTTTCGGGATGGCGGCGAGAGGGCATCCTGTCGCATCTGACGATGCTGCGCTGCACTTGCAGGCCAAGCTACGGTGGCATGTCCCGTCACACCTGATGCCCAGAACCGAAGGGCGGCCTAACTCGCTTCGGGACATGGTGTCGACGTCGACAGCGACAGCACTACGTACATGACCTGACACCCAGACGGGCTGGCTGTGGTTTGTAAGCCGCAGCATGTATAAGTGCCGTTGCCGCAACCTAAGAAAACCTAAAACCCAAGCTAGCCCTGGGCGTTGCCGTCAACCATCGCTATCAAGGGCGTCAACTGCCACGCCTGACAAGCACATGAAGTGCACACAACAGAGGCAGAGGTGCAGGGATGCCGCAGTGTATCAAAAGCAAGAGTGACGCGCTCTCGCTCTGCTCCCGCCGAACTCAACTGCTGGGGAATTGTCAGCATGCGGAGCTTCAGGGTGACGGCAAAGAATAGCAGTAGATCCTAAGAAGGACGGCATTGACGCCCACTAAACCCAGTTGAAGACCGAAGTCCGGCTCTCCCATTTCGTCGGAACACCTATCGTACCCAAACTCTCAGCACCTGCAGACCATATGCGTGTACAGTGTATTCAGGGCTGCCTCTCTTGTCCCGACTTCTTTTTTTGGGCGAGACGGGGTGGTAAGTGGTGTGGTGAGCATCACTTGAGACGGCCGCCCTGGCGCGTGTGATAGGGACACAGCCAGGCCCATGTCCATGACCCCTGCATCTGCATGCTGCATCTACACATCTGTCTGTCTATGGGCTGAATGGGCTGGTTGACCTGGCTTGGCCTGGCTTGATCTGACCTGGCTTGGCCTGACTTGACTTGACTTGACTAGCAGACAACCACCCTCGGGAGACTGGCGGGAGGCTGGTTGGGTTTGTAATGTGCCAACCTTGGACCATGGGCGATCTCAACAATACGCACGCAGTATTGCGTCGACGCACAGGCTCGACTCCTAGGATCAGCGCTCCCCTGCAACCTGCGACCCTGCCCGTGAGCCCCTGCGTAGGCACGGTGGGTACCCAGACCACGGACCGAGCAGCTTCTGGGTTGGTGGTCTAGTCAGGCATTGCGGTACCTAGGTAGGTAAAGTAGGCAGACGGCAGGTCTCGGTAGGAGGACTAGGTAGGTACATACCTGCTCTGCTTCAGCAGACCAACCCTGGTACCCCGGCAGCTTGGAGGGGATCCCCAAGGTCGCTGCGACTGGTGGGCTTGGCGAGACCTGCAACAAGTCCAAGTACCCACTGCCCCGCCGTCTTACGTTCTTCCCGGCCGCTGGAGAGCTGCCACTTACACCACACCCACCCGCACCCGCACACGCCCACGCACTGCATCCACCTGCAACAGCGGTCCGGACCATTCATTGACTGATCACCACCCAACCTGACAGCCGCCTTCTTCTCTTCCCACCACCTCAACTAACTGCACGCCCGAGCCCGCGCTCTCGTGCACCCATATCTCGAACACGAACACTAGAGCTTCCCAATCTTCAACCCCCGACGAGGACCACGCCGCCCTCCTAACTCTGTAGTACCAGCGCAGAAAAACAGCGCCCGATCCCAGTCCTAGCCCCATTCTCTGTACCCAGCCGCAGCCCCGGCCCATCCAGTCCTCGACAGCCAAAGTGAATTTGGGCTTCGACATCATCATGGATCACCATATGGGTGGCTTCCAGATGCCCGCCATGGCGCATCCGCCGCTTATGAACCAACCTCCCCAGATTTTCGGCGCCCATGCCTACGATGGTTTGCCAATGCAGCACCTGCCTCCGGAGCTCACGGCCCAGATGTTCGGAGACCCCAATGGACTGCTCGACGACGCAAACGAGGCAAAGAGGAGGAGGATCGCACGGGTGGGTACTGCCCCCGTGCCCGCGACGGCACCGCGCCTTGTCATGGAGCACGCATGCCAGGCTGACAACTCTACCACAGGCTTGCGACATGTGCCGGAAGAAGAAGATCAAGTGCGACGGGAAGCTGCCAGCATGCACACACTGCATCAACTACAAGACCGAATGTGTCTTTACCCAGGTCGAGAAGAAGCGCAATCCGCCCAAAGGGTGAGTGCTCGTCCTACAGCACCCGGCAGTCTGTGCCGCCACCGCCAGAGACACCGCCAGCTAACAACTCGATAGCGCCAAGTATATCGAGGGCCTCGAGAACCGCCTTGGTCGCATGGAGAGTTTGCTGCGTCTGTCAGGTACGCCTTGTTTTTCCCTGTTACTCCCAGACAGCCTCACCGCGGCATCCGGTTGTTCCGGTTGTTGCCGGCAGGCCAGACATGTGCAGTCGCGCACTGACCATCCCGAACAGGTCTCCTTGGTGAGGACGATGGCGCTACGGACCTGGGAACACTCGAAAAGAAGCTTGCCGAGAAGAGACAAGAGTCAAGACAAGCTTCGCAGGCAGCTCCATCTAATCCAACCTCGCCATCGCAGGCGACCTCCGTGCAGGACACCGGCGCATCGACCCCCAGGAGCGCACTCACCTCACCTGAGCCCCCTAAGGATGACGAGAAGCGCAAATCGATCGATGCAAGCAAGCAGCAGCAGCCGCAGCAACAACAGCAACAACAAGAAGGCCAAGAAGAAGAGGTTGAGGCTCTGTCTGAGATGATGTGCTCCCTTGTCACCAACACATCTGGCGAGACCAGATACATTGGTAAGCCAAAGCACTCATCCGTTCCTGCCGCCCCTGTTTGTGTCTGATTCCGTAATACAGGTTCCTCCTCTGGCTTCTCCATCTTCTCTCCCAAGGGAATTCAGTGGGTCAACGAGAAGACGGGAGACAAATCCTTCCAGCAGATGATTTCTCATGTCTCCATGGACGACCACAAATGGAACAACTGGAAACCCGAGGTCTTCGGCGACCTGTTCCAGCGGCCCGTCTTCCTTCCACTCCCGCCGAAGCATGAGTGCGTCTCGCTGCTGCAGGACTACTTTGACAATTTCAACTGCATGTTCCCGCTGTTTCACCGGCCCACGTTCATGCACCTGGTCGAGAGGCAGTATTCCAAGGATCCGTACTCGGGCTCTGGGTGGTGGGCCAGCCTCAACGTTGCGCTCGCCATTGCTCACCGCTTGCGGGTGATGAGCAACCTGGTCCCGCACGAGGAGGACGCGAAGGCATGGGGTTACATGAAGAATGCAATGGCCTGCTTTGCAGAGTTGGTAATGCGGAACACCGACCTGTTGAGTGTCCAGGCTCTGCTGGGCATGGCCCTGTTCATGCAAGGCACTCCTAATCCGCAGCCGTCCTCACTTCTTATAGGTACGGCTATACGGCTATCCCACAACATTGGACTGCACAAGCGCGGCACAGGCTTCAACCTGAACCCTATCGAAATTGAGCAGAGGAAGAGAGTGTTCTGGATCGCATACATGCTGGACAAGGACCTTTGCATCCGGTCTGGCCGGCCTTTTGCGCAGGATGACGACGACATGAACGTGGAACTCCCGGACACGGATCCTGAGGATAACATCGGCAACATTCCCCTGGCCGATGGCAAGGGCAAGATGAACCTCTTCCGAGTGATGTGTGAGTTGGCTCTCATCGAAAGCAAGGTCTACAAGAGACTCTATGCGACCAAGGCGACGAAGCAAACGGACGGTGAACTTTTGCAGACCATTGGAGAGCTGGACCAGGAGCTGGAAGATTGGAAGGACAGGATGCCTATCGAGTATCGGCCCGAACACGAGATTCAGGCATCACACACGCCTCTCATACTGCATGTCGTCATGCTTCATTTCACCTACTACAACTGCCTCACAACGATACACCGGATGTCGATACACCGTGGTTATTGGACGAGCCGTCTGTCAAACTACGCCATACAGGGGCTCAATGCCAAACCTCTGAACCCGAGGGTCTTCAACTCGGCAGCCCTATGTACCTCGGCAGCAAGAGCATCCATTTCACTACTCAAATATGTCCCCCAAGGAGACTCATCTGTAGTCTGGTGAGTACTGTGAAACATCCAATCCACCCTAGGCAATACGCTAATAAGTTCAGGATGGTATTGTACTTTCCCGTCACTGCGCTCGTGACACTGTTCGGAAACATTCTGCAAAATCCCCTCGATCCCCGAGCGAGGTCAGATACACGGCTGTTGAACATGGTTGTCACCTTCCTATCCGCACTAGGGCAGGAGATCGAGACGGGTGGAGTGCACCGTACTATCGGTATCTGCTCCGAGTTTGAGCGAATCAGCAAAGTCATGATCGAAAAGGCCGAGAAAGAGAACGCCGGCCGCAGGAAGCGCAAGAACGCCGAATCCTCACAGTCCAACAAACCCACAACCAACTCCAACGCGAATCCCATCCGGCGGGCATCGACTTCGAATCATGGATCTTCTTCATCGGCCCAAACGCCCAGGCCGCCGACGGCTAGCGCGAACACGCCCACGCCGCGGCAATCGCACAACGAGACCTTGTCACCGCCAGCACGTACTGATGGGCAGGCCTTCAGCCCCATGACAGCGTCTAGCCACAGCCCCTCGCCGGGCCACCCACCACCTGGATGGACGCCAGACTTTTCTGGAGGCGATCCCATGGAATTCACATCCTTTGCCGAGCTGACTGGATTCGGGCAGCTTCACAACGGGCCCCCGCCACCGCTGCAGTCGCCACCAGCGCAAGGGGCTGGATTCCAGCAACCGCTGATACCACAAGATCTGTACGCGCTGCCCATGAGTTTCGACTGGGACTGGGCGGAGATGAGCGGTGGCGCGTACCCAAGTGTGGAGAATGGTAACTTTGGGGAGCCACGATAAGGCTGGCAGGTCCAGGTTCAGCCCGCAAAGCTTGCTGTAGGTTTTTCCACCGCTCTGCGGCGTCGAACAGTGCAAAGGGTGGATGGAACTTGTCGGTTTGAGACTGAAGGGATCTGCCACCCACGGTGTACATGCGACCAAGGCGACAAGATCGGCATGATGTTTCTCTGTATTATGCCTACTGCCTCTGTGTGTTGAGGGAGGTTGGGCGAGCATTTCTTTCATCTAATTCACCATAGGGTATGGTTTACGTGCGATGGCCATCTAGATAACCTCTTCATGAGGGACCAAGAACGTTATGAAAACAACGAGTTGCAATGTCGTACTTGACAGTTCTCGACTAAAGTGATAGGAGTTCCCACGTTACCATAGCTTTTTTAGACTATACTATGCAAACGATATACATAAAATATCTGTTCTACACACAGTAAAGCATCCGACTTTTGGGCAGGTAATGAGTCGCGAGGTATGATTCATGAGTGCCACCGGGGAACAGAATATATTGAAAAACGGGGGTTAGACCCTTGGTGTTCGGACTCATTTGTCAGCTCAACAGGTGGTACAGTAGCTCCAGGGACCCTGAGCATGTTAGCATCATTGAGCCAGCCAGCCGGAGGCCAGGCGCAGAACGTGACGACTGCACGTAATCACCACCGAAGTACCCTTTGCGCAGGAACCTCCCGACCTTCCGGACCACCACGACAACAAGACCGGCTGGAGCTGTGCTACTGGAGGACGACTCGGCGGCACCAATTCATTTCGTCGCAACCGAATTGAGGTGGCAAGGCGTCCGTGTGTGCGTTCCGTCGTCATACGACGAACTGCGTGGGGTTTTGGCCCGACCTGACCACCCCATCCAGTCATCGATCCCGACGCCACCTTCCAGCTCATACCTCGTGTCCCTCCCACCTTCCACCTCCCAACTCACACATCCCAGCCCTCAACCAAAGCATGACTACGTTATTACGGCCGGCGTCGCGCCAGGTTGCTCGCCTGGCGCTCTCGTCCCTGCGCACATCTTCCACAATCAGCGTGCGGCGCGCGAGAATACCGAGGATATCACCGTCATCGTCATCCGCAGCCTACCTCCTACCTCGCCCTCGTTTCTACTCGACCGGCCCGCCACCATCCGAGAAGCCCAAGGACGAGGCCAAGGATGAGGACAACAAGGCCGGGGAGACCACGCCTGGGGATCCAAAGGAGCCTCCAAAGCTCCCTGACGGCTGGGTATGGCTGAACGAGGAGGACTTGGCGATGCTCAAAAAGATGGGCGACATGGTGCCTGCAAAACATAGGCAGACGTTCGCAGACGTGGAGAACGAGGTCAAGTCAAACGGAGCGCCTCAGGAACTACAGGAACTGTTAAGCAAGGGGCGAACAACCGGGCTCACCATCGCAGACTCTATGAAGGTCATCAAGATAGCCCACAAGCTGGCGACAAGGATGGCCAAGGGACGCAACGACCTCAACGACCACGACTCCCCATTCTTCAACCACAACGAAGGCCCGCGCAGCGAGCAAAACAACCAGAACCAAAATGAGCAGCGGAGTCAGGGCCAGAAGCAGAACCCGAAGAACGACAAGGGCCAGCCCAAAGCCTTCGACGGTGGCGATATGCTGGCTTGGGTCGTGACAGCCGCGCTTTTCTACCCTGTCTGGAGCATGATATTCCCCAGCGAATCCCGAGACATCAGCTGGCAGGAGCTTCGCAAAAATTATCTGGACAAGGGGCTTGTCGAGAGGCTCGTGGTCTACAACGGCAGCAGGGTGAGGGTGGATCTGAACCAGGAGGCCACCAGGTCCATGTACCCCGATAGTGTCGCAGCGAACCCCGGCTTCCACTTCTACGTGTCCATCGGCTCCGTCGAGACTTTTGAGAGGCACCTTGACGAGGCTCAAAAGGAACTCGGCATTCCCGCAACCGAGAGGATTCCGGTCACATACGCAGAAGCGGGCCAGCTTGCCAACCTACTCCTGGCCTTTGGCCCCACGTTGCTCATCGTTGGTCTGATTTACTACACCATGAGGAGAGGTCCTGGCGGCGGTGGCGGTGCTGGAGGCGGCATGTTTGGATTCGGCAAGAGCAAGGCCAAGATGTATAACCACGAGAGCGCCGTCAAGGTCAAGTTCGCCGACATCGCCGGCATGGACGAGGCCAAGGTCGAGATTATGGAATTCGTCTCTTTTCTGAAGAAGCCGGAGCGGTTCCAGAGGCTAGGCGCAAAGATTCCTCGTGGTGCAATCTTGTCTGGCCCCCCTGGAACCGGTAAGACACTGCTCGCAAAGGCCACTGCCGGTGAATCAGGGGTGCCGTTCTTCAGCGTCAGTGGATCCGAGTTCGTGGAAATGTTTGTCGGTGTCGGCGCCTCGAGAGTGCGGGATTTGTTCGCGCAAGCACGCAAGAACGCCCCTTGCATTGTTTTCATTGATGAGATTGATGCCATTGGTCGATCTCGAGCTGACGGGAACCGCAACTTTGGCGGGAACGAAGAGCGCGAGGCAACTCTGAATCAGATCCTCACGGAAATGGATGGCTTCAACACGCAGGAGCAGGTCGTGGTTCTTGCGGGAACAAACAGGCCGGACGTTCTTGACAAGGCCCTGATGCGACCTGGTCGTTTCGACAGACAGATCTACATCGACAGACCGACAATGAAGGGACGTGCGGATATCTTCAAGGTGCATCTTGCCAATGTCGTCACCAAGGAGGAAATGGAGCATCTTTCCGGAAGGCTCGCTGCTCTGACACCAGGCTTTTCTGGCGCTGACATCGCCAATGCCGTCAACGAAGCTGCCCTCGTCGGTAAGTCTACCTATTATGCCAATCATCGCTCATGTGAAGCTGACTTGACTTGTTTGTACAGCCGCAAGAGCAAACGCCGAGACCATCGAGATGATCCATTTTGAACAGGCCATTGAGCGTACCATCGGAGGCCTGGAGCGGAAGTCACTTGTTCTCGGCCCTGAGGAGAAGAAGACCGTGGCGTATCACGAAGCTGGACACGCCATCTGTGGCTGGTTCTTCGAATACGCTGACCCCCTGCTCAAGGTGTCCATCATCCCCCGTGGTCAGGGCGCCCTGGGTTATGCGCAATACCTTCCCAGTGGAGATGCTTACCTGATGAACACGAAACAATTGATGGACCGCATGGCCATGACGTTGGGCGGTCGCATCTCGGAGGAGCTCAACTTCACCACCGTGACAACCGGAGCAAGCGACGACTTCAAGAAGGTGACGGCGATGGCCACCAACATGGTGACACGCTGGGGCATGTCGGACAAGCTGGGCCCCATCCACTTCGACCAAGACCAGAACCAGTTCAACAAGCCGTTCGCGGAGAACACGGCGCAGCAGATCGACGCCGAGGTCAAGCGCATCGTGGACGCCGCGTACAAGCAGTGCAAGGACCTACTGACAGAGAAGCAAAAGGAGGTTGGCATCGTGGCGGAGGAGCTGCTGAAGAAGGAGATGCTCACCCGGGACGACATGGTGAGGCTCCTGGGCCGGCGGCCCTTCAAGGACAAGGAGGAATTCACCAAGTACTTTGACGGGACCAAGAGCGCGCCGCCCCCGCCTCCGTCCGAGGGTGGGACCGAGACCCTGGATGACCCGCCAGCCCCGTCACCCGCTTTTCAGCGGTGGCAATGAGGTCTCTTCTTTTTTGGGGAGCAAAGGGACTGCTGTCGGTTACAACTCTACTCTACTCTTAAAGGGAAATACGGCCCGAGCGTCCTCCCGGGCCACAAGGCTCCGGATGAGCCATGGGTATCATGGCACCGGGGGGCCTTGGATTTGTACAAATAACGGACATATTTTATTGATCAGGCCGCGCGGGAAGCTGGTTCAGCGAGGTGGTATTTAGAGGCATGGTGTCCTGTACTAGTTTAGATGTTCAGGATCATAAAAGCGATTCAAAGACAAGCGGAACGTGCATAGAGGTTTGGCTGAGGGTGAGGAATGGTCGGAGCGCACATATCTGGCAACTGTGGTGGCCGGACGCACTCTCTATGAGTGACCAGGTGCTGTGGATTACTTTCAGCGAATTTGCCCGCTGCACCGGTGCCCCAAGTATGGCTTCAGTACTACTAATGCAGGGACTTGACAAGACGTAGTCAACCTATATGTGCTCGACTCGGCTTTAGGCTCTTCGCCTGCAAATCTATTTGCAAGAATGTACGTGTTCTTGACCTTATGTGCCCTCAAAAATTCCCCGGTCGCAAAGAAAACACCGTCAACTAGCGAGAAATTGCTCCGTTCCAGTCCGCCACCACACAGAACGAGAAGATGGGTTGATCATGAGTAATGAAGAAAGATACAAGCAGGTACCAAGGACGCCCGGGATGCAAGACAATGGCTTCGCATGACAGGAACTTGCGATATACAAAGATTGCAACAGCTGATTCTTTGGATCAAATCGTATGCATAGGGACTCCCACTCTCGCGACGAAACATCAACCACCCCTACAGCGCATGGTAGGCTATCTCAGCATCCCTCGGCCTAACAATCAGCCAGTCACTGATCTTCCTGCTCAAGCGGACACTCGTCTCATCCACGCCCCTCCAGAACAAGTCGGCCGCGAGGACGATCGCGCCGGCCGTGACGAACCACATGAGCGCAAAGGCGGACCCGTAGCCAAAGCCGCACGTGTGGGTCAGGAAGACGATGGTGTGAGCGCTGGTGGAGTTGATGAGCAGCAGGTGCAGCAGGTAGAAGGAGAAGCTGATCTCGCCCAGGTAGCGGAAGGGCGCGGTGGAGAGCAGCCACTGGAGGGGCGGCAGCGCCTCGAGCGAGGCCAGCACGGCCACGGCGCCCACGCTCGCGTACAGGAAGTCGACATCGACGCCGCCGTAGTGGCCCGGGGTGAAGGCGGCGTGGAGGGTCGCGTAGGGCTCGATGCCCAGCACGGCGCCCCCGTCGGGCCATGCGCAGACGATGACGGACGGGACGAGGGCCAGGAGACCGATGGCCGGGCGGAGGGGGAAGGCGCGGGCCAGTCTGTCCCAGGGCCGGCGCGGCGTCAGGTTGTCGGCCGATGAGTGTGGGAGTGGCTCGGGCTTCGGGCCCGCGGAGGATGTGGTGGGGGAGGAGGAGGAAGAGGAGGGAAACAGCGGGCGGAAGCGCAACTCGGCCAGAAACATGCCCGCGGTGAAGCAGAAGACGTCCCAGCGGATCCAGTGCAGGGCCCACAGGGCGAAGACGACGAGGAAGAGCTTGCGGCAGCGCGGGGTCAGGCGGGCGCAGGCGACGCACAGGAGGAAGACGACGAGGGAGCCGCGGTACTCAAAGGGCAATGTCCAGGCATGTTCGAGCGAAGCGGGCTGGACGGTGCCCCATGTGAAGGGGTCCATGAGAAACGAGACCATTTGCACGTAGCTGTACAGGTGGTGGAAGTAGGTGCCCAGCGTCTTGGGCTGGACCTGCGCCCACTCGAGGCCCGGCGAGGGCCCGTAGACGGACGTGAAGAAGGTGATGACGGACAGCAGGAGGGCGAGCCCCACCAGCGGCGTGAAGAGGCGGAAGCCGCGGCGGATGGTGGACGACCAGAGAGAGGTCAGGAGGGCCGAGTCGACTGCTTCCGAGGGCCCCCTGGGGGAGGACATCTTGGACAGCGGCGAGTAGGCCAGGACGAAGCCCGAGAGCACGAAGAAGATCATGGTGGCGCCGTGGCCGGCCAGGGCGAAGTTGGCGAAGGGCACGAGGCCGAGGGTGCCCTTGAGGTCCGGGTACCACAGGACCGTGACGTGGTAGTTGTACACGATTAGACAGGCTACTCCGCGGAGCCCGTTGAGGTACGACGTCGACGTGACCTTGGGCAGCGTGCGCTCCGTCTTGCCCAGCGGCGCCGTGATGATCCACGGCAGCATGCTCCAGGCCATCCGCGACCACTGGATGTTGGCCCACTGGATGCGCGCCGGCTTCTCGCTCCGGAGCCTCCCCGTGAGCCACTCCGCGGACGTCAAGGGGACCTCCTCCTCATCGTGATCCCTCTGAGCCCGGCCCATTGTCGTATGAGCGGTTGGGTTGGGTGGGTGGGTGGTGTGCTGAAGGTGGTTGCGAAGCTCAAGGTATACAGGCTGGCTGTTATTCTTGAAGGGGGTGGTCCACTTAAAAAGAGAGCATTCTCCCATTCAACGGTCTGGAAGAGAAAGCTAGAAGAGGGCGGGCCTGGATAATGCCGGCTCTGCCCGTTCTCTAGAACTTCTCCCTAGATGGAAAGTCTCGCCCCTGCCATGTTTCTCCCAGGACACGCGACGCGACCCAGAGCCCCTTCCTGACTATGCAGATCACCATATTTACTGTTTCTCGTGAGACTGATCCCACACTAGCACCGGCCATCCGGAGCAATTGCGCCTAGGTTAGAGACAGCAAGAGAGAGACAGGTGAGACTGGGTTGCTAATCTGCTGGAGGCACTGCTATAGACTTGTCAGCTTGTCAAACCCTCTTCAATGGCGCGGAGGGGGGAGGTGATGTTGGCTGGCAACATACCAGGGAGAAGGGGCCGTATGCTGTGCGTTCAATGTTGCAAAATACATAATATGTATTCCGTTTCCGTGAATACGTTTCCCGGAACACATTTACAGGACCGTTATTTTACATGACAATGTTGGTAGAATATCATGAAAGACATGCGTTTATTGATGTCCACTATGTTATTGAAAACACCATGTATGTCGTACTCTCTGTGTCCATATCACACGGTCGTCCATGTACAAAACTTTCAAATGTCCCACACCCTATCCACTGTCGCTATCGAGTTCAAAAGCCAACAAGTATTTGTTGGTTGTGCAATTCAATCCAACATTTGCTTTTTCGGATTCTGAGCACGTGTGGTCCGAATCTCTGAAGTCTGGAATCAATAAATCTTGGACTAAGTTGCATTTGCATTGGCAGTGGGTGCCAGTTCAAGATGATGTCGTCTGTCACAGACCCAGCCGCTGAATTTGAACGTTGCAAAATGAAAGCGCGGGAAGGCGATGGCTCTTCTTTTTCCCGCGTCAAGTGGCGGTAACACGCGCTCCATCCACGATGTCTCACCTCATCCACTATGCCCACAGCCCCAAAGGGAGAGCTCTTCCAAAAAGGGAGGCATAGGCATGCGACCCCCACAACCGCCCACTGAAGAATTCCAGAGATACTCATTCAAGGTTTCATAGGAGTAACAATGGTGGTCGAAGGTGGAGTTTACCGGAATATTGGTACCCGACGCTCAAACTCTCTCGGTCACGCCGTATCGTGAGCCAAGGAAACCCAAGCGAAGCGGGTCATTCTGAGGGTAGTTATGAGGCTCTTTCCGGTGGACATTGGCCGTCGTCGACCAATTGTATCGATGCCAATCTCCTCGAAGCAGCTGTGTGTGCTGACGTGTCCATGCTCTTCGATGAATGCTCGAGTCGGCCCCCAGATGGGATCTACCTCGCCACGTAGGCTTTAATGGCGTCAAGCTCCTGGCCTCCAGGACCGTTGTATGTCTCATGATGGTGAGACCTGATTCAGGAAAGATTTGCCGGCCCATCCCTCCATCTTAAGAGGAGTCGGGTAAGAGTGTGGCTTCGGCGGTGAAGATCGCATTAATGATGCGGCATTGATGCGGCTTTCATTCTTCGCCGCAAAGTTTGCGACACAGACACGGGTTCGCGTGACCACGCGCTTCTACGTGACCGTCTCTATGAGAGCTCTGCGCCAGACACAGGAATGATTGAAAGAGGGGAAAGGAAGGAGAAGAGGAGAGGAAAAGAAAAAGAACACGCGGCCCTGCATGCTGTCGGTGTATGCTGGGGATACTCCCCTTTCTTTTGGTAATCTCTGCTCGGCGTACCTAGCCGTGCCTCTCCATCCTTCCTGTGTAGTTTTACATAGCTTGTTGGAGCCATTTTCCAGCGGCAAATTCCACATGCTCTCATAATAGCCTTGATTAGCTTCGGGTAGCAATCGTTTGACAATAAATAAGACGCCGATACGAAACGCCGAGAAGTCCGGAACGATTCTAGAACACAACACTTCTCCTTCGAAATCGATACTGACCAGGCCCCTTGCGCTGAATCAGAAGGAACTTGACTCGTGTGGTATGAGAAGACCTCGTGCCTCATGGGTTTGTAATTCATGACAATTCCCCATTTGGTCCTGTCGAGAAAGCCCCCAGACGTTCAATCTCACGGAAGGACACAACATAAGCACACGCAGATAGGGCCAGAGCCCAGAGTTCAGAAGCGTCCAGCCCATCACGACTCTGTACAATTCTGGGAAACATGGAAATTGATATACAAGATTTCGGGGAGCAGAGATGCCCCGATGCCATGGCATGGTAATAATTGCCTTGGAGAAGATCACCAATAAGCGAGCGGAATCAAGACAGGGCCCGAAGCGAGCCTAATTATTGTTGAGTCAGAAGACAAGACAGGCTGCCGTGCCCGTCATGCAAAGTGCCAGAGTGACTCTCACGGACCCTCGCCGAGCTTGCCTTCGAGATGGTTGCAGAAGGAGTAGAAATTCCAGCCTTGACAGAGGGATGGGTCAGAGCGGCCTTTCGGGGTAACCCTCCCTCCCCAGTCTACTATCGAGAGCCATGGTTCTGCTCAAGGCAGCATTTCCTGCTTGAGATTACTGGCTATTGAGATCCATGGGTGATGTATGGGCGGTGAGGGCGCTGCCCCATTTGATGCTCTTGAGCCACCTCCAGACAAGCTGGCAGGGGTTTATCCATGGCCTGGGCGTTGGGGGGGGGGGCGCCTGCTCTGACAGGAATACAAGCAGCGCGTGATGGAGTCAGTCATGAGAAAAGGGCATCCAGCGGGGACGCATGAGAGCAGGCGTGATGGCAGGTAATTGCCGGATCGACGCAGCGGTCATGTAATTATGCCATGGCTGGTAAACGACAAGAGGCATCAGAGCAAGACACTTCTTTTTTTTAACGGAAAAAAATCCTCCACTGTATTGAATCCAGTGATCTGACAGTGCCCCAGATGCCCGTTGCCTTGAGTAGGCCAAATCGTTGCTGTTGTGTCAGGCCAGGAATTGGATGTTTTGCTGTAGCCCAGCTGCAACTCTTTTGTGTCTGCGAACACGTAGATATTGCTGCAAAATGTGTCAAGGTGTATCAAATAGTAAGTACTAGTGAGACTAGTGAAGCAGCTCTAGCTCTGCAGCACTCTTCTGCCTGGGCAGAACGCACAATGCAGAACAAGGTGCAGGATTTTGTCGTGCAAAACATTCGTCGGCTAAAGATCGGCATCGAGATGCTTACTGTGCAGCGCGGAACAGCTGCCACGGGGCGATCGGGAGTCAGTGTGGATAATCGAGTGGGGAAGGGGCAATGGAGCCGCAGACTGGACCACCGGGTGGTATTGGGGTCCAAAGATCCACCGCGCCGCCTCTCTTTGTCTTCTTGTCACGGCCGGTTGCAGAGCATGCAGAGGTCATCCCCATCGCTGAACCCTGCCGTGGATGCATGCGAGTATGTCCGGATTCTTGGAAGCTTACCCTTTTGCATGTCTGTCTAGGCCTGGGTACCTCGTCAAGGCCTCGACACCATTACAGATGATGATGTGTAGTCGATTCTCGGACCAGACGACCTGGCTGCGTATTCGTTCCTCACTCAGGTCACAGAAGCAGAGGCCTGAGTAGCTTCTCTCTCCACGTCTCTGATATCTGGCACCATTTCTGTTTTGCCCTTCCGACTCGCAAAATTCGCCTCGCTTGGCCGCATAGCTTTGTTCCTAGTCGGGTATGAATCATGAAGTGACTGGATAATGGAAAGAAGTTGAACTGCCCAGGCATCGAGTATCTTGCCCCCCCCCCCCCCTTCGACCATCGTCAAAACAAGGCCTTTGCTGTCACAGTACTTACCGTGTAGTATTTATTCGCGGCGATCCCCGTACTGGTCCCCTCCTCGTGCAAAAGATCTGCCAGTCTACTAAAGCACACTACCCGGCTAACCACCGCTAACTCTTTTGAGAATGCCGTCATCCCCCGGTTTTTTTCTGGAGCCCTGGTCTCTCTGGTTGGATGTTTTCTTATAAGTCACGCCCCTGAGCCTTGCCACGACGGCTTTAAATACTCCCTGCCGTCGACGCCAGACAGGCAAGTTATCCCGGGGCGAATAGGGTTAAACTTCGACATGTTTCCGTTAGCGAAGCCGGGTTGCCTCAAGTGAATTTATCCATCTCATTGTCTTCGCTCCTTACTCAAGCCACCATGCTTCAACGCAGCGCCTCCGCAGCCCGTGAGAAGTCACCTTCCGGGTCCCGGTCGAGGGCCGGAGCCGGAGCCGTGACTGGGTCGGCGGACCAGACCGCCCCAAGCTCCAACATGCCGCCCGTTGGGCTCAAGCAGACTGTCTCACGGAACTCGGCGGCACCATCTCACTCGGGCTCGACTGCTCGCACTCCAAAATGGTGGAAGACCCGCCTGTTCAAGGGCATGGTCGGCGACCTGCGGCGCCGGGCCCCTTACTACTGGAGTGACTGGAAGGATGCCTTGGACTACCGCGTGGTTCCTGCTACCGTATACATGTATTTTGCAAAGTATGATACACCTCATTTTCTCCATTCCAGTATCCCAACAACACAGCTACCATCACGGTACTCGCAATATACTGCCCTAATCAAAATGCCCTCCTTCTGCTTCCTGAACACTCGGGACAGCAAGCCCAGAAGCGAGAACAATGATTCTGACCAAGCCACCCCACAGCATCCTGCCGGCCCTGGCCTTTTCCCTGGACATGTTCACCCGCACTCACTCGCAGTACGGCGTCAACGAGGTGCTGCTGGCCTCAGTACTCGGCTCCGTCGTCTTCTCCGTGCTCGCCTGCCAGCCACTCGTCATTGTCGGCGTGACGGGCCCCATCACCGTCTTCAACTACACCGTCTACGACATCATGGAGCCCACGGGCGTCAACTACCTGGCCTTCATGTGCTGGATCGGCCTCTGGGCCCTCGTCATGCACTGGGTCCTCGCCGCCACCAACTCGTGCAACTGGCTGCGCTACGTCACCCGCTTCCCCTGCGACATCTTTGGCTTCTACGTCGCCTTCATCTACCTCCAGAAGGGCGTCCAGGTCCTCACCCTGCTAGGAGACCGCGAGCCCTTCTACCTGAGCGTCATGGCCGCCATGCTGGTCTTCTTCATCGCCTACGCCTGCAGCCAGCTGGGCGCCAGCACCCTGTTTCACCACCACGTCAGGGTGTTCCTCAAGGACTACGGCACCCCGCTGACCGTCATCTTCTTCACCGGCTTCGTGCACATCGGCAGGATGAAGCAGGTGGACCTCGAGAGCCTGCCCACGAGCGACGCCTTTTTCCCCACCCAGGACAGGGACTGGCTCGTCCACTTCTGGGACATCAGGGTGGCCGACGTGTTTCTGGCTATCCCGTTTGCGGTGTTATTGACCATCCTGTTCTGGTTTGACCACAATGGTAAGGTTACATACCAAGACTCCTCGGATATTGCCTGGGCTCTATCGCTGACTCGCAGCCACACAGTCTCATCCCTCATCGCCCAGGGCACCGAGTTCCCACTCAGGAAGCCACCAGGCTTCCACTGGGACATCTTCCTGCTCGGGCTCACCACCGGCGTCGCCGGCATCCTCGGCATCCCCTTCCCCAACGGCCTCATCCCGCAGGCCCCCTTCCACACCGAGTCCCTGTGCGTCACCAAGGTCGTGCACCTCGACAGCAGCGACAGCAACATTGCGGGCGGTAATGCCGGCGGCGGGGCAGCAGCAGCAGCAGCAGCAGCAGCCGACGACGACGAGGGCGGCGACAGGAAGGGCCACTGGGAGCTGCGGCGCACGCACGTGGTGGAGCAGCGCGTGTCCAACCTGGCGCAGGGCCTGCTGACCCTCGGGACCATGACGGGCCCGCTCCTGGTGGTGCTGCACCTGATCCCGCAGGGCGTGCTGGCCGGGCTGTTCTTCATCATGGGCTACCAGGCCCTCGAGGGCAACGGCGTCACCGCCAAGATCCTGTTCCTCGTGCGCGACGGCGCCCTCACCCCCGCCTCGAGCCCACTGCGCAGGATCCGCCGCCGCTCGCGCGTCTGGCTGTTCGTCGCGCTCGCGCTTGTTGGTTTTGGCGCCACCTTCGCCATCACGCAGACCGTCGCCGCCGTCGGGTTCCCCGTGTTTATCATCGCCCTCATCCCCGCGCGCGCGCTGCTGCTGCCGAGGCTGTTCACGCCGCAGGAGCTGGCCATCCTGGACGCGCCGACGGCGAGCCCGTTTACCATGGAGAGCGTGGGTGGCACGTATGGCGGGGAGGCGCCGGATTTGGAGGGCGACGGGTCGTCGTCCACTGATGCAAACGTGCCTGGAGGGACTGGCGGTGGGTTGTTCAGGGGCGGAGAGGGGGATGCTGAGGGTGGCATCGATCGGAGGAAGAGCGACGCCGAGCTCGCTGAGCTGGGGGAGAGCAGGGGCATGCGGAGAAGAGGCAGTGCCGTTGTCAGGGACAATGGGGACGGCGGGTCTGCTGAGACGAAAAGTATGGGCATGAGTAGAAGGGTCACGTCGGGGAGTAAATAGGTATCGGGGGGAGACACTCATCATCGTGCAACCGTACAGGTTCGAAACAGCATAGACCGCATAGAAGAACGTAAATTGTAATGTCAATACACTCAGCGATGGAACACATGCTTTAGTTGGTGCGTACCCAGTGTCAAGAAAAACATGTCATTATCCCAATCTGAATTATCCAATCCTGCATTTCCGCAGTATGAGCCGGAACTCCAAACTCCCTCGCATGACATCCTGTCCTGCCCTGTCCTGTCCATCACTCCTCATCGCTGCTGTCCATCGCAAAACCACCCCTGACCCTTGCACGTCTCTTGCTGACCACAGGCACATCGTCATCTTCCCCATCGTCCGATTCTTGACTTGCTAAAATGTTGGCCGCTTTCTCTTTGAGCGGAGATCGCTGGCCGCTCCGCGCTTCTTTGCTCGAGTCCTTGGGGTTGGATGACAAGGGCGTATCATCTGTTTCCATCTGGTCGCTGTCTGAATCATCCGCCTGCTCGCCAGCAGCACTGACCTGACCGGCCGGGGACGACGGCTCAGCGTCGTTCATGTCATCGTCCTCATCACTGCTATCGGCTAGGAAGCCTCCCCTGGTCTTCTTGGGCTTGGTCACACGTCTCTTTGATGTCGGTGGGCTGCTTGGCTGGTCCTCCTCAAGAAGAGCATCGGATTTCCTCTTCCTCGACCCTGAGCTACTCTGCGACCTTTGTGGCGAGCCGGCTGCGTCAGTCTCTCCATCTTCGGCATCACTGTCGCCCATTAGTCTCTTGATGGTGTCTGCAATGCCCTGCGGCGTCACCCCCGCCTCCTGAAGTTGTGACACATCCATTGGTGCAAACTGCAGGGCCTTCTTGACACGCTGCCGGACCGCTTCTTCGCGCGCAAAGAACGCCGCATCCGCTTCGGCATCCGACTCGTCGTCACTGGGGTTAACGTAAAGCGCAGACTTGATCTTGCGCTGTTTCTCGAGATCACGTTTGCGCCGCCTCTGCGCCTTCTCGGCGCGTATTTCATCATCCTCCTCTGTCGGCAGGTCGTCATCGTCTCCGCTATCAGCTTTGCGGCGGAGGCGGCGCTTCTTGACAGGTCGGTCATGGCCTGGACCGACGAGTTTGCTCGGTTTGAGGTTGGCCGGGAACAGCTCCTGATCCCCATCGTCAAGGACGTCGCCAATGTCGTCATTGTCATCGTCATACACGGCTTTCTTCCGAGGAGCAGTCTTGCGCCGGACCTGATCCTCTGCATTTTCTCCATCATCGAACGTGGGAGGGTTGAATTCGGCCTTGTTGATCAATACACTGTACTCTGACAGGTCCTCCGCGAAATGCCTTGAGGGTATGATCCAAGCTGACCCAATCTCCTCGTCCAGATTCGAAGACAGACGCTCAAAGCCAAGGACCTGCATGAGCAGGCGCAAGCGGGGGTTCTTGAATATGGCAGTTTTTCGAGCGTCATCTTCGGGGCGCAGAGCTGGCCTGATGTGAGCAAATCTGTAACGAAGCCAACACAGAGGACAATCAACTTACTGAAGAACTCAGGTTCCGCCATTGCGCTCTTCCAGTCTTCCCTCAAGGCCATTGTGCCATCAGGCTCCTCCACCATGAGCTTAGCTTTCTCGGCTGCTTCCCAGACAGAGCGCACGACCTCGCAAGCTGCCAGCTGATTCTTGACCCATTGGATTTGGTCGGCCTCATTCTTGTCTAGCAGCAAACCAACAGCAACTGCTACCTGCTCGGCCAGGGGGGGATCTGGACGACGAAACTCAAGAGGGGCAGCAGGTTTTGGTGTGGAAGTGCTGAGTACCTGTCTGTCATAGCCGTACTCGAGGTAGTAGGCCGTAGAATTGATCTTGGAGAACAACATCTCAATGATCAATGCTGGGCGCTCCTCGATCTTCTTCATACAGCGTCGCAGGACCTGCTTCACGAGCTCCTCCCAGTCCTTGTACATCCCGCTAGTTTTGTCTAGAGGCTCGGGGCCCTTGACCATGTTGTAGAGCAGGTGAATGATGTCCACACGGAAGAGCATAACGCTCATGTCCTGCTTAAATGCTAGCCGGTAGAAATATCGATGAGCCCTCTTCAACTGCGAGTCGTCAAGGTCGCGGTAGTACTTGGTGAATTTGACAAATGTGTCCACAACACCTTGAGGGATGAACCGATTGGCGAACTTCTTGAAATCGAACTTGCGTTCCTGGGCAGTCTTCTCAGCGGAAGCCTGGTCGTCTGCAGAACCGGCATCCTCTTCATCGCTGCCATTGGCTTCTTGGTCCTGCGAAGCGGCGACGGCAGCCTTTTTCTTCTTCCGGGTTCTTCTCTTGGATCGGACCTGCATGTCTACATTCTCTTTGGAGTAGGCCTCCAGAACCCGCATATATGTATGGACAAGTTCTGTGCACGCATCCAAATAATCGAACCCTTGGTCCTTGTACGCACGTACAATATTGACAATGGTGTCATGGGTGATCTCTTCGTAGAACAATCGACTCAAGGCGTTCTCCGCAATTTCCTGGTCTTCTTCATTCTCTGATGCGAACATTTCCTGGATTGTAAGGAGAATCTGGGTGAAGCATCGCATGACGGCGTTCAGCTCTCGCCAATCGCCGTCGGTGAATGATTTGTGGAGGTTTCGTTTCAGTGCAATAAACATCTCCTGGTTCAACACGCCCGCGACCAGCTGGAAACTGCTCACTTGGTCATCGGATGAAGACTTCTTGCCCTTCTTGGCCTGTTGCCTCGCTCTTTCGGCCTCGAGGAACCAAGCTACCGTGTAGAAGAATTGTTGGGCGTGGTGCTTCATGACTTCTGCGCCTTCCCTCTCGAGGGTCTTGCGCACCTGCTGAAACAGAGGGTTGAAACCAGAATCCAGGAATTCTTCCACAAATCCGCATAGCTGGTTGTTGGCTCGCGCGTTCAATATGACTTGCGGGCCAAGGTCCTTCGGCTCCATATCTTCTTTTGCTGCTCGTCTTGGAGGTCGGAATGTCTTGGACTCGTCCAATTTCCGCTCTCGACTAGACACATCCGCAAGTGCACCCTGGCCGGACAGAGAGGACACCTTGCCGTCTGACTTCTGAACCCATAACATGGTGCCAAAGCGACTGTGCCTGGTTGGAGCCTTCCGGCTGTATGATCGCAACATGGATGCCTCCTTCTTCATTGCACCGGCCAGCTCATCTGTCTTGGCCTTCCTCAACTCCTGTTCGTCGAGGAAGAGTTTTTTTACGTCGACCCGTTTGATGAGGTGGAAGATGATCTCCATGACGATGACATCCTCGGTCTTGAACTCTTCGCCCATATTGGACGCCAATGTCAAGAGCGTGAGGAAGATGTCTTGGTACGAGAATGCGTCAATGACTGCCGACCGTGAAATTTGAGTCTCATCTCCTTCAAACTTGATCCCCGCAGGAGGTATGATCATGGCAATGTTCCGCAAGAAGTAGAGAACCAGCTTAATGATCCCGACATCCCTTTGCGTCCTGTCGCCGATGGGCATTGCCATAGAGGGCAGAGCAACGCGCACTGCTGTGTGAAGTATTTGTGCTCCGTCAAAGTTTAATATATCGCGCTTGTATTTCAGTTGCGCGAGCTCAAGCACTGGAACATGTCTGTGGTGGTTGATGGTCATGATCTCCTTATTCTTTTCGATTGGCCATGTCAAGGGAGCCAGAAGTTCGTAACAGGCCAGAGCTATGCGAGACTTGTATCTGTCGTCCTTGCAATTCTCGGTCCAGAGAGCTAGGATGTGTATCAGGTCACCGCTGACCAGGTTTGCGTCTGCCAGACATCGCGCGACATCCATGCGGTTCGTCCTCTCGTCGTAAAATCGGATCCATTTCTTGATGTCGCGTAGAACGTCGAGGGCGTCGTCTCCAAGCCTGTAATGGGCGCCATCATCTTCATCGGCGAAGCCTCCGAGCTGTAGCGCAGTAGTCCAAGGTCAGCCTTTGTCACATTCCATAAGGGCAATTGGGCGTATCGTCACTTGCAGCTGACACCAAACTGTTGATATGCGCCCGAACTTCGGGATGCACCACGTCTTCTCTCCCAGTCGAAGGCTCCATGGTCGAATTGTGTGGGATTGACCCAGACCACAGCAGTGACCAATATCTGAACCCTCGAAGACGGAACGTGGTGGTGTTGACTTTGGCAGACAGGGTCTGGTTTTGGAGCGCGTAAATGGGAAGCTCTGGGTGACGCGCCGCGGCAAAACGGGACGCGTCGAGCTGCTTAGACAGATGCACCCCCCCCCCCCCTTCCTCACCCCAAACGGAGCGTGTCTACCCTAACCCTTAAGAGCTGTAGCAGAGCGCTGGGCATGGAGCCCGAGGATAGCCGCAGGGGTCTCGGCTATGATACCCAGGCATTGTGTATTGGGCGACATCATACCGAGGCCGTCTGTCCGTCAACCAGCCTCTCATCCCTTCACCCCATATTCCATCTAACAAATGGCCTTCTCAGCTTCAAGAGTGCGCCAATTCCAGAGAGTGTTGCCTCAATTGAGGCAATACAGCTCCTCATCGACGCCTGTCAAGAGGCTGGGCGTTGTGGGCGCCGGACAGATGGTGAGTGAGCATCGGACATGTGACAGCCTCAATGAGCCTCCGAGCTGACTTGCAATCAGGGCCTCGGAATAGCTCTAGTTGCCGCACAAAGAGCTCAGGTTCCCGTCACTCTCGTGGACACTTCTCAAGCATCTCTCGATAAGGGCCTCAAGTTCGCAGGTGTGTAATTCTTGAGTCTATATCGTACATCGCCGAGCGAGTAGCATGCTGACCGTACCACTCAGACAAGCTCCTTGCCAAAGATGTCTCCAAGGAACGCATCACCCAGGAGCAGGCCGACCAGGCCCGCTCGAATCTCTCCCCTTCCACGTCCATCGACCCGCTGTCCGAGGTTGATTTCGTGATCGAGGCCGTGCCGGAGATCCCCAGCCTCAAGTTTGACATATTCTCAAAACTGGCCCAGGTGTGCCCATCCCATGCCATCCTGGCCACCAACACATCCTCCATCTCCATTACCCGCATCGCTGCCGCCACGACGAAAGACCCCAAGGATCTTTCGGCCAGCTCGCGCGTGGTCTCGACACATTTCATGAACCCCGTGCCGGTGCAGAAGGGCGTCGAGATCATCAGCGGCCTGCAGACCAGCCAGGAGACGGTCGACCAGGCCATCACCTTCTGCAAGGCAATGGGAAAGATCCCGTCTGTGTCGGCCGACTCGCCTGGCTTCCTGGCCAACCGTATCCTGATGCCCTACATCAACGAGGCTGTCATTTGCCTAGAGACAGGTGTTGGTGATCGGGACTCGATAGATGCCATCATGAAGAATGGGACCAACGTGCCTATGGGCCCGTTGCAGTTGGCTGATTTCATCGGTCTGGACACATGTTTGGCCATCATGAAGGTATTGCATGGGGAGACGGGCGACAGCAAATACCGGCCAAGTGTGTTATTGGGCAAGATGGTGGATGCCGGCTGGTTAGGCAAGAAGAGCGGGAAGGGCTTCTACGACTACTGAATTGTCATGGGTATGCCATGATCACCTTCAAATGTCGTCCGAGAATTCTAATGTAGCGACATTATTTTGAAGTGGAACTTTGGCCTCTCAACTGATCAGACAAGTCAGGATTCGTGCCTCCCTTTGACTTGCAAGCGAAGACCTACTTAGAACCAAGTGATCCTTTCCTACGATAGCTTGGTCTTTATTCGTTTCCCTCCCTGCTTCGCTATTTCCTCCAAATACAAACAATATACCCATGGCCTGTTTCCGGTTCTACACTCTCACTCCACGCCACTATGAGAAGGAGCCCGGAGTCCAAACTTAGGATGTTCAGAATCGAATACTCGAACCACGCACAGCGTCTTCCCAAGCTGGAATAAACCTGATACATTTCATTGCTCACCTTCCCCCCACACACACCATTCTACGAGTCAACATGATTCGTCTTTAGCAATGGGGAGGTAGTCTATCCACCACCAACGGACCGCCTGAATGAATCATCGCCTCCTCCTTCCAATCCCGAGAGAGAAATATACGTGCTACGAGCTCACTCCACTTCTCCACCGACGTCCAACGCCCTCGTGTGCCGAAAAGACTAAGCAAAGGGTAAGCACTCTATCGAGACTCCCGCCCCACAAGACGTGCTTCCCGGCTGCACGGAGTCGGGTCCCGCTGCAGCCGGTATGAATGAGGAAGGTTTAGTCCACGCCTATGAGGGGCGTGGCCCGGAAGCTGCCCTTCGGGTCCGCGTTAGCTGGGCCCCCATCCCGTGGTCCAAGAGGTTCTAGGCGGTCAGGCTACATCTGGCGACATTGCTTCTCCGGCTTGGGATCGACGAAGCCCCGGTTCAAGCGAGGCGGCTTTGCTTTTTGCTCGACATGCCGATTTCGGGAATACCAGCCGGAATTTACCACATTGATGTAGGCAAGATAGGCGAGCCTTCCTATCTCTCGCTCCCTTAACTCCATAGGATATCACAGCCTTGTAGCTGCAGGACGAGGGGGGCACAGACAAGCGCCGTCCGATAGGTCATATTCAGGGAGCCAGGAACGCGGTCGCTTTCAGAGCGGCCCAGGTCAAGTGGGATAGGCAACGCATGTGCATCGCCACCTCACCAAGGGAGTGGGGGCCAAGCCAGGCGAGAAGCCTCTCCTCCAACCCCCCTGATATCATCAAAGATCTCAGCCCAATCCTTCGACCGGGAACATCAGCAGATGCGGGTTTCGTCGTGAGACCCGAGAGTCCGTGACTGTAGTTTGCAGACCGGGACCGGCCGCCCATCTGACGTCCACCCCGTCGAATACCAACCATCTCGCAGCTGTCTCAAGCTTCGGGCGACCTCATCGGGTGGGCTCAGTGTTCTCCGCCACTGGGGACGGTCCAGGTACCGTTTGTAAGAACACCCGAATACACAGTACGCAACTTGGGGGCGTGTTCAGGCATCAACAGCCGCCTCTCATTTCACCAGGCCCCAGACGCAGATCCTCCGGCCAGACGCCGGCCATCTGCTGCCCATACTTCGGCGGCGACATCTGAGGATGTGGTCGCGAGATCGCACAAGAAGTCTCGGGCCATGCAAGCCTCGCTGCTGACACCCGCCCTCGCATGGGCCCAAGCCGGTGCTGGGGGGCTCGGTAAGGCGTGCTGCTCAATGGGGCCACACGCGCGCACGCGCACACGCGCCCCTTACACACACTCTCGCACACACTCACACTCGACTCTAGGGGTTCACGATAACCGAGCTGCGAGATCCCATGGGCTGAATCGGGGCGGGTCACAAGATTCCGCACTCGAGGACAGGCGGTCCCCATCAGTGGGTGCCTTCCTTGCACCCCACGCCACAAGGTTGCGAGAGCCTGTCTCTGTTTGCGGGGTGCTACAGCATAGCCTGTGTAGGACAGGATGTGAGACATGAAAGTGATGTGTTGGGCCATGAGGCACGGGGCCCCAGAGCCCCAAAAAATGACAGTCGACATGAGTGAGGCTTCTCATGCGCCGTGCTTGACCGGTCGGCGACCCGTGGCTTTCAGTTCTACCAGGGTAGTTCCTCTCGTCAAGACCGGTAAGACACGCCGGTATTCACGGGCTCTGAGCGCATGTAGTTCTGGGCAGATGACTCTGCCCCTTGTATTCAGCGCCTTCAGCTCGAAGTCCCAGCTACCACGGGCTCTGAGACCAGTATAGGCGTGTGAATATCGCAGCATGCTGTTGTGGAGTCTTGTCATCGTCTCTGTGGCGTACCGAGTCTCCGCCGGTCCTGACTTTCTGACCTGGCGCCAACTTGAGACTCGTCATAATCAAGGCTGGAAGCTTCAGAAGTCTTGGAAGACACCAAGTATCCACCAGCGAGGAGCCATTAGAATAGGCTTGGCTGTAAACAATAGCTGGCTTCCGTTTTCGTAAATGCCTCTCTGCACAGTGAGGAACGTAAATGGACCGACCGTTTGAGCGGTGGTCACGTTTAGGATTCGAGACAAGCCTCAGAGCTTTTAGACATATGGGAAACTAAACCGAGAACTGATTGATGGGCTAGAAGGTTCCACGCAACCAAGGCACCTTTGAAGCTATGGAAACGAGTAATGACCCGATGAAGCAAGACGGATTTGGACAGACCAGTCCGAGGTGCCAAAGTTTCTGGCAGGCTTGTTTGTTTCCTAATATATTCACAACTTCTGTGGGTCGTGGCTCGTTTCTACAGCCTTGCAGTCCTTGGGTTTCGCAGGGCCACTAGCCCAACCAACCGTCTTCGGAATCGCTCGCAACTGCTGGCTGGTTCGAGATAGTCTGGGTTGCTCAGACACTATGGTCTAGCTCATTCTCAATTGAGGACTTCCATTGGGGCTTTCCCGCATCAGGCACTACCTTTGAAGTCGGTGTTTATCACAAGACATCGCGTATCAGCCGTGAATACGATTGAACACTCGTAGTTCGCTGTCGTAGAGAGAGAAGGTTATACGAGGAGCCCTCGGCGTCGCAAACCCCCGTGGTACTCTTAATGTCTTGCAGAAAATACAGCCAAGCTTGCATTTGACCGAATACAGACACGATGACCCAAAGGCTGTTCAATCATTGTTGACAGCAGGCTCAATCGAACAAAGGCTGAGCACATGGAACTCAAGCCACAAGATCAGTCTGCCAGCCCTCCCCGTACAAGCGGCGCCTCCAGTGAGGCTTGTATGCCACTGGCCGCCATGCCAGTCATTTCAGGCCCTGTCTCCTTGGGCTCTAGCGTTACTTTCAGACGAGGCGACTCAAGGGGAAGAAGTAATAATGAAATACACATGTCTGATGCTCCAATATGATAGCGATCGCTCTTGGAGATCCTGTCAGATCGCCCAGCGTGTCATGATCAGATGGCATCGGGGCGGGCCAGCCGCTGTCTCCAGCACAGGTCAGAAGAGTGTAGCGGATCACCAACCTGCCGGCTTAGCCTGTGAGGAGACTGAGTAATGTGATCGGATGCAACGACTTTGTCCATCAAATGGGCACCGCCATTACACGCTGGTGACGTCGCGCACTTGGGCGGCGGCATGGCCAGGCACAGATGGCCAGGGCATACAGACACGGTCCATACGTTTGAGCAGACTTCTGCAGTTCACGCCCCATGGGCCCATCCGAAGCATCTCAGGTCTCCCGGGGAAAGTTGACGACAAACGTCAACCGGCGGGCTCGCAATGAGCCGAGACTTGAGCCGCTCGGTCGAAGCTGAGATGAGGCGAAACAACAGAGAGCCGGGTGCCTGCTGAGCCGCCCAGCCAGAATCATGAGCACTGACCTGATGAGAAAAGGCTACCTACCAGTGACACATGCCAGCTGGACTCCCTCCTAGCGGAGTCACATTCTGCGGGCCGCAAAGAGAGCTTCTGTGTTTCCCGTTCCATAAACGTGTTCTGTTCTGTTTGTCGCCCCGTTGGACGGCAGATGTTTGCCACTTTTGACGGACAGAATCCACTGGCTAAGCCAGGAGCGAGTGAGCATGTAAACAAAGAGCGTAGCTATGGCTGGATGCGTGCAAGCACACGAGCCCGGGTCTGCACGAGCCCGATCCCACCCTACCAGAGGACCGAGAAGCAGGGAATGGAACCTCTCAAGCATTCTCTGTGGATGCGCCGAGTATTCCATTTCCAGTCGCCTAGAAAGTCATGAAAGGGTTCCTCTCGAAGCTCATATGCTCCAGGTTGATTGCCAATAGGTCATCGGTGACGGAAGAGCCGCAAGTCATTGGGCGACGACTACGGGACGCTGCATCCTTGGCCAAAAGCCACTTGCGCGAGAAGGGCGCCCCATTCTGACGGCTCTTCGAGGAGCGCATGGCCGCCGGCATAGGATTCCCACTGAGGGGCTTAAGCGAGGGGGGACAGGCTGCACGTTGCCGTCGTCGCGCAGACGCTTGTCTTGCAGAGCAGTGAGTACAAGCCGGACCCCGGTCTTACCAAGACATCCTTGGGCCGTGAGTCTATTCTATCAGATGATGTCAGCAACAACTTTGGCGGCAAAGACAAGGTGCTCACCTAGTTGGTAGTAGGTTCTATGTAAGATGGAGAATAGCTGGGCCGGGTGTGATCTCGGCGTCACTGCGTCGGACGTTACATGCTGGGCGAGTGACGACAACCACGATCTGCTCCTGAAAGTAGCAGCTACGCAAGTGCACTAGTATATGCCGGTCCTTTTTGTGTGGTGCGGCTTTTCCGTCGAGCAGACTTTAGCAACACAATCCAGGACACACAAGGGGAAAAAGGCAGATGTACCTATATGTGGCCGTGTAGCGATTCGTGGAAGTCTCTCGCATGAATGTGCCTGGTTAGAGACGTCCGGAGCCCATGGGTGCCCCTTGCGCCGGACGGCCGTTGTGCAGATCCTCCCGTGCGGCGCAGCGACGAGAGGTGACCTACGGGGAGCAGCCTCGACAGAGAGTCCTTGCGGCAACGAGTGTGCAATTCGACCGGTAGATACCGAAAACGTGCCCGAGGTGCAGACGATAGCGAGTGATTCTAATCCTGCCCCTTTTGTGACCTATTCTCTTCCCCGCAAACCAAGACTCGACCTGTCTCAGATGTCTTCCACGCACCTCTGCAACCATCGGCGGCCGAGCAAGAAGCGTGAGGGCCGGAAAGTCTAACCCATTGGGCGTGTTGCCTGATCGACTATGTCGAGACCCCGTGCTGCCTGACAGTGTCAATCGATGTCGCATTTAGGAAGGTCCCTTTCTGCTGTGAGTAAGAGACCCCGTCGTCAGCTGGGCAACAGAGCCTCACATCATATCTTGCATCATGCAGCGCCCGGCATCAAGCCTTGTCAAAGTAGGTTTGCACCTGCTGCAGGTCCAGTCTTTTTTCCGTTTCACCATCGCGAGTCGCTGAGACCTCCCAAAAAAAGAAAGGAAAGGAAGAAGCTGAGTATCATCAACAGGGAGGGAGTCGCGCGCGCCATCAGCTTGCGGGAATAGCAACATGATGTGGAGCTTGTGCTTTTTTTGTGCCTATGCCAAACAAACTAAGCCACTACTGACCGTCAGCTGTGCTCCGATCCACAAACAGGTACCAAGGTGCCGGTGGTGGGCGGGGCCGTTGCTTGCTTGCTGTCGAAATGCCTTGTACGATCATGCCGTGGCTCCCATCGAGCGCACGCACTCTCCAAACATAGAAACAACGCTTGGAGCCGTGGGGCTGGTCAAGCCGTCAGTCTTGGTGGCAGTCCAGTAAGTGAGATCCCAAGCCTACTGGCCTGGGCCGTCTGATGTCCGAGACAAGCTTGAGTCAAGCGACGGGAAAACCATTGTCTGTGTTTGGCCGACCAAAGATCGCACTAATAGCACATGGTTCCTCGCCATTTGGCGTCGCCCTCGCGGGGCAGGGTGACGAGGCGACGCGGATCCGATGTGTTGGAATTCCGAGCTCCTCGGTGCATCCGTCAGTCCAGGCCCAGGCCCTGGACTTTTGCTCACTCCTCGGTCAGGGAAGGTGGAGACGCTTCGGCCAGCCGTTCCTTGAATGAAGAATGTTGGATGAGTGGACGGCCCTTACCCATGAGTAGAAAGGCTGCCGGAGTGCACAGGTGTTTGGTGGTTTTTGTATGGTTGACTGGCGATCTCAGTTCGCACTGCGCACCCTACATAGATGTTGACGAAGCCTCGAGATCCCGTGCTAGATCACACTGGCGCAAACTGTATGCCTGTTCCGGCTAGCGTGTGGGCCGTTTCGAAGTAAAACTTGCCCTTTCATCCCAGCCATTAAAGTTGTCAGGCACCTGGGCACACGGGCCTCTTCCCTTTCACCAAGTTATAGAGAAAGACCGTTGAGGGCCAACAACGAGAGAATAGATGAACGTTGACCCGGAGAATGTTACGAAACTGGAGTGCTGATGTCCCTGTCAGGGGAACCAGATCCGTTGTGCGCAGCGAGTTTTCGCAAAGGCGTGCTGCTGATACACGTGCTGCGAAGGTTGAACAATTTTCCGAGACCAGCGACCAGTCATAGCGTTTTCTTTTCTACGTCACGTCGCCGTATGTGTAGTGGATGATGGCCCTCATCGTTCCGACGAGGCTAATGACATACCACACGGTTTCGAAGCGAAGGAGGCGGGTGGGCAGGCCCAACCGAGTGGCACCGGGGTGATGCAAGACATCACCGCGTGCTCCGCAGATACAAAGTCGGGAACAGAATGGGGGCAAGCCTTGCGCCGTTGTCTTGGATTTCCAGCTTCGCTTGTGCCTTACTGTACGAGGCAGGGCTCCGAGATGCCATGGTCCTCGGCAAGTGTGAACAATCCGAACAAGGCGCGGCCAAGGGTGAGTCCACGGTACTGTGTACCTTGTCGCACCCAGAAACCGTTTCCACCCATGTGCTATTCTGAGCGGCCGATCCTTCTTTCGTCTCAACTATCGTACGTCGTTTGAGCGTGCGCAATTGATCAGATCTCGGAAACGATATCCACCCTTTTGAGGACTGCAATCCGCGTATCGGTGGAATCAAACTACGCGAAGCATTCCCACTGCGTCAAAGACTACCCGAGTTCGCCGCCGGAGGTACACTGCGTGGTACTATCTGTGGGTTGTACCGCACCTCTGCATAACAGGCTGCACATTCAACCATAGGTTGGTCTCGGGACAGGGCTTCCTTGATTGTGATTCTGCGACTGAAGCCTGACTTCAGGGACAGGCGTGCTGGCAGTTGGCGATTGATAAATTAACACGATCCCTGGGTCAAACACAGGAGATTGAGCCTCATCAGTCGCCAAATTCTCCGACCCAACGACGCCCTCACCGTCGTCTCTCCCGAGACCAGCGAAGGCTGAGAAGGTGGGTGAAGACTAGGATCTGCGTTCCGGAAGACTCAAGCGCGATTACATATTTTGTGGACGAGCAGTGGGAAATCTGCAGAGGATCTCCGGTAGAAGTGGATATCAGACGCGCCGTGGACCCTTTAATCTGGGCCGTCACTATCCTCCAGGGGTGAGCCTATCCCCCCAAGCGGTCGAGTACGGGGATGGATAGCGTATTCGTAGGCGGTCTCGAACATGAGAGTTCTTGGGAACGTTGCTGATCTTGCCCTGTGTGGTAATCTTGAACACCGCGAAGATCCGCTGCCTTCCGCCCGACGCATTAGGCACAGTTTCTTTTCCAACGGTCAAGTGAAAGGCCAGCAGTCCGTGTAAGAGGCGGGGCTCAGTGCTCAGTGTTGGCCGCCGCGAGGCCGAATCACGGACGCCGCCGTTCGCCCAGCCACGTCGCGGAGCGATCGGAAGGACTTGTGGCTAGGAGCAAAGTCCAGGCCCTGCCGGCGGCTGTGGAACAGGGGAAGACCAGACAGCAAGCCTCATGGTGAGAGACTGTGCGCTTCCTGATCACACCATGGTCGCGGCTAGCTGCTTTTTGCTCTGCTGTTCCCGTTGAAGTGTCTAGGCCAAAGCCCCTCAGGTGGCCGCCCAGATGGGCCGCGCCGCCCAGAATGCACCCTGAATGCGCCCTGTCACACGCACTTGTGGCGTCCGGCCGGCCAGCAAAGACGAAGGAATCTTCGTGTCCCGCTTGCTCGTGGCAGCCCGTAGGACAGCGTCCAGATTTGTAGTGAAGCCGAGCAGGAGCGACGGGTCGGATGTGAGATGTGATGTCTTGTGGGAGGTTCCTCAAAGACGGACCCAAATCCGACTGCAACTCATCGTGCCAAGACGTAGCCGAGGAAGGGCTCGCTCGGTCTGCATCTTTCCCAAATGCGAACAACTTCGCGAAAGTGCAACTGCTCCAGGCACAAACCTAAATAACACCCATGGCCCCTTCAGCAGAGAGGCGGGTAGATGGAGCTTACTTTTCAGAAGAGAAGTTTCAGTCTTGATCGGGTCACTGATCGGCTTGGCGTCAAAGCTACCTGGGTTCCCTGATAGAGTCGAAAGTCACGAGTCGTAACTCGTGCAGTTGGAGCTGGCATGCCGACTAATAAGAGGGCAACTAGCCGGTGTGCACCTCAGGCCACAGGAGTGCCCGCCCTGCCAGTACCACTGCACGGCAAAGTGAGAAATGTGCATGTTTGTGTCGTTCCGCTCGCGCGGCACGCTGTAACTTTGGTAACTTTGAATGCATTGTTGCCCGTGCTTTGGCCGCAAAGGCATTAGCGAACGGCTTCGACAAGTTGAGCACGTCCCACTCGCTGCATAGACGGCAAGTGGCTGCGCATTCTCATGCGCGGCATGCATAGAGAGCTTGTCGTTCGTCCCAATCGTGCGACACTGACACATCTGAGCGCTTTATGAACGCTACCGCATACCGTACCAGAGTAAATGAAAAGTTTCGTCCGTCGCGAGGCAGAGAGGCGTGCATCAGTGGAATCGATACCGAGGCCGGATTCGATTGCGAGCCAAGATGTTCTTCAACGCATTCCGGATGCACGAAGAGATCTGCATGAAGTCCTGGGTGGCCAGGAAGCATGGAGTGGGATGGAAATTGGAGGACATCACAAGCAGCTGCGGGCCAACAGCCGGTCCTCATCACACATTACATCAAGCATCAAAAGAAGTCAAATCTCGGGGATGATTTCGCCGCTGGCCCGGGCTCTGTGGCCGTCCGTTGGCTTGGTAGGGAGAACCGGGGGGAGGGGGCGGGAAGGGGGAGTGCGAGTAAAGCATGCACTGACTGGATTGTAAGGTTGGTAACTCGGCCGGCGGACCGATTGAGACGAGGTCATGTTGCTGCTCGCTTGGCGAGGGTACCATGGGAAGATGATGGCCAGGCCGAGAATGTCTTGCCTCGCTCGGTCATCTGTATAAGGCTGACGATGATGAATCAGTTCCGTGCAAGTACCGCAGGGTAACGTTCGGCAATGGTACAGTGGTTGGTACTAGGGGGGCGGTTCGCCGATCGTGGATCGCTGGGGGGCTTCGAGGTGGATCAGGCGGCTGCATTATCAGAGGGAGAACTGCCGACAGGGCAGTCAGGGCAGCGGGGCTTCGTCGGTAGGGAAGTTGAGTGGGCCTGATGATGCCCCTGAAATAAATCGTACGTCGCCGAGACCAGCGGATGTCATGCCATGGGAGTGGCTGGCCGGTGCGGTGCCGGCGTCATCTCCTTTGCCTTTTGGTGCAGCTGTGGCTGGAATTGTGCTATGGTCTAGAACCTTGGTGCTTTCTGGGGTGGAAGTGCTGTACCAAAGCACGGGGGTTACGTTCAAGTTCGGATGCGCCAGAGGATGATCCCGTGAGATGACTCGGGCTGTGGCTGTCAGCCACGACCACGACCACGACCAACGACCACCGTCCCTGAGAAGCATGGCCACGACCACAGTGCCTGCTTGTCCCGCGGGCCTGGGTGGTCCGATCGATGGATTGTGCCTGGATCGCGTCGGGTTCGGTTGGCACATTCACATGGGCCGGCATCATGCTGTACTGTACTGTCCAGACTGTATGTGCATACACAATACCTACTTCAAGTAGTAGGGGCCTGCCTGGACCTGCCCGTTCTGTTGGAGGAGTGGGTTCGCGCACGCGTCAGGAGTCGGAGGGGGGGCGGGGAGGTGACGTGTGGATGGCCTGGGTGGCCTGAACTGCCCTGGATGGCCTGAATTGGACAGCCGAAACCCAAGATTTTTACCCCTATCGAGTGCGCGTCGGCGCTGGAGTGTTTGCGTGCTCTGCGTACCGTGAAACGGGCGGGCGGGATCTCTGAGATCTGACAAGTGGCTGGCACTGGGTGGTATCCCATGGGCCCATCCATGGATGATTGCGCGGAGGATCCACTGGCTCCAAGATCATCTCCCGAGGGCGGCGCGCTGCCAGTCTGGCAGTCTGCCCATCAAAGCAGGTACAAGTGCCTGCAGGCCAGGCCGTTTTGTCCGCACCCCACAGGCTGGCCGTCCGCAGCGTGTTGCCAAAATCAGCCACGTTTCGTCCCATCTCGAGCTGCCTGCCTGCCTTGGTTGTGCTGCCCGGCGCCCTGTCAGTCTGGTCTCTGACCTCTGGGCGTTCAGGGTGCTGTGTATGCACATGTTGAAATAGGAGCCTGGCTCTGGGGCCGCCGCGCGGGGTGGGCGTCCATTGTTCCTGCATTCTATGATTATGGAGGTGCCATGTCGACACTAGCACGGGCAGGGTTGGGCTCTCTGGGGGAAGCTCTTGGAAGGGAACGCCGGCGTTTGATGGGAAAGCCGGGCCGTGGGCACTGGGGTTGGGTGGCAGCCCAGTCCTGGATGAAACGGTAGCCAATGTTGGCGAAATCTTCTGGAACTGGAGTTGGGCTTGCTGACCAGAGCTTGGCCGCGGCCTTGGCCATGCCCGCCCTGGCCCGCCCTGGCCGCGCTAATAACCCCAGCCTCGGTTTCTTGTGGTCTTCGACGTTTGCTGGTTACTCGAAGCAGCAGTTGACGTGGACGTGGACCACCCTCTCGGCCCCGACGTCGACCGCGACCTTCTCGACGTCGACCTTGCCGACCTTGACCCTGCTGACCGTGACCCCAAACTGGGCTGCATCGCGCGGGATGTCGGCCGTGTCGACAATCGAGGCATGCAGTATGTTCGGTTTGGAACTGGCTGTGTCGAGTTTGTACGGAGTAGACTGTGTGCACTCCACCATGTGCAATACCTGTGCCAGAGGATCTGACAGCCTCCACCCCTGGACCTACCTGCCCGGCTACCAGCTCCCAGCTCCCAGCTCCCAAATCACAAATCCCAGCCCTTAGCCCATTGTCACGTTGACTTCTACCCCAGCTCAACCCAACAACCATCCATCACCATCGTCCCTCATTCCAGCAGCAGCCCGTCACCCCAACCCATCATTTCCCTCGCATCTTTCGGACGCAACCTCCCACAGGAGAAGCAGTAACTCCGAACCGGATCGACTGGGCCTTGGTGATCACCGTGCCCTCCCACATTCTGGCCCGACAGTAGTGACACAACTCCCACCTGCAAGGCTATCGACGCTCGTCAGGCCATGCCCAGTCACCTGCCCCCTTTCTCCACGCCTCCGGTGCCCTTGGGTGTCCTTGGGCGTTTGCGTACAGTAGACTACTGTTAGACGTCAGAATGTCGCTCCTCGAGTTTCCTCTTTGGTCCTGCCTACTCAAATAGCGTCATGCTTCCGCTCCAAGCCTCTCAAACCCACCAGAGCGATGTCACGCAACCGACCATATCGACGGCGATCGGACTAACAGTGCCCAACCCTTGTCTGCTCACTACTCAGTAGTGTACAGGTAGGTGGGCTACTGTGCAGACCACAGTACTCCCTCCGTACACCACCCAGGTATGGGCTGAGGACCTGGCCCTCGCACTCACCAACCCTTGCCCTCGCCTGCGCCCGCGCCCTCGCACTCACCTCACATCACCAGCTCGCTCTTCAATCACCGAGCTTCACCTCACCCTGTCTGCTGTCTGACCCTTGCGCGGGACCAAGCCCAGGCCGAGTATCACAGCTGACTGACGGCCGTCGCTGAATGCCTGCATGCTAAGAGCAGGTCAGGGTGCGGTGACACTGCTCGCTCTGTGTTGGTCTGACACCCCTCCTCCTTGAACCGACTGACCAGCTGCAGCTTTGGGCCGTACCTCAAGTACGTGCCAGCAGCTGGTGCTGGGCCTGCCCATGAATCGTACCTGTACCAGATACGGCTTTTTTCGGGACAGCCTACCCACACCTGGTGGCCCGACGGTTGAGAATGCCCAAGGTCTAGAGCTTCACCATCTCTGCAGAGAACAAGCGCCGGCAATCCGTGATCTGACATTAGACTCTCGGGCTGGCTTCCCGTGCTGATCGTCTCGATCATCTCGCTCCATACCGTGACTGCGAGACATATTCCATCTCGCGGCCAACGTCCGCTGACAACATGCTGTGGCTCCGGGAGATCTCACTTGCGTCTATCAAAGCTTAGCCGTCTTGAGCCAGCTGGAAAATCCGGGGTACTGGCAGCGCCTCTCGTTAGTGTCCCCCTGGTCGCATATACACGCCCGAATGCGACTCTTCTACCGCCTGTGATCAAAACAACCCCGGCCTGTGCCTGCTTCGCTGGCTCGGAACCAGATACTCGATCGTAGCCTCGCCCAGAGCGACGCGCCCTGTGCCGCCGGCTCTTGAGCGTCCCTGCCTGCGCCTGCCTCTTCTCTTGTCGCCTGCTGCGGAGCAAACAACGCGACTGCGACCGGCCGCGTTGCTTGCAGCGTCTCAGCCCTGTCTTGTCACGCTCCACGCTCATGGTCATGGTCCTGGCCACGCTCCTGGCCGCGGTCGCCGACCGGCCTCTCCTCCTTCGCGACAGAGAACCCGATGCCTGGGGCCATGGCGTGTAGAGGACAGGCTCTCCAGGGCCTGCACGTCCTGGCCGCCTGACAAAGACGCCGACAGCAGCTTGAGATCTGCATCAATGATCTGTCTGCCCGTTCAGCCCATCCTCCTGTCCTGCACACCCCTGCTATTCTGTAACCATGATTGACCGGGGGGTTGCCATCGAGAATACCCACCCTAGCCCTCCCCACCTCCCGCATCACCTCCCTCCCAGCGAGTTTCGCAACAAAGCCTCATGGTGGGCCCTTGGCCACTCCCACCCCCAGAGCCATGTACTCTCTGCGCTCCAGCTGCTGTTATCCATACACCCCTCCTCCTGAATCATCATGTCCTCTAATTGGCTTGTGCCAGGGGCAGGTTGAACAACGGTCATGCTTTCATCCGTGGAGTCAACACAGAACTAATGTAATCAAGGACCAATGAACACTGCTCACATATTCCAGCCGAGACGGTTCACAACGTTGTTGTACTCTGTACAGGCGTATCCTTCTTCCTATGCGGAGTCCCTGGCCGCTTCGCTCATCTCCCTCTGAACCTTCTCGTCTGGCACCCTCTCGGGCGCCCTTGACTTTTGCCTCCGCTCGCCTCTACGGGCGTCTCCTGCCCAGCAGCCAGGAACCTCCGTTGCTAGTCAAATCCTCGGGGTCGAGGTTGCTGAACCCAACCCTAACAACTCCTCGCTGCTGCTGCTGCATGAACATACGCTCCTGTCTATGTCGGCCAAAGGTGCCTCCTCCAACCCCCAGCAGGAGCCGCGGTTGCTCCTAACGGGACACGGTTCAACCATTCCGTCTTTTATGCTTATCCCACCGCCCTTATAGCCCTCGCTACCCTTCTCTTGCCCACCTAATAAGCCCAGCAGCTCTGTGTCTTCCTAGTGCCTCTTCATTGTCTGGTTGGTTCCGGGCCACTGATACTACAGCATTAGCCATTCAGCCGGGACTTCTACCACCAGGTTTCCTTGGTCTACATGCTTTCTGGCCCTTCCCGTCGACCTCGACACAGCCCAGAGGAGAGCGGGTTCTGGCTCAAGTTCAAGCCGTGGCGCCCTGCCCCTTCCAAACAAAAATAACACCACCACACTGCTACCCGCGGGCCGTACTTGAGTCGTGGAGTTGTCGAGAGAGCAGGGCACCGGGGTCGCCCAGGCATTACCCACCGTCTTTGATGAGGTATCTGGTACATGCTCCCGATCGCCCAGGACTCACCCATCGCCCTTGCGGCTGCCCGTGCAGGCCCTGTTCTACTTTTCGGATTCTGCCCTGACATTTCTCCGTCTGGCCTGGCGGTACCTGCGATATTGGATCCACCCGCCTTGTACTAAAGTACAAGGCTCCTTTTCCCCATAGGGGTTGACCTTGTTGCAACCACGGCTATTTCTAAACTCCATGCAGGCCGGGGGACCTGTCACTCCCAGCAGTACCTTGAAAATCAGTCAACCCCGCCGGCTCCATCAGGTTGAGACCCTCGAATTGTATACATTACAGCCCGTGGTCCAGTCCTTAGGGTCTCATCACAACCTCCCTGTTGGCTTCTACTTTCGTCTCTTCTGGGAGCACTCTATAAACACCAGCTCCGCCATCGCCCTAGGCAGATACACACTGTTGTAGTCCTACCTCGGTCTCTCGACGACTCGACATCATTTCCTATCTCGCAGCACTTGTCTGTTTCACTGCCCTGTTACTGCGCATCCATCGGTCTTCCAGACAGCCTTTGTTGGACTCCGAGAAACCGGCAGGCCTGTGAACTCGAGGACAGACTTGAGTCTCTCGATATAAGCCCTAGCCTCATCGACAGACCTTCCTCGAGACGTACTCAGTACGCAGTTAGCTACGTGGGACGACCGTCGACAGGGCCATCTCTCTGGACAGCTTCTCGAGCATTCTGCATCATCAGGTTGACCCAGCCAAAGATATCACCCTGGACCCAAGGAGTTCTCATCCCACGACCTGCAGCTGGCTTCCCGGTTTAACCTTGGCTCCCGCCTCGACAAGTCGACACGTTCTTTGAGAGTTGACACGCCCCTTTCAGTTGACCTGACTCTCGTTTGTGGCACAGCCTCTCCACTCGTTTCTCTCGCAGTCGGATCAGTGACTCGGCTTTGACGACACAATTATCTGTCGTTCCAAAGAAGGCGAATTATTTCCCCATATCATCCTCAGACGCCCTTTCCAATGCTTGTTACCAGGCAACGCGATTCCGAGAAAAGCCACTGGTCAACGAGCAAATACGAGACTCTTTACCACAGGTCGGAAGCTAGTCCACGCATGTCGAACAATTTTGACGCTCCTTTGTCGACACAGTCTGACTGGCAGGGACAGCAGTACTCGTATCTCCCCCCGGGGGAGAGCTCCATCTATGCACAGTCTTATGGTCATGGAACAGCTTCTGGTGGCAACTCCGAGTCCCAGGCGCAGCCGCGCAGTGCCGCCGAGGCTAGCAGCTCCATGGACGTAGAGCCCAAGACAGAGCCGAACACGCTGAGTCCGCCTCTGAGTCTACGGCGCGGCGCAGATCCTCTGGGTCTGCGTCAACAAAGACAGCCATCGCCCATCGCGGAGCAGTCAGAAACACAGGGCGATGTATACGCGCAGAAGGCGGCAGAGTCCTTGAAAGAGGATTCAGTAGCCTCGACGGACACTCCCGCGATGTCGCTAGGCTCGAACCCAGTGAGCTCAGTCTCCTCTGCGGGACAAGGCGCGGAACTGCCTGCCAGCCAGTTGGGTCAGGAGGATCAGGTGCCTAAGCAGGAGGATGATGACGAAGTGATAGATGAGGATGACATGGTCGACGGTGACACCGAAGCGGCACTGCAACAGATGACGCCTGCCGAAAGAACCGCAGCGCGGAGGAAGATGAAGAGATTCAGGTAGGCAGCGTGACCAGAGGGCGATGTCAGGCACAGGGCTGACGACTTCTAGGCTCACCCACCAGCAAACACGGTTCCTAATGAGCGAGTTTGCGAAGCAGCCACACCCTGATGCTGCGCACAGGGAACGACTCTCGAGGGAAATCCCAGGTTTGAGCCCCCGGCAGGTGCAAGTCTGGTTTCAAAACAGGTAAATGCAGTCCTTGTCACGAAACATTGAAAGTTGACACTAATTGCGAATTCCAGGCGGGCAAAAATCAAGCGCCTCACAGCCGATGACCGGGAGCGCATGATCAAGATGAGGGCTGTACCAGACGACTTCGACAATGTCCAGGCCCTACATTCACCATACGGCGCCGTCCACGGGCTGGGTACCCCAATGGCGTCTCCTGTTGGCTTCGGTCCGGGCCCGTATCCGGATCACCTTATGAGGGGGCCGCTGGTGGTGGATGTCAGACGAGCTGAGGGCGGTGAGCATATGTCGTCCAGCGGGCTGAGTCCAGCTTTTGGCAGCATTGGGTTCAACACATCAGCGTCCATGAGTAACCCAGACCTGTTGACTCCCATGTCTCAAGAGTCCAGCGATCGGTACGACTACTCGAACCACTTGACGCCACTGAGCGCCGGGCCTAGGACCTCCAACCCTTTTGCGAGACAGGGCAGCATGGAGACGGGCATGGCGGTTCAGAACCACCACTCGAGGCAGCAAATGAGACCTCTTCAACCACTCCAGCTCCGGGAGACGCTCACCCGGTCCAGGTCCGATAATCTCCAGTCACCGCTCCGATCGAGCATGTCCTGGAAAGGCGACTCGATCGACTACTCGTCTTACCATCCTGCAGCTGGCAGCCCAACACCTCTGAGTGGGCGACAACAGTCCGTCTATCAGCCTTCAGAGGGGCTCAGTGGCTCCCCCTCAACCACCCTGGGTGGCTACGAATCGAGCACTTATGCTGGTAAGTCGCGGAATTTGCTACAAGAAGTATCATTGTCGCTAAGAAGGCCTTCAGGTTCATCTGTCACGTCACCCACGCACATGTCCTATCCAAACTTCCAGTCCAGCTCTTTCCAAAACTCACAGAATCGCTCCCGCCTCCGTGCTTCATCTGCGACGCTTCCGCTTGGCCTGGATCTGAGCGGCCAGCGATCATACTCTGCCTCCCACCACGGTCTGCGATCAGCAACCTCGCCAACGCACCGCCATGCCGCAGTCACCTCCGCGCCATATTCCACCGGCTTCCCCACCGCGCCTCTGACCGCTCCGAGCGACTTCTCTCTGCCAAGGACGCCAGGGTTCCCGACAAGAACACACGACTATTCGATGCCACAGATGAGCGCGCCGATTGCACCGCCCAACGACTTCTCGCAGGCCTTCCACGCTAGTATGGGCTCGGGACACAGCTCGAGGACACCAATGAGAGATCAATTTGGAGGCGGAGGTCCCCTGGGCGACAGGAGTGGCGATGACTATGGGGGACCTGGTGGCGAGCTGAAGAGGAAGAGGAGCTTCACGATCCCACAAGGCAGCTCAGCGCACTGAGAAGAATTCTGACGAATGGACGGAAGAGCGGTGAAACTCGACAGAGTGGTGCGTATGTCAACGCAGCAATGAAACACAGGGCTCCGTTCCAGGCCTTCCAGCTGGCCATATGGCATGCTCCGCGGCGCATACTACATTTGCAGCACCATGTTCATACTACCCTGGCCCGACTTTGTTTCTTTATGCCGCCTGACTTTGACAGCACGGCCCTGACACGACCGGAAGCCAGGAGACCCGCGCTGCAGTGCTTCTTCTGCGGGCTGGAACGGAAGTCGACGCTGCAAAACTGACCGGGCTGGGACCCACGAGACATGCAATTTTTCTTTGTCAACAATCAGGGGCCACAGGCGGACAGGCTTGGAGGGGGCAGGCTACGGCTGAGGCTACGGCGCATGGCATTCCCCGTCTTCAACCGACATCGAAGCAAAGCATTCGACCAAAACAGTCTGGGTAAAAAGTGGTCAGGGGTTCGTGGGGCAACGGTTAACGGGCAACAGGGGGTCTTTTTCTCTCTCTTCGGAACGTCGGGAAAGGGGGGTTGGGCGGCTTGGAATCAGCGAACCACGGAAAAGGGCCAAGAGCCAACCTCGAAGACGGTGATTCCTACCACACATGTCCCGCTCGAAAACGGGCAATACATCTTCCCTCTTTTTTTAACCTTAACCCCATCAGCTACATGATGTGGGGGCCAGGGGCGCGAAGGAACTCGGAGGGTTGTGCCCAGGAAATAACTCGCGGGACGAAGCAAAGCACACATGTCACCCACACCCGGACGCCCACACCATCTCACACACACACATGCACAACAACACAAACATGCACAACACGCAGGCTGGTCTGCCCTTCAGATAGACAGGGTCTCCTACGGTTTCCGGCGAGACTGGGTATTTTGCTTCTGCCGAGTCCCTCCCCTCCCCCCTTCCCGGGATTCTCTGCATGCTTCATGTACAAAGTTTGTTGGGTTTTTTTTCTTCTTTTTTTTTCCGGTCTCTATCTCTCTCCTTTTTCCCTGTTCGGGTAACGTCTTCTTTCCCCTGTGAGCTCTTCATTATGTCGCATACTTAGGTTAGGTACATTATTTCCTTCCGGTCGGCCGGTCTGCCAATATGGTATTCTTTCTACTTTCTACTTCCGCTTCCGTCCCCGCTTCAGAGGTCTATTTACGATAGCTCCCTTCTAAATTGGTTTTCGTTCTCGACTATTCTACTGGGGTTATCTGGTCCAGGGCTTTGTTTCAAGATACCTACCTGTTCCTAGCGCGTGCGTGTATGTGTGCGAGAGAGGGGATCTGCTGCTTTTACCGAACTGCTTGTCTGTCACGACACATTAAATAACAAAAAAAGAAGAGAAAATAACATCAAAAAGAAACGTAGAGAAAACGGGCTGCTGTGTGACTCCAGAGGTGTGCTGTCGAACCGTTGGCTCGGGGAAAATCTGGCAGAACGACCGAGCCGGTTGCCCTCGTCCAAAGCCCAGCCAGCTGGGCCTCCTTTGGTGAATGCAGGTCGCGCTCCCTCCGGCCTCATCTCGGCCGCTGCTCGCACCCGTTGGGCAACATCGCTCCCAGCGGCGAGATGGGGTTTCGTGTTTTTGGAACTACGCGCAGTCGGGGCACACTTTGCTCGCCCGCAACTATGAAGTGTTCCATCGCAGGGCCTTGTTGGTGCGCGTGGAAATAAGCTTAAACTACTAGTGACGGGCTTTGAGTCCCATTTCGGAACTGGTTACAGGTACCAGGAAAAAAAGGCTTCGAGAACAGGCGGACGTCGGGGTGCGCAAGGTTTTTTGGGGTGGAGGGGGGTTGCGGCCTAGACGCTTCCGACCGCCCCCCACCATTGACGGCGAGTTTTGACGGCGACTGATCGCAAGGTGTTTCTGGTCATCCAACCGGGTCTTTATCATGGGATGCAGTATGCATCCGTCAGGTGGCTTTGGTAAGTCGTCCACGGCAGTCGTTGTCAGCAAGCCCCCATCGGCCAGTGCAGCTCAGCCAGGCTTGCTGGCTGGACGACCGCTGGTGCTGAAGCAGGGCGGCATGCGGAATGGATTTCCCATGGCTACTTCTAGGCGCGGAACGAGGCGCCGTTAGCTGCCAGATACAGCGAGCCAAACAGGGCAGGACCCCATGGCGATCATCGACTACGTCTTCGAGACGACCTCACGGCTCAGCGCACTTCTGCCGTGCGCTAACCCTCGCATATCAGAAGTAAGCAGCGGCGGTTACAGGAATTGCCCATGCCGTGTCATCTGCCGCCTCCCTGACATCTCGAGATCCCATCACGGAACGTCCCTCCGGTGCAGCGTGGTGGAGCGGCAGATCGGCCACGGTCATGGGGTCTGACAGGTTTTGGCCGGAGGTCAAGTTAAGCTTGCAGGACCATCGCGGATCATCCAGGCAAGGGAACCGGATGGGCGTGCCTGGCGTGGGAATAGCAGCCTTGGTCATTCCGGGTCCGCCACTCGCCCGAGCTGCGACGCACCTCACATGACCTTGGGCCTAGGTCTCTTTTCTGACCATTGCAATGAGGGTGTGAGGACGGGTGATGTGACTCTCACAGCTTCTGCATCTTGCTGCAAGTGCGCCGATGCCCAGTAGGGTATAGCTTGGAAAGCTTCAGTTTCTTGGTCGGGTCTGGAGGGTCGTACAGGAGCTTTCAGCCTGGCCGCGGTCGAACGGCCCTGTATTGGTGTCTGAGTCCCGATCACCATGGACATGGACGGCATGGCTTGAGACCCGGCCCGACTTGGTCACCAGAAAAAGACTCAGCCCTTGACCGGTGAGCTCTGCTGCTTCGCGAGACAGTGGGAGAGGCTCAATCAGTTGACCTTTCACATGTCGCCTAAAGGCAAGGCTTGTGAGACTGCGGCTACTGTAGGGCACCGTCCCGTGCCGCTCGGGTGGTTCAATGTCTTTGGCATCGTCAGTTACTTATTCACGGCCCAGAAACGACGTTGAGCCATCATCGTGCAGTGTAATCCTCCCGCGGCAAGCCTTGGTGGAGGGGCACCCGATATGCTGTTTCTGAGGCGCATCTGCAATACCTGCTGCATACAGAGAGCGGTTACTATCGCCTAGTACTGAGCGTGACGTCCAATGGTGGACAGATCGACGGTTCTCGACTGCGACAGGCGGGAATGGCGCGCCTCATGTAGAAAGTAGATGAGGTGGCGCTCATCGAGCACAGCCGCTGCGACTTGTCTCCTTCTTCACTGGTCTGGGCCACTCCGTTGGGCAGGGTAGACGGAGAGTGCAGGATGCTGTGACCCCAGCTGCCCAAGTGGTCGTCCGAGGCCCCAGTTCGAACAGTAGACTGGTCGATGTACTCTCCACTTTGATGATAGCACTGAGCCGCGTTGTGCGTCGGTCAGTCAGTCAAGGTTGTGGAGCGTATGGCGAGGTCGAACACAAGAGGGCGGGAACTTGCACCCCCACATGACCAAGGTCCAGCCCGAACGGTGCTGCGGTCCTCCACCAAACGAATGGCTTCGCGTCGTCGTACCAGAAACGACCGAGAGGCCGATGGCTGAGCTTGTGAGAGCGACTGATGTGCTCCGTACCCCAGCGAAGGTGAGTTCTGACCCAGGCCCGGCGGTGACGGTTGGATGGTCCGGCTCCGAGCAATGGTGGGTGTAACGGTAGCAATTGACTACTGCCTCGTCCAGACGGATCGCCCACCAGCGCATGGTAGTCACCCACACCCGAGCTGCTGAGCCATTACTGTTAGCCATCTGCCAGACACAGCGGGTGTAGCCCAGAGAGCTGAAGCTCTGCACGACCAGGCCTCGCTCAAGGGGTGAAGGCTGGGAGCCGTGGTCTGAGCCAAAGGAGTAAACCCAGTCAACCACCCCTGGCCCTTGGCCCCCAGCAGCCCTCAGGAGGCCCTGCTTCCACGGCCTGCACTGACAGGCAGACAGGACAGCTGGGTAGGAAGGTGGAGACGCAACTAACCGGTCGAGGCCAGCGTCATGGCCCTGGTGATGCAAGTGGCCGTGGATCCAGAGGGGAGAGACCCGAAGCGGGTAGGCTTGGCACGGAGGAAAACGTTGCGCATGTGAGGAGGCAGCCGTTCGACCCCAGATCCTTTTTTCCCCGTGGCCCGTCCCATGCTCACCCATGTGCAGTCAGACAGTCAGACAGTCAGTGTATGGACAGAGCTGGGCCTGCCACGACGGCGGGAGCCGGTGTCTGCGTTTTACAATGCACAGGCGGCGCATGGTTGATGTGGGTGGTGGGAGGAAGATGTTGCGGTAAGGACGACCTGTCACCTTGCGTAACATTCATTGTACATCGCATCCAGGTACGGGGTACTGCAGGTCTAGCCGTAGCACTCACTCGTGGTGTGCAGCCGACCTGACTGGGTACCCAGGCATCCAGGTACCTACCCAGGAACGGCACTACCGTGTTAGTTGCCTCTTGGAGCGCGGCAGCTGGGCCCAGCTGGCCAACCGTTGTCAGCCAGCTGGCAAGCTCGAGACATCGATCACGTCTTTGGTAGGCGCGTTGCGTGCTAAATGATATCACTCGACAAGTGACAATATCAATGGCGGGACTTGTCTGAATTGCAGGACTCTCGAACTTGCAATGGATCGATTCTATCGACGCTCTTATTCCTGGCATGGACGTGCTCCTAGCATGATGTATGTATGTATCCCATCTGAGGCTTTCCTTAACCTTGTACCACCGTATAGATAGACAGACCATGGGCTAACGACTTTTCTGGAAGACGACCTGCGAGCTCATGACCACTGATTCACAACTATTGTCTTGAGCAGAGACGCAGTGCCGCCCAGGTATCCTCTCATATCATGATACGAGGCGGTTCTGGTTGGTATCCCAGCCCTTGAATTTCCCCCTTTCTGCCTAAATACAGTCCAGTGGGCCTTGGACCAAGCAAGCTACTCTGGTGACTGGTTAGCAGGAAACCTTGGACTCTCAGCCATCCTGTCGATATCTGACTATTGACGAGGATCCTGCTCGGCAGTTGACACTAGGTACTCCGGGCCGTTCACCTAGGGTATTCAGGACTATGTTCGTGAACTTGCTGGCTTAGACGATCCCACAGGCGTCTCGACGCTAAAAAGCTTCTCAGAAGATCCCGAGAATCAGGCCATAGACAGAAGAACGTAGCATCGAGAGGACACGCGGTGATGCTCCCGAAACTTTGGCACTCGTGTTCGACATCAACACCGCTAGTAAGGCTTACGAGCTGCAGATATTGGTAGTATATTTTCTCGGCACTCGATGCGAGATCGACAGGCATCCTTATTCACCCAAGATTCGCTCTGCGGAGACGGAGCATCAGGTTGCTAGAAAAATGGCCGAGTCATCTCAACATGCACCCTGTGCTGGTGGGAAAGGTGCTATGTGAGTGCTGCCCCGTGTAAATGATTCTCCTCGGGCTCAGTATGCCCCCATTCTCGGGGCACACAAGTATCAAGATCGGTCCATTAATCTCGCATTAGAGATAGCCGGCACGCCTCGTGGCGGGCAGCCTCGTGTCGTCGATACCAAGTAGGATCCGCATAGGAGAAATTACCATAGATGCGACTGAGGGGTACAGGATTCACCTTGGCGGTTGTATACGATCGATCAACTATGCGCAATATACAGCCCACCTAAAAGCATCATCTCCCATGTCAACAGAGAATGGAAGGAACCGCCCTAGGATCAAGGTTTGTGAGAAGGACAAGGACCAGCCTCTCGGGCCGTACTATTCGACAAGCAGTATGCAATGACAGCAAGGAACCAACCGAGTCTCCGCCACTAACCTACCTGGACATGCGGACGTCAAGCCCTCAGTGGGTAGAGTGATCAGCCACCGCATATCTGCACCCCGCCCAGATCGTGTCAACCCGTCCGAGTCAAGTCTACCTGGTCCATAAGCAGCCAAGACAGACCGACCGAAGGTGAGGCCTCGATGCAAGTCATGCCCAGGAACCGGCGGCAACGACTGTTCGCAACCCGGGAGTGCGCCTAGGTAGCGTACCGCAGCTCAGAAGCGGATGATGAATCGCGAGGATCGGCTTCCAGAGTTGGTCAAGCTTTGACTCGGAACCTTGGTAGACGCCGGCCATGTCTTCGCCCCGGTAGGAAGCATGAGCAGGAGCACGAGCAAGGACCGAGTAACCCACCATCAAGAATACGATTCCCTCAACGTGACTGAGTGAGCCGCCTGTTTCCCCACAGATTGCCCATTCGTTGGTGCCCGGTGGGCGTGTATTTCCCTGTCAGGGAGCCTATATTACCTGTTTTAAGATAGTGCAGCAATTTGTTGTGCCCTTACGAGCACATGATTGAGTAGATTGCTCAATCGCATAGCACTTCAGGTCACAGCTTGGTGGTACAGGGTGAGCGTGGGTATTGTCAAAGATTCCCACAACTCGGGCTTCTAGTAACCATGAGAACAGAGGCTGTTAGAAGGCCTGGGAATCATTCATATCCTCAGACCGTGTCTTCACTCGTCAGTGGTCAAACGGGTAGCCCAGTGTACCTATTTTCATCTGACCGAGGACATGGGGACCAGAGCAAAGGCTTGTGGCCTCCGACTCGTGAAGGCACTCTGCATACTGACAGAATGTCCAGATACGTTGCCATTTAGTAAATACCATTCCATTACCCATTGATTTGGTGCATACTCTGAATGTGAAGGAGCCTGACAAGATGCCGCGAGCAGTAGTATCAATATCAAGAGTCCAAAGGACACTCTTGATCCCCGAAAAGACCACGGAATTCCCTCAAGGAGACATCCAAGGCACACAGAAGCAAGTTTTGAAATCCTTAGACGAGCCATGCCCCAATCGCTGATCACAAAAACAAGCCACGAGATTGTGAAAGTCCATCCAGTCTGGCTTCAGATGATCGTCGAGATCTCTGATCAAAGTTCCCCAGCCACGCCATATAGTCCACAAGGCCCGATTATGTTCGTACTCTTTCCCAGCTGGCTTGTTCTGGCTCGGCCAAGGACCTATTCTGGCAAAACTCGGTCGATACACTTTGTGGAGTCGTGAGACACAGCAGCGGAGCTGTGGGCTGTTCGAACTGCTTGGGAGCATATCCATAGCGGTCCTAAGTGTGATAGATAGGGTCGAGAACAGAGTAGAGTAGACGAATGGGATTCGGAGTTGGCATAGCAGCATGGGAAACAAATATTTTTGCCATGTCTATTGTGAAATAGACCTCCTCTGGGTACGAGGTGGTCGCTCCGGATCACTGGGACCTCCTCAGGCTGGTCAAGATCAGACCCTCTTCGTCTCTGTCCGCTAAAGCCTGGCTGTTGGCCATTGCTCAAATACACATAATGATACCCAATCGCGGTTATTGCATTAAAAAGCTATTCCTCATGGATCGCGCTTTCGCGCACTGCTCCCATCAGCATCTCCTGGGAGTGGGAGAACTGTGAACTCAGTCCTTTCTTCATGCGGCCCCACAAACTATCCCTCGGCAAAAAGTGGCTACTGGGACTGCGTATCACCCACATCTTTTGGATTCGTCAGGGCTCGGCAACTCAGATACCCAGCAGCAACTCCCCTTCCTGTCCTGTGGCGCAATCCATAACGTCTCATTGCCAAGGGCTCAGTAGGAGCACTCGGGATATGCACATCAGGATGACCCTGTGTGTGGCTGTCAATGGAAGCTCTTTGGGGCGACTGAAGGACACTGGATAACATACGAGGAAACCCGGGCAGATCTTGTAACGCCCCTTGTCCACGGTCGCGAGTAGCCATGGGCTGCCGCAGAGAAGCAGGCCTGGTGGGGATCTTGAACACCACGTCTTGGTTGCGGTCCTCCCCGTCCACCTGAGCGGTATGCGACCAAGCGTTGGAAATGCTGCCAGACGCGACGCTCTCAGGTACGAGTCCTGTGTTCTCGATTTGTTCCCGCTTGACTTCGTCCTTGGGTCGGTACCGCTGCTAACGGCGCCGACTCGAACTGCGGTCTCGACGGTCCCGGCGTGGTGAGCGGTCTCTGGCCCTGTCCCTGTCCCGGTCGCGGTCTCTGCCTCTGTCGCGGTCTCGGTCGCGATCTCTATCGCGGTCCCGGTCCCTGTCCCTATCGCGATCTCTGTCGCGGTCTCGATCCCGGTCTCTGTCACGGTCGCGGTCACGGTCACGGGAGTCATCCCTCACTCGGTGGCGAGGCCGACTCCTGCTGCGAGGGGATCGACTGCGTCGCCTGTCCTTTACTCGGTCTCTTGAGCGCTCACGCTCTCGACTGCGACGACGAGTAGTTGAAACGCTGCGATCGCGGCGGATAATGGAGTCCCGACGAATAACAGAATCACGACGGCCATCTCGCCTATCATCCTTTGCCCGATCCCGCTCCTTGTCCCGATCCCGGTCGCGATCTGGCCTATGCGAATCAACCCGCGCTGGTGGCACATAGCGATCGATGTCATCCGGAGCACGTCGTCTCACATCAGGAGACCGTTCCGAACGTTCGCCGCGTTCGTCATCCACCTCGAAGTCGATGCCAGGCACAGGCTTACCCTTTTCGCGTGCTTCCTTCTGGGCCGCTAGGTATGCCTTCGCCTCACGCTCTCGCTTCTTGACCTCATCTTGCTTCCATGCTTCTTTTTCCTCCTTGTCGAGGTATGCTGGTGGTCGGTCCAGGCGGCTCTCTTTGGATCTGGATCGCTTTCTCGCCTTGTCTGCACTCTTGGACCTTCTTCGGACAGATCGCGAGCGGTCTCTCCTCTTGGATTTGGAGCGAGACTTAGCTCGAATCCTCGACCTTGAACGATGTCTTACACGAGAGTCAGATCGCGACCGCCTCCGTCTAACAGGTCTTGATGTATCGCGGCGATCTGCTCGATAAGGACTCCGCCTGCGCGGTGATCTCGATCTTCTGTAAGATGTGTAGTGGTCACCCCGAGGACGCGAAGGGCTTCGAGTTCGCCTCCTGTCATCTCTCCTGATAGATCGACTTCTTGATCGGCGTCGGCGGACTGATCGAACTGCCCGGCTCCGCGACCTCCGAGGATGGCGATCGCGGCTGCGACTACGATCACGCCTGGAATCCCTCCCTTCTCTTGGTACCTTGGTCTCGTCAGCATTTCGTCTATCGCGTGAGATAGATCTATCGCGACGCCTGTGAGAGCCTGAAACACGATCCCTGTCACCTGGATCCCGAGCCTTCGTTGGAGAAGAGGTATGGTGAGAGTCCTTTCGCGGGTTTTCTTTGATCGACGGTGCTCTCGCTTTAGGACTAGGCGTCCGATGACGGCTCCTGCCACGAGTGTCCCGAGACGCCGCAGTCGGGGCTGGGGAACGGGATTTACGGCGAGGCAGTGAATGTTTTCTCGGAGGCGTGGGTGCTCTCTTCTTCTCTTCCTTGGGCTTGGCCTCCTTCGTCTCCTTATTGCCCTCTGCCGGTTTGCTTTCCTTGACAGGTTTTGCATCTTTCGCCTCCGAAGGTTTTTCGGACTTCAACTTGGCCGGCAACACCTCAGGTGCCTTTTTCACCTCCGTCACTTTCTGGGTCGTCTTCCGGATTGGGTTGATAGCGGACGCCGGCTTAATTTTGCGAGGTGGTGGCTTCAATTCCTCGTCGATCTCCAGCTCAGGCTGCTTAGACGAGACTCGTTTGCTGTCCCGGAGCAGGTCAGCCAAAGCCTCTTCTTCAAGGCGAGACAGCTCTTCCTTCGATAGTTCCTTCTTGGTTCCTTCTTGGCGGCCACGGCTTTCCTCCCTTGGGCTTCGGCGACGTCGGTGTCGGTCCCTCGAGCGGTTGCGCGAATGATCGCGTGAGCGGGCCCTGGACCGAGCTCTGTCACGGCGATCTCGGTCTCGACTTCTGTCTCTGTCTCTATCGCGGTGGTCCCGAATCCTCTCCCGGCTTCTATCGCGGTCCCTTTCTCTGTCTCTGTCTCGGTCCCTCCCCCGTTCACGCTCGCGCTCGCGCTCGCGCTCTCGCTCTCGCTCCTTCTCCCTTTGCCGCTCTTTTTCCCGCTCTTCTTTTCGCTTCGCCTCTCGCGCAGCTCTCTCAGCTTCTCTCTTCTTCTGCTCGGCGCGCTCTTCCCTCTCGGCGATTTCTCTGCGCTGACGGGCGATTTCTTCTTCCATGGCCTTCAGGTCGGCATACTTCTTGTCACGCTCGGCCCGTCTCACACCAATATCAGCAGCGTACTCCTCGTCTGTCTTTGCGCCATGGACGCGTTCTTCTTCCGCCGCATCCTCGCCAATTTCAGCCTTTCGAAGTTCGCGGATTTGTTGTTCGATGGCGCCTACATCAATGAGGCTTTCGAGGAGTGCTTCGGCCTTTCTGTAGACGCCCGTCCGGTCCAGCGCTCCGTCGATCAGGGCGACAGCTTTGCCGCGGTCGAGGGTCAGTAGTTGGGTTGGGTTTCGTTCGATTTCCTCCTCGGCGACTTCAAGCATTGCCTTTGTTATCTGCTCCCGCTGATCCTGCGGCGCACGTCTGCATCAGCGACTGCGATATCACGACAGACGAATTGAGTATTGTTCAACACGTACACTAGCCTCGAATGTATCCCAGACCTGTTTGCGCGTCGCATCGTAGCCTCCCTTCTTCTTAAAGGCGTGGGCAAGTCCATCGATGGCTGTCCGAGTCGCCGAAGTGAGGGGTAGCTCGGACGCCTTGAATCTTCGGGGATGGTTGACGGTCGGGGCATCGGCCATCTGCACATCGCCTTCTGCACGCTGGTCGCCAGCCGCAGGTGTGAGGTTGGCGACTGCTGCCATCGTGGAGGATGCCAGCTAGGCAGCTTAACAAATGACACTTGGCATGGATATGGCTGCCACACCTTAGACTTTTGTAGGAATGCGGATCCGAGTCCCTCGTCCAAAGGCGACAGTCGGTTTAGGTGGTTGGACTTTGAGTGTGTCTAAGGAGTGAGTTGGCGTGATTGCTCCCAAAAGAATCAATCGCGGTTTGATGGATGGCACGCAGGGATTGGGAGAAGTTGTGTGGGGGCGCCGCCCATGCAGTGTGCTTTAGCCGATGTGGGGCCTGTGCTAGGGGTCCCACACACTGATGACTCCACAGGCTAACTGGCTCGCACCTGAGGACTGCAAAAAGACCTCAGGCCGCCGACGTCGACCAAGCGCCCGGAAAGCTCCAACCAAGCTTGAGCCATAAGTCATCAATCCACCCACCCTCGAATCGACGACCGCCTCTCCCCTACGAGTACAACCGACGAAGCACTGCTCAGTAGAGCTTCGCTGCTCGAATTGTGATACCTCTCCACTCATAAACACCACCGGTTCACTCCCAATTGCGACGCCAACATGGTCTCCCGCATCCTCTTCTGGACAGGCTTCGGTATGCACCGTGCTCCATGCCAATTACCAACGCCCGACAACTACAAATTGCGTGGGAGAATATGGGTCTAACATGTTTCTGATGTGCAGGCGTCGCCACCCGAATGTGGCAGCTGGGCCTCGAGATGCGACCGTTGTTCAACCGGGGGTCTCTGTGGGCGTACCCCGTCTTCGCGGGCTGCGGAGCAAGCTTTGGATACTGGCTCCAGACTGTCGACGAGAAGCAGACAGCACTCCTTACCGAACGCAAAGAGTCGATCCTGGCGAAGCGAGCGAGGAGGGCAGCACGGGAGGCTGGTGCCGCCGAGACGGCATAGTGGGCCGCACGAGGGATGCATGGAGCCTGGTCATCCATGGGGCAGCCTCAGATACGATGAAAGAATCAATGCATTAGAGTCGACATTAAATGGGCTTGCACCGACAATTGGTTTCCCATCTACTTGGCTGCAGCGATATTCGACGTGCTCGTTCCGCAATGGGGGCTGAGCTATGCGTGCATATGGATGCTTGGCTGCTCGCCCCAAAGCACATCCCATCAGATGCCTGCTCTGGCATCCTCTTGATTACCTCCGCCCTGGGTTTCCACTGATATCCATGATACCGCTGGCTCCTCTGACGCGCCATCTAAGCTTTCCCGCTGAGTTGACTGGACAATCTAACACACTGGATCCTGCATCATCTCGAGCAAGGCGAGCAGGACTCGCCGACGAGACTCTGCGGGCCAGAGGTTGCTGATACCACTGTTCATAATGCTACGACTGGTCGTAATATCAGAAGTATCAGAAGCCAGCCCTTATATCATCTTCTCTTGCCGAACTAAACTGTCATGGCGCAGCGATAGGATGGGCGGACCGCAGAAGGCCGCATTCTGTACTGTTTTGGGCAACCCCTATGCCTCATAACGTGCGCTCATCCATTTTCCTCAGCACCGGTAGCATCGCGGACGTCGAGGCAGTAGCGTTTCCTTCCTCGCTCTCGGTCACCACTGCTGTGATGTACTTGTCTTTTGTTGCGTCGAACAGCAGCCGCAAAGATTCAGCACTGTATCGCTCGGGGTCGATCTCGTTGTACGTCAGGGAATCTGCCGAAACACGATCCCTGTCAAAATTGACTGTCTCGAGCAGGGCGACGACGGCTACATCAGCGTCGTTTGCCGAGATCGCGATGTCGCAAGTACCTGCCGGGCCGTAGAGTGACCCATTGGCAAACATGGCCTCGGCCCCTAGCAGAACCTTCGACGCGCGCTTGAGATTGATGCTCAGCCCGGCGAGGCTAGGATAGTAGTAGACCCGCATTCCATCGTTCCTCAGAATCTTGGCTAACTCCTGGCCGGATCGCTCAAATGGGTCGTCGATGACGGCGACCTCAAAAGTCCGTCCCTGGGCTCGTGCTGTCTTGAGCGCTTTCCGAACGAGTTTGTGGTGGCCGTAGGTGAAAATGGTCTCGCCATCGGCGATCATCGATGCAGCCTTGGAGACGATGGAGTCCTCTGCGTAGAGTATTCTCTCCTGGATGAATAAATCTATAGCATCACAGAGCTGCTCCTTGGAGGCCTCGTCGGACTGATCGAGCTCAAGCTTCGCGATCTTGGACTTCAGCATGCGAATGGCGTTGCCCATGGCAAAGCACATGGGCCGACACTCGGCAAGGTAGTCAATCTGCGGGTTGAGAACGTGTGGGAGGAAATGACGAGAAAACACATGCCCTGGCGGACTCTCGTACTCCTCGACGACCTGCATGAGCTGTCAGCCTGAAGTTGTAGGCACAGGGCCTGTCAGGAGACGCCCACCTTCTTGAATGCTACGAGGGTGGCCTCGAGTCTGGTGACGTTGTCTTTCAATTTGAAGGCTGCCATCTGCTGGCCGAGGGCCAGGACGGCCGGGTGGACATCTTTGTCAGCCTTTGGCAGTGTGAGTTTCTTCGCCATGGGCAGGTGGCTGAAGCACTCGGGCACGACTGGCCCAGTAGGCTGCTTGGGTGCTGGCACAGGAGTTGGGGCTGGCTTCTTAGGCCGGCTCGCAAGTGACGTCGCCGGCGCATCTTGCTTCGACTTGTTTTGCTTTCCGCCGCTCTGCTTGTCGTTTGCCACTGGGGCGCCAGGACTTGGTTCTGCGGCCTTGGACTGTTCTCTGCGTGCAGCCTTCTCGGCCTTTTTCTGTGCTTTCAACTGGGCGCCCGACATTTTCGGTGCAGCAGGTGCAGCCTCTGAGGCCGGGGCTGCAGCAGCGGCCGGGGCTGGAGCTGCCGCCGGCGCCAGAACAGCTGGAGGTGCGGTTTCTGACATGTCGAGCCGAGATTATGAAGTTCGTGTGTTTTGGTTGAGACGAGGACGAAAAGAAACGGATGCGAGTGAGAAAGTGAAGGTGCGGTACTGAGGCGAGTGAGTCAAAATCCAACTAAGCTTGTACCTCGATGATGTACCTTTTTTTGAGAATGCTGCCCCGCGCCTGCCCAAGCTGGGGTCTGCCCTGAAGGCCTTCCTTAAAGTGGCACTAAATTCGGCTGGATCCGAAGTCTCTCAGGCCTCAGTTCCAAGGTGTTGTTGACTCCAATCTCTTTAGGCACAGCACTTGAATTAACCGGTGGAACTGTTTTCAGGGTCCCAAATCGAGCACCAGTAGGTATGAATTAGATATGAATAAGGTGAATTCCAGAGTGATTCATACAATTTGGCAGTCACCCCTGTCTGCCTTTTCCTGCCCAACCAAGTAGCTGCTGTACCTAGGTACATAGGTAGGTACAATAGCTACCGAATATGCACACCTTGAATACTGCCACCCAACCAGTGTACTGCAGCTTAGATTGTTACCTTGTAGATGGCTGTACAGCACTCACTTCGAAGCCAACATTCAAATTTTCCAATTGCTTGCAAGGGAAGGAACCTGCAAATGGGGTTACAACTGATTGACTTTCCTTTCTGCGGAATGTAATGTAACACGAGTGGTGCTCAAAAGTTCGTTTTGCCGTACAATGCTCTATTATATTAATATTACACCTGGTCCAAATTATCATGATTGAGCCACCGTATTTGGTCCCTCGCTCTCTCCTAGCCCATCACTGCTCGCAACTGGGCTCTCTTCTGCCGCATCACTGCCTGTGGGTGGAGTAACCTCTACTCCATCACCACTTGTAGTTGAAGTTTCCTTTGCCGCAGCAGCGGATGTGGGTGCGGCCTCATCCTGGACCTTGCCTTGCAAGAAGACCACGTATCTTCCTAGCACCTGGCCTTCTCTTCCCCTCCACTCCTTCGCACCCTTCACCTCCTCGACGGCCTTCGTGACTTTCTCAATAAGCGCTTTGGCGTCCTGTTCATTTGCTGTCACTTTGGCACGCGCCTTCTTCTGCAGGAGAACCTGCACCTTGTACCCTTTGCTCAAAAATTTCTGCAACGTCTTCAGCTTGTGGTCCAGGTCGTGTGGCGCCAACGTCCAGTTCAGCTCCAGCTCCTTCTCCTTGACGGCCCCCTTCTTCTTGCGCTCCTTCAGGTCCTTCTGCTTGGCCAGCTCCTCCTTCTTGTTGACAATCCTGCAGACAGGCCACCGCGGCGAGCCCCTGTCGTCCGCCATGGGCACGACAACCGCCTCCAGGTACGTCGTCTTGGGGTCCAGCTCCGCCAGGACCTCCTTGATGGGCCGCGGGGCGCCGAGGCCCTCCGAGCCTGTTGCCCCGGGCGTCTTGACGTACACGTAGGGCCAGTCTATCTCGTTGTCGCGTGGCATACGGCCGAGCTTGACCCCCACGCGCGGGCCGGGCGCGTCCGGGTCTACCACTTTCTTCTGCTGAGGGCGGGCTGCGCGGCGGGCGTTGAGACTGCTGGCGGCCGTGGGTCTCGGGGTTCTCGCGTAGCTGTCGCGGTCGAATATAGCGGAGATGGGCCTTGGTGGTGCCTTGTTTGAGCCATTGTCTCGGCCTGCCCAGTACGCGCGAGCTTGTGGTTGCAGTACGAGGAGCGCCGGGACGAATATCCTCGTGAGGTGTAGGGAGTGTGAACTTCCATAGTTAGACGGCATGAAGACGCGACGCAGCGCCGTCGCCGGGTTGAAAACGCATTGGGAGCCCGGCATGATGAAGGGAGGCGAGGACGTAGGAGAGAAGCAGTTCTTTTCGTGGTTTGGTCCTGCAAGGAACTTCGGAGGCTGAGCAAGAAGAGACTTGATATTTTCAGTTGACTGGTTTGGTGGAATTTTTCAGGTCCGAGATTGGAAGACAGCTCGGAGCTTCATCGCAGGAGGACATGTAGCTTCCGGAACCAATCAGAACGCACAAAGGGGTTTACGTAAGTGCTCTTGTACTTCACAAGGCCAGGGTCCTTCCAGCAAACCTCATTAGTCTTGTTGATTACAACCTTAGGTTTCGAGAACTCCTCTTCGTCAGAGCTATCATACGTCCTAAGTCAAGGATGGACGATCCAGCCCAGTAAGAGAAGGCGTCTACCGACATGTCGCTCTCATAACATCGCCCAAACATGTCGCCCTTCCTCCGCTTCTTCCGCCAGGGCAAGGGCCGTCTCGTAGGCCGCTTCACAACCCCCACGGTGCGCTTCTTCCTTGGCCGGTACTACGGCCGGCCCGTGGCCCTCTTCGCCGACGCCGGCAAGGTCCTGGCCGCCGCACACCTCTTCTGGGCCTACGGCTATGACTGGGGCACCGTTTCCGGCCCCTCCATGCTTCCGGGATGGTCCGTCTGGGGCGAGGGCGCCATCATCTCACACCGGCACCGCCGCGGCAGGGACATCAAGGTCGGCGACCTTGTCCGCTTCAAGATTCCCATCGACGACGGCCTGGCCATCAAGAGGGTCCTCGGGCTCGCGGGCGACTATGTCATGATGGGGACCCCTGAGACTGGGCAGGACACTATGATACAGGTGAGGCGAGGAGTGTGAATGTCACCTTGCATTGTGGAGAGACTGACGTGTGGCTCAGGTTCCACCTGGGCACGTCTGGCTGATTGGTGACAACCTGCCCGCATCGCGCGATTCTAGGTTATATGGGCCGGTGCCCATGGCTTTGATCGATGGGAAGGTGATTGCGCGGACTGGTGCATGGCCATGGCAGATGCATGCCATTGAAAATCCATTCGATACTGGACATAATCCGTGACTCGTCTAAGACTCTGCGACCATCTCGCGAGCAGACCAGACCAGACCAGACCAGACCAGACCAGACCAGCACGGTTTCAAGCATCAGCTCCCGTCCGGACCGAGATTGTTCATTTGGAACAACAAAAGACTATGCTCTCACGAAGGTATAAGCTGTCCATGAGAATGGCCTAAAACGGGCTAACGAAATCCACATGGAAGTGGGTAAAGCATCAAGACGTCAGGATCACATACAAGGTGAAAGTAGAAGGATTATCTTGTCAAGCCATGGGCCCGTGCATGGTAATTACAAAAGAGACGCACAGTCGAGTGGGGTCAGCTCTTTGCAGTAAAGTTGCGCGGTGTCGGATTCCCGACACAGAACAGATAGAAGAAACCATATATGCAGAACAAAGACAAACAACAAGAAGCGCTCTCCCCTTCCCTAATGTTGTATATAGTCATACGCCGGGGAACACCGTGCCGGTTTGCCGAGTCCAAAGTAAATGCAGGTATAGGAGACGTAGAGAAGAGACGCCGCAGACCCAAAACCGGAAAAAAAGTAACAAATGCCATGAGCCTCCATACAGTCTTCGCATCATCAACTCTCGGTGTTGAACAAGACCTTAGCCCTCGATATGGGCTTTGGAACCGCTCTGTCCCAGAAGCTCCAGGCAGCGTTGGGCAAGGTTGACCACCTCGCCCTCATCATCCTCCTCAGGCTCATTCTCCTCTGCCTCGATCTGCTTGTTTGCGATTTGCTTGATCATATCGACAACGTCATCTGACTTGCCAATCAATCCAATCAATTTCTTGTCCTCAGACTCAAGAAGTTGTAGCAGTGTCCAGATCGCAATGTGTTGGAAAGTTGCGTCGCCGCTCGCGAGAAACCGGCTCAAATATCCGTGGATGCCGCCGTGCGGTTCAGTCCATGCCTGTATAAAAATGGCATATTCTCCCACTATCTATTTGTTAGCATTGTAGGCCAGCACAAGCTGGTGTAAACAAGACACGCACCTTTGGATGAGAGATTGCCCAGAGCTGCAGCACTGTTACCTTGGACCTCAATGCTCGATGACTGCGTCAGTGGTATCAACACATCGAAAACACCGAGATCCAAGAGGTGCGTCTTCAGCTCGTCACTCAGCGCCAGAACTGCTATGGCGGCAGTCATTTCTGACTGCACAGTGACTGGGACGTCGAGTACCAGCTGTTTGCACTTCTGAACGGCCCCAGCCTCCAAGACAAGCGCCTTGTTTCGATCTGAGCTGGCAGCTAGATTCCTCAGGGTCGAAATGGCATGGCACTGGATCTCTTCATTGTCGGTAGAGCCCAGAAGGTCCACGAGCGGTTTCAGGAAGCCAGCTTCGATGATTGGCGACTCGTTCATGGGATGTATCGAAATGTTTCTTATGCAAGCGACCGCAGACAGTATGAGGGGAAGGTATGATGACTGGAGAAGTCGGAGAAGAGGGTGGAGGCCGTGAGACCTCACAATATCGAGCTGATACTTTTCATCTGAAGCCAGGTTCCGAAGGGCAAGAGCAGCTTGGCACTGAACTTTGGGAGACGAGGAATCCATCAAGTTGACAAGAGACTGGACCAATTTTGGTTCCGACTGTGCCAGCTTCTTCCGGTTGGTCGCGTCGACCGCTATGTTGCTGAGAGCTGTCGTGCAGTAGTACTGGACATCGACGTCGGACGACGAAAGAAGTTGCACAAGAACTGGTATGGCGCCGGCGTTGACAAGTTGTTGGCGGTTTTCATCTGAAAAACAAGGTCAGGGAGGGGTTTTCTCAGCTGAGGGCTCCTGAGCAACATACCGGAATGTGTCATATTCAAGAGAGCTCCTGTGGCATTTCTCTGCACGCGCATGTCCCTGGACTTTGCCAAACGCGTGAGCGGCCCAAGAGCGCCAGATTTGGCAATTTTCGCCTTGTTTTCCTCATGCGTAGCGAGGTTTGTGATGCACCCGACAGCATTACATTGGACCTCAACGTTGGGCGACAGCATCTGACGGATGAGAGGTGGGAGACCTCCTAATTGAACAATGAGGACCTTGTTCTCCGCTGCGAGGTGTGTCAGTCACTGTGTTCGCATGCCTCCAACGGATCAAACTTACTGTTGACCGCGAGATTTCCAAGAGCTGCGCTAGCTGCCCGTTGTACCTCAATATCGGAGCTTTGGAGAAGGAACAATATTGGTTCAAGGGTGTCGCGGTCGACCTCCCTGACGTCTGCTCGGATTCAGGTTAGCGAAGACTGATGCAACCGACCATGTCGCAGCATGCACCGTGCTGGTTATAGCAAGGTCGTCTTTCACACCTCCTCTTGCTGCCTGCTTCCTGTACACTACGCACCTCTCTCGGTTATCTCTGCGAATGTCAGACTTGCGCTTCGTTGTAAATCGATGTTGTCGGAGAAGACGAGGGTGCTCAAGGCTCGAAGAGGTTCGCCTGAGAAGAAATCGGTTTCGCCGCGCTAGTATTTGTCAGTTTTCGGCACGATGGGCAAAGGATCAGAGAAAAGCGGACGTTTTCGAGGTATTGCAGGAGGTCGGCGACTGCCTCCCGCTCGCTGTCAGCGAGGACGGGCTCGTACAGGCCATCGCGGGATTTGGCTGCGTGGAGGTTAGACAAGGCAAGACGGGCGTGTCTGGACGATGAAGGGGCATACCTCCACAGCAGGAGGAGCTGCAGATGCCCATCTCGAAGGCGGGCGGCGGGCTGTTTGGACCGGCTTCAGCGTGCTGGGGTGGGCCGTGTCAACAGATTTGAGACGCCGGAGGAGCGGCAGCTGTGTGCCTCGAAGGCGGGATCGCTGGCCGCACCAAGGCTGGTCGAAATGTCAGTGCAGTGATTGCTCGAGCAAGGGTTCCAGTCAGAGATGGTAATGTAGGAGCTCGAGGCGTTGGAGCCGGGCGTTGAGCGCTGCGCCAGAGCGTACGTAATTGTATGGGGATGGTGTCTCGATGAGCAAAGCAGAGCAAAGCCAAAGCAAAGCTTCCCTCCCCGTCCGCGAGTTGCTCTGTGCTCCAAAGGTCCTGGCTGGGCCTAGGGTGGCGCGGTGGGCTGCGGGCGGGTCCATACCTAGGTACACGGACCCAGTGGAAAAGCTCCCGGTTCCCCCAGCATCTTGGTCGCCATGCCTACCCGGGAGGTACCTCCGTGGGCGGGCCACTAGCGGGCAATCTCGGCAGGGGAAGATATGTCTTAGCAGTAGACCTTGAGTACCAGCTACCTGTACCTAACTGGATGTGACTGGGTTGGATGGGTTTTGCACACTGATCGATCCATTTATTAACTTGGGTTGAACCCGTGCCATCTTTTGATCTGACCCTCTCACGGCCTCTTCATCAGGAGCCTATCTAGATGTGCCTGTCATCAGCCTTGCTGTTCGCATTAGATAGCGCGGCAACGGCTTTATGACTGATAAACTTTACCCATGTTTACAAACTGTAATTATCTTGTATCCTAGGTTCCTAGGTGCGCACGTACCTAGGTAGGTAAGGATGTTTGCGAACAGATCGTACCACCGTCTAGGTAATCTCGTCCAGAGAGTATGTCCAACGGAGATAGCTAGACCGAAGCAAACCACCACTTAAATACCTAGGTACTTAGGTGGTGTTGACCTGCCTAGGCGGTACCCAACCCAGGCTGCACTGAAATATGCCCCCTCCAAGCCCATCAGTCACGGCAGGAGGGTATCCCAGAGGAGGGTATCATGTGGGAGGTTGCAATGAGCAAACAGGGAGGTAGGAGATTATAGGCAAGGAGGGAATACACTTACTCTAGAAGGTTGGGTAGGTAGGTGGGTGCTCTCGTAGTCAATAGTTTGCCGCCTACTAAAGGAAAAGTTTCACGAGAGGGCGACCAGAGTCTGCCTTTCTCCCTCATGGGGAGCTGGCCGACCGACTTCCCAAAGTGGCTCATTCCTGCTTGTCAGGCAAGCGCAAAAGTCTCGTAAGCGAAGGGTGTTGATCTTCGTAGGAGGCGAAACTTGACGCAGCGCGAGTTCAATGTCCTGCCGCGATATATTTTATATTGAGTCTAATGACTCTCACACGCCAGGGCAAGGCAAACAGCTGGTTGCAAGTCAACCAGGTAGGCTGAGACTACTGTGTGGATATATGGTGGCTGCACCTTTACTGTGCTGCAACTCAATTACCTTTATAGGCATCCTGCGTTAGTCCCAACATCAGATGCTTAGGTTAGGCATGGGAGGATCTGCCCTGTTGCCATCAGAGGAGCAGGCATAGAGACGAGATGTCAGTTTTTCTTGTGTCGATCCAGGATAAAACAGGAAAGCACTGCAGGACAAAGGCGGAGGAAGACGTCCAACGTTGCCCTTGTTCGCTGTAGTCTGCACATGTGAAGGCAGCCGCTTTCCAAACTTCGGGACGAAGCACGCCCGGGGTGCTTATCTGATATTATCCGATAAACCCTCCGCTCTTCAGCTCGGCCCAGTCCCCTTCGTCCATGGCCAATGCTCGGGCGAACTGCAGCATCTGGGCAGTAACACGGAGCACGACCTGCGAGGAAGAAGCATCAGTCATCCGTTGGTGGGTTGGACACTGCTGCAGCAGTCAGTCAGTGCCTGAGGGAAGAGCCAGATATTGCCCGCAGCTATCCAGACCGAGAGCCTTACTTGTCCTCTGTCCTTCCTGTTCTGTTCCTCTCCCTGTCTCCCTGCTACTTACTGCTTGCTGCCCACCGTCGCCTCGCACCTCTGACCTCACCACCACCACCGCACCACTATCACCAGCAGTACCGGGCACCAGCAGGCAACTGTCGCAGCTGGCGCTGGACCTGATAGACCGAAACCGCAAGTGCTGCCGGGGGGCGCGAGGCTGAAGCCAACCCTTCTCCAATTCCCGGGCACGGCACACATGTTTCTGAGCACCGAAACCAAACCAAACCGGACCTGAATCGGGAAACACTAGGAGAACCGGCATCCCCCCTTCATGTGCAACCGCAGGGCACAGTTAACTTAACGATGACGGACCCCGCGAATCCCAGCGAGGGTGGCCCAAAACAGCCTGCCGCCATCGCAAGTGCAAGACACTCGGGTCACGAGCAGCTGCCTTTCGTCACGCCCTCCACATACCTGCACCTGCGCGCTCCAGTCGCTCAAAGGCCCACGGCCAGCAGTCACAGTCGCACAGATTCCCCCTTGGCAGAGAAGCCAATGATGACGACCAGTCTCGACCGAGAGCAGATGCAGGGACTGGTAAGCCTTCCTACCCTTCGGGCCGAGGCACTTGTCCCGCGCGAGCTTCTTTTCCTTTCGCCGTCTCCTGCGCCGCCTAAGATTCGCCGACGTCCTGATTTCTCATCGGCCGCTGGTGCCACGTCTGCGAAGCCACTGCCGGCTGCACTCGCTGCCGGTTCCATCCAACGTGGCTCAACGTCGTCGCGCAGCCCGCATGGAGGTGCGGGGTACTGCCGGCGAGCATGGCGAGCACGGCGAACGGAAGCAAGACGCGCGCATCTGGCCTGAGCACCGCAGCTGGCGAATACAAGGAAAACGCATCATGGCCGGTTCGGGAATGCTGACTTGGTTGACAGAGGGCTATACGCGAATTCCTCAAGGTCCGAACCAGTTACGATGTCTTGCCCTTATCCTTTCGACTCATCGTTCTCGACAATGACCTCCTTATTCGTACGAGTGTGAACATCCTCATGCAAAACAGTACGCGAGACCCAGATGCCGCAATCTCGTCTACACCGCACTGACGCATCTGGTCCAGACATTGTGTCCGCTCCGCTATGGGACTCCAAGACGTCAACCTTTGCGGGCCTGCTTACGAGCACAGACTACATCAACGTCATCCAATACTATCTCCAAAATCCCGAGAGGTTCGAGGATGTGGATCGACTCCGTCTAAGTAGTTTGCGAGGTATGTGGACTGCACCAGGCAGTATGCGCGACAGCGACAGGCAAGCTGATCTAGTAATTTTGTGTCGTCAGAGGTTGAAAAGGCCATTGGTGTCACGCCCCTCGAGACCGTGTCATTCCATCCAGGCCGGCCCCTCTATGAAGCTTGTCGGAAAATGCTGCAAACCCGAGCGCGCAGGATACCCCTTGTCGACATCGATGACGAGACAGGCAGGGAGAGTGTGGTCAGCGTCATCACGCAATACCGAATACTGAAGTTCATCGCCGTGAACAACGAGAAGAACACGATGCTCCTGAAGAAGACCGTGCGGGAGCTTAATCTCGGATCGTATGATGATTTAGCGACGGCAAGCATGACCAGCTCAGTCCTCGACGTGATCTCGCTCATGGTCAAATACAACATCTCGGCGGTTCCGATAGTGGATACGGAGAACACCGTTATCAACGTGTTCGAAGCCATCGACGTCATCCCCTGTATCAGAGGAGGCGCCTATGATGAGCTGTCGGGCACAGTTGGAGACGCGTTGTGCAAACGGTCCGATGACTTCCAGGGCATCTACACTTGCACGGAAGAGGATCGTCTCGATTCGATATTTGACACGGTTCGAAAATCCAGAGTGCATCGATTGATTGTGGTAGACGACGAAAGCAAGCTCAGGGGCATCATTTCCCTCTCCGACATCCTGAAGTATGTCCTGATCCACGGAGAAGAAGAGCACATGCAGCAAGCATGACCAGGAGGAAACAGTCCTCAGCCTCTGGTCGACATTCCCATCATCCCAGGCGTATGGGACTTTTCTGCGTTTCGAGGCATTTGCAGGGCGTTCGGGGAGGATCATGGACGGAAGAAGGGGTTCTAGGAGGCTGGTTGCATCGGTACAATCTTGTTGCTGTCTCCGGCTATTATAGACCTTTGGCGACGTACCGGGAACGCGGTCTCGGGAGGCCGGCCACCCCTAATCTTGGGATATCGGAAGGAAGACCGTCAACCAAAAGAAATTGAATGTGCGCTTTAGATATACTCAGACGGGCAGAGGGTTCGGCGGTCGACAGCCGAGGACGACGTCAGCGCCTCTTCGCGACCTAATTCACTTGACTTTTTGTCTTCCATCGCACGTGCCAACGCTCAGGTTTCACAGCATGCAGGAAGACCGTTGAACAGCTCGAGGTCAGTCTGGCGGAGATACGATACGGTCTTGGTGCAGACTGTCAGAAGTGTGTGCCTCCAGGTGCACCGCCCCATCACCCGTGGTGAAGTTGTACAAACGGGAGCGAATTGACTTGCTGTGCGATCCACTCACTCTGATTCACTGACGGAAGTATGAGGCCAGCTGCAGCTGAGGCAGGTGCATTGCCGGGAAATGGCAGGTCCCCATCCAGGCTCAAGGAGTACATACACGGAAACGACGGACGCTGCTTCGCCTTCCTCCTCGCTCACCTGCAGCGCGAGCCAGAACAAGCAAGTAAACATGCTGGCCAGATCCCAGCTCTCAACACACACCTCTCGATCCCTTCTCGTCTTCTCTTATCATCCGCAGTGGCATATTTCGGCTCCTCTTGGATTTCACCAGCTGCAGTATCTCGCTATCGCCCTCCTGTAGTTACCCGTCGGCAGTGTTGGCTACGCACTGCACTCCAGCTTCGTTATTGGACATTCTTGAATCCTCGATTTCAATCCCGATGCGGGCAACGGATGGCGACTGGACCCATCTAACCTAGCATCTGCTGCGTTTCCCATACCTTGTTTCATGCGCAGTGCTGCACTTCATCGTTGTTGTCAATGCGATCATCCCCTATCTCTTGCGACTATGAGGGCGTCCCGAGAGCTTTCCACGCCGGATCTGCAGCCCAGGCCGTCGGTCACTGGGTATCATGGCAAATTGTCGGTTCCAGTCAAAAAGTCATCCAGTGGTCTCCAGAGCAGCGCAACCTGGTCCTCAAACAGCGGTGATATGATGTCCGATACTGACGAGATTGCGAACCGAGATGATTTCGTTGAAGAGTACAACAGACTGGCCAAGAAGGTGTGTCCACCACTCGTGTCGAGCCGTCAATTCCGTTTGGCTGACCACACAATAGCATGGCGTGCGTCAACTGGTCCCCGACCCTCCCGAGAACTCTGAGGTATGTCTTATACTATCCAAGCTGGCTGTGGATATGACTGCTTATAAAGGGTGTTCCTGACGTCAATACCAGACCGAAGGCATCGCTGCGAGACGGAATTGGTGGTCACGCACCTTCAGGAGAACTTCCAGCCAGTCTACGGAGCATAGTGTGAAGCGCAAACGCAGTGTTGGCCACGTGACGGCCCATATGATGCATCCTAAAAGGGATAGTCTCAAGGATCAAGACCTCCAGGGGCTCGTCCGCCTGTGTGGTAAGAGCTTCTTGTATCTGCCGCCCGAGTATGCGCCTGGGTCCTTGATTCTGCCAACGTGCTTCCGCGCCACTGCGCAGCATCTTGTTCATTCCGGTTAGCAGCCTCCCCATCTCAACGCCAACTTTAAGTGACTAACACTTAGCAGCACCAGAGACTCGTGGAGTTTTCAGAATCCCAGGTTCGGTGCGGGTCGTCAACGAGCTGTACGAGTTTTATTGCGCACACCAGGCAGGAGGAGATGTCGCCAACACAGTTCGAAGCCCGAATCTGCCCTCACACATCAACGCCGGTATCCATGACGTTGCTTCGCTGTTCAAGAAGTTCCTCGCAGGCCTCCCAGGAGGCATCCTTGGGTCTCTTTCACTGTTCGATGCGCTGGTTGCGATCAACAGCCAGCTGTACACTGACCCGGAGTTCAGCAGGACAAAACAAAGCAAGCTTCGGGCACGGCTCATTGCCCTTGCCGTTGGAACTTTGAGGTCACAATACAGGAGGGAACTGATCTGTGCTGTTTTTGGTCTTCTGTGTCTCCTCGGGAGAGCTGCAGAGACAGCTCCAAGGGAAGATGAGTCGGGAAGGCCGTTGCCCACTTCGGACCTTATGGGTTACAGCGCTCTTGGGATCGTCTTTGGACCTCTCCTGATCGGCGATATGCTCGGCTCTCATTCTGTGAAGCTCGCAGATCCCAGCTCTGGGCTATTTCTGGTGCCAGTGTCACCTCAGCCAAAGTCAAAGAAGGAGAAGAAGAAAGCCAAGGAGTCGACTAATGAACCCCCTCAACCTTTCTGGGATGTTGACAAAGTTCACGTTGCCAATGATATCACGGAAATGCTCATTACAAATTGGAGAGATGTTGTTAAGCAGATGAGGAATCTGGACGGGGCCTTGAGCATATTGCGGCATCGCAGCCGTGCCTCAATTTCTGAGGACTCGAGACGGGTAAGGAGCTTCACGAGGCCTTCGGAAGATGTCTTCACCCATCAGAAGTCTGTCGAAACGTCTGAGGACCGTCCGCCTAGCCATGCAGCCCCCTCCTCTAGTAAGTTCGGGTTCGAGTTCCTGATTGTTGAGAGGTATAGCTGACGTTGGCCCAGGGGCCGTGTCTTTCAAGCAGACAGATAGAACCAGCGAAGCTCTTTCTGTGAAGAAGACGCGCCAAATCCCTGCCCGCTCCGCCTCGAATCTTACCCGGGGCGAGGACTTGGGAGTTCTCTCTCCCCCGAGGGAGGAGTCTGGTGGCGAAAGTCAAGAAATTAAGACTTCCAGGCGGACGACCCCTCTTAAGAGTTCTCTCAGGTCGCCCAGCAAGAATGCAACAGACAGTCAAAAAGCCAGTGGGCCAACGAATCACGAAAATGTTTCGCTTTCCAGCAAAGGCGAAGACCCTACCGTGCAATCACTCTATGTCTCATCCGTGCTCGCTAGACCACTAGAACCGACGATGCCGGACAATAGAGCCACGCCGGCGAAACATGTGGCAAGAACCACACCTGAAAAGGACAAATCAACGCATGTGGAAAAGACCGATACCTCGCGACATCGTGAACACCCTAGTAAGACTACATTGAGAACACCGAAGCCTACATTTCAGGAGGACTTGAGTGTGGCTCCTGGGAAGAATCTGAAACCCACGTTTTCGTGCGACTTGGACTCAATGACTGCATACACGGTGGTTCCCGGTGCGAAAATATTGAGTGGAACTTCCACCTTGCGGTACCAGCCCAAAACATCCCACACAGACTCGACAAATGCGGGATCGTCGATCCGGTCACTTAAATCCACACATGAGAAAGAAGACAACCAGGCGGAGAAATTGGCCACCGGTCCAAAGCATATTGTCACCCCTGACCAGATGGACGGGGCGGCAGACATTGTCTTGACTGGAAACTTGTGCCGTGGATCGTTCCGTGATCTCAAGGACCAGTTCGAGGGGCGGCAGATTGCTATTAAACGACCATCGTCCTATCCCATCTGGAAGACCAGGTCTAAGGCCCAATTGAGGCAGCACAATGATGCGCACATACAAGGCCAAAAGCCGTCCTTGACCACTCCACAGGAAGCCTCGCCGATATCAGCCATCAGCAGTCGTGGTGATTCCAAGCGGGGTGCTGGAAAGGTTATGAATTTGGCCGCAAAGTTCGACAGTGCCGCCAAAGCCTCGCCTTTCATACCTTCCGTAGACGGTGTTGAGTACAAGCATCGACGAGAGGCCGCTGGACTGGTCTCTCCATACACCAGCAACCCGTCTCCGCTCCAGTCTGTTACCTCAGCGTCGACTCCAGCTTCACTGATGTGTCAGCCACGAGACAAAACGATCCTGCCCTCCGCAACGCCCGAAATTGCTAGGAAGTCTAGAATTCCGAGACCACAGCATGTTGAAAGCGGTGGCAGGACTGAATGTGAAGCTGGGCCTGCGACTGCTCAAGCTGAATCAGGGTTGCAGCTGGGGACGGTTCGGTCACATCCCGCAGAATCAAGATGGCTCACTCCCTCGCGCTCACCCACCAAGAATGAGCTCTCTGATACAGACTCAGTATCCCTGGCGCAGCTGGATGGTTCATCGAAGATACCAAGACGTCCCCTCACACTTACATCTCAACACGAAATAGGACCCACCGCTTATTGCTCCAGCCCCATACTACCAACCACGACTTGCACTAGTAACAGTGGCTTACAGCACCTCTCACATCACAGTATGACATCGGTTTATAGCGAGACTCCGAGCTACGGCCAAGATTTATGCTCGCCGGGTCTCAGCCCCAGCCCCAGCAGAGGTTTAGGCCGAGGTCGCAATGCCTCGTCGCTCCGAGACCAGATCCGTAGCCTCAGACAAGAACTGTCGTCCAAGAACGAAGAATATGCTAAGCTCCGCCTGGAGTTCGAGCAAAACAGAAAGGCAAGCCAAGTCAGTGAGATCCTCCTGCGGGAAGACCTTGATCGTGCCAGGGCGGACTTGGCCAAGTGGAAGCGGAGGGCCGAGAGGGCGGAGAACAAAGTCGAGAGCTTTGAGAGAATGGCAACGCGAGCCCAGGAAATACGTGCGCTGAGTGGTGGGCGCAGCCACGACTTCTCCTTCGTGAGCGGCCTGCCTGATGACATTGATATTGGGGAACGTTATCCGCAACACCAGCCACTGTCTACAAGGATGAATCAGAGTGCAAGGAGAGCTCCTGAGAATATCCGACCTCCTGGGGCTTCCGTTTCGATGGGTAGTGACGCCATGTCAGATTGTTCGGGGAGCACGGTCGTGAGAAATACGCGTGGGGCCGAGGAGGGACACTGGGTTTCTGTCAACGGGATGGCCGAGATCGCCAATCCCTCGCTTATGGATGATATACTGTAGACGCGACTTGGACCGTGCCGTCGTTGCGTTAGGTTGACTTTGAATGTCGAAAGTCGGGTGGCTTCACAAATGGGACGAGTCACGAAGGAGGGCCCGTCCCAGCTTGTCAACAATTATTCTTACGTAGCCTAGAATTCGCCGCTTGTTAGCTGTCGGTGTGTGGGGGAGGGGGTGGATCGCATTGCCAAACTGGTCACAGGGGCCAAACTCATGTCAAGTGCTTCATGACAAAACAACCACCTATTGAATTTAAGGACAAACACAGGTGCCTCTGTGTATGAAGTGTCAAGCTTACATATAACCCAACGCCGACCAAAACATGTGCGGTAGACTGTGTGAAAATCCCCTGAATAATCTTCCTCAACCAGCAACGCTGCCGCGGTAGACTGGCCTCGCCCTATGTCTAATGTATTCATGATGTTATGAGTCTAGCATGCACCAAAGCCTGTGGACAACTCCCGCCATAGAACCGGATTCGAGCGTCGTAGTCTATCGCGAGCCCATAAATCGCTCCCAAAGATTACCGGCGCTGATCCTCTCAGGCGACAGGACCGTGGTGTTCCAGGCCTCGACGCCGTCCACGAAGAGGCGGTAGGAGAGACGACTCCTGCCGCTGTCGGGTACCTTCTCGATGGTGATTGCGCCGAACTTCGAGTACCCGCTGTTGATGTACCTGAGGTTTTTGGTCAATAAGCGATCGGTGCGGAGTCTGCAAACGACAAGAGAGGAAAAGGCGGGATGAGACGTACTTGATCTTGACGTCCTCGTCGTCGACCTGTTTGTATGTGCCGATGGGCGAATAGAACTGGCTCAGGGGGCTGGCTGAAAACTCGTACACGGTCGCCTCCTCTGTCCACTTGGAGCCCTCGGGCGGCGGGAACTTTGTGGCCGCGAACTCGTGCCTGTCTCCAGATAAGACGACGACGCCGATGCCGCGAGCGGCAGTTTCCCACATGGCCTCGAGTATCATCTGTCTCTCAGCCAAAAACCCGCCCCAGGTGTCCTGGACGTTGACGGGCCAGTTCTTGGTGAAGGGCACCGACGAGGCGACGACCTTCCAATCGACGCCCCGGGGCTCGGGCCTGCGCAGGAACGCAAGCAGGTCCGACAATTGCGCCAAGCCGAGCATCGTCTTTTCCTTGTCCTCGAAGTTGATCTTGTTGGATGATCGGTAGGAGCGGGTGTCCGCCATGAAGAAATTCGCCGGGCCTTGGGCGAACTCGAACCACGTCGGTCCGGCGGTGGAAATCGTCCAGTTGGACTTTTTTGACGCGGGCGGGTTCACTGCTGTGTGATAGTGGTGCCATGGATCCACGGCAGCAGCATATACACCAGTAGTATTGCTATATGCGTTGTTAGTAGGTTATTTCTTGACGTTTTCCGCAATGTCTAAGAAAACAACGAGGTCCTATGTGAAAACGCAGCTTGCTTGTTGTCGGAACACCCTGCAACATATTGCATGGCACAGGATGGACAAAAGGAAACACGTACCCATCCCAGTCATTATGAATTTCATGGTCGTCCAAAACGTGAATCCAGCTCAAGTTCTGCCCAACGCTAGGCCACTCGGGTGAAGCATAAACTGCTCTATACTTCTGGCGGAACTGTAAAAGAATACAAGTCAATTTCATGGGCCAAGGAAAAGCACATCATTTATTCCATATTGGCCGTAGGGCGCAAAATACTCTGTTTGAGACTCCCTTGAGACAATGCAGAAGGGGGGAATATTTGGACTTGAAGGTGGGCGGTCACTTACGTCTGCGGCGCTTTCGCCCCATTCGCGAGGGACATCTGCGTAGATGAAATCGCCTAGAAACAGCATAAACTGGGCACCCAGGTTTGGTAGAACTTTGCTAAGATGGCGCATTCCGGGGATCGAGAGAGGGTGGTCCAGCGGGTTGTAGGGAAGACGATTGACGATACAAGACGTTGACAGGAAAGTAAATTTGCCGTCGAACTTGTCTGGGTATTTGCCCGCTTTAGGCGCTGATGTGAATTCGCCGGAGTGGCCGTTCGAGGTCCTCCATTCATACGTGCGTTGCGAATGATGATTCAGAGCGAGATCAAACACGGCAGTGTAGTCTGTGTCATCAGACGTACTTTGAACCTTGCCGGCTACTAGGTACTCGTCCGTAGAGAAGGGACGTTCATTTTCCTTGACACGGATCTCGAAAACGACGGGCATCTTTGTCTGATCGGGCTCTCGGACGAGGAACTTCACCTCCTTGTCAGAAACGAAGCCCGGTCTGACGAAGGACAGGTCCTCGGTCGGGAGCAAGTGTTCTGAGTAAAGGCGGTCTGCAACCATGGTCACGCAGGCCAGGTTGATCAGGAAGGTGAGCAGCGTGAGAACGAGGTTACGTGGGTTCGGGACTCCAGTCAGAATCGTGCGCCACAGACCGACAGTCCGAGGTCCATCTATGGTTAGTTGTGTATCAGTGATATCGACGTCCTCGATCACATCGCCGTCGACCTCCTCGAGTTGTCCTGATATGTGTTAATCACCTGCTACGGAGCCTAAAGTAATGCATTCCGGAGCATCCCAAAACAGTAACACGACAGACGCGGAACCGGAAGAGGAGAAGAATGGTGCTTACGAATCCGAGTGGTTTGTGTCCTGACAACCTCCTCCTGGCCATCTTGCAGACTGGAGAAGAAGCTGGTGATGGAAGAGGGGATATAGATAGCGAAGGCCGTGAAGGCGATGGGTGCGAGTGGCTAGTGAACTCATCAGAACCACACATGAGCTGAGGCTGTGCAGCGATATGAACTTACAGGTAGCAAGCCCTACTCATCTTCATTAGCTATCTGGACTCAAGAAGACTGCAGCTCGCTGATACGACTTACCCAACGCAGGAAGAAGTAGGAGACAGCTCTTAAAACAATGGTCGAGGTCACCGTGAGGACATTGTCGACGGCCATTGTTGCGGCCGTGAGACTCGCTGTCGGATGCCGGGCTACGGGTCGGACGTTATGGTTGTCACTGCCTCTTTTATCTGTGCCGGGTATGCAAGAGCACCAGGTTGGGACCAGTTCGATTTTGAGAGAGCTCAATCACCAAAAGATGACCCGGAACAATGGAAAGTCAGGACACAGACACAAATATCCACCGGTTGTTGAAACAAAACCGAGCAGGGGTTTGAAGTAGGAGTGTCTGTCTACGAGGACTGATGTCATTTATTACCAACTACTTGCTTTCCGTATGGTGCCATACATACAGCAAGTACATCCTACGTGGAGCTACTTACACACGTACTACACTGTAGGCGCCACAGTCTGCGTGTGCATACATACCATTTTGGGGCACTCCTCGCCGCCTATTCCTGCAGGCCCGGAGACGCAAAGGTTCCAGTGTGCCTTTCTGATAAAGCGACCCTGGGGATTGTACTGTAGCGCTACTGTAATGAACTGCTAGAGTCAACCCCGTAACGTCCGTACCTATTGTAGGTACGTACCTAGACAACCAGACAGGTCTCCACCTGGCCCCTGCATTGCACCTCTCCGCTTTGGGGATAGCGCCAAAGTAGCTGGAAACAGTTGCACCGTGGCATGTCGCGACGAAGCTGCTTGCTTGCTGGTGAACAGAGCCTCGACTACCGTCCACCATCTTTCTTGTGCCCCGTACCCAGATCCAACACAGCCAGCTGCCGCCCGACCATGAAGCTGACATCTCTTGCATGCGGGCTGGTAGCCCTGTTCGCCGGCCACGCTTCTGCGACAGCGCTGACCTACAAGCTCGTCGCGAACGAGAAGGCCTGCTTCTACGCCAACAACCAGGACAAGGGCCAGAAGATCGCATTCTACTTCGCCGTACGGCCGATCCCCGAGTGCCAATTTCTCAGCAAGGCCCCATACTAACAAGCTGCCCAGGTCCAATCCGGAGGCTCCTTCGATGTCGATTTCGAGGTTACAGGCCCAACGGGCAAGATTATCATTGACGGGCAGAAGGAGCGCCAGGGAGACTTCGTCTTCACCGGCAACGATATTGGTGACTACTCATTCTGCTTCAACAATGAGATGAGCACTGTCACAGACAAGTTTGTCGACTTTGAGATTGCGGTCAGTACCACCGATCCTCGAATGCTGCTACGACCACTTCCTAATACTTGATTCCGCCTACAGGTCGAGAACGAGGCCCGGGTCAACCTCCCATCCAAGCAGGGTAGCTCCCCAGAACAGACAACCTCCCTCGAGGAGTCGGTCTTCAAGATCTCCGGCCAGCTCTCCACCATCTCCCGAAACCAGAAGTACTTCCGCACGCGCGAGAACCGCAACTTCAGCACAGTCCGCAGCACAGAGAAGAGGATCGTCAACTTCAGCTTGATCCAGTGCGGGCTGGTTGTCTGCATGGGTGCGCTGCAGGTCTTTGTCGTGCGCTTCTTCTTCCAAGGCGCGAGGAAAGGTTACGTGTGATCGCGTTGCCACACTCTTTTTCTTTTGGACTCGTGCATGGCGTAGGATGGAAATTGGTATAAGGGCCTATCCAATGTATTACCCCATAATGAGGGGCTCGACTGATTTACGAAAGCATGAAAAGTGAGCTGGGCTTGAACGTGTTCTTCCGTCGGGGCAACGTGACTGGGAAAGAAGATGGCCAAGTGCGGCAACTACCCAGGGCTTGACAACGATTTTATCAACATGAAAATATACCGAGACCTAGAGCAACGGCTATGGACCACCAGTTTTGCGTTTGACAGACCCGAACTGTGACCATTTCCATTCCACTTGAGCTGCATATTCGCTGTCGGTGCAATGGATAGTATATATCTGCCTGTTAGTCGGTAGGTAGGTATCCATGTATTGTTAGACCAGCCGAGACTTGGGCCCATGCACTGTGGCCCGTGCGTCTGCAAACGTCGGGGCCTTGATTTCTCTCCTAGCCTCGCAATCAGCAAGACCAAGCGCGTTACTTCCAACCTCCATAAGCCATCCTCGCCATCCGCCCACGCCCAACATGGCTTCCCTCGCAGCTGCACTCTCCCAGTCCCTCCCCAAACCAAACTACACTGGTGAGGACGAGGAGGTGCCATCCCGCGCCAACCAACGTGGCCCCAGAATCGTTGGCCCCGGCCATCTTGACGAATCCCAGATTGTCCTCAAGCGAGCTGGCGGGCCACCGCCCTACGGACAGCGCACTGGATGGCGACCACGCAATCCCGAGGACTTTGGCGATGGCGGCGCGTTTCCCGAGATCCACGTCGCGCAATACCCGCTTGATCTAGGCCGCAAGGGCGGCTCGTCAAACAAGTCCAACGCGCTTGCTCTCACCGTCGACGGCGATGGCAAGGTCAAATATGATGCCATTGCGAGGCAGGGCCATGCGGAAAACAGAATTGTGCAAACAAGCTTCAAGGACCTAATACCGCTGCGGCAGCGTGCCGACGCCGGCGAGATCAACCTCGAGCGACCGAGCGAGGAGGAGGTCGCCGCCACCGCCGAGAGGACGAAGGCCGCGCTGGAGAAGCTGGTCAGCGGCGCTGTGGCGTCACAAAAGCCCAAGAATGTCAACGTCGGAGGTGTACGGGACCCTACGTTTGTAAGGTATACGCCGGCGAACCAGATGGGCGACAACTCGAAGAAGCAGGATCGAATCATGAAGATTGTTGAGAGGCAGCGTGACCCCATGGAGCCGCCCAAGTTCAAAGTCAAGAAGATCCCTCGTGGCCCACCGTCACCCCCGCCTCCAGTGCTGAGGTCGCCTCCAAGAAAATTGACGGCGCAGGACCAAGAGGACTGGAGGATCCCACCGCCAGTGTCGAACTGGAAGAACCCTAAGGGCTTCACGGTTCCGCTGGACAAGCGTCTAGCTGCAGATGGCAGAGGTTTACAAGACGTACAGATCAACGACAAGTTTGCACAATTTTCAGAGGCGCTATTCATGGCAGACAGGCATGCCCGTGAGGAAGTCAAGCAACGAGCTCTGATGCAACAGCGTCTCGCGGAGAAGGAGAAGCAGCAGAAGGAGGAACATCTCCGTGCACTCGCGCAGCAGGCCCGGGAGGAGAAGGCCGGGCACAGTCGGCGTCGGTCAAGATCAGGCAGCTACGACAGCCGCTCGGATTCCGGGTCGTCGTACGACAGCGATGAATCGGCAGTGCGTGAGCGTGAAGAAGCACGAAAGGAAAGGCGCCGCGAGGAGGAGCGAAAGCTCCGGCAGTCTCGCATGGGGGCGGAGAGGCGCGTTCAGGTCATGGCTCGCGAGCAAAATCGTGACATCTCCGAAAAGATCGCACTTGGTCTGGCGAAACCTACTCAGAGCAAGGAGGGAATGTACGATTCACGGCTTTTCAACCAGTCAAGTGGCTTCGACAGCGGTTTCAATGAGGACAACCCCTACGACAAACCGTTGTTTGCGGCGCAGGACGCAATCAGCAGCATCTATCACGCGCGGGCGAACATGGACGAGGATGACGAGACGGCCGGGGACAAGGAGATGGACAAGATCCAGAAGTCGAGCCGATTCGGCGAGGTACTAGGCAAGGGCAAGTTCAAGGGGACAGAGGACGCAGGGGAGCGCGAAGGGCCAGTGCAATTTGAGAAAGAGACGGCCGACGTGTTCAACGTGGACAAATTCCTTTCTGAGGTGGAGCAGTCGTCGGGCAAACGGGGCTATGGCTTGCAGGAGACCGATGACCGGAAATCAAAGCGGCCAAGGGTGGAGGATGACGACGACGATTAGGGTGGAACAGCATAGGGAGCCCTACGGAGCTCCGGTATTCTCGAGCGCATGAACACCGAAGAAACATATCAACACCTCCTTGTGTTTTACCGTCCAGGGTGTCTTAGTGCCCATGGCTGTATGGCGATCGCTTTTCGCTGCTCTGGCCCGAATCCTGATTTCCACCTGCGACACCACGGGCCCACATGAGTCGTGCGCGCAAGCGAATGATCTTGATGCCTCACAATTATTTAGTTCGTCACATGCAGTAGTTGCAATCCGACTTTCGCTCGAGAGGAAGATTCTCCCAACGGGTTGCGATCACATCACACATATATAGACTATAACCTTCGAACCCCACGCCACGAAAGGAACCCCTTCTGGCGTCTTACCGTTGAGCTTCTTTTTTCTCCGACACGAGGTCACAACGAAGGTTCAGCAAGCCTTATTAACGGGAGCGCACTCAAAGTGTACCCGAGTTGCGGTTTTGGCTCGGCCACTGCCGCTGTCACATATTGCGCCGAGACGCCTGAAAAGCACGGATCTCGGAGTCGTCCCTGATTCGCGCTTGATGAGCACGGAAGATTGGCTACATGAGATGAGAAATCAATGTCTTGGTCCTGGGTCCTTCGCTGCTGAAACTTCTTCGATTCAGGCATAGGCCGCATAGCAGACAGTTGCCAGCTGCCAAGACCAGTCAACGTCTGGAAGTCAACCCCTTCCCCATCCTTTCTTGAGCACGATTGGGTGTCAGTTTTCTGAGATTTCCCTGTTCCGTTGATGCACCACGTCCTCTGATATGCTCTTTCGCATCGTGAAAGGCGGCAGCATATTGCTGAATTATTACCTGCTGTGACACGACTCCAGACGCAACGGCAACTTCAGGACAACCTCTCACGCTCCACGCCGCTCGTGAGTCACTCGTGAGGGCATCTGAAATCTCTCAACGGCGCCGATCGCGATCATCATGGTGCCAGCCCGACGAGCCAGCCACCCAGTGTCACGAAACGCATTAACGAGCTTGAACCTGAAGCAGCCTGGGGTTGCCCCAGCTGCTCACGAACCTGATCTGCCCCGGAGGGTTGAGCTTGATTCCAGTGCACCTCGCTTCGTCCCGAAACCACTGCCCTTAGGCCGTGCGCTATTGAAGCTACCATCTGAAGTTGAACATTTGTCTGATCTTTTAGAGGTGCCAGCATACGCGTCTGGTAGCCTCTGGCAGCGGTGATCGCATGGACAACACGGTCCCACATGCGACACGACGGTCTCGCTTATCTGGAGTGTGAAGCTCGCTCTCCCAGACAGTCAAGCTTTTGTTGCGTGCTGCAAGGCAGAGCAGGGCGGCAGGTCTGTGCATTACATGCAGAGCCGGGGCGGACACATGAACGACAGCCCCGTGGGGGTATCATCTGCATTTCGAGACAGGCGTGGCAGGGCGTGGCAGGGCAGCGTAAGGCAGGGAGGGCATCAAACATCCGAAGCCATGCTCGACCCACGCCGATCAGAAAGATATCTATCTCGAGACTGTCCCTCGCCTCCAGCTTCTCTGGACGTGGAAGGAATCGTAAGTTCTTTCACTCTCGCTCTCCATTTTATCTCATATCATGATCTTCATATACATTCCATCTTCTCAAACGTCCCCACCGAGAGACCATCTATCTCGAACAGTACTTGTCAAGTAGTCCCGAATCTTCCTCGCCACATCGGGTCACAGTAGCACCCCTCGCCCTGCTCGCTAGGACTGGCATGCAGATCTCGCTGCAAGATCTGGTGTCATAGCCCTCGTGTCTATTGTCTTATCGAGTGCTCGTATACCCGACCTGCATAGAACCTGCCGCCACTATAGGGCTCCTTGGGCTCGGCCCCACGCCGGCTAAATAGAAAACATGCCACGACCCCCATCCTCCTTCTACAGCCAAGACGAGAGGACGCCCAACAACCTGGGCTACAAGCCGTTCGAGTACTGGAAAGGACCAAAGCCGGTAGTCTGGCCCTCGATTCGCCAGCCCAACAACCACGGCCGAAAGCACTCGAGCTCGCGGCCCGCGGCCCGGATCAGCGCAAAGGCTCACCCGGGCGGCGCAGTAAACTCGCTAAGGCAATTCGAGCCAATCCAGCCGTCGAAGCTGTACTCGGCGCAGCAATTCGTGGCATCCCTGCAGGCCGCGAAGCTCGCGGATACGAAACACGACAGCCACACGCACGTGGAGTACGTTGGGAGCAGGGGTGACATTGGCCGATTCCGCGCGTCGGGAGACATCAAGTCGGGCGGCAACAGCCCTTGGGATGCTGACGACAAGGGGAAGCTCAGGCTGGCCGCGATTCAGGAGTCAAAAGGGTGGGCAGAGCCTTATCATCCCGGCGACTACAAGACACCGTCTGGTGTGCAAGTCTCCCACAAGGAACTCAGCCGGAGCCACTCCACACGCTCCAGCCCTCCAGACTACGCAGACCTTCCGCCGCTCAACATGAAGAAAGGCACGGGAAACCTCCCACAGAGGTACTGTGGCGACCAGCAAGGCGACAAGTGGTGGGACTTCAAGACGTGGCGCAGGAGGACATGGGCCATCCTCGTCGCCGTCGTGGTGGTCATCATCATCGTCATCGTCATCGTGGTGACGATGCTCCAGAAAAATAATGCGTACCCCAGCTACAAGAGAGTGGTTTACACGCTGTCAGATGAGTACTCGGGTTCAGAATTGTCAGTAGCGTCGATTTCATCTAGGGACACGCACCAATTGGGCTCTCCCTCAGCAAGGACCGGTGCCCTCATAGCTCGACACTTCGCAGGGTGATGAAGACAGCACAACAAGCAACGGTTGACTGACAGTCTCGGGTCTTCACTTCGCCCCCAACAGCTTTGACAACTTCGACTACTTCACCGGCTATGACCCGACCAATGGTTTTGTTCACTACGTCCCGCGCGAGCAGGCCGAGTCGCTCAACCTAACCTACGCCAGCACCTCCTCGGCCGTGCTGCGCGTGGACACCTCAGTGGGGCCTTCGTCGTCCCCGGACGCCTCGACGGGGCGCTTCAGCGTGCGGGCGACCTCGAAGAAGCAGTACAACGCCGGCAGCAGCGCGGGGCTGTTCCTCTTCGACGTCAAGCACACGCCCTACGGTTGCGGAACGTGGCCGGCCCTGTGGCTGGCAGACCCCTCCAACTGGCCCGACAATGGCGAGATCGACGTCATGGAGGCGACGAACCTCGCAGACGACGGCAACGCCATGACGCTGCACACGTCGTCGGGCTGCAGCATGGACCACAAGCGCAAGATGACGGGCTCGTCGACGCACTCCAACTGCGCGTCCAGCGGGACCAGCAACACCGGCTGCGGCGTGGACGGGTCCGTGGCCACGTACGGCGAGGAGTTCAACTCGGGCGGCGGCGGGATCATGGCCCTCGAGTGGCGCAGCGCCGGCATCAGGATGTGGCAGTTCGCACGGGGCAGCATCCCGTCCGACATCACCGGCGGCTCCCCGGACCCGAGCACGTGGGGCACCGCGCTCGCGGATTTCCCCGAGACGGGGTGTGACATCGACAGCCACTTCCGCAACCAGTCCATCATCATGAACATCGATCTCTGCGGTGACCTAGCCGGCAACCTCTATGGGGATACTAGCTGTGAGTACCCGTCGCTGTCCTTCTCCTGTATGTTCCTTGGTGAGCACGCGAATGCTGACTGGTCGTTCAAAGGTCCGTCAAACTGCACTGATTTCGTGGCCGACAATCCAGATAATTTTACTAATGCGTACTGGGAGGTGGGGACCTTCCAGATCTATACGGCGTCCTAAGGGTGGTGACGATTCTTGTCAAAAAGACGAGGTTCTCTTTATTTCTTGTCTTCTTCTAGCTTGGTGTTCTATGGCGGGAAAAGTGTGTCCCTTTCATCCAGCGTGGTTTGTTTCTCGCTACGTAAAGCGATGTGATAGAGAGAATAGGATGGAAGAGGGTACCTAAACTTATTTTCTAAATGGGGAGAGATGTCCGAGGCCCAAGACAGAGTGAGCAGAAAAGAGCTATTAGATGTTCCAAGAATTACTTCACAATGGAAGAAGATCAATGAAAAATGTGCTGTGGTGATGCATAAATGGCCAGATGCGCCGTAATACCTGTGATCGGTTTCCTGTCTATTCACGTGGAATACTCTCCAAAGCCTCACCATCTCCCGCCCTTTGTTTCTGTGGCTCTGTTCTCCGTGCGTCATGGGCATGTTGCCCCGTCCACCATCAGCTCCGTCAGACCCTCAACAGAGGATATGCATACCTCGTTCGCAACCCAGAATGTATTCAAGCATAAAAATATTCCAGCTTTTTGTGATCTAGCCACATGATCTTTGCCCCTCGTTTGTACCATAGGACCCCCCGATCCGGGACACCCTTGGGTGTTGAGTGTGGTGACCCAAAAGGGCAAAAGAGTTCGGCGACCAGCGCCTACGTCTCTCTCTCATCGCGTACTCTTATCTGACAATTCCGCGGTATACTACCAGGGAGGCTCGAACCTGCGAGCCCTGAGTTTATCCCGCGGCTAGTAGTATCTCCTGCACGGGACCCATCGCCGTGGCGATTAGACCACTTGACCTGAATGGGACTGGCAGGAGGGCCGGTATTGCTGGGGGGCGGTCTCGCGGGGTTTACAAGATGGCAGGCAGGCAGGCAAGTAAACGGGCACGCATAGTCGGGATGAATATGTTTTCGCATGCTTCTAAAGCTCCCTAAAGTAAGTGGTGATGATTTGCCCTCCAGTGCATCTATCGCCGAAGTATCTATCGACTCGATATCAGTTCGCCCAAGTCCTCAACGCCAGATTCTGCCCGTACGCCTTGATCAATCATACCTTGCTATGCGTACAATACCGATTCGAAACGGAAATAGACAAAACGCCTCTATCCCAGCCATTTCCCACGACGTCCTGACTGCTGCTCTCCCAGGGCGCAGGGCCATCCGCCATGGCCGTGAAGCCGTCTTCTCTCACAGGCACACTCGCGCCAAGGACCTCCCAGCACCGCAGGCCAGGGGCCCTCGCCACGGGCGCGTAATCCAAACCGGCCCCTCTACTCCTCCTTTGGCTGCCTCATCCACGCCTCAATGGCCGCAGAGAAAGCAGCGAAGCCGACGCACCCCACGGCGGCGGCCTGGGGCCCCGCGTTGCGCGCGAGGATGGCGCCCGTGACGCAGCCCGACGCGACGCCGTTGGTCATGTCGTTCTTGGCGCGGAAGCCCTCGATGCCGCACTCGATGCCCGTGAAGAGCGCGCCCACCTTGCCAAAGTTCTTGGCCGTGCTCCACGACCGCGTCCCCATGTCCTTGAACCCCGTCTTCAGCTGCTGCTTCCACGGCAGCGACGAGATGGGCGTCTGCTGGGCGCCCGCCGTCGCCGCAGTGTGGTAGGGGGTGTCGTAGGCCATCTGAGTGAGAGAGAGAGAGCGCACCATGTGTTAGCTGTTTCCTTCTCTCCTGGTGAGTGGTGGGCTGAGGCAACGTACCGAGGCCATGAACATGCCGAACACGCCACCCAGCCCGAAGCCGGCGACGCCCGACATTGCCGTCTTGGTGAAGCAGTTGTGCTGCATCTCACTCATGAACTTTATTGTTTTTTGCTGTGCACTCCCCACGTCAGCGTGCTGCGCGACCAAGGTAGCCAGAGCCATGGTGGCCTGACCGCCTGCTCTGCCGCAGGGGCTCCACGAACCATCTGTACGGCATTGGGGTCATTGGGATCCACGTTGCCGCCGCCGCCGCCGGGCATGCCCGGTAGGCCACCTCCCATGCCGGGAAAGCTCATGATGTCGCACGGGTTCGGCGTGTCGCGCTCGTGGGGCTCGTGGTGTGGCGTGAGGTTGGTCGTATGTCGGCACAGCTTGCACCTGGTGCAGCCGTAGATAGCGTTTCGCAGGAGAGGGAAATTTGATGGGAGGGAAAGAGCGACGCAGGTGAGAAGCTGTCGTCGTCGACAGTCGAGGACGTTGGAGTGGATGGGACGAGGACTGAGATGCACTGAGCCCGGCGCACGATAAAGAATTTTGGTCCTTATCGCCGCGGTCGCATTTCGCCGTCTCGGAGCCGCCGAGCCAAGGCGACCTTGCCCGCCCGCCCGCTCAGTTCCGCAGTCCTTTCCAGGCAGCTTCGGGGAATTTATCCCACGCAGACAAAAAGAGCACCGCTCATGTAGAATGCTGGGAACAGTCTCCGCCGTTCATTGTCTTCAGATTCGCATACAGGCTTGGTCTAAGGATACCGTTTATGCAACGAAGAGACCAGTCTTTGCCTTCGCCAGCGGGTGCTAAGAAAAGCAAAAAAGTGTCCTTCTGGCTGTGCCCCTTCCTCCCTTACAAAACACACCGTCCGCCTATTCATGTTACCCAACTCCCCCCTTTCGCGTATGGAATGCCCCTCTCCCGCGTCCTGCGCCGAATGCCTGCTGCTGAGTATATGATAATGTGCTGGGCCGGGAATCTTGGCCCACCTTTCCCTGCCTAGGACATATCAGGCTTTGCGATCCGCTACACCGAAAAATCACAAGCCACGGGTCATGAGAGTGACACTATGCTTAACGCTACTTCTAGCGCCATCTCTCTCTCTCTCACTCACTTGGCTCTTCTCCGTCTACTTCAGGAACAGGTCTCCCGTCCCGTTGCGCATAGACCGTGTCCGGTCTACATGATCCAACCCGAGGAAATCGTCGTCATCTCCAGACAGGATCTCTGTGAGGACCTCGTCTATATTCTTCGCGTTAGCTGCCAGTCTCACACATTTGGGACTCCTGTAAACGTACCCTCCTGGAGATAGTGGACCTTGGAGTACGCAGATCGTCTCACGACGGCAAACTTGATTTTCTCGAAGCTCTTGCCCTTGAGGCCAGTCCGCCTCTCGAGCCGCTTTTTGGTGTCTGCGAACGTCTCGCCCTGCGATATACGTCAGCAATGTTTCTCATACACCCCGACGCACTGACTGCCAGGACTCACCTCCTTGAGCAGGAACCTGAAGGGCATCCCGTGAACACGGCTTGGCTCATTTTGGAAATGGAAGCAGTTGATGAAGTCCTTGTCTGTGGCCTCTGATTCTTCTGGCGACATCCGCTCAGCCACGAGCAATGTGTACTCGTTGATGCTGATGACCGGGTACTCGCGCGACATTTCCCTGAAGAACTTGTGGTTGTTAACCTCAAAAACCCGAATCTTGCCCGCTTCGGCTTCTTCGGGGATTTGAGCCTTCTTGATAACTCCGTTGATGAGGTCTTCCACGATCCCGTTCTTGGGCACCAGGATGTCAAAATGATCCTGTGGCTGCATGTTAGCAAACTTTTCCTGCACGCGCACGAACGCCAACTTGCCTCTTTGGTGATGCCTTCACTGAGCCACGTGATCTTGACATTCTTCTTCGTGTCAAGCTCCGCCAAGCTCATATCGAGCACTTCAAAGTACAACGCATCGCTTCTCTGGGTCTGGTTCATCTGAGAATAGCCCGACGGATTCAGGATGCTCTGCAGGGTCTGGTTCGTAGACAACCGTTTCACAGCGACCCTGACGTTCCCACTGTTGGTGTTCACAGTGTAGAATCGGAGATGTGTGGGGTCCACAGCCAGCGCGTTCCCAACCTTCTCAGCCAGTTGATCATAGCTGATCTTCGCGCTGAGAACGAGCTCGAACGGAGGGAACTGGTTCGGGTCACACCGGGTTGGGTGAGCATGGAACTTGACTGTCCTCTTGAACATGAGGAAGTCGTAGTATTCGCGAGCGTCTTCGCACCGGTCCGATTTCCTCGTCCTGAACAAATCAGCATAGGCAGGGTAAACAAATGAATGGGGGCTTTCGCTCACGTCTCCTCGGGTGTTTTGTCCCCAAGCCCGAGCCTCTTCTCAAGTCCCGACTTCTTCTCCGTCACTCTCTGGAAGCAGACAATATCCCCGTCTTGCAGCTCAGCAGCCTTAAGCGTCTGTTTCGCCCGGAGCGCCTCAATCATATTAGGCTTGATCTCCTCCCAGAGCATGACCTTGTCATCACCTGGCAATTTCTCGCCCCATCCCATCTTCTTGCAGATCAGCGGCACGATCTCCTCAACCTTCTTCTCTTTGTTGATGTAGGCGTGCCCAACACCTCGGAGTGTCTGTGATTCGGCATCAAAGTGCTTCAGGAACAGTAGTATCAGGTCATTCTTTACCACCATGCCATTGCTTTGACCTTGGTATGTTGGCCAGACAGCATCGCCTTCGGCATTGACCTCCTCTGCGACTTCAACCCAGACACGGAGGACATTGCTGTTGTGAGTGGTCGACTTGTTATAGCTTTCTTCCACTGTCACTCTAGTATCCATCATGGGTGTGTCCGGGCGCGTTGTCTTGTTCTGACGATTAACCATCATCCAGAGCCGCAGTCTTCGAGGGTCCTCGTTGATATCTTCGGCAATGCGGTTGACCAGATCCTGGACAGTGGACGAGCGCAGCGTTCTGTAGAACCTAGGCGCTGCTGGGTCCAAATCAGGGTTTGCGTCGAAAGATGCGAGATCTGTACCACCGTGTTCCCGGAATGTCGAAGGAAGGATAGCCTTAACACCCATGTAGAGATGCTGCTCCTCCCTCTCCCTCCTCCGCGTTTCCCTGATGGCGGCCTCTTCTTCAAATCGGTTACCTGTGACAAATCAGTAAAGGCATTCCCTCGTAGCGTCAGGACCCTCAACTCACGCAGATGTTCGGGGATGTCTTGTTCAGTGACCGGGCAAAGAACCTTGTCTACTCGTGATTGGCGGATGTATACCAACATGTAGGCACTGTTAGGCCGCATAATAGGTGCCTTCCTTTGCAGGGGACTCCGAAGGTTGTTTGTGGCCTGCCGGTATTCGCCACCAAAGTTGTCTTCCAAGACTTCTCGCATTGTCGCCTTGGTCACCTTGTCGTCGTCATACTTGTAGAACCATCCATCCTTGTCTGGCTTCAAAAACGCATAGTAATGTCCTGCGTTCAGGTCGCCACTGTGTACAAGGACGCCATGCAATTGATAAGTCCAGGACTCAGACTTGTCGGCATCTTCCGAGAGGTATGGAGCCGCGTCGAAGACATCAGGGAACTCGTAACGGTCGTTGATTTTCGTCATGGTATCCCTCATGTAGTCGTACTCGAAACGTTTCAGTTGCAGGTGGAGGACGTCGGGAAAGCCCACGAAAATGACGCCCTTGTTGGCGTCCTGCAGCTTGTGCTGCTCACCCGCCATGTACTGATTTTCGCCTTCCATCTTCTCGACCTGTATGTAGTCCTGAAAGCTGTCCTGCAGGTTCTTGTTCCCTGAGACGTTGAGTTGAACATCCCAGAAGTCTTCTATGCGGCTGGATTCGTAGTCGACATTAATACAAGAAATGTATGTCTTGATTTTGCCACTGAACATCTGCGGCAGCATGTTCTCGGCCTTTGTGCCCTTCATCCTTTCCTCCATGCGCTCCATCAGCTTTCGTGAGAGCTCCTGAACATCTTGTTGCTCAAAGATGTGCCTCGTCTCCCAGCCGAAAGACTTGGTCAGCTCATTCGTACCGACTGCTGCATTGGAGGTCTGAAGCTGGTAAAAGAGGCGCTGCAGGGTGTATGCGCTGTTGGTCATGCTCTCGTCGTGTTCTGTCGGTATTTCGTACACGGCCTCCTCAGAATGTCAGCATTTTGCCAGTCACAAAGCTAGGAACGGCGGTCATCACCTTGCGGAATGCGTTTGTAAAGTAAAGAGATTGCAGAAGAGAGTTCAAGTAACATGTTGCGCCCTGGTTCTTGAGGCCGACGAATCCTGTCTCCTTCTTGGAATCGTAGTTGTTGAAGTTATGCCATAATACCCCAGTTTCGTCCTCGACGATCCTGACGTAGACTGTGATGTTGGCGGCGTCGTTCTCGATCATGGGTCGGTTCGCATTGTCCCAGAGGCCATACATCCTACGAGACTCCAGGAACTTTGTGAAACCCCAGTCACTCTCTTCTTTGGTGAACCGGTGGTGGGCACTGTGATGAGCGAAGATCGTGGGCTCTTCCGGATTCCACAAGACCAGTGCGAACTGCACGCAGCAGCTCCAGTCCTCAGGGACCTCGTTCGGTTCGAAGCCATGTTCCAGGTATATAGAGCATTGGTCGACGTTATTGCCGAATGGGAAGAGCAATATCCGCCTGCACACCGGTGTCAGTTTTTTTAGGGTACGACTTGGGAATGGCTCAGTGAAGCTCATACCAGGGGAAACCGCCGGCTTGGAAGATAGGGCCACGTTCCTTCTTATTCAATGATCTCCAGTTTGTTATTTCCCAGGTGGTAACAACATCCTCGAGCACGCGAGGTTCTTCGACCAACGGTATAAGAACAAGCTCTTTTATGGCCTCATCTGCAGGGCGTCAGCATCTCGCCCGCGCAACACATATCCCCTCTGTTCCTGTTCACGTACAGTCATCCGCCCTGGTCAGATCCTGAAGCTGCTCTGCCTCTGTTTCTAGATTGTCTGGGTTGATGATTGTGAGGTTGTCTTTCTCGACACCGTTGGCTGCCGGGTCGACGATGTGTTCCTCTGTGTCGACAAGCATGTCGTTTGGGGAGTGCATATCAGGGTTGAAGGCCTCATCAGAAATTCCCAGGTCAGCACGGGTGCCATCAAGAAGCTTCCAAAGCAGTTGGGGATCAACGGGTGCTGAGGAAGGCGTAGGGGACTGGGGGCCGTCTGGAAACAGCGGCGACGCTGAAACGGACGGAGAGCCGGCCACGCATGGCGTAGATGATGTCGACCTTGGGGTGGGGAGTGACAGCGAGCTCTCGTCTGGGGGAGTGCTCCGTGTGCGCCGCCACATCTTCCACGGCCTCGAGGGGAGGGGCATTGGCAGAGGACTCGATGGGTAAACTCGGCTGGGATAAGATGCCAAGATAGGTTGCAGCAGCGGAGCCGGTGAATGTGACGGAGGTGTACGGTAGATAGGTGGATGAAGGTGAAAGTTGGTGAAGTTGTGTACTCACCATGTCTGAGGTTTGCGAGCAAGCTCGACTTGGGAGGTCCAGGTGGGAGGGATGCGGTAGGGGAGGAGAGGCTCGCAGGGCAGAGTCCCGTGGGAAGGCTCTCTTGACAGCCCGAGGCAGCTGCAAGCGACAGAGGTGGCAATGAGTTGTCGGTGATGGTTTCTCGGAGGAGAGGCTTGGTGTTTAGGAGAAGACGGTCGATCGCGGGCCAGATACGCTGCGCTGGGGAAAGCGCGTGTGGCCAGTCGACGTCAGGATCCACTGGAGGAGTGCGATGCGATTCCTGGTCTGGCCTAGACAGGCTGCCGGGTTTTGGGGTTGGCGAGAAGGAACAGGTGAGACACTGTAAGCCAGGATATTGGAGCAGCACGAAAAAAACGGAGGGCGAGTGCCGCTTTGGAGAATGGGAACCTGAGAAGGCAGGGCAGGTAGCAAGGAGGCAGGGTAGGGCAGGCAGGGCTGCAAAGACAAGGCGAGGAAGATGTCTCTGTGTCTGTCTTTCCGTTACTCGGCCCAGTCTTCGCCCAGGTAGACAATGCGTTGTGATGATGGTTGTGCTGCCGGGCAAAGCATCTGCATGAGCAAAGCCTGGCAAGCCAAAGGTACGTAAGAATTGCGGGTTGTGGATGCGGAGCTTAGCTTGCTGCAGAAAGAACATTCAGAGCGTCCCACAAGGCCGGGAGAGGCGAGGTGCTACCACTGTCCCTCACAACTCACGGTGTAGTCAAGATAGCTCCGGGACCACCAAACTAGGAGAGCTCGCCCCCAGCCTGCCGCAGTGCCCCTCGTTGTATGACGTCCGTCTGGTTGTGACCTTTGTCAGCTTCATGCGCGTGGGTGACCGCGAGGGAGTGCGAGTTGCACAGCCTCCCGTGTCTGCTGCAGATTCATCCTCATGCCCAGCTACAGTACACAAGAGACCCCTGAAATAGTGGCTGCTTCGCTTGATGGTCGATGATATCGAATACCTGTAACCAGACTAACTTTGTAACACAGGGACATTCTGGCGGTACCTGGGTCATATATATGAAATGCCACAGTAGACCTATACATAGGCACCAGTACCTGATTTAGACACAGGCCAGTATCGACCGGGGTAGCAAGGTACCTATGGTACCTAGGTAGGCCGCGCTATCGCTATCATGCCAGAAGGGGCTCCGAGCTTCTGAAGCCTCTTGCAGCGAACCGTTTGCTCCTACACTACCTAGGTGCTGGCTCCTGCTTAGCTACCACAGTAACGTCTACTGACAGTAGCCGTGGCATTTATCTGCATGCGTTGTCTCTGGCCGTGTACTGCACGGTTGATAGTTTCGCTGACACGTGCCAGGTTGGCAACAAGACGGGACCCAGCACCGACTATTATGCGATGTCTGCATGCATGGCGCACACAGTTGCCAGGCTTGTGACAATGGCGGGGTAAATACTGTCCCGTTGGCTACAGTACTACTTAATGTGCTCAATAGATGCCGCCGTAGTGTGCGTAACCAGCAAGCCGTGGCATTTGACTGAGGAAATGAAATTACCCCCTGCACCGAGTGACACAAGAAGCTGAGAAGCAAGCTCCCCACTTTTCGAGCACCAGCACCATGGCACTCAGAGTACCTGGGCAGGTTAGGCTAAAATAGACTAACACCAGAGCATCTATCACCCGACTCATTCAACGCACACTTGCGGATGAGATGCCTCAGAGCTCTTGACAAACGAGCAGCTATGACGAGACTGCTCTGACCACCAACACACACATACATACCACTGACCTTGCTGGTGTCCCGGGGCTCCAACCACCAGCATACACTCGCCATTCGCATGGAATCATCGCCGGGATGTCGAGCTTGGGGGGCAGCATCGCCTCAGCAAGCTTGGGGATGAGACCAACCCTCAGACCACCGGCCGCCAAGCGCCTGCCACAACAAGCTCGACGGGCAGTGGGTTGCGCACGCGACCAGACGCGCTCCATGATGCACAACCACAGGTGGAGAGCCTTCTCCGCCCTCGACGAGTACGTCCGCTGCTGCTGCTTCCGCCGGCCAGCCAGCCATGTCCACCCTCCCCCGTGAGAGCCTCGGTTCCACTGACCGTGACTCAGCTGGGTCGGGAAGGAGGCCAGGCCCATCAGCCTCCGCCAGCTCATGGTCTTTGGCCGCTCCCTGAACGAGCAGAGGCTGATCAGCTCGGCCAACTATGTGAGGACAGAGCTCCCGAGGAGGTACGTGAGAGTGACCGGAGGGATGAGCCATGAGTCAAACCCGCTGCGCTGCGCTGCGCTGCGTTGCGCCGCTCTGCGTTGTCCGGCGTCGGGATCGGCCTTGTTCGCTAAAGCTATGACCAATGTAGGATTGCACATCGCATCCGAGACATGCAGACCCTGCCGTACTGCGTTGTGGCCAACCCTCACTTCAACGACGTGTACGAGCTGTACTACGATGCCTTCGACAAGTTCAGGAGGGTGCCCGAGATCCGCTCGCTCGAGGAGAATGACTCCTTCTGCCGGGCCATCAGCACCACCCTCAAGGCCCACCTGTCGGTGATCCCCAAGCTGGCGATGGGCATCCTCCAGGTCAGCGCCGACGATATGCTGCCGGCCGAGGAGCTGGACCGCTTCATGAACGCCATCCTGCGCTCGAGGATCTCCCGCCGCGTCATAGCTGAGCAGCACCTCTCTCTCACCGAGACCTTCCACTCGCCCTCCTTCTCGCCCGGCGTCAAAGTTCCCGACAGCGACTTCGTCGGCAAGGTCTTCCTCAAGTGCAACGCCGCCGACGTGATCCAGCGCTGCAGCAAGGCCGTACTCGACCTGGCCAGGTCCGCCTACGGCGAGGACGTCGCCCTGCCCGAGATCAGGCTCGCCGGCCACCAGGACGCCAACTTCCCCTTCATCCTGAGCCACATAGAGTACATCATCGGCGAGCTCCTCCGGAACTCGGTTCAGTCCGTCATCGAGCGGCAGATCCAGGACGGCCGCGCGGAGCGGCCGCCCCCACCCATCGAGGTGACCATCTGTGAGTCGTCAAAACATGTCGAGATACGCGTGTCCGACCAGGGCGGCGGCATCCCGCGCGACGTCCTGCCCCACCTGTGGTCCTTCTGCAAGGGCCCCAAGAGCCAGCAGATCCTCGCCAACCTGACCCGCGTCCCCAGGATGGCCGCGACCCTGCAAGAGGTGCGTGTCGATGAGCCGCCCGCGAGCGAGGTCAAGGCGAGCGCCGCGACGGCAAGCTATGTGAGCTCCCTGTCGTCCCTCACGAGCAGGCCGCCAAACCTGCGCCTCGGCATGGGGCTGCCGCTAAGCCGCATCTACGCCGAGTACTGGGCCGGAGCCCTGGAATTACAAAGCCTGTGGGGCTATGGCGTGGATGTATTCCTCCAGGTGTCCAAACTTGGTAACAAGAATGAGCAATTGCTCACGAGAGCCATGATGGATGCTGTTTAGAGAGCGGTGGAGCATCGGTCATTTATTGAAATTTATTAACCCAAAAATTGGGTATGTGTTTGATTTACTTATACTTATGTTGTGAGTGGGGCTTGGGACGGGTGGTGGATGGGAGGAACTCGAGGCTGTGGGATTCAATCACGCCCGGGTGTTCATGTCAGTCCATGCAATTATTGAGTCTCAAGGGGCAGCCATTCTCATTAATTGGTATCATGAAAAGGTCAAGGGAATTACATCAAGGCTATCTCGAAATGGAATAAAATGGGGTCGGGTCTGAGAAAGGTTGTGAGATAGATAGTAGCAGAACGGCACAAAAAGTGGCCTTGCTCGCTGCTCCATTTTCTCGACCTTCTTCTTGCTCTCAGCCCTTGTGGAAGACGAAGAAAGAAAACGACGGCGTGCCGGAGGAAATTATTATCCCCTCGTCCCCGAGGCCGGTCAACGCGCACTCCAAGTCACAAGCAAAGCTCCAGAGCATATTCGCAACGCGTCCTCTTAGCTCCCCGTGTCAGTGAACCTTGTTGAAACCAGCCTTTCAGGCTACCATAAACTCCGGAACGGTGAATTTGGTCGTTCCCAAGATGTCGAACGTTGGGTCTAAGCCGCCACTTCGTGGCCCTAACGACGACCATGGCTGCGGACCGCGCTGCCCTGCATCTGCTCCAGCTCCTGCTCCAGTGTCTTGATCTGGGCATGCGTCTGCTCCAGATCCTTGTTAAGGCGATCACGCTCAGCAATGAGCTTCTGCTCCCATTGTCTGAACCGCTGCTCCTCGATCTTGACTTGCTCGGTGAAGCGCTTCCGGAGGGCCTCCTCCTCCTCCTTGAACTTGGGGTTGTCAAGCTTCCGTGGGCGGGCCTCGCCGAACTTGCGCGTCTCCATCTGTTGAGCGCGGTAGGCCTCGTAGTGAAGCTCCTCGGTGGTGTGGATGAGGTCGAGCATGTGGGTGCGGATGAGGATTGATCGGAGCTTCTTGAAGTCGCAGTGGTCCTCGTTCTCGACCTCGGCAACACCCCACGAGTACTGTCGTCCCTTGACGATACGGCCATCGCCGGTCTTGACGTCCTTCTCGGATCCGATGACAGCGAACGGCATGGCGGCCATCAGGCTGCGGGCATGCTGAGCGGCGGCCTCGTCGTCCTCCTCAACAGGTGGCTGGTAGATCTTGATGCTCTGGGCCTCAATGACAGCTCGGATCTGATTGAATGGTCAGCATTAGGGAACACGTGCTTCGACGCAAGGGCAACATACGCGTTGCTTGAACGTGGCCAGGTCAGCAGGGCTGAGAGTATCAGCCTTGGCAATCACTGGAATCAAGTTGACGCGAGAGCAGAGTCTCTTCATAACCTCGATGTCGAGAGGCTTCAGGGTGTGACCGGTGGGGCGGATGAAGTACAGGCAAGCGTGGACACGGAGGTCGATCTTGTCATTTCGGCGGGGCTGTTGCTCTTGCAACATGTAGGACTCGTGCTGGTCGTCAAGGAACTCGATGATTGGCATCCAGGAGTCGCGGTTGTTGACATAGTCGCCGAAGCCAGGGGTGTCGATGACGGTCAGGCGGACTGTGTCGGGTCAGTCAGTGGGTTGTACGCCAATTCAAGCGTTTCGCCCAAAACATACCCTTGAAGAACTTCTCCTCCAGCTCAGCCTTTGTGATCTCGATCTCGACGGTCTTGTCGACTTGCTTCTGGTGTCTCCGCTTGTGATCGGCATAGTTCTTGATGGTCGTGGAGAACAGGGTGTTGATGAAGGTGGTCTTTCCGAGGCCAGATTCGCCAGCAACCTGTGGTGGAGGTCAGGAGGGTTTGTCACAAGCTTGAATGCCTTTCCTACGAACCATAATAGTGAAGGCGGCACCCCTCTTAGCAACAATCTTGTGTCGCTGGTTGGGCAGGTTTGCGATACCTGTGGCAGATGGCGGTCGCGTTAGCATGACATGGGATGTTGTCTCCGCGTTGGGCGTGCTTGTAAGTCTGGCCATGCGTACCTATGGGGCTGGCGCTGCTTTCGGTCGACATCTTGACGGTTGAGTTCTTGTGCGATGGGAGAATAGGGCTCAGGGAAGATGGCGTTCGATCAAGAAGCTCTCAAGAAATGGCAATTGAGATGCGCCTCCTTGTGTTTGACGGAGCAATTCGTCTCTGTTGAGAAGGGGAGGGAGCAATTTCGGTTTGGCCAGTCTTCCCCTGAAAGCTCGAGCCCCTTACTTAGGTTGGCCAGTGCTGGCTGGCCCAATTAACAAGGCCCCCCCCCGGCATGCCAGGCACCGCGATAACGGGACGATAAGGCGGGCCCCACAAATAACTTGAAAGGTTCGCTGAAGTTTGGGACTTTTCGACGCAGGACGCTGATGAGGAACATGGCTATACTCTGAAAATGAAGACGGATTTCAAGGTGCGCATACCCTACAGAGACTCCCCAATTGCCCACACTCACTGAATTTGTGTCTAGTTCTCCAACCTCCTCGGAACTGTGTATAGCAGGGGCAATCTGGTCTTCAGCCCAGATGGGACCGACCTGTTCTCGCCCGTGGGCAACCGAGTGACGGTTTTCAACCTCGTTGAGTATGCTATGCTGCCTCCCTCATGGGTATCTTGCGTGCTGTCACGCATCTACGCTTTGTGATTAACCATTGACAATGACTGCAGCAACAAGTCTTACACACTCCCTTTTGCCCACCGAAAGAACATCGCGAGGATAGGGCTCACGCCTCAGGGCAACTTGCTCCTCACAATCGACGAAGATGGCCAGGCCATACTGACCAATATCGCCCGCCGTATCGCCATCTACAACTTTTCCTTCAAATCCGCGCCCACAGCACTCTCGTTCTCCCCGTCCGGTCGTTACTTTGCCGTCGGTCTCGGTCGCAAACTCGAAGTATGGCATGTGCCGTCCACCCCCGACGCGCATCCGGACGGCGAGCTGGAGTTTGCGCCCTTTGTCAAGCACCACACACATACCGGTCATTTTGATGAAGTGCGGCATATCGAATGGTCCAGCGATTCAAGATTTTTCCTCAGCGCCTCGAAAGACTTGACAGCAAGAGTATGGAGCTTGAACCAGGAGGAGGGGTTTATTCCAACAGTGCTGTCAGGTCATAGGCAGGCTGTTGTGGGTGCCTACTTCTCAAAAGACCAAGAGACAATATACACCATCAGCAGGGACGGTGCTGTCTTCGACTGGAAATATGTTGCTTTAAAACGCGACGACGACGAGATGGACGAGGAACAGGAGAAGGATTTGCGCTGGAGGATAGCCAACAAGCACTACTTCATGCAAAACAACGCTCATCTGAAGTGCGCCGCATACCACGCCGATTCAAACCTGTTGGTTGCGGGCTTCTCAAACGGAATATTCGGCCTGTATGAGATGCCCGACTTCAACATGATTCATACCCTGAGCATATCGCAAAACGACATCGATTTTGTCACTATAAACAAAACGGGAGAATGGTTGGCTTTTGGCGCCTCAAAGCTGGGCCAGCTCCTGGTCTGGGAGTGGCAATCAGAGTCCTACATATTGAAGCAGCAGGGCCACTTTGATTCCATGAACTCGCTCGTCTACACGCCTGATGGACAACGGATAATCACGACGGCAGATGATGGCAAGATCAAGGTCTGGGATATTGAATCCGGATTCTGCATTGTGACCTTCACAGAGCATACCAGTGGCGTCACGGCGTGCGAATTCACCAAAAAGGGCAACGTGCTCTTCACGTCTAGCTTGGATGGATCAATAAGAGCCTGGGATCTCATCAGATACCGAAACTTTAGGACTTTTACAGCACCAACGAGGCTTTCGTGGTCATGCATGGCCGTGGACCCCAGCGGGGAAGTGGTGGCCGCCGGCTCTCTTGATTCTTTCGATATTCACATCTGGTCTGTCCAAACAGGTCAGCTTCTGGACCAGCTCGCAGGCCACGAGGGACCTGTGTCGTCGCTTGCGTTCGCTCCAAACGGGAACAATCTGGTCAGCGGTAGTTGGGATCGGACTGCAAGGATATGGTCCATCTTCGACAGGACGCAAACGAGTGAACCGTTGCAGTTACAAGCAGATGTTCTGGATATCGCGATCAGGCCGGACTCGACACAATTTGCCATCTCGACCCTGGACGGCCAGCTGACCTTCTGGAATATGACAGAGGCGCTGCAGGTCTCAGGTCTAGATGGCCGAAGAGATGTCTCTGGTGGGCGGAAAATCGGTGACCGGAGGACAGCAGCCAACGTAGCTGGGACAAAGGCCTATAACAGCATCAAGTACAGCGCGGATGGTAGCTGTCTGCTCGCAGGTGGCAACAGCAAGTACATCTGCTTGTACTCGGTCACAACGATGGTGCTCCTGAAGAAGTTCACAGTCAGCGTCAACCTGTCGTTATCAGGCACGCAAGAATTCCTGAACAGCAAGCTTTTGACAGAAGCTGGTCCGCAAGGCGAGCTTGACGACCAGGGAGAGGCTTCCGACCGGGAAGACCGCATCGACAAGTCAATTCCGGGCTCGAAGCGAGGAGATCCGTCCTCCAGGAAGAATATGCCCGAGGTGCGGGTGTCTGGTGTCGCGTTTTCGCCAGCCGGCACAGCGTTCTGCGCAGCCTCGACGGAGGGCCTCTTGATCTACAGTCTCGACAATGTTCTTCAATTCGATCCCTTTGATCTGAACATGGAGATCACGCCGGCGGCGACACTGGCAGTGTTGGAAGATGAGAAGGACTACCTCAAGGCACTGGTCATGGCATTCCGCCTCAACGAGGCCGGCCTGATCAAGCGAGTGTTCCAGGCTATTCCGTACCAAAACATCCCGCTGGTCGTGGAGGAGATGCCCGTGGTCTATGTCCCAAGACTGCTCCGCTTTGTCGCTGCTGAGACGGAGCAGTCACCACACATCGAGTTCTGCCTGCTCTGGATCAAGGCGCTGGTGGACAAGCACGGCCCATGGCTGACGGCCAACAGGGGCAAGATCGACATGGAGTTGCGCGTCGTGAACCGGGCGGTGACGAGGATGAGGCATGAGATCCGCAAGCTGGCGGACGAGAACGTCTACATGGTGGACTACCTACTGGGACAGGCTGAGACCAAGGACGCCGCGCAGGAAGGCAAGGCGCTTACTTTGTCGCTTAATGGCGAGAATGGCATAGGCCTCGTGACCGCTGGCCAGGAGGGTGTGACTGTTGCTGATCTTGTGAGCGAGGGAGAGTCCGAAGAAGAGTGGATTGGTGTAGAGTAGAGTAGAGTAAGGTTGCTACAGGATTGGAAGAGAAAACAAAGCTATGAATACTAGGCCGCTGATACCCCTACAGTCAATCTGTGCCCGTGATAGTGTACTCGTACAAAGGTAATATACAATATGCATACATACGCCAGCGACAAATTTCTCGTCCAGGGGAACAGGCCCCAAGTAGCGACAGTTGAAATGATCCTCGAGCACAGACTCTTCCCCAGTTTCAAGAACTTCGACGTGCGTTCCCTGCGCAGGAGGTCAAAGGGGCACGGCCGCCTGCGGATCTCACCCGCAGGGTTACAGCTTGTGAGCACTCGGGACTCCCTTATCGGTGTGTGTCAGCAGACGTTCAACGGACGAGTCGAGAACAAGACTTCGGGGGACTCACTGTCCAGGCCTCATCCAGCCCCGCGTTCCTCACCCAGTACTCGCCGGGCGACTGCAGCGAGTCAAGGATGAGATGGTTGATCTTCGACCACATGTCGTCGCCCTTGATCAGCACCCAGTCTCTGTCCTGGTACTTCTTGGTGACCTCCTGGCAGATCCCCGCCGCCCTGGCCAGCTTGATGGCGTGGCCGTCGTCGGGCATGGGGTGGATCTTTGGTGTGATCTCTGCGGGGACTGGTCAGTCTGGAATTTGCTTCCCCAGGCGGCGCCGGTTACGTGGCGCCGCTTCACAATTACTGACCAGCTATGGGGGCAGTGCCTTGATGCCTCGGCTGGTATGCCTTGATCTGGTCTAGAGACAGGACAGGGACGCCTCTGGCAGCATACTCCATCAGGTCATATCGAATCTTCCACTCCAGCAAGCGGGCCTTGGTCTCGGCCGGTATCCACGACTGGGAGTTGAAGGTCACAAATATGGGGGATGAGTTCAGGTGGTGGCTGGCCATTCGCAGACTGTCAGCCCTCCCTTCCCTGATCGGAGAGCCCTTGCTCAAAGGAGACCCGGAAAGATGGCATCGGGGAAGTCACACTCACATGATGAAGAAATCAAACTTGTTGACCTTCTTTGGGTGGAACGAAGCACCGGCAGCCATGAACATATTCGCGTCGAACATCTCGGCCATCCTCTCCTCGACCTCGTCAGGCCTCACCTTGACCTTGCTCAGTATCTCAAGCATCTCGTCCCCGGCACGCCTGAAGACGGTGTCGCGAAGGCTGTAGCCGTCCTCGTACTTCAGCTCCTTCCCCAGCTTCGGCTGGCCGCGCACCTCCCTCAGCAGCGACGCGATGCTCGGCATCCTGGCGCCCGACGTCCTACCATACTTCTCGTTGGCCATCTTCTCGGCGGCGAAGAGCTCCCGCTTGAGGTTGTCATGGTGCACACACGTCTGCGCCAGGGCCTCGGCCACAATGGCGGGCTGCTTCCACTCGACCGCGTACATGAGTTGGATCAGCGGGTGGAGGACGCCGGCGTAGAGGCGCACAAAGAGGTCCTCGGCGCCCTCGCTGCCCGAGAAGAGGTACTCGGTCACGACGGCCTCCCAGCCCTTGCGCTCGATCTCGCGCTGGAAGAAGGCGAGGAAGTCTGGGTAGTACTGGCCCTTCCCGAGGTACTTGGTCGCGTGCGACCACGTCTGGAGGTCCTCGACGACGTGGTTGTGGGTGGGCTTCGCTGGCAGCTGGTAGCCCGTGTTGCCGTCGAAGCCATGTTGGATGGCCTCGGCGTCGGCGCCGGTGCCGTAGAGGGCCAGGAGGTGGTGGACTGTGTGGTTATGGAATCCTCTGTCATTGAAGTAGACATGATACACGTCCAGGTCCTTCTGCAGGAGCTCGGTGACCTTCTTCGCGACCTCGTCCGTCTGCTTGACCCCCCAGAGGCCGGTGTTTTCGGGGCTGATATGGATTCTGCGAGCCGATGCCATGGTGCTTGTTCTTCGGAGGAAATTGGACGGATTATTTCTTAGAGTATAGCCTGCTAGCCTTGATAATATCATCTGCAACTGAATATAGGTGGGCTGATGGTGAAGTCTAATTCCACCACCAAGCCCCCTCCGCCAGTGCCTCCTTTATGCTCCCTACCACGTTGTTTGAAAGTGTTCGACCTGCCGTTCCTCCGACAAGGGTGACTAATAGATGTCCTCTGCTCTGGCCGTGAAAGTGTAGGGCATCTCACGATGACTGGTTCGGATCACGTTGAGTGCTCGTCACCGAGCGGAAAAGGCAGAAGATGCTCGGGTGGGGGCATGGCTCCAATGCTCGCGAGGCGAGATGGCACCGAGATGTGTCGCTGAAAGTGTGACCTCAGTGACCGAGACTGAGTGCCGGCCCAGGAAGGGGATAGGACAGGGTGACATGCTACGTACGTAATTGTCACGGGCCATCTGGGAGTAAGGCTTGCTGCTTGGAGCCAGGAGGGTCGGCGGGTTAGGAGCTCTCGGATTACTACGGTGTGCGGACTGGTGGACTGAACGGCCTGGATTAGACCAGGTCTTAGGCTGGACGGATGAAGCTTAACATCAGGATCGCAGTTGCTCCGTTGTCCGAGATCCGGGAGCAATGGATGTCGTGCCAATTGTCAGCAACCGTCCATGTTCCCCATCTTAACGCTGCTGCCGTTGCGGAGTTTGTGGGGTTTACGCATGCCAAGTCGATCATATACGCCCTTAGTGAGCATGACTGTTACTGTTACTGTTTAGTCGGCTCAAAGCCAGCTGTGCCGTCCGGAGATGTAACCCATTCTCGGACGCGAGACAGCGGAGAGCGGAGAACAAACTTTTAACCTTGCGGGAGCTAAAGGGGCCTAACATAGCTCACCCAGGTGCTTTAAATTGTGACAGGCTCTGAGCCGACAGACTTGTGGTGAGTGAAGCTTGGCCTCAACCCCGAAGGGGAACCGAGCACGGACTTGGGTGCCAGGCTCAGGGGCAACGGCGGGCCAGCATCATACTAGAAAGGATTGGACGCGATGCATATTCGGACGGATCTACAGTCCGATTCATGCCACGTCCTCTCAACTTCCTCTTCTGGCCGAAGCAGCAAGTCTCAGAGAAGGCCTCTGGGGGTCGGGCAAAGCACACCCGAGTGACGTCGGAATATAGCCAAGGGTGTGTGGGAAGGTGACGGGGAAAACACTGAAAGTTCCCATGATACCCGGCTACAAAGCAGCAGCAGTGCTCTACATTCCGGGACAGAAATCAGGCCTGGCCTCGGGGAACAACAAGGACAGCAAGCCAGGCATATAGCATAGGCCGATCGAATGTTTCCGAGACGCATTTCCTCGACTGCCACCTCAGCCGGTCGTCAAAACATGATTTGCCTCGAGCTGGGATACAGTTGCTTTGGTAAGAGCGTATCCACCGTCGTTCCTAAAACGGCCACTCAGACGGCCACTTAGGCCTGCATACCTAGGTACCTAGGTACCTAGGTACCTTGCATACACAGCAAGCTGCATGGGACGGCCTCACCTGGATGGGTCCCCGTTTCGAGCCCAGCCTGACAAGCTTGGCCCACCGAGTGCCCTTCCGGGAAGCATGCTCCCCCGAGGAGTGCTTACCGTGGTAACTGTCCCTGCACGCCTGTGCTCACCGACGAGGTCGTGAATCCGGTCCACGCTTCATCGACGCCTCCTCACAACAGAGCATCAGACGCGGGTTCGCTCGCTACACACCACGAAAGCGGCAAGGCCTGCAGGCAGGTGGTGGGAAGAATGCAACGTGATTCACGTGAAGCGAGGACTTGGGCTTGCTGTTCCGGTTTTCCCAGCCGCCCAGATGGGAATGACCCCGGCCACCCGGATCCAGATCTACGGACCGTACCATGGTCCTGACAGCCCGCCTAAAACCACGCCCACCAGGCATCATCGCAGCTCGCCACGACGCATACACTTCCCTGCCACGCAAGTCCTCGTCGGCCATGCTAACCGAGTCCAGCCCTATCCGCAGACCGCCACCGGATATCCCGAGACTTGGATGGTGCCTCCTCTCTTTCTCTCGGTGCGCCGCGGCGGCCCCTCCCCGCCAAGGGCGAGCGTGATCGACGGCCAGGATCTTGCGACGGTCACCACAGCATGCGGGGCCTGAGTCTGTTCTATTCTCGACCATCGTTGTCTCCTGGGCGCGGTGTAGTCATAGGCTATCTGTTTCCTCACCTGTCGGCCTGTGAGAGGACATACTCCGCACTTGTCTCATGTGACAGCTTTTTATGCTCGTGGACCTGTACACGGTGAGAAACATGAGGCGGCACGGACGGTGGACCTCGACATCAGACGAGTTTGCGGGCCTTGTTGGCGACGCCTCGGTCTGGCCGCCCCGATCCGGAAGTCAAGGCTTATCTTTGGGAGACTCTCTCATGCGGGAGCTTCATCGCCTGGCCAGTGCCAGGAAGCGAGCCCTGCCAGGTCGTCATATCCCGCAGTTCTCGCCGTGCGGCCTGCTCGGACTGGAGTTTGTGTCTTTCTGCTTCCTGATTCGCCTTGAACCTTGACGTTTATTCCTATCTTTTGACTCCAGTGGCTTCGATTCCATGAGTATGGCTCTGGAAGCCCCACTGTCTCTCTTAGACTACCATGAGGAAGCCGTGCTTCTCTGAGGTGGCAAGTGTATATGGGCTGGTAGCCGGCTGGCTGCACGGAAGGGTGGCGTGTGCAGCAGTCCTGCACAGCCGTCAAGATACAGAAGCCCCTTCGTCCGGATTTGTTCGCCGGTCTTTTGCTGTAGGGACAGTCCTGGGTGACTTCGCCTACATCGATGGCGGCGAGGTATCCCAGGCCAACGGAGGCCAGTCCTCGGGCAATAATGTCCCGAGTCCAGGTGAGTTGCAATACTGAACGGGTCTTTACAGCATCAATATCACTGGTGGGATTCACGGCTAACTTCTTTCTTGTTTAGAAAGCTCAACACTATCAATAAGTCTCCGGGAGTCCTGGACCAACTCCACCGTGCCCATCCAGGTGATCCAGAAGCCAGCACCACTTCTCAACAGCCAAGCCATATGGACCGATGAATCGACAAACTCGTTCTGGATTTGGGGAGGGGCGGCTGCAGATGGTACTCCGCCCCCTCCAGACCAGACATGGCAATTCTCCGCCGATGGAAATGGAGGTGGCTCCTGGAACTTGAAGCCGCCGTCAAACCCGAGAATCTTCAACGAACTGTCACGTCCCGTTGGGTGTGCCCACACGCAAGGCGATGGTGTAGGATACTGCATGGGCGGGCTTCTGACCAGCCAGTCCAATGCCTCCGTGGGGGGCGACACCGCCGTGGCCGGCCTTGTGAGCTTCGGGATGAGCTCGTCGGTATGGACCAATACTTCGATCGAACGCACGCTCGTGAACGCGCAGGCCGAATACACGCCGTTTGGCCCCAACGGCCTCATATTGCTCCTCGGCGGCACCTTAGGGGACTCACCGCCCACTCTCATCGACTTCATCAACATCACATTTTATGACCCAATTACGAAGCAGTTCTTCTCCCAGCCGGCCACCGGGACCATCCCCACGGGACGCCAACGCTTCTGCTCAGTGGGAGTCCCCGGGCCAGACAACACCTTTGAGGTCTTCCTGTACGGTGGCCTCTTGGCCGACAACACCGTCTCTGACGAGGTATTTGTTCTATCCCTCCCTGGCCTCGTCTTCGCCAAGGCAGACAACCCTGGTGCGACCACTGCGCGTGCCGACCACGCGTGTGTCGCCGTTGGCAGCGACAAGAGGCAGATGCTGTCCATCGGCGGGACCGACGCCTCCAAAGGATATCCTGCAGAGTTCGCGGACCCGGACCCATGGACTCAGGGACTTGGAGTATTCGACATGACCGCTCTGCGCTGGACGGATGGATATGCCAACGATGCTGAAGCTTATGATACCCCAGAAGTTGTGAAGCAGTTTTATCGTGATGGAGGGCTGGACAGGGTTCAGTGGACAAGTGACGAGGTGAAAAACTTGTTCAGTTCAAGTAAGTCAGGACATAGGCATCGTCCTTGCAAAATCCCCCTTTTGGATGAGTATACTGACACAAACTCAGCCACGCCGGGCTTTGGTGCAGGCTCGAGCAGCAACAATAATGATAATAATAACAATAACAACGACAACAACACGAACGAAAACGATACAAATAAGTCTGGTGGCAACGGACTAGCGTCAGGTTTATCGAGGCAAGCCATTCTAGGAATCTCGATCGGATCAAGCGCAGCGCTGCCCATCCTAATAGCCGCGCTGTATTTCTTCTGCTGCCGACGGCGGCCCAAACCCTCCAGAACGATATCCGCCACGACGACAACGACTATCCACCACCACCCCAGACAGCGCAGCTCAGACGCCAGCAAAGAAGACCACGATCACGACTACAACCCCTCCGACGTCAGCAGGCGCCCAACAGTCCGCTCCATCGAGAGCAACAAGAAAGGACACCTAGCCATCCCATCCACCCCTCTGGCACAGCGGTCCCTGGAGCAGTACAGCGTGCACATCAAGGGCAACGCAACGCCCATAACCATCGACAACACCGCGCTGACAGAAACATGGCCACTGATCCCGGGAACAGAGCAGCTGCTGCAGCAGCAGCAGCAGCAACAACAAGGACCGCAGGCACCGAGGCGGGTCAGGTTCTCGGCGCTGCTAAGGCCACCTCAGCGCAAGCCCGTGGCCGCGCTCCAGGCCCAGCAGGCCCTCGGTGGCAACCCCGTGACCATCCGCTCGGAGCTGGCCGACCGTCGTGGGCGCCCGGCCCTGCAGGCTATTCGTACCCGCGCGGCGGCGGCGGCGGCAGCGGGAGGAGGGGATGGGCCTGCGAAGAGTGGTGGCGTTCGCGTGTACCAGGAGGGGCCGTCGTGATGATTACGACGGGGAGAGGGATATAACATAACCTCGTGCCTCCCCTCCTGCTGTTAATTGTTGTCGTCCTCTCTTGAGTATGCCATACTCTACGAAGGATGTACCGTCTGGGCTTGATTCACATAATAGCCGTGTAAATGTGTAGACATTGGCCATCAAGGCTCTTTCTTCATCTTTCTGGGACCAAAAGAATATCTCGTCCGCTACCATTGAATGGGCAGGAGCATAAGCATGAATACCACAAGGGGCAGCCCCCTCGTTGTTCACAATAGTAATTATATAGTCAACCATATAGACCGTCCGACCCGTGATATCTGGATATGCTCGCTTAAGTCATCGCCTCAGAACCCCACTCCAAGAAGTGCCTGCCACCTTGGTCTGCTCTCAAACTCCCCTTTCATCCCCACCCGGTGGCGTTCTGGTTGTCATCTTGCCAGACTACAAAATCTAAGCTTTTTTCTTTTCTCTCTCGAAACGCGCCCCGCGGTTAATGAAAGCTGTAGCCACAGCTTGACCTTTGACCTTGACCGAAGATGATTGATTGATGATGCCTCCTTGCGCCGTGCCCATGTCTCTTTTGAAATCGTTGACGTTGCCCCCGTTGTGTGGGTATAAGAGCTTCTTCGATGTCGTGATCGTTTCGTTTCATCTATAAGTCGCTCCTTTCGTGATGGCTCAAGGCCCGCAGTGAACAGGGTCTTCAGCCCGCCATGGCCCGTAATGGCTGGTCTTACTGGATTATCGATCACTGATCAGACCCTGGCTTGTTGCCTTGTCATATCCAATGACCTCGGTCAGGTAGTACATCCTACCACGATCTGTTAGCCTCCCACAACTTGGAACCGTGAAGGGTGTGACAAGGTTGCTTACTTCTCGACCATGAGCTCCTCCGCGAACGTGTCCTCGAAGCTCTGTTGACACTGTATCCAGGCCAACGTCCTCTTCTTGGGGGATATTTTCTTGACTGTCAGTTTAAATTTTCCCGTGACAGGCCTGTGGTCTGACACCCGGACTTCGTGCCTTCTGTAGTCGATTTGCTGTATCCTGCCTCTGCCACGGAACAGCAGACGGTCGCACCATGCAGGGCTGCGCTTCTTCTCGCTCGAGTCGTAGTTGTCCGTGCCCACGTCGTATTTGTATGTCGGCGCGAACGTGATGGGCATCTCCTCGAAGGCACGGAGCTTGAAATCCGGTTTTCTTCGACGCGCCACCAGGAGTTGGTCTCGTTCGAGCAGCTTGGGGAGGTTGCCCTGCTTCACCGCCATGACCACCGTATCGCGGCTCATGGTGTCGATTCGGTAGTTAAGATCGCCGTTGAGGATTACAAGCTCGTGGTCCAGGATCATGGTGCCATCGCCGCCCCCGGCATAGCTGTCGATGCGGACACTGGGATCGCGCTCCGAAGGTAGAATGGGGGCCTCGAGTATTGCAGCAATGTCGTTGTTGCGGCTTTGAGCTTGCGACTGCCCTGCTGCCAAATGGCAGTTGAAGAAGCATAGAGACGTGTCGTCAACCATGAAGCGGATTATGATGGCACCTTTGTTCCCGTGCAAACCGCCCATGCCTCGTTTGACCTCAGCTGTGCTGAGATTCGAAATCCGATCCCGAACGTCGGCCTTGACGAAGATGCAATAGAATAGACCGACCATATGTGAGGTCTGCAGGAGATGGTACAGATCCCCCGGCATGTAGTCATCCAGGCTTCTGATGAGGAAATCCCTCCAGTCTCGGTATTGATGGCTCATGCGCTCCTGGTCCGATTCCTTCTTCTTGGATTTGAAGAATCGCTTAGCAGTGGCGGTCTTGTCCTCCAGATCAACGAGCTCTTGGAAAGCGAATATCAAAATGTCCGGGGAACCGCTGCCCTGTAGCAAATTCTGTATGAAGACGGAATCCGACTCGGAATACCGCAGGCTGTTAGGTGTAGAAGCTCCGGCGTTCCATGTCATTATCATGGCCTTGAGCGTTTGAAACTCGCAGTACTGCACGTCTTTGGCCTTCATTTCCGCTTCAAGCCAGTCATCTTGCAGCATGCCGTCCCACACCCTGATCATATTGTCTGCACCCAAGGAGAGAACCTGATGCCTCTCTAGCCTGTACGAGCTCGATCGGTCGGCGATGATCTTGAGCACGGGTTCGTTATGAGCTTGCCACTCTTTCTTGACAACCCATGGGCTCTGGTGGACGTCATAGACAGACATCCTGCCGTTGCTGTAGCCTGCCCAAATGTTGCCGCAGGTCCCTGACAGCGAGTTGATCTTGAACGTGCTGATGTTGAGGACTTCCAAACACGAGTAGTCTCTCTTTGAGTACACAGTGACCTTCCCGTCGCTGTGACCGAAGAAAACCTTGTTGGGATCCGAGGGGAGCATCGCGCCTGCAGTGACATCGCCGGCGGCGTCTTGAAATAATGAGCGAAGGAGCACCTGGAACTGGGCCTTGCCATCGAGTGTCGGGAGGAATACGCGTATCTCCCTGCCCGTGCCATGCCAGAGCTCATCGCCGACGACCATGGAATATGTGTGGCCCTTGGGCACTCGGAACGACTGGTGTGGGTGACCCGACAAGTCTGGTGTTCCGTCGGGCCCAGGCCCCCAAACGTGAAGGGTCCCAGCCTCGTCGAGGGTCCACAGCTCGTTGAAGTGTCGATATATCTTGACAACTTCATTCCTCTGGTGGGCACCGGTCTTTGTTGAAACAAGACTTTGTGTCAATATGTCCGCCTCCATGAGGTCCCCATTATTGTTTCCGATCCACAGTCGCTTCCCCTCCTCGTCAACGTTCAAGCCAGGTTTGAAGCTCACAGCCGTAGCCTTCATTCCCTCACCGTGCTGAAAGCTCATGACAAGTTCCCCGTCCCTCAAGCTCCACACCCTAGTAAGATGCCCCGAGGTGCACACGAGGTCGCCACATGCATCGAAGTTCCTCGCATCCGACTTGGTCACGATTTCCTGTTGCCCGTGTTTCATATAGGGAGGTCTCCTGTTCGTATTTGAGGTATCCGGGTATGCTCCGTTGATAACGGCAGCTGACTCTGCAGGCTTGGCGAGCACAACGGCTTGTGAATCGGCGTTCCACGGCTCGGTATGAGGAGCGATGGCGGCCGCGGATTTTCTGGACTCAGCGGGTGGCCTATCGGCCCCCCTGTGAGACACCGTGTTTGCCCTACCGGTCATTGTTGGTGGTGGCTGCTGCTGCACAACAGGTGTCGAAACGGTTCGCTTCTGGTTTGCTGCCGGAATCACTGCTAGACTCGAAGCCGGAACCCCTGGTCTCGGAGGTCTTGGAGGTGGTATCTTCTCAGGCGGTGGCCCTGACTTCTCCATTGTCACGCTCTGCGGTCTCGTAGGCAGGGTCGGCCGCGGCTCTCCTGTGGCATCTGGAGTGAGCTGGCCCCTTGCGGATCCATCCAGCTCCAGCTCTCGATCCCTCCTCTTGCTTGCTATCGACGGATGAAGTGGCGGCGGGTCGAATCCAACCTGCAGAGTCTTGGCTGTGGCAACGGGCTCTCTCGGCGGGCGCGGCCTTCGCGGCAGTGTCGGCGGCGACCCTTCGTCGACGCTGGCGGAGCCACTGGTAGGCGGACTGCTGAAAGGCGACACTTTGTCAGGCATGTTTCTTCTCGACTCCATCGCACTGTCTGCCGTCCAAGAGTTCCTAGACCTGATGAGCGCCTTTCCAGAGCGGTTGGTTGGCGGAGGCGCAGGGTCGACTTCGCGCTGTCGCCGCAGCTCGGCAGACCGTCGAGGGGGAGGCGGTGAAGGAGGCTTGAAGGCCACGACCTTGGGCGATCTCCGAGGATCCAGGTTCGGTGTGCGCGAGCGACTTGGGATCTTGAAGTTCTTTCCTGGCACGGCCGGCGAGGTAGCCGGCTTCACGACATCGTCCGAGTTCAGGAAGCTGGGCTGGTCGTTCACAGCTATGTTCAGAGATCGGCCCTTGGGAGGGGACTGTGGCGGTTCGACGGTGAGGGCGGGAGCTTGCACAGGTCGTGGGGTGAGCGGAGGGGGAGGGAACGCGCTGCGCGCAGGAGAGCACGGGACGCCGTTCTCCTTGGGGAGAGGAGGCGCAAGGCCAGGCTTGTGCTTCGGTATGGGAGGTGGCTCCTTGGAAATCGCGTTCGTGTCCCGGGGCTTGTCGGGGCGAGGCCCTGGAGAGGCATTCCGGCTCGAGGGTTGAGGTTGAGCAGGCTGTGGTTGTTGCGGCTGCGCCTGTGGCTGCGGCTGATCACCGACCTTGCCAATATTCTCGAAGTGCGAACGGAGGGAGGAGACGGGTTTCTGTTGTCGGTTGTCAGTCATCAGCAGGGCGTCGGGGTTGGAGGGCAACTGGAAGGGCGGGGATGCCCCTAGACATCGCCAGGGACCCAGAGCAGTAGCACTCACAATGGAGGATCCATCAGGCCCTCCTTCCTCTTGAGGAGCCGCCATGGCCTGGTGTTGTGGGAGAGGAATGCGGAAAAGAGAAGGGTGACGGCGGCAGGGACGGCGACAGCGCCGGGGACGGTGACGGGGACGGTGACGGTGGGGCTTGCGGGCGCGGGCGTGGGAGTGGGCTCGTCGTGGTTGGGGTTGGGCGTGGGCTTTGGACTCGGGCTCTGGCTCTTGGGGCGCCCATCACTCCAAGATTGAGCAGTGACTCGCAGGAAACATGCACCAGTGAGGAGGCCAGGCAGCGGGCTGTTGTTGTTTTTGTGACTGACAGTCAAGACGGAAAAGGGGGGCTGTTGGCCCCGGGCGCACTGGGTAGACTAGACTTGAGCAGACGCGAGTATAGACACCACTCTGTGTATTAAGATGCGATGCTGGTATGTGCTCCGTAGCACCTAATGTACGTAGTAGGCATGCAGAGTGCAGACTAGGTACCCGTCCAAGGCACAGCGGCCACCCTCCTGACTGGGTGAGCAAGGTTGTGCGTGGTTGGGGTTCTTGGTGGGCTTGCAGGCGTGCCTGGATTGCCCAACGGTACAAGCAGTCTACTCCGTACAGTGTGCCCATGTACCCCTCTGCAGAGGAGAGCTGCTGGGTACCGCTGCTCGTACTGCGTAGGGCGTATGCGGTCTCCAGCACGGCAGGCAGGTAGCTAAGCAATCGAGGCATCCGGATGGGGCGAGTCGGGCGGTGTTTTGGGGCTGGCCCTGAGGGATTGCGTCAGAGGCCCGCCCCAGCCTGTCTGTGTGTGGTTCTGGTCTCTCTTCTCTTGTGACGGTCTCAGTCATGCTCACTACCTGGTATGCAGCTGGCAGCGTAATCAAGGTAATAAAATGCAGGTACCTGCTTGCTCCTCTGGGCCTGGTTCTGTGGCCGTGCCATTTCTTTCTATGTTTAGATACGTTTCCGGCCTAGCTCGAGGCCTTGTGTCAGTGAGTTAGTCTGAGTGGTGCGAGTGTCAGTCACCACAGCACAATCCATTCATGCCTACAGTTTCTGCTCGGTATATTCCAAGGTTGTCTGTCTACCAACGAGACCCTTCTCGAGGCCAACCACATGGCCGCCTCTGACTACCCCCCTCCCAATTGCTGGTGGCCAGTCTTGAAACATGGTTGGCCTGGCCACCATTGGGTCCGCCACGACTCTATTTAGATTGTTGGATATGCATACTGAAATAAACACATGTCGCTAGAGAATGACTGGCCGCCAAATCTCCATCTTATTGAAGGCTCCTTGGCCCTCCCGACATAGTCTGGGTGGGCCTGCAACGGGTACCACCTGCACCCAGGCAACATAGGTTTGCTGGCTGTGTTGAGAGTTGCTTGGTCGTATTTGTCCGGTAGATATGTACATGCGCAGACAGGTGGCAGAGGAAGATGAGATGAATAGGGGTGAGTGGCCAGCTGGTGATAACGATTAGCGGCAGCCGGTAGCTTGCTTGCGCACGTACCTGGGTACCGGCGTCCTGCCCCACTTGCTGTTGCTGCAGTAGCTAGCGTCACGGCAGGCAGGCAGGCACTGCGGGAGCTAACGGAGCTCTCCCGCGACATTTTTGGAGGACGGGACCCCGATTCGATTCACAACTCACTGGCTACCAACCCACAGCGCCACCGCAACCACACAGCAGACTGCTCTGCTCAGGTAGACACATCTCTCGACGTCACCCCGCCTGCCCGATAAATACCCGGCAGACATCAATCACCCGTCAATCAAGTCTGGCGTTTTCTGCCCAACAACATTGATCCACCCGGAGCAAACCAATCTCAACAAGAGCGACGAGAACACCAATAGTCTACATCTCAATCGCAAGATGAACACTGTACGTCTGCTCTATACCCTGCCGAGCCTGCTTTCATATCATGAGCTGCTTTCACTGACGAGGATCCCCCGACAGGTCAAGTCTTTCTGGTTAGCAGACCACCACGGCCAAACCACTGACGAGAAATCCACTGACCGGGTCGTTTTCACAGGCTGGGCTGGGGCTCTCTGTGTGTTGGTAAGTTGGTCCTCGTGCACTTGCTGTCCTCTATCTATCACATCCAGACACACCTGGCCGTTCTCGTGTCTCGCCTGCCTGCTGCCAGTCACTGACTTGGCTGAACCGTCTCCACAGCCGGCGCCGGCGCATACGTCGTCGCCAAGCGAAGCATCAATGCCGACCGCCAGGCCCGCCTCGAGGAGCAGCGCAAGAAGAAGTCCATGATTGAGTCCCTCGAGCATTCCCAGAACGTTCCGTCTCACCCTGGCTCTGCCTCAGCCATGGGTGGCTCTCGCAGTCGAATCGACGATCAAAAGGAGCGCCCAAGGCAGGAGGAGGACCGCGTCGACCATGCCTTCCGGCCAAGCCTGGAGATGGCTGCCAAAGAGGTGACGCCGACCGAGCCTCTATCTGACAAAGAGTATAATCGGCTCTACGGCAAGAGCAAGTACGAGAGCTCTACTCCTTTCAGGAGCCCGAAAGGGGACCGCTTTTCCTAGATTGCGAGGACAACAGCTTATACGGCGTACAGGAGGTGACAGGTGATCGGTCGCCCAGCCCTGCCCGTCCCAACCGACGATCCCGCCCGCGAATACGGGAAAGGCCATTTGGGGGATATCTGGGGTCTCCACGGGGAGCAAGAGGCATATTTTGGAGGCCACAAAGGCCTGGCGAGTCACTGCACTTAGGCGAATGGCGCCTCATGGCGCATGTACATTATTATGACTGAGACCGCGGATCGAACTGCGGCAATGAAATGGAATCGCCACTTGATCTTGCCTAATTCCTAATTGTACTTGCAGCATCTGAGTCCATCTCTTCAAGTCGCCCTGTGCGCAGCACCATGCCTCCTCTCATGGGTATCAATACCCTTTGGATCCCGATCGTGATATGTCATTGTACTTGGCTGTTGATACAGAGAAAGACCCTGTATTGAATTATTAGAGCACAATACGCGTGTCTGTACGTCGCATCGGGCCCGAGTCGGCCGATTTTCCAATCCACGCACGGGCGGGCCCAGCCCTGCAGCCCAGCCTGCCCTGCCCCGGCCAGCTCCAACTCTAGCGCATCTCAATCGGAACTTTCCTCCAGCTGCCCTGCCCCCTGGTTTCCCACTTGCGTCGAACACCTCCCCATACGTGGGTTCATCATCCCCGTTCCCTTGCATGTCACTTCGTGAGATCATTCCTTACCTCTCAAGAATGTGCCCATGATACCTTGAAGGGCGCGACATCGTTTCCGACGCCCGTGCCCACACTGCCCAGGGCCACCCAGTCAACATGGCGGCTGCACAGCTCGCCATCGCCAAAGCCTCCCTCCTTGCCTCCCTGCTCAAGGCAGACGCCGACGCCGACCTTGCGTCGTGTTCTCGCGACGAGATCGAGCAGTTCCATGGTCTGCTCAACGCGGCCGTCGCCAAGTGCTCACCAACCAACGTTCAGGTTTGGAACACACACGCCACTCCGTTTTAACATGAGCCTTTGAGCCCCGGCTAAACATTTGCTTATATTCTCTTTCGCCGACAACAGAAATGCAAGCAATGGATCCTCCAGCATCTGGTCCCCTCTCCTGCCCGCGCGGCTGCATTCGGGAAATACCTGGTCGCCCTCGCCTCTTCTTTCCCCAGCGGCTCGCAGAAGGCGCCTGGTCCATCCCCGAAGCGAAGGAGGCTGCATGTACTCTACGTCCTGAACGACATACTGTTCCATGTCAAATTTCGCACACGGAATCATGGCTTCTTCGACAATATTGCACCGCATCTCCCTGCCTTATTCAAGAGCGCCGCCTCTTTTACGACTGCACCAAAACACTTAAAGAAGTTACATGACCTGCTCCAGTTGTGGGAGAAGAAGTTCTATTTCCCGGCCTCTGTGCTTGAGTCTTTGCGCGCCGCTGTCGAAGAAGGGCCAAAATCTGAAGGGTCGGAAGCGAATGGTGGGGTTGTGGCAAACAAGGCGCATGCAGCCTCGACAGCACGAGATGCACCATTCACACTGCCGTCCATGCATGGCGACCCGTCTACGCCGTGGTACGACCTTCCCGCTGCCAATTGGCTCCCCGTCATAGAGCCGAATTCCACGAGACCCATGAACCCGAATATGATCAAGCCGCTCCAACTTGCAGGTGGACCGGCCGACAAGAACCTCGTCGACGCCGTGAAGAAGCTACTAGGTGATGTCGACAAGATATATGCGAAGGATGCGCTTCTGGCCGGCGACTCAGCGGTCGATGTCAGTCAGATGGGTGAATTTATCGAGCGAGACGAGCTGGGGGATATTGTCGGCGGTGAGACATACTACGGCTGGTCGAGGAGCTTTTGTGAGAAGATGAGGGCACGACGGGTCAAGGGAGACGGAATGGATATGGATGATGAGCAAAGAGGCCGACGAGGGTCGTCGCGTTCAAGCAGCCGGTCCCGGAGTCATAGCCGGCAGCCCTCGTCAAGGCGCCCTGCAACTAAACGACGTCGGCTCTCGCGCTCGCGAAGCAGGAGCTGGAGCAGCGCGTCACGATCTCGCAGCCGCGCAAGAAGAGGAAGCTACAGCCCACGGCGGCCGCGAAGCTATTCTCGCTCTATATCTCGATCGCGATCTCCACGGCGTGGCCAGAATGGCAGAGACAGACCCAGGTCCCGCTCGCGCGGTTCATACTCACCACAACCAGTGCTCTCAACAACTCAAAACACGCAAGCAGCAGGTTATGGCCCCCCAAAAGGCTACGTGCCGCCAAACCCACAGCAATATCATCACCAGCAGCAACAACAGCCGCCGCCGCCGCCAGCCTCATACCCACCTCCAAACTTCCCCACGGGGGCACCACCACAACCCAGCAGGTTCAATTCTTGGAATGCAGCTGTCCCACCTCCTCCACCTCCTCACTATCAAGGTCAATGGCCTCCCCCGCCGCCGCCTCCGCCACCACATATGTCTCCCGTAGCAGGCAACCATGGGCCGCATCAGCCACCTCAGGGCTGGTTCCCACCCCACCACTCTTCGGGTGGGCCTCCCGTCCCGGGCCCTCCTCCGGGCTCTTGGGGCGGCGGTTGGGCTCCTCCGCCTCCGCCTCCACCTTATCCGCCTCAAGGCCACCTAGAGCAGCAGCAGCAACAGCAGCAGTCAGGAGGATTCCAGTACGGCAGAGGAGGCAATGGCGGTGGTGGATACCGGGGGAGAGCTGGTGGCGGCGGGTACGGCAGGGGAAGAGGGTGGTGATCGATTCTAAGACCAGGACGACGTTGGATGGTGCTGTGCTGGATAGATGGTGGCATACCGAGACGGTCATGTGGCATTGAACGAATGCAAATCTTGTAGCTGTACTATGTAAGCGCCGTCAGAGCGTAGAAGGACTACCAAGCAGGCAAGATGCCACAACATCGTCCATCTCACGGCCCATCCTCACCAGTTGTCTATGACAAAAGTACGTGTGCGGTATTGCACCGCAGAGACATGCGACGTCGTCACGGCTCAGCTGAGAAATGACATGCTTCTACCTCGCACCATCGTCATAATAAACAAATATGTAAACAAGAAGAAACCAAACAGATTCAAGAAAGAGAAGAAGAGTAAAAAAGAGCTTCCTTCTTTTTAAGCTTTGTTCGTTCGACCCCCAAAACCACGATATCGGTACGCCGACACGCCAATATGTCCCGTCTTTTTGCCCTAGAGGTGGTTTTGCAGAAGCTTTGTTGACTAAAAATTCGTACAGTTAAAAATCCTCGAAAGGTGGCCTCTTGCCTCCCCCGGTGCCTCTTTGTTATCTTTCACCACACCCCCATCCCGCAACCGTCCTGCCCAGCGTGAGTAACGCACAGCTGGCCCAGGCGAATGAGAGAAAGAGAGCTCGACTCCCCTTGCCCGTACCACCAAGCCTTTGCTTGCCACAGATCTTCAGTCCTAATGCCAGCTGGTCTACCAAATCCACAGCAAACCAAAAGTCCCGCTAGAGTACTCGAACAGCCCCTTGTAATGGCGCGCGTTTTCTAATCGAATGTGGGAAGGAGCGCTAGCGAGCGCATCCAAACTTATCTGGGCCGGCCAACAGAAACAAATGGTTCGGCCCGGGCCAATTTAGTCGTCCAGAATTTCCAGCCTGAGCCGCCAGCATACCCTTCCTCCTCCAGCCATGACCTCGGATTCTCAAGGGACGTTCTGGCATTAGTTGCGCAAGGTATACGAGAAAATGAGGCTTCGTCATTAATCGTTCGGCAAACCTCTCCACATGGTTGATTTCCAGACGCAACCCTGAGCCTGATTCGGTCCGACGCACTGCTGAGGCAGGACACAGTGATTCAAGGTTATCGCCCGCTTCTCGACGACCCCGCTGAGCTCTGCCTCTCGTGCGTGCCCGGCCGCCGATCTCTTCGGTCTCCGTCTTGCAGGTTCAGCGAGTCGAGCCGCTTCTGGTTATCTTCTGTGCCGTCAGTCTCTTCCGTCTGCTCATCTTGGGGTGCCGCTGACCCATTAGCCTTTTGTTTGTTGGCCAAGTCTTGAATGGCCGCCCATTTCCTCTCCCGCTGCTTCTCCCTAGCCGGCGCGCTGTTCTGCTGCTCCGTGTACTCCTGGGAGCAGTCGTCGAAGAGTTGAGGGTTGATCTCCATGAAGAGTTTCATGGCGTTGTACACCATCCCATGGATAGTCCTAGCACTGGGTCAATAACGGGAACCCCATGTTTCCAGCGTGACGGGATGAAACCCACCTATTCCAGTGTCCCTTCGAGTTCTCATACAGCGGCGCGAACATGATAGGGAGGATGATCTCGACGTTATCGCTGACCAGGTTGCAGAAGTACTCGTTGTTCCAGAAGTACAGTGCACGCTCTGCGACCTGGAAATGCGGACTTGCCACTGACTTGGCGAGCTGGTGGAACAAGGGTTCCTGAACCTTGGCAAACTCCGCCGGGTCCATAACCTCGAAGATGTCCTCTACCTCGTTCAAAAACATGACCTCCTTGGTGCTGTTTACCTTTGGCCAATAGCGCAGGAGACCAAGCACCACCTGGGAATTATTAGAGTTGGATCTGCGCGTGGCTCATTGGAAATTTCAGACTCACCTCTTCCGTAAGGGACGCATCCTTCTCCAAGAATTGGACGATGCAATACGCAAGCTGTGGGTGGTACATGCTGAGGCTCTTTGCTTTGTGCAGAGGTATCAGCGTACGTGTAAGGAACAGCTTGTGTTCCTCCTTCAAGGGCAGTGCGAATCCGTTGATAATGGACCCCAGAATTTCGAGGAGTTCGGCCACGCCGTTGAACCTTTCCGTCTCGTACACAAAGTGGAAGAAGACATTGTTGATGGATCGACGGATGAAGCTTCGCAGATTGAGGAACTTCCCGTAGATCCTGTGCAGCGTTGTCTTTAGGAAGTCGCGCTCACGAGGGTCTTCAGAGTCGAAGAGCTCAAGCAGCCGGAGAACAAAACTGTGGTCAATATAAGCCTTGGCGATGTTGGTATTGAAGTCCTGGCTCTCGATGAAGCGCAGGAAGAACTCGTAGACGACCTGGATATGAGGCCAAGCAACTTCCAGCACGGGCTCGTCCTCTTCCGGGTCGAAAGCTTCGCCCGACGGGTTCATTGGCGGTGGCAGTGGGCGAAACAAGTTCTTGGCGAACATCTCGACAACTCGCGGGTACATGGGCTCAGTGATGACCTGCCGGTTGTTGGCAACGTAGTCGAGCAGCTCGTGAAGCGCCAAGCGCTTGATCTCCTTGGACTTCATGTCTCCACTGGCATCGTTGAAGTCGAAAATGACGTTGCACTGGTCAATCTTCTGCATGAACAGCTCCTGCCGACGATTAGGCGGCACCTCGTGAAACCCAGGAAGCTTTTCCAGCTCGCGATGCGCCGAGATGTCGAACCGAGAAGAGTGCTGCCGCTTCGGAGTCCTCAGGCCCTCAGGCACGTCCTTCGGTGTCTGTTGCAGGCGGTCGAACATCAGGGACTTTTGGCCGGCTTTTGGCGGCGCCAGGTCATGCGGCATGGTCTCGGCCGCGCCGGGCGGAGGGACATGGGGAGCGCTGGGGCTGATGATGACCGTGGGCGGGAGACCGCCGGAGCGCTGGGGTGTGCCTCCGCCATTGGCAGCCTGAGGGGAGCCGCCGAAGGAGCCAGATCCTGAGGCAGAGCTCATGTTGCTCAAGGGTGACTGCCCTGGTATGCCCTGCTCTTGCCCATGTGCTCCAGCGCTGTTAGGGGGGAGAGGCTTGTTTCGGGTGTCGGGGAGGTTCGACGCGGAGGACGAGGGCGTGATTGTAGGAGACTGGTTGGCGTCCCTCGATGCTGTGCTGTTGGGTGAGGCTGTGCCGTCTTTAGAGTCCTTCTTCTTTGATGATTTGCTGGAGTCTTTCCCGCGCGACAGCTGTGATGTGTGCGAGCGAGCGTCAGCAGACATCCGGCGGAGGTCGAACCATCAAAACATTGCTGGTGGGAAAGGCGTGAAACTTACAACCCTCTGGCTGAAGCGCTTCATCTTCGAAGAAAGTTGCTTCTCTGTAGTGACGGTGTCAGCAATGGCCAGCTGAATGGCAATGGCGGGGCCGGAGGGGGCAGGAGACAAGCTGCAGATGGCGGGAGGTCAACGACTCAGCGCAAATGCACGGGAAGGACCGCGTGTGGCTGTCCGGGGACCTTGGGGGAGAGCCCAGGCAGTACGTGCTTGTGTGTGTGTGTGTGTGTGTGTGTGTATGTGTGTGTGATATTATGTGAGGTGTGTGGGAGTGATGCGGGGGAGAGGACAAATGTTGAAGATCTATCTACCTGTTCAGCCTCGCGGGATGGCAGGGGGAACGGCAGTAGGCGCTGACGACAGATCAATGGGTCGTGGTCCACGTCTAAGCCAGTCTCGCTGGATGGTCCGGAGGAGAGGGAGGGTGATTGGCAGCAGGGCGGCAGCAGGTGAGGGCAGAGCGCAACCAATTCGCCAGAGGGCAGGTCAGACAGATGCGCTTGGCGGGTCCCAAGGTGGGTGGTGAGGTTGTCGGGATGGCGAAACGATGGGAGCTTAGGTAAAGGCGAGGAGGGCTGGAGAACAACCTTGGGGCAGGGTGGTGGCTCAAAAGGGGGCCGGACAGGGGTTGTCGAGAGGGCGAAGGGGAGGGCAGGGAAGCTTGGAGGTGACAATAGGGTTTATTAGGCACAGCCAGTGAACCGGTTGTAGGTGGATGAAGGACGAATGGATGGGCTGGGGACGGCCGTGAGAGGAGCCGAGCAGAGGATGCAGAGGTAGGCAGGTAGGCAGAGCAGAGAGGCTTGGCTGGCTCGCTGGCTGGTGCTGGTGCTGGTGGTACACAGTATTGAGGTTGAGGCACACGCAGTCGCGCAGGTGTGCAGCAGGCATGCAGGTGAGTTGAGGGAGGAGGATCGGAGGTGCGTCTGGGTGCTAGGCAGGTACTTATTTACCGTTTGACGGGGAGGGGCCGTTGGCGTCTCTGGAGTCTTTGGTGGAGGGCATCCGTGATAATCGAGCAAGGCCCATCAAGCCTCGATTAAAAGCCTGTGTAGAAAAAGAAACCTTGGCGATGAAGCACAGCAGGCAGAGCAGACAAGAGAGAGTTGAGAGAGATGGCAATCCGCAATCCGTGAGAGTGGGAAACTCGAAAGGTTGGGTTTGGGTTGGGTTTGGGGTCGGAGACACGATAGGCACTGGCACGGTGCAGTGCAGTGCGGTAGGCGGTAGCAGATCAGGCGGCGAAGCAGTCTATCCCAGGCAGGTGGGAGCTGCGAGCCGAGAGCTTGGAAGGCAGGAGGTGCCAGGAATCGGTATAGACCACGGGATTGAGTTCGGGTGCATGTGCAAGTAGAGTACTACCTAGGTATGTGGTAATATTAGTTGGAAGGTGCAGGCGCAAGGCACTACTTGCCTGCCTGCCAGCCCGCTTGCTGGGCTGGCACCTTGCCCACTCTGACCTCAGTGACCAAGCTTGGTGGTCAGGGCGGACCCAGCGTAGGACCCCACTGGCCGCCGCAATTAGAGCCCTGTGGTTGAGCCCATCCCCCGTGAATTTGGGACTGCGGGGCTTGCAGACGGCAAGGACAACAAATGTCCGTCACCGGTTGGCCCAGAGTTGGTCCAAGATGATCTCCCGTCACCTTGTCACCGGGTTGATGCACGCATCGCACGGCACTCGTCTGCAGGCTGCAGCAATAATTCATCTAAGCGCATGGCTATCTGTCACTGTAGTCCTGCAGAGTACTGACACCCCAGGCACTGAGTGGCCAGGTGGATGGGCTCTTATTACAGCATGCGTACACGTACTTTGAGCAGCAGCAGGGTGGGACGAAATGTGGCCCACCTCGACCAAAACACCGGAGCGAGCTGGGGATATTCAGGGTTGCTGGACATTGCAGTACCTCGGGCCTCCCTGGGTCTGCAGTAACCGTATCTATACCTCCCGTAGCCTGGATTGTCTGCCCGGGTAGTGTAGTTTTGCTTGTTAGCCATCACTTCTTATCTGTGTGTCTAGGAAGGATTGCATGTACAGAGATGAGTGCACATGGCCTATCCGCCTGGAGCCAGGTACCGTATCTGTGCAAGGACGTCACCAATCAAGGCCCTGAGTAGCCAGAGACGCCCATCTACAGGCTCGTGGCTGTTTTGATTGATCTCTGAGACCTGATCCATGCTGTTGCCATGCACTGCCATGCCGTGCAGGACCAAGCAACGAGTGTGCGACTCTGAGCAAAAGAAAGGCAGATCTGTTTCGAGAGAGCACGGGAAGCTTGGGTCGTGGCTCTGGGCCCGCCTGCAGCTCCTGCGGGTGCAGGGCCCATCCTGACCTCTAGCGTGCCCAGGGGACTACCCGACTCCCTCCTGGGCTGGTTTACAGTCTTTGTCTTTGTCTTCGGCATCTGGCTGCCAGCTGCAAGTCCCAAGTCCTCATCAACATTGGGCAGGCTTCATCCAACAATCAATTCACATGGGCCGCAGCACTAAGCCCTCTTGTGGTGTCCTTGCATTGCCTACATAGATGATACACGTGGAACCCAACTCATCTTTTTGCTGGAGTGAAGGAGCCCACATCTCAGCCTGCAGCCACCCGTCGCCGCGGATCTGTGGCGAAGGCAACAAACATAACCACAAGTCCAGCACTGACGAAGAAGTCCTTCCATCCATGATCTGACTTGATGGGCTCCTCAGCCTGCTACCGCACACAACATGTCGTTCGCAGACCTGAATGATGTCGAGGAGACAGATGCCCTCATGAGCGCTGCATCGCCCTCCGCCTCCTCCGTCTCAGATGGCCAACCACAAGCTCCCGCTTTCAAGATACCCTCACGGACCATTGCCGCTGTTGAGCACCCCTTTCTGATCCAGAATCTTGACAAGGGCTTGAATACGTTTGGCCCGAACCCTCAGTTTCAATCAGTTAGATTACGCCACTTCCTTCTCCCACCTCATCTTGTCCAAAATTCTAACCTGCGTACTAGGTCTTGGATCCCTCCAGACCCCAACTTTCCGTGCCTCTGTATCTTCAGCCCCAAGATCCTGCTTCCAGGCCAATGATGTCCCATTATGCATCATCTCATAATGTACTCTTCAGAATTACGATCCCGAAGAGGACCGGCCGGAAGAGGAAGAGGGGCAGTAATGGGCCGTGGCAGGGCGAAGTCGACCAACCTGCTCAGCCCACGAGGCCAGGACCCGAGAACTTGCGCTCAGAGTCCAGACTTGATGAGCCAAAAGTTTTGAGGCGAAAGCTCCAGGACAATGTTGATCGGTATCGTGCCGAAGCGGTCGGTGTCATCAAACACACCCATCGCTACAGAGGCATGGCCGACTTCAACTACTCCATGAAGAACAATGATTTCATGAATGATTTCAAGAACAAGATCTTGTCTGGTGACGGTAAGAATCAAAATGATTCCTACAGTGACCTCTTACTCATATGAAATCTTTAGTATCCAAGTTCCGTCAGTTCTCTATGAAGCCAGGCGTAGACAAGACCCCCCACCAAGAAATTGTTGCTCCGCCCCTTATGACACAGATCAGCGTACCATACTACTACTTCTACTCCCAGAATCCCTACGTGAGGGTGGTTAACACTAAGGATGGTGGCTTTGAGATGGTCAACACAACTTCTAGGGTGAAATCTGTTGGCTATTTTATCGGCACGCATGACCCAATACCCGACGCCCCTACCGGCAAGCCAAGGGTCAAGGATCCCTTATTCGATGATATTGTAAAGGCGATGAGGAAGCTCCTGGACGAGCGGCCGGTCTGGACGCGGCGTTCGATCATCAACAAGCTGACTGACTTCGCCTACGATCCCGAGCACCCAGAGAAACGCTTTCCGCCGAATCTGTCACAGCAGCTCCTCAAGAATGCCATACAATACGCGGGCTACCAATTCAAGGGTGGTCCCTGGCGTGACTCCCTCTGCAGATACGGTTACGACCCTCGCGTGGACCCTTCAAGTCGTGTATACCAGTGCCTCATCTTCCGGCTGCGGCGGCTCCAGGTCGGTGAGATGGGTGAGATGTGGCAGGAGCTGCGCAAGCGCGACATCTCGGGGGTCAAGGCAACCAATGACGAGCACACCGGCACCCACCTGTTCGATGGCAAGATCTACCACGACGACGGCAAGGTCTGGCAGGTTTGCGACATCACGGACCCTCTACTGGCTAAGCTCCTCTCCGAAGCGCCCATACGACCCGAATGTGACATCGAGGGCAGCGGTTGGTACCATCGCGGGCTGTGGGCGAAGGCGAGGGCCATTATGAAGTGCAAGATGAGGGCAATCCAATTCGGGAGGGTCCTCCAGGACAGTGACTTCGATCAAGCGTTGCAGGCGCGTGACGAAAGCCCGGACCCGGAGGCAACCAAGAGCATCGCCATCCCCACGCCCGACTTGAAGCTGACAGAGAAGGAGCTCGAGCTCATCCGCGGCAAGAAGTACAAGGGCGTCGGGAGGATTCGGAATAACAAGCGGACCTCGTATCATTTCCCAGGAAAGAGGGTACAGGCGGGCCTTGGAAAGCCAGGTGGAGCCGGCGAGCCGTCGCAGTCGCAGGAGGTTGATGGGGATGAGACGGCCCTGGAAGACGACCAGGACCGCGAGGAGGGAGATGATACAGGCATTTTGGACGGCCTGCCGACTGACTTCGAGGACGGCAGTGAGTATGACGAGGATGAGGGCGATGAAGACGAAGAAGACGAAGAAGAAGAAGACTATGGGGAGGACGATGAAGATGACATGGCCGATCGGAGCCAGTACCAAGCATTCCAAGTCGACGAAGACGAGGATGAAGAACAGGGCCTCGAGGCTGACGACGCAGATGGCTGAACCCGGCACCTGCAGAGACGTTGGGCAGGCTGGGCGGTTGTAAATCTACTTTGCCCGCATTAATGCCCTTTTTCGATAGACAGCCTTTTACTCCTTAGTACGTGGACCCTCATGGACTCTTCAAAGACGATAATACATTGTGCCTCTGGTATTCAATATTTTTTGCATCTTGATCGTTTCGCCTGACGGTCACAATTAAGGAAGGACAGTCATGATACCACTTGAAATTGTAACAGCAAGGTATCTAGGTAAGGACCAAAGAACCAAAGGGCCAGTTGCTAGCAAGACCAGGAGCCACACCTGAGAAAACAGTGGGCGACGAAATCAAAGCATTAAGATCATTTGTTATCCTTAGGAAAGAACTCGTCGCTTCAGTGGGGAGCAGTTAAGCTACAGATTGCCGTGCAAGAAGATTCTTATTTTTTTCATGCAGGCTGTTCGTATACTGGACGTGTATTCATTCTCATGTCTCATGGCGTTTCTAATTATGCTAATGCTAACCAGCCTGTGCAGTGTGCCAAACATCACCTTGACAACTAAACGGACAACGAGGCAGGCCGGGGCTGGCCGTCACTGCACCTGCAACACCTTGGTCTTGCTCGCCTTCTGCCTCATCATCGCCTCAACCCAGTTCTCCACCTCCTCGAGCGCCCTGCGCGGGTCCTTCTTCCTCTTGAGCAGGAACCCCTGCAGCTCCGCGGGCGAGAACCCGTCCGGGATCTTGGCCGCGAAGTCGGCGGCCACCTCCCTGAGCTCCTCGATCGTTATCTCGAGGCGGTGGTCGTCGAGCGCCTCGCTCGAGATGGTGCCTTCGCTGGCGCCGCCGCCGTCGGCGTGGTGGACCCCGTTCGGGCGGTGATGGTCCGGCTCCGCTGCGTGCGCGCCCGCCTTCTCCGCGCTGTCCGCGTGTCCGTTGGCAACGGGCTTCCCGTTCATCGCCGGTGGCTGCGGCGTGGCGGCTGTGGCGGGCTTGCGCTTCGAGTCGGCCTCGTACATGCGCTCAAACAGCTCGCGGGCCTGCTCCTGCGTGGCGTTTGTGAACGCCACCTGCAGGTCGACGCGGCCCGGCCGGATCAGGGCGTCATCGAGCGCCTCGGGCTTGTTGGTAGTCATGATCAGCACGCGGCCCTCGTGCGAGGCGACGCCGTCGATCGCGTTCAGCAGCCCCGACAGGCTGATGCCCTTCTTCTCGTCCGGCCCACCCTGCTTCTTCAGCTCGCGGGCGAGGTCTGACACCTTCCAGTCGTTCGGGCCGCCGTCGCCGCCTCCGCCACCATCGCCACCTCCAGTGCCATTAGGTCGCCCGCCCTTGCGGCCCTTGCCGACTTCTCTTTTGCCGCCTTCCTTGCCCTCGCCCTCGACGTCCACGTCCTGATCCTGCTCCTCCTTCGGCCGTGCCAAGCCGGCGGTGTCGATGTCCTCTAGCAGGATGACGCATCGCCGCGGCAGAGAGTTGAACAGCGCAAGAAGGTCCTCCTCGGTAAGCGACGGCTCCAGGAGACTTATAACGTATATATCGAGGCCGAAGACGCCGGCTAGTGCGAAGGATAGCGACGTCTTGCCTGTCCCAGGCGGGCCGTGGAAGAGATAGCCTCGCCTGAGGGGAATGCCACGGTTGGCGTACCATCGCGGCGTCGCGGGGTGCAGGTACTCGTTGACGTCGGCCAGGAGCTGCACCTTCTGCTTGCCGTCGAGGACGACCGTCTTCATCGGGCGTACGGGGCGGTTAGCCACCTGCGCCCAGGCGTGACGGCCGCCGTACCGGCGCATGTTCATAGGCGACGGCCTCTTGACGATGGTCTTGGCGTAGTGGTCGTTGTAGTAGGCCTCCTTGGCGTGCCGGAGCAGCTTCTTGATGGGCTCGGGCGAGCGGCCCAGGCACGAGATGACGAGGTTTTCTTTATCCTTGAACGTCTGCCCGCCGCCGCCGCTGTCCTCGAGGAAGCTCTCCTGCTTGCGGTGCAGGCGGAAGTAGTTGCCCTCGAACCAGAAGCCGTGGACGCCCAGCGCCGGGACGAACCGCGGCGGCATCTTGGCCTCCTGGTTTGAGAAGTTGAGGTAGACGCCCTCCCCGTCGGGCGAGATCCTAGTTCTTAGCACGTCGGCCTCGTCTTCCTCCTCCCAGGCCGTCTTGGACAGCGTCTCGGCGGTGAGGGAGCGCGAGTTGACGAGTTTGGGTTGCGAGGCCAGCCATTTGATCATGTGCAGGTAGATCTCGTCGCCACTCGATACGTGTATGCTGGCCATCAGGTACTCGGCGATGAACCTGTAGATAACCATAAAGAACTGGCGCCATATTTTATTGGCCGCCCAGGCGAACCCGGCCAAAGTCAGGATCATGGTGGGATCGATACCTATTCGCGAGCCGACCATCTGATGTAGTACCATGAACATCTGGACTAGAGGGTTCCGGCTGCCCAGGAGGGTGATGATACTCTCCAGACCAGGCACGCTCCCACTCATATTGGTCGCAGTCAAGTTGGAGTTGAAGGCGCCATGGTGCAGCTGCTTGCCAAACACGGCCTTGAAATCCATGTCGCAAGGCTTCCAGGGTGAAGGAACCAGAGGAAGCAGAAACCTTTTAGTCTTCGATTTTGCTAGTTCCAGATGCCCAGCCTCACTCGCACGCCTCCAACGAACCGTTTGATGAACCTGGGAAAGGAGGAGAGGTAATTAGGAGAAAGAATTTCGTAAAGAAAAAGAAGGAAACAGTTCTCGAGGGGTATATATGCTTGAAAGGGCACCTACAAATATTATTGCAACGAAGCGAAGAGGCAGCCAGAGAGCCTCGTAAGTGCGCCGGCTAATCGCTGCCTAGGAACGGTAGTGGCGAATGATACTGCGTAGCCCAGCTTTTACTTATTAGTTCCCGGACGAGCTGCTTAGTCTACTACCACACACTCTCTGGCTACGGGATTGCGGCAACTCTTATTACATTACGTGGGCTTCCCCTCTCTACTGCTCCTGGATTTTGAGTCAGCCTTGGATGCAAGGAAGGGTGCACCTGCTGACCTAGGGCGAAGTGGCCAAGACACAGCGGTATCGTCAGACGTGATCCGAGTGCAAGTCCTACAGATCTGTCTTGCTTGCATCGGTGCCTAGGCCAATGACTCTTACGGTAGGTAGTCCGTATGCACGCTGCTCCACCGCATGCGTGTACTTTACAACCTGCAGGGATTCATTTCGTAAGTTTGCGGAGTACTTGATAGTACAGGGAATAATATTCAGGCGAAGACTGCCCCGGGAGATACCTGAACTTTAAGGCTAGATGACCCTCACTGCCTAGGCTTCGAGACACACATGCCGTGGCATGGCCAAGTCCACTGTGCTACCTCAGTATACCTCGAGCGCAGATCGACTGGCGTTCGCCGCGTCAGAATCCGCCTTGTGTCCAGGCAGGCTGGGCCGGGAAGCGTCGCACTATACGGGAGATGGTGTACGTGTGCCCTACTGTGACAAACGAGACAGAGCCTCCCGGGCTTCCAGAACGCCCAAGTGGTCTCACTCCAAGCGGGGTATTGCTCGGCTGCTGGAAAGAAGCTTTTTGAGCCGCTGACGACAAATGCTCCAGGAAACCCAGCCTGCTGGATACTACAGTGCTAAGTACCTACCTAGGTACCTACCTAGCCAGGGACCTGGGTGGGTACCAGGCAGGCGAGGTCAGCCGCTTATGTCTTATCCTGCGAATGGATCGTCTTTCGTCCGAACTCTATGGTAACCCAGTCTATCAAAGTCTGTCAGTGTATTGGACATACATGTGCACTTTTGAGGCTCTGCGGTGTTTCCCACGAGCAGTAGGCCCGATACTCGTGCTCCACCGTTGCCTCGTAATACCTCTGTTGGAGGAGTCCAGTCTTCCACAGGCTTACCCAGTGCTTTGAGCAAGCTCAGGGAAGTCTGCTTCCGAAGACAGTCTTGGGACCTGCGCGCCATCTCGTATTTATTGGCCCCAGAGCTGCCACCAGCCGGGGACGACGCCCTCAACGCACGAAGGCGCATTTATCACCGCAGCCGTCACACATCCACCACCCGTTCCGCCGTCCAACGAGTGCTCAAGCCCGACCTGGTTCCTCCAATAGTCCGCCCCGATGCAGACAGGTGCATACTGCACTTCCAACCACACGCGGAACCTTCCTCGTTGGGCAGCCAGTGTCTAGTCTCGTGTAGGCCAACATACACAGGCAGGCTGTCGGGAGCCAAGTGGCCATACTCAACCACCACCAACTGGATAAAAACGAGGGCTGGGTAAGGCAAGCGACGCCTTATGAGCCGAAGAAATGAGGCACCGTCAGGAGCCCACACGGAGTCCTGTAAAAAGAAAAGGCGAGGGGGGTTTATAGTATCGACAGTGTAAATCACATCCCTGGAGACATTGGCCTGCTCAGAGGGAAGTCCGCGGTCCTCGGCGTCGACGCCCCGCTGCGAGCCCTCTCGTCCACCCACAGGTGACCTCCTGCGCCCTCGAGCAGCTCCACGCACTCCCTCTGGGCCGTCCTCCTGGCCAGGAAGAGCGGCGTGTTGTTCGCCGAGTTTCTGGCGTGCACGCTGGCCCCGCGGGTGAGCAGCTCTCGTAAGATCTCCACATTCGCGCTCCTGCAGGCTCTCGGGTCAGTCTCGTCTCTTTTTGGTAAGATAAGTCGATGATGACAGGGCTCGCGGAGCATGCTGGGGGCCTAGACCACCAGCACCTGGCCACGGCAAGAGGTCAAACGTGGAGCGAGAGCCGACGAGGCACGTTCAAGGAGCTGAACCCGATTGGCTTTTCTCTAGAGGGCAACTTACATGGCCGCCAGGTGCAGAGCCGTGTTTCCGGCATAGTCTGCCATCTTCAGAAGCTGGTAGCTGGTCTCATCCCCCTCGAGAGACTCGCGGACGGTCCGCAGATCGCCTCTTTGGATGGCATAGCCTAGCGCTGTGAAGGCCGATTCGGCGGCTGTGAGGCTGCTCACGAGCGCGTCCAAGGTACCGGATGGGTGCGAGAAGCTAGGTGTTGTCATCTCGGTCACTGTGCATATATGTATTAGTTACCTTCATGATTGTACGGCGTTGACTTTCCTGGAAGAAGAGGTTGCTTACTTTCACCGCGGATGGAGTGCGCCATCTGCGCGGTAATGTCCGAGTAGGAGAGGTTCTCAACCGCCAGAAGATACGAGAGCTTTGTCAGAGCAGCCTCCGTTGTGAGATCGTAGCCAAAGACCACACCAAGCTTTCCCAGAGCGAAACCTGGAGCGTAAAGCGGCGACACAAAACCGTTCGTGCACTGGCTCACGTTCACGATCACAATCTTTCTCTCAACGGCCTCCTTGATGACCTTGGTCAGGCTGCCGTCCACGCCGCCTGGCGCGTTGCCCATGCCGAAGGTCTCGAGGATCAGGCCTTTCAGATTAGGTACCCGCAGGACAGAGTCTATCATCTCCGGCTTGATACCCGGGAAAATGCGCAGACAGGCCACATGGGCTGTGTCGATATACTTTGTGACCTGGAACTCGGCTATCCGTGTGGGACGACGCACCAGCGACCACTTGACATCAACGCCGAGGCTGGTCACCTTCGCAAGAGGTTCACAGTTGGGGCTGTCGAAGGCCTCGAAAGCTGATGCAGAGACCTTGGTCGTCCTGTTGCCACGGAAGAGAGTGTGCGAAAAGAAAAGGCAGACCTCGGGGATCACAAAGGTCCCTGCAATGATCAGGGAGCCCAGTAGATTGTCCACCGCATCGGACTGCAGAGCAAAGATGGATGCTTGAGAGCCTGTAAGGATGATTGGCTTCCCCAGGTCTGTCATCATGAAGGACAATGCCGACGCGGTATCTGTTCTCGTACATCAGCACAGGTGTTGCCCCATTTCAATATTTTAGACGCCGGGCTACAGGTCCCAAGAGAATCCCAAAGATTACTGCTGTCCAATTATAGGAAATAAATGCTGACATAAATCACAGAGGTGACTTTTTGAGAGTCAGATGTGATCCAAGCAAGGAATTCCAGCTTAGCCACATCATGAGCGCCTTCTTGTTCGTCTCCTGTCAAAATTGTCGCTCAAGTCTCATAGTTGCCTCATCCGTGCTGGCTCTGTCTTCGATAAAGACAAGTCTCCCGTTCATATGCGAGGAGCATCCGCTTTCCGAAGAGATGATTTCACCAAACGACAAACAGTGGGGCGACCGGCTGGTGATCAGATGTGTATCACTTCCAAGGATACTGATAAAGCAATCCACGCTGAAATACACACAAAACAGGAGAGTATCCACTTACAAGCCAAGGAGTCGGTCCCATGGAGCACCACAAACCCGTCAAAGAGGTGGTAGTTCTCCTTGACGGTGAGTGCGACCTCGGTCCAGCCGATGGACGAGATAGAGCTAGAATCGAGCAGCGGCGAGAACTCGAGGATGCTGTAGCGGACGTGGCGCGAATAGGAGCTGGGCGGGGTCCTCAGGCTCTCCAGGGTGAGCTTCTCGCCGCCCTTGTACGCGTGGAGCCGCACGGGCGGCGAGCCGTCGTTGAAGGTCGGCCGGGGCGCCATTGCGTTCTCGAGGAACCCCGTCATGGGCACCAGCCCATCCGCCGACGGCTGCATGCAGATCGTACCGCCCGTCATGATGATCAGGACGCGCGACTCTGGGTAGTTGGCGTCGGCCCCGTTGGCGCCGGGCGCGTGTGCGTAACCCGTGGCCATTGTGCTGGTGGGTCGGTCAAGCCTTCTCTTCTCTTGTGGAGTTTCGTAGTCGAATTCGTCCAGACGAGAGAGTCTTTCAAGTTTTGTCTGATAGGGCTAGTATCTGCGTGCAATGAGTGTGATATCCGAGATAGAGACTTATGAATCTTATGGGTCTCTTTTTCTCTTCTTCTCGAGAAAGAGGGCCTGATACAGGACCGAGAACAAAGGAGGAGTTGATCTGGGCCATCGTCTTGGGCGGACGGCGGGCCGTTCCTTTCTTTTCAACGTTGGGCTTGAGTCGCTAGCCGGTGTTTCTGAGGCAATTTTTTTTGGCCTATTACCCCATAATAACCTAACTTCCCAGGTGACCGTCGAATCCACATCGACATGACAATCCGGGGCATTTTGTCTGGGGTAAGAGGTTGCAGCGTGTGATCACAAGGCATCCGATAGCGGGAATATCTTAGATAATTGCTGTAGAAGCCAAGATGGAGCAGAAGCAGAACAGAGAATAGGCTGAGACGCCCAGTGAAGATATTATTTTCACACTCTACGCTATGGTAAATCGACTGCGCCTCAAGTCCCAGCATTAACAACTAGACCACCATAACCTCCACACCTCCAACCAACTTCCACCAATTTATATGTATATGCCTATCCTGCCACACCCCCCCCCTACTTGGCTCGAAATCACCTTGAACTTGAGCTCCCGGATATTTCTTATTCCCGCCTATCTACCGCAGACTCTATCCAGCTAATTCTTTAACACGTCATGGCAGCGCGTATCCTCGGCCGAGGCCCCAGGTGAGAGCGCCTTCCCTCTCCATTATCCTAGCACGCGGTGCGGGCTGGGACAACCGCACGCCGCAGCGCCGCCGCACCCCGTGTCATTGGACCCGCCTGGCTGATTACATGTGGAATTCCAGGGCTGTCCTATCCGCCTTGAGAGGACCGGCCTTGCGGCCTTCGGCTTGCTGCCCAGCCTCACACAATTCTCTTGCGGGGCTGAACGGCCGGCGGCTTAGCTCCCAGCTGTCCCCTGGCGTCCAAGATGAGAAGAGCCTTGGTTCCGTCACCGAGGGCGATAAACTGACCGCTGCAGGCCACAATATAGTCGATTTCGACCGTGTCCGCCAGCAGGAAGGTGTCAAGGAAGCAGTCGACGTCTCCGGCGGGATTGCCGGGTACAAGGCGCTATTCTCTGATTTTGGTGTCTCATTTTACCAACAAGACGGACGTTCCGCAAGCGCGATTCGCAGATTACTGTGAGACAATGCTTTATAACCGGTCTCGGATGCTTAATTCTATCCTTCTCTACTTGTTTCCTTTCTTCATAGCCCGGCTAACGTGATAACACAGGCCGAATACATGGCTGAGGTGAGGCGCGAACTCAAGCGGACCCCGTGAGGCCAGCGCTCACTCTCCATAGGGACAACTGCCGTTGCCCTGAGTGTGTCAACCAGGAAACCATGCAGAGAAGCTTCAATATTTTCACAGTGAGTTGACAGTCATCGCGAGCCTGGAGTATGATCTGAGACAGGTCGTTTTAGTCGCCTCTGCCCACCCCGCCGCCACTTGAGGTCCAGCTTGAGCAGCATGGTGTAAGGGTCACTTGTGAGTTACCAAGGATGTAGCATTGCAAGCTCGGGAACCATTCTCACCACTGCTCCTATAGGGACTCATGAACGCCACGAGAGCTTCTATGACTGGGCCTTCATCACGCGCTATCTCGGGGCCAATGCCAGATCCAAGCCCCTCGGAGAGTGCGTCGCGGCTCCAATCGTTTTTACCTCAACTCTCGCTGACTTTTCCAGACCTCGGCTCTGGGGCGCCGAGATCAAGCAGGACCCACCGACTGTGACATATGGTGAAGTCATGGACTCTGAAGGTGGCATGGGCAAGATGACAAGCCTTATTGTATGAAAATGCGTGTCCTCATAGAGAACTCCCGATAAGTCTGACTCAGCTCGATGTAGATGGAGTTCGGGCTTGTGTTTGTCGAGGACACGCCGTTCGACGACTCGATCCACACCAAGAAGCTCTTGGAGCGCATTGGGCCCATTCGGGAAACCCACTACGGCGGCTTTTACGACTTCATCCCAGACATGGCAAAGGCGGACACGGCATACACCAACATAGCGTTGGCCGCACATACCGATACCACTTATTTTACAGACCCGGCCGGGTTGCAAGCCTTTCACCTCCTGTCTCACATGCCGTCCCCGGACGAGCGAGATGCTACCGGAGGAGAGTCTTTACTTGTTGACGGCTTTCATGCTGCCAAAGTACTGAGGGAGTCCAGCTGGACTGATTTCAAGAAGTTGAGCAGGACGACTGTTCCGTGGCACGCGAGTGGCAACGAAGGAGTCACCATCACCTCAGAGACACAGTTTCCTGTTCTCAGGCTCGCGTTTGATGGCGAATCGATGTCGTTGGTCAGGTGGAATGCCGACGATCGAGGTGGTAAGTGATCCTCGCAAGATAGGAATCAACGGATTCAACAGCTGGCAGTGGTCGACCCGAGTGAGCCGGCCGAGCGCCGGTTCTGAGCGCATGTCGGCGCACACCATCATGCATCAGCCGCGGACACTGACATTGCCTCACATCTTAGTGCTGCCCCTGATGAGCCCCAACACCGATAAGAAGCAGGGGATGCGGTGGTACACTGCCGCAGCCAAGTGGGAGGAGATCCTCAGAAGCAAGGAATTGGAATACCGGTTCCAGCTGAAGCCAGGAACGACGGTAATCCTCAACAACCACAGGGTCCTGCACGGCAGGACCGCCTTCACGGGGCTGAGAAGAATCTGCGGTGGCTACAGTGAGTCTCTCCCGACATGTCAGCCCGCAGATCCCTCTGTTTGAGGATACATTCAGCCGTTGGCCTCAGATGCGGATACTAATTCGTGTGATGCGGCTGTAGTTAGCATGGACGACTTTCTGTCTCGCTGGCGAAACTCGAATCTGCCCCGAGAAGAGGTGCTGGCCCAGGTGATTGGGTAGATGTTGGTGATTTTCAGGGCGAGGGAGGGCAAGGCTGCGAGGGAAGACGGCCTGTCTGCCTTGGGCCTTGGCGCGGAGCGGGATGGACAAGGTGCATGTCCTCGGACCAGGTGTAACAGTAGATGGTGGGGGGAAAAGAAGAATTAGAAAAAAAGGGAGGGAGCCTGCGATGCAAGGCAGCCTCGCTCGGTACATAGTCTACTTGCGTATAGCTACTGTGATATAGTCTATTCGGTTGTTGAACGTTTGAATGGTGCTGGCGTATACACCTACATCATACGCACACAGTCAGGGCTTATGAAGCATGAGTTGCTGCAGGGCTGGAGCGCTGGAGGGGCAACTCGCTCCGCCATGGCTGGATGTTCGGCACCCCTTTTTATTAGCTCTCAGTCGATTGGCCATACAGGTACCTCGAATAGGGGCTTCGTATTCCTGGGCGACAGTTAGTCTATTCAATCTGCTCAGTAGCGTGCTAACACTGGGCCTGGGCAGCCTGCCTCTGCTGCGATAGCAAGGTATCCCAAATCTGACAGCCCGACCCCAGGCGCCTTCGCAGTTGGCAAGACGGTCAGAAAGAGTAAGTCATTGGGAACCGAAAGGGGCAAATGCTGGGGCTGCTGTCGCTTGTTTGCCTGGGCGGTACCGTACCTACAGAGGTACACAGATACCGGGGTAGCACGCATAGTACTGTGCAGTAGAGCGCACACCGATAAGACGTGCTGCTGCTCTGTGCTCTGTGCTGCTCTACCGCAGCCAAGTCTAAGCTTGGGGGGCAGGTCCCCTGGCCGTTGGCGGGGCTCCACTCGCTCGGCAGTACCCCCATCTGGCTGCGATTTTCCAGCTGTCTGACTGTCTGGTTGTCTGTCTGGCTGTTTCTCCGTCCTCCAATGCCCTGGTACCTGTTCTCAGCCCTACCTCACCAACTTGCCATCCTCGCCCTCTACACCTCTTGTGACTCCTTCAAGGCTCTGGCGACGGCTTGCTGATTACAAGCATTCTTCCGACCTGCGGCGTGTCTTCTTGCTGATCCCTTCGGGCCGCCCACAGCCTCCAGACTTGAGACGAACGACAGCTCTTTGCTGATTTGCCCTCTCGCCCTCTCTCGCCCTCCTACCCCTCGCCTCGCCTCGCCTCGCATTGCCTCGCCTGTCCTCGCCTCGCCGCCCACCATGGACGCAGATGGCGCCGGTACGCCGGGCTCCCAGGACCCTCGCAATGCCCAGGTCGACAATGCGATCCGCGCCATACAGCAGAAGAAGCCCCTGCCCGAGATCGACTTCTCCATCCACCAGATGGAGGATGGCAGCCAAGTGAGCACCATGGAGAGGGTCTGCAAAGGTATGTGTTTCCCGGGCCGCCCACCCCGCTTGCCAATCCTCGCGACCACAAGCCACAAACATCATGCAGCCCGTCACACGCTGACCACGGTGGCGCCCCAAATCTAGATGTCCAAGCTCCGGCTATGCTCAAGCCCACCGACGAGCAGTTCTTCGAGGACAGCACCCAAGCCAAGCCCGACATTACCTTCCTGAAGTCACACTTCTACAGGGAAGGCCGTTTGACCGAGGAGCAGGCGCTATGGATCATCAGGAAGGGCACAGAGCTGCTGCGTGCCGAGCCCAATCTCTTGGAGATGGACGCTCCCATTACCGTCTGCGGAGACGTGCACGGCCAATACTACGATCTCATGAAGCTGTTCGAGGTCGGGGGCGACCCGGCCGAGACGAGATACCTTTTCCTGGGTGATTATGTCGACCGTGGCTACTTCAGTATCGAGTGTGTCCTATACCTATGGTCGTTGAAGATCCACTACCCCAAGACACTATGGTTGCTCCGAGGAAACCACGAATGCCGTCACTTGACAGACTACTTCACCTTCAAGCTCGAGTGCAAGCACAAGTACTCCGAGGCTGTGTATGAGGCTTGCATGGAGTCCTTCTGTTCACTGCCTCTGGCCGCAGTTATGAACAAGCAGTTCCTGTGTATCCACGGCGGTCTGAGCCCTGAGCTGCACACTCTCGACGATATCCGAAATGTGAGCAGTCCCGCGCGGCCACTCGGTCGTCACACGCTCTCCTCTCCACGCCGTCCCAGGCTGCTGACAGGTTTTACAGATTGATCGATTCAGGGAACCACCGACGCAAGGCCTCATGTGCGACATCCTCTGGGCCGACCCACTCGAGGACTTTGGTCAGGAAAAGACGAATGATTACTTCCTGCACAACCACGTCAGAGGCTGCTCGTACTTCTTCTCGTACCCGGCAGCATGCGCCTTCCTCGAAAAGAATAACTTGCTGTCAGTCATTCGCGCGCACGAGGCACAGGATGCAGGATATCGGATGTACCGTAAGACTAGGACAACGGGCTTCCCAAGTGTTATGACCATTTTCTCCGCGCCGAACTACCTCGACGTTTACAACAACAAGGCGGCCGTGTTGAAGTACGAGAATAACGTCATGAACATCCGGCAGTTCAACTGCACGCCACACCCCTACTGGCTGCCCAACTTCATGGATGTCTTCACATGGTCCTTGCCGTTCGTCGGCGAGAAGATCACGGACATGCTGATTGCCATCCTGAGCACGTGCAGCGAGGACGAGCTCAGGGATGACTCCTCGTCATCTCCCGGCCCGGTGTCACCGCCCATCACGCCGTCGGCCAATCTGGACCCTGACTCCGTGGAGGCAAAGAGGCGGGCAATCAAGAACAAGATTCTCGCGATTGGCCGTCTGTCCCGAGTGTTCCAAGTTCTCCGAGAAGAGTCCGAGAGTGTTACGGAGCTCAAGACTGTTTCTGGAGGAAGACTGCCGGCGGGTACCCTTATGTTGGGAGCCGAGGGCATCAAGAACGCTATCAGCACATTTGAGGATGCCCGGAAGGTTGACCTTCAGAACGAAAGGCTGCCTCCCAGTCACGAGGAAGTCCAGCGGGCCAACGAGGAGGAGCGCCAGCAGGCACTGGAAAGGGCAACACGAGAGGCGGACAATGACAAAAAGCTTCAGTCGCTCTCCAGGAGACTCTCAACGTGAGTGTGCTATTGATTGATTTACAGAAAGAGTGGCAAGTTTTCTCACTGACGTGCTTTACAGTGATCGCGATACCCGCAAGAAATAATCTGTACGCTTGTATCGTATCGTCCAAGATCGAATGCCAGAGGCGGGTGGACGCAGGAAGCACATTCCAGTCAGAGACGGGAAGCAATCATAAGTCGCAAGTGCCCTCCCGTCTGGTAATTTGGCAGGTCATATATGGTCGATGTGTATGGGACAACGGCTACGACAGGGTCAAAACCCGGCGCAGCAAATTCATGCGTCGGAACCAGCAAGCGTTTTCATATTCTTGTCCGCAACACACATAGCCACAGGCTCGTGATGCCTCATTCCCCCCCTTTTCTCACAAGCTTTCTGCCGGCCAAAAAGGGCCGGTCATGATTTCGTGGTCACCACTGTATACAGCTGTACAGGCCGAACAATAGTCTAGACACAGCGAGGCGAAAGGAAGAGAGGCTGCTTCAAACAATCCAAGGGAAGGGGGGCCAGGAGGAGGGGTGGGCTGGGTCCGGTACGCGTGCGTGCGTTTGTGTACCTCCCGCCTCGACACATGATGGAACATTTACTTCTGTGCTTTCTCGGACCTCTTGGAACCACGTGTGTTAACGGTGAAATGTGCTCTCGAATTTCTGCGTGAAGGGCTGTGCAGGTCCTCGTGGTTCAGCCCTTCAGCCAACATGTGCTCAGCCCTGCCTGCTTAAAGCTACCTACTCTCGTACAGCGACAATCTTTCCTCGTGCGCTGTGCCTACCGGCCCATCTGACTATACATGGTTGTCTCATGATGTCGATGCCGGCGCCGTTGTCGTCTTTCTTGCTAGTCTTGGTGATGAGACACCGTGACGCCGGAATCACCCCTGCCACCTGGTGTGGTGACAGAGCCATGTATCCATAGTTGTATATCGTACATGCTCAATCGTATGAGAGGAAAGGGGCAGGCGCTGGGGCCTCATTATTTCGCCATCGCGTCAACGATCAAAACACACACACACACATCCTCGACGAGCCATTCACTCCCTGCGCCTCTAGAAAATGGCCAAGATGTTAGGCGGGCTCGCGACGCCGCCGGGGACGTTGCACGGCTCGCTGGTGACGAAGAAGCTCCAGCGGCCCTCCCGCGCGCACGTCTCGGCGAGGTCCTCGAGCCAGAACAGCTCGCCGATGGGGGTGCCGTACCCGGCAAGGAGGACCTCGTGCAGGGCCCAGTCCTCGCGGCTCGGCCAGGCCTCGAAGGACGGCTGGTCGCCCGCCACCGCCGAGAAGTTGTCCCACACCCAGCGAATCATCTCGTCGGACTGCTCCACGCCGCCGAAGCGGTGCGGGAGCTCGGCCTGGTACGCCCTCAGTCTGGCTTCAGACAGCTGAGCGTGTTGGGCATGCCAGCCTGTGGGGCTGTTTGTCAGCATCTTTCCTGTATGTGTATCCGTGTTGTGTCAATGTATGTGCTGGAAAGGAGACGGTTCTTACCAGTGCGCGTGAAGAGAATGTCACCGAACTTGACCTCTGTGCCCTGGGCCTCCAGGCAGGCCTTGATGTCCTTCAGCGGGATGCTCGACGTCTCAAAGCAGTTGAACTCCTTCAGGGCCGGGTCGTCCTGCTTCTGGCGCCAGCTGTACAGGTCAACCAGGATCCCGCGTCCCACGATGCCTTTCTCGGCGAAGGCTGTGAGGGTGATGAAAGCACCTTGTCAGCCCCCAAGTAACATTCCCAATACCCTGCCAACCTTCGCACCCCGAGCACAGACTCACCTTGGATCCCGTTCACGGTCGTCTTCTTGCCGTTGGCGTCCTTCCCATGGATATCCTCGAGCGTCACGCCGTTGTAGAACTTCTTCTCCTTCTGGTAGCCAAAGTGGCGGAAGCCGTCCCACTGGCTGGACACCTGCGTGTTAAAGGTCCAGACGTCGTCGTTGACGATGCGCAGCGGCTTCTGGAAGAGCTCCTGGTGGAAGAGCTTCCGCTGGAAGAAGCCGTGCTCGCCCTGGGCGTCGAGCGGCCAGTTGAGCGACACGCGGGTGCCCTTCCTGATCTCGCCCCGCGCGGCCGCCGCTACCCGCTCGTCAGTCAGCCGGTTCAGGGTCCCCAGCTCGTCGTTGTCGCCGTACAGGCCCCAGGCCGAGTGGTGCGGGTCGCCCTCCCTCAGGGGGAGGTCGTCGAAGCTGGGGATACCGTTCTCGTTCAGCTTGGGGGCCATCTTCAAGGTATTGCTGATTGCTTTGAGTCTCTCGGCCATGCCCGGGACTTATACACTCATTGGGAAAATGAACAGGTATTAATTTGTGAAAACCACCTCACTACAGCATCGGGCTACACACTGCAGGTAGATTTAATAAATACCTACCTACGTAAGGGCGGGGAAGCAAGCCCGACTCCAAACGGCCGGAGAAGGGTGCCCAGGGAATAACAGCTCCGACATCGTCCCGCGCCATGGCCGGAGGTTGTGGCCGGCGTGGTTCAGCACCTCGGTCATCTTTAACACGAGGGCAGCGACTTTGACGTCTCAGGAGTGGATCCCACTGTTATCAGACGAGTTATCTTTAGGGGATTTGTTGCTCTGCTTCAGGGCACAACCCCCAACCCATCGCTGGCTACTTAGGGGGTGGGGGGAAATGGGGGTTTGCTTTGGCCAAGCGTCTTGACGTCCTATAAGAGACAAAACTTAACGGGCAATTTCTTAAATCTCACCCCCTGGATCTTGAAGTGTTGTCAACACATCACGATATAGATCATTGTGATCTGATTCAAGGATGTCACCAAGTCGATCGATCTCTGTGCCTTGAAATGCTGTCCAATTGACCGCAACCAAGTTTATAAGTTTGTTTGTTTGTTTGTTTGTTTGTTTGTTTGTTGAGACGACACGGCTGGATTGGTGAAGCAAACCCTCACCAAATGCCTCGCATCACCCCGGGTGCGATACGTGAAGCCTACAGAATATCACCCCACGCAGCCACAATACTACCAGCCTGCCGAGATCTGCCCTCGACCCTCAACGAGCTGCGATGGATCCGTGAACACGTTGAGGAGCTCCAGCGCGGGCGGGCACCGTCGCCCCTTAGCACAGAGCATCAGGTCGCCTCACTGTGCCGCCAGCGTGGAAAGGGCGTGCCTCTGCAATATGTCCTGGGCAGCCAGCCTTTTGGCAACCTGGACCTGAAATGCCGTCCTGGAGTCTTGATTCCCAGGTAATTCCTTTCACTCTCTACCCATCTGTCATCATTACACGTCCCCTGACAATTCCGGCTCAGAAAGCTAACCATGAGTGAGATGGCCCTGATCAAAAAGGCCCGAGCCTGAAGCTTACACAACACACCTGGCCAGTCTCATCAAAAGAGGGTCGCTCCTGGGCAAGGGGCACAGTCAGCCCCCTGCAGCCCTGCGCGTTCTGGACCTGTGCACTGGGACGGGCTGCATCGCCCTGCTCCTCTACTCGCTCCTCCGCGACGCCATCCCGGACGGCCTGCACGTCCTCGGCGTCGACATCTCGGCCCACGCCGTGAGCCTCGCCCGTGAGAACCTCGCCCGCAATATCACCAGGGGCCTGGTATCTGAACCGAAAATCCCCAGGCAGTCTGTAGACTTCGCCCGGGGAGATGTCTTCTCCGACTCTCTGCTCTCGGCAGAAGAGGCCAAAGGAGATGAAGATGGGTACCTGCCGCAGGACTGGGACGTAATGGTCTGCAATCCGCCCTACGTATCCCGCTGGGCCTTTGCTCACCAGACCGCCCGTAGCGTCCGCAACTACGAGCCCAAGATCGCCCAGGTCCCGGCCGTGGCGTACGGCGGCGGCGCCGTCAGGCCCGCGGACGTGTTCTATGCCCGACTCCTCGACATTGCTGTACGTTTGGGGCCCAGGGTAATTCTGTTCGAGGTGGGAGACCTAAGGCAGGCCCTGCGCGTCGCGGAGATGGCCCTGGGCCACAAGGATCTCGCTGGCTCGGGTTCCGGCATAAACGTCGAGATCTGGAGGGATTGGCCGGACGCGGCGCCAGAGGAGGACGAGGAGGTATCCGCAAAAGTCTTTGACGGGAGTAGAGAAGTGCATATTAGAGGGAGCGGCCACGGCCGTTCAGTATTCATACAGTGCAGCTGAGATACTGCGTCTTTCTTGGAACCTGTCCCTCTTTCCTCTTTCGCGGTAAAGTGAATTCTCTATGAATGCGCCCAGGGTATCATCCTCCATCTACAGCACGAAATTCACAACCTTGCCGTTCTTGACGACAATGATTTTCTTGGCTGCGCGAAGGTCCTCCACGGCCGGCAGCTTCTTGCCCCCGGCCTTCCGCAAGATTTCATCTACAACCAACGCCTCCACTTCTTCCCGCTCCATGCCCTCTGGTGGTACTGGAATCTCCAAGACGTCCCTCACCTTCCCGTTGATTTGCACCGCACAGGACTGCTCCCTGGGCTTCATGACGGACAGCGTTCCATCCGGCACAGGGAATGGCACTGAGCCGGAAAAGAGTGGCTCATGCGACCCGAGACTCTCCCAGCACTCCGAAGCAATTGCTGGTGCGACAGGAGCAAGCATTCTGACGAGTATCGAGACTGCAGCGGCACGGATTACCTCGGTGGCGCTCGTCTGAGAAGCGATTGTGTTGGAGAGGATCATGAGGTCGGAGATCACAGTGTTGAGGGAGTACACCTCATGGTACGATCTCGTTGTCGAGATTATCGTGTTCTGTACGTCCCGCCAAACACCAGTGTCGACGTCCCACTGTGTGAGCTCGGGACCTTTCATATCCTGTACTCTCGATGCACAAGCTTTGATATACTTGGTCGCTTCGATGTCTATGGTATCTTTGGGCGTGGGCGTGGTCTTCGCCAAGTCATGCACCCGACCAAGCCAGCGTGTGACTCCCGAGATCTTATCCTCGTCCCAGTTGACCACATCGTTGACGGGTGCTTGAAATAGCATATGTGCTCTGGTGGCATCAGCCCCGTATCTTGCAATGAATTCTGTGGGATCTACCCCGTTGAATTTGGACTTGGACATCTTTTCGTAGCTGATGGTGGCCGGGTCCCCAGTAGCAGTCACCCTCGGAGTGGATGGGTCACTCAAGTCGACCTCGTCAGGCTTCAGGAATCGACCATTCGATGGTTCAATGAAGGTCTTCCCGTGTACCATTCCCTGCGTGATGAGGCGGGTAAATGGCTCGTGGACGGTACCTGGTGATTCTGCAGGGCCGAGAGAGGAGCCCATCAAGAATTTGTAGATGAACCGCGCGTAGAGAAGATGCAAAATAGCATGCTCTATACCACCAACGTAAAGATCGACAGGAAGGAGTGACGCCTTCTCCTTCGAGAACGGTGCGCCATCATTCTTCGGATCGATAAAGCGCATGTAATACCAACTCGAGTCAACAAACGTATCCATGGTGTCAGTGTCTCTCTTCGCAGCACCACTGCATGAAGGGCAGGAGGTGTTTACCCAGTCGGCTGCAGACTCAAGCGGGTTTCCTGGTCTGCCCTCCGCCCAGTGGTGATCCACCTCGGGCAACTCGACTGGGAGCTGTTCGGCAGGAACGGGGACCGCACCACACGAGCCGCAGTGTATGATCGGGATGGGAGTTCCCCAGTATCTCTGGCGACTGACGAGCCAGTCTCGCAGTCTCCATTTCTCGACAGGCTTTGCTACTTCGGCAGCCTCAAGGATCTTGAGCAGCATTTGGCCGCCTTCCTGTGATGATTTGCCCCGAAACGGTCCACTCTGGGCCGTCATCACGCCGTGCTCCAAGAAGGGTTCGCTGGAAATTGCTGTCGTGGTCTCGTCATCGGATGCTGCTAGTACGATACGAACAGGCTGGTCATAATGATGCTCCTTCCAGAAAGCATTGTCTCGGAGGTCGTGGCCAGGGACGCCCATGACGGCGCCCTCGCCGTAGTCACCGAGGACGTAGGGAGCGACGTACACCGGCAGAGACTCCTTTGCTGGGTCTGGTGTGTGCTCGTGGTATGCAAGAGGGTTGATAGCCCTTATACTAGGGAGCATGTAACCGACCTTGGAGTCGGGCGGGAGGCCGGGCAGAGTATCCAGGAAAGCCTGGAGCTCAGGGTCGGTCTCTGAGAGACGACTTACAATAGGGTGGCTTGCAGATAACGCCAGGTACTGTACCCCGAACAAGGTATCAGGTCTGGTGGTGTAGACTTCGATGGATGCATGAGCGTCATTGCTGTGAGCCATGATGGGAAACTTGATCATTGCACCCTGCGACTTGCCCAGCCAGTTCTTCTGCATCGCCATGACCCGCTCGGGCCAGGCGTCGTCTTTCGCGAGCACCTCAAGATTTTGCAGAAGCTCCTCACGGAACTCTGAGATTTTGAAAAACCACTGCTTCAGACGGCGTTTCTCGACCTTTGCACCAGATCTCCAGGAGCAGCCATTAGCATCCACCTGTTCGTTTGCCAGCACGGTCTGGTCAACAGGGTCATAGTTGACCTCGGCTTCTGCCTGGTATGCTAGACCTTTCTCGTGGAGCATGAGGAAGATGCGCTGGGTGTGCTTGTAGAATTCGGGGTCGCAAGTGGAGATCTCCTATACGCAAGCTGGTGTCAATTACAGGTCTAGAACAATTGGCAGAAGGGGGGCAACGCACACGCTCCCAGTCCCAGCTGCCGTTCATGCACTGCAGCTGTTCCTTCATCTTGGCTATGTTGCCCTTGGTCCATGTCGCCGGGTTGATGCCTCGCTGGAGGGCAGCGTTCTCTGCAGGGAGGCCAAAAGAGTCCCAGCCCATGGGGAGGATGGCCTTGTTGCCCTGGAGAGTATGGAACCGCGCAAGAACATCGGCGATTGTGTAGACCCTGAGATGACCGATGTGCAGGTGACCCGAAGGGTACGGGAACATTGGCAGAATGTATTTGCTATCTTTGTGAGGCTTGTCCTGGCCGCCGGTGGTGGGACGGCTGGCCTTGAGGCGATCCCATTCCGCTCGCCACTTCCTGTCCAGGGCAGGAAGGTCGAGCTTCTGTGACGACGTCGAGGCGGCACGCCATAGCGGTACGGCGTGGTGGGCGCAAGATATTCTGCTGCCCAAGAGAGTGCGTGTATTACCCAGGACGGGCAATTGTCGGCCTATCGCCCTTGCGTATGACGACAGCATGGTGGAGGCATTCTTTTCGTGTTGGAGGTTGAAGCTAGGTGCTTCGTTTGCGCGGCAGGGGAAATGGTATTTGTTTAGTCCATGCCGTCAGATGTCTTGCTTGACCAGGAGCAAGCACCACTGCAGTGACAAAAAATATTCGAGCTCCGAGCTATGACGACCTGGTACCTCGCAGATAGGTATTTCAGGGTCCTGTCATCGCCTGAGAGACGATCCGATGGTGATCTTACGGTGAGTGCCGGATCAGAAAGTTGCTGCAGATCACCCGATCAAATGGCACGAAGTGTAATCGCCGTCATATTGTGTTTATGACTATGTACAAAACAAAGTCGGACACCTCCTGTCGAGGTTTCTGATCAAGCATGCTCAATTCCCATCAAGAGCCGAGGTACCGCCACGATAAGTACCTCGCGTGCAGGGGTCAGTCAACTCGCTCCCTCGCAGCCCCTTCGTAGCTCAGGAGCTGCCGAAACCTCCATGGCAGGGCACGGGCCTTCCGTCGAGGATCTCTGGACCACTCAATCATCGCCTTGGCCTTTTCGGCTGTTCTAGCGCTGCAGAATCGGGCCCGTTGCGCCCCATGCCCCCCCAGACCAGCCGGCCAGACAGCATCGGGGCTCTTGGCCTGGATGCTTGTTTGCCCACCCGGACTGCCTGCCGTCCGTCTGTCTGTCCGTCTCTGTCTCCTTTCCGCAACCGTCATCTGTCTCAAAACTCTCCGATTCCGATCTGCGAGTCCTTAATTCCATACCCAGCAGACTCACTCGGCCTTTTTCATACCCGACTAGGCTTTGGAACTTCTACCGTTGCTTCTTTGTGTCGAAACCACATATCCTTACTGCACCATCCTGGCTTGCTTCGAACACGTGCTTCCCGCACCCTCGTGAGCGCGCACGCCGACCGCAGACTCGGAAGACGACTGGCCACGCCACGCCTCGCCTCAGCAGAGCGTGAGGTTGACGACGATTTCCTGACGACCCCCTTTTGTTCCGAATATGTTTGGTATAGTTCAAATATTTGAGTAGCGGAAGAATTGGATCTGGTGGACCACGATATACACCCAACCAGCCGGGTGCGCTCGACTCGCCCCATCCCCTCCTCAACGATGCCACCGTTGTACTCCTCGAACCTCCAAGGGCACACGCGCGACTCGCTGGAACTCGCGTCGCTCGCGAGCTCTGACCAGCTCGATACAGCAGAAACCGACTCGCGCCCCAGTATATCGTCGTCACGGAAGCTGTCACTCGAGCAGGATGACCCCCTGGACGCCGACAATCCAGCCGCCAACGGCCGGCCCGGCCACGGGCGTACATTCTCCGTGTCGTCTGGCTTCGAATTTACCGCCAACCTCTTCCCGCTGTCCTCGACCACCGGTGCTGGCTACACCCCCATCGGCGCCCCAGCCACGCCGGCGCAGAACGGCGGTCTGGGCGGAGGATCCCTCGAGAAAAATAAGACCCTGACGTACCTCAACGGGCTGTCCTTAATTGTTGGTCTGATTATCGGGTCTGGGATATTCTCGTCGCCGAGCCAGGTCAATGCCAACGTCGGGTCGCCAGGCGCTGCGCTCATTGTTTGGGTAATAGCCGGGGTACTTGCTTGGACTGGCGCGGCCAGCTACGCAGAACTGGGAGGCGCCATACCTCTCAATGGAGGATCGCAGGTATATCTGGCCAAGATATTCGGCGAGATTTTTGGGTTCCTCTTTATGTGGTCAGCTGTGCTGGTGCTGAAGCCCGGCAGCTCGGCCATCATCTCCATCATCATGGGGGAATACGTTGTCCGGGCTGCCATTGGCGCAGAAGCAGAGACCATCAACCCCTGGATCAACAAGTCGGTGGGCTTGGCTGGGCTTTTCTTGGTGACATTTTTGAACTGCGTCTCGACCAAGCTCGGGACAAGGGTGAATGACTTGCTCATGTTCATGAAGTTCATTGCATTGCTAGGCGTTACGATTACTGGGGTCGTTGTCGCAGCCACTGGCTACTCCTACTCGGGGAAACCGAACCTGGACTGGAAGAACCACGAGTGGTTTGAGGGAACCAAGACGGAGACTTCGGCATGGGCGGTCGCCCTGTATGCTGGCCTCTGGGCTTACGACGGATGGGATAACGTGAGTGCACTCGACTGATCGACCAAGTCGTTCCATGTCCCGCCGCTGACACTGTCTCAGACAAATTACGTGGTAGGAGAATTCCGCAACCCCAGCCGAGACCTGCCACGAGTGATCCACACAGCCATGCCACTGGTCATCCTCTCGTACGTGCTGGCCAACATCTCATACTTTTTGGTGCTGCCCCTGGCTGCCACCAACTCGTCAAACACCATCGCCGTGCTCTTTGGGTCCAAGGTATTCGGGCCGATCGGGTCGCTCTTCCTGGCTCTGATCGTCAGCGCATCCTGCTTCGGGGCGCTCAACAGTTCCACGTTCACGAGCAGCCGCCTCGTATACGCAGCGGGCAAGGAGGGCTACATCCCTGCCTTCTTCGGGCGCATCGGCGTAGGGTCGAGCGCACCCGAGAACCAGCACGTGTCGACGGTGCGGACGCGCAGCTGGCTGTCGAGCGGGCTGGCGCGGCTGGTGGGCGACGAGGACAAGGGCCTCTTCTTCACGCCCATCAACGCGCTGGCGCTCAACTGCGCCCTGACGACGGCCTACGTCGTCGTCGGCGAGTTCGACACCCTGCTGACCTTCTACGGCGTCGCGGGCTACTCCTTCTACTTCCTGACCGTCCTCGCCCTCATCGTCCTGCGCGTGCGCGAGCCGAACCTCGAGCGCCCCTACCGCACCTGGATCACCACCCCGATCATCTTCTGCTGCGTAAGCCTCTTCCTGCTCAGCCGTGCCGTCTTCGCCGAGCCCCTCCAGACCCTCCTCGTCATCGCCTTTGTCTCCGCCGGCGTCCCTGTCTACCTCCTGCGCGTCAGGAGCAGCGCCCCGGCCAAGCGGCCGCGTGACTACGACGAGGACGAGTCCGGGCCGTGGTGGAAGTTCTGGAGGCGCTGGCGGAGCTGAGAGAGAGGAAGCTTTCTTTGAGCGTCTTTTGTCTTTGGGCTGCGGCGTTGTCGGGACGGTGAAATGTGCACATAGACGCAACGGATTCCCCAGGCCCGCCGGGGCCAGAGAGCAGGCAGCAGAAGGGGGCATCAGGAAATATGATGTATGTAATATTCTGGCAGCATAATAAAGATGAGACGATGTTTAATGCCGCATCTGTTATTGTATAATGAGAAAGACAGTGAAACGTTCCCGTGAGAGATAAAGTTCGTCAGTTGGGTGTTGCACAATCCGCTCACTCAATGTGCCCCTGCCCCAATTTGGCAGCACTCGGCTACATTATCACCAACGAAACACCACTACGAGTAGTCCGACATCGTGTCTTGAGAATTCGACGTTCAGGTCAACCGCGGAGGTGAATCAAGGTCAAACTCACTATGTCATTGAATGGGTGCCGGTTAGGAAATCAACCCTACAATATCTGACAGGACAGGTAAGCACAATTTCAGACATCCACAATTACCATCGCTCTGTTTCACTGCCTCACGAGCATGTTTGTTAACTGGCCCGTGGCCGAAAGCGGTGGCAACACTTTCACCCGCCTTTTCTCTTTTGGGAGTCCACAACATAGCAGCATAACTGTTTGTCTGTTCGTTTGTGTATTTGTTCATTCATTCAACGTTTTAAGCTGTGAACTATGGGAATCATGGAAACGTCCTGCACTATGGACAAACCTCCTCCCCCCAAATCTGCTATCTGAATTCATGGGTCACTCAATTATCACTGACAGATTTACACATCACATTACTTATTTCTTAGCACGCTCCCCATACTGTGGAAGGGGTTAGCGACCAGTCTGTAGATCGGATTAAGTGGGGGCAGAATCTTACAGCCTTGGTGGCGTAGTCGCCGTTGGTCACGATAAGATCCTCGGGCCGGTAGTCGAACTTGCCGGTCAGGTAGGATTGCAGGATGGCCTTTGTGCCGTCGGCATAACGCTTCTGAGCATCGAGCGACGTACCGGACATGTGAGGGACCATGGCGTTGCCGCCTCCGAAGGGGTTCTTGGCGTAGCGCAGGGGATGGTCCTTAGGCGCGGGCTGAGGGAACCAGACGTCACCACCGTAGCCGCGGAGCTGGCCGGACTTGAGGGCATCGGCGACATCCTCCTTGACGACGATAGCTCCACGGGCGGTGTTGACAAGCCATGAGCCTGGCTTCATCTTGCTGATGAGGTCCTTGTTGAACAGGCCGCGGGTCTTCTCGTGCAGTGGGCAGTTGATGGTGACAACATCACACTGTGCCAGCATCTCCTCGAGGTTCTCGACGCGACGGGCGCCAATCTCCTTCTCCTTCTCAGGGCTCAGAGGCTGGTAATCGTAGTAAAGCAGCTCCTTGCAGTCGAAGGGCTTGAGGCGGCGCAGCACACGCTCACCGATACGGCCAACGGCGACGGTACCAACGACCTTGCCCTCGAGATCGAACTCGTTCTTGGCAGCCTCGGCGACATCCCAGTCTCCACGCTCAATCTGCTCATGGGCGGGCACAAAGTTGCGGACGAGGGTCAGGATGGTCATGACGACATGCTCGGCAACGGAGACGACGTTGGAGCCCGTGACCTCGGCAACAGTAATGCCACCGTTGGTGGTGTTGGCAGCGTTCAGGTCAACATGGTCGGAGCCGATACCAGCGGTGACAGCGAGCTTCAGGTTCTTCGCCTTAGCGAGACGCTCGGCGGTCAGGTAGCCAGGGTGGAAGCTGTGGGTTGGGGGTCAGTTTTGGGCCTTATAACAGCAAGCCAAATGGGACGGATGATGACTGCAATGGCGAGGCGATGATGAGAAACAAGGGGGACTCACGGAGTGGTAATAATGATCTCGGCGTCGACAAGCTCCTTGTCGAAGGTCGAGTTCTCACCCTCCTTGTCAGAGGTGGTGACCAGAGTGTGACCTTGGTCCTCGAGCCACTTCCGGATTCCGAGCTCGTTCTGGGTGGTGCCAAGCAGACCGGGGACCTGGAGACGGAGGATTCTTGTTAGCGAGCTGTACATCTATTTTCCCCAGGCCGCGCCCAGACGCGGCAGCCGCTTCCCCAATAAGCACCCCGCACTTCTCCAACTGTGCCTGTGTGTGTTGTGCGTGTCTGTAGCTCTTTTTCTGGCTGCCCGCCGCGACGGAACGCAGACGCATAGGATCGATCCGCTCGTCCATGCAATTGACATCCACCGCACACAACACACGACTGGCCAGAAACAGCAGGGTTGCCCGGGTTATCGAGGATTGGATTGCGCATCGGATAGATCGTCCAAACCCCCTCCTCCCCCTGCTCGCTCCCAAGAACGCTACCCCGCAATCCTGTAACCAGTCTACCGGGCCACAGAATTGCTAGCTGTCTTCCGTAGTGCGTAGCATCGCATAGCAACGTATAGCATAGCATGCACCGTCTAGTGCAGCCTGGGATCTCGCGTGCAAGGGGAGAGGAGAGATCGGAACGCTTCTGAGGGGGCAATTCGCAGCGCGGTTGCGAGGGCCCGTAGATGCGAGGAGAGCTGCTGTCGGTCGACGGCGCATTGGGAAGTTCGGGTTGAAAGAAAAAAGGCAAGTTCTGGATGGGCTTACCTCCTCGGCGTGCTTGCCACCATCGTACAGGACCATCAACACCTTGACCTTTTCACGAGGGAAACCTGTCAGCGACCGGATCGACATGGTTGGTCCCAGCTTGCTCCGGCATAATGAGCCTGGCAGAGCTGATGAGTTTGCGGCAGCCTGTCGGGATGTCACGCCCCCAGATCGAGAGGAGTTCCTCAGGCTGGAGACGGCAGAGGCGGAAGCTACAGAGCTCAGGCCTCGGCTGCGCGAAGCAATGGGACCAAGAGAGCGGGCTAGGGGGCGAGATGCAGAAGTAAGTACCATTTTGACGGATTGTGAGGCTCAATTGATGAGAGAGAGTATGAGGGAGGGGGAGATTTGGATTGGCTTGGCCGAGAAACGGTGTCGACACAGGCGGGCGAGCTGATCTTATAGTCTTGCGAGGACGGTCGTGTCTGCGAGAGCGCGAGAGACAGGCTCGGAGGTTGGTCGGGATAGCTAACGATCAGACCAGACAAGGCAATGACAAGGTTGAGTAAGAGGTATGGTCTGATTACGACACGATGATCTCGAAACAGGCCTGGAAAGGAGCAGGGCTAGGTATTTATGTGTCCCAGTCTAAAGGCCCGATGTAAGGGGGAAAGGAGGAAGGAGGAGCCCAGCCTGGCGCGCTTGCCCGCTCCTCAACTCGAAGCTCTACTCGGTGTCTCTCCTGTCGGTCCTACTCCTCCTCCCACACGAAGCATTCTCGTGTGTAAGAGATAATCCGGCGGGCCTGCCTCCAAGGTTATCTGCATGAGCTTGGGAGAGGACCATCTGACCCGGATCCCTGCGAAGACGCCGTGCCCCAGGTGTGGCCCTGGGTACACGATACCACGGGGGCACCCTGATGGTTGGGTGGCGGAAGCTGGTCTGGAGCCTGATAGCATGGCAGGGCGTTGAGGTAGTGGTGACATCAAACGCCGATATTGACGCGTGTGGGTGTGCCTGGATTCCCATTGCCATGTCCTGTCGTGGAGGTGGGGCTGTGCTCCACTCGAGCTTCTGTCTGGTGGATCTACTGTGTGGCCTACACTTTTAGCCCACGATGTGTGTAGCAGCTGCTGCTGTCTGTGATGCTCAGCTCCTCCTTGCACCGCGCCGCGCCGCCTGCCTGCAATGCATGTCTCTGTTCAGCCGGAGCAATGGGGAGCTGGCACGATACAAGGCCAAGCCAGCCTTGGTCTCAATTGTGCAGCAGCCCGTCGGGGCGCGCCTATGAATGGCCATCATCGGCGACAGTCGCCGACCCCGCATGGTGCTGCCCTCATCTGGACCGTCCTGGGCAGTTTGGTGGTTTCGACCGTGTAGTACTACTGGTCACCGGTTCGCGGCCTGTTGCTCGATGAGGAAAGATGTCGGCCCCTCGGGGTCTGCCTGTTTAGCTTGTCTGACACCGCCGGCCTGTTGGCATGGCGTTGGCGGTCGTTTCTCGGGCATCGCTCGGCTTCCCCTCCGCTCCATATCTGGCGGAGCTCACGGACAAGTGGGACGGCAGGACGGGATCAAGACCAAGACGTGTGGGGTCGGTAGCCCACCCCTCCAGCCTTCGAGCTATCCAGCCTTCATGAAGCCGTCCAGCCCTCCGGTCCTCCCACGGACAGTGCTCCTATGATACGTTGCAGGTTAGGGCAACATATGGTCTAGCCTACTTTCTATGATGCAACAGCCACACTCCTCCTGATGCCACGGTACCGTACCTTTTGCAGGTGGTAGGAAGCAGGCCTGCAGGTTGGACATACGGACATGAACCACGGGTGTGCGCTGTGCCACCAGGCTGCATACAATGCACACTCAGTGAACTAGACTATACAATAACATGTACGGAATATAGTATGTAGACAGTGCCTAGTCTGCATGGTACTCCCTTAGCATCCGGACCATGCATGATCCATCCCATCTGCTAGGGCTCGACTGGAGAGCCAAGCATCCAAAAAGCTTGTCCGTCATTTGACATCCCATACAAGGAGGCTGTCTGACTTGTACGACGCCATCGGCGTGTCATGTCCACGGTAGACGGGGAGAATTGTCTGTCCGTGATGAGGCAGACGGACAACGGAGATGCAGCAACAAAATGCGGAGCGAACAGAGGTAGAAAGGAGTAGAAGAGGTCGAGGTGGAAAGAAACCTGCCTAATGGGGCTCTGCTGTCAACAGTGGTGGTCGCAGGGCAGCAGAGACAGGAAGTGGAACGAGAGTTTGTTTACTTGCCACCACCTAGTCTACCTGCTAGGTGGGATAGATATCTACATTGCACCCAGAGGTACCGGCCCCCAACACCGCTCCCAAAATGGTCATCTCCATCTCCTCCTCCGTCTCAGTTCCCTTCTCTTCCCCTCCTACTGGGAAGAGAAGCCAAAAACCTTCGCAAAGCCCCACGGCCTTGCCTGCCTGCCCTTTCTCCTCGCCTTGACCAGCAAGAAACGGGGGATGACGCCCTCGACCCAGTCCGGGTGCTTCCTCCCGGCCTGGTTTGTCGCGCCCCACTCGTCCATCTTCTCGACCTCGAACCCAGCCTCGCGCATCGCCTCGAAGTACGACGTCAGCGTGCGATGCTGCTTGATGACCCCGTTCACGATCCAGTCCACCGACCGCACACCCTCGGCGAAGTAGCTGTCCACCGTCCACTGGTCCACCTCGCCGCTGCCGCTCGACCCCGCGCCCGTCTTGTTGTTGTTGTTGTTGTTGGTATTGCTGGCATTGGTTGTCGGCGTCCTGATGAAGCCAGGGCACGTGGGCGCCGTCAGGAATGGGTGCTCGATCGAGTACACGAACACCCCGCCCGGCACTAGCGACGAGTGCACCTGGTGCATCAGACCGCCAATGTTCTTGACGTAATGCAGGGCCAGCCCACAAAACACCAGGTCGTACGTCTCGCCCGCCAGCTGCAGCGTCTCGAGGTCCACGCGCGTGAACCGGATGAGCCCGTCCTCGACGTCCTCGCTGCCGCCGACGAAGCCGCCGAGGCCCGACGCGGACGTGGTCGCCGACGTGGTCTTGGGCCCCTTGGTCAGGCCCTCGGCCTTGCGGAGCATGTTGATGCTGATGTCGCAGGCGTCGACCGACTTGGCGCCCCGCGACACGCACCAGCGTGCGAACCAGCCCTCGCCGCACGCGAGGTCCAGCACCCTCTTGCCGTTGAGGTCATGGGGTAGCATCTGCAGGAGCTCGGGCCATTCTGAGGCTCCTTTCTCTCCTTCCTTAGCACGAGGGTACTCGGAGTAAAGCTCAAAAAAGACAGGATTGTCGTAGATGTTCTGAGGAGCCATTGTTTAGGTTGTGTATATAGGTGGGTGGTCGTAGGTGAGCGGTAACGCTGTCTTTCTATTTCTACTGCAACAAAGAAATCAAAGAGGGACGTGATGTGTTGATCTGACCATAGGTTCTAGGGGATCTGATGATGGTATGGTACGATGTCCTTTCCTCAGGTTTCGACTGACATGCAATTATGGGCAAATGGACAGGCATGCCGATCAACGAGCCACGACCCTCGCTTTTATAACTGACGGCGCTGACTTTTTTTTTTGCGGCCCCCATGGGACGTGACTGACGCTCCTCGCTCTTCCATTCATTCACTGACTACTTCGTCTAGCCTCAGATTTAGGGACTTCGCCCTTTCCGTGATTCACGGCTGATGGTGATGGTACACACAACTCGCTACGTCCTGTACGACTTGCTGGGAAGCTGCGGCTGCGCATGTTGGATGACAACCGACGAGCTCGTTTGTGGCGTCGTCGACCTGGACGGGGCCACCAGCAGACACCAGGAGGCTGCTGCAGCGGATATAATATCAGGGAAGGGCGAGACTACTGTGCCCACGCAAGACCATCTGTGACCTCGCAGCGACGAGGAAAGTACCGGCGTCACACACGAGTTCGACACGTCGTAGCCGCCATGGAAGCATCCAGCCGGCAGCGCTGTCCACCAATTCGCCTCGAAGGTCCTGCCCTGCGCCTTCCCAAGTTGTGGCCAAGGTCCCAAGGGCGGGTAGGAAGGACCTTTGACAGCTAGCCTCGGTACATGAAGGGCTAGCGGTACGACGAGATACAGTACCGCGCGGAACGGGCGACGACTCGTGGCTCGGGTCGGTCAGAATGGCACAGGTCTCACCTCACCAGACTTAGACCCCTTCCGGACGCGATCTAATCCTGCAGGGCTGCTGGATCTGAGTTGCCTCAAAGCTGCGGCCCAGCGGAATCTGTGCCTGGCCGTCTGACCCAAGACAGGTTTGGATGATTATGCCCGCTGAGAAAGCTTACATACAAGTACTTGGATCCCGTTGGGGTCCACAGGCGAGGACAGCCGCCCATATACGAGACACAACCGAGCGAGGCGCAATATTGTCAAGACCGCCTCATGGTGACTCGTGCTGCACGGAAGGAGTCGAGCGGGAGCAAGGCAAGGTGGGAGGGAGTAAAGCAGTAGAAGTAGGAGCCGACAAGGGCACGTCTGCGCTGTGTGGCGTGATCTTGATGGCATAACGTTTGGACGTTCTGACCGTTGGTGGCTTGGCCTTTGACAGCACTTGCCTGTCCGCGGCTTGGCACAGTAGAAAACAAAAAGTGCCCGCAGCTGTCCTTTTCAACACCAGCCCGCGCACTCGAGCGGGCGGGCGTGTCAGTCGAAGAAGTAGCCCACGAGGCCCCTTGCCCATCTCGGGTGCTGGGTTGGTTGCTGGGGAGAGAGCGGGGCTGCTGCCATACAAAGGAGACGACGCCTCGGCGCTCGTGTGTGTGTGTGCCCCCAAGGCCCAAGGGCTGTTTTACCACAAATTCCAACCTCGCCAATACCAATATCCCGTGCTGTGCATCAACCCTCAGCTCGGCCTTTTTTTGCTCCCAGGATCTGCGCCCGCGACAGGGCCCGGCTCCAGAGTGTCACTTGTGCGCACGCCCCCGAGCACGCCCCCGAGCATCAAGTCCCGATGGTTTGACGCACGCTGTCACGTCCGTAGTCGCTTACGAGTGGAACCATGGCGGCCAGTCAGCCAGTCAGTCGGATAGTCTAACCACCTCGATCGATGCCATGCCATGCTGTTGGAATCGGCTGTCAGTCTGCTCATCGCCCCGTATTAACGAGGCTCGCTGTTGTTTGTGTCGTCTCAGGGCAGTGGAGACACTCGTACCCATCATCATGATGGGAGTTTGAGCCTCCCGCCAACACCGAACTCTTGCCAGCTTTACGGAATCACCCACATACAATGGGCTAGGGAATGTGGGGTCAATCTTAAAATCGGCATGTTCGTCAACCATTCGGAGGAGTGGGTCCAAAGAAAGCAGAGGTCCGACCTCCCGGCATGCCGTAGATTATGGGCCTGGGCCCCGTTAGTGTAGGCGCAACGGCAGAGACGGAAGGGATGTCGGCGGGCGATCCATGATGATCCAAGGAGTCTCGACCACGACGGCTGCCAGCACGGCAGGGAAGAAAGGAAGGAAGAAAGAAAGAGAGGGAAAAACAAGTAACTCATCATCATTTCCCATCATCGCCCCGTTGCCCCATCATCGAGCCCCACGAGCAGGCTGGCAGCGCCTGGCAGGCTGGAGATGGGGCCCTGTGTATCAACAACGGTGGGACCACGATGCCTGCTTCCACGGGCCTTTGTGCTACTGTAACGTTGACGTCGATGTGTCAAGTTGAACGCGCACGCGCGTGGGCCGGCCACGACATCGGCCCAGATCAGCCTTTCCACCCTGTCGTCCCAGGTGCGGGCTGTCAGGGGCCGTCTAATCATCCACCGTAGATGGCCCTCAGCACGTTGACGTAAATGTTCTCCATTCTCTCTCTCTCTGCCTCTCTCTGATCCGCCCAACGGATGCTGCACCACGCCCCCCGTCCACATCTGCCTCCCCCATCCGGGCCTCTGCCCTGCCCGTCCGGCGCGCCCCCAACGACGCGATGCTGCAGCTTTTTACGCATTCGGCCCAGGGCGCAAACGTGAGGCAGGGTTGACAGCTACGAATGTCTCAGCGGCGGGCAGCCGTATTGGACAGGGGGAGCATCGCACGGCCTGCGAGCTTGCTTTGCGGAAATGATGCCGGTCATGGCGAGGGCGACAAGGGACGTGAGAAAATGAACAAGACGTGAGGCAAGGTGAGGTGAGGTGAGCAAAACGGACACACAAGAAAAAAAATCTATCGAGTCAAGTCGCACCAAAAAAGAAACAAGCCACGCGCAGATCTTTCCTGTCAGCTGTGCGACCCCAACAGAACGATGACAGGAACGAGTGTCACACAACCTCTCTCCTCCGCCAAGGGGAGGCTCGCAGCTTACGCCGGGGTGAGTGGGTGGGATTGACTGCCTGACTAACTGACCGACAGGCACAAGAACAGAGGAGTCACTCAGCGGCCCCTGCCCTTGCCCTGCCCTGCCTTGCCTTTATGGTAACATGGATATGTGCAGCCGGCGTTGCACCAAGGGGTGGAGGGCAGCAGATAATTGAGCGGGAGAAGGATCGACGCCCTGCTTCTTCGCTATCAGGACAATAAACACCAGACTACCGCGCCACAAGCAACGGTTATACCTGCCGCCATCCGAAAAAGGATGGAAAAGCAAAGCCGGCAGGGAGGGAAAGGGAGGAAGGTGTAAGAGTACGAGGATGCGAGAAGGGACAAGATAACACCAACGACGACTACATCAAAGAGCAAGGACAAAAAACACAAGAAAGAAGGTTGTCATAGTCGGCCAACGACGTACCTCTTGTCTCGGACGTTTTCACCGGGCCTTTGCTCGGCCCCGAGTAACAGACAGCTGGAACAGAGCAGTCGCAGTCTAAGAGCCGTGTCACTGGGAGCAATCTAGAAGCCCACCGCCCTTCGAAATTAACCATCACCGACGTTTGCTCACGTCGCGGACAGGAGAGCCGCCTAGCTTCGAGGAGGAAGATGGAAGTCTCAGCTGAGGTGAGGTGAGGCTGATTATGTCTCTCCAGTGGCTTGTTACAGAGTGGCAGAGACATTCCTCAGGGGCCGACCGCAACCAACCGGCTCAATAACCCTTCCCCGCGGCCACTCCGGCCCGCATCCTCTTCCCTCTCCATCTCTCGCTCGCTCAACCTTCTTGTCGCCATTGAAACAAGATGAGGCTGTTCCAAGTAGAGCACGACACTGGCCTACGAACGCGGCCTTGTCCAACCGCGGAAGCACAGGGTCGATCACCCTTGGCCTTAGGGCCGGCCACCCTCCACAACAGCCCCGGCGGAATGCCTCAGGTCACACACCCCACGTGGCTACGAACTTGACAGGTCCTTAATCGAAGGGCCCAAACGCCCCTCGGAAGCTGAGTGGTCTTTTGCGCTGTTACAGATATGTTGTCTAATGTAGTGCCATGTATGCTGTGAGCCCCAAAGGCCATTGCGACCCCCATGTCTCCTTGCTTCTGTCTGGATGCAGGTACGAAATGAACACCAAGCCCAAATTCCAACGCCTTGAACGCTCCGCGAAATGTTTCATCAACGCCGTGCTGAATGCTCCTCTAGTGTATGCTCCTCTAGTGTATGCCCCTGAAATCTCCACGCGCCCTGCCAGCGAGTCGGGTCTTGTCCCTACGCGTTCTGACTCCTGTCATGTGCCCTCCCACTCCCTCGGCAACCCTCCGCCAAGGCTGCTGCGCATTCCTCTTGATCCAAGTACCTTGGTACACTGGTCACAAGTAGTCCCTGGCAGCATCCAAGACTCGGCAGGGAGCCCGCCCCCAGATGCTTAGTTCATCTGACTGTACGGCGGCGGCGGCGGCGGCGGCACTTGCTGCTCCGGCTGAGCCCCGTTGATTGTGACCGGGATCTCTCGCTGACCCCCGTTGACTGGTGCTTGGGTCCATGACAAAGCCCGTGACATCATCTTCGTAAAGTATTCCTGGATGAAGGATTCGGTGTAATAGCTGTGATTTGCGTCGTGCGGCCCGACGAGGTTGTGGGCCAGCTCGTGCGCGACAACAACAAACCACCATATCCCAGCTTCAGCCTTGGTCGCCGCCGCGGAAGGGCCGGAGGCCTTCATCTTCTCGTAGTGCAGCTGCCTAAAGTACCGAAGGTTGCAGAAGACACTGCCGTTCAGGTTGAACGCGATGCAGGGGCCTTCCTCGTCGAAATGGATCTGCATCGCTGTAGGAGAGACGCCGTACACGTCCGCGACTTCACGCAGGAGCGACTCGAAGGTCGAGATGGCATCCCTGTTGGTGGTCAAGAAGCTCATCTGGTCCATGGAGAGCTCTCTGGAAAGGTACACCTTCATGCCACGCGGCGCTTGTGCCGCGAAGACAATATTCTGGGCTGGCTTGCTGTCGCAGTATGTCGCCTGTTCTTTGATTTCTTGCGTCTGTGGTGGATTGAACACCGACGACGAGTCGTGTGGCCGCGTGGATCGGATGGCTTGTAGTAAATTGTTCTGCACAACAGCTGGGTTCGTCACTCGGCCGCTGTCACCGGGACCTTGAGTCTGGGGCCCCGGAGGAGCGGGCTTGGTCTCAGACTCCGGGTTCGTGAGCAGCTTGTCCAACTGCTCCTCCGCTGTCTTGTTCCTATCCAGCCCAAAATTGCGGGTGAGATTAGAGAAGAAACCCCTGCTACGCCTATCTTGCTGGCTTGGAGGCGGTGGCGGGAGCTCGGGCGGATCTTCAGGAGAATCAAACGCGCCCGGCATCTTGGATGAGGGTTCTGCTGGTGTGCGGGGACGCTGCTTGCTGTCAGCTTCAGAGGCAGCTTTGCTCTGTCGAGCCCAGTCCGCTTCCCTTTCCTTGATTCTCTGCTCCTCAGCCTCCAGAGCCTTCCGTCGTTCCTCTTCAGCCATTCGTGCCTCCTCGGCCTTCGCACGTAATATCCTGTCAACATTATACCCGCGAGCCCTCAGGTCTAGGAGACCAAGCTTCAGGAACGGCTCGAAGAAGAAGTACGACTGTTGGTTGTGGCGTGTGAGGATGAGTGAACAGACGGCCTGGCCCACCTGATACATGTCCGGTTTCCCTTGGTCAGCAGAGATGTACAAAGTCTGCCCTGTCGCAGTGCGCATGGCCATCGCTGACCGTTTCTCTGTATGCGACTGGGCTTGCCCCCGTAATGTGCGCCTGAGTTGCACGCTCTGGACAACCTCAACATTGAGGTTCTTGTCCAACCATTTAGCATCATGCTTGATGGTATCCCTCCGGATATTCCGGTACTCGTGCAGAAACAACTTCGTACGCTCGAGGATGTGTTTCCGCAGCCATTCAGCACCATCTTGTGACGGCATGGATCTTCCGACCCGCGCATCCTCCTGCACCAAGCTACTGATGGTTGGAGAGCCCAAGGAAAGGTAGAATGCCTCCAGAGCATCATCTTCGGGAGCCGAAAGCAAGTGTTCCTTGAACAGTCGAAAGCTGTAGAAATCGTCCGATATGACAATTTCACCAGGTGCGGCAAGCTGAGCATGGCGAATGGGTTCATTGTACTCATCGTCCTCCGACGCCTTGCTCTTAGAGGATGGGACGTCCTTGAAGGCCAGCAGCCATTTTTCAGTCTTCATCTTCCTGTAAAGATCTTTGTCTCTCTTGAGGGTTGGCAAGTCACTTGCAAGTGATCTCAGGACGTCCAGGTAATTTTCAGACGTCTGGACCGTGGTCCACAGCCGAACAGGCTCACTGCAGGCAAAAGTGGCGATTTCATGCTGCATCATGTTAGTCTTTGCGATGTGGAAGCGACGTTGTGAGTTTTCTCACCTTGGTTGGTTCCAGCTTGGCTCCGCACTTGAGCAAGAAAGCATTTGCCGTGCGCCCAAAGTCGACAAAATCAAAGATCTCCCCGTACGTTGACGACGAGCCAAGATAGACACTCTGGGGAGCCACGAGCGTCATGTTCTGAGACTGGGTCTTCTCCCCAGACACTTCACCTTGGCGTCTCTTCCGACTGACAGGTACAATTGGAGCCCCCCTCAGCCTGGCTAGATGGCCTTCATTCAAGTCGTTCATTCGGGCAGTGAAGTACTCGAACAAAGTGACTGCCGAATCACGATTCTGTGGTGGCGTGGTAACAAGCCTATAAACACAGTTCTCCATTGGGGGGTCACGAGGAACTCCGAACTTATTGGCATGCTGGTGGAGGTCTCTCGCCAGGATGTTGAAACCCAGTACAGAAGCTGATTCGTTGGTGTAGCAGGCAGAGGGTGGCACAAGCTGCTTTGCATTTCCTTGTAATGGGAGGATGGCCTTGGTGGTGTTCGCAATGTTGAAAGCAACATATCCGTTGATTTGATGATTCGCAATGAAGTAACTCCTGGCCTTTTCTCTCAGCGACGTGTCAGACGATGCCATCATTTCCACCAGCTCCGGAACAGAAGGGTAGGGGCGCAACCCTAGGCTGTAAAGAAATTTGCCCTCCTTGGAACTAGCCCTGAAGCTCCCTGGTGGCCCAGGCCATTGCAAAAGCGGTAGCCCTAGAGCCCGAAGATCCGACTTGGGCTCAAAAAGGTCGGACAGTTTGTACAACTCCTTGGTGCCCTGGGTGGATTCCATGCCTGGTGGTCCAGCTTCTGCAGGGCAGATCTGGGAGTTCTTCAACTTCTTCTTGTCCTCTGCGGGGATATCATCTGTTACAGAAGCCAGGTACTTGATGAGCTCCATGTGACTCCATGGCTTGTGAGCTGTTCCCCCGGCAGGGTTGAGCAACCGAGAGAAAATGGTGTCCAGATCAAGTGTTCTCCGGACCCCCAAGGCTGACAGAAATTTCTCCTTGAGAGTCTGGCACCCTTCTATCGTTGGTAGGTCGTCGAACAGCTTGACTGATGGGAAGAAGGACTCGGCCGGCTTCTTCATTCCCATCTTCGTCGGCATCACGGTGATACTTTGAAGCAAAGAAGCAGTAGTACTCTTTGAACCCAAACTCAAATTGTCCCAGTTTTTCGATAGAACTGTCAAGACTGACACAGCGAATTTAGGTGACTTGGTGATGTTCTCATCGTCGGACCGGCCAGATGCGGTCTCTATCAGGAATCGCAGCCAAGGCACGATCTCTAGCCGGTCCCAGCCCAGGGCCTGGAGCTGAGGTTCGTTGAGATGGTTCGTGAAGGCAAAAGGAATTGTAGTCGGAGGTATCGGCAGGCTTGGTGGGATCTTGTTGCTGCTGAGATAATTCTTGACAGAATTCAACGCAATAATTTCGCCTGAGTCGTCGCCGTCCCCAATGGTTGCAACTGTCACATCAAAGAGTCGGGACCTGCTGCCGGGGTCCAACTCTCCACTAGCTGCATTTTTGCTAGCCCAGCTAATGAAGTGTATTAGTTGGTCCCTGTTCAGCGCTTTCGCTTCCAGCTCTTCGCGAATATCATCCGCGGTAATCCTTTGAATCAGACCAAAGTCTTCGAGCTTTCTCATGAAAGCTGAGTCTTTCATCTCGTCCAGTATGACTGGGATCCCATTGACGAACTTTGCCAGCTCGTCAGAGCCGACACGGACTTTGGTCGACGGCAAGACTCCACGACTTGAAAAGACCTCGATTGATGCCTTCTGGAAAGCGAACCAGAATGACTCCTCGATGATTTGCCCTACATTCGCACTAGGAGTCGAGTCCTGGAACGTGTACGTTCTCAAAATGTGCAGTGCTTCAGGGACAAGTTTTGCAACCTCATCTTTTGTAGGCTGAGAGCCCTTTGCCCTTGCATCAATGACCCTCCGGAGCTTTAGCTCTAGATCTGACATCTCGTTGGCAAATGCCAAGCGCGTCATGATACCAGCAACGCGGAGCATCTCAATATTCCAATTCCTGACCCAACGGGCGTTCAAGTCGATTGCCTCACGTTCTACTGTGGGGATGACAGAGGGCGCCGAGATGTGCATGCCAGCTCCTGTGGTCTGTGTGGTAGGGAAGCCAATGAAGATCCTGCCTCCGGGCTTCTTGTTTGGCAGCACCGACGCAAACACATCAGCAGCCTTAGCAGCCGGGCCTGAACTGGATGAATTCTCCGAAGCCAGCGTCTCATCGTATGAAGACGTCAATATGGCCAACTTGGTCGTCTTTGGTGGGGGCTTCTTCGTGGCACGCTCCAGCTCTGCTGCAAAAGAAGCAGAGACCTTCGTCTGTATTGAGCCGGTTGTGACCTGGAGGAAGATGCTCGAAGTCGACTGAGCAATGATATCCTCGGATAGTGCCTGCTGCACAGCAGCTTCCTCTTTGGCCGCCTTGCTTCGATTTGCTTGCGCGGCAGAGGAAGCAAGCCTTGAAAAGAAGCTCCTGATGGTGGGAATGTCCGAGGCGCCAGAGTTATCATTGGACGCATTCGTTGCGGCCACTGGTTTCCAGCCGATAGCTCCCATGAAGGATGCATCTATTTGCGCGCTCGTGCGGTCGACCACCGCCAGTTTCATAAGGCCATCCCGAGTCTTGGTCTCCAAATCCCTTGGGATCGGTACATTAACACTTGGAGCGGTCTTCTTCTGCAAAGACAACACCTTGTAGTCATCGATCCAGAACTCGATGTTCTGTAACGCCACAAAGGTCAAGCTTGTCGCAAGAAATTGGCTAATGGACAGCAGGTTGGGAACTGGTGTCGTGGTGTTCCGGTAATCAAGGACAAAAGCAGTATCCTTGGTGCACTGCTCCGGTGGCAGAACCAATTTCCTGGTGAAGAGAGCGTTCCCCTTCCAGTAGAAAGCCATTGCTTCGTTGCCAGAGCTGACAAATGGATCCTCACAGTCGGCAAAGACGCTGTAGAAGCCTACTCCAAAGGCACCGATCTTGGTCTCATCCGGATTACCCTCGGCTATCCTCTTCAGCCTCCCCCAGTCTGTCTTTGCGAAAGGCTGGCCATTGTTCTTGACGACTAGCCGGCGAAGCGTATGGTGCGTCAAAGTGTGCTTCAGAAGCTCGGATCGGTTTGTTGTGGCGGGAAGAGGCGTCGTGGTCGAGGGCAGAGTCTCGTACGTTATCGAGACAGTTGTTGCCTGGGCGTCGGCGGCGTTCTGGATGAGCTCTCGTAGTGTCGTCCATTCTCCGGAGTATCTTGCAAGCACCTTGTCGATCAAGGCCCTGGTATCGACGGTCACGGCTTCTTCATCCTCGCCAGCCGTCAATGCCGTTGCTCGCAGCTTGGAGTAGTCCATCACCGCTACCACAGGCTGTGCCTGTTCGGCAGCGACGGGTCTGAGTGGTTGCAGTGTATGTACGATATGTCAAGGAATATACTCGCAATCGACGAGATCTGCCTCTGCACAAGGAACTCGGGTAGAGGGTGTCGTGTGGGACTTGGTTGAAGGACCGTCCAGTCTCGCCTGTATTCGTGCCGGCGATCTGTCAGAGGGAGAGGGTGAGTTGTACGGCCGCGGAAACGAAACACACGGTAGATGGGCAGGCCGCGCTTTGTATGAGCTAGAAAGAGTGAGAAGGATCAAAAACAAGTCTAGTTCTCAAGGAATGGCTTTTAGTCTATTTGAACAGTAAGAGCTCAAGCGAGGATGGGCATTGCAAGGCTGCCGCCGCCTTGCGTTTCGTCTTGTATGTGACTTCCAAGGTTGTCGCCGCCTGCGTGTCTGCCGCGGGCAGACACGAAGCGTCATGCAGATGATCCAAGTGGCTAGATCCAGGGTCCGCCACACCCTGCCCCCTTTGCCCCTGCGCTGGACCACGCGGGCAGCCTTGCAGCCTGCAGGCGGCGCAGGTGCGCCTGGCGCCCGGGCCTAGGAACCTAGGTATTGAGCCCCGCCACAAGCAGTCAGGGGTTCCTTGATCAGGAGGTCTACCACGGTCATGGCCAATTAGCGAGGCATTTCCATTCCGTCTCACACCCGATTGTCCTCGTATCTTGCTGGTATGAATGAGGATGAGAGCGCCGTTTGATAATGACTGCATGGGTGGCCTGATTACACTGGGATGGTGAGCGCCAAACGCTCTTCAAGTGTCCCTCAACGTTGCTTCACCTATGAATATTCTACCCCTTCTATATATGTCCAGTAGGTAGAAATGCTCGCATGTATGCTCTCTACCACACGAGGTATTCTCCTATCCTTAGACCTCGTGAGCCAACGATCGTAGCGGTCTTTCCAGCCACACATCAGGTACTTCAAGCCAGTACGCACCTCCAAAAGTAATCCGGCTCGCCTCCCGGAGCCGTCTGAGCCTCCATGATTTGCGGTACTTATCTATCACTCCGTCGGCGTTCAGGACTGAAACTCCTTCGTCTATCTGGAGATCTTCGACGGTGTCCATCTCTCGCCGGCCTTCGATGTTCCCGGCTGTTGCTTCTGCTTCGCGTCGCCCCGTGGTGCCTGTGCCGTCTGCGATGATCCTCGTCCCGACTGCGGCTCCTACTTCTGTGGCTCTTACGGTCACGGCGCGAAGACGATTCGCCCTCATCGTCTCGATCTCTCCCGCGATGCTCCCGATGTCTTTCCCTGCTACGGCTTCGACTGCGGCGGCGATGCCTGTGGCGATGTTCGCGGTCACGTCCTTCCCTCTTCCTCTCATCTCGGCCGTCTGATCGTCGTCCACGAGCTGCCTCACCCTTCTCCTCCCTCTTCGTGACTTGGAGTCCACCAGCCGCATCATCTTCATCACCCGTGGCCCTCGACCCGGACACTTCGATAGCATTTGCTCCTGACTGATTTCGTACCGGTGGCGGTAGGCCCAGTGCTGCTGCCATTGCATCCTCCTCGGCCTCTTTGATTTTCTGGATCTCCTCTCGACGCCTGCGAGCCTTCGCCTCTTCCTCCGTCTCGTTCGAGTTTGGATCACTCGCATCGGCCTTGGCATACCACCCGAGGTCGCGACCCTGTTGCCACCGCCCAACGGGTGCTTTGAGGGAATGGCCAAGATAGTTTTCACGGTGCGCTGAGTTGGCGACCTCATCCCAGCTGAAATTGACGCCTCCCCGTGAGCCCGACTTGCGGATGGTCGAGACCAGATCCATCTTGTATGAGTGTGAGTGATAGAAAGATGGATGTCTTCGTATGGGTAAATGACGATTAAAATCAAGGCAGTGTTTTGGGGCGGACAGCACCGGATGGATAAGGTGAGAAGGAAGAATTGGGTCAGTACCGCCTCCGAGGTCTAGAAAATTTGGAAGCCTTGCAGTAGCCGGAGGTTAATGGTTATCGGTGGACCAGCCCACTAACGACCCGGTCTGCCTGTGGGGTGAGCTAGGGTCACCCAGGTACCAGTACCCTCCCCCTGTCGCCGAGGCAGGCGAGCTCGGAAAGCTCCAATCGATCAAAGAAACCCTACGGTCGTGATTCCCAAGCTACATTCTGCCTTGCCACAGCTGGCAACATCACCACTTGTCATCAGCACTTTCGAGGGAGAGACCAATCTCCTTAGGATCCCCGGTGCTCTCCGAAGCAGTTCGCCTTTTCAAACTCCACCGAAACGATCCTTGTCAACTGCGGAGAAGGGCTCACTTCCTGTTTCCCACGATCTCGAGGTCCAGGCTGTCAAGATGGGCTCCGCAGCGAAGGAGTCCGCCATGGACGAGATCCAGTGGAGGAATCCGGCCTTCATCATGCAGTTCGGACCGTTGCACACAAATACCGTGTTACACTACTTCGCAACATCACCATTCTTCGACCCAACGTCCAACAACAATGTCATCCAGAACCAGGCTCAGTACAATGCCAACCTCTTTCATGTCCTCGCCACCCGCGAGGCCTTTGAGACACGCCTGAAGAGTATGCAGGGCCTCGAGTACATTGTCGCCGAGCAGCCTGCCGAGACTGGTCCGGGCCAGGGCACGGGTGTCTGGGTGATCCGCAAACAGAACAGACGGAAGAGGCCAGGCCAGGAAGACGAATTGACGGTGCATAAGGACTATTTCCTGGTGGGGGAGAACCTGTATGCCGCGCCGACATTTGCGGACCTCATGAGCTCCAGAATGGTAGGTTGTAGACATCAAACTTGGCTTCTCCTTCAGGGAACATGACGCTGATAGGCCTCTGCTTTATAGGCAACTATTTCCACGGCAGTAGGGAAGATCCTCGAGAGTGCCAACAGTGTGCAGAAGTGGACACCTGCGAAGGGACATGTCTATGCCAATCCTCAAATACCACGCGCCTCGACCTTGGAGCCGAAAGAAGCGACGCCCATGCCGGAAGGCCCCGCCGGCAAGCAAGGCCAACCACCCGCAAAAACCTCGACAAAGGAGGAAGAGCTCGAGCGCCTGGCCGAGGAATCCTTCCGCATCCACATGAAGTACGGCGGCGACTATATGGATGAGATCCCCATCACCGGAGCGCCAGGGAACTTCCACTTCGCGTCGACCGGCCGCAACGACAAGCTTGCCGTACCGAATGTCCCGCCCGTAGCCCTGAAACCACCTACACTGGCTCCGTTGAACACGAAAGCTGTCGAGGTGCTTTCTGCGAAGGACGCCAAGAAGACGAAGAGTCCACGGCCTGGAGGCAGCGGGAGGTCAAAGGACAGAAGGAAAAGCAAGGGGGGCTCAGGCGTGGCCACTGGTACGCCAACACCATCTTGATTAGGTTGACATTCGAAAATTGGGGACAGTCTTCTCTTGAAGAGTGTCGTGGGAAGGAAAAGGTTGCATGGCGTTCTGTGTGAAGCTTAGGTGCGATACCCCCGTCTGACGCCACACATATGGCAGTCGAAATGAACATTGCATTGGTCTCCTTTTAAGTCACTGCTTTCGTATCAATCCCTCGGGCTGGCATTTTCTCTTCATATGCCGGCCCACAACTTGGTCCTACAAGCAAGTCACTCATAAGTTTGAAGCCGGGTCAAGTAGACTCGGCAGTATAAGACTCCCACTAACACGATTTCTTCCGTCCTCTGACCTTGCCATGTAATGTGTGGCTCCCCAAGTTGGAGGCGGTTGGACCCTGGGGTGAGAATCCAGCAGCCGAGACAAATGGTCACTTCTGTGTTTCTATCTAGCTACAATACCATTTAGGCGTATTCTAGAAACTCTGAACACCAGCACTCCCACCTAAACGCCTCCATCGTCACTCCTCGCCGAGCGGCTGGCTCGAGGGTTTTATTGTCGGACCATTGAATTCGAGAGAACGCAGCTCGTAACTTGGCTTGACATCGTCCCACTCATGCAGTCTTCCGAGCGCCGACATCCTGACAAGTTCTTCATTACTCCAGTCCACATCCGGAACACGGCCGCCTACGGGATCAGGGGCGGTAGTCGCATGGTGCGCATAGCGAGTGTTCTACACGAAGGGCATCACGGGATCCGGCTTGGTCCACGAGACATCCAGCCCATCGAAATACCCGGCCGGCCGGCCCCCAATTGGATTGCGGTACGCCGCCACCCGATCGCGCGCAGCTGGGTACAACGTATCGACCATCCACCGCGAGTCGGCCGTGACATCGGCCAAGGGGTCCTCCAGATCTTGGATATCAGTCCCTGCCTCCATGGAGTCCCACTCGAAATTCCCCAGAAGGTCAATCAGCTGGTCAGAAAAGTCTGGCACCGATCCGTCCCGCGCGTTGAGGTCCGCCATCCTGATGTTGTTAGGACGCCGGTTGTACCAGTCGGCGGTACCATGGACATCCTCGTCGCCACGCTCATACCGGAGGTGGGCCTGACACAGCCGCCGCAGGGTGTCACCAATCCCATACGTGTCCTCCCACAAGCGCAGCTCCGTGTCCTCTGGGTCCTCGCCCCCGAGGACGTTCAGGGGGATCAACATTGTGTCGTCCCCGTCGGCCGCCGAGTTGCCGAAGTCGCCCAAAACGATTTGGGGGAACGCGTTGGCTTCCTCCCCTGCTGCTGGGACGCGCCCTCCTCTACGAGGTGGATAGTTGATGAAGACATTGTTTGCAAACTGGGCTGAAAGTCAGGCTTCTGTAGATACGGTCGGGTGACGTTGTCATGAACAACCAGTCAGTGACTTACTGGGTCACGGTGATATAGTATTTTCCAGTTGGCTGGAGCTTGGTGCCCTGGGACATCAGGTCTCTCCCCAAAGTGCAACCATGCGATCGCAAGACAGAGCTGCTCTGCGACAAGCCTGTGGAACAAGACTTAGCAGCGTTCCGCGTTCTCGTGCTTGATATAAAGCACAAGGAGTCAAGCGTTACCATATAAAATGTTCGGAAACAGCCCGCTTTCTGTCACAATGCTTAGATACGAGTTCCGCCAAATCACCTCCATTGCAATATCTTCAGACAGGCGACGTTAGCAGCGAAGACTAAAACCAACAAGTTGATGCTCTTAGTTAATCAGAATATCTCACTCAAAGTACAGCGAATACGCCGGCATGTTCAATTCGTCATCGGGTGTAAAGTGCTGCCAGAACCTCAACTTGTTAAAAAACGGTGCATCCCGAGGCAGGACGCCAAGGGCGACATCGTTGGGAAACTCATTGCTGCGCAGCGTGTCCTGCCACGTCGAGATCCGCAGCTCCAGCGGCTCCTCGTACTCGTAGCCTGGGTAGTCGGGATTACCACTGGGCCGCAGAAGCTTTTGCGCCAATAGCTCGCCGGTCTGGACGGACTGTACGACGAGCATTGTGCTCTTGATCGTGCTGACCAGGCTTCCGAGGAGGAACCCTTTGCTTGCGAGGTGGGTGTTGTGGATTCTGGGCCACTCTCTCGTTACGCGGTCCGGGTGGTCGCTGCGGCTCTGCACTGGGAGGAAAACGCCAAGTTGTCTGTATGGCCTTGATTGAGCAGTTGACATGATGGGCAGCTCTACTAGAGACAATTAAGCGATTAAACTGCACGGATTTCGTTATGGTCTTCATTTTTGTCTCATACCTCTACTTATACTGAAGGACTCTTTTGACTCGGGAATGTCAACAAAAGTCAACGGGTATCCTTTGTCTGCCAATATGAAGTAGCACATAATTTACTCGTCCAGCCTTTGTCTTCACGTCCTCAACCCGGAATCAGATCTTTCGAACGCTGGTCCTATGGTCAGCATAGACTACTCCACGACCCAGTTGCCCGCTACCCTGCGTTGCGTGACTTTCCTCGCAGGAAGGGGCCATCCTAAGCCGCCCTTGCCCTCCGCATTTAGCGAGGGCACGACCCATACCTCTCGCAACTTTCCACCCTCCGTGTTCTCCAGCTTGACCTCCTTGATAGGCTTCCCGTACGAGATCAAGGGCGTTCCCTTGGCCAGCGACGCAAGCTGCCTGCCCGTGACTTCGGTGAGCGTGTGCATCCTCGTGCGGCCCCCGGATGCCTTCTGCAGGTGCGAGTAGATGACATAGTCTGGGCACTCGTCGGGGCTGAGGTGCGCCATCGGGGACGATGGATGCAGGTAGACGGCCCTCTCGCTGGGCTCGGCTGTCGCCGGCACGGCGAGCGGCGTCAGGGGCAGGTATGCCACGTCGATAGCCCGCCTTGGCTTCCGCCCCATGTCTAGCGGCGTCGGGGCCTTGTCGTTCCTGATGGCGACCTGGTCGATGAACCCGGCGGCCACCATCTGCTTCAAGGCGGTGATCTGCTTCGCAGACGGCGCGGGGAGCTTGGCCTGGAACGAGAGGCCGGCGAATGATGCAATGTTCGTCCGCAGGAGTTCAGTGATCTGCTGCCTTAACTGCAGTATCTCCTTCAGCGTCTTGTACCGGACGAAGTGCGACTCGCACCACGCCTCGGTCGGCTCGTGCGCGAACTCCCCGACAACTTGCAGCAGCTTGATGGCGTCGGCCTTGTCATCTAGGAAGCAGAAGTTCTTGTGCACCGCGTTGTAAGCACGCCGGGCGTTGGCTTGGTGAGTCTCGGCGATCACGTCCGCATTCGTGCGGATGCTTTCCTCGCCATCTTCTTTGGCAGCGAGCTGCGGGATTGCATGCGATTCTTGCAGGAAAATTTCAGCAGCTGAAAGACCGGCGACCAACGCAATGGTGTAGTGGATACAGTCGAATTGATGCCCGACAAGAAGGATGCGAGAGAATCGTGGTGATAAGGGGAAAATAGACATGGTCCGTCCGATTTGTGTCACCTGTCCGCTGCTGTTGATTGCAGACAGATAGTTCAACAGCCTTTCTGCCTTGCGCAGGCTTTGTCTGTCCGGAGGCGTGGGGAATGGGAAGTTGACGACGTTCTGTAGGTTCATGGCCTTGAGTTGGAGAACCACGCCTTCGATGGGCATTCGCAATAATTCTGGTTCGGCGAATTCCTGGAAATCCCTCTCATACACAGCTGAGGAGTATAATCTGTAGCAGTGACCGGGTCCCGTTCGGCCTGCACGCCCAGACCTCTGGCTAGCACTGGCCTTGCTGATCCAACCAACCTCAAAGCTCTGGACGCCAGTCAGATGGTCGTATTTTCTCTCCTTTGATCGCCCGCAATCGAATACATATCGTATGCCCGGGATGGTCAAACTGGTCTCGGCGACGTTGGTGGCCAGGATAACCAAGCGGGAGCCATCTGGCGGCGGCTCAAAGACAAGCATTTGCTCTTTCGTAGGTAGGAGCGAATACAGAGGTAGAACGTGCATGCGCTTGGGGCCGGATCCTGTTTCTCCCTCTTCTTCTGGGATCTCAAACTCAGTCTCATCGTCCTCTTCTCCCTCATCGCCAAAATCCCGACCATCATCGTAATCATCGTAGTCATGTACGTCGCGGTCATCATCAACCCCAAAATCTATGTCCTCAGCCTCTATTGAGGCCAAGTTAGCTGGCAACCTAACTTTCGGCGCCGTGGCAGAGTCCATTCCGGTGAATGCATTTTTAAGCTTCTTCCCAAGCTCAGTGATCTCGTTTTGGCCAGTCATGAACACGAGGATGCCTCCCGGAGGAAGCTTTCTGTGACCTCTGCTGATCTTCTTGAAAGCCTCCTCGACGTAGTCATGTTGAGTCCTCCGTGAGAAGTGAACGGTGACTGGATATTGCCTTCCCTCCACCTCCAAAACAGGAGGCGGCGTTTTGAACAAGGTTGGGTTCTGCGTCATATCCTCTATCCGCAGGGTAGCAGACATGATGACCAATTTCAAAGGCTTGATCGTGGGGTCTTCCTGGGACAACTCTGCGCGCAGCTTGACCACCCTGCTGATCATACCAACCAGGATATCAGTGTTGACGCTTCGCTCGTGAGCCTCGTCCACAATGATGGCAGAGTACTTCCTAAGGGCGATGTCCTGAGCCACTTCTCGGAGCAGCACACCATCGGTCATGAACTTCACAGCCGTCTTTGGATCGACCGTGCCTTCAAAGCGGATTTGGTATGCCACTTTGTCGGAGTGGTCCCCGAGCTCCTGACCAACTCGTTTTGACATACTGACAGCTGCAACCCTCCTGGGCTGAGTGACACCGATCAAGCCAGGTGTTGGGCCATCGCGAGATCCGTATCCCGCTTCGAAGAGAAACTGGGGGACTTGAGTGGTTTTCCCGGATCCTGTGGAACCGCATAGAACGACAATGCCATTGTCATGGATGGCCTCCATAATCCGCTGCTCTTCGGCCACCACGGGCAGCTTCAGTCGAGCCTCCTGAATGTCAGGCGACCGTGATATGGTGATACTGTAGGCTTTCCGGTCCACATTCTTTGTTGGCAGCAGCTCGCGGGGTAATGGATCTTCCTCGAGTGGCCGGGATGTAAAGTTGGCAGGTTTCGGTATTTGGAGGCCTTGTGGACCTGATTTAACTGGTGTATACCCCATGGCCTCGTTCCGTTGCTGATGAGCCCATTGCTTGAAGGCTGAAGAGCGCTCTTTCCGTTTGGACTGCCATGCCTCCTCGTCCGACTCCTCGTCCGACTCTTCCTGGCTGCTGTCATCGCTACTCCCATCGGATCTCGACCCTTCCGACTCGCCTTCGGACCCGACATCAGAATCTCCTTGTTCACTTGGTCCATCAGAACTGTCACCGTCGCTGCCGCTGGCTGACTCTGCTGTCCCGTCATCGGAGCTGAATCCGTTCCACGCGTCATCGTCGGATTCTTCTTCAACCGGTTCTGGTTCAATAGGCTGTGAAATGGTTATTTTGGACTTGACGCCACCCCTCTTTTGTCGCTTCACGAGCTTGGGCCGTCCATCCTCGCCGAGGTCTAATGGTCGTTTGAGACCGGAACCCACGCTCCCAGTTGAGGCCTTGGGCGCAGTTGATGCGCTTTGCGGTGGTGATGCCGCGGCCCTTACAGGGGGCTCATCCTGGATTTCATCGTCCTCATCGTCGTCCTCGCCCGCGCCTGCTGACCGCCGTGCTTGGAACAAGATTCTCTCGTTGTCGTCCTTGTTTATCCCGGCCTGTGACTCTTTCAGGGCCCTTGCAAGGGCTTCACGCGTGGTCTCGCGATTATGTCCCAGCGAGCGACTGCTTGCGAAGAGGCTGGTGTCTACCCTCGTCTCAGCCAGCTTGGCGAGTAGTTCTCGGTTTTCGTCCTTCTTGAGCTTGTTCTCGATGTATTTATCCAGACGCTTTGACTTTTTGCTGCTGACTTTGACGCCCTGATTTCTCAGCTCCTCGCGCAAACGGGCCTTGCGGGCCTCTTTCTCCCGGATTTGCTCCGGGAGGATCTCTTGGGCATTTGGGGCATCTATATCGTCGCCTTGCCCATCCTGATCCTGGCGGTTGTTGCGTGCCAGATTCCGGTGTTTCTGTTTGCGTTGCCTCGGCACGTGCTTCTTCGCCATGATTATCCGTAGAGTCGGTAGTATCGGAGTTGAGATTTCATTTATAGCGAGCATCTCACATGAAAACCCGATGAAATCTTAGGTCGGCTCCAGAAAGTTTTTAGTGGGTCTAAACGCGCTAGCGCCGCTGTTGTGGAGTCCAAATGTACCTGGGTACACCGGTACATCAATTTAAACACCCAACACCCGCACCCGCAACCAACACCCAATTCACACACCTAACATCATAGGTGTGTAGGTGTTGGGTCTATAGGTATATGGGTGTTAGATGTATGGGTGTTGGGTGTGTGGGTGTAGGGTGTATGGGTGTGGGTGTGGTTGTGCGAATCGGGCCTGGGTTATGGACTTGAATTTTGCTGTAGCTATGGTGCAAGCAATGTATGTCCCGGTGTACCCTCCGTTTTGGCAGGTGCAAATCTCCATATTCCTTCAAAAAAAAAAGTCCAACATGTGCGCGTTACGGTAGCAAACAGCCTCCCTGTTTGAGCTGTTAAGGATGACCTATCACGAGATAATCTGTCATAGAATACTGGGTAAACTCCTGTGGGATGTCGGTAGCTGCCTCTGAGGCGACATTCTGTGAGACCATCTTTCATGGAACGATGTCATATTCACTCTACTTTGGGATGAAGTCCTCTATTATGAGTGTACTCAAGATATCTATTCTCAACATTAACTGATCTGGTTCAGCAAATTACTCGATAACTTCTGTACATTTTTCAAAGCCAGACTTATATGGTAGCTGCCTCGGACCTTGCCGGCACAGCACGTACCGTGAGACCCGGGCCTGTGGGCGGGCCGACTTAGCGGGGTGGGGCGCGGTATGTCGACCCCGGCTTGAGGTCTCAAGTCTCGGCAGCGGTCGTTACCTTCTGAGCATTCCGTCAACATAGACCAACATCTCATCTCGGCTTGCCCCTGTCAATATCCCAAAGCCCCAAACCTGTGCTCACGATGGCGTCGTCAGCATCGACTGACGTTCGAGAGGAGCCTTTCCCAGCGCCGTCGAAATTGGCAAACGGGACAGTCAACGGCATCCCAACCCAGGTCTCATGCACCAACTTCGCCGACAAGGTCTTGCTCACAATCTCACAAGAGGGTCGCCTGTCGCAATGGGTATGTTGTGCGCCACACTGAGATCTACATGTTCATTAAGTACTGACGAGAAGTTTCAGGTCCAAGTACCGCTCTCTGCACCGTCTCCGGCCCTCGTGGACATGGCCATGCCCAGGGCTGAGCTATCGGCACTCCCCTCCCTCCACCTGACGCCCAAGACCCTCCTCGGCGGCGGGGGACAGGACAGAGAGACTATGGGACAGCTGTACGCCGCTCAGATCGCCAGTCATCTTGCCCTCAAGAACCCCGATGACCGGAGGACGCTTGTGGTCGGCCTGGGCATCACCAAGTTTGACGATCAAAGCCGCGAAGCCTTTTTTGATGTTCTTGAGTTGGTTACTCAAGCTTTATGATCCTATTGGGTTAGGCCAACGAAATCCTCACCGCGAGAAACGACACGTGCAGGTAGTGTCTGCCCCGTGTACGCAGAATGACTGCTGAGAGACGGGGGATGCTCCCTGGGACGGACTGCTGAGCCGTTGAAGCTGTCTCGTTTCCTTGACATCACGCCTAGCAGTCACTGCATCCTCCGTATCGCCCACACGAAGAGCTTTTCATCTATCACAGCTTCATGCCCGCCAATAAAGGAGCTGGGGTATTGACCAAGGCACACCAGTGACCTTCACGTATCAAGTGCACTATTAGTGATCGAACCCTGCGGGATCAGTCTTGGAGCTTGTGGCCGTTTCCAGTCCCGAAATCGAGGCAGTGAAAATTTGAGGAAGAACTGCCAGGCCATGGGTGGAAGTGGAGCTTGACACGGCTCGAGGTCACAAACCTAAGTTTCTGGGCCCAAGCACACTGGCCAGACCGAACAATCACAGGATTTTGAGACCATGCTGGGTTTCATGGAGTCTCGAGCATCGATGGCTCCCATGAAGGACAGAAAGTTAGATTTAGAGGACGCCAGTCCACACGATGATCACAAAAAAAAAACTGTAAATTATATTGGAATTTCGCGTATTATTATAAACCCGTGGCAGTGTGGCCATCACCGGTTGAACTCAGCAGGTAGAGTTGTCTATTGATGGAGGCAAGTCCAGTGTACCGATATCAAGTCAGTCCACCTGCAAATGAATATGCTGAAGAAACGTTTTTATTACCAATTTCTCTTTGTGATGTTTCTCGACGACGAGTATGTTTCTTGTATTGAAGACTGTTGATAACAGCAGGGAGGTCGCAAGTCCGATGTTTGGTCTTTCAATTCGTTCGGGGGGGGGGGTGGGATGGCGGGATTGAACCCTGATAGGCCCTCGGAAACCGAACCTGGAGAGTCTAGGGTTTGCCCAAGAACTTAGTGGCAACCACAGCTACACGAGCGTTTCTCAGCAACCACCACCTAGAAGGCCTGGTCATTTTAAATATATGAGAGCTGATTATCTCTCTGCTAGCTTGTGATGCTGCTCTGCACACCTCGGCCTGTCTATGGCCTGTCTAGATGGCGGTTCGCCCTCTCACTGCATAGATTCTATAGCACCCGCGCAAGAGCCCCGGCCTTTCCGACGGTGCCGGCCTGCCCGCCGTCGACATGCGAATGCGCCGCAACGCCCCCGATGCCAGACGGGCTCGAGATCGACCACAAGGGCAAGCTGAACGGGCTCATCTCAAACTACAGCGAGCAGGTGCTCATATGCACGGGCAAGGACGACTGGCAGTCACGGATCGAGGAGGACAACAGCGGAGACAATCTCGCCGCGGACCTCAAGGAGCTCTTCGGCCGGGGAGGTGTCTACAGTGACGTGAGTCGGACGCTTCAGCCCGCGTGAGACCAAGTGGGCGCGATCGCTGCTAACGGTAAGTCTTTGTTCTTCGCGCCTCGCAGCCTTTTCACAACATTTCCATGCTCAACTCGTCGTTCGCGTCCTCTGCTCCCAAGAGGACGGAGCTCGTCACGACATCGGTCTATCTGCTGCCCAGCTTCAAGTATGTGCCCTTCCTGCCGAGGGTGTCCTTCGACAGTGTCGAGGCGCTGGCCAAGGGATTCTTGCTCCCGGAGAAGCTGCACTCTGCACACGACGGTTTGTCGCCGATACATCGCGACCGTCTGACGCGCAAGCCGATGTATGGCCAGCTGCTCCATGGTGTGAGGGATGTGGAGGATATCTTGATCCTCATCTGCGGTCACGGGGGAAGAGATATGCGCTGTGGAGTGATGGGCCCGGTGCTCAGGAGTGAGTTCGAGGCTCAGCTGGCTCGGCAGGGCATCGAGGTGCTGCGTGGACCTGTCGAGATCGATGTCCCTGGTGAAGCTGAGGCGATCACGGGAGCCGTTCAGAAGCCGGCTCCAACGGCACGTGTTGGGCTCATTTCTCACATTGGGGGCCACAAATTTGCAGGCAACATTATCATCTATCTGCCACCGTCCATGAAGACGGCTAATGGAGAGACACATCCCTTGGCTGGGCGTGGCCTTTGGTACGGTCGGGTTGAGCCAAAGCATGTCGATGGAATCATAAACGAGACAGTATTGCAAGGGCGGGTCATCGAGAATATGTTTAGAGGTGGTATTAAACAAGACCGACAGATTTTGAGGTTATAGACTCTGAGGAAGAATACAGGACGTCATGACCTCCGAGATGATTGTTGCCATGGCGGTAAAATACGTAACGTAACTTTTAGTGCTTCAGTCTTTTCTAAAGACTCGTGGACTTGGATCGCCTCAAACCACGACAGACATGGGATTCACTGCTGTGGAATGAGCCAAACACACAAATCTGCTCTCAGACTCACATTTACAAGTATTTGAATACCGTGCAGACGATGCTGCAGTGCACGTGATTGTGCCCAAAATCCACAGCTCTGGGACAATCGAGTTGGCCGCGATCTGTCCACCAACCCGCGGCGCATACGCGGATTCGCCGATGCTGCAGCGATCAGACAATTGCCTCGGAGCATGGCAAGCCTGAAGGTGACGAGATTGACAGCGGCACACCGGCTCTGTGGCCAAGCGGGCGCCAGTGCGCCTGCTATATCACTCACACGCGTGAGGCCACAATTGCGGCATGAAGGCATAAGACAAGGGACTTGCACACTATCAACACACAACAAAACCCCCGTTTCACGATGCAGAGGGGAGAACCTCATTGTACCATTCTCATTTACCCGCCCACATGCCTCCACGCGAGGCTTCACCGGCACAACGCTCAAGCGTAACACGGACAGGCCAAAACCCCACCACAAAAAGACACCGCGCAGGCGACCATCGGCCATTCTGACAATCGCCGTCTTGGGCGCAGCACTCTTCAGCGCCACGAACGACATTGGCAACCCTTTTGGCAGAAAGCCCAAGAGCGTCCTCAACGGCGAGAGCTTCGTCCCCTTCAATGTCGTCTCGACGGAGCGGACCTCACCCACCACCTTCATCCTGACCGTCTCGGCGCCGGCGCCGCACCAGGCGGACAACGCCGCCCTGATCCAGGATGCCTGGGCCCACGGCCTGTGGTCCGTCGAGATCAAGCAGCCGCAGCTGCAGATCGCGCGCAACTACACGCCACTGCCCCCGGCCCCGGCCCCGGCCCCGGCTGCTGCCGCTGTCGGTGACGAAGGTGATCACACCTCAACGATGGCCCAAATGCGCTTCCTCGTCCGTAGGTACGACGGCGGCGAGATGTCCACGTACCTGTCCCGGCTGGGGCCGGGCGACGAGGTCTGGCTGCGTGGCCCACACCTCGGGTTCGACGTGGCTGCGCGGCTCGGCGCGGCCGGCGAGCGCGTGATGTTCCTGGCCGGGGGCACGGGAGTCGCGCCCGCGCTGCAGGTGGCGCGGCACCTGCTGTCTTTACGACAGGGAGGGGGAGATGGGAAGCTGTCGATGGAGATCATCTGGGCGAGCAGGTCACGCGCCGACTGCGCTGGGTGCCCGCGGCTTTTTCAGCAGGACGGAGGGAGGGGATTCTGGGGCCGGCTTGCCTCGGTCACTAGCGGGTCTGGACCGGCGGGGATCCAGGACGTAGAGGGGATTCGGCACCCCGTTGTGAGGGAGCTGATGGGGTTGCAGGCTGCTTACAAGAGCCGGGGCCACGAGCTGGAGTTCAGGTGCGTCGCGGACGACGAGGCCGGCGCTATCAGCGACGCGGAAATCACGAGGGCGATTGAGCGCTCGCGCACGCCGTCGCCGTCAACGGCAGTGGGCGTGCCGACGGAGCGGTCGTCGTGCTACTACCACTCGCAGTGGCTACTCCAGCAGGGCACGCAAGACTCTGACGCCGGCCTGAAGGGCCAGGGTGAGTCGGACACGGCGGCAGGTGGTTGCGCCTGTGGTGCTAAAGGCGCGAACGGCAAGAATCTGCTCATGATCTCCGGCCCAGACGGGTTCGTCAGCACGTACGTCGGGCCCAAGGTATGGGCGGATGGTGCCGAGCGACAGGGCCCCGTGGGTGGGCTCGTCCGGAAGCTCATGCAGAAAAGCCCAGAGGCCTGGAGGGGCTGGCTCGTACTCAAACAATGAGAGAAGGCCAAGATGACATTCTACGTTGATCGGTCCTGTGACAGATATGACTGGGTGGGGGCCACTTCTAGCATATTGGTCACGGCCTACATTCGCCGCATGGAACAGATAGACTTCACCAGCAGTCTCATTCTGGGAGATAGAACTATATGGCAAGGCAAGCAAGACCCTCATTCTAGAAACACCACTGCTGGGAACCCAACGCCAAAGCTATGCGTGCAGCAACCGACGGGAAACAAAAGGGAAGGAGCAGCAAACACACGTTCGCAAAAGCCTGTAGGTCAGACCAGTCAAATCAAATCCCTTGATCAAATCCCTTGCACCTTTCGGTACGAGGGCGGCTTCATGGTCCTCCTGATCAGCTTTCCAGCATACGGTGGGATGAGCGAAATTGCACCGATCGCCAGGACTCGCCAATAGAAACCCCTATGAGGTTGGTCAGCCAGTGCCGAAAAGAGGAAATTTGATCTATTGGAGGGCTCCAGAAATACTTACCAAGTTATCAGGAAGGCCAGATCAAAATAGCCGCCCAGGAACGGTATCGAGCCAACATACATCAGGAATGTCCCAATGATGCATATGATCATAACTGGGTGCCACGTCGTGATTTCGATGGCCACCATGAGCAGCTCATTCAGCACAAGCACGGTATAACTGACCGCGACCATTCTAGGGCCATCGACCTCGGTTAAGACCTGGGACAGGCCCTGGATCATGCTGCCCTGGTAGATCGAGACGAACACCCAGACAAAAAATGTCCGATACGAAAGGGATCGACCCGAGGTAAGCTCTTTGTATAGCTCGGGGTAGAGGTTGGCCAGCTCTTCGTCGACATCCTTGTCTAGGACGAGAGACAAGACCGGCATGGCGGTGTACACGGTCGCATATCCAACCAGGAGCCAGTCCTTGTACAAGCCCTCGGGCTCGAACTTGATGGCGATGCTGTACATGGTCTGGCAGACGGCTATGATCAAGCCACGGTGGATGACGAACTGCGCGAGCTTGGCGCTTCTCTTGTAGCTGTTTCGACCGTGCCATACGAGAAGCTTGGTCAGGTGGTAGAATTGTTCGATGGAGAAGTCCGCAGCAAGACTGGCTTGACGACCTTCCTTGCCCACGATACCCACACCGACGTCTGCAGCCTGGATCATGCTCACGTCGTTGCCACCATCGCCGATACAGCACACGCGCTTCTTGGTGAATTCCTTGATGAGCTTTGCAACCTCGGCTTTCTGCGTGGGAGAGCATCGACATGCGACAACGGTGGGCAACTGGACGGCCGCGGATATGAACTCGGTGCGGAAGTGCGTAAGAAAGAGGGCAAGACTCTCGCCGTCAATAAGCAGACATGAATCTACTTTGCTCCGAAGGAAGTCGAGGTGGTCCTGCGCATGGTCTTTCCGCTTCATCTTGGCGACCGTGTAGATGTACTGGCCGCGTGCGACGAGCTTGGAGCTTACGGCGACGCAACGGGCTGTCTCCACCTTGTCGCCTGTCAACATCCAAATCTTGATGCCCGCGTTCCTCAGGAGCTCTAGAGAGGGCTTGACGTCCCTTTGCAGCTTGTCCTCCACGCCCGTGACGCCAAGAAGTTCTAGGTCACGCTCCAGGTATTGCGAGACGACTTTCTGCATGCCTGTATCACGCCCACTGATGGCGAGGGATGCTTCTTGGTATTTGGACTGGAATTCTTGGTATTCGGCAGGCGAGAGGCGCTTTCGGCCTACCACGAGTGTCCGCAAGCCTTCTCGGGCCATATTGGCGGTCTCCTCGTCCAGCCAGTCGTTTGCAGCCACGATTGAACTCATCACCGTGTCTGCACCCTTTTGGTAGAACCAGATCTCACCGTTGTTGACGTTCGGAACCTTTCCTGATCGTTCGAAGAACTGAACGACAATCCCCATCCTCTTACCATCGGATGTGAAGGGAAACACGTCGAGAATGCGCACCTGGACAATTGGGCGGCCAGTCTCAGGCGACTCGAGCACCATACTTTTGCGATCACGGTATGAGAGTCGCAGTCCGACAGCCTCTGTCCATTTCACGATGGCGATCTCATCAGGAGACGAGGCTTGATATGCAGTGACCATCTTGCCGTCCTCCTCGTCTGTGGTTGGGGTGACATTGTGGCACAATGCCAATGCTAGCACCACATCGCGCACTCTCGTGCCAATCTCGCGACGCGTACGTGTGGCTCCAGCATTGGCTGTCGCGGTAAATGTCGATGAGGGTGTGATGAGCGTGCCGTTTGTAGCTGGGTCTGTGGATAAGGGGATTTGGAACCCTTGGTTCACATATGCCGAAACCTCGTCCATCGCCTCGTTAGCGTAGGACACAGTTCCCACGTGGATCTTCTTCATTTCCATTTCATTCTGAGTAAGTGTGCCCGTCTTGTCGCTCAGGAGATATTCAATTCGGCCCAAATCTTCTGGAATCGTGCTGGTCCGAACAACAGCACCCGGTATATCAGGATCGCGTTGGATGAACCAAGAGTATACACTCTTGCCCATGTCGAGATTGACTCGGAGACTGATAGGAACAATTGTCGAGAACAACACCAGAAAACGCATGATCTTGACATACCAGACGTTCCCTGGCACATTCTCAAACCCTTCTAGGGCGACGAGAATGATCGAAATGCCGAGGGTCAATGCGCAGAGGATCTTGGTCAATGAGTTGATCTCGTACTCGAGAAGTCCGGTTTTGGATCTGGAAGGCGCTGTAGAAAGAGCCGACCGTGTTTGGGGTCCAGTGTAGATGATCACCGCCAAGGTGGTCGCGTGGGATGCGATGACCGTGTTTGCCCAGGCAGTGTTGTCTATAGACAAAGGCGCGGTGCTAGAAAGGTTTTCATCACCCTGAGTGCTGCTGGTGTTGCCCATGGCTTCCTGTCTCGACGGCAGGAGCTCAAGAGTCCCAATAAAGTCATTGACCTTTTTGTCCGGCTTGCCGCCGGTAACTCGAAGACGAACCAACTCCTCAATGGCCAAGTTTTGCGACAGCGGCGAAGCGATACGGAGCTTCCAGTCAGTCTCTCCATCCAGCTGATCCGTCCTGATGAAAGTCTCCCCGCCAGGCGCCGATTTCTGCTCAGGCTCACTGCTCGTAGGCGGGTCAACACTGCTTTCTCCCGACTCATCGATACTGCCCAGGAGATCCGGCTCGGCCTTCTGGGGCACTTCAACGTCGATTCCTGCATTCACATCACCGGACAAGCACTTCAAGATGATCACATCGGCTGGCACTCTTTGGCCCTTCTCCAACTTCAAGACATCGCCAACCTTCAGGTCCCGCGACTTTTTGCTTATGTCCCGGACCTGTGAGGAAGGCTCTCTGCGGATGCCAGCCCCCTCGGCTTGCTCCTCTTCTTCTTGGATGTCAGACAGCCTATCTCTCTCAGGGAGCTTCCCCTTGCGCCCCTTCCGTATCGACGTAGACTTCAGCGTTCTTTTTGGGCGACTGGACGAAGCAGAGTGACCAGGTTCGTCGAACGCTAGCACGGCATATGGTTCTGAGTTAGCCTCGTTGTCCCTGCGCCTTCGTTCTATGTCATCGTATGCCTCTTTCCCCATCGTGATCACCAGAACAAAGGCCAGGGGCGCGACATAAGTCGAGAGATAGCCAATACGCAGGGCGGGAATTGCTTGTGAGAGCGCAACGAGTAGGAAGTACATGTTGAAAAAGAATGAGAATTCGTTATATAGCGTGATAGGAAGAAATGTGAAGGCGGTGTACTTTGCGTTCGACACGAGGTTCGGCGGGAAACGAGTCGACTGGGCAGAGCCGACGGGGACGAGCCTGGAGGCCGAGGGGTCGTCTTCCTCCTGGTCGTGCTCCTCATCCTCCTGACGCTGGGACCCGGTGGAGGACATGAAGCTGGGCAGACGCAGGCCACCGGACGAACTCGGGCGCCTCTTTTGGCCGTTGGGGCGGCGGGAGCGGTCGTCGTGCTCCCGCAAGAACGGGGCATCCTCGCCAGAGTTCTCGCGGCTGGACTGGCCATCTCCGTCGCCGTCGCCGTCGCCTAGCAGGGCGGCAGCATCGTCGAGCCCAGCATCCCTACCCCCGCCAGCGCCAGGATAGCCTCTGGACGACTTTCCCTTGCGGCGCAGACTCCCCATACGGAGGTTGCGCAGGGCTATCCTCGGGGCCCTCTGTTCGGCAGCTTCTCTGTCGTGTCCTAAAAGCCCAGACTTATTGCGGGGCTCATCGGCGGGGAGGGGGTCAAGCTCTTGAAGGTCGAGGTCGAGGTCGGAGTCGGAGTCATCGGCGGGCGAATCTGGAGGCTCTGTAGGGTGGTATGGAGTTGAGGGAGGCATCCCGCAGGCAGGCGAGTCGAGTAGCCCACTTGCCTCTGGGGTCCTAATATGGGTGGGAGCAGCGATGATTTATCCTGCGGCGTGGGCCGGGTGAAGTGGCAGCCCTCTAGCTCTCATGTGGTCGTGCCGGGACTGGAGCTGGATGTTGTCATTCTTGAAGTCCACTTGCACTCGCACTTGCAGGGTCGCTGATCTGAGGCGGACCTGGCGCGTGCTGCGCTGTGCTGCGGTGTGTTGGTGGATGTGGGTATGGGATCCTCTTTCCTCGTTTCGCGTGTCGGCGGCGAGGCTCAGGACCGGGAAAAACGGGGTATCGCAGAGAACAGCCAGGCCTAGAGATGGTTATTCAGTGAAAGACAGACATCTGGCGAATGGAATACAGATCTATGGCGTGCATGAGGTGGTGCCAGTCACATTAATTCGGCCGACGATCGACGACGGGTAATGGACAAGAGGACAGCTGAGCTTTGGGGGCGAGCCCACATGCCCAGGCCTGCGGGACGTCACTGCCTGCAACAACGCCACGGGTACTGTAGTACAAACGCACTATCCGGGTACATGGTTTCTCGACCAGTATGCATCTCCAGGGGTCTCACTCAGCACTAAAGATAGGTGCTCGGAGGAAGAGAGCCACGGTCGCATTTCCACAAGCGTCGGGCAGGCGAGGCAGGCAAGCAGGCGTGTTTCTGGAAAAAGTCCAGGCCAGCTTTCAAGTCGAACAGAACTCAAGAACCACACTGTGCAGTGCGGTAGACCACAGCGACGGCACAGCACCCCGTCCATCTACTCTTCATATTCGTCAACCCGATCCGTCTGCCTGTCTGCATCATCTCCCCACTCGAGGCTTCCTCCTGTGTCTAACTGTGGGCTCTGCCGTCCCATCCCTTCCCGGTCGCCTTCACGAGACACGAACTCAATAGACTTGGCCGCGGCCTCGGCAGCTTTCCACGCAAGATGAAGCACTGCTTCTAGGGATTGCATACTTGCAGCGTATTTGACTTTACTGTACTATACATGTGAGACTCACCTTCTGTTCATCTCCCACCTGTCTTCTACAAGAGAAGCGCATCAGTCACACCACAATGGACTCGGTGCGCGTTGTGCTTCGGGATTGATACGGCTGTCTTTCATGGCCAAATACATCGCCAGCTCGACCTGCATGCTGACTGCAATAAGCTTTCCCAGCTCCATATACACCCTGTCCGCGATTGCCGTGTCCCGCCTCCGCGCTATTCCTTGGTTTTTGATACCTGCACAATAATCAGGCACCATGTCGTCTGACGCCCCGACGGCCGCATGGCATCCCGCCATGATGCCGAATTTCTCTGCGGATGTTGCGGCCGACACCAGCATTCCCGAGTCGGACAAACCTTACAACCCCCGGCCCGAAGCTGCTTTGAGTGCACAGTCCGAAGCTCCGCCGGCCCCAGAGCCTGACATCGATGTTCCCCGGACTCGTGAGAGCTCAGTGGCAGATGAATGGTTCCCAAATTACGAGGTTGGCAGCCCGCGGAAACAAGACCCGGAGCCCCAGGCAGAGATGCCAGTGCGAACTGAAGAACCGGAGCTTGGGTCAGGGCTCGAAGCTGGAGACGCGCCGTTCCAGGAAGAAGAACCCGAGGCGCATAACGAAGAAGAGACTCCAGCCGACGTGGTTGATACAACAGAAACCAACGAGCTTGCCCAACCTCAGGCCGAAGCAGTTCAGGACCCGCAAAACGTGAATTCGTCGGCGCCGAAGCATGTGAGCAGCGATTCGTTCGCACGCACCGTCTCCCACCAACCGAACTGGATGGACGATGAAGAACCCGAATGGAGCTTGCCCAGGGCCGAGACCGACCTTTTCAACAGGTACATGCCGCCGAACGAAAGGACCAACTCGTTCCCCGTGGTACCGCAGTCCGGACATCACGAGAACGAGGTGGTTGAACCACTCCCCGCAAACCAAGCCGAAGATGTGCTTCACGAAATTGAGCACGAAACTGAGTCCCTTGAGCACGAGGACGAGGACAGCACTATGCCACGTACAAACAATGCGCTGCATCAGGACAACTTCTGGGGGGACGATGATGGGGAAGCAGGTTTCACTACCCAGGGAGGCGATCTGCAAGCGCCCGAGGAGGAGGCTTCAGACGCCAGATACGCCGAAGGACTGCCGTTGATCGAGCATCAGGATGCCGCAGAGCCAGCGCAAACAGAGTCTAGTAAAGCACGAGATCCTTTCTCTCTGGATGGAGAGGATGATGACTTTTTCGACCAGGTGGCAGCGGGCGGAAATAACGCGGAAGCCGAGACCTTTTCGCCGGGTCAGCTAGAAAGAAAGTCAACGATGCAAGTGCTCAACGGCCTTGACACGACCGGCTCCAGAGGCCTAGGTGGCCTTGTCGAGGATACGTTAGAAGAGGAAGACGAAGACGAAAGGCAAGTTGAGCCAGTGGCCCAAGAAGAGCCTACAAAACCCACTGAGGACTCTATCGCAGCAGAGGCGCCCGGGACTGCTGGCCAAGGAGCCCAGGAACCCCGCGGTGAAGATATCGCTGCAAAATGGTCCGAGGCCTTTGCGAGCGACGATGACGACGGATTCCTTCTCGAGGACGAGCCTGTCGCGGACGGCTCGGAGCAGAAAGCCGTGGATCCATCTGCCTTCTTCCTCGACGATGACGAAGGATTCCTTGAGGACGTTGAAGACACAACAACTCCGCAGCCCCCTCAGTCCTCTTCAAATATCAGTCAACCGGCTCAAACACCAGCCTCAACTACTGGCAATAGATACCTCCCTACAAGCACTACGCAACCCGGCGCGGCTCGCTCACCGAATCCATATATTCCGAGTGCTTCACCAGCAGTGCCACAGCCGCAAATCCTTAATTCCGTTCCTCTGACCCCTCCTGTCGCCGCAAATCCTTATGCTGTCCAGCCTCCACCACTGCAACACTCGACAACAGCGCCTCTTGGAGCACATCCTACAAGGCCACCCGCGGTGAACAAGGCACAGAGTTTCGCAGACAAGGCCAAGGGTGGTTACCATTCCCCTTATGACCTTCCGATGGAAGTCGTCAAACCGAAGAAACGAGCCAGTCTACAACAGATGCCCCGGGCGTCACCAGCCCCAGTATCTGGCCCCCCAGCGCCTCCGAGGAGTTCTAGCATGCATAGTCAGGGACCACCTGTGCCACATATTTCGCCAGCGCCCGCTCACGGCTCTATGGCCCCGGGCCCGGACCAAACGCAGAACTCTACACCGACTATATCGCCCCAGTCACCTGTCCACACCGGCCAGGCGCCTTCAGATACCAAACGTCCGCAACAACTGAAACCCAAGGCCAGCTTCTTCGAGGACCTCCCATCGTCTCACAAGGTACGACCTGCCTCGCGTACGAGCAACAAGAGTCAACCCTCGCCCTCACAAGCTAGCTTCAGTGGGCCTCCTCAAGCCTCATACCCCCCACCGTCGTCTTCACTGGCCGTGCCCCATGAATCATTGGTACCTGGCCATCCAGCCGCACCCGATATCGCGAAACTAGTACCACCGGCACCAGCAAACCCGTATGTATCGCTGCCAACCGGACCGGCTGCTGATTCAGGCGGGCCGCCCCCCAGCTTGTCACGGCACTCCCCAGCACCAGCGCAGGGCTCAATGCCAAGTGGTTCGGCACCTCCCCCAATGAGTCGATACTCTCCCGCGCCTCCTGCTCAACGTTCCGCTGCGACACCACCTACTGTATTGCCTCATCTGCCCAGGACGTCCAGTCCATTGGCAAACTTTGAAGTCAGCCATGATCGGCAAAGACCCGTGCCTGGCGAGAATGGCCTGCACTCAAGCCGTAGCAATTCCACCTCGCACGAGCCAAGGCTGAACAGGATGACATCTCTACCTCCTATGCGCGAAGTCGAAGAAGAAGACCCCTCCGCCCAACCGATAGTTGGCGCGCCTCCCCGCATGGCCGCTGCTCAGAGCGCCGTGGCCCAGGACTTTCAACAAGGCCAATTTGCCCCGGAAAGCCCGCAGAGGCCCCCAGTCAGTCACGTGACCTACAACCCAGATGTCATGTCTGCCCCGAAGCGGAAGATATCATACGGCCCGGCTCCTGTGACTGGGATAGTACCTCCCCCGAGGTCCAGCACCGGATCGCCTGGTGCCATGTCAGGCCTTAGGTCTCCAATTAAGGCTTCGGAAATGGTGCCGCGACCTTCTTCGGCATACAGCCCATCTCCAGCGTCGATAGCCAATATCATGTCGCCGAACGGCGTGACATCGGGTCCCACGCCAGCAGTGTCGGGGCGACCCAGGGGCATGTCGCAGAAGCTGAACCTCATTCCACCTACAGATGGTCGTGAAAATGATCCTCTGCAGAGATGGAGAGGCTGTCCCTTGATAAGCTGGGGTAGCGGTGGGATGATCGTGACCTCTTTCCCAGTTGATGTCCCGAGGTACGGCATGAACCAACCTGCTCCAATGATAGTTCGCAGCCCTGGCGAGGTTGTCATCAAGACTATCAAGGATATCCAGCCGTTGGAGGAACGTCTTGCCAAATTCCCAGGTCCCCTCAAGGGCAAGTCTAAGAAGAAAGAGACCATTGCTTGGCTCACAGCTGGCATTCAAGAACTTGAGCAAGGTCTGCCAAACCCGGGCCTCCAGTCTCATTTGTCACACGAGGACAAGCGAGCTACTGAGCGTGTGCTGTTATGGAAGATTTTGAGAACGTTCATTGAGAATGATGGTGTACTAGAAGGTAATCCAGCGGTGGAGAAAGGCGTGCGTGACGTCCTCTCCAACACGACAACGGGGCAGAGCGAACTTGCATCTCCTATCTACACAACTGGTGCCAACCTTGGAAGCTTGGCCGGCGAACCGCCTGCAACTCAAATGCAGTCAGACTCCGTAGATCCGGCGACCGTACAGCAACTCAAAGAGTCTCTCATGGCCGGCGAGAGGGAGAAAGCAGTTTGGGATGCTGCTGATAAACGTCTCTGGGGCCATGCTCTGCTCATTGCCAACACCGTCTCAGCAGAACTCTATCACAAAGTCTCGCAGGAATTCATCAAGAAGGAGGTGAATTTCCCCGGGCGTAACAACGAATCGCTTGCGGCTCTCTATGCCGTCTTGTCCGGCAACCACGTGGAGTGTGTTGATGAGCTCGTGCCTACACATGCTCGGGCAGGGGTTCAGCTTATTGCCTCAACGTCGCGTTCGACTGGTGGTGGCGTAGATGGGCTTGAAAAATGGCGCGAGACTCTGACTCTTGTTTTGAGTAACCGGAGTGCTGGCGATGTTCAGGCCCTAAACTCGCTTGGAAACTTGCTTTCAGAGTACGGTAGAGCAGAGGCGGCCCACATATGCTTCCTGTTCTCTAGGACGGCGACCGTGTTCGGCGGGCTTGACGACCCTAAGGCCCAATTTGTGCTTGTTGGTGCGGACCACCGGAAACAGGCGCAGCAATTCTTCAAGGAAACTGAGGCTCTTCTGCTCAGTGAGGTGTATGAATATGGGCTAAGCCTCTCTGGAGCATCGCACTTTGCGACGGGAGTTCCTCATCTTGCTGTCTACAAATTGCAGCACGCCATAACTCTTGCCGAATATGGCTTCAGGGACAAGGCGATGCAATACTGCGACATCATCTCGAAGGACATGAGTGCTCAGACCAGAAGGTCGCCATATCACCATGTTTTGTTGGAGACCACAGTCGAGGATCTGCGACAGAGAATTGCTCAAAGCCCTCACAAGGAAGCTTCGGGCTCTTGGATCTCTAAGCCAAGCATGAACAAGGTGTCGGATTCCATGTGGAGTCGCTTCAACAAGTTCGTGGCTGGTGATGAGAATGAGACCCCTGGACAAGGATCGCCGAAGCTTGGCGACGACTCTGGCCCCTTCGGCCGCATCGCTGGTGGCACGCCGACCATAAGTCGCCCAGCGTCTGCCTCGAATGCCACAGGCATGGAGATGTTCGGGTCACCGAATGGGTTTGCAGCCGGAGTTGCACCTCTTGCACCGGCGATGTCTCCTCAATTGACAAGGGCGTCCTCGCGATATGCTCCAAGTGCGGCGCAGCCGGCTGTCGCCGCGTCTCCTTACGAACCCGCTGCGTCTTATACTCCGAAGGGACGCTCATCTATGGAGCGGACATCTAGCGAGTACAGTCGAGGTCCTTACGAGCCTCGAAGGCCGTCGTCCGATGTTCAAGCAGGCCACACAAGCGCATACACCCCCAACAGTGTACACACACCAGCGCAAAATCTCCCTGACCCTGGCCTAGGTATTTCCAGCCAGTCTCCCTACCAGCCAGCTCGACCGGCTTTCAACATGTCGGCTTCGGCCCCTGCGCCGGCAGGGACTTCGGTTCCAACTACTCCAGCCTTCTCACCTTATGCTTCCTTTTCTCAAGACTCGTCGCCGTACGCGCCTGCAGCGCCCGCAACAAGCAATGCGTCACACTACGCCCCGGTTGCTCCCGCCGCAGAGCACCCCGTAGCTAACAACGATACCTCGTCCGAGCCATCGATGGGATACCAGTCCCCGTCATATGGTTATGAGCCACCATCGACCAGCTCAGTGGAACAAGGGCCAACTGAGACAGAGCATCAAGGATCTAGTGGCGGCTATGAACCTCCTTCATATCAACCTCACGGTTTCGAACCTCCATCGTACCTACCAAACCCGGAGCCGGGCAATGACAACGCGGATGGCGCAGACGAATCCAAGCCAAAGAAGAAGAGTTTCATGGACGATGATGATGACGACTTTCCCTCTATGAGGTCGATGACGCCGGGTGAGAAGAGCAAGGCGGAGAAGGATAAAGAGAACGAGGAGATGTTCCGCAAGGTCGCGGAAGAGGAAGGTGAGTACACTTGACGTTGCCCTTACTCAATGGGTCTTCTGTCGCTAACAACAGCCCAGCCAAACGAGCCGAAGCTGAGAAAGCGGCCAAATCCAAGAAGGGATGGGGTTTGACCTCCTGGTTCGGCGGCGGCGGCGGTTCAAAGAAGGACTCGCTGGAGAACTCGCCCAACAAGCCGATCCGCGCCAAGCTTGGAGAAAAGTCTAGCTTTGTCTACGATCCTGACCAGAAGCGTTGGGTCAACAAGGCTGCCGGGGCGGAGGAAAGTGCTCCCAAGTCTGCAACGCCTCCGCCTCCTCGCGCAACTCCTCGACCGGCGGGTGCTGGGACACCTCCACCACCGGGGCCCTCAAGCTCTGCGCCGCCATTGAGGCCCACGCCGCCGGTGAGCGCTGCCTCATCGCCCAACCTGTCTGCCCCATCGGCCGTGCCGCCGTCCATGATGCGCTCCGCCTCGAACACTAGCAGCGTGGCGGGCGGTCCGCCCTCCGCGCCGCCAAGCAGACCCGCGACGAGCATGAGCAACGCCAGCAGTATCGATGACCTTCTCGGGGCAGCAATGCCACGCAAGGGCGCCAGCGCCAAGGGCAAGAAGAAGGGCGGGAGGTATGTCGATGTGATGGCTAAGTAGGGGCAGCCTCGGGTCGACAAAAGAAGTCGCTACCAAGTTTGAACGGAACCGCATGACTGGTGCATGTGGAGCGGTCTAAGATCTCACGGACAATGGGGATGGCGAGTCCAAGAATAATCCAGCGGGTCAAAACGGAAGAATTAATTTGCGCCGCGACTCTGGACGCCTTCCTTTCCAACATCACACTGAACAAGCCGCATGAGAGATGGAGTATATGGATACACGCTCAGAAATAAAGTATACACGGGACAGATAAAGCAAGCGCTTCCTCTTCCTGGAGATTGATGAAACTCCACTGCCCCGGGATGGAATTGTGAGGTTGGTGGAGGAGGAAGGGCGGATGTTGTAATAGAACTGTTGTAATGATAGAATTTGATGATGACTCTTCCTGTCCCAGATGCAATGAATGCATCTAATCGTAAGATAGCTTCAGTTTCGTGCCCGACACCCAATTTGTTGTGTATTTACTGACACAGCTGTATTGTAAGATGGGAATGCGGACAAGAAACAGATATTTAATCCGATGAGGTCTCACTCGTCCCTTGAGATTTGCATTTTCCATTTAGAATCAGAGGTGGTAAATATCATATTCCATCACGAGATTTGCTGTGTCTTTGTCTACTCCATACAAAAATTGAGACTAGTTGACATGGTTTCGCTGTGTTTTGGCTTTGTCTCTTTCTATTCAAACCACAAGATATTGCACTTCCATCGGTAGCACAAAATGAGCATATATGCCATCTAAGTCCTTTTCAAAGAAGTCCTCAAACGTCCATATATCTCTGTACGTTCTATTTAACTGAGTCCATCAATAATTTTCAACCGTTTTGTCCATCAATGTATGTAACCATGGCCTCGATGTGCTCAGCATTCTTTGTGGTCAGCTTCAAGTCCACTGACTATGCACTATTGTGACACCATACTCCAGAGTACGAAAGAGCTAGACATAAAACTGAACTTATGACAACTTTCCATAAACCCAGTGGATTGAGAGCTAGATACATTTGCGGGTATCTAGCATTTATGCCAGGCTCCATTATATTTGCTTCCAAACCCTTCCCTACACTCACTCCTGATTGTTGTGCTATTTCTAGCTAATGTGATGAACAACTTCAAACAGCATTCATTTTGGTTGCCCAAACCACACATTGGAGTTCTAAGGGGCTCTACCTGGTAAACTTTGGAAACGTAAGTGGTTCTGAAGGATGCCCAAGAATTCCATATGGAACTCGAAGACAAGGCTCTCTAGAGCAGATCTCCATGAGAATCTACAGAGACTGCATCTGTGAGGTTTGTTCTTTTACTCTTGAAGATCTAAAGTGCCTTGTCCCGCGGGACTTCGAAGAGCCCGAGACAAAGCCAGTATATCGCCACTGGCACCCTACGTTCACAATGGTGTTGTTCCCAGAAATAAATTACAGCATACAAGGACATTACTAGAACATCTGATGGAAGACAATGGCATTGTTTTAAAACATTCTCTATCTACACTCGGAACTATATAAATTCCATTTTCATTTAGTCCTACTAAGTTTCTGGCCATTGGCTTCGCCAACCACGAGTGAACTCGCATGAAACAAGCAAAACCTTCACAGCATGGATCACATTTTCAGCGCAAAATTCGACAAGTACAAGCCGCGGCGGGATAACGTCCCTCGAATCCTGCTCAGGGGCTGGCACCCCGGCACCGCGGCCGCCGCCCTGGGCTTAAACACGGGGAGGGGAATCTACCCTTTTGCATGGCAATGCCTCCTACCAGAGGCAAACACCCGGGTCAGCAGAGAGCCCCCCAAGACTCCCCTCGCGCCTCACCGAGCTCTCGATGGCGGCAGTAACGGCTCTGGCCCAGAGCCACATCTGCAGTGAAGAAGAGGTAGCCACACCGTTCACGACGTCGTGGACGGCGTATTCTTCGCACTCGGCAGCTTTGGTCACCTCCAGTGGGAGATGAATGATGCGCCCGGATACATTGCTGTCGTCAACTCATCGCGCCCGCGCCCGCGCCCGATTATTCACGTCCCTGATTTAGGCTGGCAGTCTCTGCCCCAGGAGTACCTCATCTACGGTCCGGTCACGGAGGGCATCCGAGTCGTCTCCATTAACACGATTAGGGAAACTCTGAACTGCGAGCACTGGCCGTTTTGCCATATCGTCAGGCGAGAACCTCACACGGTCACAGAAGAAGAAATCCGAGACTCGGTGAGGGTGGGCCTCCTGTTCCAAGGCCCTGCGGACCAGCGTGTCGATGTTGCACTTGTGGTTGCAGCATCTTTGCTATCGTGGGCGCAAGTCCGTGTCTTAAGCCCGCGGCCCCTCGGCCCCGCGGAATTGGCACGGGCCGAAAGGCAGCAGACCAGGCCGTGGCCCGAGGCGGACTTTGATAATATTCTGAGCTCTCGCCTTCTGGTCCACAAGGGTGCTGTTCCCCCTCTCAGCGGGGCTGTTCCGGGGAACGCCCTCACGAGTACGGTAGGTGCTCCCCAACTTGACCTGACAATCCAGTTGCTAACCAAGATCCATGCAGCTTGGGGCCCCGCGAGGGACACGACCGGAACGAGCCCACCGGTTCTTACGCGTGCACAGTGGGTTGCGGCGTTCAAGGCCGCGGCCAACCGTCACTCACCTTCCTCCCACGACTGTGGACCGATCAGATGCGACTTCTGCGGAAAGACCCATGTCGGTGCGACGGCGACGGACTGCCTGAAATTAGAATCTAGCTACTTCTGCTCCCAGCAGTGTTATGATTCGCAAGCCAGGAAAGAGAGGGCTGAAGGGAACCAGAATTCGGTCCAGGCACTGCGATTCGCAGATGATGCAGATGCTTGAACTAGAGTTTTGGCATTCGAAATGAAATAGATGTAGCATTCAATGACACTCACCTAAAAACCCGTGAATCACTCATTAGAAGCTAAGTCCAGGAGCAGATTCTTGTTCAGAATAATGAAGTATTTTCCTTCCTTTTAATCATTGTGAAAGCCCGTTGTAGCTGGACCTGGTGGATGCCAAGCGTCTATAATGCAATTATCTTATCCCCGAGACGCCATCCAGAACCCCTGAAATATAGCTATGCAATGCGAGATGTGCTCTTGAACCAAACCTTTCGACTTCAAGCACTGTACGAGGAAACATAGTAGGTGACGACGGCATCTTCGGCAGTGGCATCGTCGAACTGCGGCACGTACGCGTACAGGATCAGCGCGTGGTCGTCGGCGAAGCACGCGATGACGCGGCCCTCGAGACGGCCCACGCTCAGCACCCTGCTCCAGTCCTTGCCGTCGACGCGCACTGTCGCCCACCTGTCGGGCCCGGCCTCGCGGAACCGCGTGCTGGGGTGCTCCTCGAGCGGCACGGCCAGCTGCGTGGGGTCCAGCTCCGGGTTGTCCAGCCCGCGCCACACGCTCTCGATGTCCAGGGCGTCGGTGGCGATGCGCAGGCGGAGGCTGCCGTGCATGTTGCCCGACAGCTCCAGCTTCGGCCCGTTGGCGCCCGCTGCGCCCGCCCCTCCCCGGGCGCCACCCGTTCCGCTGCTGGACGTGGTCAGGGCCAGCTTGGTGAAGCGGTCCGAGATGGCCTTGAGCTGCATGAGCGGGGGCAGCTGGATGTGCACGTCCGGCTCGCGCACCTTGGGCTGCATGATGGTCTCGACCGTGTCCGGGTGCAGCACCCTGACCGGAATGTCGTGCGTGATGACCTTCTCGCGCTCGCGCTTCATCGTCAGCTCGAGGGCCTCCAGGTCGGCTTCGCCAAAGGGGTCGTCGTCGTCGTACTCGTCACCGCCGCCGCCACCTCTGGGGCCACTGTCTGCGCCAGCGCGGCGGTTTTGGAATGCAGCTGCTGGCGGAGCGTTGTTTGAGCGCTGCTCGGGGGTGGTGTGAATGGTCATAGACAGCACAGGTATGCCATCCTTCTTTGTGAGGCGCAGCGTCGCGTGATCGCTGTTGATGGCGGACTTGAGGGCGCGCTGGAGAGGCCCAAGGGGCAGTTCGAGGTTGATGGTGTTGGAGGACTCGGCAGACTGGATGTGGTAGTCGTTGAAGATGAAGTCCATGGAAAGGGAGCTGCGGGGAGGCCATGGTAAGTTCGTGCCCATCACCAAAAGACTAACAGCGACACTCGAGGCACTCACGCCCAGACTTGGGATCCCGTCTCAGGGATCACTGTGAAGCGCGCCGTATCATCGTCGAGGCGCACCCAGGCGATTTTTTCGAGCGTGTTCAGGGCGGCGATCAGCTTGTTGAACGTGCGGATGTTCTTCAGCTCCGTCTTGAACCTCATCGTGGGCCAGGTTCGGGCCGAGGGCCCATTCGGACGCGTCGAGACGCGTCAAGAATGCCCACCTCGGTCAGTCAGTCACTCGATCCGTCAGTCTCGACTCGGCGAGTCGATTTGTAAGGAAAAGAGTAAGTCCAAGTGGAGAATTAAAAAGACCATGAGTACAGCAGCGGGGCCGACATGCACAACTCGCCGTGGACCTTGTCCTGTACAAAACGTACTGTAGTAGTGCTAAATGGATTGCGGCTGCTGAAGGGGTATAGCGTGGCTGCGGCTATCGACGATGTCTGTCTGTACCTAGGTAGCTATAGGTGGTGCTAGGAGATTTACCCCAGTGTTGCCCCCACCATATTAGGACCCTTGTAATGACAGCGGGCTGGTCACCTCCAGGTGGGGTTTGGGGTCATTGAAGGGCAAGCTACCCCGCCTGGATCATCCCGTCGTCTCTGCCTGCATCAACACCCCAGCCTCGCCCCGCCTCACCTCAGTCAGTGCCCGCGAATGCTTCCGTATTGCTCCTGTCCACAGCGCGTCATGCAATTAGTGGCTTTCCGGTCCACCGGGCAGTGACAAATAAAAAGAAAACCAGACTTCGTAAACGCCTCGGAAGAAAGGAAACCAAAAATCCAGTAAAACACCCCTTCACCTAAAGACCAGATCCCAGGAGCAGCAGAAGAAGTTGAGAAAGAAAACCGCTCTCAACACGACCATCGCAGCAGGTAGCTCCAAGGCGCCCAGCCCACATTACCCTCCGAACAATACGTCCGGACCATAGAAACCGCTGTTTCCCTCTTGTCCTGTCACCCTGTAGTGCTCGCAACGATCTCCATGAGCCGTGTTTGCGTGTGAGCGTCATGAAGACAGATGCAACACGCATACACCTCCGCCTCTTTCCCAAGTCTTATGAGAACTGATCGGCCGTGGTCTTCATCTTGGGCTCCTGCGAGTCGTAGAATGCCAGGAACTTCCAGTCCGGCCCCTTCTTCGCCACGTCCCAGTAGCCGTAGCCGCCGGGAATGGGGGGCAGGTCTCGGTTCGACGTCGGTACCAGCTGTGGGGAGTCGGCCATGTCGTTCTCCTCGCCCTCATCTTCTTCGGGGTGCAGCGACTTCATCTTCCTAATATGCGTAACGTCCAGTGTCAGCCTTGCCAAGGCGTTTGCTATACGCAGTGCTGACAGTGCCCACCTCAAGCCTTTCGTCCTTGGTGTTCGGGTCCCCTCCATGTCGTCGTCGCTGTCGCTCTCGGTGTCGCTGCGGCCCTCTGGCGTCTCCCGTGGACCGCCCTCCAGCATCTCCTGGACCCGTTGGCGCCTCGCCAGCTTGAGCCTTTGCTGCCGGCAGAAAGGGCAGTCGCTGTTCCGGGGGTCACCGGGAAAGCTCACGGCCGCAGCCTCGTCGCGTGTCAGTCTCGACTTCTTTCGATCGTAGGCCGCGGGAAGGATCGGGTGTGAGCAGATGTGGAACAGGTCGGTCCGGCAGACGGGGCACAGGGGCTTGTCGGTTATGGAGAGGTAGCGCTTGATGCACACATTGCCAAAGACATGACCGCAGGGGGTGATTGACCAGCCCTCCTTGATGCCGTCCGGGGACTTGGTGCCCACGTCGACCTGGCAGATTGCGCAGGCCGGGTCGATGTCGTGGAGATCGGGATGATCATCGTGGCGGGCGACAGAGGTCTTGACGGGAGACTTTAGCTTGACAGACTTCATGATGCCCCGGCTGAGAGGACTGAGGTTTGGAGGGCAGCAGGAGATGTAGTCGAGGAGGTCGGCGGTGGTTGTGAAAGACACCAGAGGGAATACGAAAGGGTGTGTCAGAAGTGCGGCGGCCAGGGCCCAGCAGAAAGGTGAGGGCGAGTTTGAGGTGTTAGTCTGAGTGAAAGGCAACTGCAGCCTGCCCAACATGGATGCGGCTGTGCAGAAGGGAAAGCGATAAGGCTTGGGCAAGGAGCGGGTGCAAGGAGCGGGTCTGAAGACGGAGGAAGTAGCGCACAAGTCTGTGCGAATGACTAGTTATCGTCGAGTGATGCAGTCTTCACTCCAACGAAGGCGTGCCACATGGGTCACAGGCCAGCTTCCTTGGAGGAGGGTTGGGTGTGTTGGTGGGTGTGGGTGGAGAGGGGCGCGGGCCGGGGAAAGATAACCTGGGCGGGTAGGAGGAGGTGACCAGGCTAGAGCGGGCAGGATAGCGCGCAGAAGTGAGTTGGCTGGACTGTCAGGCAGGAAGGGGTGGGATGGCAGGATGGCTGGGAGTCAGTGGGCTGGGCTAGAGCTTGGGACTTGTATGCTGGCCTAGTGTTTGGCGGTTGCGTGCGTGCGTTCGTGCGTTCGTTCGTATGCACATGTACAGTAGTAGCAATGTGGGCTGGGCTGGGGACGGGACGGGGACGGGGACGATGGGCTGAGGATATGGGCCGAGCAAGTGGAGGGCCTCTGACACGACAGGACAGTACAAGACAAGCGGACAAGCCCAGCCTGGGCGGTCCCGTTGGTTTTCGTCTGCGCTGATGGAGACCTACTTTCCAACAAGGAAATGCAAGTCTCGTGGCTGACTGGCTCGCCCCGTACAGCGACTTGCCACGGGAAATGGGCCTCGGATGGCACGCCTGGCGAAACGGTGTCTGGAGCTGTGGCGCTTGCTGTGCGTCCGTAGATAAGCTTCACATTAGTCGTCAAACCGTGCGGGTGACTCCCCCAGTGTCCAGGTACCAGGTAGCGAGGTAGACGTATATGCTCAGCGAATGCCTCCCTCGGGGCCTGCCCGCCCAGACTCTCTAGGTTCTGATAAACCTTGGCAATGATGTGAAGTGCAATCGATCCACCCAAGTCAGGTCAAGCTGCAGGCGTGTACTTTACAGTGTCCTGGAAAGGTGGCGGGGGTGGGCACGAGGCTGAACGGACTAAATAGGCTGCCCGCTTATAAAGATGCAAGGAAGTGGACTGCCTTTGTGCTGTAAGTGACCGGGACAGGGGTTGTCCAGCTGCATATGCGCTGGACGTAATTGTCCAGCCCCGGCTCTGCTCACTTCACTTCATGGCCCACCACCGTACTGTGCTACCTTCATCGTAAGATTCCACTCTTGTGTCCGTTTTGTAGAGAAGCAGGAAAGGCTGGGCTTTGTCCCACTCGCGCCCCGCCTGTGCTTGTGCGCGCAACCGTTGGTTTCAAGTGGGCGGCTAACACCGTTGTGCCGCAGCCACTTGCTGTTGGCCTTTGGTGTCTGCCCCTTGCAGCCTGGCCTCACATACACTACGGCTATGCATCCCCTGAAGCGATGAGAATGGATGCCTCACTGCGGTATTGCTACATTTCTGCACACCTTGGCAGCTGAGAACAGCCCGTGAGAGACATTCAGCCCCTGAGCTGGAGCACAGTCACCCATCCATTGTACCTCCCCTGGACAGGTCACAATACTTGAGACCTCCTCATACGCCCGTTGGATCTTCAGGCTTCCACTGTCTCATCCTAAACGGCTGTCCATAGGTGCCTTCCTGAATATCCAACACGAGACTCAGCTAGACCGCAGGAACCATTTGAGGACTGCTGGGACGCGGCTCTCAGCAACAGTGACGGCGATGCCTTGATCAAAAAGCCACCGTATCAGGTTGCAACACACAATGTATTCATCAGCATGGAAGCGCATTAGATGGGTATCGTTTAATGTAAAGCTCTCAGATGATGCCCTGCCGTTGGACTATCGTGCCCTTATCGCTTGGTCGGTTTCCTCATCGCTGTCATCCCTAAATCCCTCTTCCAAGCTGTTGGGCCGTTAGCAGCTGATTGCAAGGGGCCGACCACGCAGCAGACTTACTCCCGGCTTAACCTGCGCTCCAGGTCCGGCCTGCCACTGCTTCTGCTCCTCCTGGCCTCCCTCTCCAGGCGGTGCCTCACATCTTCATCCTCCGGCACCTCATCCAGCTCCTCACCCTCGTCAGAATCATATCCATTGTCGGACCCAGGACCCCCGGCGACAACCAGTCGGTCTTGCAGCCTCTCCCGCCAGGTTGAGGGCACAAGCCATCTTGCAATCTGGTTTTGTACCCTGGCCCGGACGGTCTGGGTCCCGTTGGAGATGGTCTCGAGTGGAAGGTACGCCCCGTATCGGCTATTGCGAGTACGCTGCCATAGAGGATAGATGATGTATGTTGCGAGGAGGAACACTATGAGGGCTATTATCGCCGGGACGACGAGAGTCTGTCGGCCGCAAGGACAATCACGGTTAGCTGTGGGTCTCGGTGCATAAAGGGGGCGAGAGGGAGAAAGAGAGGAAAACAGCGGACTTGCCTTTGCTGTGGATACCGTAGAGCCCATGCTGAGATTGTTGGAGGGATTATATATCGCGCCCTAGTGGTATGCTAGAATGGCTAGCGATTCCGCCGGGACGGACGAGAAGAGGATGACGTTGCAGATGGCCGGTCGCGAACAGGTAGACGGTAGCCTTGATTGGTTACTGAGGGCGGCGCTTGAGACGGTGCTGTGGGTTTTCAGCAGGATCCTATGGCGGTTCTTGATCTGATTGAAACAGATATGCCTCGGGATCCAGTAGGGACTGGGCGAAGTCCCGAAGTCGATGCCCCGTGAGAGGTAGTTGCGAGCTCGGAGATGATCGTCGTCAGCCACAAGCGTCTTCTGTATCTTCGCCCGGCGACGTAGGGGTCCAAAGCACCAGGACACTCAGGCGGGGAAGGGTTAGGGTAGTTATCCTGTTTCCCGATCCTACTCAACAAGCCTAGACACCTAGGTACCTGAGTACACTTCCATTGTGGAAATAAGCTTGCCAAATTGTCTGGTGCCACGGAGTTAATGCTCGCGCTTTCCGCCGCCTGCCCCGTCTCCATCTCCATCTCCAGCTCCATGGATACGGGCATTGTTACATCATGCTGGGCTGGGCTCCACGTGGACTGGATTCGAATCTGTAATCTGCGTCTGGATGTCTTCACATGGTCGAGTGTCCAGTGCGCTTGCTACTCCGCACCTACTTAGCTAGCCTACTAGGCGGAGAAGAGCATGGCGGCATCTGATGGTGTTGGTTGAAACAAGATTGGTTTCAGGGGCAATACCAGCCAATTCGAAGGGGTTGCATTTCGAGGTAGCATGCTCATGTGCTGTGTACTAGGCAATAACGTAGGCACGCTGCTCATAAGTAGCTATAGTTAGCTGCAAACAGAAACGGGAAATTGAGGACGGGGATTTGGACTGTTGTCTGGATGGAGATGGAGATGGAAATGAAAGCCAAACCGGCGCACGAGGTCATCTCCGGATTCAGCTGACTCGACTGTCCAGCTTTTCGTCGTCTACTGCGTGTTGTGAATATCGAATCGACCAACCGAGGGGCAGAGCAGTGGCATTCGTTGCTGCGGACTGCTCGCAAGTCCCGACCTCAGGGACGAGGAAGGCGGATACGCCCTGAATGGATGCACCATGTATAGCCTAGTCCTATGGGCCAACATATGAGCAAGACGACGGGTGTCGATCTTGGAGAGCCTTACCGTATCAGTGCTTGCAGATGGTTGGTGCTAGACGGAAAAGGTCGTATTTGCCCTGGTGGGCCTCCAATTTGGGAAATTAACTCGATTGTTTGGTTGGCTTCTGCGGCCCCAGTCCGGAGCCAGAACTGCCAGAGCCAGAGCCAGCAGCAGCCCACCTGGGCACCCAGGCACCCAGGCACCCGCGAACCCAGGCACCGGGGCAGTCCAGACCAGACCTGGCTCGTGTCCCCTTGTCCTTCGGCACGCACGCACGCACGCACTCACACGCAACCGGCGCAGGGGCTCGGGAGGACCACAAGCTGGGCGGCAGCTGGGCACGCACGCACCACGCACGACCTGGCACCCTTGAACTGAACCCGAACCAGGCCCGTCATCTCGCGAAACCTAAACCAAACCCCCAAGGCTTCGTTCGAGATTCCGGCAGCGTCGTGCATCAGTCTCTCTTGCTCCTGTCCCGACCCTCTCCACCACACCACCACACCCTCCGCACTCCACTTTGTCCGTCCCAAGTACGGATGATGCTGGGCACCTAGTCTGCTGGCTTCCGGGTTTGCGGTGCATGCTAAAACAAGCCTGATTATGCGCCTGCAGTCTCTCCTTGCCAACACCGTCCCGCGCATCACAGCACACCGGGACACCCATCCGATTCGAATCGACGGGTACAATGCGATCGGCCTCGAGCTCTGAGACTGACACAGAGACACACGCCGCTACCGACGACACTCGCATCCCTGCCCGTCCTGTTCGCAGCATCCTTCCAACAGTTTGCGACTCTCGATCATCACCCTCCCCTCCCTCCAACCACCCACTGAGCCCCTCGACCAGCCTGCTCTTTGACACATCCTCCCATCGGCACACGCAACAAACCACAAAGGACTGAGCACCGGGCACGACTGCCGCCAGGAGGCTCGTCCTCGCGCGACCCGCAACATGGCCTCGTTATTTTCTAGGGGGAAGCACAAGGCCGACAAGAGAGCCACAAGTGACGAGGGCCGCAACTTGGCTGCGAACCAGCAGCTTGACACAGGCAGTTTAACAGGCTCGCGCTCCTCGCGCCATAACCGGGACTCTTCGGTGATATCCGTCGACCGTCCTAACTCGGCCGAGGGAGTCGGCATCAATGAGGTGGCGGGCGTCTTCTCGACGATACCTTACGACAGTACCGCCAACGGCCGCCGTTCCCCCGTGCCCGTCGAATACCTGCCCAAGCCCGACCAGCTGCCCGTCCGGAGAGACCCACTGCCGCATCAATTGAACAAGGCTACTGCCGACTTCCACCAGTATCCAAGTTTCGATCCATCCTCGCTCCAAGCTCATGCTAGTACTCACCTCTCCGGGCCCCGGCCCCCTCCCGGGAGGCATTCGAATATTACAATGGCGTCGACCGGCCGCCAGACGCAGTACCAGCAATGGGGGCCGGCTCGGGAAAGTTCTCATCCAGCAGGATCCCACGGCTCTAAGTACACTTCCTATGCAACCTCTGCGGGCAGGACTTCGACAGACCAATCTAGTATATTTTCAGGTAACGGAGTCTCCCAAGACTATGCGCATATGTCCGGTCGCTCATCCAGAACAGCACTGCCCAGTGCCTCCTCTCAGAGTAGCTACGCCTCGAACCTTTCCAACCGGGATTCCCATCGCCTGACCAAGTTTCCAGGAGGCCTTTCACCTACGAGTCCCGGCGATGCGTTCTATTTCCCCAAGCCCGAAGACCGGTTGATCGACGACATGTTCCTCCAGTTGATGCAGAAGCGCGGTTGGCATAACCTCCCGGAACAGGCGCAGCGCCAGATGCTCGCATATCCCTCCGCAAAGAAATGGACACTTATTTACCAGGATAGGCTCACCGAGTGGCAAGGCGAACAGAAGAGAAGAACCACCGCGAAACCCGGACAATACCAAACCTTTGATGTCGCCGCCTCTGCTGCCGAGGAGGGCAGCCCTGAATGGTACGTTAGGAAGGTCATGGATAACAGCCTCGACACAAAGGGACTGGGAAGCTTGGAGGTCAACTTGAGAACACAACAGATCGGTTGGGTGAAGCGCTTTATCGAGTGTCAAGGACAGGTTGCCCTCACCAACGTTCTTATGAAGCTCAACCGGAAACAGGCTGTTGGGCCGGCGGCACCCGAGACCAAGAACGATACCAAAAACCTTGACCGCGAGTATGATATTGTCAAATGTTTAAAGGCGCTGATGAACAACAAGTTCGGTGCCGATGATGCATTGGCTCACCAGCAAGTTATCGTGGCCTTGGGCACATCCCTTATATCTCCAAGGTTGAGTACGCGAAAGCTGGTCAGCGAAGTCTTGACCTTCCTGTGCCACTGGGGCGATGGCGACGGCCATGTCAAGGTCATCCAGGCCATGGATGTTGTCAAAAACCAACAAAACGAGAATGGGCGATTCGACGCCTGGATGCGGCTGGTCGAGGTTACTGTCGACGGCCGAGGCAAGATGGGCAGTCTGGTTGGTGCGAGCGAAGAGGTTCGAAGCGGTGGTATCGGCATGGAGAATCTGCTGATGGAATACGCCGTCGCAACACTCATCCTCGTCAACATGATCATCGACGCTCCCGAGAATGACCTGCAGTTGCGGATGCACATCCGGGCCCAATTCGGGGCTTGCGGCATCAAGCGTATCCTCACCAAGATGGAGGCGTTCCAGTACGACCTCATTGACAAGCAGATCGAGCGGTACCGCAACAATGAAGCCATCGACTACGAGGACATGCTCGAAAGAGAGAACAGCAGCATCAAGGATAGTATTGAAGGTGAGGTTAAGGACCTCAACGATCCTGTTCAGATCGCGGATGCCATCCAGTCGAGACTGCAGGGCACCAAGACGCAAGACTATTTCATCTCGGCACTGCAGCATTTGCTCCTCATAAGAGAGGGCGATGGCGAGGAGAGGCTGAGGATGTTCCAGCTTGTTGACTCGATGCTAAGCTACGTGGCCATGGACCGGCGGCTGCCGGATATGGACCTCAAGCAGAGTCTGAACTTCACCGTGCAGAGTCTCTTGGACAAGCTTCACACGGACTCCGAGGCTCGACAAGCCCTTGATGAGGCCCTCGAGGGTCGGCAAATAGCCGAGGCCGCCATGGCCGAGAGGGACGAGATGAAGGCGCAGCTGGAGTTGGGCGCTGATGGGCTTGTCGCGAAGCTCCAGAAGCAACTGGATGAGCAGGCAAGGTTCATCGAGGCGCAGAGGAGGCAAGCCGATACTCTGAAATCCGAGCTCGAAAACATCCAAAACCTGCGGGCAAAGGAGGCCCAACGGTATGAGCTTGAGACTCGCGAACTTTACCTCATGCTCCGCGATGCCCAAGACGTAGCAGCCTCAAACGCTGCTAAGGGTGGCAGTAACGGAACGGAGGATCCAGCCCGTATGCAAGGCATTCTGGACCGTGAGAGGCTCATGGACCGTCTGGCCATGCAGATCGAGCGGCAGAAGACTCAGTACAAGCTAGAAGGCAGGAAATGGGGTGAGGACGCTGGGCCATCAGACCGGTTGCGGGCGTTGCGTGAGGAGATGGAGGGCTATGGCTCGGCAGGCGCAGGCCTTGGTGTACCAACCGACCCCAACGACTTTACTCACAGCGTGCTCGGAAGTGTGAATCGCAACACTAGGATGAACCGTAAGCGCGAGTCCCAAGATGGGTTTGGTGACGAGGGCGAAGACGAAGACGTCGTCTTCGAGAAACCCGTGCTCGTCGAACTACGCCGGCCACCACGCATGGATCCCAAGCAGGCTAGTGGCCTATTGGGCGAGATCAAGGGCACGGTCAAGAGATATGATGGCAGCGACTCCGAGGGTGAACAAGACGCAACGACAGGCCCGTCCCACCCTAGCTTGGAGACGCAGTCACCCATCACGCCCAGCGACGACACGCCCAAGATCCAGATCACCGGGGCAAACGGACCTCCCCCACCGCCTCCGCCTCCACCGCCCATGCCAGGTCAGATCCCAGGTGTTGGTCCCCCGCCGCCTCCTCCACCACCACCGATGCCAGGACAGCTTCCCGGCGCTGGTCCCCCGCCGCCACCACCACCTCCACCTATGCCAGGGGCGCTATCGCCTGGTGGCGGGCCACCACCACCGCCTCCGCCGCCTCCTCCCCCAGGCATGATTGGCCGTGTGCCAGGGGCCCCGCCTCCTCCACCGATGCCTGGTGCTGGTCCTCATGGTCACTACTTGCCCCAGTCGCCTGGACTGTCCATGTCGAATGGTCTTGGTCTTCCCGTTGTGCGACCAAAGAAGAAGCTCAAGGCTCTGCATTGGGACAAGGTAGACGAAGCTTCCTCTACTCATTGGGCTGCTCACGCTCCCACTGCAGAAGAGAGGGAGGAGAAGTATATTGAGCTCAGCAAGAAGGGCATCTTGGACGAGGTCGAGAAGCTTTTCATGGCGAAGGAAGCCAAACGGCTTGGTGGAGGTGCTGGTAAGAAGGATGACAAGAAGCAGCTTATTTCCAATGATCTGCGAAAAGCATTCGGTAAGTTTCCCTGGCACGGGCCTGGCGTGACTAACTTACTTACAAATCATCAGAAATCGCTCTGTCCAAGTTCTCACAGCACTCCGTGGAGAAGGTTGTGCAGATGATCATTCACTGTGACACTGCCGTTCTCGACAACCCCGTTGTCATGGATTTCCTACAGAAGGATGACTTGTGCAATGTCCCAGAGAACACTGCCAAGGTCATGGCGCCATACAGCAAAGACTGGACGGGACCAGACGCCATGTCAGTTGCTCGTGAGCAAGATCCGGCTGAACTTACGAGGCAAGATCAGATCTACTTGCAAACCGCATTCGAGCTTCACTACTATTGGAAGAGCAGGATGCGAGCTTTGGCTTTGACGAGGAGCTACGAAGCTGATTATGAAGAGATCACCGAGAAAATGCGCCAAGTTGTTGATGTGTCCGAATCCCTCAGGGACTCGGTCGCGTTGATGAATGTGCTTGGTCTGATTCTCGATATCGGTAATTACATGAACGATGCGAACAAGCAGGCTCGGGGATTCAAGCTCAGCTCGCTTTCCCGTCTCGCCATGGTCAAGGACGACAAGAATCAATCCACGCTTGCGGATCTCGTGGAACGTATCGTCCGGCAGCAGTACCCAGAATGGGATTCGTTCGTCAACGACATACAGGGCGTCATGACGGCACAGAAGATCAATATCGAACAGCTGCAAGCAGACGCCAGGAGGTACATTGACAATGTTCGAAACGTGCAAATGTCGCTTGACAGTGGCAATTTGTCCGACCCGAAGAAATTCCACCCACAAGACCGCGTTTCCCAAGTGGTACAGCGCTGCATGAAGGAAGCTAGACGCAAGGCCGAGCAGATGCAGCTGTACCTGGAGGAGATGTCGCGAACCTACGATGAGATCATGGCGTTCTATGGCGAGGACCCGACAGATGACAATGCCAGGCGAGACTTCTTCGCGAAGCTGGCCCTCTTCATCTCCGAGTGGAAGAAATCACGGGACAAGAACGTCACCTTTGAGGAGCAGAGACGCCGCAACGAGGAGTCGATGCGTCGCAAGAACGCAACACTCAATATCCGTCCCGACCGTCTCGCAGATGGTGGACCCGTCAGCCCTAGCAGTGCAGGAGCGATGGACAGTCTTCTCGAGAAGCTGCGTGCAGCGGCGCCACAGACGCGAGATCAGAGAGACCGCAGGAGGCGCGCGAGGCTCAAGGACAGGCACCAGGTACGCGTCGCCTCGGGACAGAAGATCCCGGAGATTAATGAGATCCCCGAGTTGGACACGGGTCTCCTGAGTGCCAAGAGCGTCGATAGCCAGGTCACGGACGAGACGACAGGAACCGGCAGCGTGGGCGGCAACCTGCTTTCGCCTACCTCGGTCACATCGCCCCAGGAAGGCGAGGACGATGTCGCGCAGCGAGCAGCCATGCTGCTGCAGGGCATGAGAGATGGTGATGAGGGCGAGGGCGATGAGGATAGAAGGGAGATGCTGAGACAGGCCAGGCGGAAGACGGCCCAGGACGAGAGGAACTCGAGGAGGCGGAGGAGAGAGAAGACGAGCAGCTCGCAGCCGCCACCGAAGAAGGCGAACGGGACAGCGGACGGCGAGGGCGAGGGCAATGCGGCAGAGGCTGAGTCCGCACAGGGGGACAACGACGAGGCTGGAAGCACAGCACCCAGTGACGAGCCCGCAGCTGCAGCCGAGGAAGAGGGAGAGGTGCCGACGCCGAAACCAGAGGCCGAGGTACCGGTGTGAGAGGCTCCCTGATGTCGTCGCCGTGCTTATGTGCTCCGGGACCCCACTTGTATGAGTGCTTGCGTTTCCAGCCTTTCGAGATTGGGGGATGGGTAGCAACATGCTGAAAGAAGCCATCCAGTAAGCTGCCGTTTCGGCTGTCCATGTCTGCCTGCCTACGTATACGTATGTAGCAGGTGTATATAGTTACACATATCCATATAATGTTTACCCAAGGCAGGTTTGGGGACAGTCAGATCGGGCCTTCCATGCTATGCTCACCAAAAGGGAAAGAAGGGAAGGACAAGCTGGAGAGATGCCAAAGCCTTTTGATTCAATTTTCCTGTGCGGGTGTGTCCTATGGTGTACCACGGCGGTTATCAGGCTTGGGTGAAGGTGGTGGAGCATCTGGATTGGGTGACATGGGCGTTAGGCGAACACGAGCATTATACTAATTTACGTAGCTGTAATGGATGCATCAATGTTGATTCTTGGTGAAGGTAGCTGTGGCGTTGTGTGCCTTGGCAGTCAGACGTGTTCTCTTGTACTGGATCGATCTCTACTTGAGTTGAAGTGTTTTGGGTAGGAAATTCTTTTGTGTGCTCTTTTGAGGGCGGATAGTATGTTGTCGAGTTGCTATTTTCCCTCCTTTCAGTCACATGATCAAACTCATTTAGTTCTAGGTTCGTTAGATAACGTTCTCATCATTTGAATATCAAGCTGTGAAGCATTAATTGCCGGGTAAGAAACAAAGGCATAACACCCAAGAATTTAATACCTATGCGAAAGAAATACTCAAAAGGTGACACTCTATCATTGGCTTTGGCAAGCCTAACCAGCATGCGATTTAAGAAGCCGGAGCGTAAAACGGTGAAGAATGATCTTATGTCTCACGCCAAAAGAACATTAAATAAAGCTACAAAGAATCCAGGCATTCCTTTATAAACTCTGCTTCGAGAGCAACTCCGAAAATTAACCGTGCCGGCCTTGATCCCCTGAAACGTCATCATGTCCGCCCACGTCGCCCAAAACCCAGCACATTACACACACAAACACACACAAGAATGTTTCCCAAATTTAAATATCATACTCATAAGCCCGTGTGGAATCCCTGTCATAATCATCATCAGGTGCACCTAGCCCCCCTCCTCGAGGACACACTTGAGCCTCCTACACGGCGAAGATATCGGGGTTGAGGGCGCATCTGGCACCGTCGATCTGGGCGCCCAGAACAGGGAGAGTGCCAACGAGGTTCAGAGCGGTGGCAACGGCGCCCGCCGCGGGGTTGATGGGGAAGCGCCACGTCGCGCCGCTGTTCTGCTCGGTTGCGTAGAGGAAGCCGTCAGTGGTACTGTAGATGGCACCCCACGCAGCCTGGCCAGCAAGATTAAGGAGGCCGCCTGGGGTGTTTTCAAAAGTGAAAACTTCAACCCAGGTTTTAGTGTTGAGGTCAAAATAGACCAGGTGGGTGTTGTACTGCGTGACGACGCCGAGGACGCCCGAAACGACCTCCCGGCCAAGTGCGTAGAGCCTGTTGGGGAAAGTAGGAATGTAGGCCCAGTCTCCCACCTGCCATCTGAAGTTGGCCGCGACTCCCGAATTTACGACTGTTCCGTAGGTCGCGCTGGCAAGGTTCATATCCACCTGGACCCAGTTAGCGCCACCGGCGTAAGCGAGCCAGTACTGCTGGTTGGTATCGATATCGCCAATTAGCAGCGGTTGTGTGGTCGTCGTCACTGGGATGACGGCGTTGGGCCCTACGTTCTCCACAACACCCCCGGCGCCTATCCGGACGATGACTTGAGGAGAGACGCTGTAGCTGATTGCGTAAATATAGTCGTGTACGGTGTGATACCCTGCGGCATTGATCGGAGGGGAAGCGAGACCAGTGAGCGTGTTCACGAGGCCGGCAACCAGGTTGACGAGGCCACGACCGAGGTTGAGACTATAGATATTGCTTCCAACCAACTCGTATGCTGGCCCAACGCAAGTGAGTTTCGGCAAGGGCGAAATCGGAGTAGCGGTTGCTCTGAAGGATAGGTTAGCGGAGATACCTGTGATATGGACAAGTTTCAAACATACGACTGAGAAGAGCTTGCAGATGACGATCCAATGCCAGTGGATGCTGTGCCAGTGGATGCTGTGCCAGTGGATGCTGTGCCAGTGGATGCTGTGCCAGTGGATGCGGTGCCAGTGGATGCGGTGCCAGTGGATGCGGTACCAGTGGATGCGGTACCAGTGGATGCTGTACCAGTGGATGCTGTACCAGTGGATGCTGTACCAGTGGATGCGGTGCCAGTCGATGCGGTGCCAGTCGACTGGCTACTGCTCCCATCGCCAGTGGATGTTGATGGCTCGGGCGGTTCTCCTGTGCTGCTGCCTGAGGTCGGCACGGGCGGTTCTCCTGTGCTGCTGCCTGAGGTCGGCACGGGCGGTTCTCCTGTGCTGCTGCCTGAGGTCGGCATGGGCGGTTCTCCTGTGCTGCTGCCTGAGGTCGGCATGGGCGGTTCTCCTGTGCTGCTTTCTGAGGTCGGCATGGGCGGTTCTCCTGTGCTGCTTTCTGAGGTCGGCATGGGCGGTTCTCCTGTGCTGCTTTCTGAGGTCGGCATGGGCGGTTCTCCTGTGCTGCTTTCTGAGGTCGGCATGGGCGGTTCTCCTGTGCTGCTTTCTGAGGTCGGCACGGGAGGTTCTCCTGTGCTGCTTTCTGAGGTCGGAACGGGTGGTACTCCTGTGCTGCTATCCGGGATACCACTGCTTGTGGGAACGGGCGGGGGCGGTACTCCTGTGCTGCTATCCGGGGTAATACCACTGCTTGTGGGAACGGGCGGGGGCGGTATTCCTGTGCTGCTGCCCGGAACACCACTGCTGGGGTTCGATGTGGTCGGCACTGGTGGGTTGTTGGTCATACCGGTAGACTGAGGGTTGCCACTTGAGATGGACGGGTTGGGCCCACCGCTGGTAGGGGGGTTGATCGGGCCAAGGATGATGATGTAGAACTGTATAGTGAAGCTGACGCCCACACCGACCTGCCTGGCCTTGATGCCGACTCCTGTTTGAGTGGTGGCAGTGATAGTGACGAGAATGGTGATGGGGAAGCTTGCATAATCTGCCGGCACAACGCCAATAAGTTGTCTGGTCGAAGGGTTCAAGTCGGCGTTGAGGAAGGGAGTATTGGGGCTCGTGCCGATTGTGTTCACGATATCCGTGGGATTCCGTAGGTACTTCACCAGGTCGATGGCGAAGGGACTGCCGACATATATCGTCTCCCTCGGCAAAGGTCTGGGAGAGACGGAAGAGCTCGGAGAAGGACCAGTAGGGGTTGGGCCTGGTCCTATGTTTATTATCACATTGAGTTGGATGACGAAGTTGTAAGATGTGCCGGTGACCGGATTGAATACTCGCACAAATATCCTGATGATGCCTGCGGGTTGACTGGCTGGTACGACGCCGTAGAAGGACCGAGTGACTGGGTCATAGAAGATCCAGTTCACCGGTGGATCCGTCGTGAAGGTCACGACCTGGTCACCTAGGCTGCTGAAGATGGTGATGAGGCTGACGCTGAATGGGTTTGCAGGAGACACAGCCACTGTGGTTGTGAGTGGACCCGCTCCAGGAATCGTCGTCGGCGTCGCAGCACCAGGGGAGCCGGGGGGCCCGGGAGGACCAGGAGGACCCGGAGGGCCAGGCGGGCCAGGAGGACCGTATGGGCCAACCGGAACTGGGGTTACAAAGGGAGCGGCAAGATACTCTGTCGTGAAGGTGTAGCACACCGACGCGAGCCCACCATACAAAGCCCGCTCGTCGACGACGGCGACGTTGCGAGCATCAACCACAGCCGGATCTTGGTACTTCCGAAGGGGTTCAGCCGTGAGGGGGGAGGCAAGAGCCAGCAGCCCAAGAGTGAGCCACGAGCGGAGTGTTGGTGCCATCTTCTTTCTGGTTGCAAAGGCAGGTGAACAATCTGGAGCAGAAGAAGGTCGTGGCGAGCTTAGCAGAACCCAACAAGAAGCGAGGACAGAGATGGCCATTAACGATATATATGCTGTGTGAGTTCGATGCGACTGCGCGTCCCATAGCATTGGGGCGCGTTTTTCATCCTCGAGGAGGACAGGAATGGGAATCACATTGCATGTTCCAACGTTGGTCAACGTCGGACTCTGTCGACAGCGAGGCTAAGCAGCAGTGGCATTCCGTCTCGTAGCATTGCCTCTACCTCGGCTCCGCGTCAGGACCACGCGAGTTTGATTTGATCAGCACAGGAATATCATACTGACAAGCTTGACTCTGGAAGCTAGGCGCAACGGTCTGGTTCGTGATTCGGATAGAGCTGCAACGGTTGACTCAGCCCAGAAACGCAGCGCCACGTATCGGCTGAGGCCGGCACCTGAGACAACGCCCGAGGCGCCCACGGCGAAGCCGCAACGCTGATTCCAGCAGACCGAAGCAGGAATGCTGCTCAGATTACTCCAACCAAATATCCCATATCAGAGGACGGAAACGTGATTTGCCATACCAGTCGATCCCTATAACCCGGTTAGAATGTAAACTATGCTTGTTCCGACGCGTAAACAGAAAAACACGGCGTGGACGCTGGCCAAATCAGCAGCGCTCTCCTTACCTTTCTATTTAACTCGTTCCTCCCGAATTCATCTCACTCCAGCGAAGACGCAAGCAGGCTATCGCTTCGACAATCCTCAACACTCGCTTTCCACCACACTCTTTTTCAAGCCAACACCTCCTTGGGTCAGCACCAAGACGCTCCCTCGTCTTTGTCTCCCTGTCCACTCATTCGTTCGTCCTCCTCCTCACTGAAGCGACTCGACACTCAGACTGGCGAAGATGAGCTCCAACGTCCGCTCCCTTTCCGCCATTATGGCGGCGGCCATGCTGGCCCCCCTTGCCGCCGCGGCCCCGGAATATTGCCCCCTCGAGGTCCGCACAGCGACTGTCACCGCGTGCTTCACCAACACCGGGGCTCCGGTCAAGCCGACCTGCGACGTCGCCTGCCCTACCCCTGTTGCAAAGCCCAACAAGGACGGCCCCATCCAGGTGTACGTGCAAGCACCAAAGTGCGACAGCTGCGGCTGTGACTCGTGCGCTCACACAAACGTGTACACCACCACCTACGACGCCTTCTGCCCCACTGGTCTCTCCAAGCAAGAATACGTCGTCACCGAGGTCTACGCCGGCATGTCCGCCAAGCCCAGCGTGACTGCCGCCCCCAAGGTGCCCTTCGGATTCGCCGTCGATGTTAAGACCTGCAACGAGTGCGGCAAGGAGCCCATCACCGCCACTCTCACCTACCCGGCCTCTGGCTGCCCTTATATCAAGGGCATGTCCGAGCCTACCGGCGCCCCTCAGGGTGCCCCGGCATACGCCGTTTATGTTGACACTCCCGGCGGGCCTGGAAAACCTGGGCCTGGATCCGGCCCCGGATACCCTGGAAAACCTGGCGCTCAGGCTGGTGCTCAAGCAGGTGCTCAAGCAGGTGCCCAGGCGGGCTCAGGTCCATCCGGTGCTCAAGCAGGGGCTCAAGCAGGCGCCCAGGCTGGGGCCCAAGCTGGGGCTGGTGCAAACGGCGCTCAAGGAGGTGCTCAAGCCGGCGCTCAAGCCGGTGCTCAAGCAGGCGCCCAGGCGGGCTCAGGTCCATCCGGTGCTCAAGCAGGGGCTCAAGCAGGCGCCCAGGCTGGGGCCCAAGCTGGGGCTGGTGCAAACGGCGCTCAAGGAGGTGCTCAAGCCGGCGCTCAAGCCGGTGCTCAAGCAGGCGCCCAGGCGGGCTCAGGTCCATCCGGTGCTCAAGCAGGGGCTCAAGCAGGAGCTGCCGCCGGAGCGGCCGCCGGAGCCGGCTCGAACCAAGCTGGTGCTGGGGCAGGCGCGGGTGCTGGTGCTGGGGCCGCTGCTGGGGCCGACTCAAAAGGACCCGGCTCAGCGGCGATCGCAGGAGCAGGAGCAGGAGCAGGAGCAGGCGCGTCGACCAATGCTGGACCTGGAGCCCCCGTACCGCCCAACAAGGGCAACAACGCGTCACCTCCGGCACCGCCGGCACCGCCGGCCAAGGGTAAGTCATTCACTGCCTCGTGCTTGAGAGGAAAAGAGCTGACAGCATCACTCAAACACAGATGGGTCGAACCCTCCTCCTCCCCCTCAGCCAACAGGCTCGTCAGGCAAGGTGCAGGTTTCCGCTGCTCGCCCTGCCTTTGTCGCAATAACCATGGGCGGCGTGCTGGGCTTCTTGCTTTCCTTCGTAGCGGCTCTGTGACGAGCGGCCGATCTATAATAATGCTTTTTTTTTAATGAGTAATGTTTCTCGTTGAGGGCCGATTAGAGGACGGACTGGGCTGGGAACTCAATTACCTGGGATTGTTTATGCATACATCTTGATACTTCGAAGAAGGGGTTCGTCTTTTGTGTAAAAACTTGATTTCGTTAATCAATAGGACCTGCCGTCGCTTATACAGCCGGCCGCGTATCCTCTTTCATACATGATCCGAAGCTGATGGCCAGTTCCGAACAAGAGCCCATTTCCGCGAGGGTGCTGTCGCATCCGAGCTTGAGTGAGACTTGATGCTTAAAGGAGGGCTTCTGTGAAGCCATCAGTGATATGCCTGCCCTCTTCTCGCTAATGTTTCACGGCCTGGTCAGACATCCCGTGATCGCAGAGGCTCGAGGTTGTTTCATCCTTGAGATGCATGCTTGAGCGCGGGACCGATGTTGTCGGACCAATATCATGCTGATATCTTAGAGAATCATCCTGTTCAGGATCTCATGAGACCTTGTGCAAGCCAATTTCAATGGAACATGTTGACGGTTGATGAGTTTACTGTGACGTTGATGGGCAGACAATCTCAGCGCTGGAGTCAGAATCCAGTGGCAGCGTGGTTCAGGGTTAGGGCTACCATGGGGAACATGGGGCTGCCGGGGGTGGGGTGGGGGGGCTGTGATAGAAGGGGGTCTTCGGGGGGGGGGCCTGATGGGCAAACGAAAGGTGACCCCTTCCCCTCTACTCACTCGCCATAATTGTCAAGCGATGATGGCTTCGTGCAATCAGAGGAGCTCGGTTCCTTACCATGCTTGCCGCATTCGTGTACTTTCACTCATGAGGCACGCAGTCAATTAGCATTCCTGAGTGATTGCCCTAGTCTAATTGCGGTCTCAGCCACTTGGCACTCAAACCGTGCATCAGAACGGGCAGACTTGCAGAGTGTTGCTGCATGGCAAAATACTGGCTGGCAACAAGCCGCCCGGCTTTCTTGAAAGTGATTGCAACATCTGTCCTCTATCTGTTGGTTTTGCCATGGCCCTATCCAGGGATGACATCCCATAGGAGAGTTCCTGCACTTATGAGCAACACACGCCTTGTTGTGCCATCTAAGATACATCTCCCGAAAAGCTACCGGAATGAATGCCAGGCCGCCCTCCATTTAGATATGGGTGTTGGCCAGGTAACCCTTACTGCTTAGACATCGTTGCTCTGAAGCACTTGAAAGCACCATCATGTCAAGTGTCAACAGTGGAATCAAGTATAAAGAGTGGGAGTGCTCGAGTTGCATCTTTCGCTCCCCTTCATCGCTCAAGTGACCTCTCTGGTAACAGTTCTTTCATCGTTCTTTCAACATTCAGCGGTGGATTTCCCTTGGCGTCGGCTCCCTTTTCGGTTATGCCGCAGCCACAGCATTTCACATACATCCATTCTTGCAGTCCAAGTTCCGTCACCCTATTTGTTCGTATCTCCAAGCAACCGAGAATAAAAGAGTCGGCCATCCAACTGCTGAAACGTTGCCCTGCGTCTGGGTCACTCTTTTCTACCTCTTTGCTTATTTGAAATTATAACATGAAAGTTACGGTCTCGGGACAGCATCGGTGGACAACATCTCACACCCTTCAGCTTTGAGTTTCAAGCGATTTGAGACGACACGACCACATCATCCGAAACTAGGTTGTGGTTATATATAGCTGAAGCGGAATCACGTCGCGTCAACCAGCCGGAATGGAGGACGCGCCGTCGACATAGTGTCGAAATTCCATACTGACGATGATTCATTGAACGTGTCTATCAAAAGGCGCGGACTGGAATGTGCAGGGCGTTTTGTTTATAAAGTTGAGCCGTGTGGGCGCAGTCTTCATGCACACAATATGTTGACTTACCCGTCTGCCAATTTGACGCTGGAATGCATAGCTTGGCGCCATGTGTTCATGAGGCTCCTAGACCTATGTTCGCCAGTTCGGTGGCGCCAAGCCATGGATATTTTGGGATGTTAGTGATCCAACGGCGACCCGAAATCCAGGTCTTGGCACAAGCCTTGATGAATGGGTGAATACTGTCCATGGCTCACAAAAGGGCCATTTTTTCTCCACGCCGCCAGAATTGCTAAACCCGATTATCACCGAGGTGGCTGTCTTGCACGTGGCAGCCTTTTGACTGCACGTGTAAACTGTGGAACAATCAGTCTTGGGAAAGAGGACACATCGGGGACATGTATTCTTGCACGAAACTACGTGCACCAATATCAAAAGCACAAGAGAATGAGTATGTTTGATAGCTTTTGGCTGTCCGATGATCTCCTGTGGATTCTGCAATGGATAAAATGTATCTCACGGTAGCGACCCGGGAATGAGGTATCTGTGTGTGTGGTTGGCTTTGCGACCGTGATCACTTCTGACGGGGATAATTGTTGCAACATTGTATTTAGCCGCCACGGGTGATGCAGCTGACAACCTGGGAACCTTGGAACCCCACTATTATTCCCCGAGAGCGACATGGAGCAGCCCCTCAACCCCAAATGCATCTAGGGCTGCTAGGGCGGGAAGAGACCTTGTGCTGTACAGCGATTCCGGTCGGGAGAATACGACGCGAGGGGTTCTTAGGCAATATGTAAATCCAAAAGTGTTGACAGCCGCTTTTTTAACCAGACCTCATCGCTCCGTCACGTAGACAACACTTTCCTCCCTGCATTGTGAACTTGGGCATTCTACGTCTGCTGAACTGGTTCCAAGTATCACGAAATGGGTGCCAAGACGGGCCTGGTGATCGGCTATGAAGGGGCTCACCCCTTCTCACAGGTCAACATCAAGGACCGCGCCTCGGTGCAGGAGCTCCTCCGTACCCTGCTCGATCCTCTGGAGCCATTCTTTTCTCCCAACAAGGCCCGCGTGAGGGTGCCAGGTGCCACCGCTGTGCGGTTCGACCAGACGGCCTCCGAGGTTGAGGGGATATGCCGTCCGCTATGGGGCCTGGCGTGTTTGTTAGCTGGTGACGGAGACTACGATGGCAAGACTTTGTGGATGGATGGGATCAAGGCCGGCACAGACCCAGAGAACCCGGAATACTGGGGCTATCCTCGGGACAATGACCAGAGAATGGTTGAGATGTGCCCTCTAGGTATGCGAGCCCTCACATCCCCCGACGAAAGTCCTCGTGGGTTCTAAACTCAACCGGACAGGTTTTGCTCTAGCTGTTGCCCCTGAGATCTGGGGATCTATGTCACCAAAGGAGAAATCGAATGTCGAGAACTGGCTCGGCAACTCCATCAACGAGAAAAAGTAATGTCAGGAGCTGCCCTATTCCTGGTCAATTTTAACTAACCGTGGTCAAGCATGCCAAACACGAACTGGCTGTGGTTCAGAGTATTCGCCAATCTCGGGCTCAAGAAAAACGGAGGCCAATTCTCGCAGCAGCGACTGGACAGCGACATCGAGCACCTAAACACCTTCTACCGTGGTGACGGCTGGTCAAACGATGGCCCGGAGCACATCCACCGTAAGTGACACTCCAAAGCGGCCTCGATCATCGCACTGCGGTCTGACACGAGGTTTCAGAGATGGACTACTATTCTTCCAGCTTCGCCATCCATTATCTCCAGCTCCTGTACGCCAAGCTCGCCGGGGATGACGAGCCAGAGAGGGCGGTCGAGTTCAAGAAGCGCGCCCAGGCCGCCGCTCTCGATCTGGTCCACTACTTTGACGAAGAGGGCCGAGCGATCCCATTCGGTCGGAGTGTTGGATACCGGTTCGCCATGTGCTCCTTCTGGGGCGCACTAGCCTACGCAGACGTGGAGCTGCCAAAGCCACTGACTTGGGGAATGGCCAAGGGTATCGTGCTGCGTCACCTTCGGTGGTGGCAGACACAGCCCAACATCTGGGGCTCGTCTGGCACCCTGACCATCGGGTACTCGTACCCGAACATGTACATGGCTGAGAACTACAACAGTCCTGGGAGTCCGGTAAGACTGAGTCGATGGAATGCGTCTTGATGATGATCATCATCTCGCTGACAGGCTTTTACAGTACTGGGCATGCCTCGCATTTATCTGCCTTGCTGTTCCAGAAACTCATCCATTCTGGACATCCAAAGAGGAATCCCAATGGGACGCCATTCCGAGGTCACCTAAGCCCCTGAAGCAGCCGGGTCATATCATGACGTGAGTTTGAAACAAGCCTGCCAAATCCTGACTCTCTTCTGACCTTGACAGGAACCTGGGCGGCCATTGCATGCTTTTGTCATCTGGACAGGCATGTGGTTATCCCATGAAGGGCACACATGCGAAATACGGTTGTTTCGCCTATAGCAGTTCCTACGGCTACTCAGCTCCACCTGGCCTCTTCACTCTGGAGCAGTACGCGCTATCGTCTCAGCTTGGACTGTCCGATGACGGTGGAGAGTACTGGAAGACCCGGAGGATCTCCGAGTACGCAGGCATCGAGGACCGAGAGGGGAAACCGGTACTCGTGTCCGTGTGGCGCCCGTTCAAGGACGTCAAGATCAAGACCTATCTCATCCCATCCGTGGAAGCCACGCCAAACTGGCACCTACGCGTCCATAACATCGAGGCCGGGCGCGAGGTCATGACGGCGGACGGCTCGTTCGCGATCTGCAACGAGCGCACGCCCGACGGGCGGTTCCTGGACCTGTACGACGCGGAGAAGCTGGAGGGGACGCGGCCAAAGCTCATCGGGAACTACGACGTGAACACGCCCGAGGCATGGGCGACCGGGGTGGACGGCGCGTTCGCGGTGTCGAAAGGCGCGGTCGGCATTAAGGCTCTGGAGGGCGAGGGCGTGGGCCGCATGGCAACGCTGGTCAACGCCGACCCGAACTCGAACTTGGTCGAGAGCCGCACCGTCATCCCGACGCTGCAGCACACGATCAAGGCGGGGAGTTCGGTGTGGTGTGTCTCCGCTGTCTATGCCAGGCCTTCTGGCAAGACTGTGCCGAAGGAGACATACTTGAATGGGTGGGACAATCCGCCTGCTATTCCTGGCTGGTTGAAGGCCGAGATTGGTGAGTAGTCAACATTCTCTAGGGGGGATATTTCGGCTCGCTTGATCACAATATCATGGCCAATTATCGTTTGGTACATTTACAGCACAATAGAATGTATTTGACTATTTACATTTGCGCAAAAGGTACGCCTTTTACATATTCTGTACACGTATGTGATCCGCGGAGCACAGCCCCAAACAGGCGCTTTTGCGGAGGTAAGCTCGCAGCGCTTCTTCTAAATTAGCCGACATGCGAGCCCCCCTATAAGAGGCCCAGGTCATATCGCACTACATTAAATTACATATAGCATCAGCATCTTGGGCGAGGAAACTTTCTGTGTGCGTAGGTCGCAGCCTTGCGCTCCTACACTCACAGCTATTACGGAGGGAATGCAAGATTGCGGCTTGGTAATCTGGGCTGACGCGTTGCGAGTTCTTAAGGGCAGATGTGCTTTCTCCTTCTTCAAGCAAGTTATTCCTCCGTATAAGTGTTTCCAAGGCCACAAGACTGCACATATAGTAAGGCCAAGCGTCTACAACCTCGTCTTGGATTGCTCGGATATATATGCGTGTGTCTTGTGGCACGACTGGAGCCTGAGTATGGTTCGCACGACATCATGACTCCTGCAGACTGTACTCCTCTTGATATGAAAACTTTGGACTGCACAAATTTGACTGGGAGGTGTCTTCGACCTTTTATGGGTGTGGATGTGGGTGTGGGTGTTAAGTATAGGTGTTAAGTGTAAGTGTTGGGTATGGGCGTTGGGTGTGGGCGAGGTACCGGTGTATCATCCGTTTTTGCAGGTGCGAATCTATTTTACTCCGGCCTGGAGGGGCACTATTGTCCCGGCAATGCTCAGGCGACGTCTGCACGTACTGGTACGCATTCTCCTGGCCCGGTGCGCTCCTGAGGTTGTAGAAGCGGTAGATGTCATACTTCTCGGGGTCTGGGTAGACCTCTGGGTCCATGAAGGTGCTCGCCGAGACCATGACTCGAGTGCCCTTTTTGATGAGGCTCCCGTCAGGCATGATCAGGCTGGTGGCCTCTTGCACCTCGCGGCGGAGTCGGCCGAGGTTCGGCAGGAAGCTGGAGACAAAAGGCCGCAATAACATGTTCCACTGGCGGAGCTCGTGAGCGGCCGAGTAGGAGTCGTGGGTGTAGGAAGCCGCGATGCGCAGCCATTTATCGCTGCGCGCCAGGTTCTTCCCGAGGAAGACGCGGGATGACAGCTTTGCGACGACCTCTGATGTGGCTTGTTTCACGTAAGTCTCATGGAATTGGGCGTCGTTTCCGAGGACGTGCTGACAAGCATCCGTCATTTCATCGACCAGATCCTTGGTGACCAGCGCGAGGGACTGTGTAAGTTTTGTCCTGACGACTTCCTGAATGAATGTGCCGTCCTTGTAGCCGGTGCGGTATGCCTCGAACCCGGGATAGTTGACGAAGAAGTCCTTGTCGAAATATCGATTGAAGCTCAGGCTCTTGTTGTTTCGGACCTCGTGGGCGAAACGATTTGGTAGCACCACATCCGGCCCGGTGCCTGTCATTACTTGAAAAAGACCTGGCAGTGTCCTCAATCCCCTTGCGATCATGTCCATCCCCTGAGCAGAGAATGATGCACTCAGCTGCCCTTTCTGGATTGGTTCGATCACGGGAAATTTGGACACATAGCCACGTTTTGGTGTGATAAATAAGAAGGCCCATATAAGGAGTAAGAATGTGAAAGTGCAGGTGACAAGTGCCACGGGATAACCGTCCCCTGACTGCAAGTATTGCTTGAGGCCATCAGTAAAGTCAGACATGATTTGGTCTCACTTCAACAGTCTCAGAGGAATTATGAGTTGAAAGGTTGCTGGCGTGAAACTTGAGATATTTGCTACAGCTGTCATATGTATTCCAACTTCGCCCTGTGTCTGCTCAAACTGTTTTGCAACTGTGGGTTTGCGTCATGCCGACCATGCCGACAAATGGCTGTGTTCGGATTACTGGCAGGCCTCGTGTTGGCAGCACAATGACCCAACAGGCCCTGTCAAGAGAGATCAAGGTATATCGGGTCAATATAAGCTCCGTTCTTGATCAGGGGCATGTCCGTGGATTCCACGGGGTCAAGGTGGATCTGGGGGCCCTCCAATGCCCGCGCCAACGCGGCGCCAGTCCCCGATGCGGATTGTACCTGCTGGGTAACCCGACCGAGGCTCGGGCTTGTTCCATATCCTTTTTGTAGAAAGAATATTATGGTTTTTAGTTATATACTTGAGTACAATATCAATGAAGTACCGTGGGATAATGACGCGGTCTTGATACACATCTAACTCAGAATTCACAACTCTGATTAAACCATCATGTCCTTCTCAGCAAAGCTTCTTAATGGTCAAGTAGGGATTGTCACTGGCGCAGGATCCCCGTGTGGCATCGGGAGATCGCTCGCCCTCGCCCTCGCTATTGCTGAGGCAAAAGCTGTGTATGCAACCGACTTGAACTTAGACAATATCGCTAGTCTGAGAAAGGAAGTAGAAGGCAGCGGATCTATATGTCAAGTACATGGAGAAATTCTGGATGTGACTTCAGAAGAGCAGACAATTCACATCCTGAAGAAAATCATCTCGACCTACGGGCGCTTGGACTTTTTCTTTGCCAATGCTGGCATTGGAGGCTACAGGTTAGCAGGCACAAGGTTGCCAGACAGCACTTGAGATGAACTTGCATATTTTAACAGCCACAGGTCACTTCATGACACGGATGCAGCATACCACGATAAGGTGGCCTCCGTCTTGCAACGATCTACCTTCTTGGCTATAAGATACGGAGGCCAGGCAATGAGCGTCACTTCGACTGAGAAGACCAGCTCGGGAGGCTCTATCATCGCGACAAGTTCCATGGCGGGGGTTGCCGGCGCAGTCTCGGACATCTCGTACTGTAGGTGAAGGCTTGTGGGAATTTTATGGTGTTCTATTGTGACTGACGGTTTTGTAGCTACTGCTAAAGCAGCTAGCAGTGCGATGGTGAGATACGGATCCGTCCAGCTTTCAGCCACAAACGTGCGCGTCAACGCCGTAGCCCCTGGCTTCGTCAGGACTAGCATCACGGCTACTTTGCGAAACATCCTGGCTGGCAGTGCTGAAAGCTCGAAACTCAGCAAGGAGGAGGCGATGAGTTCCTTCAAATCGGATCTGGGTGACTTCGTCGAAGGCTCTAAGTACTATTATCAGCGTGTTGCAGAACCGGAGGAGATTGCAAGCATTGGTGTGTTCCTCGCCTCACACCTTTCCGCTTCCATCAACGGCCAGAACATTGTCGCGGACAGTGGCAAGACCGTGGCAGCTCTTGGGGAGACAGTCATTGGACCTATTTCCCCGATGTTGCCATTCTAAATATTGTTGTGGGGCTCAGTAGGTTACATTCGTTTGCCCAGGGGCGGGTATATAAAAGCCCCCAGATAATCGTTGCTTTAGAAATTCTTTGCTTAGAATTCAAGCCACTCTCTTCTCTTATTTTACGCAGTATTTTCTGGTCTTCTTTGTCAAGGAACCTCGTGCCAGTGCCTCTGTATACTCCTTTAAATACCTCGCTTTTCTTCCCTCGCGCTGGAGCGCCCTCTTTCTCTTTTCGAAGGGACCAGCAGAACATGCCCTTTATTCTATTTTGGAGGCCGTTTTCAATATGGCGAGTTTGAGCTCGTGGAGGGTGTTATCACATCTGCGGCATGGGTTTACGCGCATGTCGATTTTCCAGAAAGACAAGCCTTTGCTTGAATGAATGAATTGCCTTTGCTGATGGCTCTATGAAGTGAAAAGATACATGCTAGTTATTGTTCCCTCCAAATCGACTTCCTGGATTGAACATGATATGATTCAAAGTCGTGATACTGTCCCACCCGCCCACTTGGCCAAATATGAATGGTTCCAACAGCTCATTGGTGTCGAAACAAGCCCAATTAGCAGAGTCCGTCTTCCCGAGGGTCTGAGAAGCTGACGACCGGTGGGCAAGGTGTTCTGTTGCCGTTCGGTATAGGGCTTTACAGAGCTCGTACTGCCTGTTTGAATGTTTCTGGTTTGAGCTAAGTTGTTCCAAAGTATCAAGGACCTCTTTGAGAAGAGCATAATCTCCACTATCCGAGGTGGTAACACAGCGTATAAAGGTAATCACATATGGTGTGAATGAGGTATAATAAAATATCCTTGAGAGGAGACTAGTGAGTTATAGGTTATTGAGAAGACCAGGGCTTACCAAAGCAAGTATGAGGACACTTGAGATCCCCAAGAAACGATCTTCGGGTAGTAGGCCAGGTGGGCTTGCAGTCCCTGTCGAGCCGCCTCGAAGCAGCGCGGCGATATCTCAGAGGCTGAGTTGGACATGATCTCTCCGCGATAGAGCAGGGTGAGGACAGAGTAATAAATGATGTGCATAGGCTCGGATGTTCGTTCCAGCAAGTTTTTGTCGAACGCGGCTGAGGTGTTGATGTGAAGCCAGTCATCGTACCACTGGGCTAGCTTTGCCGCCAAGGAGGATACCACCTCGCTTCGTTCCTCCTTGGTGTGCTTCCTCGCGGCTGATGAGTAGAGCCCTTTGTAGATGCAGCCTTGGAGGTGTGCCAGGTTCGTGCATGCCACAAAGGCAATATCCCAGGGGGCCCGCTTCGGATCCTCGGAGATAGGCACTTGTCGGATGTCTGTATCGAAATCCTGGATGGTTGAAGCCTTTCCCAAACGCAAGGAGAGATTCTTGTCAGATATGTAGATCTGCCAGAAATTTCGCCGGACGGTCTCGGCTTCTTGGGCGGGGAATTGTGCGAGACCTTCTTCGCGGTGGTAGCCTAGAGCTATACAGTGTCTCGCGGCAGCTGATGTCAAAGTCCACTGTAAAGTCAACTCTGCTTCATTTTGGGCATGTATCATCTGTGGGTTGAAAGGTCAGTCTCGAACCCTGAGTCCTGCCCACATCCATGTTTCAAGACAAGGGAACCAACCGCCAGATATATTGCGAAGACACGTTCTCGACTGGGCAGAGCCATGACCTCGTAAGTCTGAACACCCTGGAAGAGCTTCTCCTCGCAGAAACGACGAGTGACAACTAGCTCTTGCTTGTTGAGCTGATGTTCTGGGGGCACGTCAATACTCCTAGCGATGGCACTGACAGCACCATAGAACAGGACGAGTCGATCTTTCGTGATAGGCTCAATTGGGAAATACATCCTTCTTCAGAGGTCCTCAAAGACCTAACAAGCATAAAGGCCATAGAAAGAGAAGACCCCGGATTCTTCTACGAAAGCGTTGGCGAGCAGACGTGGTAAAGGCCGGGGAAGGGACACACCACCTCTGACTAATGATAGCAAGCTGAGAATAACGTGAGAGGGTGGTAGCTCGTTGCCCGAGATCGTCGTCCCGGCGTTGGGCCTGTCATTGCGGTTGCGTTCTGATTCGTCAGGGCTTGCGTGTTCTTTAATGATGGTGCGCAAGTTTGCCAACTCGGACGGCACAGATGATGCTTGCGGGCCTGGATTTGAGTTGAGTTCCGTGATCTGACTTGCAAGAAGTGTTTGGTGTCTGAAGGAGGATTCGCCTTCGACGACTATGGTACCCTCCTTGCACAGGCTAGCTGGAGGGGTTGAAGCACTTCGCTCATACAGCGTTGGTGAACTGTTGGACCACTCAGGGCCATTACGGAAGCCCCTGATAGCTTCCTCTATCAAGGTCAATCTTGCGTCTAGGAGCTGAAAGAGCTTTTCACTAGAAACGAGTTAGTCATGCTTGGATCCTCTACACGGTAACAAGGAGGCGGATACCCACGTGGAATGGCCGGTTGTTTCCAGTGGTTGGGCAGCGGAGGCCAGTCCGTTCTGGCACGCGAGCCCCGAGGCCAGGCAGTTGGAGCAAGGGAGGACACGATTGCACCGGACCTGCAAACATTAGACCGAAAATCACTCACGGACAAGACGCACATTGTCCAGACGTACCTTGCGCCGGCGGCAGTTCGGGCACTAGGTTGTCCATATTGTCAGCCTGCTCCGCGGAAAATCACACAGCCAAAGACTCGAGCTTACGGCTTTTGGCAGCAACACTGTCTTGTGTGGCTCGGGTGTATCCATAGCTTCAACCCAAATAGGGTACTAGATAGTGTGGTGGAATGTGTGGAGATTGAATACAAGGGAGATGAAGCATGGTCCCCATGTTTGACAAACTCGAATTTTAGTTTGCATGCCGCCAGGCTGCAGGTGAGTTTCCACTCGTCCCAACTTGCTCCATATGCTACCTGACATTTTTAGATAGGCTGCACATGTTTGGACTTCAGGCCTTCGGGTTTGTGCTTGGAGTCCGGGAGGGAGAGGCAAGATACAAACCTTCGGAGCTTACTGGTAATTCAATGTTGGTTTGGAAGAATGCCATGGCAAGTAGGCCGACCGAGAGAAAATGAATATGCCTTAAGTGATAAATGTTGCCATCGTTGGAGCAACTGGGACAATAGGCTCGAGCATTGTGCCTTGTCTCCTCCGCTCCAAAGACCCCGTTTTTGTAAGTCTCCGGGCGTACAACTCGAGGGTCATCATGCTCATAACCCTATACAGGAGGTTACAGCTTCGGTCCGTCCGGACAGTTCTAAAGCAAAAGAAGCAGCGAAACTGCTGGGCATCCATCATATTGTTGGGGTCGATCTCACCGGGCCTCAGGATGACCTCGTCTCCGCCCTGAAGGATATTGACTGCGTGATGTATATTTTACCGCCGCACTGGAAAGCCAAGGTCAAGCGATTCGTTCCCAATATGCGGTCAACACCATGCACTCCAACAGGCGTGATGAAGATCCGAGAGTGGGTGGGTGAACATGTCCAGAGAGACAGACAGTGAAACCCCGGACTACAAACAAACATTGCTGAACAATGTGACAGAAAGAAGACGCCATAAATCATCTCAAGAAGATGCGTATGCCCTACACAGTAATCGATATCGGGTACTGGCATGAGATCATGATCCCACGCATCGAATCAGGGAGACTCGACCACCGTGCGTTCTACTCGGCCTTCTTCTTCGTGGACGAGGGCTCAGCACCCTGCGCAACCACTTACCTTCCTGATGTCGGACGCTATGTTGCGCGCATTATAGCCGATCCGAGAACTCTGAATCGCATGGTCTTTGCGTACGGCGAGGTCAGCACCCAGAGAGCGGCGGTGGACATGGTCGAGCGCCTCAGCGGGGAGAAATGCCCATTCAAGGCGGTAACATCCGGGCAAGTCGCGGCGGCCGTCCGGAGTGGTGGACTGGATTTGTGGCCGCAGGTAATACTCGAGTATGTCTACAGCTCTTGGGCGAGGGGAGACAATGATCCACAGTGGGCGGCATTTCTGGGGTACCTGGACGCGAAATCTCTGTACCCGGATCTGGAGGCTCACACATTGGAGCGGTCTATTCGTGATGCTCTAGCCCATCCTAAGCTAAATCCAGGTTTCGGTACTGAGCAAATGTGTGCACGGATCTCTCAAGTCTTGGATGAGTGGGCTGAGTGATGAGTTCAGATTTGTATTTGTCACCAAGGGCGTTGTATGGTTAAATATATTTGAAGTACAATTGTGCTTAACTCCTGAACTATAGAAGCTACCAAACTGATATCAAGCAAATGGACGCAGGGCCTGATCAAGCTCCGTGTCAGCACATGGCACCGTTTCACGGGAAAAATGGATCTGGTTCGTAGAGGTGTAGCAACTCTGTATATCGCTGCTACCGCGCAAGTACACAGGTTATCAGATCTATCTTGGAACCAAGGTGACCATAGGGGCTTGGAAGTGCTTCAAGCAGTGACAGGAAACGTGACTATCCGGTACAAACGCTAGGGATCGAGCACTCATGTGATTTCTTTATATACTTATTCTCTGTTTCGGCGCTGATCTCCATCTACCCATGCATGAAGAGCAGCTGAATAGCCCCCTCACCTATACAAAACCCCAGCCCTCATCCTCCCCCGCAACGCAACGCGGATGCCCAGCGACCTCAACACCGGCGCTATCACTCGCAGGCTCCGCAGCGTCACCACCGCCGCCGTCATCTGGCCCAAGCCTGACCTACTCCTGGTCCCTGACGACGAGGTGACAGGGCTGCCTGGAATGCCAGATCCTCCTCTCGCGCGCGCCGAGGACGAGGTCGTGCAGCTCCTGCGTCGCGGACCTGGGCCTCCCGTCGGCGCCGAGCCGGCCCCCGCGCGCGGACTCCCGCCTCCTCTCCTCGTCGGTCGTGGGCCTCCAGATCTGCGTCTCCTCCACGCTGGCCGTGATCTCAAACTCACCCCGGCACAGCGCCGTCATACCGACCACGACGTCCGTGCTCTGCTTGCCCTGGAGCACGGGGAGGAACTGCTGCAGCGTGCCGTTCCACCCGAACTTGCGCGTGTAGTCGAGCGCGACGTTGAGGGGCCTGTGGCACAGTGCCGGCATAAGCCGTAGTGTGGGGTAGATGGGCACCTCAGTGCGGTTGGTGATGTGCACGCGGATCTGGACAAAGTCGTCGACGCACACCGTGTTCCTCGAGATGCGTTGAGCCTTGGTCCTCGTTGCATCCGATGCCAGTGTCGCCGAGGACGAAGGGTCTTCGACCGAGACCTCGATGCCCACCTCATCTACCTTCACGGCTTCGATCATCCGCGGCGTGAGGCGCATGCTGCGAAGCTCGATAGTTCCAGTGCGGGTAGGCCTGCTAGTTGTCTTCCACGTGCCCTTTATGGTATCGAGGATCTTCTCGCGGTACCAAAAGGCCTCGCGGTTGGCCCGTTCGACGTCTGGGGAGATGTGGCTTGTGCTGACCACGAATTGCCGCTGCCGGGACGGGTTGAGTGCTGGTACTGAGGCATGTGGGTCTTCGAGATATATTCGTTTTACTGGCACAATAACGCGACTGGTGTTGCCAGGTAGAATGTGCTCTTCGATGATACTGCCGTCTTCGACTTCAATGTGTGCGATCATGTTGCTCGGCCAGGCATTGCGCAGATCAAGCAGCAGCAGACAGTACTTGTCCGAAGTTAGCACATGGCTTTGCCCGCTGCTCTTACTTGTCCTTGCCCACAACGGTTGCGGTATGCTGCCATGAAGAGGAAGTACGTCCATCCGCGCGATTTCAACGCTGGCATTGACAGTGACTGTCATGTTAAGCGACACCTGGCGTGTGAAGAACTTCTGCTCAACTTCGTCGGGCGGCACCCCGAAATGAGCATAATCGATCTGAACGATTGCATTTGTCAAACCCGGCTTTCCGAGTATCTCATACTCAAATGTTGCGGTGTCACCAGGTGCGATATATCTTTTGCCAACTGCCTTTGAAAGGCGCAGGGCCTGTTTCTTGGCCAAGATGAGCTCGTACTCGTAAAGCTCGGCTGGTGTAGCATCGCGGTTGCTCAGTGCCGCTTGAAGCGGTCCCTGAGTAGAGTCTTGGAACGAGAAAAGAAGGAAGTCGGCCGGTGTGCTTGAAAGGTTTTGAAGCGTCACCGAGAACGTTTGTCGCTCCCCTTCCAGAATCATGACCGACGACTGAGGTAGAGTCGTCGACTTCACAACCACTACAGGTTGCTGTGTAATGACATTCAGCTCCATCTGATGTGGCTTTGGCAGTGGATGAGATGGCACCGGTAGAGACATGTGATAGTCGAGCGCCTCAAGACCTACGGCCTTGACCTTGACCTCGGTATCCAGGGACCAAGACTCTGAGAAAATGGGAAACCTTCTTTCCCTGCATCCTCGTACGCGTATGATTGCGCCTGTGACGCGCAGGGAACCAGAGCCTTTGGGCGTGCCAGTCACGCGCATTGATTGCGTCCGGTATGATCCAATCACAACCTTTTCCACGTTGGACTCGAACTCGACTCCCTCAGTGGCCAGACGAGCGCTCACAATGTCTATCTCGGTGTCATAGGGGTTTTGTAATGTAAGTTTGAATGTTGCCGGCTCTCCAGCAATAAGGTTGCTGACCATGGCCACCTTATCAGGTAGCTTTTGGAATGGGTTGTGTATGAATGGGTTGACATCCTGAGACGTCCTGGTCGTTGAGAAGCCAGGCAGCTCGGTCTTTGCGTGCTCTATTGGCGTACGAGTGATGGGCATAGGGTCGAGTTTGACACCTCTGAGGAGGAATTCATCCCAGTATTCTGCCTCCATGTGACCCAGTCCTATCCTCTCCGTCAAGCCGTGTGTCTTGGAGATGTTGGTCACGAGGCGGACCTGCTCCTCAACCGATATCCGAGGGGCTGCGTCTTCTTGGCGAGGGCCAGGAGCAATACCGCTGCCGGCCGTCCGCATGAGATCACTGGAGAATTTGAGGACGCCTGCGAAGTCGGGCAAAGCCTCGGAAAAGTTGATGCAGGCTCTCAGCATATTGAGCTTCAGCTGCCGCATGCCGTACAGGCGAGCCGCACCTTGCTTCTGTATCCGTCTCAGGCACGCTGCGTCGGAATCCAGATCAACCGTCTCATCATCTGTGATGGTGCCGGGTCCAGCAGACATGTCGAATGCCACTGCGCCGTACGTTCTCATGATCAATTGCAGGAAAGATTCGATTCCTGATTCGATGTCGCTCTCTGCGAGCTGAAGGACACCACCTTTGGACTGGCCGTTGAGATTGTTCAGGGACACAAGCCCTGCGGCCGGATGGATGCCCACCTCAGCGGCTCCGCGAGTGCGTGCATCAACCAGTCCTCCTATGACCACCGATATCAATTCTCGTATCACCATAGCCTTCTTTCTTTGATACCCAAGTAGCCCCAGAACGGACGCAATGGCACTCAGAATCATAGCACGATCAGGCGTGGTCAACAGTTCGGACCCAGGCCCCGGAAACGCCCGCATTAAAATGTTGACGATGAGCGTCCGAGGCGGGGTAACGGTCAGTCTCGGTGATGTTGTAAGGGGTCTGTCAGGAACTGTCCCGAAGATCATCATGTCCAAAGACTGGCCGCCAAGCTTGCCCTCCGCGACGTGCAGCGCTGCTAATATCCTGCAGAACCTGATAATGGCCTCAGACATGGGAAGAGCAGGTAGATGCTCTGCCGATATCCTAGAATAGAGAGCAAGTATTCTGTCCAGCAAGTCTGGGAGGATCGTTTGGAACTGGCGGAGGTACTTTGGCTGATTAGGATCCACGTTCTCCTCGTGCACACCGTTTGCTCCCCCTTTCTCCGGCGGAGTTATGCAAATTTGCGGAACTTGGAATTCGACCCCGGCAAAACTCAGCAGGAGTAAACTTATGACGATGATCTCGAGGGCTTTACCGTGCCAAAGATGATCATTAATCGACTTGGCAACGGTGGCACCGTCGATAGCTTCCTTTAGTGAGTCGGTCCACCGGCCTGCCTGAAGGTACATTGAGGCCATGAGAATTGTGACTCTGGCCCTGCCCTTGTTGCGCCACCGCTCGTTGACGCCTCCAGACCCAAATCCGTGCACAGATATCCGGTCTTGGCTTGCGCTGCGATTCCCCTGGGCGTTGCCAGGAGCCTTTGCCTCAGGGCTCCCGGGATCCTGTGCTGCAGGTATGTCGTCGAATGTGGTCGGCGGGTTGGACAGCCCACTCTTGACCGGAGTAGAGGGTCGGCCCGGGGTTGAGCTGGCTGAGGATGAGCCTACGGGAGAGGCCTTGAATGGTACCGGCATCGACATGCGGGCCTGGTTGCGGTCGAGGGCGCCGCTGGCTGAGGCGGACCGGCCGATGGGCAGCGCAAACTGCGAGTTCCGTCGCTTTTCCGTATTTGCGGGATCCACACCGTTCGCTGTGTTGGTTGTTTGCCCAGGCGACTCGATGTATGACAACGCCTCGAATGACCTGGCCAAAGAGGTCATTTCTCCCAGCAACAGCGACGTTATGTCGCACATGACGGTCCGCATGGTGGTCCTTTTGCATTGCGCAGGAGGCGGTATCTGAATGATGCCCTCTGGGAGGGGCATAGAGTGTTCGTCGGGGTGTACGTAGTCGAAAAGCAGGGCATGATGGACTAGGGCTTTCGGGTAGGTCTCTCCCAGGTCTTGAAGGCTTTGTTGTAACGACCTCATGTTTCTCTCCGCGATCGTTGTCGCCCCGGACTGTCTCTTGTTGAAAGCCACATTTTCGAGTTCGGCGCCGTCCGCGATAGCCACCACAACGAGCGGTTCCCTGTAGAAGTCGAAGGGCAGCAAGGCGGAGTGCGACGGGGGCGGGGCATTGGGGGTCAGCTCGTAGAAGACAGCGCCGTCGGGGAAGGCGAGCGGGGAGAACATGTCTGCGTGGGCGGCAGGGTCAGCGTGAGCTCGTGAGTACGGCGGGTTCAGGGGCTGCCGCGCCGCATCATACTTCTGTTTGGGCGCTTGTCGGCGCTGACATCGCGGAGGTGGACGACATGTTCGGCGTGTAGCCTCTCGAGGAACGAGTTGAATCGGGTTGCCTTGATGTGGCCGAGAGGGAGGACCAGTGCCTTGACCCTCGCGGGGGCGATGGGCAGCAGGGAGTCTGCGCTCATAGTTCTGAAAGCATTCCCTCTTCGGCGGAGCTCTATCTGGGAGCAGTCGTTGGTGTCGTGTCTGGCCTGTTGCGCATGTCGGCAGTTGTTGGACTCCTTGGGCGAGGGTGTTTGGGCACGTCCGGTGTATCGGTGTATGTGTTGTTACTTCCGACTGACTGCAGGAGAGCCAGGAGGACCGAGAGGTCTATGCTGGGCTCGAGAGCGCGGGCCTCGTGGTGGGCCCCTTGGTCACGGAGCGGTGTTGTTGATCGCAATGCGGGAACCGGTCGCGATCAATGAAGTTGTCATCTGGCGCTACTGATCCATGTGCACTGCACCTACTCTCATTTGCAATCAATCGTATCGAAATGGCGCTAGTGAGCTGCATATAACACACCACATGTAAAATCTACTGCACTTTTATTAACTTTTTTTAATTTAGCTTTAATTTATTTAAAATTTATATAAAAAAAGCTATTTTATTTTTTAAATTTTAATTTTTTTTATTATAAAATTAAATATTTTTTTAAAAAAAATTTATATTTAAATTAAAATTAAAAATAATTTAAATTAAAATTAAATTTAAAAAAAATTTAAAAAAAATAAATTTTAAAAGTTTTATTAAAATTACTTAATAAATAATATAAATATATTTAAATTAATTAAAAAATAAAATGCAGTAGATTTTATATATGGTGTGTCATATGCAGCCTATTAGCGCCATTTTGATACGATTGATTGCAAATGAGAGTAGCTACGCACCCGGATAGTACTATCTGGCCAACCTTGCCGTGTCACTCCTGCCACCTCGAGCCTGCACCAGAGACAATAACAAGCCAAAAGCCAAGAACTGGTCCGAGCGCCCCTCGACCTGGTTGGTAGTCCAGTCGAGGTCTTCTCCAAGCAGGAACGTACAGCACAGTAATACTCCGTTTCAGCTCCGTAACAGCTGTGCTCACCCGCCAAGAAAGGGGGAGGAAACAAACGGCCACTGAGCATTCTCCGTCTTCAGCCTCAAACGCAACACAACGCAACTCAGCATCAGCGGCCCGGAACTCTATTGAGCTCCTGTTGGTAATTCGCTGAATTCCGGTGACTAGGCTAGCATCGTCCACTGTCGGATGCTGTGTTCTGGCAGGGGTCATGAAGTCAACCCCTCAAGAACACCTCCAAATGGGACGTGGACAAGTCTATGATACAAGGGGCAATATCCTTTTCTGACACCCTCTTGGTCATGAAGAGTAATTTATGCAGCACATCCCCGCCCACGCAGATTAAGTTGACATAAAGTCAAAGGTCTCCATTCCCTCGGCTTCGGGCCGTGAAGGTGCATCGTGGGCTCGCCCCTCCGTGGCCTCGGCCTTCAGCTGGCTTTCAAAAATATCGACGGCCACACTGGCCTCGACAAAGTCTTCCAGTTCTTCTGTGACTGTCTTGAGCTTCTCTTTCACAGCAGAAGCTCCTTCAAAGCCCACTATGTGCCTCGCCGGCGGGTTCTCGTGGCCCCCGATGGCCGTCAGTGCATGCACCGTCTCCAGGACGAGCTTCTCCGTAGCCGAGGCAGGCAACTTCGGGTATCGATGCAGGATCTCCGTGTCTGACGGCTCAACCGCCGTCTCTGGGTCCGTGTTGAGCACATTGCTCATCATGTCGCGTATAGACGGCGCTGGGTTGATCTCGCTATCGTACCATGGCAGCTGCGGCGCCAGGATGATCTTGTTACTCAGACACTGTATCTCCTTGTTTGGCTGCACGATCGTCACCTTGATGTTAAAAGGCGCGATTTCATAAGCCAGGGAGTCACAGAACCCTTCTAACGCCCACGTAGCCGCCGTATGTGTGGGCATGCCAGGGGTGCCGATGTGACCTCCGATACTGGTGAGAATCACAATGTGTCCTGTATGTTGGGCCCGGAGTTGGGGGAGAGCGGCCTTGATGAAATTAACTTGGGAGAAAAAGATCGTTTCGAATTGGTCCCTGACAAGGTTTTGTGTTGCTCTCGTTGTCGACAGCTCTTCGACCGTGCCAACAACAGCTGCGGCGGGTCAGTCACAGTTAGCGCGCAGTCGCCCACTGCGATACTTCCCAAGAGGATGATACGCACATTCAAACTTGCAGCACAGCAAGATATCTACGCGGCCAAACACCTGGACAGCCTCCGCGATGGCCGCGCTACACTGCCCCATGGAGCGGCCATCGCACCGTATGCCTCGTATCCGGTCTTTCCAGCCCTCTCGGTCCCTTCGGTTGCTCTTGCACTCGTTGATGAGCTCCCTGAACTCGGCACTCCGGTCCTCGTGCTCTATCTCATGCGGCGGGAGACAGGCAACGACGTAATCACCATGCGCCAGCAGCAACCTGATGAGCCTGATTGCGAGTGGTGATAAAGCCTGTGTCAGGATCCATGTTCTGGGTGAATTATGTGTTGCTGGGACTCGGGGTTAGCGCGTAGTGCGTGGCATAGGATGTGATCGACTTACGGAAGGAGGCGGGTGGCACTGAATGGCCATGCCTTGATGAGCCGGCCTCGGAGCCTTTTCGTTCTGCCATAGCTGGTGTTAAACAAGTGATCTCGAGGACGGGCACACATGCCAGATACCAAGTATATAAGCAGAGCACAGCACACGAGTGCAGGCGGGGTTTCTCCGGCAGAAACAGACAGACAGGCCAAACAGGGAGTGATCACACAGCAGCATAGCACAGGCCAGGCAAACACAAACACAGGCCAAGATGATGCAGCGTTGGGAACATCAGACGGCAGGAAGCACCTTCACCGTGCCCATGGCGGCGTTACTTTGTCTTCCCTGGCTGTGGGTCGCTGTGAAACATTTGACGAGGAGGGGGGCAAACTCGGGAGCTGCATTCGCATGGGGAAAGTGTAAAAGAGAGAAGCGGCGACCATGGGACCGGGATAGGCGCAACGGGCAGCCGTTGCAATGCTCACGGTGATGGTGTTCGCGCCAAGAAGCAAGAGGGTCCCATCTAGGGTGGATTGAGAGCGGTATGGGCAAGAAGGACAATGCCGGTCTGCGCAGGGCATCCAGCGATCGACCTGGGCCGCGTAGTGCAGTGATGGCTCATCTCCCATGGGCCGAGACTGCTGGAGGCTGGAGGGACCCCCCGCGAGTGAGGCGGGCGGCGGGCGGCGCAGAGCAGTGAGTGAGCACACGGTGGCCATAGGTGGAATAGACCCTGGTGGCGCCGGTGGTCCTCGCCGTCCATCCAATGTGGACCGATCAATCACGGCAGTTGATCATCCGGCTATTGGAGCCCATATAGGAGCCCAAAAGCATGGTTCGCAGATCCAACGGCCTTATTAGGTTGGCAGGGCATGATGTTGCGCCATGTTAGGCAATATCCTTGCGAGAGTTTGGAGTGGGAGGTGGGAGGTCTGGCAGACCGACTTCGTGATAGGATGAGACCGAGGGGCAGGATGACGGGGCAAAGGGGAGCGATGGTCGGTCGCGTGGGATCCATGGCTTGCGTGGGATCGCGTGCACGGCAAGGCGAAGCAGAGCATGGGAAAGCATGGGAAGGCATGCTAAGGCATGGCACGGCGTGGCATGGTATGGCGTGGGAGCGGGCATGGGTATGGGCATGGCAGCTCAACAACCTACAACCTGACCGGGCCGGACGACCCAGCCTGGCGGTCTCGAAACACGGGAGACGGGCAGATGGGGAGAGCGAGAGAAAGGATCAGAGTGTGTTTGTGTGTGCGCGCGCATGTCGTCCGATCCGCAACTGACGTGGAAAGGCTAGGGAAATGAATGCAACGTACCATGGCCCTTGAGTTCGTCATTTTCCTGCCCAGAGCCCGAGCCATGTCCGTTCAATGCCTCGTGGGAGCTGGCATGCCGGGCGCTGTCCTCAGCGTGCGGCCCCTGGGCATCATGCTGCCCCTGCGGATCAGGATCTGGCTGAGGCGTCTCAAGAGGAGGCTGCTGTTGCTGCTGCTGCTGCTGCTGCTGCTGAAGCTCAGGTTGCTGCTTCTCCTTCTCCTCGTGTCCGTCTGCAGGCCCGTCGGGCTGGATCTGGCGCTCAGGGGTGTCGTCGTCGGCGGCGACCTCAATCTCGTCTGCAATTGCGACGTGGATTGCCGCGTCTGAGGCAGCGGCAGGAGAAGGCGAAGAAGGATCAGGAGCAGACATCCGACCTGTCACCAAGAGACGCAGTGCGACCCGAGCGAGTCGCCCTGCTCAGCTGTGAAACCCGTGTCCCCGAAACCAAGACTCAGTCAGTTCTGGACTCCTGGCCCGGACTCGTTGGTCGGTCCTATGTCGTGTCGGGGCTGTGGACTCTGTCCGTCGGAAGATGGTTAGAGCACCCGTTTTATGTGCACCACCACAATAATAGCAGCTTTGTAATTAGCCGTCGTGCTTGGGATGGAGAGGCGATGTAGTAGTAAGCAGGCAGGCAGGTCGACAAGGTTCGGAGCCGGCGCCGCCCAGAGAAGGAGAGGTGTGTGGTCCAGGTCTGGTGGTCCAGGTCTGGTGGTCCAGGTCTGGTGGTCCAGGTCTGGCTGGTGGTGTGTCGGGACTCTTGTCTGCTGTCAGTTAGTAGAGGACGGGAGGGAACTGCCTCCTCTAGCACCTTCCCGTCTCGCGGGCTCGTGGTCAGGGTCGCAACCGAGACAGAGTCGTCCGAACCTAGATTGCTCGGCCGCCTGGTCTATATATTAACTTTCTCTCTCACTTCCTCAACGGTTGCCCTACGCAGGATGGTCAAAGCGAAGGGCTGAGATCCATCGCTTGCTTTTTCCTTAACCCCGCCCCACCAATCCATTCGCCAGTCAGAGCCGGCAGCAATGCTTGATTCCCCAAACCACCTCCAACCCCGGAATGGTTCCTGCCCCAACTCCCACCAAACACTGACGGCAGGAGCGGGCTGGAACCCCTCCCGGGGCCCCGGGGCATACACATGCATATGCACGGCACAGGCGCAGCCCGGCAGTCAAAACGCCCCCCGGCCCACTACTAATGCCGCATGCCACCCGTCGGGTTCCCTGCAACAGACTTCAGATGTACACGTGTATGAAAGCTCCGAGGTTTCTTAGTGCCGGGTCTTTTTCTGCAGCCCTGGAGATGACGCACAGCCGGCTGAACAGGCAGAGCGAGGCTTGTAAATCTAGTCTCCTATCGTCATGTCGAGGACGGCGGGTGCAAGGCTGTGTGTGTGCATGGCTAAAACGCTCAGGCGAAGAGAACGACGGCATGATTAGCCGGCGCATGCTTGGCCGGGGATGAAAAACAACCCGGCCGAGTAGGATTGGTCGCTCGTCCACCGTGCGCTCCTGTTCGGATTAAGGGCCTCTCAAAATGCCAGATCCGACAACGACGTGTCAAGGGGACGTTCGTGCATGTGGTCATTCATGCTCGGACACGCCACTATCACCGCGCCGTGCCTACCACCCTAACACATTACCGCGAGGGCTCGTAACGTTGAGGATTTCTGTTTCTAATCTCTGCATTTGTCGGTCCAATTTGTCTGGATATTGTGTTGGTATTACCTGGGAAAGGACGGGCAATTTCAATCTCATGGACTCGTTCCGCTGCATTTCTGTTTCAACGTGACCTTGCTACGCACAAATTGTAGTCGGTCATGAGTCCAGTTGCTACCATCTTCGCTTGTGGTACGCATTTCCAAGAGCCTGCGTTCTCATTCCGAAAGCTCTCGACAGTGTCCTACAGTCCACAGTCATTCTGGTGAGGTTCTTAGTCAGGGTTTCCAGTGTGCATGGCATCTACAAGCTTGTCGAGCTTGGCCAAACTGCCATACCCAAAGCTACCAGATCTCGGCTTGGGTTGTGACGTTTTACTTAATGCCGGCTTGTATGTGAAAAGATGTTCCAGGATCAAAGATATGCTTTTCGTGCACGGTTGTTATTATCGTCCCGACTTTTGTGGCTTCAGGTAGAAAAATGGGAAAAGCTGAAGATGCGCAAGGACCTCTAGGATGATTGCCTTATGCTTGACTGGATCTTAGTGGCGGGCCGGAATAGGCAATCCATAGTCGAGTACGACGAACTCTATGCTCTGAATGAAAATGATTAGACTGATGAGATTGTAGTCCAACCCAAGCACGTGGGCGAGTAGGAGTCTTCAGAGACTAATACGAGCTCCTGAAACGGAAATAAACACCTGCTCAAGACAGATCTCGGCATTTTCCATCTACCGCAGATCAATTATGAAGAGAACATGGGGTAAGCCTATGCAATTGGCCGTGGTCATCGTTCCATGAACACAGTGCAGCGGTTGCTTTTCTTGGCGCCCTTTTCCACCTCTTCCACGTTTGACAGCGCTGTCTGTGGAAGACAAACACATCCCACCCGGGCACTTCAATTGATCCGGATGGCCGCCTTGCCGAAATGCTTCGCCTCCGCCTGCGCAATCTTTTAATACATGTGCTTCGTATGTGGAAACTCCACTCAACAATGTTGTCTGAAAGTCGCCAGATACTGATAAGCCTCTGTCGCCTGCTCGCAAGAGAAAATCTCAGTTTCAACGACTGGATGCATATTGTTCGCCTTAATGGCAGCAACCGTGTCCTCCATCATGGCCCAGAGGCCCGCGACAGCACCGCGGGCGATTTCAACCTTGTGAAAGCATTGGAACATGCTTTGCGTAACATCCTCGCCACCAAGTAATCCGATGATCATAACCAGAACCTCGGGTTTTCTGACTTCCAAACTCTGCCGGAGACTGTTTACACCGCCGGCCTCGGTAGTGTCGTCAACGCCCACGCCCTCGAGTGTGAGCTCCCGAGCAGGCTTCCTCCAGAGTATGTCTTCCACTTAGTTAATCATACGATCAGCGCGGAGCTGCCTGAGCTTTTCGGCTTTGGCAGCAGAAGAGGCCAGTGCATCTCTGATCAAAATGCACAGAACTGAACATAATGCAGTGTTGGGGCGAATGCCGCAGTTTTCTTGAAGTCATTGGCTGCACTCCGCAGCTGGTCATCCTTCTGTCTTACAACTGTGTTTGTGGACGACACGAGGCTTTTATGGAGTTCGACCATGGTAATACATACTATTCGACTATGCATTGTTGTTGAAGGCTTAGAAGCTGAGCCATCATGTATTTTTGACTGGCTGGAGACCAAACCTAAGTACTCAAGAATCGGCAGCATTGACATCTTCAGCCATGGTATCCACACCCTTGCTGGATGGTGAGAATGTGAAACGCCAATTTCGACCTGGGTCGCATCTGGTAACAATCTGCACTGGCACTCCGTCCTTGGGAGTTGGCATGGACGATGTCATGGGAATGTCCTTCCGCGGCTCTGTCCACTTGCCATCTCCAGTGGCAGGCTTCAGATCAAAGCGGAGCAATAGCACAGCAGCAAAGGACATAACTTCGGTGCTGACGAAATGTCGTCCTGGGCAGAGCAACGTCCTCCCTCCAAAGGCTCGGAAGGCAACAGGGTTTGTGCGCTTTCTGCCAGGCTCCCGAAGAAACCGTCGGTGGTCAAAGTCATTCACATTTGGACCCCATATCGACGCCTCGGTATGCTGCACCGGGGTGACAGTCATAACTGTCGCGCCCTTCTTCAGGAGATATTGGTCGGCGAACATGGTATCATGCATGACCACCCTAGCAGCGATCCCAATATGAGAGTATCGCAGCATCTCCTGCCACGTTGAGAGGAGAATAGGGCACGAAGATTTGACCTTGGCCAGGTCAATGGTGGAGAAGCCATCCTTGTCCACTTTAACGAGCTGCTCGACCTCCTTCCGGCAGTCATTGAGGACCACCGGGTCGGAGAAGATGTGATATACCATCCAGAACGCGCTCGCCACACTGTTCGTCAGGGAGGCAACCATTTGACCAATCTCAGTGGCCGCTACGTCTCTGCCACGCAGACCATGACCTGTGTTATGATTGTAGCGGCATTGTACGAGAAGAGAGCCCTCGTGGTGGCCGTTGGCGGCGAAGTATTTCTCAAACGCGGGAATGAGAAGACGTTCTCGTGCATGTAGGCTCTTACGCGCAAGGACGGTTGGCCATGCTTTGAGCATATGGACCATGATACCTGGTTCGAAGTCGCCGGGTTACGACTAGATCAGCAAGCGTCTCAAAAAGCGCTGCGCCTTGACCGGACATGGAGGCTGCAGGGCGTGGACGTACTACCATGATTTCTCGAGAACGGGGTCGCGAAACGGGTTCTTCGGTCCGTAAATAGACTCGGTCGTGGCCATGAAGAGCTCTCCACGAACCCAAGAGAAGAGTTCCACTGACGCTGGGCCCTTGGCGGCAAGGGCCCCCAGAGAGTCCGAAATATACCGGATCGCCGCGCTGTTGATTGCGTCGAGTCCCGGGCCCGGGGCCATAGCTGGCTGAATGGACGGGACAAAGGTCGACAGGTAAGAGCCGTCCTCGAGCATCTGGTCTGAGACGATAATGGCGTTTCCGGCCGGCCCGACGCCCATCACCGTCACAGCCGCCTGTGCCTCGGTAGGGGCGAATGCGATGATCTTGATCTGGCGTTGCAACGTAGGGATCAGGGATACGGCATTGACGACGTAGATCCGTTGACCTGGCATGCGGAGAGTGTATATTGGGAGGCCGTGCTTGCTTCTGGCTGCTGTCAGCTTCTGATAGTAGGCATGATGAGTGGACGACTGTGCTGCTGCCTTCGGTTCATAGATGGGAGGTAAGCGACCTTTCTTTTACAAAGAAGTTCTGCTTCCCCGGAATGAGACCAAGTAGTGGACTGATAAACGGTATGGAGGTCTCAATTGCAGGTGGCTCTTTTGCATCATGGGTGAAGTGAAGCAGCGCAGAAAGAAACACGTAAACCGCAGCCAGACTTCCAAGGCACAATGCGAGTGTAGAGGTCATTTTACCGTACCTTGAACCTCTCTAAGCTGGCTTTCTCGGGTGAAGTCAATGGCGATCGAGTTAAACGTGAAACAAAATGGCTGTATTGTGTCCCAGTAAAAGACTAAAGACCAGTTGGTGTCGCTGGGCAACATGTAAGTGCCTGTAGTATTTACACCAAAGCTTCTGTACACAATCCAGAGACGGCTTATGACGACCTCGCAGCGGTTGGCAACGTGGAAGTGAAGAGCTCCGGAGATCAGGAGCTGGAGCTCAGCTGTGAAAGATTCTTCCTGGGGACTGCGTCCCTCCTGATCAGACTTTGACCCGCTTGCTGTGCCTCTGGCTAAACAGTCGCCTGGTGTGTTGGTTCTGGGGATTCGAATATTACTGCACTACCTAATCTTTCTTGTCTGCTTACGGCTAGAGGACGTTACACCGCAGCTAACGTTTGTGCCTGGGCTTCCTGAACTCCTTAGCCGATATCCCCACGCCCGCAGCAATCTGGCGGAAGCCATCCTCTAGGTTCCTGGGTGGGTGCATCGATTGTTGGATGCCTCACAGTTGTGCCGTGGAAGGATTTTAGCTAGGAGACTAACCTGCGCACCAGGGGTGCCTGGATCCAAACCCCGATGTTTTTTACTTAGCCGGTTGTCCCACGGGATTCTGTGAGGTTCAGAGTAGCCATCCATCGAACATGGCTTGGAAGCTGATTTCTACAAGAGATAGACTGGACCGGCCCGGACAGATCCCTTCGTCGTCCATACTGGTTTAGATGATGAGTCTGAGGAATCTAGGAAATTAATTCGTGTTACTGCTCGGTCCTATGAGGTGTAGTTAGCATGTGTAATCCTAACAAGGTATTGCTGAGTGGTTGGCACCCAGACACAGACTAAATCATGCAGTTGGCTGGCCTTGGCCAACAAACAGTCAGCATTTGCCATTGGGCCTAATTGTCCACAAATGTGTAAGCGAAGTCTTCCAAAAATCCTCCGTACCGGTTTCTTACCTCAAAACACGTCAAATATTGAACAAGTCCTCGTGGACTGTTCCAACCACAAGACGTGGTTTGTCCACAAAGTCTACCGTGCTACAGAGGCCGGAGCGCCAGAGCAATGACAAGGGAAAGCACAATGGACCTGGGTAGTGGAGACAAGTTCCTAAGGAGCCGACTGTAGGGGTAACAGAAGAGAACGCGTCTTCAGCTGGAAGTGACTTCAGGCGACCATACCAAGCGTTTTCACTGGCGTACTTGAGATCAGGACGGGATGGTCCTGGATAGTGTGACCAGCATGCACATCAAGTGCTCTGAAGTCTAGCTCATCCATGTCAATCTCCCTGAAGCGCTACCTTCCGATCCCAAGTGTGAACTTGGGGCTTTTGCACATAGCGCAGGGGGTGGGGCCTCAAGAATCCGGAAGCCGAAGCCCATGACAGACTGCCTGCATTGCCGGGTTGATAAGACCAATTATCTCCTCCAACAACTGGGAATGGAAACAGCGCAGTCCTGGTGAAATTCAAGAGATATTTTCGTCTACATTGTCTTCAACACATTGGCCATATATGCCATTTACTGGCTTGCTGACAGAACAAAGGGCGTCCAGGGACAGTGAACATGAGGCATAAACAAAGCGAGCTGAACCACTGACTATTGCGGTTATATAGCCTATGCAAATATGAGCACAACCTCTGGGCTAGATAGTGCAGATATCATCACAACCTCCTCTCTGGGGCCACTTCGTTGTCGTTGTCGCTGTCGTTGTCGGTTTCGAAGGATGTGGGGCCGGGGCTGGGGCTGAGCCAATTTAGGTAGGGCTGAACCGGTTTTGCAAGACGAATAACATCTTCAAGAATTGTAAGCAGTGGCCAATGGTATTTATCGATCCCTGGTTGAAGCGTGCCATGACTGACGAATGCACTGGCACTTGCACAGCACCGACGTAATGTGATGAATGAGTGATCTTGGACACGAAGAATGGGTCTGTATCGTGCGTGCATGCTCTACATATATAAACGGAGGATGTCAATTTGATTTTGGCGAATGTCTAAAAGCAAAACCATCATCCGCAACTTGAAGGCCGATAGTGAGAAACTCAGACGTTCTAGAAACCACATACCATCACAGAAAGACCCCTGGTGCCTTCATCCTCACACACATCATGTTTTCCTCCTCCATTCTCGTTGTGGTCACACTTCCTCTCGCCATTGGGTTTCCTCATATGGCATCGGTAGTCTCGTACGGATCAGAGTCTGCGGATCTGCCTGCGTCCCATTCCGGACGGGAATACACACCTTGTGGTTGACTAACAGAGAAGCATTTCAAGTGGAAAGCCCCCGGCGAGGGAGATGGTATGTATCCCTACAAGTATCCTTGAGTCTCACGCATCACTCCTTTTCTCTCTCTCTTTTTAACAAGATCCTAGTTCGTGCTCCTTGCCCGGTTGCCCGGTAATGAACACACTCGCAAACCACGACTTCGTCCCGCACGACGGCCGCAACATCACAATGCCAGCCTTTGTTCAGGCCTGTATCGATGCTTTCAATATCAGTGTGGCATTCTGTATTGACGCCTTTGGTACTGGCGTAGCCGCATCTAACCCTGTACCGAATTCTACGGTCAGTAGTGCACATTCAATGAAAAACCACTCTGCTCGTTTGTGCTGTGGTAATACCATGTTGAGGGTCCGAAACTAATGATGGCTCCGCAACATTTAGTTCTTCGATCTCGATATGCTCCACAATACCCATGGTGTCATCGAACATGACGGTAGCCTGTCCAGACGGGACGCCGTTTTCGACCCGACCAATCGATTCGATGAAGGGACTTTCAACAACCTTGTCAGTTATTTTGGCAATTTTACAACCGTCGACATTCCTACCATGGCCAATGCACGAGCTCGGCATGCATTCGATATGAGTCTGCTTAACCCCGGCTTCAACATCACCGAGGCCGCTGTTCCAGTCATTGTGGGGGAAAATGCAATGATGATGGCTATCTGGGGTCACCCTGAGCGGCACGTTGCGAATAGAGCGTTCTATGAGTACTTCTTCCGTAAGTCGTGGCTTCGCCCTGGTTATTCTTGCGCATTTGCTCACACATCTAAGGGAACGAACGTATTCCGGTTGAGCTCGGCTGGAGACCAAGTGACGTTGAGATCGACACAACCATCGGCTCGATTGTTCAGGACTTGATCGCGCAGAGCCCCCCTGATGTGCCCCTGACCTTTACTCCCTCAAATGGGACGAACTAAAGCAAATCGGTCTGGTGGTATCCTTCCTCTTGAATATAGTTAGCAGAATTTCTTGTATATTACTCTTTCTCACAGTGCACAATACAGCCAGATTCCGGGGCATCAATGTTTACACTTCGATTAATTACGAGAGTAAACGAAAGTTGAGCTCTTAGGCATCGAAATCGATACCAATTTGAGGACAGACTGGCTCTCTCCATCCAAACACCCAAGAGTGTTGGCAATAGCCAGGAACGCTCTATTGAATGAACAGGTCACACAGCTTGGCAGTGAACATGTACTTAGCAGGCTTCCTTTGTATTGCACCGCCGCCGTCTCTCACGCTTGCCACTGCTGTGTATATCAAGCTCCATCCCTGGGATAATTTATCGCTAGGCAATGATTCTGATTTCCTGTCACATCGTAAATGTGATAAGATAGCTAATGTGTGTCTACACTGCTAGATATCTTTCATGTCGGCCCTCCCCCAGGTTTCTGTGATCTAGTCCGAACCTGGGTGCCGGTGGCTGCATACAACCATCTCCGACTTCTTTGGACAAGCTTACAGCCACTCTTCGCCACCCCACACAATTCCATTGCTCAGCATCAGCCTGACTACTATGTTCTCCCACAGCCTACCCTTCCCGGCTGCTTCTCGCACAACACCAGCCGCTGCGTTTCCTCTCTAGGGGAATATGCAAAGCCACTCTGATTTGATAGGAAAACGTTGGAAATCGTGCTTGTTTAAATTTTGAAGCTGCGGTGCTTTTGCTTTTGAGAAAACAACAAGAAGCCTCTCGACATTTACACTTTTGAATGACGCCCGTATCCTAAGGTGAAGGTGAAAGGCCCACATATCATTCCGCAATATCCTCCCCCTCCCTCCGAGAATAACGACTTCATCTTGGCCGTGTCACGCTATCGATTCTACTTCCGTGTTCCATGGGGTTTTGAGCTTCTGCTTTACTTGCGCAGCACGTGGAATTCCTCAGGAATCTCTTCAGGACCAACCCCAGAACCAGCAATAGCAATCTGAGTGAGAAGACAAGTTAGCGCGTGATTTGAAAAAAAGAATTTTTCTAGTTTCGAAGTGATGGTGGCTCTGGCCGGCAGACAAAGACAATTATGGAATAGAGTACTCACCAGTTCCTCAACCTTAGCATCATCCAAGTCGACAATGTCATACTTCGTAGTCCCGTCTGCAAGAACAATCGTATCGGGCTTGACCTCTCCCTCGCAGACAGTGTTCTCAGCACGCTTGCGGCCGGCAAACCAGTAGAAGGTGCCCGTGTAGTTGGGTCGAGAGTTGACACTCATGCACACCCAGTTCTGGCCGCGGAGCTCAGCCAGCCACTTGGGCGACCCGCAGCCACCGTTGGAGAAGCCCTGGGCGTTGATATTCCAGTTGGTGGGGACGCCGCGGTAGGCAACGGTAGGGGAGTTGCCGGTGCAGCAGAAGTTAGGGTTCATGTTGGTGCAAACGGCTGCGGCGCCAGAGCAGTCGTTGGAGTTGTGGAAGTAGGCGTCGATCGCGGAGACGGAGGCGACGAGGCCTAAGAGGACAGCGGTGATCTGCATGTTGGGCTGAGGATAGGTGGGCTGAAACTATTGGGATTATGAGGAGGATGTGGATGGAGGTGATGAGGATAAAGAGCCAGACCTGATATCAGGAGAAGACGCCCATTTATATAATTATCGACTCGAGGCTCGGTCTCGAGGCTCGCTTTCGCAGTCTCGTAAGTTTGATATTATTGACTCTCCGGGACCATTGCCTGCTGCATAGGCACAGCCGATGCCATCTTGCTTCGTTCGCCGCCATCATGCTTGCATGCACTGTATCCACATGAACCGGAAATACCACCTGCCACTTAGAGCTTTTCGAAAGGCTCAAAGAGGTAAGAGCGAGGCTGGGCATACCTCTGCGAGAAATTCTCACAACAAGTCGTTATAGTGGGATTCCAGGCAGCAAGATGGCCGACTTCCGAGGCTCGGGTCCTCCCAGCTACGCTTACCTGGTTGCAACTAGGGCTGACATGCAAATGAAATATGTTTGTTTACTTTTTTATGGAAGCCTACGATACAAGGTCTGGAAGTTTTCCTAGATTGAGAAGAGACTAGAGTAGGAGCCCGATGAGACCAACAAGGGTAAGAGTAGGATGACACGAGACTACCTAGGTAGAGTAAGAGCAAGCCAAGAAGTTCCAAGACCAGTGGACTAATTAAATCTCACGTTGGATCTGGCAGCCACCGCCCCTGGCCTGTACCAAGAAACCGCAACTAGTCAATTGTGGAAAGCAGTCCACGACACCTTATTCAGACAATTCGAGAGGGAAGGAAGAGCTACTGCGAAGAGGGAAATCGCTTCTGCGACGGCGTGCATGGCGACTCACCGAATTCGTGTGCAGCCTCAGTGTCTGGTTAAATTTGTAATGTCTTATGATCGTCGTGCCCCGAAAACTCTTCATACCTAGCTCAGAGGAACATGTTCCATGGTTGCCATCCCACGACGGGTATCCCAGGGACAGGTACACCACCGCCGACCTCCTGCACCCAAGACGCAAAGCGTCGCAGTAGCGTCTTCTGACAATCTGCATAAGAGGGGGTCCCTCTACTCTAACTCCTAGGAATACTCTCTCTTCATCTTTAGGCTAGAAAGTTACCAGCTTGAGTCCCGATGCGGCGTCTGTCCTTAAACGTCCCTGAAAGTATCACCAGACAGTACATCACACAAAAGAGAAGTAGAATATTCTCAATTCACATGCCAAGTAATCAGTGTCATCATCGGCAAATCTATCATGGTAGTCACGTTTGCACGTTGCACTCAGTAGCCTCTCTCGTCGGTAACCACGGGGCCCTAGCGAGCTATCAAGTGAATCATGGGCAAAGAGGGCACTGTTCCACATGCTTTAGAGTTTTTAACACCTCCTTTTTCATGCTTGAAATATGTCTCCAAATAATTTTCACCGAGTCAAAAGTCACTGAGGACTAATATGCGGTTGTGAAGCGTCTTGGATCATTGTGCTCGCTGTACCACTTTCGTTTTATGAGATTACAGCAATCGCACGTCTCTAACGGATTATGTGTATTCTGATTTGCTTGGAAAACTATGAATTAATCTCCACGGATGACACTATTGGGCCAACGCGCTAGATCTAGCCACTGTGTACCCGCGAGTGCCTCTGCCACAGACTCGGCAATTGCTCTCCCCCAGCCCCGAAGGTACCAACAGTCGGCCTCTGCGGAATGAAGCACCAGGGCATAGTGAGCCAGGATCACCATCGCCGCAGGATGCCGGCATCTGATCCACTCGAGACACTGGGCCGGGAGCAAGAGCGGCCACAAAAAGGCGGCCCTGAGCTCAGAGTGCCCCAGGCCGGTATTCTGCGTGGCGACTCTGTTGAGGCAGTTCTGGAGCGACGTCGTCGCCCCCTTCATACAGTTCTTGACCTCCTCGTCAAGCTCAGGACCGACCTCATCCAGTTGGGCCTCAAGAAGAGGCAGGCGGCCCGAGAGCTGAGGACAGGGGTGGTCAGGGCCCTCGCCCTCCACGTGCTTCGTAAAGAGCCTCTTCAGGGGTGCCGCCCTCAGCTCTTCGTCAGAGGTCGATAATATCAGCCCCATACCCGTGATCAGCGTAAAGATCTCCACGAGACTGTCTATTGGCGAAAAGAATGTGTTGTAGTTCTCATAGCACGGGTAGACGGCGAATGCCCCGAGGCTGATAAATATGGATGTTGCGTAGGTGGCGTGACAGTTCTCCGAGGAAATAGAGCCCGCCAGTGTCTTCCTCATGCCGTGGATTGTAAAGTTCTGGTGTTGAGATGCCTGCTTGAGGTATATATGGCGTCTCTCCGGTTGTGTGTAGGCCAGATGGAACCCGGCGAAGGCAAGAAGCTGATGCATCAGGAAAGGATGACGCAGACCTCTTTGGGCAGATCATTCTGCAAAGCATCCTGGACTTCTGGCGAGGTAATAAGTGTCTTGTAAGCACTGGCAGTATAATGGTGCATGAGTTCGACGTCCATTATCCAATTGCTTGCATTCTCTGACTTGTAGTCTACCAGAAGTCCCGAGAAGGAATGGAAGGGGTCCGAAGGGGACGCATATTCATCTGAACTTGCGATGTGGTCCTCAAAGGCTTCAGGACGTCGAGCAGGGGCTAGTGGCCGCCTGCGAGTCCTGACACGAACTGCCTGTATTCCCACATTAGGGGTGGGGACGATCGCGATTGGGAAAATATGACTTACATTTCGATCCAGTGACGGCCATTCCCTGGTCCCAGATGACAAGCGGGCAGAAGATTCACTTTCTGGTGATGAGCCCTCGAGACTACAGACCAAGCCGTGCCTTACGCATGCCCTACAAGGACGCTCCTCATCGCACTGTGTCGAATGTCAGATTAGACTAAGCGGCTCGTGGTGGCCGATCCCTGCAGGTGAATACGTGGGTGACACTTACCTTCACGCGACGTTCCTTGCACCTGCTGCACCCGGTGCGTGACTTGCGGTAGCCGAGGCGCTTGGAGCTTTGTCGACTGTCCGCTCCATGTTCACAGGCTTGCCGGCATTCAGTGGTATTTTGGGACGGGGGCTTTTTTGTAGTATGTAACTAGGGAGTCGAATTGCTCGGTCACTTCGAATGACATCGATCGCGAAAGGCACGATGAGGCCATGGGCCCAGCCAAATCTTTATATGTGCTATTGTAGTCGAGGCTTGCTCAAACAGCTTAGCTACCTGACTTTGATGGCGCAGGGGCTGATGAATCGAGGCAGTAAATGCCAAGTACAGTGGTCTGCAGCTGACAGTGTCCGAAAAATCGAAATCCCACTACGCCCACACCATTTTTTCAAACAGTCACCCTATTAAAAAAGCCTTTTCAAATCCTTTGCAACCAATTCACCCTCTAGCCTTTCAGCCCTCTACATATAATTCGCCTCTACAGCCAATTCGCCCTCTGGCCTTCTAGCCTTCTACATGTAATTTACCTCTGTACGCAATTCGCCTTCTAGCCTTCTAGCCCTCTGCACGTAATTCGCCTCTGCAGCTAATTCGCCCTCTAGCCTTCCAGCTCTCTATATATAATTCATTTTTTAGCCTTTCAGCCTTCTATATATAATTCGCTTTTTAGCCTTTTAGCTCTCTATATACAATTCACTAAAGCAAATTATATATAAAAAGTTAAAAAATTAAAAAATAAATTAATTATAAAAATAAATTATATATAAAGGGCTGAAAGGCTAAAAGTGAATTAATTATAAAAAATTAAAAAGCTAAAGGGCGAATTAATTGTAAAGGTAAATTAATTATAAAGGGCTGAAAAGCTAAAAAGCAAATTAACTGCAAAGGCGAATTACGTATAGAGGGCTGGAAGGCTAAAGGGCAAAGAAAGACTTGATTGCAATTTGGCGTAATAAAAAGAGTATGGTGTGGGTGTAATGAGGATTTCGATTTTTCGGACACTGTCAGCTGCAGACCGCCGTAGCCAAGCTTGTAGATGGCCTGGGCTTAGAGCTGGGCAGATTCCCAAGGGCCGGACTTCGTAATAGCGAGCTGTAGAGAAATCCGCAAGTTGTCAAATCCGCCTGATCTGAGACGGCGGCTGAGAGAGATAAAGCGGATTTCAATAGAGTTCGACGATGGACACGGTACATAACCAATCACCATCACTAGTCAGAGGTCTGAGAACGGGCTGTGAAACGCAGGGTGCCAAGCTTGCATGGCATGCCATTGAGCTTTGTCGGATAGGGCGAACTCTTGGCATAATTGGCCGGGGCGAGCAAAGAACAAGAATATCTAGACCTTATTACTACAGCCATACCAAATCGCACCTGTTCACAACCATATTTTCGGAGACATGAGTGAACGGCTCTGTCAAACATCATGTGGGGCACCAAGCCTGTCGGGACCTCCATCGGGGCTTCTATGTTGGCCGGGGCGGCACGATCATTCAGAACCTCACTTACCCACCCCCAAGACCCACTGACATGCAGCTGCTGCCCGGCTTTGAGGTCGACATTTCGACACATACTGCCCCTCCACCATTCGGCTGTTCTGGCACCTATCCTCCTGAATCGCATCCGTTTCGTACCAATGAGTGGATGTATTCTGTGACTCAGACAGGGTCAGCCCGAGGCCTAATACGAATGTTGCATGTGTATCAGTGCTAGGTTGAGCAAATCTATAAGGAAGACTCGGAATTCTTTTGGCGGACCGTGATCGGTATTTGACAAGCTATATATTTCATTGGAACGTGGACTCGAAATACCCATCAACCTGTGGAGGTAAATCGCGGTACGGTCCGAGTTGACCATCAACTATGAGTTCACGGATGCCGACCTTGCGGTGGCCACTGACGTCCCAGACATCAGATCCAACTATGCCCGCCTGCGTCCCATTACCCCATATCTTGCGACAGTACCAGGCTAGGGCAAAGGGGCTTCCAGATCGCAGACACTCGTTTATCTCGCCCTCGGCCTTGTCGAGGCTGTGCACGACGATGGCGGGTGGGGCGCCGTTCTTTTCCTCCAGGGCTTTTGCTATCTCCCCTCCCGTCGGCGAGAATTCCGTCAAACGGAATGATCGGTCACGGAGCTGCGAGATCGGTGTCTCCGCAAAGATGGCGGCATATGCTGCAGCAACGTAGTCTCTTGTGCTGTAAGACGGGACGAGTCAGCCCAGCGTCCCGATTGTCGCTGTCAGAGATATTCTCTGTTCGCCCTCGTCGACTTGATGGTCCCAAGATCTGAATGCGAGACCGTCCTTTCTTCCAAAGGTTTGTACATGTAGAGACTCACGACAAATTTAGCTTGCGCTCGGCGCTTTCCCCAGTGAAAATGATCCGGTTTGACTTGATATCGACACCCATCGCCCTGCGCAATGTCAACACGCGAGTATGAATCACGCCGGAAAGAAACATCACTCCCGAAAAAAAGACTCACTTGTGTTCAAGGCAAATTCGGCAAAGTTTCCGGGGAGCACCACTGTGATGGGGATACCCGCCTCTGTAGCTGCCCTCTCAACCTCGTCTTTGGCTTTATTCACAGGAATCTGGAGCCCCTGTCCGTCGAACGGGCCGCTAGGTCTGATGGCGCAATCAACTGGACCTGAGTGTGTGGAATGGCTTTGACAAGTGCATGCTGCCTTTCGACACCCTCGTGGCCCACGAGGGATCTGACAAGCAACGGGCGATGTCAATGAATCTGCTCGATAAAAATAAGGGCTATTTGATGGTCAAACTTACATGACAATATCAATGTCTTGCAGGGCGGCAATCAGGGCCTCGTGATCGTCGATGTCCACTTGTATTTTTTTGACCCGAGCACGGAGGTTGCGCGTGTCTGAGCCGGCCCTGTGTAGAACTGTGACAGGAGCTCCGGTTGTAGAGAGAGCGTCGACGATGGCAGAGCTGGCCCAGCCCCTGTGGCCAAATACAGCGATCCGGTTGTGCGACATGGTAGTTCCGTCCAGATTATTTGCGGGTGATCCAGGGTGGCTGAGAACTCGGGGTGCAAGGCTGCCAAGATTGAAATATTTATGTGTATGAATCAGCACCCTTTGAGCCTTGGTTTGAGCCGTATTGACATTAGCAAGGCTTGACAACCTCTTACAAATGTTGGGTTGTCGTTCTGCCTCACGCCTTTCGAGTGGGGAACGATCCGGTGTTTCAGTAATCAGCAGGTAAAAAGTTTACCCGGCCAAAGTCTCTCGTTCACGCACCGCCTCGCGCTGGGAGGCTACCAAGGCCGTGAGGCAAAGAAAGATAGTCATGACACGTGTGCAGAGAGGGCGTTCGAACAAGTCTTGTGTGTGGGAAATGAAATGCAGTCGAGTCAAGGCAATATCTGGGGGACAGCGAAACAGCCGACGCGTTCTCGACGGCATCGTCCGGTCATAGAGGGCGCTCAGGCTGCGGTTTAAGCTTATAACTGAGCTGAAAACATTATCTGACTTTGCAAGCATGGTGGAACAGACATGGGACGCTCTTGGGGCAGCACCGTTGAGATTGAAGGGTATCTCTTTAGCGAGTACGTGTTGCATTGAGGTTATGTGCTGTCGAGCTACAAAGTAGGGTTTTCGAAGGCCATGAATGGCTGGGTCGCCTTGTTTGTTGCTACAATGTGCTCTGGGCTGAAGATATGCCAATGTCGAAAACTCAATCTAGGTTTGACACACCGTCCTCGTCCAGTACAGTAGTAAAGCTTGTTAGTTGCATTTGGGATTGACACGACACACACAATTTTACATGGCGTGACAGTCCATGCACAAGTCTTGATGTGGCACGAGTTGAGGCTACGGCCATTCCAGATATGAGAAGAGTGCAAGTAAGCTAACTAGGTATACTGGTCCAAAGCTGGGAGCAACTGCCGCCCTACGTGGGTATACCCACGCCCAAAATGCAAAGTCAGTCTCATAATAACCACCATTACTCGCCCAAAATCTCAGCCTTCCATTCCTCCCGAGTCTTCGAAGCGTGTCTCCGAGCGTGCTCCCGAGCCTCCCCAGCAAACTCGACTGGGTCGCGGAAGAATCTCAACGTGGTCGTCGTGTTGACGGGATCACTGTACTCAGGCTGGTATAGTAATCCGTAAATGGTGTCAATGACAATACCCATGCTCGTGTCGCTGGTCCAGCCGCGGTCGAAGATACTGTGGCATATTCTGCCGTGGGCGTTCACGTTGGGGTGTCTGATCCTCGTCACAAACCGTGCCTTTGGCGCGACCCTTGGGTACTCCTCGTCTGCGTGGAGATACAGCAGGAATGCTCCGTCCGAGTACGGGCTGTCATCCGGCCCTTCCACGACGATCTTCCAGAAGGACACATCAGCTGTGCTGATGTAGATGTCATATTTAGCATGGATCCCACGGGCTGAGACTGTCCGAATCTCATTCATCAGACGTGGTACGCGCAGCCTCGAGCGACCCGTACTGTTGCCTGCTGGTGCATTAGCTCCCGTAGCCGTAACATGGCCACGAGAGGTGACAGCAGTCAACTGCACAAAGTCATCTTCCATTTTCGGGTGCTCTCTGATCGGAGGCACTGTGTCACTCGTGACCAGGGTTGCTGTTGCGCTTAGTCTCGACATATGAAACTCAGTTTCAAAGTGAGGCGAGTAGGCCAGATTATGCCGAGGGGATATAACTGGTGGTCTTTGAGAAAGAGACAGGAAAGGCTCCATCTCGCAGATCGCAAGCGCGTTAGTCAATGACGTCGGATGGAATCGATATGAACCGAGCAAGTACGACAGTGTGCGCAAGTCTGTGTTGTCCTCGTCACCAAGCGATACACTGTCAGCAGAGATTCCTTTCTGAAGCAGGTTGGAGGTGATGCCGTGACTTGTATTTGTGATCGACTTGGTATCCCTTCCGTCAGAAATGACAACAATGCGCTTCTTTGCGTTGGGGAATCGGGACACGTATTGCTCTATCTGATCCCCAGCAAGAGCGAGGGCATCCCACAAAGCCGTGTCACCGCCACCCTTCAGCTCGTTGGTAGCTCGTCTGAAATTCTCCAAGACGTGCGATATCGGCATCACGACTTCGGCATGGCTCGAGAACTTGACAAGTCCGACATGGTTCTTGTAGCTGTATGCCAACATCCGATTGATGAGGGCCTCAAACATTTGCTTCAGAACGTCGAGGCGTGTGATCCTGTGCTTCCAGGCGTCCCCCCGACTTTCCCTGATCATGACCTTGAGAACTTTGTGGCTGGCCTGCGATCCACGAATACTTGTACTCCCGGTGGCGGCGTTTTCGGGGTCCAGCTGTCCAGTGCAGTGGCCTTGTGTGAGGTACTCTGCCAGTTTCTCAGTTGCATCTCGAAGTTTCTAATTGACCCAACCATCACCGTTCTCTGTCATGTTGGTGCGAATTTCTTGCATCCGGGGCTCTGTATGGTGTTCTGTGCGCAGCCGATGTCGCCAGTACTTCCAAATGAGCGTAGCGATCGAATCAGTCGTATCTCTAGGGACGCAGAATCCGAAGAGCTGTTCTCGATTGCTTCTGAAGACCTTTACAAGGCACATCTCCGGAGTTTCGTTATAGGAACCCCCCGCTCCTACCCGCAAGGTATCTGAATCCTCTGGTATTCTAACTGTGATGTGGTCAGAATCGTTCAGCCCTATGGATGACACGGTGATGTCCATACTCGTTGAGAGCGTACCCATCCCAAGAACTGAAAGATGAAATGCTTCAAACTTCGCGTGAAGCCCACAGTATGCAAGTCTGTAAAGATCTCTCGAGCTTGTCGTACGAGAAACAGTTCTCGTGAAGGAGCCAACTCGACTGTCAAAGGTCACAGTAACGACGTCAGAAGTGTTGGAGGCAGCAGTGCCAGAAACCCAGGAGACCACTTCGCCTCGAATGTCCGGCCTCACAGTGAGGAGAGGTCATCGAGTGGCGCACCGTGCAGCGGAGACGTCTTGCGTATGGCGAACCACTTTTGTATTGCGCTGCGAGAGTAGATCTGACCGTCAGAGACCTCCACTGCATCTTCCATCAAATTGTGGGAAATCGGACATCTGAGGTGGTCCGGGACCTCAGTGAGATCGTAGGGCAACATTGGGATTATCGCTGCTCCGGGAACTGCAGGTACTGGGTCGCCGAAAGACCACGTCCATCGTTGGACAGCCTCTGGGATTAGACAACTCGCTCGAAATCTCAAAAATTGGGTCAAGGCTTCCTCGTGGATCTTTAGACCAGCACGGAAAGACTTCAGTGCTTGCAGATCAGATTCCAAGCTAGATATTCGCGCGCGCCAGACGGGTCCAAATGCAGATCCTCGCTCCTTGTCCAAGGCCTCGGATTTCTTGTTGATCTCGGAAGATAAGAGAGAGATGAGGAGGGCTGAGACCTTTCTTGTCATCCAATCTTTGCGCTGAACGGAAGCCGTAGCGACAATGGCAATCATGTCTCCAAAGCTCTCGTAGGCCACAAGGCGGACTTTGCTCTCTTCCAAAGACAGTGCGTTGTGAAGTTCTTCCTGTGCAAGACTTTGTCCGCCAAGTTCGATTCTCTCTTGGTTCACCTCGCGAAAATCGGTAGCCCCAAGCATGCTGGAACTGGAATCGACGCAGAACACTTCAATTCAAATATTAGAAATACTCATATATGACAGCGAATTGGGCGAGGATGAGAGTTTTGGCACACATGCTGAGTGACTTACTGATGATCTCATCTGGATCTTGCAATCTCCTTACTTCTGCACCCCCAAAGGCATCGAAAACCGCGGATCCGTCTTGCTCGTATGTCCTGATAATAGGTGCGATGAGCTGCTCCATGACCGACGGGTCGATTGTCTCTTCGCCATGCTGTGGTCGGAAAATAATGGAGGAATGACCGGGCCGGCCACATGGTTGCTCACCAGTGTAGACTGCTAAGTGGGCATTGCGATCGAATGTCAGACACGGTGCGACTGCAGATGCCAGTTGACTGGGCCCATGCACGGCGAGGCCGTTTCGACCACACATATCGGCCAGATGTAGTAAGTCGGAGAGTCGGTCGAGATCAAGAGCGCAATGGGGAGTACTCGCTCGTGATCCGTAGCTGTCCTCAAGTCCACTCAAGGACAAGACGATTACCTCGGGACAGGTGCCACCGCTTTGTAAAGCCAAGCGACTCAATCTTGGGTCAATTTCAACCTCAACAAGAAATGACTGCAAGTGGGTTGCGGCCAAAATCCCCCCATCCTGAAGAGAATGGAACTGTTTCGCTTCAACCAGACCATTTGACGTCTGAAGGGCGTGGAGGACCGGCTCATGAGTCTTATGATCGCGAATGTCATAAGTATGAAAGGCTGAAGTGTAGCGCAGCTCATTCCCCCCTTCGTCGCCGTTGGGCACACTGCCGTCCACGACTCTGCGAAGTGATTTGGCTGACTGCAGAATATACCCAAAAACAAGCCGCGAGCCTTTAAAAAGGCGCGCTGGATCTTGGGTAATCGCATCCATCTCCACGTAGGTCTTCAGAACCTCGAACAATGACTGGCTCATTGCAGCGCAGTCAAAGAGCGTCGGTGTCTGGCCGCTGACGAGGATATGCAGGCAACAAAGTGCCGGGGGAAACCGCGTAAGTTCGTTAAAGGCATAATATACGGGCATCTAGGGCACGCTCTTCGCTCTGCATATCCTGTAGGACAGAGGCGAAGACGCGCAGAGTAGACAAAAACATTGCCATGCCTCGATCAGACTGGGCAGTGGACGGTTCCTAATGAGTCAAGTCCCGAAATATGGCAGACTTCCCTCTTAGGAGAAGGGACTCGGCAGAAGAGGTGCGAAGAACCGCGAAAATGTCCACGATGCCATCAACTGCAACAGCACTGAGACCCAGCGCCTCAATACTAGATTCAAAGCATGCCAGTGCAGGATGGATGGGAAGCTCAGATGTGTAAAGGTCAAGTACCTGTGGTCTTCTTCTGTCGCTACCATCGAGGTCAACCCGTGCGTGGATTGGTACGTGTCGTTGCTTGGAGCAGATTGAGACGACGGGCGTCTTGGTGTAATTCCTGCTGTCGTCTGGATCTTGCGTTGCGCCATTGTATGTGATTTTCTTCCTGGTCTCGAGATCCTGGCCAAACTTGGAGAAGAGTGCTTGCTGCAGGGAGCCCACTGTGGCAGCCTCAAGCGGCAACTTCACTACGTCACTCTTGCCGTGGATGACCAGAAAATTGGTTGGGTCTGAAGGTCCCGAAGCCAGCTCGTTAGCCAAAGTACAGTTGCACTCGCAAGTTTCCACAGTCTCTTGAGGTGGAGATGTGCAACTGATGGCGTTCGCGATGCTGAGATGCAACTGGCGGACAGTGGCGGACATCAGTAGTTTCAGTATTGGACATGAGTCTCGACTTCTTGTCGTCGATGGGGTAATGATGCGGAAAGAGAGGCTGCCCTCCTCGCAATCGCTCGTCTGGATGAAGGTTGGGACCACCTGCAGAAGAACAGCATTAGCAAGTGAGGCGAGGCCACGGGGTATTGTAAACAAGATTTGATGTGTACCCGAGGACTTTGAAGTTGAGGTGCATTGTTTCTCTTCCTTGAGAAGACGGCGAAAATCTTCTCCTTTTGAGTGTCAGTGATGACATCGGACAGAAGATCCTCAACATCAATGACAGGGCCATTTTCATGCTCGAGGTGGAGGGAGACGTTGTGAGTCTCAGCAGTCAGAGCAATGGCCCCGTCATGTCGGGCAAGACGCCTCCAAAGTTCATCAATGAACGTCGAAATGATTGCCTCAGGGCTGAAAGGTACCAAAAGAGACGCCCGCCTGCCAGGGGACACATATGTGACCTCTGACGCCGGACGCACAATGACGACAAGATAGCGCTGCTTAACCATCTCGAATGCTGGGGCCTCAAGATGGGTGATGCGTAGCAGGTTCGGTCGGCAAGACTTCTGGGTGGGAATCGCAAGGACGGGTTTCGCGGAACAGCAGTGATAGAGTGGGGAGAGATGTGCCCAATTGAGTAAAAAGTGGACGTGGCATAGCTTTGGCAGGTGAAAACTAACAGCAATCTGTCATAAAGACAACGCTCGTGTGGAGATGGCTGAAGGCAGGAAACCAGGATGGTGGGATACCTAAGTAGATTCAATATAGATATAGTGGGTGGACAATCCAGTCTTCTTTCCATCGGTTCAAAGCTCAGCTCTAAAGGGCTGGCTGCCTGGCCAACTCGATGTTCAGGCCTTGCATGTCTAAGCTAAACGGTAAACTAGAATTCGCCTTACAATACGAACCTGCCAGGGAAAACACCCAGTGCTTTTACTTTAAATGCATCCTTTCAACAGAAGAATATCTGCCCAGGCCACATGAACCAAGCCCTTGTCCCTATGGTGTCAAGGAAACTCAATTGCGACATTGAACAAAGCCAGAGTACACACTTTCTGCACAGCCTTGCACCAGAGGCTTTGCTTGATTCCTGGATTTGAAACGTTCCCTTCGCTCGCCATGTCTGGAATGCCAGAACGAGAATCCAGGATGATGGCCTGAAGCAAAGATGAACAAAGTTTCCAAACCATCACTTCCTAGGTACCCGACGGTCATTCAGTCAGACCTGGGCCTGTGGATCTGGCCGCTGGCACCCCCTTCTTTACAAGACAAACCAGGCCGTCAAATTGGATTTCAAAATGCATTTTTCTTCTTTGAAATTTTTGCAGTGTACACACCTTGCTCCACGCATACTTGCGAGGACGGCCACACATCCAGGTTTATTTCGCAAAAGATGACTGCTTCCAGAGTGATATGGGGAAGGAAGCGCATTATCTCAGTTATATTCAGTTGAGACATGACAGATGCCGGAGGTCACCCGATAGGAGACAACCACCTGCTAGTCTATCGACTTCAATGAAGAGATGTGAGGGCATAGCCTATGAGTCCATAAAGCATAACGGCCGCCATATCAAGACCATGAAACCTGCGTGCCCCTCCAGCCACCCGAGTCTGCATTTGCTTGAGGCAACGATCCATGACATGGACGAGGTTCGTGTAAGCCGGGCGATGGTGATGCCAAGCCCTTGGCTACTGATGACTAGGTAATCCCGGCACGGGGATCCCTCGGCGCCAAGCCTCAATGCGTGGGACAAACACAGTGAACCACACTCAGTCACCAAAGCTATGTAGTCCTTTCCTTCATGACTGAGATTAGTTTGGTCCGATGAACAGCAGCTTTCGAAAAGCTTGACGACAGCAGAAAGGCTTCCCAGCAAGTTGTACAACCAATCAAGGTTGGTTGGGGGGTCGGGGTGGTCCCGACACTGCGAAGCCCCTGAATTCAATGAGACAAGAATGAATCTATCTGAATTCCAGATAAACTTTGACCAGAAGGTCCAGCCAATTTCCCATCGACTGTGTGGTTCCTCAATTTTGAGCTCCGGCTCTCACCATCGTTCCACCCCAGTCTTGTTACAAGGTATTGTCCCCGTCAGCATGATTTGTGGCTACCTGATACAAGAAGGAAGGAGCCACCTCGCCGATTTCGTGTCGAATACCAGCCCGACCTCCAGCCCAACCTCCGGACGGCTCTTGACTTCAGCGATTGAGGCCGTCGCACGCATAGAGACCGCCAGGCCAAAACAGATTTCGTGCTGACCGCTCTTTAACACGAGCCATGTTCTGGTTTTGTTCTCTGCTGCTCTTCGGCCCGGCAGTGTTGTCCGCAAGTCCTGCGCCCAGGGCTGGCATCCGACATCGTCACTAACTATGAACGGGAAATACTCCTAGCAGATGACCGCCACCTCAGTAAGCGACAGTTCCCGAATTCGAGTCTAGTATCCCAGGTCTTCGAGGTCGCTCCACCTATTCTAGGATGGGATGGGCAGGTTGTTGGAGCCGGAAGGCCAGTTCCATTCACTGGTATCGAGACGACCGTGGACGCAGGTTCAGCCGAGGAGTGCAAGGTGGCCCTGGCTGTTCGATCTTTCGCAAACTCGTTCAACCAGCCTTTTGTGGGCGATTATACACCGCCGGACTGCTTGGGGGAGAGCAACACAGCTGTCATGAACCTCACGGTCGACACAATTGGCAGACAATTTGATCGACTCTCATTCATGTGAGCCTTTCCTCACTCGAACGAGAAAAAGGTCGCATCCTGACAAATTCACACTGACAAAGCTTCCTTGGAAATACCGAGCTGTTGCGTTGGTCGACTGCTCAACCTCGTCGGAATGGAGTGATATACACAGCGATCAAAGACGTCTCATCATTTCTGCCATTGTGGCGGCAACCGCAGAGGGTCATTTCGACCTTGGCAATCTGATCAATGAGAATGTATGACTTCTAATTCTTTGATCCACTTGTGTTTCTTGTGAGAGACTGACGTGGAAATGGGCATCAGTTGGACGGCGTATTCAACACAACACTGGAGGTTACTTTCTTCCAAGCACCGGGCGGTCTCTCTTCCAACGCCAACAAAATAATTCCGATCTCCAGGCGCGTAGGTCTAAATGAGTCTCAGCCAAGTGTCTTCAACACAGCTGAGTACAACGCGACAACTATTGTCAGGGACTTCCCACGCAATGCCAGAAAAGCCATCTTTACAATCCAGGCCTGCGGGCAAATTGATGAGGAATTCTGGTGGTCGAATCTTCCCAGCCCCACGGCCCTCTCATTCAACGCAACTGGAAACCCTTCGGGCGGATACTCCGCCTACAGAGAGATCCAGCTGTTCATCGACGGCCAGCTGGCAGGGATCCAGGCACCTTTCCCTATTATTTTTACAGGAGGCCTCAATCCCTCTTTCTGGAGCCCGATAGTTGGAATAGACGTTTTCGACGAGAAAGAAGCCGAGATCGATGTCTCGCCGTTCTTGCCGGTACTTTGCGACGGCGCGCCGCACAACTTCACGCTCAGAGTCGTGGGACTTGACGACAACGGCAATGATTCGGCAACCCTGTCCACAGGCGTTGGTGGTTACTGGCAATTGACCGGCAAGGTCTTCGTCTGGACTGAAGATGATGCTTCTTTCATTACGACTGGATCGGCGCCCACCCTTGATGCTATTGAACCCGTCATCACCCTCAGCCAAAGCCTGACGCAGAACGCGACCGGCGCCAACGAGACGCTCAAGTACGATGTATCTGTCACGCGCTCCATTCGTATTTCAGGTTCCATAATAACCGCTTCCGGCCCAGTCAACACCACTTGGGCACAGGATGTCACAACCACCGCCACGGGTTTCATCAGCGACTTTGGCAACACCTCGAGCGTACACTTTGAGACAACTGTCATTACCTCTTCACGGCGTGATGATGCAATCGACTTCTCAACCTCTGCTTCGTATCGGCTGGTTGTCAACTCCACGCAGTTCGCCTTGCCCAACGGCACAATACGCACAGATACAGTGCTCAGCCGCTCAAAAGACACAAGCAGGACTGTAGGCGAGGAAGACGTCTTCCCGAATGGTTTGCAGGTCTTCTCAGTCCTGCCGGTGACGGCAGACGTTGTGCCAAACATCACAGAGTTGTCCCTCTCGACTTTTCAGGAGGCATCCGGCACGCGCTTGGTGTTCCCGGGAGGTGGTGCACAGAATGGCAGCTATGCCGTTGCAAATGTCGAACAAGAAATGATGTTTCAAGGGAAGACGAGTGGGGCCGCGGGGGTCACTGAGCTCTACTTTAGGGATGTATCAGTCCTTAGTGATGGTTCGATTGTGTCTGACGCTGAGAGGGTAGCTGGCAGCGACGTTCCTGCGGGTAGAGCTGGGTAGAGGCCAGGAGCATGAGCTCGAAATCTCTACCCGTTGAGGCTACTGAGAATATGTTATTTTCAGACGCTGGAGACGTATAGGTGTGCCCATTCCGACGTACCTGGTATTCAACAAGATTGAGAAGAACCGGCAAACCATACTTGGCCCACTAACAGGCAAGCCGGGATAAATGCCTACCTAAGGACTAATGGAAGCTTTTAGATAGTAATTACTAGGAATCAGAATCAAATTATTTGACTTCCGATTCGGTGTACTGAATCAACACCAGTGTCAACAACACTCTCATCAGGGACCTATGTCTGAGATTTGGGGAGGAAGGACCCACAAGTGCTGGTAAATTAGAAGCAGCGAAACAATTGATGCGGAGACTTGCAATATCAATATTCTCTTGTCTATAAGGACCAGTATGTTGATCTGGGTTGATGGGAATTATCATATTTCTGTTCGTTCCTTATTGGGCTGAGGTTCGTAAAAATGCTTCCAGACCGTATCACTCCAAATGTCGCTTTGGATTTCATGTTCCCTAGTAGGCAAACTAGCATCTATTGTCTTCTTGGTGTTGTTAAAGAGGAAATAACGCCGAGGAAATGAAGCCACGGAGAAAGTAGAACTTGAATAGCACTATCAACACTATATTATATCCTGATCTCAACAAATAAAACCGCATTTCCACTAGGGTTGCCTTAAGACTGACACAATTCTATTCTGTGGAAACACACTGGAGAGACACCCACTGCATGGAGCAGCCAGTGACGCATTACTCGAGTCCCGGATAGTTCATGCCCCCGTTCTGGAATGCTATAACATACTACATTGCCAGTCTGATTCTATCAAAATAATCCGAGCGTGGGTCAGCAATGAATTCGCGGACGCTCAAGCCTCGGACGTTTACAATCCTCGGCCAGGGATGCCAATTCTCGGTGCCCGGCGCAGCGACGACCATTAATCGCTGGAGCATGCGCCGTGCGTTGTACCGCGCGCTTGCACTGACCAGTGTCACGTCGGCACCGGCCCCGATCAGTGCAAAGGTGGTGTGCATGGCTTCGCTGCCGGACGGCCTCGCATTAAGCTCGGCCCCGATCCCGCCCACAGCCTCAGACAGGGCCGTTCTTCCAGTGTCTCCCTGGGGCTGGTCCACAGGCACGCGGCGCAGTAGGAGGAGGTGCACAATACCTGGCCTTTCATCCCGAGCGGCTTGCGTGAGAGGAAAGCCGGTACCATGAAGGGCTGGGACCCGGAAGTAACTCAACATGTCCTGTATCACGTTCCCATCCTCGTACGGAACGTCATTTGGTCCGTATACCTGGAGATACGTATCAATGAGTTGTAAGATGCGCGCGCGCCAGGCCGTCCCGAACGCAGGGTCGTATATCAGGCGTCTTCCGACCCATTGTAGCATAGACAGGGGGCGGTTGGGGCATCGTGATCGTCGTTATCATCACTGCCGCCACTGCTGGGGCTACCGGCGGAGCCACCGCTTCCACTGTCACCATTTCCACTGCCACCGCTTCCACTACCACCGCTTCCACTGCCACCACTTCCACTGCCACTGCCACTGTTTCCACTGCCTCCGTCGTCACTATTACCGGGAGGGTTTCCACTACCTCCGTCGCCACTATTACCGGGAGGATAGTCGATAGCGTACTGCCGGCGTGCGTCCATTGCGAATACGTTTATATCATCTGACAAGTATCCCGCTGGATCCGCCATTGCCAAGTTCCATAGTTGGGCGAGGTTGAGATATCCCATTATTTGAAGCCAAAGTTCTGCTGGGATAGCATTGCCAACTCTTAAGGTCTTGCGGGGTGGTGGCTGCAGAGACCCTTGGTTGTCGTCGCCATTATTGTCGTCGTCGTCGTCGCCGCCTCCACCGTTTCTAGGTCGTTTTTGGCCTGCTCCTCCTGGCGGAGAGCCTCCTTGATTATCGTTCCCCTGACCATCGTCTCCATCATTATCCCCTGGCTGGTCGTCGTCTGACTGGTCGTCCCCTGGCTGGTCGCTGTCTGGCTGGTCGCTGTCTGATTGGTCGCTGTCTGGCTGGTCACTATCTGACTGGTTGTCGTCTGACTGGTCACGATCATCAGTGTAAAGACTGTGGCCTCCGTTCGTCAGACGAAGATAAAGATCAACCTTCAGACCGGAGCTGTTGAGCCCGAGTCCTTCGAGTTGAGCCCGTAGTCCCACCACCGTAGCTCGGAGAAAATAAGGTCGGTCCCCCATTGGGACGAGATGAAAGTTTTTTGTGGTACCAGCCATGCTTGATTTCTGGTTTTACCTTCTTATTTGCTTTGGGGTCTTGTTACTTTCCCTTGGTTCTGCTGCGGGTGGCTGCGGCTTCTAGGAAGGTATTGTGATCTAGGGTGGCAAACAGGAGATAGTGTTCAACTATATAGCGTTGAAGACATGACTTTACTTACTGAAGGAAACTTATTACTGAACAAATTTGCCGGGGGCTGGCTTGTCTTTGTCCGTCCTCTTCTTACACACGGGTAATGGCGGCCCACAAGAAAGCTCACGCAGATTCACAGCAAGACTGATCGGCTTGGTACTTATATTAAGCTGCACTTTAAATTTGTGCTTTCTTTGTCCTAAAAGTAGGGCTTATCTTAGAAATGGTGGTTGATTTTAATATTGCCCGGATTTGGTACTTTACTTTATTCTGTGTTATTTATCTGATCACATCTAGTTAACTTAATTTTCTTTCTTTTTCTCATCTCATTAAAGCCGGACTCAAGCGAAACAGGGGTCAAGTCAAGGCTGATGGGTGTGGGTACCCAGCAGGTGGCCCATTGGGCCCCTTATCGATAAGCCCTGCTTACCCTACACCTGCAGCCCAGAAGGCCCTCCAGGCCTCTCTTTCTTTCTTTTTTCTTTAGGCATAGCTACTCTTAAAATCCACATATTTTGGTGCATATTTCGAGCCCACGAGCCGTACAGCCCAAGTGACGTCTCAGGTCACTCGTTGCCTCGCACAATTTTTTTGATGAATATCTTCTCGCTTGTTCGGCCAGCTGCAACAGATCAGCATCTACTGTCGATTTGGCAGTGTGAAGTGTTTGAAGAACCTTGGATACCTGGAAAGCCCCTGCCGGGGCTTCCCTGGGAGCTATTTGTCTACTACTGCTTGGCCAATCAAGATGCACCGTTTTCGGTGGCATGCTAGAGCAGTAACGGAGTCTATTCTTGACGAATAGCGAGCCCAATTAGCAATCCGACTTAGATGCTTGGAGGATGACGAAACAAGTGGGTGATAGGCGGCGAAACTGCCTGAACAGTTAGCTGCGCCCGGTCGACGCCGTTTTCTTGGCTGCAAGGGTGAGTGTGACGGTTTCTTCGAACTTCGGTGATAGCCTCGGACGCCCGACCCGACAATTTTCAATATCCACGAGGACCGTCTTTTCCAAATAGCATTTCGTCGCTAGCCTGCGAAACACCCCTTTGGCTTCGGTGGGATTTCTTGCGTTTCTGATCGAGGGCAACAGCCAAATTTACTGACGACACGCTGCACAATAACTAGCAATTTTGACAACAGAATGAGCGGTTGCAAATGCGACAACTTGCCTCCTTATTTCAACCTAAATCATGACGCATCCAATAAGCATGGCCCTGATGGAAGAAAACCCCTGGGATTAAGACGACTAGTATTTAAACGAGACATATATGATATCCCCTAGATCTCCTCCCCGATCTAGAAGTGTCTGCTATAGGGTCTGTGGGGCTCATTGCGCCCCTTAGTTCCGAAGCAGATATCTAGATACAGGGACAGCTCGGCCGAACCAGACAGCAACCAGATATGCATCTTCCGAGCCAACATATAAGCCAAAGATCGTCCCATCTGGAAAGAACTATGCTGTACTAGACTTTTCAACCTCTCTCTGGATAAACACAGACATTTTTCTCTGTTGCCCAGCAAGCAAAGAGCAAGCAAAGAAAGATGCGTTGGACGACAATACCACCTAGGTCGCTGGCCTGCTTCTGGCTGGCTGCTAGCCAGGTTATGGCGGCGTGCCCATACGCAAACCAGTTGGAAGCGCGGTCCGAGGCGTTCGACGAGTTATCCAAGTCGCTGCCTCACGTACCCGGAACCAACTTAAGGGGGAGGAAAGCCGAGGGCAAGAAAGGGGTCTTTTTCATGTGAGTTACTAAACAAGCACTTCAGCGCTTCCCAGGAATAATTAACCTCTTTTATCCATTCGACCGCCATATGACTTGAAAGTTGCAGATGGATCCCGAAGTAACGAATACTTACGTGCGAATACAGGAACCGCATTGGTCCCTCTGCGTCGACACTTTATGTGGCCAACGCCGACGGCAGCAACGAGCGAGCACTAATTCCATCGAATCAATCTACCTTCGAGTATCATGCACACTTCTCCCCCGACGGGAAATCCATAACCTTTACGTCGGAGCAAGAAGATGGAAACGCGGATCTTTATCGCATAGTGAGTCCCCTCCAAGGTTCAACATCATCACCCGCGTGCGAGTATACCTCAGTGTTATTCGACAATCCTGGAGTGTCTTTGCCGAAGCCTCGATAGACATGCTGATTCTCATCACCGAGTAGGACGTCGATGGGACTGGCATGACCTCGTTGGTCAACACTCCATCGCTTGAGATTGGTGGTGTGATATCCCCTGACGGCACGCAGCTCGCATATGTGTCTACTGCAAACGGCTATGTTAGCAACATTTGGGTCATGGATTTGGAAACTGGAGTGGCCAGAAACTTGACAAACACAGCTGAGACCGTGGGTGCGCCAACAGAGGAGAGTCCTGACGGCCACTATCGTCCGGCTTGGAGTCCCAATGGCGAGTGGATTTTGTTTTCTTCAGATCGAAACACCGACTGGACAGGCCACAACAATAGGACGGGCTGGGAGCACACGCAGGCGCTTTCTGTCTATGCCATCAGACCAAACGGCTCAGACTTCAGGAAAGTCGTCAGCAACAGTGGCTATTCACTAGGATCTCCTGCTTGGTCACCCGATGGGGCCCGTGTTGCCTTTATGAGATAGCACGCGAGGATACCTACAACTGCCACCGGCCTGAGGCCATCAACAGCACTACATCCCAAATAGTGTCTGTCGACTTCGCCACAGGCGCAGATCGTGTCGAGCACACGTCAGGCACTGGCATCAAGTTCTCGCCTCAATGGGTAACCAACTCGTCCCTGGGATACCTGGTCAAAGGTGTCGAGACCGAGGGTCTTAACTACACGGAATACACCAGCACACACCAGCAGTTTATCAGCAGCATTCGCAACCCCTCATGGTCGCCCGATGGCACACAGGTCGTCTACGAACGCACCGGCTGGGACATTCGTCCTCTGGAGAAGAAGCTCTACAGCTGGCAGGATGACTGGGAGTACAGGCACATGGATGTGTTCCCACTGCTCTCAAAGACTGGTCGCCTAGTGTACACTGCCAAGCAGTCGGGCAGCCAGAACTCGTCTGTCGTGCACAGTAATCCAGATGGCTCTGACATGTTCCTCGCCTTCGACTCATACTCCACCAACCAGCTGAACGCATCTTTCGTGAGCCAAGGCCTGGCCGGTTCATTCCAGCCTACATGGAGCCCCGACGAGGAGTGGATTGCCTTCGGACTGGGCTACTGGTTCTTTGAGCGCGCCCTGTACACGGGGCACCTCTACAGAGTCACTTCCGACGGCAGCTACTACGAGCAACTTACCGACGGGAGCCACAACGCCGGGTACCCAAGCTACTCCCCCGACGGCACGCAGATCGTCTACCGCGCCTGGGACTGGGAAAACGGCGCGCTGGGTCTCAAGATCATGAACCTCACGGACAAATCGGTGACGAATCTGACCGACGGCTGGGACAACACCCCAGGCTGGTCGCCCGACGGGACAAAGATCGTCTTCACCCGCCAGGCCAACTGGACCGCTGAGTACGGCGGCCGGTGGTACTCAGATCGATTCGAGATCTGCACTATCAACCCGGACGGCACAGACACCCAGGTCCTGACGACCAGCGGCGCCAATGATGCCCACGCCGTGTGGACTGCCAACAACAAAATCATGTGGAGCAGTGGCATGTACGGCTTCAGGGACGAGTGTGCGACCTATGACGATACCTTCCAGCGTACGGTCAGATCATGATCATGGAGAAAGATGGCAGCGATAAGCGCATGTTGACCGATTCGATGTGGGAGGACTCGATGCCGCTGTTTGTTCCGAATGAGTTCCTGGAATGAGTGCTTTCATCTGAGACGCAGAAATTCAAGTACATATCTAGTTCGAATTTTCAATAGCTGGCGGTTTGAGATTTGGTCCTAACTGAACAGTCAGTTCAGATGTTGTACATACGCAATTCTATCAATTCATAAACGCATGCATTGGTTTTGTTTGCGATGATTACTTCCGAGATTGCTTTCTCTCTTGCTTCCATAGAGCTCTCCTAGCATAGTCAGCCAGACTTCCCCGGAACACTCCACGACATACTGTAAGGAAGGATGGTTCGGTAGGAGCTCACTAGATCAACATTACATAAGTAAATAGAGCCACTGTGTTGAGTACGATCGCAAGACTTAGCCTCGATCTCACTTCGGACGTTCACAAAATTGATATAATCACTTGGCAATGGATATGAGTGTGTACATATTATGCGTGAAGCCGTGTCAATTAAACCTTCAGAATAATTGTATTTGTCTCAAGACTCTTTTGGAATCGTCACATTTAGATTCCAGACTACATATTCTTACAGAAGATACGGTGTTCGAGGTGTAGATCCTATCTGTTACCAAAGCATCTCTCTCAGCCTGCGGAACCCATCGCGCGCATGAAAGAATTACGTTCCGAATGTCTCCTCCGCCTCCGATGGCGCCTCCGACGCTCCCTCTCGCGTTCATGTCGCCAGTCGCTTGGCTCGTCACGGCTCACTTCGTGAGCCTCGGCCTGTGTGGCCGGGCGATAAGCCTGAGTCGCCTCGTCGAACATCCAGGTCCCTTCGGCACGGAATCTCTGTGGGAAATGTTGAAGCGAGTCGTGTTCCTCTTGACGCGTCGCCAGGCGAAGAACCCCCGTGGTGGGATCCTTGATGTACATATTCGCATAATCCCTAGGCATTTTGCCAATAGTCAAGATCGAATCGTTGCTGCGTCGGCTTTTTATGGACTGATCTGTCAGATTTCAAGAATGATGGACTTGCTTGAAAGTACAGCTGCCTGTTTGCTCTATATATATATATATATATATACTTGGGCCGAAGCGAGTGACTCGACCCGCTCCGTGATGACACGGAACACCACACTCAGACAGGATGAGTGAGTCTGATTCACAGATCACATTAATACACCCCACTTATGTTCAGTTGCTAGTTAGTTCACGTATTTTATTTCGAGGGCGAACACATGTGCGCGGTGGGTACAAATGGCCTGGAGGTGGTGATGCCCGCTCTGCGATTGATCAAGGGACCGAAAGATGCGCTGACGCGGGTGGAATGGTCCGGAGAACGGAAGCCGAGTCATTCTGCAGTGGCTCGGCAAGACTCGGTCTAGCCCGGCGACTAACAATCCGTCGAAGACTTTTTGTCGACGACTAGGCCAACTCAATTTCTTTCTCTCATTGGCTTGGATTGCCTCGTCCTTCTCATTCAACGCTGAGGAATTTTGCAGCTTGTGCATTGCGAGTATCGGCATCCGATCAGAGCAAGTCCAGCGGGTGCTGACACCGGCCGGCTGACCAGGATCCCGAGGGCCTGACCCGTCCGTCCCGTCCTACTTCAGCTCGGACGAATGTGGATCTTCTGATTGTTCTTGCCTACCACGACTGTGCAAACGTTGGGCTACTAAGAAACTGGTGAGAATCCGGCCATTCATCGCATATTTGAGACTAGGAAGAGCTGCGTAATTGCTCGTTGGAGATCTCATGATCGGGACCCTCAGTCATCTGGCAAGTCTAGGTTGAGTAGACGGGGAAATGGGGTCGCTCGGGGAGTCATCACGGACTTCTTCTTCACACCAGCCAAGGATTTTGTTCATCGATGCTTATGACTCCTTTTCAAACAACATAACCTCTCTGTTGGCCACTCTCTTGGACGTAGAGGTATTCGTCCTCCCCATCGACACCGCCATTTCCAAGGACGAATTCCGCCACGAGCTCTCGCACTATGAAGCCGTGGTGTGCGGACCAGGACCAGGGTCGCCTCAAAATGACACGGATGTCGGGTTGATGAAATGGCTCTGGGAGCTGCCTAATGATGAGCTGGTGCCGGTGCTGGGGGTGTGCCTCGGCTTTCAGAGCCTGGTGCTCTCCTGTGGTGGCCGAGTGCGAAGGCTAAGGAGGGGGCTGCACGGGATGGTCAGGAGGATCGAGCACCGCTCGGTGGCAGAAGATTTGCGAGGGGACAATATATTCGACGGTGTTGGCGACTTCGACGCAACGCTATATCACAGCCTCTGTGCCGACGTGGGACAGGACACCCTGCAGGACTGGCAAGACCGGAAGTGGGATCATCCCGAGGGTCTTAGCAACATCATCCCTCTCGCCTGGGTGGAAGAGTACAGGGAAGATGGCCAGGACGAGGAGAGAGTCTTGTTGGGTATGAAGCATTGGCGAAAACCGTTTTGGGGGTTGCAATATCACCCCGAGTCTGTTTGCACCGAGGAAGCAGGGAACCGGGTAATTCGCAACTGGTTCACGCAGGCCTTGCGGTGGAACAGGGAGAACAGAGTGGCCGCCAACCTGGATAGACAAGGCATCCTGGCCAGGAAAGCCTTCAAACCCAGTCTTCTTCAGCAAGTTGCTGCCTGCGAGTCACACAGAGACCTGGGAAGACACGCCTGGGAGGCACTGCTCCATGACAGCGATAGGGAGCTTCAGTACAAGTCCACCAGCATCGATATTCCGCCAGCAGCCGGAGTCGAAGTCCCTGATATTGTGGAAGTGCTGGGGTCTACAGCTGCTAGCCACGTCATACTTGACTCCGCGAACGGCGATCAGCCCAGGTCGAAGACGGGTGTGGACGTCCGTGGAAGATTCAGCATCATCGCCCTGGAAGTCGATGACTGTGTGCGCATCGAGAGTCAAACGGGAGACAGTTTCACAAGCCTTGTTTGTCCGGCACAGCCCTCGTACAAAATCTCCTTTCAGCCCGGGGAAAACGTTTGGCACCTTTTGGCCGAGTTTCATGGGCGCAAGCGGTCGTCTATGGAGAAACATGGTCACAGTGTTCCACACGAAAGAGACGTCCCATTCTTGGGCGGATTTGTTGGCTACGTTACGTATGAGCAAGGGCTTAGCGATATTGGGATAGCGCTGGGTCAGGAGAGAGGACACCGTAGGCCGGATGTGTGTCTGGCCTGGGCCACGAAGTCAATCGTACTGGATCATGAAGAGAGAGTCCTATACATCCAGGACTTGGAAGGCGACACACGATGGATCAACTCGGTGGCAGCGAAGCTGTCGGGCTCTGACTTGTGGCAGCATGGGCCTCGTACGGAGTCGAAGAAAGGAGCCAAGCTGCCGCCTGCGCTGGAGACGCAGATACGAAAACCAGAACAGGCCAAATACGAGGCCAAGGTGCGCATGTGCCAGGAGTACATTGCGGCAGGCGACTCGTATGAGTTGTGTCTGACTGACCAGACTCACATCACAAGGACCGTAACGGCCGAGAAGAAAGGTCACCGCATGGAGCAGTCCGCTACACCCTCCCAACGACCGGGCCCAAGTGCTCGGAAGACTGATCGGCGGTCGGACACGTCATGGGATCTCTACCGCACGCTGAGGAAGCGCAACCCGGCACCATTCGCCTCATACATCCGCCTCGGTGGCGCGACGCTCGTCAGTTCGTCACCAGAACGCTTCCTGCAATATGATCGCTCCGGCTTGTGCTCCATGAAACCCATGAAAGGCACCGTCAGGAAATCATTAGAGCCCGCGGAAGGATGCGCAACGAGTCTCGAGGAGGCGGAAGAGATTCTACACGTTCCGAAAGAGGAAGCCGAGAATTTGATGATCGTGGACCTGGTCAGACACGACATGCATGGAGTCTGTGGAGCAGGCCAGGTATGGGTGCCAGAACTACTCAAAGTCGAGGAGTACCAGACGGTCTACCAGATGATCACGGTGGTCGAGGGACAGCTTCCACGGCCGGACAAGTGGAATCCTGAGGGGTGCTACTCGGGACTCGACGTGCTGTCAGCAAGTCTGCCACCCGGAAGCATGACAGGCGCACCGAAGAAGAGAAGCTGTGAGATCCTACAGCAAATCGAGGGAGACAAGGAAAGAAGCCTCTACTCCGGCGTGGTCGGTTACATGTGCGTCTCCGGTAGAGGTGACTGGAGTGTCACTATTAGAAGCATGTTTCGCTGGGACGACGAGTGCCAGAAAGGGGACAAAGACGGAGAAGAGAACGAGACCTGGCACATTGGTGCTGGTGGCGCCGTGACTATTCTGAGTACTCCTGAAGGGGAAAGGGAAGAGATGTTCGTGAAGCTCGCGCGGCCACTGAGCATTTTTGGCCAGATTTCTTGATGAGACGGGCGGATGGCTTTGCTTTTACTTGACTATGGCGCTATGGGGGAAATGGTGAGGTTTGCTGTTCAGCGTCAGGAGGCCAGGCGTTAATTGCATTGGGACGACCTAGACGGATGCATGATACTCAACGTATCGAATCGGTTCAACAGAAGACACTGATCCATAGACTCAACGGGGCAATCTGGGCCACCAGAGACTCAACTCTAGATTTAGAAACGGAAATCATTTCATGCTAGTAACTAAATTCATTGCCCATCCAGAGCACCCGCACCCAAACGCAAACCCAAATAAAGCGTCGCTTTAGGAAACCTACCAATGGTTGAATCGTACAGATACAGTTTGGCGCTGGCGCAAGCGCAAGCGCCATAGGCTTTTGTATGGGGTCGTAGATCCTATCCCATTCTATCCCATGCCTGCCCAAGCCAAAGGCTCCGTCGTGTTCATGCAACACTCTCCAACCTGCTCATTAGGACTCCGGTGCCGCCTAGAATTCCGACTCCTCCTGGAAGAACATGCCGAACGAGATGATTGTACCGTAGATGAGCAGACCACCAGCAACAGACATGACCATAGCGCCGACAGAAATGAGATTCGAGTGTGCGAGGACGACGGGGAGTGCTGTTACACGGCAGGTCAGCGCTGGCTTAATTCTGTTCTCCACCGGGCTTGGGTGGGGGGTCGGGGGTTACCTATTCCCATGACGACCAAGAATCCTGTGCAGAAACGTCCAAGGTCCATCACGCCAGCGCCAGAGCTCTCGACAAAGTCATCGGGGTTGGCGCACCGGCCGCAAATCCAGTTGGGCAGCGGCGCGATCACGTAGGTCGCAACGACCAGCAGCGGGTAGTAGACCTTCCATAGTGCGCACGAGAGGATGACCAGGAGGAACCCCACAGCGAGGACGAAGGAGAGGGCGATGATCGTTTTCAAGCCGGCGGCGGGCATCTTGATGGTCTGCGTTGGGGAGACAGGTTTGTGTCACAGCTGGGATGGGGGCCAAGCCGAGGCCGGGAGGCTGGGCGGGGAGGTCAAACGGGTTGGTTGTAGGGAGCTCGTCGTGAAGGGATGCGGTTCTAGATAGTGCCAGTATCGAGCCGCTGCCGGAGCTTGCGTGTTCGTTGAGGTTGTCGTCGTGAAGTAGGAGTAGGCAGTGCGTGGGGTCGGCTATGATGTCGTAAGAGCTCCTTCCCTCCTGCTGCTGCCGCAGCCCGGGTCAGCTTGCCAGCCGCGCGGCGCTTGAGACGTGCACACAGACGTGCCCAACCCTGGCATAGCCCGATAAGCGATAACGAGTCACTGGGGTCCGCTGCAGCAGCGGGAAGGTAGGTACGAAGCTCTAAGCTGCCTGTTGCTGCTGCATCATCCCTCTCAGCCTTGGAGCTCGACCTCACCCATTGCCATCGCCATCGCGACCATACTGCAACCCAAGTCCCGCCCAACTATCGACCTCGCGCGATTGACGCCTCCTCCCCAGCAAGCCAACCAAGATATCCTATCCTGCCGTCCCTTAATTGAGTCGCCAACATGTTCAGAAACAACTACGACAACGACTCGGTCACATTGTAGGCATCCCATCTAGGTGCTGTCGCGACTGTTTGCTGGGCTTAGCTAACCCGAAGTCAACCTCCCAGCTCGCCACAAGGCCGGATCTTCCAGGTCGAATATGCCGCAGAGGCAGTCAAGCAAGGTTCCGTCGTCGTAGGAATAGCAAGCAAGACACATGCAGTGCTCGTGGCCATCAAGGTACGACTGGCACCACCACTCCGTCGACGCCCCTCTCCCACCCCCAATGGCAACGACCATGAGCTGGTTCTAACGTCCGCCCGCAGCGAAATGCCGAAGAACTCTCCTCGTACCAAAAGAAACTCTTCCCCATCGACTCCCACGTCGGCATCGCCATCGCCGGCCTGACCTCGGACGCGCGCGTGCTCTCCAACTTCATGAAGCAGCAATGCCTTGGCCACCGACTGACCTACGGCCGCGACATGCCCCTGCGCTCACTGGTGGAGATGATCGGCGAGAAGGCCCAGATCAACACGCAACACTACGGCAAGCGCCCCTACGGCGTGGGCCTGCTGGTGGCGGGCGTCGATGACAAAGGCCCCCACCTGTTCGAGTTCCAGCCTAGCGGCCTGACGGAGGAGATGGTGGCCTTCGCGATCGGCGCGAGATCCCAGATGGCGCGGACGTATCTGGAGCGGCACATCGACGAGTTCGAGAAGTGCGACAGCGAGCAGCTCATCCAGCACGGCCTGAAGGCCCTGAAGGAGAGTCTGGTGCAGGACCGGGAGCTGACGGTCGAGAACACAAGCGTGGGTGTTGTGGGCGTCAAGAGGGAGGATGGCATCAAGAAGGTCGAGCCTTTCAAGGTTCACGACGGCCAAGACGTCAAGGCCTGGATCGATAGTGTGGCCGACGACAAGGAGGGCGGCGGGGATGGAGAGGGTGAGGGTGAAGGCGAGGCCAGTGCACCGGCTGCTGAGAGCATGGATGTCGACAGCTAGGTGTTCGCCTCCGACCCTGGACTAGTCTCAGAAAACAAAAATGGCACTCACACGAGTGAGGATGACTTAGACGTTCACATGACTATGCGCCGCAGATAATTATTTCGGTGTGATCATCCAGCTTATACGATGTACGACAGGCACCAAAAAATGCCAAAGCAGAGCGCCACGCCGTGGGGTTGTGATATACCCCAGATGTGGCCCTGAATCTGAACCATAGAACTTCCCAGCACCTACACATGCGATATGACCGATGGTGCAGTTAGCAACCCCCGTGAATGTCTGAGCAACTCGACCTCCAGCAGGACAAACCCCAGTGCAACAAGTTCCAGTGAGATCATATACCGCGGTTCAACCTCATGTGAGATATGCAATAAGTAATGTCCGTCTACTCCGTGTTGTTTCCAGAACTTGTGGGAGAGATGAGTGTTTTTCTTTAAGTTGTATCAGTCTATATATGAGCTGGTTTCTCTTTTCCGTTATATAGCCTAACCGCTGGAATTGCCTTTCGACTCTCCCCATGGTATCTGCCAACGCCGTAAAACAATCAAAAACTTCTTTCCCACCTCCTACTCGTTGCCCCATTGGAGTTTGTACTGCGACTCGGAGACTTTGTACTCCCTCAACGCCCGGATAGCCTCTTCTGGCGTCTGCGCCGAAACCAGGATGGAGGCATTCCCGGGCCGGATGAAACCCTCCTCGACGCTCTTGTCGATCCATTCAAGCAGCCCGTCGTAGAAGCCATTGACGTTCAGCAGGCATATCCCGAGCGACTGGATGCCGAGCTGGTTCCACGTCGCCGCTTCCAGGAGCTCCTCCATGGTGCCAAAGCCTCCCGGCAGCGCGATGAAGCCTGACCCAGGACCGCCAGCCGCGACCTCCTGCGCCATCAGCCTCTTCCGCGTGTGCATGTCCGGAACAACGGTCGTCCGGCCGAACAACGACTCCTCGGGGATCGCGAGCTCCGCGCCTGTGTTACCATTCGTCGTGGTGGAGGTGTATGTTGGGTCGCGCTCGAACTTGACGAGGGCCTCAGGGATGATGCCGTGGACGGCGTCCGCGCCAGCCAGGGAGACGAGAGTACGGGCCACCTCGCCCATGAGGCCGACTGTGCCGCCGCCGTACACTATGTGGAAATGTTATTAGCACCCCTGCTCACTACTTGCCAGGACATGAGGAAGGTGCAAGGGGTGTGACTCACCAAGCCCGATGTTGTTGGCTGCCATGACCTTTGCTAATTGGCGAGCAGACTCCATGTGTTCTGGCTTGTTACCTGGAGAGGCGCCACAGTAGACGCAGATTTTTGTCCTCCGCTGCTCAGCGTGTCCATTGGATAGGCTGGAAGGGGTTGAAGTCTCGGGCATTGGCGCCGATACGCCGTTTCCCGTGTTGACCATTGTTGTTGAGATATGCGCCCGCTGATTGTGAGAAGGTGATGGTGATACAATCGGACAGGTTTTGGACACAGCTGCAGAACGAGGGAATTGCTGAAACTGTCTAGTGAAGTCCGGAAGAAGGGATTAGGAGATATTGGTGAGCCGAGTGTGGATTGTCGAGTGTTGAGTCGAGAGGAAAGATGAGTATCAGAGAGGTATGACGAAGACGGCCAAGGGGCTATCACGGGCAGGCAAGGTTGGGAAGAAAGTCACGATGACGACCGATTTCGGTTAGATAAGTTTTGGACTGTCTCAACAGGTGAAAAGAGAGGGGACGGAGGAGATATACTTTGTATATATCCACACACTCAAGTACTCGTAGTATAAGCGCCGCTGGGTCTTATACACGGTGGGAAAAGCGAGTAGGGTGAAGACTGCAGTGAAGAGAAGGAGCCCGTGAATGGTCCCAATTGGCCTCGCGCTTGAATCATTTGGACGACTGGCGCAGTTGGGACCATCTTGTGACTTGGCTATGACATGGATGGCCATGACACCTTGTAGACATTTACCTGGCACCTGCCAATGCACCCGTCTTGGGAGCTGATGGGTGAGGCAGTAGTATACTGTAACCGTTGACGAGACCTTCGGCCCGCAGCAGTAACGGATGTCGGCTGACGTGGCGATGGTCGCAGCAAAAGTCCGGTCAAGCGTCTGACAAAATTGACAGACGAGCAGGCCGGCCCGCTGCTAGACGCACGCAAAGGTGGAGCAAAGTCGTCCAAGGGACAGTCTCAGCGACCATACTTTTTTCTGTGTCGTGAATACAGTTGTGCGGTGATGTGTGCTTGATGGATTGGCTCTCAGAAGATGAGGTTGAGAAGTTCATCGTCGCCTTGCATCTGGTGAGCATGTCGTATCTCCAAAGTGCGTGCCCGTCGACGTGTTGGTGATTCGCCATGTGCTTTTCGGCAGGCAATGCCGCCACTTTGGGCCGGGAAACGGCACCCTTGAAGCACCCCTGGTCTGGTCTGGATCTCTGTCTGGGGTCCTCGGTCCTCCACAGCACTGTATGCCCGCCTGTACGTGGCTTGTGCGGCTGCTGGCATAACTTCTCGCTACGCACCTGGGGCTGATCTTTGCCCTTCCTCTCCCAAACCCCTCCACCCCGACTTCGTTCTCCTTCTCCTTCTCCTAGACTTTGTCTCTGACGGTCGCGGAATCAATCCACATCTCAGGACAAGTCAATTTTCCGAAATGCCCGAAGGAAACGCAGCAGCAGGCGCCGCGCCTGCTGCGCGGGAAGAGGAAGGCGGCGTAAGTGGTCCATCTCGAGCTGTCTCCCCGTCTGGGTGGCCAGGATTGATGCTAACTCTGGTGTTTCCAGTCCTCCCTCATGTCGAGAATCGGTTGGGGTCTCGCCATGTACATGGGAATGCAGTTCCTCATGAAGCAGTTCGTGCCAGCTGCTCCGCAGAGCAAGACCGTCACCGACTCCTCGGGCCAAACGGTCCAGGTCCCCGCGAACACCGCCGATATTCCCCCTTATGCTCTACGGCCCAAGTCTCTGGACGAGGGGGCCACTTGGAACCCCGTCCCGCAAAAGGTTGCACCGCTATGGCCCGACGATAGCGTAGTTGACATCATTATCACCCTCTCGGACTCTGTCAGGCCCACCCCGCTCAAGGATACTCCCGAGGAGATGCTTGTTTTCAAGGAGGAAGACTTCAAGATTGGCAATTGGAGCGAGAAGCGTTCCGTCGACACAACGATCAAGGTTCCCAAGGCTGTCCAGAACAACGGGACACTTTGGGGACACTTCTACATTGGTCTGCACGGTGACGCCCGTCTCGATCCGACGCAGCCAGGCTACGACCCGGCCAAGGCCTACTACTTTGCCTACCCATTCACCCAGTACATCCCGAAGAAGAAGGTCAAGAAGGTCCACAACCTACTGGAAAGCAAGAACATCATCGAAGCTGAGAAAGCCGAGGAGGAGGACACGGGTCCTATCATCGTCGGCAATTACTATCACCCCAACACTTCCTTGTCCTTTGTCCCTGGTGCTGGCACTATCATGTATCCAACTGCCAGCGGTGCTATTCGACAATTCCTTCATCTTGAGCCTACCGGTGCTCGCGATGGTTCGGGCCAAAACTCGTGGTATTACCCTATCCTGTTCGCCAACGGCTTTTGGCAGCTGAAGAGCCACCACAGCCTTGTCAATGAGACAGTCACGACTCTGCCCGTCCACATCGAGCTGAACAACTTGGCCCAATGGAAATTCCAAGTGATGGCCTCAATCGAACTGGGAGGCAGAGAGTCCGCGCGTCAAGCTGCCTTTGGTAACCCTGTTGCAGGTGGTGGTGATGGCAGCGAGATTGAGATGATCAAAGAGATTTTCCTCGACACCAACCCTATTCTGCTCGGTATCACCATCGTGGTCAGCATTGCGCATCTCATCCTCGAGACCCTAGCATTTGGTTCAGACATTGCTCACTACCGCAAGAAGAAGGACAATGTTGGCATTTCTGTCCGGTCGATCCTCGCCAACGTCTTTATGCAGGCAGTCATCTTCCTCTACCTCGTGGACAACTCGCAGAACACAAGCTGGATGATCCTCGGCTCCCAGGGTGTCGGTATTATCATCGAGCTGTGGAAGATCACGACAGTGGTCAATATCAGGGTGCGCGATGCGGAACCGGGCTCATGGTTGCCGAAGAAGGTAGTCTTCGAGGACAAGCACAAGCTCAGTGAGACCGAGGAGAAGACGAAGGAGTACGATGAGATCGCATTCAAGTATCTGTATTGGGTTGGCGCCCCACTACTGGTCGCATACGCTATCTACTCACTCGTATATGATGAGCACAAGTCGTGGTACTCATTCATCATCACCACACTTGTGGGCTCCGTCTACGCCTACGGCTTCTTGATGATGGTCCCCTCGCTCTACATAAACTACCGTCTGAAGAGCGTTGCTCACATGCCGGGCAAGGCGATGATGTACAAATTCCTGAACACCTTCATCGACGACTTGTTCGCCTTCACGATCAAGATGCCGCTGCTGCACCGTCTTGCGACCTTCCGGGACGATATCATTTTCTTCGTCTACCTGTACCAGACCTGGGCATACAAGGTGGACTACACCCGAGTGAACGAGTTTGGCCAGGGTGGGGAAGATGAGGACGTGGCAGAGGAAAAGAAGGACGGCAAAGAGCTCCCTGCCCCGGTCAAGGATGATGTGCCGGTTGCCGTGAAGGCCACGGGTGCGTCTGGTGGCGCGAGCGGTGCTACGAAGAGGAAGTAGATAGGTCCTACAGTGGAACAACTGCACATTTACCGGCATATAGATTGTTCACATAGCCGAGTTGAGGCTGTCTGGGCAGGCGGCTATCGGCAATAGACTAGTCTGACTGTGTGGCTCAGATCGCTTGAATCTCAAACATCCTCGCATGTGCTCGGCAATCACAAGGTGCGAAGGAGAAAGAAAAACCTGTTAGTCTGTCGATCTACACGTACATATGGGTGAAGACTCCATGCTGCCTACCACATAATGTTAGAAAACAAGCGGTAACTCCAAGATTAGTTGTCCAAGATGGATTCTCCCAAAGAAGTATTTCCGAAGCAAATTATCCCAAAGCAGGTAATTCCAAAAAAAGTAACCCCGAAAGAGGTCAGTCAGTCTTGCGGAGCAGGTCATCCATCAAGGGAAGGGCTACGGGTCACCACAGTTGCCAGTCAGGCCACATGCCTGATTTCGGAATCTCAGCGAACTTCCTCCGATGTTCCAAGCTCTGGTAACTCGAGGCCAGGATTTGTGCATGATATGATGCATCATCATCTTTCTTTCGTGGTCGTTATGAACAAAAATCTCCGTCCGGGCCCGTGTCCCTCGCCGCGTCGTCTCGGGAAGCGGCAAGACATGACTGAGCCTCAAGAATGGATCCCCGAGCGAGAGCCACAACTCCACTTGCTCAAATCGACATGGAAGTCCCGAGTTGCTGTTTCCGCGGGCCCTCGGGAGATCCCTAGACCTACTGCTACCCACATTTCCCCCCTGGGTTGTAGTACACTCGCAGCACCCGGACCCATGTGATTCAAGGGCGGCACTTGGGAGACGAGGCTTCTGAGCCAGTCAATTTTGCAAGGCTCCGAATATTCGTTGAAGTGCCGATCGTTGGAGCTATGAGTGTGTCACGTAATACAATTCTTCCCAGAGAGTTGACTTCGGGCCTCTCGAAACGATATATCAGGCCTTCTCTGTGTCGACGTTACCCAGGTATGTCTTCCAGAAGTACAGACGTAAATACATAGCCCACCTAGGGGTTGAAAACCTCTGTTGTACCCTAAAGCCAACTGGTATATAGTGTAGAAACAGCCGGCACTCAAGACGACCCCATCTAACCAACACCGTGAGCTTCCCAAATTGAAGCCAGAATTAAACGCTAATTCTCATAACTTGGTGTATATGAGTTAAACGTGGCCGCTTGATGCCTTCCTGGGAGATACCGTATGGTTTGATATTATCTGGAAGGTTAACTGCTTCATTGGTTTTCCAGGGCAATAAATTGATATAGATTCAACCCAAATTTCTAATCCATATGCAACGCTACCAAAATTGTAGCCGCAGGAACGGCGATGGTGCAAGTGCGGCCGACACAACAACACTCCTCGCGACAGTAAACGCGAGTACAGTGGCTGCCAATCGCAAGACAGTACGAGTGACTTGGCTCATGTGTTATTCACAAGCACCACAAATATCAGGACTGTCGTGGAAGGCCAGCCACGTCAATGGGGCCGGGCTGGTTTTGAGCAACCGGCGCGAGAGGGGCTAGCAAAGAAACATCGCTGTCTGGGCAGGCCTCCAGAAAAGGGTCCGTTTGTCAGCCGTCATCAGTTCTTCCTCTGCCGTCGACACCCTTGGCATTGGAGGAATGTCATTTTGTGGACTGTGAATGGGAGAACGAATACTCCAAAGAGGAGCGGGTGATTGATTTTAGCTCTAACTCCTCCGTTGAGGAGTACGATGGAAACAATTGGGACGACGCTGAAGACAAGATGGCTTGCCCTGAAGCCATCAGGGAGAACGAAGAGATGGCATACGTACACGGGGCTTGAGTTGTCGCGTAGTAAACCGAATGAAAGCAGGTCACGGATGGCGCCAAGAGGCTTCATCCGGGGGAAGTTCCTTTTTACTGATGCCCTGATGGGTATTATGCTGTGCCGTGCTTGCATCAGCTGTCATCACTCCAGATAGGGCTTTTCGGTGCCATCATATCCCGCAGTTCGCGAGAACCGTTTTGTTGAAAGGCAGTGAGCCCAGAGCGACAAGAGCGGCTCCCACGTTTCCGAACTGAGAAGCCCAGGACCATGCTGACAAGAGATATGCTTTCTGTTGGGATGGAACTGTGCCAAGTTCACCAATTGGAGGATTGTGTCTCATGCAATCCTATGGCACATCACAGAACCAACATGGCACATCAGAGAGCCAACAGCCCCGCTTGGCGCTGGCATCTTGACCCCTGAAAAGCACATTGCACACCTGTGCACCAATAACCGCTCGGATGTGCTCTGTGGAGGACCTCGGGGGAGGCAGAGGGGCACAATAAAATTGTGTGGCCGGTGGGTAAGGGGAAAGATCTTGCTACCCTTGTCTTTCCACTGGCTGGATGTGGTTGATGAACAAAACTGAGACCGAGCTTAGCATATATGGGGCGGTCTGTCTGCATGGCAACCTTGAAATGTTTTACATGTTCCAAGGTTGTTTCTCAAAGATCAACCTGTCAAAAATGATGCCGTCATGGCCCGCCATTCACGTCAGTTGCAACGGCGTCGTCTCGGGGAAGCGAGGAGAGAACTGAGCCTCAAGAATGGAGTCCCAGCAGAGCCACAGCCCCGCTAACGCACGTCGAGACCCGTATTACTGTTTCCGAGCCACGTGAATAGCGGGCGGCCGCTTCAGGAGACTGTGTGGGGTGGCCCGTGCCCCACCCTGGTAGATAGACTTCTCCTCCCGGAGGAGAAGTTAGTCAGAACTTAGAGAATACAAGCCACGCCCTCCCATCAGACCCCATCCGGGACTACGTTTTACGTGTCCCTGAACCCTTGCGCACAAGACCGTCCCCCCGGACTCCAGGGAGGCTCGTGCTTAGGCGTACCTGACTGGGCTAGGAGGAGTCGAGAACCCTGGGCGCCTGGACCCAGGTCCTGGGTTGACGGGCTGTTTTGTCTTTCGTTTTGCCCACTGCAACACCTGGAAAGTCTCTCTCGCGGTTTATTCTCGTCCGATGGGGTGCTGCACTCGGTGCATAGGGGCATAGAGTTCAGTTTAGCCAGAAATAGAATCAGCCAGTCAGTCAGTGAGCTGTTAGTGAGGCCAAGCAGCAAAGACGGGGGACAATAGAATGAGAAGAGAGAAATACGACCAATGAGCCCAGAGCCTAGACCTGAAAACGGTCGAGAATGCGACCTACCTGGCGTGTGGGCAGAGCTGGAAGACAGAACCCGTGCTATCAGCGAGGAACCCCCACCCCTGGGGCTTCCCGTAGGGCTGTGCAACGAACAGACCAGGGCAGCCAGGACAGAAACGGGCGGGCCGAGGGGCTTTGGCCTCCCTGATTCGTCCCTCGCTGTACCTGGGGGGGCAGCGAAAGCTTAGGGATGACCCGACCTGCCCTTGGGAGGCCCCGTCACTCCGCAGCCAAGGAAGCTAGCAAGACAGAGCCCAGATCAACCAGACACATGCGCATGCTCCTCCCCATTGACGACATCCATCGGCTGCGCACTTGCATGGGGCATCTGCACGGAAGCACACCCACAGACTGACTACATCAGGGCCCTCTTTGCTGCTTTGCCGCTCTCTTTTAATATGACGGCTGTCGCCCTCAGCCTCAGTCGCCACCAGGACCTGGACCGACCCGCCGCCACCAGCTGCTGGAGCAGGTTCGAGCTCGAGTTGCCGCTGCCCAAACGATGAACAGGAGTGGCCACCCCAGCCGACGGGGAACCTCATCCAAGGCCACAGACAATGACACCGCCGACGGGTCCACCGAAGAGTCCGTCGGCTCGCTGCTGGCCGCCATCGCCAACTCCATTAACGATGCCCTCCGCCTCCTCATGTTCGCCGACAAGGCCCACTGGGGGCCCGACGAGTTCGAGCAGGTCCGCGCCCTCGAGCACACCCTGGACGAGGCCAAGAAGGATTTCCAGGAGATGGGGCCGTTGCTCAAGGGCTCCGTCTACTACGAGAACGACCGCAGGCGTATGTGCATTTTCACATTTCTCATTTCATCCTCCATCTACTTCATCTCCACAGGGGACGGAGATGGGGTTCATTGCTGGCAGGGTCTAGAACGGGATACTGCAACCCGCCGTTCGACCTCCAATTGAACCCCCCTGGTCCTGTGCTACATCCCGATATGCATCCGGCTTTCAATCGCCCATGTAACCCCCTGACTTTGCTGCAAGGCCATATAGCTGACTGGACATGTCCGTCGCACAGTCGAGTCGCTCGACGAGCTCGGGGACCTGCGCACAGAATTCGAGAACCACGCTCAGGTCTTCAAGGACTGGCTGCGACAAGGTGGGCCTATCGAACCCTTATGGGTTAACGACACCGTGCGACTGAGACGGGAACTCCATCGAGCGCAATGCCGCGCCGCCGCCCGAATATTCGCTTCCCAGCAGGCCGACATTGCAGAGGGACCGGGCCAGCGATGCCTTGGCGCGTTTGAGGTATATAGGCGGCAGCGACGACTGGACGACCGCCGGAAGCAGTACGAGCAGCAACAGGGACGGCGAACCTCGAGATACGAGTCGACGCGGGACGAGGTGGCACAGGCGCAAAGCAAGAAACCAAAAAGGATACAGAGCTGGGAGCAGCAGACCCCTGTAATGGGCATGTCCATCGGCGAGGCGGTGGAGATGGGCCACATGGGCCAGCAGAAGGCGCCCTCGATACACTACAGCGAGCAGCTGGACGCCGTGGAGCAGGAGGCCGAGTTGACGGAAGCGCAGGAGGAGCTCGTCCCCATCTGCAGCACCGTCGGGCACTTCGAGCGTTTCGGTGACCGGGACGTGGCATTCGAATGCGATTTCTGCGAAGGCTTTATCGTGTGGAACGACCTGATGGTGATGCCGACGAAACCCGACCCGTCCGCCGTCGCCAAAGGTGTCACAGAGCAGCCGAACTGGCAGTCCCGCGGAAAGAGCGTCTCGACGGGCGAGGACAAGAAAGTTGTGTTCGCCCCCCTGGCCATTGCGAACCACCTCGCGCCTGAGATTGGCGGCTGGCAGGCGAGGATACTCTGCCCCTACTGCGACGACTACAACTACTTCGAGCAGGGTGAAGGGGACGAGACTAGATACGCCCAGGACGAGCGCGGCTTCGGGAGCCTGGACGAGTTCCAGGCGCACCTCAATTGGTACCACACCTCGACTGCGATGCCGAGCCTGCCATCGGCCAAGAACTGCGTGGTCATGTAAGGCGCGCACGAGGGGGGTGTGACGTGGCTTATCGGGCATGTCACCGAAATTCAATCACTTGAACGGCGTTTCATATCGAGAGGGGTTCTTGCTTGGTTGGCGTTACTAGGAATCGGGACAAGCCGTGGCGTTTGGGGCACTTGAGATATGGCTCAACCCACGCAGAAGCGCGCCATGTTGGATGGGACACGTACGTTAACACTGCTCGGCCCCAGCTGCAGTGAGAAAGGCGCTGGCTGGCAGGGAGCCTCATATCTATGTTCAACGCTCAATATACCCATCTTTTTCAACACGCATATTGAATTACATCAGACTTCAACGCCATGGCCAGGGATTTTCCATGTTCCGCGTGAGCTTCTGTTGAACATAGGCTTTTATCGGGTCTGGAAAAAGTACTGTGGTCGTTCAAGAGGCATCCCTGTAGCTTCTTCACCATCCGGGTCAACGCCGCCCGCTCTGTTCAGTCGTGCACAACGCCTGCTGTGTTTGTGGATCCGTATATTATGATCTCTTTGCATCCAGGCACTGAGCCCACCGCTATGCAGCCAACGCCGAAACTCCAGTAACAACACCCTGCCATCCGTTACATGACAAACAATATTCCCGTCCCCGCCCCGGCTGTCGGCTGCCCTTTCAGAAGAACCTCCACCACAGAAACACGATTATGATAAAGGCGAGGCCGCCGATGGGGCCGTACTGCTTGAGCAGCAGGTCCCAGTTGATCTTGACCGCGGCCCTGCGGTACTTCTTGCTGTCGTCGCGCAGGCGCGAGCTGATCTCGCCCATGCGCTCGAGGCTGTCGCCGCGGTAGAGCAGGTCCTCGATGTTCTTGTGCATGACCTTGGTGACGTCGCGCAGCTCGTCGTTGAGCTTGTCGAGGTTCTGCGTGGCGCGGGCGTCGCTGTAGGTGCCCTTTGTCTTGTTGATGAAGCTGTCGAACTCCATAAAGGCGTAGGGCCGCAGGGTGGGGCTCAGCAGCTGCGTCGCCGGGTATGTCGTCGAGAACTCGGTCGCCAGATCCGAGAGATAGGTAAAGGCCAGCTTGCGCGGGTACGACCGCTCCGTTATGCAGAAGTAGACGATGTCGTCGGCGATCAGGTAGTTGATCGTGTGGTCGCCCGACTCGATCGAGGCCTGGGACTCGGAGTTGCGGTTGAGCCGGCGGAGGATCAGCTTTATTTGTGACTTGATCTCGGATAGGGACGACTCGGTCTACACGTATGTGGTGTCAGAGCATGCGATGATGACAATGGCGTTGGGGTGGAAGAAGGGAGATTGAGAACTCACTGCCTCATCGTCTACAGACGCGCAAAGGTACAGGCCGTCAAGCCGTGCTATTTGAGTTGATCTGATCATTTTGTCTCAGGATCTGTGTTTGCGCGAGTGTGTGTATAAGGGTGCGTCAGAGAAGATCCGCCCGAGTGTTTGGAACAAGCTGCCGTCGTCTTGCAGCCCTCCGCGATAGTGCCTTGGTTTCTCTGCCGAACGTGTCCTCAACGCGATGACGCCACCTTTCCGTTTCTGCCTGCTTGTGGCGATCCAACCACTTGCTTTTTGTTGTTTGCCAGTTTGCTGAGAACAGTCTTGAACAACAGAGTTCGAATTGGCTAGTGAGAAAGGGATATCGGACAAGTCTGGAAGCTGGATGCCAGAAGTTTGGTTGAAATTAGAATGAAGGTGACGGCAGGGTTCTAGGCCTGGGCTTCTGGGGTAGCACATCACAGTTGCAAGGCTGCCAATCAGAGCACAGATCCCCTGGATGGCATTGACTTGTGGGGTGATGCCGGGGTAGCTCCTGTCCCCAGCCTCCAGCCTTGCTATCAATTGAGACCACATGTGGATGCTCCTTCCTCTGGAATACATAGTACAAAGGAGGAAGCCACCATCTTCCAGAGAAATTCACGCCCAGCGTCCCGTCCTGCCAGGTATCTGTGTTTCTCAGCATGAGCCTGTAGAGGACCAATCATGAAAGTGCCCTGTCCTTGTCTTTATTTGTGGTTCATGTAGCTTGTGGCCATGTCACTCTCCCCCCATCCGCTCAGTGAGATCTCATTTCAGCCTGGATAAAAATCCAGAAATGGACGTTTAAACAGTCGCTTTCACCCCACTATTCTTTGGTCTTCTGACTGCCTTCCTTGTGCATCTTTCCGTCCCATCTTTCAGCCTCAGCAACAAGCCATCACCCCACGGGGCCCACTTTCCCTGTTTGCAAGCAACTGCCTCACTTGCAATGGCAACCGCTACATATGGCCTGCCTTCAGGCAGCCAGCAGTCAAGTTCAGACCTTTCAGAACCTCCAGATTTCACAGAAGAAGAGATTGCAGAGTTTACAGCCGCCATGGCTCCACACACTCGATCCCGGAGCGAGAACAATGGCCAGGCAAAGTCGACCAGTGACTCGACACTGCCTCTCAAACGGTCTGTCAACGATGGACCCACCGCGGGGGTCCCTCAAGAGGACGAGAAGGATGAGATTGCTGCGGAAATTGAGGTCGCAACCCGAAGCAGCCGGCGCAGAGTCCCCTCAAAACGTGCTCAAGTCACATTCGCACAGCCAGCCTCGTCCGAGACACCTGCCCCTAAGAGGCCAAAGACGAGTGCCAAGAAGTGGACGCCAGAATACGTCACCCAGAACAAGCAGTCACCACTGGTCAATAAGGATCTGAGGGTCAGTTTCCCGTGCTAAAACACTGAACTTGCTGCTTTGCTGACATATAAGGCCAGGCCCTTCTGCTGAACCCCCAGGCGTGGGATGTCCTCGGCGAGGAGGACAAGAAGGAGTTACTCACTCTCTTTCCGGACACACAACACATCTTGAATGCCAACACACCTGATGCTCGTCCAAATGTCTTGTCCCTGCAGAATGATAACAACTTCCGCCACGACACAGAGCAGTATGTGTCCAACCTCAAGGCGGGCATGCATGACCCCGCTTGGCTTCAGGATGCCTGGGCGGCTCACGAGGCCCGCGTGGCTGGTCAGTTCGACGAGTATTACATTCGCAAACTCGAGGTCGACTGGAAGACAAAGATTCCCAATGAATTGAAGCCGGAGCATCTACGATCTGTTCCAGCAGCAGCAGAGCCCGAAAACGAAGCTGAGAGTGAGGCCAAGGCTAAGGGCACTCATGTCTCTGTGGTTGCCAACGGATCTGAAGTGGTGGAGAGCAATGCGGAGGGCAATGGCGACGATGGATCCGCAGCAAGCGTCACGGAAGACCTCCAGAAGGTTTCTGTTGCTAAAGCTCATGAAACTGTGGATGGCAACCCTGACAAGATGAGCACTGCTACAGGTGTGGACTGAGGGCTCCGTGCTTTTTGCTTCCCGCAGTAGTGGTACGGGCAGCTGCGGTCGGGCCTCCAGGGGCCTAAATAGGCGACTACTCGGTCCTAGACCTAGAACAGCTGACTTTAGAAAAAGCACACCCGAAGCCCAGAGTCTTTTCGCCCTGCGGGACGATTAACCGACAGGGGGGTAATCCATGAGAGATCATTCATAGAAGGCTATCCCATGGGAGGGTAACCCATTGGAGGGTTTCCCACGGGAGGTAGAGGGTGTTTCGGTCTTGGGATCTCGATACCAGGACGTTCTGATCGCTGGATAGGGCAATATCTTCTTGAAAAGGCTTGAAGGACTAGGTTTATGTAGCCACAGTGAAGGAGCTCTGAGAAGCATTACACATGGAAATGAGCACAATGGTTTGGACGACATCAAAATAGTGCCAGCAGCAGTTATGGCATCAGGATACTTTGGGCTTCCTCACCAAAAAAAATGGCACAATGAAGAGTATGTCTAGATCTCGTCTTCCTCATCGTCAAAATCGTCCTCCCGCCCCATTTCGTACAAGATCCTCCCACCCTCTCCACCGCCGATATCTTTCTGGGCGTCAAAGTAAGGCAGCACAATGCCGTCCCTGTCTTTCCGCTGCTTCTCAGTAAGGCCCAGGTTGAAAGTCGTCTCGGCTAGGTCCTCCTCCTCGCCCTGGTCATCGTCCGCGCCCGGGGGCGCAGCAAACAGCGGGTGGTCTGACAGCAGCGACAAGGCACCCGCCGCGGAGCCCTGGGCCGCAGGTGCCAGCACGAACCTCTCGACGACGGCACGGCCGCTCCGCCTCCGCAGCTCCATCTCGACCACGACGCCGCCACCCGCCGCAGGCCCCTTGACGCCGACCAGCACGCCCTCGCGGCCCTCGGCGAGCCCCCACGCCGGCTCCGGCAGGCTCCTGTCCCTGGCGCGTCGGCGCTCCACGGCCTGGTGCAGGCTCGAGACGCGCAGGACCGCGGTGGCGAGGTGGTTCAGCACCGTTAGTGGGTGGGGCTCGTACTCGCCCAGGGCGGTTGGGGCGAGGGCGAGGGGCACGTCTGCGTGGTAGGTGGCCACGAGGGAGATGGAGGGGTGGGTGAGCAGGCTTGATAGGAAGGCGGTCAGGTGCCTGGGATGGGTCGTTGACAGCGGGTTGAGGGTGTCTATTATGAGGAGTGTTTCTGAGAGATCGGGTCAGCTGGATGAATGGTAATTCCGGAGGTTGGGGGAGGGGGGACACGGGGTGTGTTACTCACTCTGTGACGATGAAGTTGATGAGTTGTTCCTCGCTGTGGGAGGCGGGAGAGCGGGATAGTGAGAGGTGATCTCGGCACGCAGCTTTTGAAGTTGCTTGCCGGTGGCCCTGACTAGGACATCTGCGTTGGCGGGCCTTTTTATTGTGGCAAATGATATGAATATGACTTTGGTGTGGGATATCTGTGCAAATGTAAGTGTACGATCGTGGTAAAATAGCACTGTGGAGAACAACATACCTTCGCTCGCGTTATGAACTCCTGCAACACTGGAGTTGCGCCCTGCTCCAACGTGTCAAGCACCAGCGTCAGAGGACTGGCATTGTCTCTAAGGTTGAGCAATTTCTGTAGCAGCAACAGGCTGTGGGATCGCTTGTGAGCTTGGGCTGAGGGCGCCATGGCGGGCTGTTCTCAAGTGAACAGGACGCCCAAATTCAAGTTTCCAAGACCAGTTGAATGAGAAGCAACCAAGGTGGGTCTACAGGTATTGTGTAAGTAGACTATCTTCTCAACATGTGAGAATGTTTATCAGTCTAATTAACGGCTGTGGCACCGTTGGGTTGGGTAATAAGAGTCATGGCAGGGGTTTTTACAGTGGAGCACCCGCTGGAAAAATCCCTGCTGCAGCCCTACGGCTGATCTGCGGTCTTAGCCTTATTTCAGCCACAACTGCACGCCCTAGTCTGAACTCCACGCGCCTCTAGAGCTTGACCCCAACATCAAGTCCAACCAGACAGCATCGCGCTCTCCTTTCTCCCCTCTCCATCGTAATTCACAGCTCCCATGCAGTCCGACCGATCCTCTAGACGCGGCGGCGGCCGGCCCCCACGGGACAGGGACCATCAGCCTGGGCGCAGAGGAGGAGGAGGATACAGAGACGATCGCAACCAGGACCGCGACCGCAGACGATACGATGACGACCGTGACGAAGACCGTGATGACAGACGGCGCTACCGATCCAGATCCAGAGATAGGGACAGGGAGTGGGGCAGGGGCAGGAACGGAGGGAGACCTGGAAGAGACAGCAGGCGTGACCGCTCTAGGTCGCGCGACAGACCGCATCGCGACGCGCGGCCACCACGCGACGCGCACGATTCCCGCCGTGGGCGAGACTCCGATGGGAGGGATGCGAGGAACAGGGGCGGTGGAACACCTAGACACAGAGATGGTGTGTATATCAGTACCTCAAGATCCCACTGGCAGCACATTACTGACATTCTTCAAGATCCTCGCCGGAAATCCGCATCGCCCCGACGCAGCGGCAGCCCTGCCACAGCAGACTTGCCCCACCGAGGCAAAGGCGGCGGAGATAGGTCCAACACGAACTCCTCCATGTCATTCAAGGTCTCACGGCAAGACGGCGAGCGTGATCGCGGTCGGCCAAGGGACGAGGAGGAAGAGAGCTACCCCGATGACCGTGAACGCCGGGGCCGGAGAGACGATGACGACGAAGGTGCTGAACCGATGGACCAGGACGAAGAGGACATTGACGTCGAGGACGACGGCATGGACGACGACATGGCAGCCATGATGGGCTTCGGGGGATTCGGCACCACCAAGGGAAAGAAAGTGGTCGGCAACAACGTCGGCGCCGTCAGGAAAGAGAAGAAGACCGAGTACCGCCAGTACATGAACCGTGTCGGTGGTTTCAACAGGCCACTTAGCCCCGGCCGCTGATCTCATCGCCACACGAGAGCCACATTTTTTGCTTCGAGGCTACGATACATCCTGCTCGTTCATGAACGCGTAGTGAGGCCTTGCGAAGCTTGTTCATGATTCTGGGAAAGTGTCAAATCAGACAGGTCGGTAACAGTCTAGCGATCCACACGGAATTTCTACGCAGTGGCTTAATTGAATATTTTAGAGAAACCCACTCTTCTCCTCTGCCCGCCAGAAATGGGACAACATCGTTCCCCTTGTTCAACCTGTAGTTTGGAGTGCGGTGCGACTCTTCATCAATAATCAGCGTTCTGAGTGGTCCGTTTTCCCTATTAACCATGAAAACAGCTGGGGACTGCCAGAGAAACTGCCCGAGCCCCGAATCTGTTGAATGTTCTGACGATCTTTACTCACTACAGAGGCAACGACAAAAGCCCCGCCACACTCGCACATGCCAGGGCCACACAGGCTAAAGCCGCCGGACCAGCTCTCTCGCCCCTGGAAGCCGTCCCCGCGCTGGCAGCCGAAGCCGAGCTCGTCGCAGACCCAGCCGTACCCGATGTCGCCGTCGCCGACGCGGCCACGAAGCCAACGAGGCTCGTTGGGTCCGGGCACCTCTCCATGCTCAGCGCTGTGACCATTTCGTTGTTTGCGTTAGTCGGGGCGAAATAGTAACTTGCGCCCGACCCCCATTTCCCCCCTAACTCGCCGGCCGTGAGGCGCACGGGCACGTACTGCCGCGAAATGTCACACCGGCCCAGGCCCGTCGTGGTGGTGGACGCGTCGGCGGCGCCCGAGGGCGACTCCCACAGCGAGCAGTCGCTGCCCACCAGGGTCTCCCAGGCTTCCCCCATCGCCTCGGTCATCTCGCAGCGCCACGTCTTCTCTGGCGCCTCGGACGGGGTGTAGGTCCCGCCAAAGATCGACGCGGTGCGGGTGGTCCCTTGGGTCTGGTACCAATCGGCGGGGAACAGGTCTGCCTGGAGGTACTGCTCGTCGGCGTCTTCCTCCTCTGGCGTGCGGCTGGTGCTGCTGCTGTTGCCGTTTGGGCAGCTGACTCGCAGCCTCTGGCGGGGCTGGTCCAGCTCGTCTGGGAGTTCCCTTTCTATCTGGGCCCCGTCGAGGCTCAGTGGGCGCGCGCCATACATGAAGATTGGGGGCCACGGCTCTGGTGTTGTCACGGGGTAATTTAGGTCATCGTTGGCCCCACCCCCGACATTGTCGTAGTCCTCGTTTCCATCTCGTCTATTGATTGTGTAGAGTTTCAAAGTCTCTTGTTGAGGTTGAGAACATCCACAAGATGGCCTGACATGCGCCAAAGGTTGAGACTTGTTGCAGCTAGCTCTTATATGTATGTCTGCCTTTTCCTTTTCTCTCCATGGCCGATTTAGCCGGATCCTGCTTGCCAAGATACTGTCAAATCACCTAAGCGCCTCATTTTGCTGGGCAACGATTCCTTCGTGCTTGGGCACATGTGAACTGCCAAATTCGGCGCTTGAAATTGTCGCACGTGAGGCATCAGCTCACTGCGTTATCAGTTGCCACCGTTAGGCTCTCATCTGTCCAAGTACAACCCGAAATTCGACCACCTCTCTCACAATTCATCCTCGCCGACGACTATTTGTTGCTCTTCATCCCCGTGAGTCCCTACATATTCTGAAGTGTCGCCCTTCACCACACTTTGCTCCTCAGACCCCTTGATACCGACAATAACATATTCCTTGACTATAGCCGTACCATTTCCGAGCGCCTCAATTTCCTCCTTAGTGCAGGTCATTAACTGCAGTATGTAGCACTGCCCCTTTGGCACAGGCATGAGCTCGTTCTTCTTCCACCACGTATCCCGGGGCCCCTCCGTCCGGAAGATATCCGCGTCGCTCTTCCACCCGCCCGTCGCCCTGAGGTCCACCGTTCCGGTGGCGATATCCTTGTTGAACAGAGCCCTCTCGAAGATCCTCAGGCTCGCCTCCGGCTGGTAACTAGGGACCATGTGGCCTGCCTGGTACACACGGGTGAAGCTCAGGTTACCGTGCTGCCGGGTGAGACCGTACGGCACGAACGGCGGCTCGTCAGACGAGGCTACGATCAGGGCCGTGTAGCCCGCGTTCGCGAACGCCTTCTGGTGGCGGTGCGGGATCGCAAGCGACGCCGCCTCCCCGCCGATCCAGTTGCAGGCAAGGTCCCTGTCGCCGTACATCAGGTGGACCTTGACACCATTGTCCAGCAGGTCGGCCAGGCCTTCCAAGTAGCCCCCACGCGCCATATCGCCGTGGGTCGTGAAAGCCTGGGACACGATCGGAGAAACCCAGGTAAAGTTGACGGGCACGCCCAGTGCGCGCTGGACCCACTGCTGGTTCAGCCAGCCCAGGTGGAAATTCAGGGGGAACGAGTCCGCTGAGGGGTGCGTGACGTCGAACCAGCCATACTTGCCTGTCTCCATATAAGGGGCGACGAGCACGTCGTAAGATACAAATGACACGTTTCGGCAGTACGATTCAACGTAGTCCGCGTCTAGATTCGGACCATCCGCGGCCTCGAGGACCTTGGCCAGGCGCTGACACTCCCGGGACTGGTCGATGATTCCGTCGGGCCGGTAGAGCTCGTACAGCTGCTTGTGCTTGGTCGTCTCGTTGATGGCCTTGACGCCGTATGTGTTGTTCCAGGCAAAGAAGGAGTAGGCCTCATCCTGGACGAGGACGTCGATGCAGGCATTGACGAGCCCCAGGGTATCGAGGTGCAGATAATGGGTCCCTGGCCCTGAGATCTCCCCATCGGCGATCTTCTGGTTTTGCTTGTGGAAGAAGTCCATGAACTTGGGGCCGTAGTGGCCGCCGTAGCTCTCAGCCCACAGGCTGATCTTCTCGTCGTGGGGCTTGTACTCGGGGAACTCCTCGAACCAGGTCTGGGCAAAATGCCACAAGGCAACAGCCGCATGCTCAGTCGAGTTGGGCAGTTGGGTTGCGTTCTGGCTCGCAAAGGTACCGACGTAGAAGGTCGAGTTGGTCTCGGGGATCCCGTCCGTGAAGTCATCCAGCTTGATCGGGAACGGGCCCGAATACGAATCGTCCATTACGTTCATGGCCAGTAGGTCATAGGTGCCGTTGTTGAGGGTGTCGTACGAGAAGCCGACCTGGACGGGCTGGTCGATGTAGAGAACATTGACCTCGTTGTTCCAGCTCCACGGGTTCAGCGTGGTGCTGTTGCTGTCCGCGTTGACGGCGCAGGGCCCATTCTCGGACAGCATGCCCAGCAGACTCGAGCCTCCCGGCCCGCCGTTCAGCCAGATGGACAGGGGAGCATGGTGAGGGTCCTTGCGGGACTCAATGAACCAGAAGAAGGTGTTGATGGGGTAGTTCTGGTTCTCACCCTTCTCGTTGAGTGAGTTTGGGGGGAGGTGGACGTAGCCGCTGTAGCTCTTGACGCCTGGTGTAGTCTCGCACAGCTCTGGGTTCTTATAAGAGATGGTGATACCCTCGTGGTGCTTCGATCGTACCGTGTTGATGCCTTCTCGAGGCGGGGGAAACTGGGCCTGCGAGAGTTGGGCGAGGGCCACCCAAGCAAGCAAGGAGGTAGCCAGCATTGTAGGTTAAATGTGAACCTTAGACCACAACCGATGTATTCAAGCGCCTGCTGGGTCAGAGCCTTGTGTTGGAGTAGGCGGATTGACAGAGTCGGCAAGACTTGTGTGACCAGAGGTTGAATTTCACTCATGACATGTTGATGTCGACAGTCTCAAACATCGAAGGTGAGGAGAGAGCCTCGCAAAGAACATCCCAGCCCCTGCTGATAGCTGATTTCCCGAATGGGGAGGAGGCCCGCAGAGTCGGACGAGCTTGGCCAGTGTGGGGATGGTTTCTCATCCTTCTGCCGGAATAAGAGTCGGGGTTCCAGCATTCCAACGCCGACACTGACGGCTTTCTGCTCCACGCCGGATCGATAACGCGCCGCATCCTCACTCCGAGCTGCAGGGCTTATCTATCTACACAATGCTTGCGTAGATTGCTGACACGCCCAATTATTCCTCTACGCATTGAGTCGTACTCAGCCTCACAGGCACACACATACTCTTGGGGGCTTTCCATTGTCATTATCATTCATGATTCTGTGGTATTCTATCTCATCCTTGCAATCGATCGTCTTGGGACAGCACCCGCATGGGTGCTGCTGAAATGGTACGGTCACTCCTGTCTCGCCGTCTGCCTTCATTGTTTCTGACTGGAGATGCTCGATAACCTCTCATCTTGGGGGCCGGTCCGGGACCCGGAAAGCATCTGGCCCATTTTAAAAATCAAAATCAGAGGTGACCATTTCGCTCCCGGCCCAGAAAGTCAAGACTAATGGAGGAGTTCGATGCGTGTCCTCTGTCTTTTTTGAGCCTTCTAGGCATACGTGTGACCAATCTTGTCGTTCTCCTCTCGCAGCTGCCTAAGCTGCCGGTCAAAGTCCTTGTTGACCCAGTCCAGATATACTGACCAGATTTGACACTGCCCACTGCCGAAAGTCCCCTTAAGCTTGTCGGACAGGAGCAGGGTAGTCCGGAGCACACTACGCACCGCCTCCTCTTGCTTCTCGTATTCCTGCTTCACAGAATTCTCCTTAAGCTTCGTGGACAGCGTCGCCCGGAAAGCTTCTGCGATAGTGTCCAGGCGGCGTTGAGTCTCTGGCGGATCAATGACTGCCAACTTTGAGAGCATCAGATTGCTCAGCGCCCGAATGTCATTGTCGTCTTTGAGCCCCGCAATGATTCGGTCGTAGAGCTCAATGATGCTAATTCTGGGCATTGCGATCTCCATTAGGGCGTACAGTGACTCGTACGCACCCTTGCGGAGCTCAAGCCCGTCATCCACCATGATCTTGAAAGGACCCATCATGACTTCGCGGATCAGCTCTGGCTTGAGCGTCGACTCTGCAAAGACAAATGGCATCAGCTTGTTGAGGTGGCCCAGGACCATGTCGGGCTTGTTGTTTGCTGCTGAAGTGAACGTCGTCATTGCAAGTCGTCGGATGTCCATCTCCGGATCCTGCAGAATCGACGTGAGCATGGATATCAAGTAATTCTGCAGAACAATGTCGAACTTGTCGCCGCTGTCTGCAAAAGTGTACCGCAGTGCTTGGACAGCAATGCCTCGTACAGCCGGTTCAGGGTTGCCCAGAAGTTTCTGCAACAGTAGATTAGCGCTTTGTCTCGGACGAGGAAATGGAATGCTGCGCAACTTACATCCAGCTTGGGAATGAACGTCTCAGGGTCAACAACCGCCAGGCGTCCTATGCATTCTGCACAAACCGCCTTGTTGTCCTCGCCTTGCGAAGACTCCAGCAAGCAGTCCCAGATTGGTTGCGCGAAACCGCTGATGTCGGTTCTCTGTAGGAGGATCTCCTTGATCGACTGCAAGAGCAAGTATTGTTTGGCACCCGCGTTCTGGAAGCTTTGAAGAATCACTGGCAGGTACGCCTGCACGTTACCAGCTGCAGCACGGCCCAGCGCCATCGCCGCCGTCAGTGAGAACTTGTCGTATTCGTCACCAAAGTGCTTGGTAAAGATTTCGGGCTTCAGAGGCGATTTCGTTCCCAGCCTCAGTGCCGCTTCACCAAGGACGCTCAGGGCCAGGCTGCCTCTTGCCTTGTCCTCTGCAGTGTCAGCCTCCGTTATGAAGCTGTTGATGTCCACACCGCCTGTTCCGCCGCTGGCAACCAAGAGAGTCCCAATGACTTTGCCTACGGTTGAGGGGTCTCCGCTGACACCAACGTCCTTAAGCATACGCGTCATCAGCTCTTCGCCAACCCCAGATTGACCGATCTGCGCGATGAGATCGAGCAAAGGTGTCAAGACAGCATTGACCACGTTCTGCTGCACGTAATCGCAGATTGCGCTGTCGAACTTCGGGTCAACAACAAATTTCGCATCGACTTTGACCAAGGAAGTCAGAACGCGGAACGTCGCTCCGTGCAACTGGGCATCGGCATTAGCGATGATCGGCAGGAGCGCTTCGACGAGGTTCTCGAGTGTCGCTGTGTTCAGAGCCTGTTGGCCTGCGGCAGAGAGCAGAATATGCTTCAAGGCTTGGATGCTAGATGCCCTCAAAGCTCGATTCGCCTTTCTCACCTGGGCCGACAGCTCCACAACAACATCTCGCGCCCAAGTAGCATCGAAGTTGGGGGACGGATGCGCAGCGATCTCCTCGACTGCTCGTACAGCGGCAAGACGCGTGGTCTCGTTCTTGAGCCTATCTGCGATTATAGAGAGACCCTTGTTGCGCTTGTCGGCAGGTAGCAGGGCGGCTCCTTCAGCATCGCCCGTGCGGGAGAGCAAAGTGCCCAGCGCATGTATGGCTTTTTGTCGCACCTCCGCATCTGCATCCGTAGCTGTGGCCCTCTCAACAACCACGTCATACAGCTTGGACAACTCTGATTTGTATTTCTGGGCCGTTTTCTGAGACCGCGGCGGCGTGATAGCTTTCCCGATCTCCTCCACGGTCTCGATTGCTTGAGAGGATATCTTGTAATATCGGTCTGCCACGGCCCCAACAACCCCGCTGGCCATCTTGGTGAGGTAAGGCTGCAGCAGGCTCGATGAGTGCGTCTTGGCAACGTCGCTGAGAAGCTTGAGTGCTGCAACACGCAAGGTAGAAGGCGTGGCAGAGGCGGCACCGCCACTTCCAGACAACGAGGTCGACGTGGTGGAGGCTGCATTTGTCTTGACCGCATCAATAACAAGATCAAAAATCTGGTCCAGGTGGTCAGAAAGACCGCCTTGTTGGACAAGAATCAAATCATCGAAGAGACTCATGGTCGCTTGCTTCGTAGGGATTGATTTGCCCTTGAGCAACTTCGTGGCCGCCTTCACCAATTGCGGCGTGAGCTTGGCGAGATCAGCACGGGGTCCACTGGAAGGGATCTTCTCAACAGTAGGTGACACCAGGCCATTGCCATCGAAACGCGCGGTGGCAGAGACGCCACTGCTCTGCCGTCTTCGCTTGCGGCTCTGGGTTTGTGGTGATTGGATGTCGCCGTGGGTGCCATCCAGCAGAAATTCGGGAATGATGCCCTCTCCCGTCTTTCGGATGAGAAGAGAAAGGGTAGAGATGACTTCCAGGCGGACATTATCCTCACGCTCGTCGAAGCGCTTGACTAATGGCGGTGCAATCTGGCTATAGAGGACGCCATTATCCAGAAGATCTCCGTTGCTTCTCGTGGAGACGAGGGTGTGAAGGGCTTTCGCGGCACATCTCCGGGCCTTCCAGCTGGCGTCATCGTCGTCATCGAAGCCGACCCCGGCTTCAAACTCGTCGTCGTCACCAAAGTCATCATCCTCGTCTTCGCCTTCCTCCTCGTCCATATCTTCGTCTTCGTCCAACGCGTAATTGGGGTCGTATTTCAGATACCGAAGAGATGCTGCGATTGCATCATCCGTATACGGGCGCATCTCGGAGGGGCAGGATGCCAGGTAAGCTTCGAGGGCAAGTAACGCTGCCTCACGGACCTCGGAGAACTCCAAGCCCACGTCGTCGCCCTCTCCAATCTCTTCAAGATGGCTCTGCAAAACATCCTCCGCCAAGAAAGCCAGAGTTAGCTGTACAACATCGCCGATGTGCTTGCCAAAGCGATGGGGAATAGATCGGGCCATGGAGCCCATGATGGTCAGGTACAGCCGCTGAGTGACGGGGTCGGTCTTTGGGTTCTTGAGGACCGCCACAGCACGGCTGAGGAATGAAATCAGTTGGTCGTCGTGCAGATGGACAGCCAATATCGAAAGGGCTATCACAGCCTTCTTCCTGACAGCCGACGTTGCCTTTTGATTGTCAAGCAGTCCTAGGATGACGTCTTGCAGGGCCTGGACTTCATCTTGTGGTGACAGCATGGTTCCGAAACATTTTACGACCTCGATTATGACGTCGACAGCATCGGCGTTCACCAGGGCATCGTCCTGAATGATGCCCTGCCCTGCCGGAGGCAAGCGGATACTGCCACTAGATTTGGCCGCCTGAGAAGTGCGCCCCAGAAGTCTGGGCATCAACACCCTACTTATGCTGGTGTATGCTTCGAGAACTTCTTTTGTGGCAGCCTGGCCAGGCTGTGGCCGTGGGAGGGCTTCGATGACATTACGGAGGGCCAGAGCAGGGACAGAGTTATCGACAGAGTTCTGGAGCTTCAGAGTGGTGAGCTTCTCGATCAAGGGCGCGATGAGGTTGGCGGGCGTCTTCGCGACGAGGGGCCCAAGGCTGTTTGAAACGAACAAGGTCAGCAAGGAGGCGTCGCGACAGAGCCTGGAGGACGGGGACTTGCCACTTGATCGCCTGGTTTTGAACCTCGCCGTTCTGATCGTCCAAGGCCTTAACAACGTGATCGATGGTGCGGGCGGCGGTGTTGTAGTCATGATGGAGCATGTCATTCTTGGCATTGGCGAAAACAGCAATCAAGTCGTTCAGGGCCATGAACCTGAAGTCGGGGTCCGTGTCGTTCAGCTTGCCAAGGAGCTGGATGACCGTGTGCGAGGTCGGGTTGGGGGGTATGCTCGTCGCCATCTTGGACGTTGAAGGGGGGTGATGCCCCGGCGCGAGGGGTAGAAACTGATTCCGAGTGTGCGAAGTAGGTGGATGGTTTGGGAGGCTAATGATGGAAAGGTCGTCAATCGCCAACAGTGATGCTCTCCCCGTCGCAAGGCGTAATCACAACAACAAGAAAAGATGACCAAGGTCAAAACAAATGCAGGTGGAGGTGGTTCAATGGTGGTGTCGCAGGAGCAGCAACAACGGCATCAGTAGCTCGGTGGTGGGGTGCTTGCCTGCTGTGCTGGGTAAGTGTGGGGAACCTTGGGAAGGGCAGTCCGTGCTAAGACCCGGTGCCTAGCCTTGGCCCACATACACATGTACCTAGATACCCACCCACCCAAGACAGCTCATCCACAGGTATGAGCAACACTTGTAGATTACGCCTGTCTCACTTCTTGTTTGCCATTAATTAACCCTTGGGACTTCTCAAGCCGGAACGTGCTGTGTTCTACTTATCGGAGGCCTGAGACGAATCACTTCGACACGGTAGAACAGGCAAAACATACAGACTGTTCCCATGGAGAGGCAAGTAAGTACAACCGCTAAGGCCAATCACCCCTCAGCAAACTCCAGTGTACCAGTATTCTCTCTAACCGGCTTCCAGCGCAATCTGATATGGAAAGCTCCTAGCTGCTAAGGCTGATCACGATCTAACTAGATGAGTCCCAACAGCACAGCGGCAATGCGCTTGTAGAAGTGAGTGATCGGGCATATTCAGACCAAGAAATTAAATTTCTTCTGTGGCTCGCTCATGTATCCTAGGATGGTTCAACATGTTCTCAGCTTGCCTGAATTGAAGCCTGCTGAGATTGTTGGGCTCCGTGTCAAGATGTAGAGCCCATATCCCCAACCGTTTAATGGACAATCGGGGGCAGTTATCAGAGGGATGGCATACGAAGTTGAAGGTGCAGCACAGAAGGAAAAGCTAGCAAAGTACGAGACAGAGTGTTATAGAGCACAAAAGGTGTTCATCAGCGTCCATGGAGGAGGGGACAAGATAAGGCACTGCTTTCGTTTGGAATGGGGAATCGGATGGGCTGCACCGGGAGATCTTTGACATTCAAAGCTGGGAGAAACGCAGAGTCAAATTCTTGACCGTTGAGCCTTTTCAATAGAATATTTCACGGCACAACGTCTTCGGTCTAAGGCCCGAGGCTCAAGGATAACTAACAATGGAGGCAGGGCCATATAAGTTGGCCCAAAGCGCAGGTCATCCTAGAATAGCTAGTTGGAAAATGCTCACTTTTGCATCTTTAAGGTTGTGCTACCGCTCCATTGGTTGTATTCCTCGACTTTCTTGCTTCTTTGTGACTCGTTATGCGAAGTTATTTGCCCTTTCAATATCCCAGTCGTTGCATTTGTCACCTCATCGTCTTTGGTTCTACCCAACTCAAAAGTCTTTTGCTTCCGAGATCATTGTTGGATAACTAAAGTCGTATTTGCAGTGTTCGCTCCCCTACATCTGCTAGTTTTACCTCCTCCAACTTTCCGGAGATCATCTGGGACCGTGTTATTATCTGGGTACATATGTACTTGTTCTGTGGAGCGGAATTTCTGGAAGCCACTCAATCCTAATCGATAGCCATTGGTTCAAATCACTCCTTCGTGGTGTGACTTCGAAAAGCCTTCTAGACTCAGTGGACAAATTTCTTTTCATTCTGGTGACCTCATCCGGCCTCTCATATGAAAGACAGCACGCGAGAGACTTGTCTTTCCAGCTATGAGCTTGCACCTGCACTCACCTAAACGGGCTGATACAAGTCGCCTCGGAGGATATGACACAAGAATATGTCAGTTCAGATATGTGAGAAGAGACGGATTCGAGTTTTTGCAGACCATAGATGCGCTTGAATCAAATGGATGGTGCGGTGGCAATTTGCATGTAAAGAATGCCCCTAAATACTGTACGAGTAGAGCGGTAGAGGATGAGATACTACAGGGCCAAACTGGCAAGCTGCCACACTAGAATAAAGAATTCAGAAACAAAAACGGTTCTTAGGCGACGTTGGTGACGTTAGGTCTACTACGCAAAGACATCTCAAGCACGTCCGATCGTAGATTGTGGAGGTACTTCTCAACTAGAGGCTCAAATCGATCGGCGCCACCAGCCTCGCTAGGCCATCTCAAAATCAAGTCTACTGGTCATACATACTTCGGGTCCGGACCTGGGTCCGGGGTCCAATCGCTGCCGCCATATACGTATATTAAGCCTCAGAAATTTTAAATGATGTTAAATTATATGAGCTACACCTGAGGCACAGCATCCTTTTACTCTCTTTACGACAATATAGCATCAATCATGTCTACCATCAGACTCAACATCATGAACTCGACCTCGCGGGCTTTGCTGCGTCCTCGCTTGCAGCCACACTCGAGAACAGGACTCATCTCCAGGAGCAGATATGCGAGTGACATGCCCGATCACCCTCCATCACGCACTGAGGGCACCAGTGGACTGCCATGGTATGAGCCGTTTTCTCAATAGAGTATCCTTGTTTCCCTGCTATACATTACCCTTGAGAAACTTAGACACAGAGCCCAGACACTAACATTCCACGTGAATTCAGGCTCATAGGAGCCATCGCGGTCGTTCTTCCGACCACATTCTGGTTCTTGAGCAGTGGCCAAAAAGCAGACAAGCACAACGACCATGAGCAACAGCGAGCATTGCGATCCTCAAACCCTGGGATCATCAACACGCCCCACAAGGACATAGAAACCAAGGCGGATGGCTCAGATTCCGAGCTGCCAGAGGATGCTCCAAACAGGCCAGACAATCGTGAGAAGGTGTGTTGACTTGAGCCCATGAAACCATGTCTGACACATCCTCTCCTCGCCATAGTGCTGACTTCGGACATTGTCAGATTGAAAAGAAGCTGGCACAGAAGCCGGCAACGAAGAGGGTAGACCCCATGAAATAAATCGGCGGTGTCTTTTGTGTTGGAAGCAGGCCCCAAATCTATTCATGGATCTATGGGGACAGCCACTAACACAAAAAAGTCTATTAAAACTTCCCCTGGCTCACAATCGCATCATTGCTTGATCTAGCAGCATTTTAAATACACTGTGTTCAACAAACAGCACCCTTCTCATATCGGTGATCAAAGGCCGATATTACCGCACAGGTGTACGTCAGTGCCGCCAAAACGACGAATATGTGCATCAGTTGATGGCTCGCTCCGAAGAGATCAAAGCGCCGCGGGAACCACCTCTCCGGGAACTTTTGCGGCACAGCGTCAGCAACAGAACCCCTCCTTTTGAGAAGGAGACCTTCCAATCCATAAAGGTAGTGCTCGAGTCAAGAAGTAAGTGATTTTGCAGGCTCACCTTCAACCCATATACGATAACCCCAACACCATCACATACCACCGTCCACAACACCCAAGCCAGCCCAACCCGCTCCCACTCCTCCTCCAAGCCGTGCACCAGAACCCCATGCGCAATAGGCAGCGCAAAACTGCCCACGCCAAAGGTCCCAAACAGCACCGCACGGTAAGGCCCCAGGTGTGGGGCGCTGAAGCGCGGCAGGAAGGTGACAGCCGAGCAGGCGGCGGCGAGCACGCTGATGAGACCCCAGTAGGCTGCCCGGAGAGACGGTTCGCAGGGGAAGGAGTAGTAGACGAGCGGGACGGTGGCGGCCCACATCAGGACGAGGACGCCCTGGAAGTCGAGCTTCATGTTGAGCAGGTACACGGCCTCGCTGTGCGCCATGAGCGTGTGGAAGGCGGTCGAGAGGGCGAAGCACACCGCCACGCCGGCGAAGTACGTGCTGCAAACGACGACGTCCGCGGCCGTGGCGGCGTGGTACCGGGCTGGGATCTCCGTGAGGACGCAGGCCGCGAGGCTGATGAAGACCAGGGCCCCGAGGATGTGGGACCAGATGTTGACCGTCTCATCTGCCCGGTGGGAGCAGTTAGTAGATGTGACCTTCAACGCGGGATGGACAAGCTTCACCTACTGTGTATGTAAGTCCAGCTCTGGAGACAGCCACTGACTGTCCCGCAGGCCCGTCGGTAGCCGGTCTCGATGTGATCACTGCCGTGTTGCTGCCACTCCTCTGTCAAATCATCAGCCCGCCCGCCTGTGCATGTCATTCATATCCGAAATACCATGAAAGGGACAGTGCGGGACAAGTCCTCACCAATCTCGGACCACAAGAGCAGCTCGACAGCTTTTTTTGCTTTGCTCTTTCCCTCCTCGGACTGGGGCGGATCAGACCACCTCACAAAGCTCAACCTCCGCCGCGTCCCGCCCGGCGTCGATCCCGCGACCAGAAGCGCAGCCATGAAGTATCCTTCCCCAACAAGGGTGGTACTGCAGAGGCGGAAAAAGAAAGGCAGGCCAATGACAGCCCACGGCAGCTCAAACTGCTTGGAATCCGCCGATACCTCGCAACTGGGAGAAAGAATCAGACATTTAGAATGGAAGGTCGTCTGGTCTTCACCAACCCACGTTTGAGGAGGGTATTACCTAAGTTGGCCTTTTCGGCTGTGCCTGTCCCCGAACGGGGTAGCATTGACCCCATCCCCATCCAGAGATCGTCCCGGGGCTCGGTTGCTGCTGCACGTTTGGAATGGAGCCTCTCTGCCAAGCAGCCAATCACCTGTGTGTCGCGATGTTTCAAGAACGACGCAACGGGTAGGGGCGGGAGGGGGCAGATCGGACGAAGCGCGGACCTAATCCGGGGATTTTAAGCTGGCAAGCACAGTTGCATATCAAGGGTGTCTTTCGCAATGGTTACATCCTCTGAGAATTGTTGTCTGCTGATGTCCTGTTTAACACTGCAGGGAGGCAGCATAGAAATATACTTGTAGTCGCTAAACGGTATATGATTTCAATTTTTCTCATTCTCATATTTCATCAATTCATCCACCTCTTCACTCGTGATTTGCCAACCTTTTATTGCCAATATGTTTGCAGATGTCCTCCCACACTGGCCCCCAGGTCAGATACTCGGGCCCTACGAGTCCACCTCGTGGGCACTCGTACTGACAGACTGCCGCTTCCCTTTCCCATTGTCCCTTGACGCTCCAACAATTGACCCAGCATCGTGCAGGGGATCTAAGTCCCTCTCCTCCGGCGTCGCCATGAAAGGCGGCGCCCCATAAACATCACCACTAATCTTCCGACTGCGCCTCCTCCCGCCCCGTTGGGTGCCGGAGCCGTTCCACTCGTGCTGCTGCTGCGAGGGCCGGGCATCATCCGCCGCCGCGTCTTGGCTCGCCCGCTTCCCGTCTCCAGTGGCAGCAGTGGCAGCAAGGCCGGCCTCTCCCGCCTCCGCGGAGTGCTCCTTCATGACGTCCAGAACGCCGGCGTACTTCTCGACCTCCTGCATGAGATCCTGGTCCTGCGGCCAGAAAATGCGGCGCACCGCGCTGATCGCGAGCTCGAACACGATGACCATGGCGAGCGCCATGATCGCCGTGAGCCACCACGTCGGTCTGCGCCCAAAGTTGTAGATGAATGCGTCGCGCACGATGTAAGGGCCGGGTCGGGGTTCGTCTGTGATGTGTCAGTGAAGTCCAGGAACATGAGACGTGGTGCTCTTGAAAAGGTTCCCCCGGGAGATGCCACAAGAGAGTGTTTATACGTACATATAGCCGAGAGAAACAGGTTCCAGAGGAACCAGCCGCCAACGCTGATGAAGAATCCGATGAAGGTGACGAGAGTCTTATTGTGCAGTTCCAGGACGAGCATCTTGATGTTGATGAACAGCACGCACACCGTGAACGCGAGGTCACCCATGGCAAATAGCGTGTTGTCCTCGTTGAAGTCGATGGCCATGAAGATGCCCCAGACCCCATAAAAGATGAGCACGGCTTCGATGACGGCCAAGGAGCTCCACCCAAAATACATGAAGTAGTTGAAGGCCTTGTTCTTCTGCCCAAGGGTGTAAAGCTCGGGTACTGCGAGCAGAGTCTCGGCCTTGATGTCTTGTTCGAACATGCCCACCAGGATGACGGCCAGGGAGGTGAACAGGGTGTTGAACACAGCCAAGGACGCAGACTCGTATAGACTCGTCCCCGTATATCCATTGTACTCCTGGTAAAGAGCTTGGACAATGTAGAAGACGATCTCCTTCCAGAAGGTGCCCAGGATGTATTTGCCCGTTCTGATATAGTTCCATCGACCGTGCACAAATAGCAGCTTCTGCAGGAACCTGAACTGCGCGATGGAGTAGTCCGAGATACGGGCAGCCTGGAGGCCTTCACGGCCCGATATGCCGATCCCGACGTGGGAAGCTTGGATCATTGCGATGTCATTTGCGCCATCCCCTATGGCCAGGGTCAGGGACTTCGGTACTTGGGTGCGGATGCACTTGACGAGTGTCGCCTTCTGCGCTGGTGATGCGCGGCAGCAAATGACCGAGTCGACGCGCGCTACGAGGTCAAAGAACAACACCTTGAGCGACTCGTCTGCCTCGACCACACTTAAAGTCTGCCCATCGATGACGACGACAGGGTGCATTATCATCCCGCGCCCGACCTCGACGAGGGTAGCGGCGATTTTCTCCTGAAGATCGCCCTCAGTGGCATCGAGAATGTAGACTTCCGAGAAAGGCTTGCATATCCTCGCGGAGTGCGCAATGTTGATTGCTGTCTCCCTCTTGTCACCTGTGAGCATCCAGACTTTGATGCTGGCACGGCGGAGCTTGTCGATTGTCTCCGGGACGCCAGTCTGCAGCTTGTCTTCGATAGCGGTAGCACCGGCCAGCTCGAAGCCCTGCTCAATGAGTTCGGCGGCAGCCTCAATGCGTGCCTGACGGTCGACAAGGCTCGTGGTGGCCTCGTGATATATTGACTTCCACTGGCTGTAGTCCTCCTCGGGTACATAGCGATAGGCATACAACAGGGTACGCAGGCCCTCCGAAGCGAAGTCGTCAAGGTGTTGGAAGCAGCGCTCAAAGACTTCGTGGTCGTCCACGGCAATATTCTCGTCGACTATGCCATCGTAGGGGTCATCCATCGCCTCTGAAGATTGGAGCAGCTCGATCGATCGACCGCGTGCCACGTCAGTCTGCTGAGAAGGACGGGGCTCCCCGGCCCCGGAAGCGTCCCTTTCGCGGTCGGTGATCCACGAGTCAACCTCGTCTACAAGGACGCTCGATCGTCTCCTTTGCATGCTTGCAGATCGCTTCGTGGTACTCTTTCTCCCAAAGATGCCCGTTCTACTTGCGAAACTGCTAGTCCTCCGAGCCAAAGTTGTGCTGTTCCTCGCGCTGTGCATGCTCATCTTTCGCATAGCCTTCTCCTGCTCCATACTTCTGCGGAGGCTAGCCCTGCGGTCGACGGCGGAGGCGGTTTCCATTGCTAATCTGCTCTGCTCAAGCCGAGGCAAGATGACGTTGTCGGCACCTTTAACGAAGACACATTTCCGGCCGTCTGGCTTGCGAATGATGATGGACATCCGCTTGCGCTTTGAACTGAACTCGATCACGTCCAAAATCTCGTAGGTCTCGATTGTGGAGGAACCATTCTCATCGGTAAGTTCCAGGTCAATGCTCTGCGATGATCGATCAATGAGCAGGTACCCGAGATCTTGCGCTGCTTCAACGAGGGCTAGCTCATCGGGCGAAGCCGCTTGAAACTGAATCCTGCCACCGGCCTTCTTTTCTGGCAAGCAGGTGTGGCACAAGGCAATGCACAGAATAAACTGCTGGGCTTTCTTCGAAAATGGTGAGTTGGGGTTTCGCCGTATGTAATGGATGAGATCCTCCGTTCTTAACTGTCGAGCCTCACTTGGTCGCGCTGTGGACGTCCAGACTGAGTCTGACCTTGGGATTGGGCCCAAGTTTGACACGTGATCCTCGAGAAGGAGGTCCTCAGTAGGCTCGGATCTCATCGTGTGCATTGAGGCTCTTGTGATCTGATTCCCTTTGCCCTTGTTGGCCTTGGCACCTGACATCTCGATTCGTGCTTGTCTTCTTTCGTTCGCCTCGCGCCGAAGGTCCATGTCGTGTAGCCACGCGATACCCGCCACGCTCATTTTGCGGAATTTCATGACATTCTCTGTGAGCGTTCCTGTCTTGTCCGAGAAGACGTAGCTGACCTGACCGAGGTCTTCAAGAATCGTGGTGGTATTCGCGACCATTGGTGTGTCCGAGATGGGATCATACATATCGATGTCTCGTAGTAGCATGACCTGGCCGATTTTGACGATCTCCAGCGAGACATAGAGACTCAACGGGATCAGAGTGTTGAAAGCGATGACGAAACCGATGAGAATCTGTCCAAAGGCTACTGATCCTTCGTCCAAGTACCATGCACGTTTCTCGTAGTCGTCCACCCAGATTATGTTACCGATGGAACAGCCGACAGAGAGCATGATGACAACAAAGACCAACAGAATGACGATCTTGTTGACCCTGAACTGCATTGCCGGCGCTTTGGCGTGCACGTTCTTGCTCGCGTTCATCCGGATCTTACATTCTTCCCCGGTGTTGATCACAACACCGATGGCCTCGCTCGTATTCCTCAGTGTAGAGCCCCTATAAACCACCTGGTTAAGGGTCAGAGGCATGGCCTCTCCATCGACAACGGCTTTGCCTTCGTAGTTGTATAGGTCTAGGTTGGGGTCCTCAGATACTACCTCGGCCTGTACTGCGTTCAAAGCCGATAATGAACCGCAGTGTTTTGTAAAGAGAGGACAGGCTTGCTTGCTCTTCAGGTTCGTTTCCCCATCCAGCGCCATTGTTTCGATGTAAGCGATGCCATTGGGCCCAGTGGCATGAAGGAGTACCATGTCGGCGGGGACGTTCTCGTCTCTTCGTAGTCTGACGATGTCGCCGACACGGACTCCCTCCCACTGTATCTTCGACCAGTGCACATCTTCGTCCTGAGACCACGGGGGGTTCTCATCTTCCCGCTCGTCGACCCGGTCCAGCTCCTGCAGCTCACCTTCCACATCGTCACGGTGTCTTCGGAACTTTTCTCGCAGCTTGCCATACCGTTTCTCACTCAATAGGCTCCTGGCAGGGTCCAGCACCCATACCTCGGTCCTGTTTTCAAGCTTGTCCAGCTTGTACCTTCTGTAGTCATCCCAGCCTTCTTTGGCCATACTGAGCGCAACAAAGGCCATTAAAGGGCCGATAGTCTACTATGCGTGAGTAAGGATCTAAAGAGCCAACGGGATGGTCTTGAGAGAGCTCTGGGTCAAGGACGGTGATCAGAGAACATGCAACAAGATGGATCGTACACACCGTATAGGTCCCTGTGGTGCTGAGACCGGGTATCATTTGAAGAATGCCGATAGTAAGGAAATATGCGTTGGCGAGTTTGCTGAACTGGAAAAACAATTGCTTCGGAAGAAATGACCACAGCGTATATCTGCTAGACCTGATGAAATTGGAAATGTACGGCTTCCCCGTGCGCTCATCCGTCAGGCTCTTGCTGCGGGCCTGGCCAGGGTTGAGAGGGACGTGTCTCCCGTCAGCACTCGGAGGCAGGGGCTTCTGGCGAAGGAGCCCTTCGTAGATCCATTTCTTGTACAGAGCCGCGACCCTCGACTTCAAGCGGCCCGTGGGCGACCGTCTGAGGCGCTTCGTCCGGGCCCTCTGACGTGCCACCCAGTCTTTGGCGCGGGAGACCCTCGCGCTCGCCTCTGCGGCGCTGGCGACACTCTTGACCTCCCCGCCGAGTCCCCTGAGACGCAGGCGTCGATGGCGAGGTGCGAGCTCAGGACCGGTAGGCACCGGCGGCGCGGCGAAGCTGACCCGGGCCAGGTCCGAGTCTCCGGCTTCGGGTCCACCAACCAGCCCTTGTGATGACGCATCCGGCCGTGAAGGGCCATCTCGACTCTCGCGCCATCTTCTTGCGGCCTCGGTGTCCTCGACCCTGCTCTGGATAGGATAGAGGTCTGTGTCAAGCGGCAGGTGGGCGGACGGGTGGCCACGGCGACGGCTTGCATCGTCTGAGAACCTGACGTGTGCCCCAGGCTCGCTTCTGCGTGTGCTGCTGTTTGACCTTCGTACTGAAGCGGTTCTCCCTCCACCGGCTGCTCGTCCTCCAGTCTGTGCTGTCTCCCCCTCAGCTGGGGGCGAGTCGCCAGTGAGGCTCGACCTAGGTGTGACCAGTATTTCTGCTTCTTGGATGTTGTCTAGCTCGGAGCGCAGTATGTCTATGCTTGTGCTGCGCCGGTCTGAGCTGCCACCCGCCATGATGAGAGGATGGTGACACTCGGTTGGGTCATCAGGAGTCTCAGGTATCTCCTCCCAGCCGGATGCAAGAAGGCCACAGACTCATCTGGAGCCTGGCAGTCTCCGTCGTCCAAAGACTCAGACGAATTCCGAGGACAGTGTGGTTCTGCAGCAAAAACAGCGATGGGCGATGTTAAGGTGAGGAGCGAGGGGTGTTGCCGAGCACCTTGGTTGTCCGGAAGGGCGGGCTTAAGCCTAATTAGTCCAGTGCAGCAAAGCAGGTGACGGTCGAAGACGGGCTCAGCCCAGCCGAAGCCGCGATTGATCAACGAATGTCAGCCGCAGCCCCTACTCCTAACCGCTCGGCCCAATGATCCAACGGCTTGGAAGGTACCATACACGGCCCAGGAAACCAGATACTTCAAGAAATCATTGCTTCAATTGAACAATTGAATATGACCTCCAAACCTCACTCCTCAAGTTTTGATCTGGGATGAGACGGCGCGTGGGCCTGGTCAAACGGCGTTCACGGGAAAATCTTGCCTGGACACCTGACAGTTCAAGACCCCCGCGTATTGCTGCAGTGGTTCAACCGGCACGTTGCATGTACTCAAAGTACTAGTAGTAGCAGCATAGTATCGTCCGAACTCCCCCCGATCCTTCCATCCTTGAATCCTTGAAAGACTCGGAGTGGTCGGCAAACAATGGGCCCCACTCGGTAGTCGTATACGGGATACTGAGTAAGTGGGCTGACGACTTGCCTATCAGTCTTGGTCTGCCTGAGCATGAATCCAACGACGTCAGACTTGCTTGGCCAGCCTTCGCGGGTGGGAAAGACTTCTTAGCTTTATCCCGCCTAGGCAGATATGGGATGACGATGCCTATTGGACATATTTAGACAAGTATTTGCACCATCCCCGAGGGCTTGCATGCCGTCGTACCTGGCCAAAGGTTGGGGATCCCAGCGAGCTGCATTGGCGGCAGTGTTCGCAGGCGCTGGCAGGAAGAAGCCCCGGTGTGGGCCTCGCACTTCTAAGACTGACAAACTGCCACTATAGGGCTTCCCTAACCGGGGTTATGCTTCGAGAAGGACGGTGACGCTCTATGGGGCGTCGGCGCCACGGCCCATGATCCCAACTCCCTGCTTCCCTGCCTCCCTGCCCCTTATGGGTAAGCTTACCGCTCTCGATATACGAGGCTCACCTGTGCACTGCAGTCTAGTATGCCGCGCCCGTGACTTTGCCTGTCCGTCTACTACATGCGACCTCGCCGCGCGGCTGACGACTTTTCCTTGCTCCAAAACCCGTGCGATCGATTCCTACTGAGTTTAGCCGCGTGGAGACTCGTAGCCATCTCCAGTTACATTCGGAATCGACTTTCAATTGACATGTCAACAAGTCCAACAAATGATCGCTTGAGGTTTTTCAAAATCATGTTTCCATTCCAGCCAAGAACGCCTTGGCCCGTGCAACCCACCCTATTTCCAAGAAGAAAACTCGAAATCACGTCCGTCCGGCCGTCCCTATTGTCCATGATGGAAGAGAAAGGAGACGGAACCAGCATGGGCCGATGGCTTTTCCAAGACACAAGCCCAAGTACATGATCCATAACAGAAAAGGGCCTCCAAACCATCTCCCAGAGATTATCCAACCTCACCTCTCGAAAAGGTGTACCACAGGTTGGTGGCATTGTGCCGCTGTTGTTGCTTGTGCCTTAAACCATCCATCGCGGTAATAATAATTAGCCTCCTGGGCCCTTCCTCCACCCCAGAAATTGTCCCTTCCTGCAGACCTGTGTTGCGGTGAAAGAGCAAGGTAAGATCAACGACCCGGAAAGACAGACGCAGTGTCTTCCGCATGTACTCGACAATAGCTATTAGGTGCCTCCGAACCCATAATAATGGATCCGGGGCGGCCGGTCAGTCCATGTCGCTCGCCCCGTTTGCGAGGCGGGCGAGTCAAGTCTGACCGGCAGTCGCGGAGAAAAGAGCAGATCGCGGTGCCAGACACACATGATCGACAACCAAAGGTAGGTATCGTCATGCAGATCGCAGAGTCAAGGATAAAATGAGAACAGAGTCTTGAATGGTGGTGCAAATGAACATAGAGTGCACACAAGATGTAGCGATGGGCATTGTGGCGCAATCAGATGCGAACAACAAATGCCAGGTTTATGTGGGATAATATCACCTGAACGCCGGTCATACAGACGGCGCCAACCGCCCGCTTCCCCCTTTGGCGAAACGCAAATCCCTGGGTATATACGACAATTCCTGTCTTGATCACAACATCATTGTCGGGCAGACTAGACCCGGCCGACAGGTGCTGGAGTCGGCAACAGACCAGCTTTTCGATCATGATTCGTTGACGGGCATGTGCTGCATGCTCTCCGGTGAAAGGCTCGCAGGCTCGACGTGGTCAAAGGACACCAGCTGGTTCATGTCCAAATCTGCCTGAGATGTCTCCACAAATGCTGGTGAGTGCGGCGGGTGCATGGGCAGGTTTATGCTGTGCTTCGAATACATCTCATTTAGGCTCGCGCCGTCGTCGGACATGGCAGACTCGTGTACTGGATACAGATCCGCCGACCCAGGTCTGCCAACCATCGACATTGGTGGCGACTGGTCGACAATAGCTGGGTCACCGTGGCTGGTAAACGAGAGGGGAGACATGGACTGTGGCACGAGGCTCGAATTGTTGACCATAGGCGAGAGAAAGGTGCCGCTGTAAGGCGTGTTGTAGCTTGAAGTCGGCATCGGTGTGCTCTCGGAATGCTGAGCAAAGTAGTTGGGGCTAGAGTAGTCTGAAGGAGACGCCGCACTTGGCGCGGTAGTTGCAGACATGGGATACTGCCGCATATCCAGTCCAAAGCCGGCCTGCGTATCAATGCGCAGATTGGGTCCCATCCCGCTGGGCTGTTGGGGAACAGGAGCAAAGATGTTGGGACTGTGCGGTTGCGCCTGATTCTCGCCGGGATGTTGGATGAAGAATGACGGCATGGGGGTCTGGAGCATAGCGAAATCAACAGGCATCGGCACCGACCTGCTGCGTTGCCGCTTGTGACCACGAGCCATACCAGGGTGCAGTGTGGGTGGAGCACCCCATTGCGTCTCCTGGTACATGCCGACATGAGGCTGGCCGAAGCTTGGCTGCGAGGACGGTCGGTTCGTTGGCGAAACTGGGGCCGACATGGAAATGGCATGCATGGCTTCGTAGGGATTGGTCTGGTGACGGTTCATGAAAGACTCCAGAGACACAAGCTTAGCGAGCTGGCCACTGAGCACCTTGGGGTTGCCACCGAGGTGGTGAACCATGCACTGTGAAGCTTGCTGGTCCTCAGTGAAGTCGCCACACTGGAAGAAGCCGTTGGTTGTGGGGGACGAGTCCATGAAGAAGTTCGGTGGCCTGTTCAACTCAATGACAATGCCGCCGAGCTTGTTGGGGTCGCCCTCGCTGTTCTCGAGGTAAATCGACTTGATGTGAGCGAAGGGGTACTCGATCTTGTACCCGGCCTGCTCATTGTTGATGTAGTAGGTCATCGTGCACTTGTCAGGCGAGTAGAAGATGATCAGGTCCATGGTGTTTTGACCGACCCGGGTCCATTTGCCAATGCTGAGGGAGCGGCAAGTCAAGTGGTGGATCACTTCCGCGACTACTCGTTAGATAACCATCAGGCTTGAAGGGGGGCTCGACGTTTGGCTGTACTCACAAACTTTGCCCTGGCCACCCTGTTCCCCGCCCAGGAGCATACCGCTGTGACCATAAGGCATCAAGCCGCGTCCCAGGAAACCTGCCCCGAGGCCCTTGCCAGACTCCATGGCCTGCATAGCCAGGTAGGTGCGCATGGACTCTGGTATCGCGTCGAAGTCTTCGCCTGTCTCCAGGCTTTTCTTCGCCAGAGCCTTGATCTTGGCACGTCTGGATTACTTGTTAGTCGCATCCGAGCGAGAGGTGTAGAACAAGCGCATACCTGTTCTGGAACCAAATCTGGACAGAGCGCTCGGTCATGTTGATCTCTTCGGCGATTCGTTCCCGGACATTAGCCGTGGGGGTGGGGTTCTTGTTGAATTCCATCTCCAGCGTCGTCAGCTGGTCCTGCGTCGCTCGCTGCCGCTTCTGGTTCTTCTGCTGCTGCGTCAGGGTGCTCTTGCGAGGCGGGCGTTTTGATGTAGAGCCGGCATGTTGTGAATTAGAGGTAGAAGGGGATGGTGTTTGTGCCATGTTGCCGGCTGAGACTGGAGTAGGGACTGTAGCTGGCGAGTTGGCCGAATCCAGCTGAACGGTCGAGGTGGCAGAACCTGGGCCTGACATGCCCGAATCTTCAACCTTTGTGGCCATTTCGGGCTGGTGAAGACTCGTTATGCAAGAGCCGTGCGGTGGTGCCAGGTGAGGTCAGAATTATTTTTCTTGAGATGACTGTCGGTGTTCGCTTCTGGAGACAACCGAGCCGGTAGTGTGGTGCGCGTCTGTCCTCTTTTTCTTTTTTGATTCGCGACTTATTGAATGACCAGTGGGTATCTCACGAGACTATGCTAGTGCTCGAGAGGTGGTGTATCGTGGATCGGCAGTCCGCGGACTCGATAGTCGGGACGGTGTGGTGATATAAGGAATGTGTAGAAGTAGCGAAAGGCAAGTAACGAGTAAGGAGTGTCGTCCTGGACCAATTGCAAGTACAGAAGCCTGATGGATGGCAGCGAAGTACAGTACAGTGTGGGCAGTAGGGGATAGTTGAAGAGACGAAGAGGGAGAGGGTTCAGGTCGTTCGATACGGAAATCCGAGATCTAAGTCTTTCCCCGTTGGTGCAAAGGCAAGGCAAGGCAAGGTAAGGCGAGGTGAAGTGGGTTTAACCGCGGTGGTATCTTCGCGTTAGCCGAAAGAATGTAAATGGGACGCCCGGAAGGATTGAACGGGGACCGAGAATTGGCTGGAAAAGCGCACAAGGGGGACTTCAAGGGAGTGACTGTGGTTAGAACATAAAGAAGCGGGGAGGGAAGAAAAGGAGAGGAGGGAAGAGAGTCTGTCGATTCAGCGACGAGTCGGTTAGGTGGACTGACGGTGAGGGATTCACGATGGAGAGAAGGGAAAAGGAGAGGGCGGCGATGGGGAGCCACGGGGGGAGGGATACAGTAGAAGAAAAAAAAAAAGCTCGAGCCAGCCCGGCAAGGAGCAGGAGGAGCAGGACCTCGCCCGCATACTTCACCCTCACCCTCACACTCGGACTGCACACAGTACAGCAGCACGCAGCAACACGCAGCAGTAGCACCCTTCCTTCCTGCACAGGCGAAGGGCAGAGGGAAAAGGGAAGGAGGGCGAGGAAGGGGCCCCCCTGGCTCGTACCCTGGCCAGGAACTGGACGAGGATTGGCTGTCTGGCTAGGAAAGGGCGGCTCCTGAGCGTCCTGACTGACCCTGCAGCCCTTGTCCCTGATCGAGGAGGCACAGTCGACCAGTCCCACGCGCTTTCCTGTCGCTCCACGGCCCACTTGGTCTGCAACCCACATGCGCTCCCACCCTGGGCGCCCGCCTCCCTGCCCACCCTGCCACCCACCTGCAGCTTGATGCCCTCTTTGCGAGTGAGCGCTGGACCGATCAACTGGACGGAGGTGAACCTAACGGTGCAAGTACCGTCCAGCCGTGGTGTCATGTCATCCAGTAGTAGTAGCCTTTTTCTTTTTCTTTTTTTGCCTTTCCTCCTGTCTCCTCTGCCTGTCATGTCAGCCCATGCATCCCACCAGGATCTCACCAGTTCGAAACTTTTCGACTTCCGACTCGCAACGAACGACCGTCCGGGTACGAACAAGCGAACGGATGGGGGCGGGTGAGCAACATGCAGTCCAGGAGAACACACAGCAGCAAGGCATCGTGGCCGCCTGCACAAGGTTCATGCACTCTGGACCGGGCCCAATCCTGCGCAACAAAACAATCGCGGCACACCACACCACACCATACCAGACCACACCACACCACACCACATTACCCACGACACCACACCACGCTTCGTAGCCTTCGCAGCGCAGAGGCAAGGGCAAAGGCAGTGGCAAAGACTACTACTACTTACTCAACTGCTTTGCGGCGCCACCACCCCACGCCTGCCGCCGCCGCCGCTGCTGTACTGTGTAGAGGCAACGCTTCTCAGTCCCCAGTACAACAAGTACACGAGCTTTGTTCTGGCCGGGGTCTTGGTTGTGGTTGCAGGCCATGGTTTGGTCGTCGATCCGTAGCCAGCCGTCTGGCCGCCGCCAACCTTCACCAACGATGCATGTCCTTGTCCTCGACTGTGCACATCCACTGTGTGTGCGTGCATGCACTCGTCCCCCGTACCTGCATTAGTGTCAGGGGACCGTTTCTCCTAAAAAGGACTGGACGCCCACACTAAACGCCACACGTCCAAGGAGCAGAGGCAGGGAGCGCTCCATTGGTTCGCACTCGGGCTACCTCCCGTACTACGTGCACCTGCAGGAACCAACTCCGGTCAGCTTGGTTGTTTGACACCCTCTGGCAGACAGGTCTTCATGAGTCGCCTCGCTTGCAACCGGCAGCCTTGTGGCTTCATGTCAGCACTGTGCAAGATCAACAGATCAGCGCCATTGTTGGTCACAGCATGTCAGCAATTGTCCAGCATCAAGTCGCCCAAGGTTTCCACACAGACGTGCTGCAAAGAGGCTGTGTTCGTTTCCACGGAGCATGTTTCAAACTCAGTCCTGACGGTGCAGCCGTAGTGCCTTCAACGGCCATTCGGAGAACACACGGCTAGACAGTAGCAGGTGACAAACACGCTCACGAATCACGCCGGCCTCGAAGCGGGTCTGGGAGACTGGGTCCGACCCGCGGGGTCTTGCCTGCAAGCCGCTGCACTCGCTGTATCCGCCGCGCCGTCCTTTTCTGCCAACGCAAGCGATTCCCGTCATTGGCACTGTGCGAGGAGAGGTTGTCGGGGCCTGGAGTGCGACGATGGTTCAACCATCAAACCTTGACGATCACAACGGGAGAGACCTTTTGGCCCAGAAACATGATCCAACAGTCAGAAACTAACAATGGCTGCAGCGAGCACCGCAGGAGCCGGTCAACTTTGGAACCCCCCCCCCCCTTCGCTGTGCTGAGACGAACCCCATCAGGTCCATCAAGCATCCTCAATGGCCCCAAGCCACATGCCGTAATACAGGCATCACCACCCGCATGAACGCTCTAGCAGCTGCTGCAGCATCATGGCTCCGCTACGTCGCAGAGTGCAGCAAGCTGAGTCTCCGTGAGGTGGCCGGCCCCTCAAAAGGAGTTGAGCAACACTGCGTCTGCAATTTATGGTTCGCGCGCCTTGCGCCAGGCCGAGCTCCAGCACTGTACATGGAACCAAGCGCCAAAGTCTCCAGCCCTTGGACACGGAGACACATGTGAGGCCAAAAGAAAATCCAGTTCGCGCGGAGACTAGTCTTATAAACTCACTGACGTCCAGTCAGCTTGCGCGCGGTTGACCGTTGTCTTTCGACCCTCCCCATCCAGCCTAAGAAGCGTCATACTCATAACCAGTGGAAGCCCGGCATGCCGACTCACTTCTGGACTCGCGTCTTGCAGCGAGCCACTGCCGGCGCGTTCTGGAACGAATGGGATGGGTCAGCTGAAAAGGGGGAGCTCGCCAAGAAACGTTCGACGAAAGCCGAGCGACCACCAGGGCAGTGCGACCCCACCGTGCGACCAGCATACACACACTAGCATTTTCTAAGCCCCTGCCACTTGAACGGCGGATTTACCAACGGCTTGTAAGACACACACGGCTGAAGACCTCGACCTGCATTCGCGTTGTGCTCTTGCCCCACGAGTCACGGCATCGGTCTGCTGTATACATACATGAGTGTCAGTCGACGGCCACTGGCGCAGTCCTCATCGCAAAATAATCTTTCGAAGCAAGCCGATGAGCATGCTCATGAAGTATTTCCGCATGCTACGCCTTCTTTCTTAAGATCAACTGCGAAGACTTGGAAATTGCAACCCTCGCTTGTAAACGATCAACTCGAACTTGTGCTCGTTTTCCCGCACCTTCGATGGGTTGTGAGAATCGTGACGCGTGCCACTCGATCAGAGACACTGCGGCAACTCTCCAGCAAGAGCCAGATTGGGGGGTCGCCGTGCTGCAGTTGCCAGTAAGCAATAACTGTGGCCGGAAAGTCAAATCCTGTATGAAGTTGGTGGCGTTGCCGCTGGAATAACAGGCGAAGGTATATGGGATGGTTATACTCTAAGTACTGGAGATGTCTGTCAGCACGGCTTGCAATAGTGCCAATCGTTGTGACTGCGAGTGACGGCGCCCGACTAGACACCAGAAATAGTAACCTGAAGCTCTGGCCTCAAGAGCGGGTAAAACAACGGCGTCGCCGCGGGACCACTGATGCTTTTGCCCCACAGATAGACTGAGGTGCCTGCCAGTCGGAACCCGCAATCCCTGACACTAGCTCGCTCCACTACTTCAGCAGCGTCTTGCTGCCACACCTCGTCGTTGTCACTGTGGTGTTTTCTTTTAAAAAGCATTCGCGGCGACACATGCAGGAAGGCTTCTTCCGGAAGCCCAATCCAGAGCACCTTGGTCCGAGATCCACCACGGACGTCTGGACACAGTGTGGCAACATGTTCATGCCGCCCCTTGTCGCCCTGGTAGCTCCGTGCTGCTCGAGCACGACTTACCCCTGGAAATATGGGTCGAGACTTCAGACGAAAACGTGTCATGGGGAGAGGTAGATCACTACCTTGAGTGGCATAGTGCGATCTTTTATTTCGTCTGAAGTTTTTACTCCACATCCTTGCGCACTTCCCGCAACTGCTTGATCCTCTCTGGGGAAAGCCCGAGCACGATTCTCAGCAAGAGACGTTCTATTACGAATGGCGAATTCGATGAGGTTGAATGAACGGACGGCACTTGTCAAGCCACTATACAACATCTTAGTGGTGCAACAACCAAATCGGTCCTGGCTTATGAACTGCCGACAGCGACGGTCGGAGGCGCATTTCAAGGCCCAAGATCGGTCATGTTCTCCTCGATTTCACAAAACGTCATGATTCGCTATGCATGTGGAGCTTTATGACATATCATTCGGCTTCTACTGCATGCCGTCTCGAGAGATCATCGCGATGCCAGTGGGCACGAAGCTGGGGCCCAAGGTTGCACGCCCTGTCCGCGTGCTCTCCTGAATCAGGCTGTTGAAGCCTCGCGGATGACATCGCTCTCCGCCTGTCACGATCCAGAGGGTGCACATTCTTTCCGCATCTGCAGATCGCCTTCCCCAGTGGAAGGATGGGTCTCCCTACCTTCCGGTTGTGGCTCTTGGCTGGCCACCCCACCTGCCGAGGAGTCGGCTGTCAAAATGGTGAGCGACCTGGTGACGCCAGTTCTACTGTGGTTTGTCGAATGTCAAACGCCTACGAATCACAGAACCGGAGTTGCTGGCATGATGAAGAACAACAGCTGGCGTCCAAGTTGTGATAGACTGGGTTCCGAGAACTCGCAAACTTTGAAATACTTTCCAGCCTGCGATATCCTTTCGGCAATCAATGACATTGTGGAGCCACATGTCCGTTCCTTATGCGGCTCCTCAGATCATCCACGCCCGCTGTCAAGACATCAGTGATGAAGCGGACGACACAAAGGGGCCTGTGGTGACCTTTAATAGCCCTGCAGCAAGCCACCTTTTCGGAGACAGGGAATTCCCGGTTGACCAATGCCGATTGTTCGGTTTGGGCCATCAAAACGTCTCTCTTCTCGCGCAGCTCTTAATCCGAAAAGGAAAATTGTCCGACTTGATGCAGCAAGTGTCAGCCCTGCCTGAGAGATGTGACGCGCGTGTGCCAGTGCGCGCCCGGGTTACTTCCAGCATTTCACGGGCTACCGAAGCTCACGCCGACATAATGCAAACGCGCGTTGCTTTTTCCCGTTAATATGCCCGTCAACATCTCTCCGCCTCGGGCTCTTGGGCCCTGGCCAAGATTGAGCGTGTTGCAAGTGCACACAAAACCCTACTTTAGATCGAAGGGGAGAAACACTCCGACTCGCCCAGGCAGGTCTCCAAAGTAGGATTCATGCGAGTGTTGCTTGCGTAAACTCCGAACTCCTCCTGCTACCGTGCACCTTGGCGCACAAGGCCAGAGAGAAAGTCAGTCACCCAAGTACTGTGCGACCGAGAATGACCCGCGTTGTCGGCCGTTATCTGAGTTCTCTCTGCATTGCCCAGGATGGGAGCGGGATGCGGGTACGGAATGCGGGTTAGAGGGCTAGGATGCTCCCCCTCCGTCACCCCATGATTCAACGCTGATGGACCGGACGCAACTCTGTGCTGCGTATCATCCATCGGTCCCGGTTTTTCTTCTGAGATCTCCTCCCCAGGCCGAATCGTGCCAGTCCGCCGCCCTGGGACTGTGAGTGCTGTGCCCTTCGTGGTCACTTCTCTCCCACGAAGAGATGACTGACCAGCTGACTACAGAGTTTATCTCTCTTTGATGGACCACGGCTCAAGGGCAAGGCCCAATGAGAACGACTTTGCCCAAGTAAGGTTGTTTGTGGGAAGAGGTTCAGGCTCGCCTGGTCCGAACCTGGCAACATGTTCATCCGATCCTCGAGTGAGCGTATTCCCACCCGGTCCGTCTGCTCCTGCTGGCAGAACCTTATCCGGCCGCCGATCCCCCTGAATTCACCTTGCCCAATCCAGCCTGGTCACCTAGGGGGAACCCAACAGCCAACAACCTTGACCAAGACAGCTGGGGCGCGTCCGAGGGAAACGGGATGTTCCTGTTGTTTTTGACTCGATCGCTGGGATCGCCGGTATGCCTGCCGAAAGAGCGGCATGATTGATGCCCGCGATAACTCTGCTGGGCCTTGGTAACCTGGCGGCCTGGGAGACAGAGCCCAGTGCATCGCCGTCCAACCCGGTCCAACCCACCGCGGTGCTGCACGCAACTTTTGGTGGGCTGATCTGGTCCCCGATCCGGAGACTTTCGGCACCCAATCACGAAGACAAGCGGGACTCAGGTTCGCATGTTGTTCGTCTATTCCTTTTTGCTCGTCCGCTTTTTTTCTCTTCTTTTCTTCTACGTTGTATCTCTCTACGTACCTGCAGAGCTTTGACGTGGCAGATCGCATGTGCATAGCAGAGGTAGGCTGTGCTAGCTTCACGCTCGTTTCGCACCCCTTCCCCAGCTGGAGTCGCTCGCCGCGAACCCACCCCGCTCGCTGCAAGACGACTGGGTGTTAGCCGTCTGGCCTCGTTTCACTCTGCGCGGCTAACTGGCGCAGCCCACGCCACGTCCTGCCTACGGGCCTACCTGCCTGCTCGAGGCCGGTAAAGCATAAAGGACGAGGCCCGTAGTGGGACATGTATGCTGTAGTGCACGCGGGTCCGTCGCACGAACCTAGAACAAAGGGCCTGGGGAATGCGACCCCCAGGGTCCAGTCGCATGTCGCAAAGGCCTGCGCGAATCGTTCCTTGGCCCGAAATGCGGGTGATGCTGATGGGCATGATGCGCCGTCTTTTTTTGCAGATCGCAGGTGCCAGAAGGGGATGTGTCGTCTAGCATGGTTTCATATCCTTCTAGCCTCTCGAGCTCTCCCCGGGCCGTCTCCAGAAGGGGAATGGGGATCGGATGGGGGACGTGGCGAATTAGGTATGGATGAGCGAATGCATTATATGCGCACGGTGTGGGCAAGTCGTGATATGCTTCTGATAGTACTTTCGCGGGGTCCCTTCCCTCGACACATTCGTCCAATGCGGCTTGTCAAGCCGTGGGTCCCCGGCGCGGAATTCGCTGAGTCCAGCAGAAGCCTCCTAGGTGCGGTTGGTAGTCCATTGGCATGCTGGTGACGGGATGGCTGGCCTGAGACAACATTGTGTACTCAGTGTGCTAAAGGAGTATAGGGGTATGTTTGTTGCCGGGTTGGGTTGGCTGAAATCGTCAACTTGCGACGCACGATGCCATACCAGATTTCGGTCACTCAATTCCACTACCCAAGTCTATGAACGGTATCTATGTGCCACGTCTTGGTTGTAAGGTTGGGCGGAGCTCTTGTTTGTGGAAAAGTCCTCGTCGCAGGTTCCGGCGACAGATCACGGCCAGCAGTTCACTCCTCGTCCTCTTCAGAGCCGGACCCGTCCTCAGACATATCCTCGTCTGAGTCTGAGTCCTCCTCTTCCTCGTCGTCCTCAGGGTCCTCCTTTCCATCCTCATCATCCCCTTCCAGACCGTAGGCGTCATAAAAGTCTGCGAGGGATCGGACTTGAGTCTTGTATCCCATGTTCTTGAACGCCTTGTCCATGTTCTGTATATTCTGTCAGCATGCGCTTCTATCAAACGGAAGGGGAATGCTCCCATGTAAATAGCGAGGGTGAAGCAATGACAATGACATACCTCTTGCATTATCGGCGCACAGGTCACGACAACATTGCTCTTTCCGGGCTGGAAGACAGGCAGGATCAGCTCGCCCATGACCTCCCTGATCTCCTCGCCCGTCACGTTGCGCACCTGGGCCAGGATGTTCTTGGTCCAGGCCGGGTCGAGGCCCCTGACCACGCCGAGGATGTAGTTCTGCTGCGCCGCGTACGACATGGTGGCCTGCTCGTCCGCGAAGCTGGACACGATGCTGCTGACGGCGCCCTCGACGAGGTGCTTGTCCAGCGGGACCTCACCCGACGCGATCCGCGCGACCGTCTCCCTCGAGGTGTCGATGGCCTTGCTCGAGTCCGGAGAGCGGTATACCCGGTACTGCAGGAAGCCCCAGTCCATCTCCCGGCTGAAGTGCGTGCCGTAGGCGAGCCCGCTGCCGCGGACGGCGTTCCAGAGGGGGCCCTCGACCGCCTCGAGGTAGCCTATGGCGACGAGCATGGCGGGGATGCGAGGGTCCTCGTACGAAGTGAGACCCTTGGTTGTGCTGACGCTGTAGGATGTGTCGAGGGTGGTCATGGGGATGATCACGGTGCCGGTGTTGCCAGGTGCCTGGCCCTCCTCATTGAGCATGGTATGGGTCTTGATGATAGGCAACAATTCCTTGGTCGTGCCATCGCTGCCGAACGACTTGGTGAGGACGTCCCAGGACTGAACGGGTTCGCTGAGCTTGGCGATATCGGAGATGACCAAGACTCGGACGTTGTGGAAGGAAAAGAGGAGCTTGCGAAGCTGCTCAAACATGTCAAGGACCTTCTGAGGTTCCTTCTGAAGCAGCTTCTTCAGCCGGCGCAGGTAGACAGCTCTGACCAGCGTCCTCTTCGTCATGGGGTACCACTCTTTTCTTATGTGCACTGCCCAATCGACTTCAAGAGACATGGCCCTACCATCTCGTTTTGCCTCTGGAATATCCGCCAGTGCCTTTGATATACACGCCTTTATTCTCGTGATGTCGAAGACACTGTCAAACATGAGTGTCCGGATCCACTCAATGATGGTCGCGTATTTCTCCGGCTCAAGCTGAAAGCTGATAAGCATGCTCTCAGGGTCGTAGATTTTGCCCCCGCCATTGAGAGTGTAGCTGATTGTATCCTTCTCAAGCTCCATGACCACATCTTCGAAATCGACCAGCTTGCCGTCGCGGTTGATCGGCGTGTTGAAGAAATTATCGATGAATATGGAAAGAATCGGCTTGAGCTCCACCGGCACCTGTGACGTCCCGATGTGAACTGAGATGTTGACAAAGTTGCTCGGCACATCTTCAAACTGGATAAAAAGCGGCAGTCCTGGCTTCGCAGCATCAATCGCTTTCTGAGCCGCATTGTTGCTCAAGCCAACATCTTTTGCCTTTCCAGACCTCGCAGTGCTCGATTCGATGAAGTGGATGGACTCGGTGCCTGGGACGGGCCACTGGTCGATAAAAGACCCGGGGATAACGACGTCGTTTTTGGCCTTGGCTGCTTCGACCTCCTCCGCCAGCTTCTTCAGTCCTTCTGGTCCAAGCTCCTCCTTCCTCTTTGCAACACGATCCTCTTCTGCCTGCTTCAACTTGGTCGCCAGAGCCATTGAAGGTTTACCAAGCGTAGAAATATGGTGGACATCGACCAGCCACTTTCTCAGGAATGTCTGCCACTGTTCCTCAGTCCACTGACCAAGGACATCGTATTCCTTCAATGTGCGAAACTCGTTGAGGGTTGAACCGTCCCGCTTGCCGAACAGGTAGTCGGTGATGATATTGTTCGAGTAAAATTGCTCAGAACTCTCCGCCTGGAACTTGACAAGTCTCTGTTCCCGGTTGATGCACTCTTTCATGTAGGTCATGTCGAGCGGCTTCGATGCCACCTCTTTCAGCAACTCATGCAGCCTCTTTTCCACGAATTCGAGTTTTTCTGTTGCAACGCCTGTGGGCTGAAACCATATAGTAGTGTTGGGCCTACTGTCCCACCAGTAAGAAACAGAGCTGGCGAGTTCCTCTTTTTCGACTATGATGTTCTCGAGGACTGAGACCGACGAGCCGCAAAGGTAAGTCATCATGATGTTCAAGGCAGATGTTTCAATCAAATTGGTGCAATTCGGGCCGAAGAAAGCAATGGCAATGTCGCCTGTTGACTCGTCCTCCTCGGGGAATTCAACTGTCTCGACGATGGTCTCCTTTATGGCCGATGGCTGGGGAGAGTCTATCCAGGGCCTGTGTGGAGGTCAGAAGACAGGAATTTCCAACAGCACAAATGAATAGCAGAATGGGGCTTACCGTCTGAATGCAGATTCCAGTGGAGGTATAGAGTCTTTTATGCTCTCCTCAAACTCGTCCAGAATTTCAAGCAGGTTGTCGTGATTCGTCTCTCCGACAATGATGACCGCTAGGTTTCGAGGCTGGTACATCTCCTTGTGGAATTCGCGAATCCGCGCCGGGGTCAACGCACGAAGGGCTTCCATCATGCCACCGGTCTCGTAACGGAAACCCACATTCTCCGGGTATAGGAGCCGTCGTGCGCGGAGATCCATGAGCTCGGTCATGCTGTATTGCAGAGCCTGCATCTCAGAATAGACCACGCCGACGTCGTTGCCCTCTCCATCAACATGATGAACCTCGGTGGTACAAGCCTCGTCTGTTATGTTGGGAAGGATGATGTGCTCTAGATAGACGGGCAGGATCTGGGCGAAGCCGTCCCAGCCTGCGGACTCCAGAGTGTATGCCGTGTGGTCAACAGCTGTCCAGGCATTGGTGTTGGAGTAGGCCCTCGATGCCAACTTGTCCAGGAGCCCTTTGTACTGGTAGCTCCTGGAGCCCATGAAGACCAGGTGCTCAAGGGTGTGCGGTGCTCCGGAGTCATCGAATATCTCGGTGGCCAATGTGAAGTAGCCGTTGATCTTGGGTCCTTCTCGGTCGGCCACGATGACCTGCATGCCGCTGCGCTCCGACTCATACTGAGTTATGGTGGTGGGAGCATAGTCAGTCTTAAAGCTCTGCACCTTTCGAAAGCGCGGCTTCTGGACAGGTGCCATTGCTAAGGTGGTTAGAGATCGGAAGAGACGATTTATTACCCTGCCAAGTGTGTCAGAAAGGAGCAGCAGCCATGCCAGAGAAGTGTATGTAGTAAGCTACATGTGGGCTGGAGAGGGTACACGAAACGAGCTGGGCAAAAGATACGCCCCGCCAATAGGGAAACAGCAAAGAGAGGGAGTAATATGTAGTCGGCAACTCGGTTTCTAAAGGGAACTTCATGTCCCAAGAGCTACGAGAATGCTGCACTAGCGTGCGTCTCCTCATGGTCCCCAGAGTTGACGCATCAGACACCTGCACTAGGACAATATGAGGGGCCTGCAGTAAACGCCCCAATGAATGGCAATCTCTGAGCAATTGCAAAAGAGACCCATGGTGAGACCCATCGGCAACAGCCCGCGACCAGGTAGTCTAATACGGGCGCCTTGCAGATAACGTTTGCCCCTGCCCAGCCTCGGAGCCTATTGGCAGTTTGTTGTGACTCAACAACATCAAGCCCGGGCTTGCAGTAGACGGTGAGACCGCCATATGGCTTGCTGTTGCGAATCGGCAGGAAGTACAATGACGACGCGCGACCTGTGTCTGGACACACAAGGTAGGGAGGGGCTGCAGCTCAGGCGGCACAGCAGCGCTCGGGTAGAGTGAAGACGGACAGATAGATAGACAGGTGGGCACTGGACACCATTCATCCGTGGACAGGCTGGGACAGGGCGATTGCGGTCTGGAACATGCAAAAAACATCACTCGCTTACATACCGGTCTCCCCTCGTGCTCGTTAGCCGGCCTGGTAACCTCGCGGTCTCACCAAGACACCAGCCGGGGGCCGAGTAAGGGTGAGAGTGAGGAGGCGGACGCGGACGCGGACGAGCTCGTGAATGCTGAGTTCAGCTCCTGTAGGGCCGAGACTGGTGTATCGTGAAGTCCCTGACGAGCGAAGTTCGGTTCGGCGAGCAGCTTAATACGAGACCAGATTCAGAAAGTCTCAGATGTGGGGAAGATGAAAAAGCAGCTGAGATGTCGGTCCCAGACCCTGCAAGATCCAAGCAGTCGGTCCAGAGGCCGCTTAAATAACCAAGATGACTGACGGGAATGTAGGGCAGGTGAAGAGGCGAACGCACGACAGACACAACAGGCGGGTCGATCTGTGGGTGTTGGGGTTTTTTGGTGGTATTGATATCCAAGGAGTCGCCGTGTGAATAAGTCAATCTCAACTAGCCACAAGGGTTCTCTCGCCTTGGATATGTTTATTCGATTCCGAGGCCCTGGAACATGGAGGGGTATTTTTTCCCCCACATCCTTCGATAACTGATAGGGCGGCCGATGACGCCGGAGCAGGTTCAAAGTGGACTACTGGGTCAGTTACACGGGTACATAGGTACCTGGCTACATGCTAGGGTTCCACCCAAGGTAAGCACGGACCCTCGAATACGGCCCTCTCACAGCAAGGGGAGCTCTGGCTCCAGATGTTGACATCAATCTGACCTGTCAGCGTACAGCCGACATTCTTGGCTGCTGTCTAGGTCCGAATCTTTCACAAGTGATCTTGCTGTCATGTTCCCTGGAGCACGCGTGATGGGAGTCTCACTGTCTCTTGGAGCCGTCTAATCAACAATCTACCTCTCGAGCCAACCTGTCGAATGCTGCAGCCCGGACACTGCTGTTGCAACCTGGCGTTTCCAACTCTGGAAGCCCCTTCTCCCATCCCCTGCCACGGCATTTACGAGCCATCTGCTCGGGGCGCACCTGGACAATGAGTTCAACAGAGCCCGTAGGTGCCGTCGGGCGGGCACTTGTCGACTTCACAACCAATGGCGCATTTCCAGAGGAAGATGTGTCGTCTCTAAAGCTGAGCTCCGAGGAGCTAGCCCCAGCCGTCGAAGCTCTGGCCGAAGCCAAGTCCAAGCTTGAGGTATGCCCTCGTAATATCTGGCCCCTCACTTATAAAGAATTCCCCCTAACCAGGAGACTAGACCGAGATCCACGCCATCAACCAAGAGACCGCCCCCGATGTATCTTCTTGGATGGCCAACGCCCAGTCCGTTCAAGACGACATCAACCGCTCCAAACGACTCGCCAACGACATCGTGCGCCAGGCCGAAGAACCAGTCCTCTCGGGGGCCGCGATAGAAGAAGCAGAAGACAAGTTCACCTTCCTCCGGGCCGAGCTCGCATACAATCAGCGCGTCCAGGAGGCGCTCAGGGGCATAAAAGTTGTGAACCAGATCCTGGACCAAGTTGAGGCAGCTCGAGATGAGCGCAGGATTCTCGATGCCCTGCGGCTACTAGAGCGGTCGTGGTCAGCTCTGGATGCCCTTCCGGCTGGGCAGGGTGTCAGGGTGAGGAGGCTGTTGGACCTGCGTGCTTTCGAGCTCAAGTCGAATGTGCACGACGTCTTCGACCACGTCTGGAAGGCCTTGATGAAGGTTGACACTACAGCGAGGACCATATACTTCTCTGCTAAAGCAGAACATGAAGCCATGAGCCTTTCGGACGCCGTGATTGGCCTCAAAGCGTATAAGGAAGTCGACCAGCGGATGTCACAGCTGTGGCACGATATCGACCAGGCTGTTGTTGGCCCTCGCATGGACATTGACCATCCTGGCGCGCCGGCTATCGCCGTGGATGGGGACGTACTGCGGGCTGAGGGACAGGCGGATAAGTCTATTGACTCTCTGTTTCAAGACTTGGACCGACTCTTCTCCTACTTTGCGGAGAGGTTGCCCCAAGACTTGATAGATTCGCTGTCTGCTCTGATGATGCCGGAAGTCGTGTCTCGGGTCATCTCAGTGTGGTTAGACTCGGCTGTTCCAGCATCTTTACAAGAAATGGACAAATTTGAGGCAATCATGGCGACTACGAAGCAATTTTGCGCAAGAATTGCGGAGCTGAACTTTTCTGGTTTTAACGAGCTACAAGACTGGGTTGAGAATGCGCCCAGAGTCTGGCTTGCGAAATGTAGGGAGACTGCGCTAGACACCGTCCGCACCCGCTTGTCAGAGGGGTTGGGCTCCCCAAAACAGGTCGAGAGGGTCGAAAAGCAGATGGTGTCTCGCGCTGAAGGCCAAGGGCTTGTGGCTGCTCCGGCCACTGCAGCTGCCGCCTCAGCTGAAGATGATGACTGGGGTGCTGCGTGGGACGACGAAGGGGATCAGCCTAACAACCCCGCAGAAAAGACGGACCAAGCCAACAATAATGAAGCAGAAGCTGGGGTTGAGGACGACGCGGCTGATGCCTGGGGCTGGGGCGAAGAGGGAGAAGGCGATACCCAAGAAGCTGCTGAAAAACAGCCCGACGAGCCAAACAACGCGGATGCTGATGAAGACGCCGGGGATGCATGGGGTTGGGGGGAAGAAGACGCCCCGCAGGAACAACCGGACCGCAATGCCGCAAGGCGACCTTCATCTGCTCCAGCTGGCCCTGAGCAAAGGGAAATGACGCTGAAGGAGACTTACAACATTTCATCCATGCCGGAGCCAGTCCTCCAGCTGATATTCGCCATACTGGAGGATGGTGCGACGTTGACCCAAGCAGGGTAAGTAATCTGAGTACCGCGTCCTGCGTCCCTCACCAAACTGACTTGCTTCAGGAACGAAAGCAGTCCAGTGGCCACAGCAGCAGCAGGCTTGTTTACCCTCCCGACCTTGGCACTGGCCATGTTCAGAGCCGTTGGGCCATACTATTATGCCCTAGATATAGGTGGCAATATGTAGGTCGTTCCAGCCCGCGTGTGGGGCGCATCCACTGACCTCTCAGGTTCCTCTACAATGACGCGAACTATCTCGCGGAAAGGTTAGGCGACTTTGCTGCGGCGTGGAAAAAGCGTGATCACTTGAGCACAACAGCGCAGAACTCGCTGCGCTTGGACAATGATGTCAAAACACTGCAAAAGTTTGCCGCCCGCGCGTACGGAAACGAAATGGGCGTTCAGAAGACAGTGTTGAGGGACCTCCTCGGTGGCGAACAAAGCCTGCTCCAGCAGGACGATATCGATAGCTGCGTGGACGCAACTGTGTCCCGCGTGCGATCTATGGCCATAACATGGGAGACCATCCTCGCCCGGTCGGCGTGGTACCAGGCCGTGGGCTCGTTGGTCGACTCCATCTCACTGAAGATCATTGCAGACGTGATGGAAGCACCCTCCGTCAGCCAAGACGACGCATACAGCATTGCAAAGCTGATCGCAACCGTCACCGAGCTCGACGACCTGTTCCTCCCCAGCCGCGTCACGGCGAGGCGCCCGTCAAAGCCGGACGAGGAGATACCGCAGACGACGCAGTACGCGCCGTCCTGGATGCGACTCAAGTACCTTAGTGAGGTGCTGCAGTCGAACCTCAGAGACGTGCGATTCCTCTGGATGGAGAGCGAGCTAAGTCTCTACTTCACGGTGGATGAGGTCGTGGACCTGATCAACCTCAGCTTTGAGGATAACGCGAGGACGAGGGAGACGATCCGGGAGATACGGGGCAACCCGCAACCGCGGCAGGATGAGCAAGGCGACTGGTGATTGCGAGGTTGTGCCTCGGTGTTCTGAATACAGGCAGGCCCGTTCGGTTCACAGGTCTGATACTCGGTGTAGATTCAAATATCACAACTTATATCCATCTCTGGCCAGCAGTTGGGACTTAATTATGAGGAGACTGTCGTGGGCCCAGTTCGATGGTGATGTTGATGTGATACAAAGGTCCTCTCAACGCGTCAAGGCCGATCTTTAAATGATGTTGTCTTTTGTCAGGCGCTAAAGATCTTCACGACGACCGCTATCTATATTGCATACCATATGTCCGTCCCAGAAGTCGTGTAACAGTGCCACCTCTCCCTCTTCATGCACTGCTTCTGTGGGCCAATGTTAACCCGCGTGGGCAATTTTTCCACCACCCAAACGGACGCTTCCGGGCCCATGGTCCAACGCGAACGGATATCGGATAGAGTGCTCCCCCGGACGAAGTCCAGGATTTCCATCTCGGCGAAGCTTTGGGTCGTCCAAATAGGCGCGCGTTTGGTCTTTACAAAGTCGATGCCATCGAGTGACAAGAGAGGTGAACCCTTGCGCGACCGCCTAGTTGTCCCGTAGTACTCGTAGCATGATCCCGAGAGAAAATGCCACCTCAGGTCACCAACTTTGACCATGGTGAGAGACTTCAGCCCGTGCATGAACTCCCGCCAAAACTCGGTTGTGTCCATCCCTCTCATCTGGGCAAAGACCTGAATGTTAGCCACCGCCTCGAGAAGCATGTGGTACCCCTTCACGAGAGCAACCTCGCGGGCAGCAACCCTGAAAGGAAATCTACACACGCTTTGAAGGGAATGAGTGGGCTGGGATGGGGAGGGAGGTGGGCATGTTTCATACAAAATTCCCACATGCCACGATCCTCTGGATCTTCTCTACATCGGGTGTGGCTATCCACACGACGACCATAAACATGGCAACGAGTGAACTGTACGGTCGCAGCCATCTGGGGATGGAATTCTTGCCGCTTCTGTTCACGCGCGCGCCGGCTCCTATCACCACGTCGTCCTGGTCGAAATTTATGTACTGCGACACACTCTGCGTCAGTCACCTCTGGGCTTCGACCGCTTTGGGGAAGGGGGTAGAGCAAAGAGAAAAACACACCGAAGAAGATCTCTGAAGCTGGGACGCCGTCCCGGCCCGTCCGGGCACGAGCGCCATACACAGAAAATGGGATGAGAAAGGTCTCCTTACCACCGCAGCCGGAAACACATACAAGCCAAAAGCGAGCTGCCAGGTCCCCAGCGCGACCTCGCGCGCCTCCCTGCTCACGGACAGCAGCGTCGGCGGGGGCGTCCTGGACGTCCAGGCGGGCCGGCGCTCGCCCGCGCAACCGGGTTCGGCATACTTGTCGGTCCTGCGGATGAGCCTGGCGCAGGCGATGGCGCTGTTGGCGGGCGAGTCGAGGATGACGTACCGCTTGTAGCGCGTGGCCTCGGACCAGATCTTGAGGCGCAGCTCGGTGGGGAGATCTGGGAAGCGGTGGAACTGCGCCGCGGCGGGCTCACTTTTCTGTTGGTTACGCTGTGTCACCGCCTGGTCTTGCGGAGGTGCTTGAGGGGCCGTGTCTCTCCGCCTTGTGAACCTTTTGCGCAGAACGTTTTTGAGTTTTGGGAGGAGGGTGAGGGAGGACTTTTAAGGGGACTCTTGTGCTTCCATTTTGAGAACGGCGAGGTTTCCTTTGCTTGCTTTGGGAAGCGGTCTATTCGAGCCAAACTCGGGGTTGGTTAGAACGTGGGAATTTCAGTGTGAGTTGGAAAGGGTCACACAGGCAGTTTTTCAGGTTCCATACTATGATTCTAAGGATACGTGGTCTTGTTGATCATACTCACGCCAAACCTCATGCGATTGCTACGAAATGGAAAAGTGCACAAACTAGAGGTACGGAAGACGAACTGTGCTAAGTCCGGCGCGGAGGGTAAGGGGTAGAGCTGTCAAGCGTGTATAAGTTCACCTCGCTAGGTCATGCAAGTAATACGAGAAGACTATCAAGAGGCTTCCGGTGCTAGGATTTTGGTGGCGCATCGGTTTTTAGACCTGGCGTGTCGGTGATATCCAGTCCGTTCTTGAGTCTCTTGAGCGGTTGGCGAAAAGAGGGGGGGGGGTTTGGTCAGCAATTGGACCTGGTTGGTATTATCTTGAATGTTGCCTGATTTTCTTTATCGCGCTGGTCTTATAATAAGTGAGACTGCCTTGTGAGTTGTTAAATCAGTTTTCAGCATCTCTTGAATCCTTTCACACCGTATTCATTAGGAGCCACATTGCTGGGTCCTACTTTTTGTGAGCCGAGTGTGGTCATGGTCGAGCTTTTGACGAGCCGCAACGGTTCGATTTTTAGCGATCAGTAGCAAGTCACAAGTGTGCCACTATGGACTTAGCATCCATAGTCTGAATACGTCGATGTTTTCGTATTTAAGGCTTGGGTAATTAAGAATCGAAAAGTTTCGCATCGCCGGTTCTAGCTCATAACATTGTATAGCTACATGCACATTCTTATCATAGCGCACATCAATGCAAGTAGCTAAACGGCCTTGAGCCAAGGTAGAGTTTCGTTAGCTCTGAGAGCACTTGACACGGCTCATTCATCTGCAGAGAATCCAATCCTGAATTGGGTTTTCGAGCACATTGATCTCCACTGTCATTTAATGGTGAAACAACATTTGAGTTGAAAGAATACTCGTTCCATGTTGATTAATCACTGGATAATGACCAATTTGCATGAATATGAAGAAGTTTCAGTAGACCGACTTGTTGTCTGCATCACACGATTACTACGGGTAAGAGTGTTTCAACCAAGCGGTTATACTCGTGTATTGTGAATGAAAAGAAACCCTTTTTTTTTATTAAAAAAAAAGGAAAAGAATTATCCGTTTCCGTGAGGCGACGCAGTCTCACAAGAAGGGAACAATATGAAACCGTAACTCCAGGGCAAATGGCAGAAACTGAGAGGGAAGAATGGTGTTGAGATTTGCTACGCGGCCTGACTGTTCCTCAATGTAAAGGAAGGCGTTCGCTCAGTATGGGATGGGGCTTGAGCATATTAAAAGCCACCTCGCATCCACATCAAAGGAAGTGGAGTTCGTTGGAAACACACCATAAGCTACCACGAGATTGATTTTTTGGGTAACTCAAACAATGAGCGGAACCAGGTGAAGCTCCACCAAGTAAGGCCGGCTTGAAAATCATATTCTTCTAAGCAGGAGTTTGTATGCTTCTCTCCATCCTCACTCTCTCAGACCCAACTTTATGTCAATGTACACATTGGGTATCTGGCTGAAGGCGTTCTCACAAATGGGCAATGTATAACGTACCTTGTACGTTTGAGCACTTGGCCGGTGTCATGTGCGTATTTGATCTCTTCGGCGACCCGTCTGGGGTGGAGCAATCCCCCGTGGTCCTGTGAAGTTACTTGAGAACCGTTGTCCCGTGGACGCTACAGATAATCCCAGTCTTCAGCTAGCCAAGTAAAGACAGGCATGGGAACCCGAGTGAAACAAACAGATGGACCAGGCTCCTGCCAATTGATTCGCTCATCCAGAGAGATTTTCTCTATTAATATAAATTGAATTACACACGGATCTATAATGCCTCTAGCACGCCGGCTGCCCAAAAGTAGGATATCGTAGAATGTCATTGATCAGTTGAATCATCACGCCTCTTTACCGAGACGCCTAGAACAACAACGCAGATCCAGCCAGAATAAAAAGCCCGAAAAGAAGCTCACATCCGCCAAGAACCCGAGACTTGGGAGGCGAGGACGAGAAAAAAACATGTTAGCGGAAGCTCGGCAATCTCGCAGGCACGAAGTCATCATCAGTATCGGAGCCCGTGTCGTGCGTTTGGCCTTGGATGTCTTGGGCAAACGCCCCTGTCTCCTCAGTGTCCCGCTCTGGGCCTTGCCTGGCCCCCGGGCTCTGCGGTTCCGATATCTCCTCCACAGGGAGCATCGAGCTCTTGGCCCGAGCCTCCGACTCGCCCGTGTCGAAAGTCTCGCTTGTGGATAGGCCCCGCTGTCGGGCCAGCTCCGCCGCTACTTCCCTCTTGCGGGCGACCTCTTGGTCCTCTTGCATTTCGGCTTCCTCCTCTTCGCGCTGGAGGTCCTCTAATGACGCCTCCACGATGGAGTGGATCGAGTTCTCCATGGCTTGCATAGAGCCGTGTGAGCTCTTCCTCGCCCTTAGCGAGGAGTTGGATGTGCTGGATGATAATGTCGTCGCGGACACGTTTCTCGATGCTGGCCTCTTGCCCTTACTACTCCTTGTCCTGTTGCTGGATCGGTCGTCCGCCCTGTTCAGGTTCACTGCGAACTCGTCGTCTAGCGGGATCGCGTCCTCCTCTCCTTCGCCGTCACTGGGGAACAGGTCTCCTCTGGACCTATACGAGTCTGATGTGTCGCCTGACCCTGCCGTCCCACTCCGTTTCCTCATTTGTGCAGTCACCGCGGGATGTACGTCCTCATCGCCGTCCGAATCCAGCAACGGTTGGTTCTCGTCCGGATGTGTTGCGGCCCCAGGATGGTCCTGCAGGAACGCCGCGCTGGGCTTGTATCTTAGTGTCCCTCCGATCTTCCACGGAAGCCTTCCCAGGAACCCGAGGGGCGCAGTGCTGGGTATGATAGTCGGGTCCTCCTCCTCGTTGGTTTTCCTCCTGGAGCCCCTCGTCCCGTAGCTCATCCCCCTCTTGCGCCGCGGTTGATCCACCACCTCAGGCCCGAGGCTCCCCTTCCTAGAGCCCGCGCCGGAGCCGCCGATCAGGCGGTCCCAGTCGTCACCCCTGGAGCTTGCGCCGCCGGCCCATCCCCCCAGGATGCCGCCGCCGTGGCCCCCTCCTCCTCCTGCCGCCAGCGCCTCGTCATCGTCGTCCCAGTCGTCGTAGAAGTCGAATGCGTACTCGGCCCTGACGCCATAGTCGCGACCACGCGCCCGTGCGCGCCGCGCGCGGTCATCACGGTCGCCAAAACAGGGCGCGGTGCACGATTCGATGGAGTGGCCGACCGCGCCGAGGCAGGGGTTGATGTAGCGGTGCTGGAAGGTCCAGATGCCCTCGGCGGCGGACTCGGTGACCGTCTCGGCGTTGTGGGAGATCTGGTTCCAGCGCTGACGGAGGCGTGGGTCCTCGAGGAAGGCCATCGTGGCTCGGCGGTGCGCAGCAGCGGGTCGTCGTGGAGGGGAGGATACACAGGGAGGGGAGGCTGCTCGTCGCAGCGGTACCGCGTGGGTTGTGTCAGTTCGCGAGTGGTGTCCGAGTCTCCTGGGGACGGGAGAAGGGCCCGTGGATTGTGGGTGTGCGTGTGACGGTCACGACAGCCGGGTCGGGTTGCGAGCCCGAGCCTTCAAGCTTGTCTCGGGCGCTGAGTCGCAATGTTGGGAGTGGTGAGAGTCAACACTGCAGGTGACATGGATTGAAACGGCCCAGCCCGCTCGACCGTGTGATTGACGATGACGTATTGTGCTAGCGTCGAAACGAGACGGTCATTGCTCGGCGCTAGGAAAGAAGAACAGTCCGGGTAAAGATCTAATCGAAGTCTCTCTATCACGTGCACTCGACTCGACTGCTGGCTGTATCGAACAATGTGGAGGGAGGTCGACGAGGAATTGGTAACCGAGATGGAACGTATTACACGTCCAATTGTTTCAGTCTCACCACTGAGGAACATAGGGTCGCAGGCTGGCGGCTGCTCACCATTCCACACTGCCCGACTGCCTAGTCACGTTGGGGCCGATATGACAGGCATCCTCATGCAGGGCCCCAATCCATGGTGCCACATGCAAGCTCCTCCAGCGGGGAAAGCACCTCGTCTACCGCTGTGGATCTCCTGTTTTAATATCCCGTACGCAGACTCACGGCGCATTGGTGCGGGCAGTGGACTCAATCTGTCAGCCTGTGTGGCTGGCGAGTGAGCCAACGCCTACAGGGAGGATGAAGCTGATAGCATCAGCGATAATTGGAACCCTGCAACCCCTCACATAGTTCATGTTCGTGCCGCCGTTCTGAATTTACCGAGTCATTCAGATCTTGGAAGGCCGCGGAGGTGGTTGGGATCGACGTTGTTCAGGAATGGATTGCACCGTGGCCGGCCTGCTGCGGCAGACAAAACCCTTCTACTGTCTGCCGGACGTGCTCCGACGGCTGGACCCGTCCCTACTGCTGCAGTTGACAAGAGAAAACCAGGGTGAACGTAAACAGCGCTCTTGTCGGCACTGCTGCCAACGTTTGTTGTCTCATCGGACGACTATCTATCCTACAGCGTTCAAAGCTGGCCACATGGCCCTTCTTGTTGTCCTATGCAACTTGAGAAGCCCACTGTTGTAAAACTTCCGAGGGGCCTGATAGACCTGTTCCTGTACAAGTACATGGGTGATAACCTGGCGTCTAGAAGCACCTCCTGCTTGCAGGAATAGTGTTTAGATGGGCCACTTGACCCATCGCGAGGGACCGGCAAGCAGGACTCACAAATACACACACACAAACCACCGGCTTGCACGAACAGGGTGGTCGCTCCAGCTTTGAACAGAGGACGGGGCATCCGGGGACGGGCGGACGGGCTCAGAGCCGCCGCCGCAAGTAAGAACGGAAGGGATTCGGGAAACAGCACAGCGAGGCGGAATGCTCCTCCTAGTGATTACTTCCGTTAGTTGTCGCCGGAGGAGGAGGGCGCTCAGGACCGAATGGTTGAGGCTGCTGCGACTCAGTCGGTTTGGCGCACTGCGGTCCTTCGTCCTCGGTCTCCTCGTCATCCTCCTCGTAGTCCTCCTCGCCCTCTTCACTGACCTCGTCGCCTTCCTCGTACTCCTCGTCGTCCTCGTACTCGCTCTCCTCCCCGTCCACCTCGCCCTCGCCCTCCGCGTAGCAGCTCTCCACCGTGCCCTGCATGCCCTGCGGTATGCCCCTCCCTTGCTGCTGCATCTGCGTGATGATGCTCTTGAGCTTCTCGTTGTTCTTCTTTTGGTCTTCGATGTCTTTGATGTGCTTGTTCCGCTCGTCCGCCATCTTGAAGATGTTCTGGTTCATCTTCTCGTGTTTTCGTTTCAGGTTTTCGTTCTCCTTCTCGAGGCGCTTCGTCTTCTTCGACATGTCCTCCATTTCCTTTCGGAACGTCAGGAAGAGGTCGTTGCTGTTGTTCAGCGTGTCCTCCACCTGCTTGAACTTGTCGACGTACACGTTGAGCTGGTTTCTCAGCTCTGCCTCGGTTTTGGAGAAGGTTTGTACCTGCGCGTTGAGTTGTCGAGCCCTGGCCGCCTCCGCCTCCGCATTCTTCTTCTCCTTGTCGTATTTAGACAGGTTGAATTGCAACTCGAGCTCCTTGGTCCGCATGAGCGAGTGAAAATGCAGCTCCCGCAGCTCGTACTGGTCAATGAGACTCTTGAAGCGAGACTTAAACCTGCAAAACATGAGACACGGTCCAAAATCACCAGGATGGGACACACGCACAGCTCTTCAAGGTCCATATCCACGACTTGCTTCCGCGGGTTGTCCTTTTCCTCTTGGTAGTCGTCTAGCGTCTGTAATAGAGCGCTGTACTTCTCGTCCCAAGCCGTTTCGTTCCGCCGTTGCGTGTCGGAGAGCGTCTTGTTCTCATTCTGGCCAGGAGTGTCAGCCTAGCACCCACCGAGTCTTGCGCCCGAGCTATGCTGCAGCTGATAGATACCTTGAGCTTGTTGTTCTCCTTTTGAAGTTCTCGGCAAAGCTTTTCTAGCTTCTCTCTGAGACCGGTGTTCTTTGTGAGCTCATTCCTGGCGTGATCCTTCTCCTTTTGCAGTTGGTCCGCCCGTTTCTTGTTCTTGATGCTCTCACGCTCGTGGCGCTTCATTTCGGACAGCAGATCGTAACACCGCTTCTGAAGGTGATCGATTTTTTGAATGTCGCTCATCTTCGCGGTTTGGGACTGCAGCTCACGATTCGCCTTGCGTACCTCCCGCTCTGCGTGGTCCGTACATTAGTAACATTTTCCCGGTATGGCACGAACGATCCGAGGCCACTGAGCTGGTTCCTTCCGCATCATGCGCTGAGATCACTGTCTCTATCCGACGGGATGCGAGTGGTTTAATCCCGAGAGGCAGATCCGGACGGCTAGGCTGGCGCCAAAAACCATCTGGACTGCCTCCCCCACCATAGTCCGCATGCCTCGTCCTGCCCCTCGGATCCACTCATTCCCAGCCCAGCCCTCGTGACGTCGTAGACGGAGGAAAATAACACGCACCAATTTCAGCCTCCTGGTCCTTCTCGCCGGCAGCATCGTGTTCGAGTTGCGATATGCGCTGTGCTACGAGTTTCGAGGCTTCGTTCGAGTCCAAGGCCTTCTTCGCCTTGCGGTCTTTCTTGCTGGGAGTGCCGGCAGCCGGGGGCGCTGGCGGTGGTCGGGGGTCATTGTGGACATGGTTTCCGTTGATAGCGGGCGCTTCATCGTGGTTATGGCCGATCGGGACATTTGCTCGAGGTGCGAGAGGCGCCGTGGATGCCATTGTGCAGAGGTCAGAGGGACCCAGGTTCTGGGGGCCCTTGGCGCTACAGCAATACCGGGACTGAGCTGTGTTGTTCCAGTGTAATGCTTAGTTGGTCATTGGCAGGGGGTTTCGGCCGGCGGGGTGGCTTCCCTGTGCAGTTCGGTCTGATTGTGGTGCTTCTCGTCGTTGTCATGTGTGTCGATTTTTTCCGTTTGGGAATTGAGGTTGAGGTTGGTCAGCGTCGATGGGGTCGCAGAGACTAGCGACGGGGCACGGACTGAGCGCTCGGTGCGGTGCAGTGCAGTGGAAGCAAGCACAGCACAGCACAGCACAGCACAGCACAGCACGTCGTGCCCCATACCTGCCTACCTATGATCGAATTCTCTACGTCAACAGGGGAGCTGGCAGGGGCAGTCCCCAGTCCCCAGCAGATACATTGCTGCTGTGCCCCTCCCTGCCTCGCAGCCTGGTTTGAGATTTATTTGACTTTTCTGCTTTCTTTAGAAGACACCAGTCCGGTCAATGGAGAGGCGAGACAGGGTGCTTCATGAGGCGTGCATACGGTCATGCGTTCGTGGACCATCCAATACCTACTCTATCAGTATTGCCTTATTACAGCCTAACTTCTCACCAAATGAGTCACCAGTCTTGTACCCAGGTAGCCTAGAGCGGCTGCAACACACGTAGAAGCCTCTTGAACGGGGCACAGTACCTGAGCCGGCTGTCTGGTTCTGGACAATTGCTGGAGCTCGACTCAGCACATTACACCACACAAGATACAGCACGGCCTCGGAACCCGTTGGGCCCGTTGTCTGCTCCCGTACCGTACCGTAACGTAGCGCACCATCCCGAATTGGCGGAAGAACCGGCCTGCTGACACCAACTGCCCAAAAAGGTTCTTGAACACAACTCCGCTGTAATTTGCTGGGGTTCTGTTAGCGACAATGGCCCGGATGCCCCACGTCACCAGGTACGTAGCTACACAGGCCTCGGCTGGTACGTACTCTGCTCGGACTACTGTCTGCATGGCCTAAAATTTCCAAATGCCATTCCGTCACATATTATCGAAAGGTCTCTCGGAAGGACCCTCCAGCTTCCAACCTCCATCGCATGCAAAGGAGGCACAATACCGTCACATATCCGCGGACCAAGCTCGACTTTGGCCTGCACCGTCTCTAGTAGTTGGCAGATCTCACGAGTCTCCAGCGAGATGCAGAGGACAAGAGCTTTGCGCCATGCCGCTGTCAACGGGGCGAAGAGAGCCGTGACGGAGCTTTCTCACTATCCCAGAGCAGGCGAGAAGCTTCACGGCTTCACCTTGCTGCGCTCCAAGCATGTGCCCGAGCTTGAGCTGACGGCCCTGCACCTGCAGCACGACAAGACTGGTGCCGAACATCTTCACATTGCCCGTGATGACAGCAATAATGTCTTCTCCATCGGCTTCAAGACCAACCCGCCGGATGACACCGGCGTGCCACATATCCTGGAGCACACCACTCTGTGTGGCAGTGAGAAGTGAGCATCAAGACATCGCTCGTATACGAGACCTAAAGCTGACAAGAATACCAGGTACCCCATCCGAGACCCATTCTTTAAGATGCTGCCACGCACCCTGTCCAACTTCATGAATGCCTTCACTGCATCGGACCATACCTTCTACCCTTTCGCCACCACCAACGCCCAGGACTTCCAGAACTTGATGGGTGTTTATCTTGACGCGACCCTTCATCCATTACTCAAGCAGACAGATTTTACCCAGGAGGGATGGAGGATAGGCCCGGAGAACCCCCAGGCCATCGCCAGTGGTCAAGATGCCAAACCTGAGGACCGTAAGCTGGTTTTCAAGGGGGTGGTCTATAATGAGATGAAAGGGCAGATGTCCGATGCTGGCTACCTCTATTACATCAGGTTCCAGGACCACATCTTTCCGGACATCAACAACTCAGGTGGTGACCCTCAGAAGATCACCGACCTGACCTATCAGCAGCTGAAGCAGTTCCACGACGAACATTATCACCCAAGCAATGCCAAATTATTCACCTATGGTGACATGCCGCTGGCTGATCACCTGAAGGAGATCGACGCCCAGCTTAGTGCGTTTGAGAGGATACAAGGCGATCTGAAGATCCACCGTCCTGTCGACCTCAGTCGCGGCCCCCAGGAAATCACGGTCCAAGGTCCAGTCGACCCCTTGATGGACGCGAACAGGCAGTTCAAAACCTCGGTCTCATGGGTGCTGGGCGAAACCACCGACGTCGTGGAGTCGTTTTCGCTGTCTCTTCTCTCTGCATTGCTTATGGATGGATACGGGTCACCCCTGTACAAGGCCCTGATCGAATCTGGACTGGGACTCGACTGGTCACCGAACACCGGCTACGATAGCTCCAACTCTCGCGGCATCTTCTCAGTGGGGTTGAGCGGTGTCCAAGAGACGGATGTCCCGACGGTCAAGTCAGCGCTGCAGAAGACATTGCGCGAAGTTCGCGACAAGGGTTTTGAGAGGGCCAAAATCGACGGCTACTTACACCAGCTCGAACTCGGACTCAAGCACAAGACAGCCAAATTTGGCATGTCAATGTTGCACAGGTTGAAGCCGAGCTGGTTCAACGGCATCGATCCATTTGACTCTCTTGCTTGGAACGACACACTGGCAGCATTCGAGGCACAGCTGGCCAAAGGTGGCTACCTGGAAGGCCTGATGGACAGATACCTCTTGAACGATAACACCTTGACGTTTACGATGACTCCTTCACCTAACTTTGGGCAAGAGCTGGCCCAGGAGGAGGCTGACAGGCTTGCTACCAAGATCGAAGTTGTCACGAAGCAAGCGGGCGGGAAGGAAGCCGCGCAGAAACAGCTCGAAGAGGAGGAGATCCAACTGCTCGAAGAGCAAAACAAGACAAATACCGAGGACCTGAGTTGCTTACCCAGTGTACATGTCCAAGACATTCCAAGACGGAAGCCAGGTCCAGTTTTGAGAGACGACACCGTCAATGGTGCCAATACTCAATGGTATGAGGCGCCGACCAATGGATTGACATATTTCCGTCTGGTCACGGCCCTAGACAATCTGCCAGATGAGCTGAGGCTGCTGCTTCCATTGTTCACTGGCTCAATCATGCGCCTCGGAACGAAAGACACAAACATGGAGCAGCTCGAGGATCTAATGAAGCTGAAGACAGGGGGCGTCTCTGTCAGCTATCATTCTGCCTCGTCAGCGACCGATTTTACTCGGGCCACCGAGGGCTTCGGCTTCACAGGCATGGCCTTAGACCGCAACGTGCCTTACGTGTTCGATATACTCCGCAAATTAGTCGTCGAGACCAATTTTGACAGTGCTGAAGCTGTGCAGCAAATCAGACAACTTATCCAAGCATCGGCCGACGGCGTTGTGAATGACATTGCATCATCTGGTCATTCGTACGCACGTCGCGCCGCGGAGGCCGGGTTGACCAACCACGCGTATCTTTCCGAGCAGATCGGTGGCCTGTCGCAAGTCAAGTTGATCACCTCGCTTGCGAGCAGGCCAGAATCTGATCAGTTGGAGGATGTCATTGCAAAGCTCAAGCATATTCAGCAGCTGGCCATGACGGGTGGCAACATCCGCGCAGCGATCACGTGCGGGAGCGAGTCTGTCAAGGCGAATTCGGCCGCCTTCTCAGACTTCCTCAGATCCTTCTCTGGCCCAGCCAACCTCCCAGCACAGGCACCAAGGAAATTCGAATGCAATATCAAGACGTTCTACCCGTTGCCCTACCAGGTCTACTACGGTGCCTTGGCCGTCCCCACGGTTTCCTATACGTCTGCCGATGGGGCGCCGCTGCAGATCCTGTCGCAACTTCTTACGCACAAGCACCTCCACCACGAGATCCGAGAGAAGGGCGGCGCATACGGCGGTGGTGCGTACCACCGATCAATGGAAGGCCTCTTCGGCTTCTACTCGTACCGCGACCCAAACCCTGTGAACACGCTAGGCATCATGCGCAACGCCGGGCGGTGGGCGGTCGACAAGAAGTGGAGCGACCGCGATCTAGAAGATGCCAAGATCAGCGTCTTCCAATCCGTCGATGCGCCAGTCTCCGTGAACGAGGAGGGTATGGGCCGCTTCCTCTACGGTGTCGATGAAGAGATGAAGCAGCGCAAGAGAGAGCAACTGCTTGATGTCACCAAAGAGCAGGTGCGTGACGTCGCGCAGAAATATGTTGTCGAGGCACTCGACAAGCAGGCCGAGAGGGCAGTCTTTCTGGGCGAGAAGCAAGCCTGGGTTGACGGTGAGTGGAAAGTTGAGGACATGAATGTCAATGGCGGTGAGACATCCTCGTGAATACTGTGACAAAAGGCGGTTACTTGTATAACACATTTGACTCTGGATTACCGTTACGCAAAGAAGGCAGGCGCGTACCAGCTGTACAACATGCATATACAACTTATGACAAAGATATAGAAATGATACCCTTCTCTCAACACCGCCCGCCCTTGCTGTCAACGCAGCCAGATAGGAGGGCGCACCGGGTACCATACAGACACAAAGAGCACAGCGTTCAGATACGATACGTCTTCTTGCCTCTCTTACCATGGCATCGAGACCACAACAAGACGCGAGATCAAATCCACATGACGAGTGACGAACCGCGGTCATGCGGCTGGTTCCGTCTCTCGTCCGCTCGTTTATCAGACCCGTCTTCCTAAGCTTACTGGATGTGCGGACTATTCAACAGAGTACATGCATGCGTGCCATCGATACCTTCCTGGTCTGACAGTGAGATGCAGACCTGAATTTGTCACCCATCCTCGAATCTCGTTCCGAGCAGAGATAGTTGATGTAGACCCGGAGGATGTGGGGAAGCTGCTGGGATTGCAAGGAGACTCAAGCCGAATGGACAACCCATGTGACAGGTGGACTCATCTGCTTGATCTTGACATGTTCTAAGTCTTCTCGGCCCATTGGGAAGGCCACATAAGAAACGAAAGGGGGGGGTGGGGGAATTCGGCTGCCGAAGCCGGACTTGGTTGGGAAGATGTGTATTTTCTTGGCTCTGGGTGACTTTTTCGCCGTCAGTATTTGAAATACCCCCCCCCCCTTGGCAGGTGATATTTGAAATATCAGTCATATGCAGAGCATCGACAGATGTGCTCGCGTGGGAAGTTGCAGCATTGTAGTTCTGTACGTGTAGCTGTGACTGTACTCAGTGGTGACGTCCGAGAGCCGGACCACTAGGATGTTACAAGGGATCTACGTAAGGTGGGGGTATGGGGGGCTTTTGGTGGGATGATTTCGACCGTCAATGTCCTCAGCCGTGGGAGAGCTTTCTCACAAGAATGACCCAACCTGACTTACACACTCGCCAAAGATATACCCATCCAGCCGCCCTCGAGATTTCTGTTGCTGTATTGCGGCCGTGGCATTGTCTGACTGATCCAATTGATCATTCCTGTCTCCCCGAACCACCAAAGAAAGCAGTTGGAACCTCCCTTTCAAGATGCCCACCCGCGACGAGATCACCTACTTTGGCGCCGGCCCAGCGCTGCTCCCTACAGATGTCCTCGAGCAGGCCTCGAAGGCCCTGCTCGACTACAATGGCACCGGCCTGGGCATCGCAGAGCATTCGCACCGCTCCCAGCTGGCCACCGACATCATCAACAACGCCAAGGCCGACCTGGCCACCTACCTCGACCTGCCCGCCGATGACTACGAGGTCCTCTTCATGCAGGCCGGCGGCAGCGGCGAGTTTTCCGCCACTGTCTACAACTTGGTCGGCGCGTGGGTCTCGCGCAAGAAGGCCGAGCTGCTGAAGTCGAACCACCTGGCCGAGAGCGAGGCCCAGCCCGAGCTGCTGGAGAAGGAGCTGGCCAAGGTCGTCGGGGGGTTGAAGCTAGACTACATCGTCACGGGGAGCTGGTCGCTCAAGGCCTACCAGGAGGCCCAGAGGCTGCTGGGGCCCGAGCACGTCAACCTGGTCTGCGACGCGAGGACCGAAAACGGCGGCAAGTTCGGCAAGGTTCCAGACCAGAGCACCTGGAAGCTGTCGCCCGACGCCGCCATGGTGTACTACTGTGACAACGAGACCGTCGACGGCGTAGAGATGCCAAACTTCCCCGAGATCCTGGCGCCCAAGGCCGACGGCACGGGCCCCATCGTCGTGGCCGACATGTCCTCAAACATCCTGTCGAGGAGGTTCCCTGCCAAGAACTTCTCGCTCATCTTCTTCGGCGCCCAGAAGAACCTTGGGTCGACCGGTGTCACCGTCGCGATCGTTAAGAAGACCCTCCTGCCCCCCACGACGCCCCAGCCGCCACCGGCTCTGCTGCGCAAGCTGGGCCTGCCAATCGGACCCATCGTGCTGTCTTACGAGACCATCGCCAAGAACAACAGCTTGTACAACACGCTGAGCATATTTGAGTACGTACTTCTTTCTGAAATCCCTGTGAAAAGGCCATATACTGACAGGTCTTCAGCGTCTACGTCGCCGGCTCAGTCCTGAAGAAGCTGCTCGCCACGTTCCCTGACAAGGTCGATGGACAAGAGGCCGTTGCTAACAAGAAGGCCGCGCTCATCTACGCGGCACTCGAGGCCCACCCTGAGGCATACAGGATTGTGCCTGACAAGAGCGCCCGCTCAAGGATGAACATCTGCTTCCGGGTCACCAAGGTGAGCTAACACATCTCCATGAGCGGAACTTTTATCAGGTCTGACATGACGACGACAGGGTGACAACATCGACGAGGCCGAGAAGGCCTTCCTGAAGCAGTCCACAGACCTGGGCCTCACAGGCCTCAAGGGTCACAGATCAGTGGGCGGTATCCGGGCCTCAAACTACAACTCAGTGCCGCTAGAGGGTGCCCAGAAGCTGGCCACCTTTATCGAGAATTTTGCCACCTCGTAGGTTGGCTTGCTGTCTTCTACCGCTAGTTACAGGGCGAAATGCGTGAAAAAGGGAAATGAGACTGCATCTCATTAGGCGTTGTGGCAAGAAAAAATCAAGGGGGATATCAATGTATATACAGAAGAAGGGCCCCGGATGATTTACCAACGAGGGCAGGATAGCTATACCACAAGCGTTTCAACACGTTGGATATGACTGGTATGGTTTACACCGGTGTACATGTACACCTCGAATATGATATAATCAATACGGAATTGCCATGTGTGTGTGGCGAGTCGTTGTTCCCCAGGTTTGATAGCATGCAAACTATGTGTAGGGTCACGCGCCGTAGTGGCACTTGTGCGTTTGAAAGTATCATATTGGAATTATACAACATGGTAGCACACAATAGGTTGTTTTGTGTCACGCAATGCCGTTGTTAAGGAGGTCACTTATAGTCTTCCACACATTTGAACCGATCGACGTTTCGTCAAGCTCCCACAGAATTCGTCTTTGCACTAGTCATACTAGGAAAATATAAGATTTTCTATCGGGGGATAAATCCAGAACTACAATACAACTGCAGGACAGACTTGTATGTCAGACCACCCACACTCGATCCCCCTTAGGCCAACCCATGCTGAAGACGAGCGACTGTTTCCGCGGATGTACATGATGGCTCCACATTGCGCAAAAGTCCTCGGCATGTAGTGTCACTCATTTATCACTATAGATACATCACGTCAAGCCTTTAACCTTGCCGCCCTGTATCAAGGTCTCTCTCCAATACCAACCCAGGGCGAAGGCGGAACCAGGTCCCAAACAAGCGACCACAATTGGAAAGAGGGCGACCGGGATAATGACTTTCTTCCCTTCGATTCCAGCAACTCCGAGGTCCATCAGGGAATAGAGAAGCCAGAAGAAAGAGCTGGCGAAGGCGAACACCTCGTCGGCCTGCAGAGCCCACCGAGTGTGCGAAATGAAGTCGGAGTGCACCACCCGCTCAAGCGCAAAGATCTCCGAGATGGAATGAGGAGCCGATAGGAGCGTGTAAATCCACACTCCTGATGAGACTGAGCCAAAAACAGCAAGCAAAGTCACAAGAGAGACAGCGCCGGTGGGAGAGTTGGTCTTGGCTGACGAGACAGTCGACCAGAGCCTGGCAACAATAAACTCGAGCACGCCGGTCTCCAAGTGTGCCATCTGCCATGCCCAAGTCCAGTAATGGCGCGCCTCCGGCGTGGGAGAACAAAACGCGGCAAACAACTGCGCGGTGTGGAAGGTCAAGATGATCGGGAGCAAGAACGGCAATTCCCCCGTCCTGATCTCACGGCCGCGGCCCGAGCGGGCGATCTCAGACGGCGAGGGGCCGAGGACGAAGGAGAGGAAGCACCAGGCGGGCGCTACGGTGGCTATTCCCAGCAGCTGCCCGGCAAAGATGAAGATGGTCGGGCTGTCCGGAGCAGGGCACATATCAGCGGCCAGGCATCTCTCTGAGCTCAGACTTTTACCACTTGGGTTTACTCACAAGTACGCCGATGTGAAACGATTGCCAATGCGGTATTATTCGAGATACCAGACGGCATAGATAGGTCCCAGATCATGTAGGAAGGAGAACATCTGCCAGGAGCTGATGCTGTCGTACGCGAGTGTTGAGGGCGAGAACGTCAACGTAGCCCGGCGCCATAAGTCGTCCAGGAACTCGAAGTAATAGAAATGACTCAAAATTGGAATGGATCCGCCATCAAATTCAATTTTCCCAGACTCGAGGAACGGCTGCTGATGGGCTAGCAGCTTCTCCATGTCCATGGCCCAGAAGCACAGGACCGCGAGGCCCAAAAACGGTAGTCCCAGCACGGTGCGCGTTGTTTTTGATAGCCCTGCTGCCATTTTGAGGGATTTTACTACAATGAAGACCAGATGGAAAGATTGGACACAAGATGGAATGAAGTGGTCTGTTCAAAAAGTACGTGGGAGGCTCTTCAAATTTGCGTGGCTTTTATGTTTTTGGATGTTCCATCATCTGTTGGGTGTCCAAGGGGTTAGGCCCTCTGGGCGTATACACTGGATTTTATAGGTTCAGATGTATCCTCAGAACCAACTGACTGCCTACATGAAGCAGTGTAAGCCAAGCCTTTCAGGCAACCATACTGCAGCCTTCTCATCACTCGACCTTGGCAGGCTCTGCAGGCTCGGAGGAAGCGAAGGTTGGGAGGGGGGAGGGGGGGTAGAGGATGTGTACCTGCGAACATTTATTGTAAAGGTCCTGATCGAGTTATACTTCAACCGACTTATTAAGTTGAGAAAAATGTGTCATTGCAGGGGAAATATATTTCCTTGGTTGATTGAGCTCGACCCAATTCAGATCGCACCAGATCCGAAGCAGACAAACTCCATATACATCCTCTGATCTTTTAGCTCCGTACATCGACACCTGTATTTTCGACGCAAACCACAACATTTTCAGCACGACTGTCAAAACACTTCTTCTCTCTCAACCTCTTCGGCTTACCCTTCCTGAACAACCTCTTGAGGAATTCTGGTGGGATGGTACTGAGAGACACCAGCAGATGTGGATCAAGCCCATTGGGCGTCTTGACCTGGACGTACAACACTTTGTCCGGCCGACCTATCAGGTACGCCTCGTTCTCCTTCAGCGTCCATTGATCGATGCCAGGGGGAGCGGCGAGGGCGTAAGCGGCGGCGACCCTGTCCTGTGACACAGCGGTTCCCAACAGCGTTGTCGAGTTGCACCATGAGGGCGAGGGCTTGCAGCACTTGAGAGCTGCAGTCTCCAGGCACTGAGTTGTGACGTATGCAAATGTCGCGTTGTCCTCCGAGTCGATGAGCATCCGAGCCCAATAATTCTCATTCTTGCAGGGGATTTTGAATCATTGGAACGGGAGGCCACTTTGCACACACGCAACGACAAATTGGTCGCACTTGCGGTCAATTCCAGTGTCCCTCAGGAGGTATAGCACTGCGAAAACAAGCCCCTCGAACTCTACACGGCAGGGGCGATCGAGGCTTTCAAGCCATTGCTTTAGGTCAGATTCCCGGAGCGCCACGAGAGCGTTGTACTTTCCAATCAGATCCTTCCAGAGGAGCGGTTCAACGAGCAAACCAGAAACATAGGCCATAAGCAGATCAGCCAAGAGGTCGCGAAGGCGGACACGCCTAGCGATGCCGGTGCATATGCTCACTTGCACGCCGAACATGTTGTCCAGGTCGCTTATGTAGATTGAACGCTGAGAAAGCATGGCTGACTTCTTCGTGGCTCCCATCATCTTCACCCAAGTCTGATTGAACTGTAATATGGCCACAGCCGCTTGGCCGCCTTGAATACCAAGTCCGAGTTGCCTTTCCACGAGCTGCCAATAATCGGGGAAAGTTCCAATCTCCTCCAGCATCGGAAGGGAATTTCTCAGCCGGGTGGCCGCGGCTTGACATGAGTTGTTTTCGACTATTGTTGTACCAATGAGAGCTTTTTCGTCTCTGGAGAACGAACTTGTCGCTGTCGGACTGTTGACGACTCCTTTGCTCCAATGCAGCCGCGGCCATATCGATGAATCAGTTGATTTGCCTGTGGCGGTGATGGTACCGCCGCCGACGAAAATAGAGTAAAGAACATTCGGATCATTTGCAGAAGCAACCATGCCTCCCGAGCCCCAAGTATCAAGTATGTCTACTGGACTCGCCAGCATGTCCTTGCGTGTTGCCGATGTAATAGGTGATCTTTCATCGGCAGGAAGCTCCGGAAGTCGGTTAAACACAAGAACTGGCTGTCCAAGCATATCCCCCATACATGTCAATTCCACCAAGCGGCAGGTCAGAGTGCAAGGAGCCTCTGACTCTAAACCCGATTTTCTAGACCCGAGTAAAGAGATCGCCTGCAATGGGGTGTCGAGGAAAAATGGCTGAATAGGCCCGGAGTGGGCTTGAGCGTAGGACAGAAGCCCCAAGGCTAGAAACTGTGTCGCTACCAAAATCCAGTCTTGCGAGGAGCTCACATCAGCTCTTTGAGGGATGATGATATCTAGCATACCAAAGAAGTCGAAGATTGCGTCCAGTGTGGTTATGTCTGGATCTAGTAGAAGCTTTCTGAGTTTCTGAATCGTCTCGAATGGTACTTGATGTAGTTCAACGTGGTCCTTGGGGGGCGAATCGACGAGGACACTAAAGGAGTCGCAGCAGCCGCCAAGTAGCTGGACCTCACCGACAGCCCGATCAAGGCTATCAAGGATTTTAATCACAGTGCTGTTGTCTGCTGAGCTGTTTAGTGTTATGGATGCCCTAGAATTATTCTCTTGGAAGGATACAGAGCCGAACTCGATATTTGTGCTTCCATCGGCCGCTGGCCGGACACCACCGAGGCCACAGAAATACTCCACACGTTGGCGTGCTGTGAGAGTTACCGCCTGGACAACATTTTGAGACGTTGATGGGCGTTTTATGTCACCAAGAAGTCCCTCAGAGCCAGGCTGGGGCGTATTTCCGCCTTGCATGCTGTCCCTTGAGCCGCTGACGATAACATTCCTGGCGTCAGGTGACGACGTGTATATAGAATCCAAGAAATTGACCGGTTTTCCGGTGTATAGTGCGCTCCCAATCGGGGGAACAGTATGAACGCAATTACTTTGGTGGAAGCCAGATTTGGACGATTCTGAATGGGGTTCCTCAAGTGGTCCATATATCCATGGCCCCTGAATCGCTTTCTCCAAAAGCTCATCTGTGATCTCGAGAGGTGAAAACCCAAGTTGTATGAGCTCTGTCAACCATGAATACTCTTGGACAGCGACCTGGGCGAAGAACCTCTCCAGAAGCCACTGCACTTTATTATGGTTATGGGCCTCAAGCACCCGGGTAAGATCCTGCGGCGAAGCTGATGTTTGGGCATACTCCTTAAGCGATTGGCCGTAAGACTCTGCCACTTCACGAGAGTCGGGACGCATTTTTAACGATCCAGAGTTGTTAATTAGAGCCGTTTTACTAAGATCTGCGACCTCTGTCGGCACCCTAGAAGACGTCGAGGTGTGTGGGTCATCATCTCCATGGGATAAAGTGACTGAGGTATTGGAGGTAGTCGGATCGGTTGAAGCAAAAACAGAAGAAGGATCAGTTGTAGTAGACCGTTGGCTAGTATTGCTACTAGAATTAGGGCCAAATTGGGGTGGAATTCGGGAGTGGCGGCTGCTGCTTTTCCTGTGCTTGCGGCTAAACTTGTCTGCAGGAAGCCCCAGGACGATGCCGTTCCGTGCCAGCATACCATTATTGACGTCGAAATTTCTGCACACCATATATGCGAGCATGGCTGCATTCTCGCGTGCCAGCTCATCCGATTCGTAACATAAGTGCGTCTGGTACTCGCGCCCGTTGACCAGGACGATGGCCGTGTATCCACCAGGCTCATGATAGCACTCGTACGTGGGTTGCTCCCAACCACGCCGCTGACGAAGACCTGGTTGCAAATGTCAGTGGTTTCTTTCAGCTTGGTCTTTCGAGACTTACTATCAAGATACTGTCCATAGAAGCCAAACATTATGACGACGTGCAGTATTCAGTGGGAGTATTAAGGCGTCGGGCCTCCTATTTGTTGAATGATGTTCCGAGATTCACGACCGTCATTTTAACTTGCAATCAGCGGAAAGCGAGCAAAGCTTGAATAGTGCCCTGGCTTCTTGTAGGATTCAAAACATCCGAACACGCTACTGCAATCGTAGCACCCGGCAGATGCAACGCTGACAATGGCACAATGGTAGGTGTGAAGGACCCATGCATATGTGCTCAGCCAGCTGAGGGGCCGGAACACAATCAGCAGTTAGACCGTCCCTCGGAAAAGAACCGCACGCCACACATCCGTTTCCCCCCTGGATCGATAGCTGGACTCATGAAGACATTAGTCCACCCAATTATTTTGTTCGATACCCCTAGTATTTACGAGAATTTTGATATCCTCCTGGTATGAAGCTGTTCAACTTGAGAAGACATACATGCTGCCAAGGCTGCGAACTTCAGATCCCCAGCAATACAGTGCTCATCGCGGCATCACTCAGCCGGCAACAGTTGTCTATAGCTCATGAGATCCCATGCACAGCGCTGCCACATCATTATTATACCAGAGACACGACACGACACTCATCAGACTCCGTCAGTCCCATAATTCACGGCCCCAATGTCAGCAATAAGCTGAAGCTCGTCAAAGTAGATCCAGTTCAGGATCCCCCAATGCTTGGCGTCAGCCGCCGCAGAAGTCGTGGGCATGTACATGCCATGAACCAGGATGACTTGTGGGCTATGAATCAGAATGAGTTGTAGACAGGAGCCACGGAAGACTTGCACTGAGGCAGGCGCTATTCGAGCTGAAGTCATCGGGACGGCGACCTATCGAAGACCAGTGGCTTGACCCAACAACCTATCAGCGGCCTGAGAAAGTTGAATACGGGCAAAGTAGTGGGTTCTATACTCCAAGTTCTGCAAAAGGCACTTCCGTGTATCGCTGTCTGCGGTCAGTTGACCATCACATTGTTCATCCTTCGCAAAATACAGTTTGACAACTGCGATGTGCTTGGCAGCAGGACTACATTGGGACCTCTTGACCAGCATGGTTTATGATTGAAATGTAGAGAGCCTCTACCCTCTGGAGAATTCACATGAAAGTTGGAATGTTAATAAAGACTATGACTTGCTGGAGGCAATTATGTCCGGTTATGAAACCTTGGAGGAAGCCAAAGGAGAACTAATACAAAAGCTTAAACGGCATGTAAGCATATGCAATTGGAAATAGGGTGAACTGCGTTGATATCGGGAGAGGGGGGAAGATGAATATTTATGCTGCCTTGAACAGAAACCCAGGAATTAGGTAGTCTTTGCAGAGGTATATAATAAAACTAGCCCTTTTAAACAGATTAATAAAGCACTTGAGGCTTGCTATAAGCTATTCACGCGATACAATAAGGTTAAAACTCTGAAAAATCTAAAACCTTATTAAATATTAAATAAATAGGTATAATGAGAATTTTTTTAAAATATATAATTAATTATTTTAATTAAATTAATACTTTATTAATATTTTAAAATAATATATTACTTTAAACTTTTAATAACTTTATTTTATTTTCCTTTTTTTTAAGTTTTTTTTTTTAGTTTTTAATTTTTTTAATTTTTTTAGTTTTTTTAGTTTTTTTAGTTTTTTTAGTTTTTTTAGTTTTTTTAGTTTTTTTAGTTTTTTTAGTTTTTTTAGTTTTTTAGAAATTTTTAGAAATTTATAAGATAAATAAGATAAATAAGATAAATAAGATAAATAAGATAAATAAGATAAATAAGATAAATAAGATAAATAAGATAAATAAGATAAATAAAATAAATAAAATAAACTGGCGAAGGAGGCAAGGGACCAAGCTTCTTTGTCACAGGACTGGCTTCTGCACTGGATAATTGTGACGGTTGCAGTGATCGCGACGACTGTTCATGCTCAGGATATGCCAGATATGAAGGGTGACCGGGCACGACAGAGGAAGACGCTCCCTTTGGTATACGGGGAGAGAGTGGCTCGGTGGTTTTTGGTTGTCCTTGTAGTGCTGTGGTCGATGATAATTCTTGTGTCCTGCAATGTGCAGATTCTTATTTTGCGGTGGCTGCCACTCGGAGTCGGTAGTCTCATTTCGGTACTAATTACACTGTATCAGCACGAATCTTCGGACAAGTTGGTTTGGACTTTATGGTGTTTTTGGGTTGCTGGACTCTACGTCTTGCCCCTATTCAGACAAGGCCCATAACATATTTCAAGGGAAGTTGTCAGTTACGGATCTGTACAGATATATAAGTCATGTATTGTCAGATTGATGTTAAATGGTATTCATTTCTGAGAAGATCACTGCAACTAAAAGGGTGGGTGTTTTCAGCTTTTTGCTATAAGTGGAGGCACCAAACTGTTGAATAAGTTTTAACAAGAGACAAGAATCTGAGGAATTAACCGATCAAGCAATAATATTTAAGTTATTTAAGTATTATGGATAGAAGCACTCATATGATGAACTTAGTGTCTACAGAGAGGCAAGATAATACAATCGGCGAAGGTGTGGTAACAGGACACAGGCCAACTGTGCAACACAGTGGGAGTCTTTCTGATGAAGACATGCTGTTTGAAAAGCCGTGCCCTAGCTATGTGAAAGTGTAAATGTTAGATTTCGGTCTTCTCACTTTACAACGCAAGGGAGATTCTGAAAGGATTCGCTTTTCAGCCTGCAAATTACCGCCCGATTTTGAACAGAAAGAGAACGAAAAGGACCATGTGTTTACTAATAGAGTCAGCGGTATTTTCCACAGGTACGGATTCGATGATTGCCGTCATTGAAGTCGTTTCAGGACTGTCAGCTTTACTTCTCTTTGGTCAGCTGCATTTACCCGGCACCGGCTCACGGCTAGCGAACCACCCCGCACCAATAGTGCGCACACTTCCCCTGGCCATTCCCCCGGGAAAGGGGTGTAAGCCTTGCAAAGTTTTAGCTGCCACGCCATTGCGTGGATCACACGACCCTACCCTGGGGAAAATCTGTTCCAGCCTGATCTCAGCAAGCCTTCCGGGTGGCCACCGGCCAGCCGTACGCCCGGGAGGGCTGAAGAGTCACGGTCGACGCGTGTCATGATATTATAAGATGCCGTGGTCCCGGGCCGTCAGAGGGCAAAAGTTGAAAGCAATGAATTCGCTACTCCAAATCACGAACTCAGCATGGCTCCTCTTTCTGAGATCAGACTCACGGCCCTGTCTGTGTTCGCCGTGAGCTTCTCGAGATACGCCGAAGCACAAATAGCCAGTTTGTCTTTTTCCAATGACGCAACATCGCTTACCTTTATATATCAAAACAACCTGAACGCATCCGACGACGTGAATCATGTCGGAGCTATCTTATTGGACCCTTCGACCCAGAGTGTAGGAAACTCCCAGTGTGTAGCAATAGGAGAGTCTCTATTGCCCTTCTCGACTGTCGAAACACACAGTGAGGACTTTCAGAATTCTCTGACCTACCTCGCATTCGCTGGCTTAGTACAATCTGGGCAACAATATTACATTGAGAATGCTGTTTTGTCTGTTAACACATCGCCTGGAGGCACGCTTGGCTTCTCGACATCGGGATCGGAAAATGGAACTGACCAACTTCCGGTTCTCTGCACCCAGTCCAGCTCTCAGAATGGTGCGAGCAACGCCCAAGCGACCGCTTCGAACAGACTGACAATTTCCTCGGCGGGCAATACCTACGTAGGTTTTCGGAATCAGAAGTCCTTCCGCTTCATCGGGATACCATATGCAGATCCGATTGAGCGTTTCGACTACTCGACAGTATACAGTGCTACGGCCCAAACGATCAATGCCACCGCGTATGGTGCCGACTGTACACAAGCGGGTGACTCGTCTTCGGCTGAAGACTGTCTGTTCCTGAATATCCAGACACCTTACATACCCAAGGCTGGGTCGAGCGAAAACCTGAGGCCGGTTATGTTCAGCATCCACGGTGGTGGCTTCACAGGCGGCAACGGGGGCGCAAATTCCGGACTGGATGGCGGGAATATGGCCTCAAGAGAAGACATTGTGTCAGTCGAGCTCAACTACCGCCTGTCTACCCTAGGTTTCCTCGCCATACCGGGAACGGATGTCAAGGGTAACTTCGGAATTGGAGATCAAATCACAGCGCTAGAGGTAAGCGTGCCATATCACCATTCAAATTAGAAAGCTAGTACTGAGTATCGATTGCAACAGTGGGTGAAGAAGAATATTGCTTCTTTTGGTGGAAATCCCAACAACGTCACCATCATTGGGGAGAGTGCTGGTGCCGGGTCAGTTCGAACATTGCTCGGTTCACCGCCGGTCATCGAGAACAACCTCATCTCTGGAGCTGTGTCCATGTCCAACCTGGGCAGCGGTATATCTCTTGGCCTGCAGGGCGATTACGCAACGACCTACAGCTCGTACTTGACCATCGAGCAGTCTTTTGATCGGGCTGGTGAACAGATCTTTAGCAGCGTCGGCTGCAACCAGACCGACATCAACGAACAGATCGCCTGTTTAAAGACCGTCCCTGCGTCTACGATCGTCAATCTGGGAACAGTCGCAAGATACGTCGTCCAGGATGGTACAATCGTCGACACAGAGCAGCTTATTGTCACCGCTAAGAACGGCAGCCAGGCCTACGTTCCAGTCATTTTTGGTACTACTAACAACGACGGCGCCTCATTCTGCGGATATCCGCCCAGCAATATCACAAGCGAGGTTCAGGGGATTGCTTCTTCACTTAGCATCTCTCAAGCCCAGGCCCAGCGTGTCATTGACAGTGGCCTCTTCCCATACTTTGACACGGGGAATCTGACCTTGGATACCTTCAACGTCTCACAAAGAGTCTCCACTGATTTGCAGTTCCGGTGCATCGACGAGGCCACCGTGTACGCTGCCAGTGTTTCAGGGGCGTTCCCTGCTTCTTACTACTACAACATCTACCGCACATACGAGGGTTACGATCCGCTGAAACTGGGTCCAACTTTGAACGGCGGAGTCAATCCAGAGGGCAACTATTTCAGACTTCACGGGAGCGACCTCGGCTTCACATACGGCAACCAAAATCCTCTTCGTGACCAGCGCGACCTGCAGGCCAGCCAGCTTATCAGCGGCTACTACGCTGCTTTTGCACGGACAGGCTCCCCGAACCCGAGTGAGGATTACCTGCAGGCGCGAGGCTACAGTGACACGTTGTCAGCGGTGAGGGAGACTGGCACTTGGGATCCTGTCACTAGTGACCAGGGACCGGCCAAGCAGCTGGATTACCCGGCCGAGACGATCACGTTTCCCGAGGTTCAACAGTGTGCTTTTTTGAATTACAGTCTAACATATTACCTCGATGGGGGCGCTTGAAGCCATCGAGCAAAATTGGAAGGGATCTCAGGCAGCATATAGGGCATCTTCACTCCCAATCTCCTAATTCAATGTATACTTAAGTAATGATTTACTGCCTTACCATCGGCAGACACTGAGATGCTAATCTGGGGGATGAAACAACATATTCAAATCGATAAGACTGAAAGAGGGCATACCTCGAGTATGACTTCTAGTGAACAGAAGCGAAGAATCCAGGCTGGTGTTACAGCCAATTCGACATGGAGAAGTCAAACGAGTGTGAATTTGGTAGCTATGCAGTCTATAACTTCATTTGGAAAGAAGAGTGGCCATGAGCTGGACAGCTCCGTCAACGCCTTGTGTCTGCGCAGCTTAGACGCCCGCAAGCCTCCAAACACTCAACGTTCCATCGCTCAAGGTTCCCGCCATCTCATAGCTGCCCTCCGTGCTTACCATGGCCTACAACATCAGGAGACCCTATCGATCTGTCGCCCCGGAAAATTGCCATGTTGTTATCGTCAGGCGCTGCGACACTTGAAGCTCCCCCACTTCGAATTCGGATTGACTGCGTCACAGCCGTTCCCTGTTCCCTCGCCGACGATGTGGCCACCATCCTGCCCACAGCTGCCGTCCTGCCAAATGGTACAGTACGCGTCTCTATACTGGTGGCTTGCAGGCATCGTGAAGGTGTCTGAGCCGCAATCATGAGGCCCGTCGAAACCACCGTCCTTGAAGAAGTGGCAGTCTACGCCAGAGCCAAATTTGCCTGGCAGGACCATACAGCTCGATTCGCCGGAGCCTTCGAGCGCGTACTGGATTGCAGATTAACAGGGTCAGAACTCGGATTGCTTTGAGAATGGGAACACGTACGTATTGGCCTCCCGACTGTGCGCAGTCCGTTGTATCGTATATGTCGACAACCCAACCTGAGACAGAGGAGGAAAGAGCGAAGAGAATCGCGGTGGCAGTAGAGAAATGCATGATTGGGTTGTGGAAGTTTGTTCTTGGATCAAAATTGGTAGAATCTTAGAAGACAGTCAAGACAATGTGCATGGAGCTCTCGAGCTGCACGGGTAGGGGAAGCATAGAAGATTCAGCTCATTTTATGTTGGCGACCTGCCTCAACTTCAGCCACGTCGTCGTTCTTGGAAATCTTTCTGAGAACGTAATTATCAACAACGTCAGCCGACCTGAGAATTGACGCTCGTCGAGTTTCTGGAGATCATCGTCAGTATGCTTACCATGCTGGCCCACCACGAGCGGCTCGTTGGGGGCATTGACTAAGGAACCTGAAGATCTTGCTGCATCTATCCTCATCTTACTCTGTCAGTCAGCAGATGGCCTCGGGAATGAATCCCTCACGGCCACACCGGGCTGATCGACAACCACAGAATTATGGGGCTGAGCTACCGGAGAAGCAGTGAAGCGGTTCTGTTTTCGACTTTCATCATAATGATGAGGTACAGTCCCCAACGACTCTAAAGGGAAAATAATGCGCATGCAACATCACATAATCACACTCGCTCGCTCTGGGCCCACCTCAGTAGCTTATGTGAGCACCATGACCACGCATAACCATTTATCACATCAGTTACTAAGAGATGATCGTGGGAAAGTTGAATGAAGAGATGAATTTGAGCTTCGAAAAGGGAAACAGGGTGGGCGAGGCACCGCCTAACCTCCGAAATTGGATAGGCCTACGTGGACGGTCTGAAAACGTTCGCAGCGGCGACGTAATCATGGTGAAGATCTGCCACAAAAGTTTGGATCAATACTCGGCAAGGAATGTTACCGTACGTGTGCTTTCATTTCTTTCTCTTGGCATCAATCAGCTTGTAGCCTGCAGCAAACCACCTGACGAGCCCCTTGAGTACTGCAGCAATTGTCGTCCGCAGACTCCTGCAATATGTTAACACACCGCAGTTGACGCTAGAGCCTTTTCTCTCTGTCGTCTTGTAGAGAAGCAAAGCGGCCATGCAAATTGCCATACAATAACTCAATATCGTCTCCGAGAAAACACGCACACCTGCTGAAAGAAAACAGCAACAGTTAATAGTGATCATTCGGCAGTACGAGATGACTTGATAAACGCCCAAAATATCTCAGGAGAAATATAAATAGCAGGTACTTGAAACTGATTACTCAAGGGACAAACATTGAGTCTGATTTCTTAAAACTTGAAAGCTAACATAAACCATTCAGGTGATAGCAAGGCTTCCTCATCACTCGCCAACAATTTCAAGGCTAGAACAAGGTGGGCTATGTCAGCAAGGCTACACGCCCCCCCCCCAACCTCCCCAGGGGGGAAAACCAATCACCCCTTTCTATCTAACGCCAAGACATACTTCAACACGTGGCAATCTCTGCGCTACATCATCCCATGCTTGTGTGCCGTCAACCATGTCCTTGACGGCCATGATCACATCATGCTCTGAACCGCGAACTTGTGATGTCCTATCACGGTCCCTCAGAGTGAGCGACCCGTCCGCCACAGTGTCGAAATCAACAGTGATACCGAGGGGCGTGCCGAGCTCGTCATTGGAGCGTAACGTTTTCCAATGGACGTACCAGAAGAGTCGACATTGTTAGAGATACCTAGCTTCCTCAGCCGGGCCGATAGCTTGTTTATGATGGAACTGAATTGTGGGTGTGCCGAGATGGGAACCATGAGCACCTTTGCAGGCGCTACAGCCAGAGGTAGTGACAGAACCTAGTAGGCTTCATTAGGCATGACTCTGAAATTCGAAAGGCACACAGGGTCGTGTCACAGAAAATAAGATAGAGCGAGGGGTATGGGGGATCCGGTAGGAGGGGCGACAGAGAGGGAAAAGAAAGAGAAAAAAACCATACTCACTGCTCTTGCAGCATCTTGTGGTCGATTCCAGTATACATGCTCCAGAAGACTGTACAAGATACGGCCAATACCGAATGACGGTTCGATCACATTCGGCGTATACTCTCGTGTCGTTTGCACACGCGTCTCTTTCTTGATGGTTAGGAGGTCCTGTGAAAGCGCTACTGATGTCGCCCCATCAGCCAACGTGGTCGATGTCTCAATCGTCACTACACCCTGACTGTCGAGTTCTTCAGCCAGCATCTGTAATTTGGACTGATTAAGTGGGCCAACGCTCTCCTGGACGATTTTGGCATCCTTCTTGAAGGTTGGGCCAACAAGTTTCTTGACCAGAGTTGCCTCCCATATATCTGTCTTGATAGAGCCACCATGGAGACTTTCTTTGACTTTCAACTCGGTACCCGTAAACTCCGAGTGGACGATAAGGTCATACGCGCTTCTGTCCGCGCAGCCCACGCATTCGATCCAGCCGTAACTTGTCAGAAGCTCCGCGTCCCAGCAACCAGAAGCATAATGAGCCATTTCTTCAAACTTTGTCAGTCAAGTCGCCCATCTTGAATAAAGAGTCTGGACAAGATGAAAACAGACAGACTAGGGAGTTTCTGGGTAGTAACAAACGCTCGAGTCCTCACTGAAGACCGAATTTCGTGTGAAACAAAAGTCCATCTTGTCATGTGCTAGAGTGAGGGATCTGGGTACCGTTTGCTAAGTGTTGTCTGAACTGAACCGGATCTTCGACCGATCGACCCCTACTATGAGAAGGAAGAGCATGGCTCGAGCCAGAAAATAGCCCAGAGTTTGATTATCGATCAATTTTGCTTCCACGGCCTGCTGCACTGTCAAGATCTTTGGCGCAGTTCTGCCAGCAAGCTGAGTGGCTCTATCGAGCAACGGTAACTCGACACCCATAACTTCAGAGAACCGTCCGTGATCTTTCTTGTCTGGGTCGACATAGTGTTCTATTTCGGCCAGGAGGAACTCCCTCACCCGGAGTAGACCAGACCTGGGAGAAATCTCGTTCCTATAGGATTTACCGATGCTCGCGGAGGCAAAAGGTATTGAGCCCTGATTGTAATCCAGGAGCTTTTTAAAGTTTAGAAACTGGCCCTGCACGGTATCAGGACGTAGGTATATATGAGCTGCTGAGCTTGGTCCAACGGTGGATTTGAACATAAGATTGAAGGGAACTGGAGGGAGGACTTCCCCACTTCCAAGAGGGTTGCGGATATCGAGCCGTTTTATGAGCTCACCCAAATGGTCGCCATCGTAGTTGTCGATCTGGGCAAGGACATCGTTGTGCTCAGCCACAGTGGCTTCACTCAACTTTTGGGAGTCCCGATCCGGGCCTTTGATTCCGCTGGCCAGCCGCGTCTCGAGCACATTCTCAACAAGATGGTTCGCTCTTAGATACTCGCCCCTTACAGGATCCTTACACATCCAATCGGCGAATTTATCAACGTGGCCGCTAGCCTTTAGGACCGATTCCGGAGTGTTAACGCTGCAGTCGATCTCGAGCATGTTCTCTTCCAGTACAAAATGCTTCCTCCAGACATCCACGAGGTTAGCCTGGAGAGCGCAGCCCGGTGGGCCATAGTCGTAGAGACCTTTATTGTCGCAGTCCCAGTTGCGGGCGACCCGATATATCTCAAAGGACTCGGTGAAGAAGAAGCGCCGCTTCAAGACCGATTCGAACAGGAGGGGGTCAAATGCCTGGCCCTTGAGTGTCTTCATAGGCGGCATGGTCAGCAGTCGCTTTAGACTTGGAGTGGTAGGAAATATAGTAGAGGTCTAATTTTGAATGAAAACCGGGCCAATTGGTAAGTTCATAAAAGAGAAGGAGCAAAAGTTGAAATCAGGGAGATGTTGAGTCACACCCGATTGAGACATCTGGAGTCACACCCAAAATTAATAGTTACGGACGGCCTGGAACCAGACCAAGCAGTTGGGCGGCTCAGCACTGAAGACGAATGAGGAGCCATGGTCTATCGACAGTGTTGTAGCATTGGCCACTAGCGACGACGAAAATGTGACCTGGGCCCGAGGCCCCAGCCGTAGCTCTGCCACAAACCAATCTGTTGACGAGCGGGGGCCAATGCATAGAAGGACAAAAGTCCTGCCACATTCGATTCTCCTGTACAAAGTCGCACAATTCGCTCAGTATCTAAGTGATGTAAATATCATCACATGTTAGAAATGGTCAATATCCCACGCTACGCAGCTCATAGACTTGGATCCCCGGCCAGACGGAAACGTCCCATGGTGTGTACGCCGGGGGCTGGTATCACCCAGATCATTGGTAACGTCCCTGCACCTGATCCCGAACACCCCTACTCCCGAATACCCCATAATCGCGTCTTTATATATATATATCTATACCCACCCTATATTTACTTTATAATATCTTTATAAAGGATTTTTTTTTAATTATTAAACTTCTCTTTAATATTATCTTTATTATTATAAAGTTATATTTAAAAGTTAAAATATAAAAAGCTATTAAAGCTATTATAAATAATATTAATTTATAAAAAGCTTTTAAATATTAATATATTTTATTAATTATACTTTATAATTATCTTTTTAATAAATAAAATTATTATAAAGTTATTTAATTTTAAAGGTATTTTTTTAATATTAAAGAGGATTAATTAGTTTTATTTATATTTAATTAAAATATTTTAAGGCTAGTATTAATTTATTTTAAAATAAAAGTTTTAATAAGTTAAATAACTTCCTTCTCCCTTAATAGCCCTCCCTTTAAAAGCTAATAATTTACCTCCTTCCTTTCTTATTATCCTTAATATAATAATTATATTAAACCTTTATAAGGTTTAATAAATAACTTATAAGGTTTATATTAATAGTTTAATATAAAGATAATACTTAACTATTTTAATATATAAAGATATTATTTTAATTATTTAATAATATAATTATTAGCTATAAGGCTATTTAATTATTAAGCTAAATATTTAAATTAATAATTAAAGAGTTTATTTTATAAAAGCTATTTATTATAATAATAATTATATCTTTATATATTTTAATTCTTTAATAGGTTTAATAAGATTAATAATAAGCTTATTAATCTTAAGTTAATATTGCTTAATTAAATTAATATTAAGCTTATTAATCTAATCTTTAAATATAAATCTTTAACCTTAACCTTAAAATTTATATATCTTATAATTTTATACTTTAATGCTATTAATCTTTTATTAAAATATCTTTTCTTAAATCCTTAAGCTATTAATATTAAATACCTTAATATTAATTATATTAATTTATAATATTATTTCCCTTTTTATATCCTTTATCCTTAAAGGTTAGTTTATACCCTTTTTATATATTCTTTTATATTTATTTATATCTTTTTAATTTATTATATATAATAAAGTTATTTAATCTTATATTATAAAGTTATTCCTTAAATTAAAATAAAAAGCTGCCCTTTTATTTATTATTATATCCTTAAGTTTTATTATTTTAATACCTTATTTTTATTATAAGGAGTATAACTTAAATAAGGATTACCTTATTATTAATTTAAAACTATTATATTACTTAATTTATATTTATCTTAACTTATTAAACTATAATATATAAAGTCTTTCTCTTAATTAATTAAATAAAATCACCTTAAAATATTATTAATTAAAAAAGGAATTAAAAGCTATAAAAAAGAAAGCTTAATTATTAAATATAAAAATCCTTTATTTATAAAAATAAAAATAAAAATAATATAAAAAATAATATATATTATTTATTAAAATATTAATAACTTAAAGGAATTAAAGAAGGTAGAAAATAAGGAGGCTAAGGCTAAATATAAATATATTATTAAGTAATCTGCTAAAGTTATCTATAATAATTCACTTAATTTTAATAAAATAAAGTTATAAGAGTTTTAGCTTTATATTAAGGGTAAGGTTAATATTTTTAATTAAAATTTTATAATAAATAAAGGTATTAATTAATTTAAATTTAGAATTATAAATTTAAATATTAATATTAAAAATAAAAATATTAATAATAAGTTATTTAATAAATGATTTAATTAATAAATTAAATATATTAATAAATTTATTTAATTAATTAAATTATTTAATAAATGATTTAATTAAGAAATTAAATATATTAATAAATTTATTTAATTAATTAAGTTATATTAATTAATAAAATTAAGTTAATTAATTATATTATTATATTAATTAATTAATTAATTAATTAATTAATAATAGATTTCTTAAGCTAGCTAAGGCCTTTTCTTAATTAATTTATCCTTTAATTAATAAATCTTATTACCTAATTAAGGATTTAATTATTTATTAAATTGCTATAAGGTTTTATTTTAATTAATTTTATTAATTAATTAATCTTATCCTTATTTCATCCTTAGCTATATTTTAAGCTTAATATTATTTAAGGAATTTAATATAATAAATTAAATTCTTTATTAATTCCTATATATTTTTACTTAAATTATATTCTTTTTATTTAATAAGGTATTTTATTATATCTTAATATTATTATAAATTTAAAATTTATTTTATTTTATATTCCTTATTATATTTATTAATAATTTTAATTTATATTTTAACTTTTATATTTTATAATATTAATTTTAAAAGTAAAATATAAAAGTTATTATATTATTTTATTTTATAAGATAAAAAAAATTTATAATTAATATTTAAAAGTTTTTATAAAATTTTAAATAATTTAATTTTCTTATAATTAAGCTTATTATTATATTATTTAATTTTAATATTTTAATAAAAAAATAAACTTTATTTCCCTCCTTAAGAATTAATCCCTTAATTTTTTTCTAATTTATATATTTTATTATTTATTCTTATATAAAAGAAAGTTTATCTTAAATATCCTTTTAAATTTATTTAATTTTTATTATTTTTTATTTTATTAATTTTATAATTATTATATTTAATAATAACTTATAATATATTTAAGGTTTATATTTATAAATTATAAAAAAAGGTAATTATTTAATTATATTAATTATTATATTATTATAAATAAATTATAATAATAATAATAATTTAACTTAATTATCTTATAGTTAATTAATATAATATTAAAGGTATTATTTTATAATTTAATTAATTCTTTCTATTTATTTATTTATTTATAAATATATTATTATTAAAAGCTTACATTTTACTTTAAGTTATTTTATTAATAACTTTTAAAAGTTTAATATAAAGAATTTATCTTTATTTAAAATAATTCTTATAATATTTTATAATTACTTATAATAATTCATAAAAATATATATATAAGTTCTTTTATTATATTAACTTCCTTATATAATATAAAGTATATATATTTATTTAATTTATAAATTATTATTAAGATATTATTATAAAATATTTTAATTAAGGGTTTTTATAAAAAAGGTAGCTTAATAATAAAGTTTAAATTAATAAATAATTAAATAGCTATAAGTATTAATAAGGGCTTTAATAATTTATAAGGTTTATATTATAAGGTTTTATTTTTATTATAAAAGTTATATTTTTAATAATTTCTTCTATCCTTTATTTAAAATTTAAGATTTAATATATCTTTTAAATTTATTTAATAGTTATTATAATGCCTTAATATTTATATATTAAGGCTTTATAGATTTCTTTAATTAATTTATCTTATTCTTTTAAATCTTTAAATATTCCTTTTAATATTTTATTAATTTTAATTATAATATTAAAATCTTTATTAAATATAAAATTTCTATCTTCTTTTATTTTAAATATTATCTATTTTAAAAGAAATTCCTTAATATAATAATTTAATTATTTATTAAAAGTATTAATTTAAGCATTCTTTATTTCTTTAATATAAATAACCTTAATATTAAATTAAAAGAGGAATTTTATATATTTAATTTATCTTTTATTAAACTATTTAATTATTATAAAGGTTATTAAATTTTTATAATTTATATAAAGTTTAATTTATTTTTAAGCTTTAATAAAATAATATTATTATTTTTAAAATATATATATTATTATTATAAATTCTTTATTTAAAATAATATAATATATTTTTAATTTATTAAACTTTTTATTAAAATTTATAATAATTTATATTTATCCCTTATTATTTTATTAAATAAGTTTTCCGCTTATTATATTATTTAAAATATTTATATAAATTTTAAATTCCTTTTTTAAATTTATTTCTTTAAATATTAAGTCTTATATAACTTTTTTTTTAAATACTTAAAATATTTATTTTTCCTTTTAAATTTATTAAAAGGAAATATCTTTTTATATTAAGTTTATAAGGGGTTTTATAATATTATTATAATTATTAATAAATTATCTATAAAAATTAATATATCCTTAAAAGGCTTTAATATCTTTAATATTAATTAATATTAATTATTTTTTAATTATTTAAATTTTATCTTTTTATATCTTAATAAATTTTAATTTAATAATATATTTAAGGTAATTAACTTTTTATATATAAAAAAAGTTTTTTTTTAATTTTATTAAAAGGTTTATATCTTAAAGCTTTTAAAGTACTTTCTTAATATATTCTTTATAATCTTTAAGATTTTTAAAAAAGATAAGAATATTATTAAGGTAGATAATAATAAAGATATTTAAGTATTTTTATAAGATATTATTAATTATTTCTTAGAAAATAATTAAGGTATTAATTAATTTAAAAGGTATAATCTAATATTTATAATATTTATAATAAATATAAAAAGTTATTTTTTATTCTTCTCCCTTTTTTATTCTTATTAAGTTATAATTGTATTTAAGGTTTAAAGCTATAAATTATTATATTCCTTTAAATTAATCTTATAATTTTTTAATAAATAATAATAAATATTTATTTTTAATAATAATATTATTAAGCTATTAATAATTTATATAAAGTTATAGCTTATTATTCTTTTTAAATATAAATAAGATTAAATATCTTATTAATAATTTTAATAATTATATATATTATTTCTTAAGGTTTTTATTAAGATATTCCTTAAAGGCCTTAAATTATTCCTTATTAAATTTATAAATTTAATAATATTTTAAGCTTTTCCCTTCTTATAATAAGATCTTATAATTATAATAGTTATATTATAATAAAATTATATTTAACCTTTTTTAAAAGACTTTTTTAAATTTATAATATATATAAGGTATTTATATAAATTTATTTATTACTTCTTTATTTATAAGCCTTTCCCTTTAATATAAATAAAATAAATATTATTATATTTCTTATTTATATATATTATTATAATAAATTATTCTTTTATTATTATATAATAATTTATTATTTTTTTATTAATTTAATTAGCTTTTATCTTTTTTTAAGGTTTAAGATTAACTTAATCTTTTTTTATTTTTTTAAAATTAAATTTTAAATTTATTTTTAAAGATATTTATAAATTTATTTAAATATAGCTTTTTATTATTTTTAATAATTAAATTCTTTTCTATATTATTAATTATAACGTTTTTTTTAAAAAAATTATTATTTTAAGAAATGTATTTAATAATTTAATTAATTTAAAAATTCATAATTTATAATTATAAAAATTTTAAAATTAATTTTAAATATTATAAATATAATATTTAAAATTATAAAAGTTTTATATCTTTAAATTAAGATTAAAAGATAATTAATCTTTATATTAATTATATTATTTTTATATCCTATTTTTATACCTTTTATAATATTAAATTTATAAGGATCTTTCTTTTAATATTATAAAATCTTATCTTTATTAATAATATTTAATAATATAAAGTTATTTTAAATATTATTATTTAATAATATATTATAAATTTTTCTATTAATTTCTACTTTAAATATAATATATATATAATTATTTATTTATATTATATATAAAGATTTATAATTCTTAATTATTTATTATCCCTTTATAAATAATTATTATTATTTCTTAATTTTTATATTTTCTAGATTTAAATATATATAATATATTTTTTATATTATTTATTATTATTATAACTTATAATCTTATATTCTTTATAAATAAGGTATTTAAAGGATTTATGTTGGGAAAAGTAATAGATTGATGCCCTGTGAATTCATAGTGAATTCACGGGAAATGGCTATATAAGTAAATACACGGTGAATGCACCGTGAATTCACACGGAGCTATAAGTTTCCGGTGAATTCACGGTGAATTCACGGTACATTCTTATATTCACGGTGAATTCACCGTGGATATCTGAATATACCGTGAATTAACGGGCTATGCACCGTGAATAGCTCCCATGGTGCATCAATTTATAATCTTAAGTTTATTATTATCTTTATAAATATTTTAATAAAAGCTAAAGGTTAAGCTTAAATATTATATAAGCCTTATCTTATTTATATTTATTAATTTCTTAATAATTAAGTTTATCCTTTTTATAAGTTTAAATAATAAATCTTTCTTTAAAATATCTTAAAAATAAATTATATTTAGCTTTTTCTTTAAAATATATTTAATATAAGTTTTAAATATATAAAGCTTAAAAGATATTTATCTTAATTATAAATATAACTTATTATTTATCTTATATTTCTTTAAAGGTTAATAAAATTCTTATATTATTTAATTAATTTTAATTCTTATAATAATAATTTTAATAATATTAATATTTAAGGTAATTAAGATATTATATCTTAAATATTATTTAAGGTATTTATTTAAGTTTTTTATAAGATCTTTATTTTAAAAATCATTTATTTTTATATATTTAATATTTAAATAATTTAAGTTATTATTATTTATTATTATATTATATAATAATCCTTTTCTTTTTATAATTACTTATTATTTTTAATAAGGTTCCTTAAGGAATTAATTAAAGGCTTCTTTTTTTAAAAGATATAATATCTATTAATTATTAAAATAAAAGGTTTAATTAAAGGTTTTATATTTATTATTAATATTTATTATTTACTAAAATTTAAATAAAAGGTCTTTTAATTCTTTATTATTATTAAGATAGATTAAATATTTTATATAAAGGTTAAGTTAATAAATATAAGGTATTTTATTTTTTAAATATATTAAATATTATTTATTAAATAAATAGCTATAAGGTATAATTAACTTTTATTATTAAGTTATATTAATTTATTATTATCCTTTAAAAATAAATTTTTATTATCTTTTAAGCTATTAATAATCCTTAATAAAATATCTTAATTTTTTATAATTATAATAATCTTTATTATTTAACTTTTATTAAATTATATTAAATTTTATAAGATTTACATAAATACTTATTATTATATTATTATATTTTTATTCATATTAAAGCTTATTATTATTATTAAAATTATTATTATATTAATATTTTTTATTAATATTTAATTAATTATAATCTTTTTAATAATTTTTATAATTTTTATAATTATATTCTTATTATTATTTAAATAGATAATTATTAATATATATTATTATAATAATATATTTAGTGAAATTATTAAGTTAATTTATTTTAAAAATTTTATCTTTAATATCTTCCTTTAATCCTTTATAAAATTAACTTATAAATATTTCTTTTTTTTAATTAATATAAATAATAAATTATTTAAAATATATAATATATTTAAAGATTAATCCTCTTTATTTAAATTTTATAAGTTTATATTTTATAAATCTTTCTTTATTTAAATCTTTAAAGATATCTTTAAGGGCTTATTTAAAGTAATTAAATCCTTTAAAGATTTTCTTAATATTTTTATCTTAATATTTCTTATTATTTTTTAAATAATCCTTAAAGGTAGATTTAAATTATATAAATATATTACCTTTAAATTAATATTTAATAAATATAATTATATTATATTAAGTATTAAATTAATATTTATAATATTTAAAATAAATATAATATTAAATAATAAATCCTTAAAAGGTTCCCTTATTTCCTTTATAAAGGATTAGCTTATTTATTTTATAAGCCTTAGCTTATTATATAATATAAAAAAGGTTAATCTTTTATTAAAATATAATAATTATATTAAACCTTTATAAGGTTTAATAAATAATTTATAAGGTTTATATTAATAATTTAATATAAAGGTAATATTTAATTATTTTAATATATAAAGATATTATTTTAATTATTTAATAATATAATTATTAATTATAAGGCTATTTAATTATTAAGCTAAATATTTAAATTAATAATTAAAAAATTTATTTTATAAAAGTTATTTATTATAATAATAATTATATCCTTATATATTTTAACTTTTTAATAAGCTTAATAAGATTAATAATAAGCTTATTAATCCTAGGTTAATATTATTTAATTAAATTAATATTAAGCTTATTAATTTAATCTTTAAATATAGGTCCCTAATCCTAACCCTGGAATTTATATATCTTATAATTTTATATTTTAATGTTATTAATCTTTTATTAAGGTGTCCTTTCCTAAACCCCTAGGTTATTAATGCTAAATACCTTAGTGCTAACTATATTAGTTTATAATACTTAACTTAAAAGTTATAAGAATTAATATATTAAAATTAAAAGATTAAGGGTATTATTAAAAATTAATATTAAACCTTAATTTAACCTTTTAAAGTTATTTATTATAAAGGTAATTAAATTAAAGAATTATTAAAATATTAATAAAAAAAGGTTAATAGAAATATATTTTAAAAATACCTTTATTCTTAATTATATTAATAATAATCTTATTTATTAAAAGGATTATAATTTAAAAGTATAAATTTCCTTTATAAAATATATTAATATTTTTAATAAAGCCTTCTTTTTTTTAATTATTTTTAAAGGAATTATATTATAATAATAATAATTTTTTATTATTTTTAAAGATTATAAAGGTTAATAATTTCTTATTTAAAAAAAGGGGTGGATAAAGGAGAAAATAATTATTAAATAGCTTTAAAAGATATTTATTCTTTAAATTATCCTTATTAATCCTTTTAAATAATACCTTTTTATAATAAATAAATATTATATATATATAATTATTAACTTTATATAAAAATGCTTTTTATATTAAATATATATAATCTTTTTATTTATTTATATATTATATATTCTTTAATTATTTAATATTATTATATTTAACCCCTTTAGGATAATATTTAAAAAATATTTTTATTAAATAAAGCTTTATATAATAATAATAATAATAATAATAATAATAATAATAATAATAATAATAATAATAATAATAATAATAATAATAATAATAATAATAATAATAATAAAAAGATTTTTTTATTATTATTATAAGGTTTATATAAAGGTATTTATAAAGGTAAATATTTATTTTAAATAAAAAATATTAAATCTTTAATTAATTAATAAGGTTTAAATATTAAAAAGTATTTATATCTTTAAAAATTATTAAGATTAATATAAATTATAATAATTAAATAATAAAAATAGCTTTAATAATTAATTTTATATTCTTTAATCTTTTTCTTAACTTTTAAAACTTATTTTTATAACTTTAATAAAATCTTAAGAGATAAAGAGTTTAATAACTTATTATATTTAATAAAAATATTTAAGCTTTATATAATAATTATTATTTTAAAAGATTTTTAAAAGATATAATAAAAAAGTTATTAAATTAATAATAATTTTTAAAAAAATTTAATTATTAAAAGCTTAAATTAAAGTTAATAAGAAAATTATAAAGAAAAAAATTTAAATTAATTTAAATATAATTTTTATTAATATTAAGGTTATTTAAAAGGCTTAAATTAATATTAATAAGGTATTTATAAATAAAGAAAAGTTTAATAATTCTTTAATATCAATAGAAGAGGGATTAGTAATAATTATAATGGGTAATTGATATTAGGAATAGTGATATTATGGGTGCCAGAGGTATTTGGGAAGGGGGGTGTTCGGGATCGGGTGCAGGGACGTTATCCTGCACGTGTTGGTGCCATCCTCGCAGGCGATTGAGATGTCAACATTTTAGAAGCTGGGCTCCCTCGATCTACCATGAACGGCCAAGGGCCATACAGGCTGTGGACCTTGAGAATTACTACGGCCTTTTTTCTGTTCCATAGGCAGCAGCAATGTGACCAGTCGGCGGCCCCTGAGGATCTCGGGCCAACCAACAGGCAACTATGAGACCAATAAGAATCCAGGTATTGACAAGAACCGAATCCTGTCGATTTAGAGCCAACTATTCCCTGAAGCCCTTGGAATCCTTCATTGCTATTGTAGTCTCATTGAATCATTGTAGATGTTGTGATATGGCGGTATGGGATGGCGTTGGTGAGCCTAGAAGTCAGGATTATTAGCTGGTGTTCCTTCTCGTGCTCTCCAAATGAGCCAATCAACGAAGCGGTAAAGCGCCGTGCGTGAAGAGTGCACGACAGCAGCAGGGATGTCATCCACCTGTTCCTTCGTGTCAATTAGTGTGCTGACCCCAGTTCGCCATGCCCAACGAGGTTGCAGTGGGCCGCCGTAGCTGCTCCATCCAAGCGCACCTGAGTGGGCATCTAGGCTGAGACAACGTACACGCCAACTTCGTAGGCATTTTGGCGTGAATAATAAACTCAGCTCCTGCCACAATCTAATCTCCCTGCTTTTCAACGTGGCCTGAGCAGACTAGGGGATCTACGGCAATTCAATGGCCCGGGGGTTCCGGGGTTGCAGCACGCCAGGATTGGGAGGCCAAGGTTGTGACTAGCATGTTTACTTCTAAGGGTCGCTCACCTTCCTTAACAGCCGCAGCAACCCCTCTCCTGAAGTATCTCTTGACATACAACAAGACACGGCGAAAACTCCCACAGGGTACTCCGCCAACCATTGATCACACTGACCAGACCGCTCAAATTGTCGTGACGGTGCACGCCCGCAGAAGCAGGCCGACAACCTCGGGTTTTCCGTCCCCACGAGCCAGCAATGGCCATCTCGTTGCTGGGCGGCGTGGAGCCAAGCGCGTCCCTGGTGGGCAAGTCCCTTGGGATCGCAGCTCTGGCCGGGCTGGCTATGTTCTTCACCCGCCTCTACCAGGCCAGGACCCGATTCCGGAATATGATGAAGAAGCATGACATTGTGAGAGAAATCACCGGGTCCTAGGGTTGCGTTGCTGAATTTGAAACTGATGTGTTTGCAGCCCACCTTGCCTCACTCGTTCTTGTTCGGCCATCTGATAGCCGTGGGAAGAGCCCTTGCCTCTTTCCCTGCAGACTTGTAAGTGCGCAGGACATGCTATCTGGACGTCGAATCGATGATTACTGTAAAATGTCTCCGCGGCACACACGCGAAAGGCTCCTCGTGAAGCCTCTCTGAGCCGGAAAATCCATTCCACGAAAGTGGTACACAGATGCTAACGTACATTACTAAAGCTCTAAACTCGGAATAGTATACGCCATGACAAAGGCGTACCCAGAAATCTGCGAGAACGGCCTGGTGTATTTTGACTCGTGGCCACTGGGCGAGGCGACACTCGCTGTCTTCGACCCTGACCTGATGGCCCAATTTACCCAGGACAGGTCCTACTTGAAGTCACCCATGGTCAGGGTCGAACTGGAGCCCCTGACAGATCTGAATGATCTGGTGACAATGGAGGGTCAGGAGTGGAAAACCTGGCGCAGTGTCTTCAATCCAGGCTTCTCGGCCAAGAATTTGACAGCGCTGCTGCCCGCCTTCCTGGAGGAGATCCAGGTGCTCAAGGAGAGGCTTGTGAAAGTTGCAGAGTCAGGGAAGGTGATCAAGATGGAGGAAACGATCCAGCGGGCCACTGTCGATGTTATTTGCCGGGCAGCATTGTGAGTCAGTCAACCAGGTTGGCTGGTTTCTCTCCAGAAGGAATGCGTCGCCTTTAGGAGCAGTAACCCCCGGGCCACCCGAACTCTTACTGACCACATTTCTTAGGGGATTTAGACTGCACAGCCAAACAAAGGAGACCCCATTCGTCACGACGCTGCAAAACCAGGTGCGAGAATGAAAACCTGCCCCTCCTGGTGACCATGAGCTGACTTGGAATATCGTAGATCTGGTGGCTTGTCTGCGACACAAGCCTTCCAAATCTAATCAAGACCATGATCCCGTTCAGGCGGCTCATTCTGTGGAACAACAACCGCAAGATGAAGAAGTTCCTCGCCCCCCTGATCGAGGAAGACATAGCCCGGCTAGACAGGGGCGAGGTCTCGCAAGCCAAGACCATCAACTACCTTGCCATCAAGGCCTTCCAGTCTGAGGTACAGCAGTCGAATGGCGCCGCCGTCAGCAGCAGCAGCAGCAAGACGCCGCGCGTGGACCCCAAGTTCCTCGACTTCGCCATCTCACAGCTCAAAATCTTCATCTTCGCAGGCCACGACACCACCGCCTCCACCGTATCCTTCGCCTACAGCCGCCTCTACCGCAACGCATACGTCCTAGCCAAGACCCGCGCCGAGCACGACCAGGTCCTGGGGCCAGACCCATCGCAGGCCTTCGCCCGGCTGACCGAGAACCCGAACCTCCTCAACCAGATGCCCTACACGAGCGCCGTGATCAAGGAGACGCTGCGCCTGTACCCGCCCGCGGCCACGGCGCGGCACGGCGCCCCCGACGGGTTCCTGACGCACCCGGCCACGGGCAAGGTGTACCCGACCGACGGCCTGCTGCTGTGGTCGACCAGCTTCGCCACGCACCGCATGGAGGCCTACTGGGCGCGGCCCGACGAGTTCCTGCCCGAGCGGTGGCTGGTGCGAGACGAGAACGACCCCCTTCACCCGCGCAAGAACGCGTGGAGGCCCTTCGAGCTGGGGCCGAGGAACTGTATCGGGCAGGAGCTCGCGCAGGTCGAGATGCGGGCCATCCTGGCCATGACGGTGCGGGATCTCGATATCGAGCCGGCGTACCCTGCTGGTGCGCCCGAGGCGCTGGGCGACAAGGCTTATCAGACGATGGGTTTTGGTGATATTACTGGGCATGTGAAGGACGGGTTCCCTGTGGGGGTTAAGCTGAGGGCTGGTGGGAAGTAGAATGGAGTGGTGGTGGCTTGCTTACTGCTGTTTATCATTTCTCTTTCAGAACGCCATATCTTACAATTTATCTCCCACGAGAGGAGCAGCACGAACACATGGTTTTTATAACAATCAGAGATCCTTCAACCGGTCATATAGAGGAATAGAATGCATGTGGTAGAGGCTATTTTCAAAATTGCGAAATATATAATAGTGTATATATTTTACCTCTATTCATAATCCAGGTATTGTATCCAGGCACTCTTACGTCTGCGTCTTACCGCCGCTTAGAGTTCTACTCTGACCTCGCCGTCACTGCTGCGCTTGCCAATGCTAGATGCTCCAGGCTTCATAGCTTCCCACTGGAGGTCCTTGTCCCACACCCCGGCCTTGGTGTAGTCGAGACTCCTCGTCCCAGACACATACGCGAAACGGAAATACTCCTTCACCTCGCTGTCGGCTTTCCTATTCCACGTGAAGGTTTTGTCTTCAAAGTCCTCGTCGTCCTCGAAGAATCCCCTGAACCGCTCCACGTCGTTGACGAGGAAGCTGATCCCGTCGAGCCTGATGTTCCTCTTAGGTGGAGATTCCCACTGGAAAGTGATGTTTGACACAGCATGCCCGACCTGGATGTCTGGCACGTTTGCAAGCGTAGGCAGCACGGAGCCGAGTTGTCCGTCGCCCCGTAGAGCATACGACGTCTGCAGGATGGGATCCCAGCCCCAGCGGGCGATCCCGTTGATGAAAAGCCCGACCAAGAGGCCTTGGTAAAGGAGCGCAGGGCGGGTCTGCATGCTGGTGCCAGTAAGCAGCAGGAGCGCGAGGAAGTAGTGGTGGAGTCGGAGATTGAGGTCCCAGATCTTCAGGAAGACGCAGAGCAAGACTCCCCCGACAAGACCGAGGTAGAGCGAACCGTAGGAAATGAGCCGTCCTTCTTGGCGGAAGAACCAGACTTGCTTCACCACGATCAAGGCAATGATACTGACGATAATGAGCAGAGCGAGCACACCGCCAGGTTGCTGGGAGATGTCATGTGCGTTCAGCCTGTTGATAGGTATGTTGGGGCTGAGGGTATAATTATCCAGCGCTCCCACCCAGCATGCGCCGAGCCACAGGACAGTCTTCTCGATCTGTGCTGTCAGTCCTGTGAGGGTGCGTCGCACTGCCATTTTGTCGAAGATGACCCAGGCCACAAACATGACAGGCACGTATTTCCCGACGACGATGGTGAACAGCTCACGGAATGAGCTGTGGGTAGGAGGGTCTGAAACCAGGCCGACGTGCCAGAAAATGCCTGAGAACTCGGTGAAGAAGAAGAGCGCGGGTGAGGTGGTGAACAAGGATAAGACTGTCGTAAAGACGACATCCACCACGAGCAAGGGCCACCTCATATCTCGAGCTCTGCACTGAACGGACTTCTCGAAGAGGAAGGATTGAGGGAAATAGGAGTCGAAGCCGATGCTCTCGATGCCATGTCGAAGGGTGCTGTTGTAGTCGCTCCGTTTGCCAACAAGCTTGATAACGCCGCAGCCCCCTTCAGCATTGGTGATTGCGCCAGCATGGATTGCAGAGCCACAAATGATGGAATCGCCCCGGTAAGCACCGTGTTCGTCAGTCTGGTTGACAGGCCCACCGATGACGAGCTGCCGGTAGTTGACCTCTTGGTCGCCGACCGCACGCGGTTCACTGAGCTGGTAGCTCGCGCAGTTAGCCGGACACCTGAACGGGAACTCGCTGCCCTTGAACGGCCGACACTTATTTCCATTCAAGTCGCAGCTGTTGCCCCTGCCCCAAAAGTAGGCCCCACAGCCGATCTCCTGTGGCTTACCCCAGGGCTTGAGCTCGGTGATGCGGCTCTCCTGCCGCTTGACGACGGAGAATGTCAGGAGCCACAGGAGTAAATATGCGACAAAGAGGAAGGACCTGTGCTTTCTCCTAGGCAAGTACTTGTCAAGCAGGACGATAGGGAGTTGCTGGATGGCAGGGAAGACAGGGTTGATATGGTAGACGACCGGATTTGGAGGCCCCTTTGCCCATCTTGCTGCAGTCCTGCCAAACTTCCTGACAGGATACGGCACCCATTTCCAGTGCTTGCTCAGACCATCTTCCTCAAGAAACCTGGGTAAGGGGGTCGGGTTGCCCTCTTGCAGCTCGTGAAGCTGAGGCCCTTCGATGGGTGCGTCAGGGTGAGACCCGAGTCCTACTGCCTCGGAATGCTCGGAAGCATCAATGCCTCCATTTGCATTGCCCGCATGTCCATTCGCAGAGCTCATGGCAAGCAACAAGGACCGTCGAGGCCAGTGGCGATGAGCGAGATTCAGCAGTAGGGGTTGGTCGATAGGAATGGGGAGAACATGTGTAGGTAGGAAGAGAGTAGGAGAGTAACAATAAAGGTGGCGATGATTAGCAAATCAAAGCAGAGCGAAGCGAAGGAGCGGATATTGCAAATTGAGGAAGCTGATGAGGTGAGGCAATAATGGGAAAGGAAACAGAGGTTAAAAGGTTAAAAGACGACGTCAGCAAGTCCGGGCGGACCCAGACGGAGGCTCACTCATCAGCCAAGCTGGGGTGTATTACGGCACGGCACTTGCTGATCAACGGAGTGCGAGACAGGCGTCCGTCCCAGCAACGTGGTTCGGCGAATGGCCCCCCATTGGTGACACAGGCCCCTGGACCCACCAGGCGGGTGTCCCACCCCAGGACGGGACGGGCAGGGACCCGTTTTCGATATCATTCACCAACCAGCGAGTCGCATCTCGAGTCTGGACTGCACCACTCAGCCGGATCACTTCAATTTCATCTATCTAGTTTTTCGGCTTCTAAACTCTTACGACTCTATACCAACAGAATTCGTAAAAAAACAAAGTTGGTTGCACTGGCCGCTACTGCTGGATTTGAGTCATGTCCTTGTGTTGCTGACCAGCCACGCTCCGCATTTGTCACTCTCTGGGGACTGTCGGGGTTCATCATGAGTGAAAAGAGTACGGCTGAGGCTATGAGGTTCGAAACGCTGAAGACGGCCGGGGGCGAGAGACTGGCAGCGAGGCTGGGCAGGCTTGTGCTACCACAGCGTCAGGCCGTCGACACGCCGAATTACTTTGCTGTGGCGTCCAGAGGAGTGGTGCCTCACTTGACCCCAGACACCATAGCAAGGCATGGCGGGCTCTCAGGTGCTTATATGGCCATGGAAGACTGTGAGTCTATCTATCTCCGTCAGATTGTGAGGGCAGTGTCAGGCTGAACACATGCCCACAGTGGTCGAGAAGTCTCAAAAGAAGATCACGAGGATACCAGCCGTGCAGAAGGTTCCTGCGGCAGATGGGAAGCGTCTCCATGCCTTTACAGCATTACCTTCGTCTTCGGCAACGATATTGGGGCCACGCAGGGTCCCTCCGGTCAAGGCCCCCATCGGCAACAGTGACAACTACATCCAGATTTTCACCTCCAATGGCTTCCAGGCTCTGAGAAATCCAGACTATATCAACGCCATCCAGGAGTTAAAGCCGGACATCGCAATCCCCCTGGCTGATATTAACTATGGCCAAGAGAGGACGCCACAATCCAAGAGCCTCCAAAGGATGTGCGAGCGGACAGAAGAGTGGATATCTGAGCTTCATACGTCCGTGGACTTGGACGAGCTCCGGTCGTCGAACACTTCCATCTTCGCGCCAACGTTACCAGCCCCATATCCCATGCAGTGGGAGTACCTGAACCGCCTGTCAGATGATATAGTCGACATACTGAGCGGCCTCGCCATCTACGACGTAGACATCCTCCCGGACCTGGTCAACTACCCAGCCCTGACGCCCCTCGCCCGGCTCTCCGTCGATCCCCCAGCAACCCCACACGACGTCCTCCGCCAGATCGCCCTCGGCATCGACACCTTCATCCTTCCCTTCATCAACGCCACCTCTGACGCGGGCGTGGCCATGACGTTCACTTTCCCAGCGCCGACAGAGCAACCCAACAGCAGCGACACCGCCAGCGGGACCGGCCTCCTCCCGCTGGGGGCCGACCTCACCGCCCCGGAGAACGCGACCGCCCTGACGCCCCTGGTTGCCTCCTGCACCTGCTACGCCTGCACGTACCACCACCGCGCGTACCTGCACCACCTCCTCAACGCGCGCGAGATGCTCGCCTGGACCCTCCTCCAGGTCCACAACCACCACACCACCACCAACTTCTTCGCCGGCGTCCGCGCCTCCCTGGCCGCGGGGACCTTCGAGGACGACCGCAGGGCGTTCCAGCGGGCGTACGAGTCCGAATTCCCCGCGGGCATGGGGACGCGGCCCCGGGCGAGGGGCTATCACTTCAAGAGCGAGGGCGGGGACGAGAAGAGGAACAAGCCGACGTGGGGTCGCCTTCATGAGGACGAGGGGGAGGACAGGGAGGGAGAGAAGGCGGCGGCTGTCGCGGAGAAGCTGCGGGCGGGCGGCATGGAGACTCCTTTGGTGCCTGATGCGGACGCGGATGCGGCTGATCTGGCCAGGGAGGGTTTTGCTGAGATGGATATCAACAAGGCGCAAGCCGGCTAGACGGGGTGGTGAAATCCAGGACTGGGGATTGGTACAGACGAAAAGTATACTGTTGAATGCATTACTTGGCATGGCTGCCAGATCATCTATGGACTGACCGGTGGATGGACCTCTTCACCATTCGCCTGCTTCCGGTAGTGACCTTGATGATTCCCGTGTGCAACTGAGACGCCGGGGGCAGGTTGGACAGGAATGAATACACCTTTCTCTTGCCACGATTTGAATCTCTTCTTTATGACAGTCTCGGGTATCTAAGCAGCCTCCTGTATCTCGGCTGGCGGCTTAGATTTCTTTTTCTTCTTCGGTTTCACCACAGCCTCACCAGCCTCACCGTTACCCTCTCCGTTCTGACCGCCCTCATCGGCTGGTACAGCAGGCTTCTTCTTCTTTTTCTTGACCTTGGTCGCAACGGCCTCACCGGCCTCGCCTGCCTCATCTGGGACGGCTTTTGGCTTCGCCGCCTTCTTCTTCTTCTTGACCACCGTCCCTTCCACCCCTTGGGCCACATGTATCCTCTCATTTGCCCTCTGCATCTCTAGCCGTAACCGTTCGACTTCCTTCATCGCTTGGACCATCTCCGCCTCCTCCCTCTTCTGTCTCTCGAAGTCATACCCACCATCTGCGTTTTCTCCGTCCTCACCACCATCTTCGAGGTTCAGACTCCCAAGATTACTTGAGTCAACTTGCAGTAGCGACTGCTTGATCTTCTTGACGCGCGCCTTGGCCAGGCTATCCGAGTTGTTGGCCTCCGAATCGTAGTTGCGCGGCGTAGACACGCCACTGCCGCCAAGATTCTCGTCTTGGGCAACAACAATCCTCTGGCGTGGCTTTGGCCTGGGCGCAAATTGTCTTGGTGATGTTAGGGGGGGCGCGTTGTCGACATTGCCCAAGTCAAGCTGCATGATAGGTATGGCGTCGATGTCAAGGTCGGGGCCGTTCTCGTTTTGCAAGATGCTGTGTATGGGTGTCGATGTGCCGGTGCGACTAGAAGGTTCGCCGATGTAGAAAGGGTCGTCCTTGTTTCTCTCGGCGCGCTCGGCCTTTCGTCTCGCCAGGATATCGGCATCAAGATAACTTTCCTCGCTTGCCTGGTATGAAGTAACAACTTCCTCGGGAGCATCAGCCAGTCGGTTGATTGCCGGCTCACTGGACGAGATATTTGCAGCTGGTGGCTTTTGGTGGTAGTAGACTTCAAATTCATCCTCGTCCTCCGCCCCAAGGTGGAGGTCGTCTGCCAATGATAAGAGGTTGCCCAGATTAGGGTGGATCGGCTCGTCTAGGTCGAGACCTTGTGGTAGGGGCACGTTGGACTGCGCAGCAGGTGCCACAGAGTTCAGTTCCCACCCGTTGAACAGAGACGGGATAGCCTGGGTGAGTAGCAGCGGTGGGTCTTGCTGAACCTCGTCTGTGGATGCATCCTGCGCGGACACAGCCTCCGAGGTCAGTTTGAGCAGCTCCGTGAACTCGACTGCCCTTTCCTGTACTTCCAAGTTTGGGTGAAGCACAAGAGGCTCCAGCACGTGTATTATCCGTGCCAGGAGCAGTGATGTCTTTGCTTTTCGTTCTGAGGTCCAGAGTTCCAGATCACTGCCTGTGGTTTGAGCGAATATCTTGATAGTCGCTTGAAGGCAAGATGCAAGGACATCCGGGTCCTTTGCGCGTGGCAGCAGCTGCAGCAGAAACCCTAGGGTATCTTCGGACGACAGCAGCTGGTCGGAGTACTCGCCCACGATCCATGCCACAGGTCTCAACGCTCCAGACGTAATCGGTTGTGCGGAGGAGCTGCAAAGTTGGCGCAAGATCAATTCGGCAGCGCCAACCACAATCTGTCGAATGGCCATAACCTTCACTGCCACGCTTCTCAATTCGTCTCCGATCTTTGCTGACACGTCTCCAGATGACGATTTGGTATTCGTTGCAACCTGGTCCGCTGCCTCGTTTGACGGTCCGGGAACAGGGGCCATCCGTGCAAGTTGTGTCAAGATATCGATGTACCATTCGAAGTCGACGAGGTTGCTATAATTGTCTTGAGAGCACATTGTTAATATCCTATTAATGACGTCGACCTTGTATTCGTCTGGTAGCGGCGGAGCCTGGTCGATTTCGTGTTCTGCCAGATCAATGTTGACCTCAGCGTCGGCGTCTGAATCAGAACTGCCTTCCTGTCTTTGAGCAGCGGACCTGCCAGCCGAGGAGCTTTTCAATTGCCTCATCAGACGGCCGACGATGGACATCAGGTTATCGCTGCTGACCATGCCCTGCACTAGATTCAGAGCCTGAACACGTATTGTGATATCAGGGTTGTCTATGCACTCCATGATGACATCTTCCTGTTGCGCTACCATGAACGGATGCGTGACCACGATTTTGTTGAATGCAAGCAAGGCAACATATTTGACTGTTCGGTACTGTTAGATCAAAGGTTTTCTTTAGGTGAGAGTCCTTAGTTTCTTACGGTTCGGGTCTCCATCAACCATGATCATCCCACGAAGCTTGGTAACACACAGTGACGCGATCTCCTCGCTACCTGAGACATCGTCGTCGCTCCCAAGAATGCCTCCTTGGATAATACCATTGATACATTCATATAGTAATGACATGGCTGGCGTCGTTCGTATAAGGTCTGTCAGAGGAGGTAGTAGCTTGCGAACCAGCCGCGGCTCAAGTGGCGTCAAAGTAGCAAACTATGGTCTTTCAGCAGTCCACTCCATGGTCCTTTAGGGAAGTAATGCTTACCAGCTTGATTAACTTTATAGCCATCCAGTTGTTGCCACCGTCCACGAGAAGCTCAAAAAGCCGAGGGGCGAGGGGCAAGAAGTCATGGGGCCGCCTCCAACCAAGCTCACAGACAACATTGACAATGGCGGCCGTGACACTCGGGTCTTCATCCTGTGCCATAAGACGTTCCTTGATCTTCGGCCATGCTGCCCTCAGAGTTTCGGGGTATACCAGGGCGAGTCTGTACAAGGTGACTATTGTTTTCTTTCTTATTGAGGGATTCGTGTGTGTGAGTCGCGGAAGAAGGTCGGCCAGAGTCGAGAGCGCCAACGACGGCGTAATGAAATGAGGCAAGGCGTGTATCGGTAGGGATATCGTATTTGTGGTACCGGAGGTGAGGTCCTGCAAAGACACGGGTCAGTCTTATAGGAACATATTGCTGGACAGACCGGACTCGGCCCAGACCTTCTTCAAGAGATTCGTGGCCAACATGAGAACCTCGGTGTCTGGGCGGTAGCTCTGGACTGCGCCTAAATATCCAATGCGCTTCTGGTGGTACTTCGGAGAGGACATGACCTCAAGGACGTTGAAGGAGGCCCAGGACATGTCGTGACCCATCATCTCGAGGTAGACGAGCTTGAGCAAGGCGGTGGCCTTGATGTCTATCTCGATCGTTAGACTCCTACGAGCAGCACCCAACCCCGAGAGGTCATAGACTGACCCATGTCCTGGCCGCGAATCTCTGCGCGGCATTCTTTCAGACAATTTTGTATGTATTCCTTCTCGTGCCCCTTGTGATTCCGCAAGCCTCGGATGAGGTCGTAGAGGGATTTCTCGAACCTGCGATGGTTTTAGCGGGCATGCTCTCCCATGTTTATACATGTAGATTAGCGGCTGTACATACATCTTGCCTAAACCACGGCGCGACCACGCCTGTCAAGCTGCCACGGCTGGTATGGAGGGAGGATGAGGAGGAGGATGGAGATGATAGGGCTCAGCGCGTGAGACAAGACAGACAGCGACGCATCCCTCCTTTTGGCATGTTGCACAGTCCCTGCCAGCCCAAGTCGTCGTCGTGAATTTTGGGTCGGTCTTTGAGGTATGCGTGGCGTTTTGGGTGCAAGTATTGGGTGTTTTCCGAAAGAGCTATCTGCTAGTGGTGGTAGTTACCGTGGTTTGTCTTGGGCTCGCTTTGGCCCAGCAGCACATCATCGGCTGTCAGTAGCTGCCCCACGTACGTGTCGGGCGGCAGACGGCGCAATCGGCAGGGTACCTAAGTTCCTAGATAGCTTGGCTTACTTCCCCGTACTCCCTTAGCCACACCGTGCCGCCGCAAGCACTACAGGATTACATGAACAGGGAAGTTCTCCTGTCCCTGCCTCCGATCAGCAACAAGCGCGTGCGTTCAGTGACAGCTTCGGTCCCCACAGCTTCATCCTATCTGTCCATCCACCAGCGCAACTACACCTCGGCAGATGCTTCGTCAAAGTGTGATTTCTCAACCACACAGCAACCTTGCCCGTCATTTGACAGCTTGACCGATCAATTGCATTGCTAGATAATTCATAATGGCACCTTCGCTCCTCCATCCTCCCAGCCACTTGTCGCCAGCCCAAGCTCTCGAGCTATCGCAACGCGCTCCTGCAATCCTCCAGAACTCGCCGCGCACGATCTCTTCATCACCGTTGGCGTCCCTGTTCTCGGCACCCGAGAATACTGAGCTATGGATCACCGTCGAGAACCTACTGCTCTCATGCCTGCGCACAGGCGACGAGCAGGCGGCCCACGAGTGCTTCGAGAGACTAATTCTGAGGTTTGGCGACGACAACGAGCGCATAATGGCCTTCAGGGGGCTCTTGAAAGAAGCAGATGCTCCCGACAACGCTGCGCTAGAGAAGGTGTTGAAGGAATATGACGATATCTTGGCCAAGAGCGAGACCAATATTGTCAGTGGTCCCGATTTTTGCTGTCCCTGAACCGTACAAGACTGACTTTATGCCTGCAGCCCATCACCAAACGACGCATCGCATTGCTCCGCACGCTTGGCCGGCCCGCTGATGCTGTGTCTGGCCTTTCGGCCCTGCTGGACTTCTGCCCCGTCGACGCTGAATCGTGGGCAGAGCTGGCGGACATATACTGCTCCCAGGGAATGTATGCGCAGGCTATCTACGCCCTTGAGGAAGTCCTGGTGCTGGCTCCCAATGCCTGGAATGTTGGTGCACGCACGCCCGTTTCTGATCACGAACAAATGCTGATAATTTGCGGCAGATCCATGCTCGTCTTGGCGAGGTCGAGTACATGGCATCGACATCTTCGGGTGCCGACGAAGCTGCTTCGCGCAAGTATCTCGCAGAGTCATTAAAGCGGTTTTGCCGGAGCATTGAACTTTGTGACGACTACCTACGCGGTTACTACGGGCTGAAGCTGGTAAGATGCTTGAAACGACAGAACCTCTTGCACAGTATGTATTGACGAACTCCAGGTCACTTCGAGGTTGTTAGAATCAGCAGCAAAGCCCGGCAAACAACCAGATCCAGAGGATTTCGCAATCCCGCCTACTGCCACCATTGAGAAACTCAATGAAAAGAGCACTGCGAAATTATCTGAAATTGTACGCCGCAGTACGGCAAAGGAGAGGGGCTGGACCGGATTCGAAGAAGCTGAGGTTGAGGCGGCCCGCGAGCTTCTCTCCAAAGAATCTTCGGGCATCGTCAGATGAGTGTAGCTCTTGCCAGCACAGCTTACACGGGCTATTGTCTAAGAGGCACCGATTCCTCCGTGTCTGGATATCACCGTCTGTGAGTTACACAGAGCAAGAGCATGCCAGGGCTGTCCGAGCAGATTAGGACCAGTCAAAGGGCACTTGGGCCACTATTGGTGCATGGCAACATGAGCTTGCATAACCGGTGGATACTCAGCTTTGCGAGCTGGGCAATGCCATGGCACGTGGCGCCAGTCGAAACCGGCATAAGCAGTCCGAAGGGACGCAAGGAGGCGGTACCAAAACCTTTAATGCTCGTGGCACAAGCCCATCCAAAAGTACGCCCAGTCAAGATACGGTTGTTTGATCAAGATGGGTTGCAAGCGAGGCAGCTCGGCTGGGGCTCCGGATCTTCGTCAAGACACAGGGAACAAGCTTGGGCCAAAGCAGTTCGCCCGCCCTCGATTGAACTGATCCCTTGCATTTCGTCCGTTGCCGTCAGCGTCCAGTCAAGCGGCAATGCAACCATGAGGTTGGACTACTGTGAGGTATCGCAATGCGGCTCCCCGGCAGAGTGTGAGATGGTCGGCTGTGCCCTGCGCGCGATCTAATTAGACAATCCACATTCAAATCTAATGCATACATGCTTCCCAAGCTACTTGGCATCCTGAGGACTTTCACGCAACTTGCGAGTGGCAATGGAGGATTGCAGACGAGACTAAGAGATTTATTTGCATAAGTGTGGCTGCAAGCTTGCATTGTCATCATCCCACCGCCTTTTGGCTGCGCGGAGGAATCGGGCCTTCGGACAACCATCTCGCACTAATGGCGTGAAACAAACACGGACAAGATGTTCGACTTTTTTGGCGGGATAACTTGGTACAGTTTCTGGTCCAATTCGCGATGCTGCTGTGTCCTCGTGCCCTGTCAAATACTGGCGTGCGCGCATGCACCTGCAGGGCTTCCGCTTCTGGCCGCGCCCGAGCATATCATTGTCCTGAGCTGCGTCAACATGCAGGAAGGATTTGCCCCGGCAACTGCGGTGGCACTGCCTCTACACAGGCTGCGAGGGGCTAGACCAGGGCATCTGCAACAGCTTCTCAAGCGCTGGTTGCTTTGCAAGACCGCAGAAGAACAGACAGGCAAAGGACCAGATGTCTAGCCCAGAGCTCGGGGCTGGTTGCCGTGCGCAGAATGTGACCTGGTAGTCTAGGCCTCGGGATCTGGCTAGCGCCATGGGTACGCATGTTGTCCATTTCCCACCGTTGTAACGGTTCTCGTCCGGCAGACTGACAGGGCATGGCTCCTCCCACCGAAGGCTCGGCTTACACGGGAGCTCGAGTTCGTTGTTATTGGAGAAGAGGTCAGCCGACTCATCTGTATTGTCAGTCTGATGGCGCACCCTTCTCCCAATGCCTTTGGGGCAACATCTCCCTACCAATGTTTGGAGGCTTTCCCTCTGCGGGTATCCGCCCCGAATTGACATATTTCTCATGGCGATACTGCTGCCTTGTCCATCAATCAATTCGGGAGGCTAGGAGGGAGGCGCATAGGGTGGGGCGGGTTTAATGCCTCGCCGATCTGAGCGGACCCGTCCGAGGAGGAGGGGTCGACGTTTCTCGGGCTTCTTCTAAGAAGTTCTAGCCTGAACGTTGGGCAACCACATGGACGCCAGCAGCTTTACAGACCGGCCACCTGACTCGAAGTCTGCCGTCGTTGGGCCTTGACCATTATCGTCGGTGCCGCATCGTATGACGCCGGAGAACTGAAGGGGTGCAAGATCTCTGACAAGTTGTCTCCTGTCTAGAGTGCAGGGACATCACCAAGACGTCCAGAATTTCCCGGGAGCCAGTTGATGCCCCTCCCTTGGCTCCCTGCGTCCGCTGTGGGATTGGAGCAAATACCCTGGGGCGCGTAGGAACACAGCAGTTGCTCCAGTTCCTAGTGCTCGAGCCAACACACTACCTCGGGCCGCAGCAGGGTGTTCTTTTCCCTTTTGAGACCAGGAGCCAGGGGACATTCCCGCCTAAAATCAGCTTGTGAATAATAAACTTGTACGAGCCCAAGACAAGTCCCGGCCAAGGCTTAGTTGGTACTTCGGGAGTCTCTCACCGCAACCCCAGCTGAACGCAACCCAATCCGCCCGTTTCTTGTTCGAGCCCAACGTAGTTTTGACGCTCGTCCTGACCAGGTCAGCCCGGCCGGAACCTGGCCGTTTTGCACCCAAAAAACGCTGTGCAGGGAGATCTTTCTGTCGCACCTGGGCGGACTTACACGACAAACCTGGGCAATACCCACCCACTCATCACGCCTCCGTCACTCGCCCCCAAAACACTCGCCCACGCACACGCATTCTCTCACACACACCACACCCCAATACACACAGCCTTTTCCTGCCTCCCACTTGCCCCTGCGTACAGCTCCAGCGCCATCATCTCGTGACGGCCCCGAACCAAGGCTTACGCTGTCAGGCAGTGCGCCCATACACCGGTCGCTATCATCATTACACAGCACCCTGGTCTACCGCATCGCGTCCTGCGGGGTTATTTCTCATACACACAGCAGACGCTGTCGCCGCCCCCCACCCCCCCTCGCGAATCCTGTCGCCACGATATCGGCTGGGTGTCATTCCAGCTGCACCAGACCAGGGCACTAGCTTGCAGCCGCAGTCCAAGGGAGAGAGAGCACCTTTGCTCCGGCCAGCTCTTCGCAGATTGTCCGGTGCAAAGGGTTTCACTCCAACACCACTTTCCAAATGTCGTCCCGGTGAGCCACCCTCTTCTGATCTCTTTGCGACTCCGCGCGCCGGCGGCTGTCTCGAACCAACAACTCGGACTCCTTCGCAAGGCTCTACCTTCTCGACGCCTCCGCCCTCTGGGGTTTCCCGTGAGCTGACTCTATTGCCGCTCTCTCATAATTACAGAGAAAGAAGGGCGACAATCACTGCAGATCACCACCCAGAGTCATCCTCCATTACAGACGGGGAGGACGAGCCATACTCCACCGACCAGACCGACTCTCAGGCGGACGAGGCGGAGTGGTCGCAGGACGACGAAATAGAACCTAGCGACTCGGCTTCCGCGGCAGCAGACTACCACCCTCAACCCCAGCGACCTCACAGTCGGGGTGCTGCGCGCAACCCTCCGCGCCAGCACAGCATTCCCCGACAGCAAAGGTTCTTCAGAGCGGCGCCGCCGCAACCACCACCGCCGCCGGATCACATGCAAACCATGAGCAACGATACATATGAGGAATCGATGTACAGCTCGCGAGGCCCCTTTGCGCCTCCACAACACCCGGGATATTATGGAGGGAGGGGTGGTTACCCAGGGCCTCAGAGCATCGCCAGCGGATACGGGCCCGCGCATCATGGCTACGGAGGGCAGATGGTGCCATTTGCCTCCAACCCCTTCAGTCCAATGGCGCCTGGGGGAGGTGCCGGCTACTTTCCAGAGCAGCGGCCGTACGACATGATGCCTTATCAGCAACCCGGGTATTTTGGCGGAGCTGGCCCCGTTGCTGCCCCGAGCTACGGCCTTCCACCGCACCACGTTGCGCAATACATGTACTCATCGCCGCCGCCTCCCCCTACCGAGGCGCCCGGGCCGCCCAAGACTCCAGCGCCGGCAGAGGAGAAACCAGACCCTCAAATGGTGCAGATGAGGCAGCAATTAGAGCTCCTGCAGGCCGAACGCAAGCAACAGGAAGAGTCGAAAAAACAGGCCGACATGGAGAAGAAAATCAGGGAGGACGCCGAGCGCGCCTTCAAGATCAGGATGGAGGAGATGCAGCGGGCGCAGGAAGAGGCCAAGAAGGAGATCGAGCTCGCCAAAATCGCAGCCGAGAGAGCCGCCCGTGAGCGCATCGAGGAAGAGCGCAAGGCAGAGGCCGAGCGCCAAAGGCAACACGCAGAGATGATGGCCAAGGCCGAACGTGACGCCAGGGATCGTATCGAGAAGGAGAGGAAAGAGGAAGCTGAGCGTGCGCGCCAGCATGCCGAGGCCATGGCAAAGGCCGAGCGCGAGGCCAAAGAAAAGTACGAGGCTGCTCTGAAGGCCGAGGAGGAGCGCAAGGCACAGCAGGAGGAGGAGCGGAAGAGGGCGGAAGAAGCGGCCAAGCTCAGATACGAGGCCGAGGCGAAAGCCAAAGAAGAGGCGCAGAAGCTGGCCGAGAAGCAAGCGGCAGAGGAGGCCGAGCGGAAGAAGCTGTTCGAGGAGGAAATGAGAATCAAGGCGGAGAAGGAGTTCCGTGACAAACTCGCAGCCGACAAGAAGGCGGAGGAAGAGAGGAAGACGGCGGAAGAAGCGGCCAAGCTCAGATACGAAAACGAGGCGCGACTGAAATTCGAGAAAGAGCGCCTCGACGCGGAAGAGGCCAAGAACAAGGAAGAGGCCGCCAAGAAAGAGAGAGAAGATCTCCTCAAGAAGATTGAGGAGGAGACCAAGGTCAAGGTGGCCGAAGAAGCAAAGAAGGCGGCCGGCGACGACAAGGAGCCCATCAAGTTTAAGGACGCCGTAGGAAGGAAGTTCAACTTCCCCTGGAACCTCTGCGCAACGTGGACTGTACGTACACCACCCCTGACCTCCCATCGCCTCCCTCTCCCTGGAGACGTATGTAGCTAACCCCATTTTCCCCCAGAGTATGGAAGATCTCATCAAGCAAGCCTTTACGCACGTCGAGGTTATCGGCCAGCATGTGCAAGAAGGACACTACGACCTGATAGGACCCGACGGCGAGATCATCCTCCCCGTGGTCTGGGACAAGACGATTCAGCCAGGCTGGCAGATCAGCATGCGCATGTGGCCAGGGACAGACAGGCCCCCGATGGCAGGGGGCCCGCACCCGGGGCAGCCCATGTCGGCGGAGCAAATCCGTATGCATATGTTGCGGCGGCAGCAGGCCGCCCAGGCCGCCGCGCACGGCCACGGTCATGGCCATGGCCACCACGGCGCCGGACGCGCCGCGCCTATGAGACCGCCTGGCTTCACGGGGATGCCCTTTGGAGGGAATCCGCCGCCGCCGCCTGGGATGGGCCCGTTGAGGCCGCCGGGTGGCGAGGGCCGGCCGGCTATGGTGGAAGTTGTCGACGGCGGCCGACCATCAAAGAGGGACAAAGGCAAAAAGGCGAAGAAGACGTTGGGTTTCTTTTCCGGTACCAAACCTAAGAAGAGCTCGAGTTCAAAGAAGTTTGTCTATACTGAACCTGTTGGGTACCCCATATAAACTGACGGACCGACTGGCAGGCATCAATAGGGGAGGATTTCCTTCTTCAGCAACACTATTCCTGGGTTCTGGCCAGACCTCCTGGCTGGCCTTTTTTTTTTTTTTTTTTGGTTGGACATTTGCGCTTTCTCTCAGCCTTTTACCCAGCGATACCTTTTTGATTACAGCATATTTCTTCTTTTTCTCCCTTCCCCGCCATTTTAACATTTATGCAAACTCTTTTGGGCCGACTTGCAGGCATTCTCGATCAACGTATGGGGTAATGAAGAAACGATGGACGAGACACGGATATGGCAACGAGAAGAGACGATACCGACGCGACGCGACGAGACGACGAGGCGAGGCCGCGAGACGAGACGAGACGAGATGCCACAGCGTGAAGCGAGCTGGAAAGGGAAAGCGGAGTGCGCACGTACGCCAGGGAAGGGGAGAGGCACGGCAGCCTGTTCGCGATGTTACTTCTTCTCTTCTTCACCATGACCTCTGGATACCACACTTCTAGCGACGAAAAAGTTCCTCTCGGCGCCGTCTGGGTCATTACCCTATGCTAGCAAGGCGCAACTGAACATGAATGAATGGGGCTGGTCTTTTATTGTTTGAGGCGTGGTGGCTTGGGACCCTGATTGGAGGGTGCCCTCCCACGGCCTTCTATAAGTCTATACAGCGCTTGGATCTATTTGCCTTTTGTCTACGTGCGAGAGTCTGATTAGTTATACACATATTTGACCGTTTCCCCGTGCTCTTCTTTTGAGTGGTGTTGAATCTATGCCATGGGCCGGCCGAGCGGCTCAGTGTGGGTGCCTTGCTCCGCAAGTGCCCGCTGCTACATTTATCGAGCTGAGGCAGCGATACCCAAGCTCACGGAGAACTTCGGGTCTGCTGAATAGGTTTTTGAAAACAAAATTGCCGTGCGCAGCAGGTATCACACAGCATGCCCCACTGCAATCACCCGTCCGAGTCCCCAAACAACTCCCTCGCCCTCTGCTCAAATGCGTCGACCATCTTGGTGGCCGTCTCGTCGACGACTTTGGACAGCATCATCTGCACCAGCGGGTCGGCGAGGCGCATGGTGAGGTCGAGGTCGACGGTGGACCATGTGCCGATGCGCTTGACGATGGCATCCCCCACGGTCCACTTTGTGACCAGGCTCTCGAACGGGCTGCCGGCGGGGGCGCCCTCCTGCTTCCCGCTCAGGGCCTCGATGCTGCGGCCCGGCACGCAGACTATCCTGCTCGTGTACGACTGCATGATGGGGCCGAAGCCGACGGTCAGCTCGCCCTCGGTGGGCCACGCGCGGGCCCCGCCGGTGGCACCGTCTGCGCCGGGCTGCTTGGACCACGCCGTCACGCGGCTGTGCTGGCAGTAGGGGAGGAAGCTGGAGTAGGCTTCCACGTCGACGATGAGGTCGTAGAGCTTCTCGCGCGGGTACGGGAGGGTGCGGGAGACGTTGATGGTCAGGGGCTTGTTGGCCTGGAAGACGGAGTCGAGGAAGGTCCGGCGCGAGGTGAGGACGGGAGAGCGACGGGTGAGGAAGGCCCTGCTGGCCAGCTTGAGGGGGCCAGGACCCTTGGCAGCCATCGCGAAAGCAGATATCGAGGCGTGTTGTTATTGTGCAAGCATTATAACTGGATTTGGGGCGGTGCGCCGTGTCTTGCTTCGGGGTGGGAAACGGTGATGATATCAAGACTATCAAGACTATGACCTGGTCTAAGACTTTCTGAGATTACCGTCGGTTCCGACCTCGGCATTCGGCCAGGTCCATTTTAAGCCCCACCTCTCAGCTTGGGCCACATTTTCCAGAGAGGCTCCATAGCGCGCCGACATCAAAAAGCCTGCTGAAAATTTCAATATCACTTTCACTTGACCTTGACAACCACCACGTCCACGGCAGCAAGACTCGTGCTCTTGCAACACCATGCTGTGTAACTCCCACGTCCGGCCAGACCGTCTTGGATAACACTCGAGGAGTGAGCAGAAATCCTCACGGCCAGCAGACATGGCCGCAGCACCAGAGGTCGCAGCACAGGCGGCTCCTCCTCCATCAGAGCCTCAGGTTAGGGCTACTGATGCGCAGGAGAAGCTTGCCGAAGACGTGTCGGCCCTCACAGTCACTGGCGACGGGGCCCTCCCACCGCACCGCTCTCACGACCCCCAGTACAACCAGAAGCGGACCGACCCTTTCCAGTTTGGGTCACGCTTCCTCGAAGAGGGCGATGACCCCTTCGAGTTCAACGCCTGGGACCACGTGGAGACTGACGACGCATTCAAGGAGTTCGCTGAGCAGCAGTACGAGCTGCAGCGTCAGTCTCCCGTCTCTGACTTTGACAAGAGTAAGTACGCCCACAACACACCACGCGTTTGTCTTCTGCACCCACGGCCTCTTGTGATGATTTACATATCATAGCATAGTTCATCTGACTTCATGATGACTACATTGTACTCGTTATTAGTCTTTCGCTCCCATCTGACTGGCCACACTTACCTTGCACTATTTTTGCCTCATTTCTCCTGGTATCTGCGGCTCGCTGACTCCAGCAAACAGAACGCTTCAACTCAGACCCTGCCAAGTGGTGGAACTTGTTCTACAAGAACAACACCGCCAACTTCTTCAAGAACCGCAAGTGGTTGCAGCAGGAGTTCCCAGTGCTTGCCAAGGTAACCCAGGAGGATGCCGGACTCGTCACGCTCCTAGAGATAGGAGCTGGCGCCGGCAACACCGCGTTCCCAATCCTGGCCCAGAACAAGAACCCTCAGCTCAAGGTCCACGCCTGTGACTTCTCCAAGAAGGCTGTCGAGGTCATGCGCTCCCACGAGGGCTATGACACCGAGCACATGCAGGCTGACGTGTGGGACGTCGCCTCGGACGAGCTCCCTCCCGGGCTGGAGGAGGGCTCGGTAGACATCGCGCTTCTCGTCTTCATCTTCTCTGCATTGTCCCCGTTGCAGTGGAAGAAGGCGGTCGAGAACGTGCACCGGCTGCTCAAGCCCGGCGGCGAGGTCTGCTTCCGCGACTATGGAAGAGGAGATCTTGCACAGGTTCGGTTCAAGAAGGGCCGCTACCTCGAGGAGAACTTCTACATTCGTGGCGACGGAACCCGCGTCTACTTCTTCGAGAAGGACGAGCTGGCTTCCATCTGGACCGGCGAGAAGTTCAGTTCCGACGAGGGTGATAAGGAGGACGCGGAGCAGAAGCCGCTGTTCGAGATAGAAGGCCTCGGCTTTGACCGTCGCATGCTCGTCAACCGCGCCCGCCGTCTAAAGATGTATAGATGCTGGCTGCAGGGTAGATTCATCAAGAAATAGAGTTGCGTTCTGCTACTTGACTGACCTGATAGCTTCTTCGCTTCAGGCTGCACAATCGCCCCCCTTGACTCGTTGCCAAAAGACTACCCGGACAATTTGCTCCCAACCCGCAGCTTCTGAAATGCCAGCCATGTGCAAAATGATGATGATAATGTGATTGTACGGGAATGCAGTCATCAACCAGCCACGCGTCCCTCACAGTCTGCTCTTGCCTCCCTCAACATAGCTGGTCCCCTGCCTGAGCATCTTCTCCGCCTCAGCCACCATCTCCCTCACGATCTCGCCTGCGGGCTGTACCTTTTGGATAGCACCCGCGACCTGGCCCATGAGGTGTGGCAGGTCGACCTCGTTGCCCTCCTCGATATCCTGCTCCAGCGGGACAACCCCGCTATCGCACAGCTCCTTGATGCGGCTGGGCCTCTCGTGCCACTTCCGGATGTACTCATTAGTGCGCATGCGCAGCGGCCGCCCCGAGATGACCAGCGTGCGCTCCGTGTCACCGAAGCCACAACTCACGACTGCCTCCTTGTGCTCCCTGCTGCAGCCCGCCTCGTCGCTCGCCACGAAGCGCGTCCCGACCCACACGGCCGCCGCGCCCTGCATCAGGCTGCTCGCGAGCCCCCTCCCGTCCGAGATGCCGCCCGCGGCGACGACGAGCGCGGGCCGGTCCCCGCCCAGCATCGCGGGCCTGTAGCGCGCCGCGACGTCGGCCACGGCGGGGACGAGGATGCTGTTGGCCACGTCGCCCGTGTGCCCGCCGCCCTCGCCGCCCTGCGCGCACACCATGTCCACGCCGAGGTCGAGCGCCTTGGCCGCGTGCTTGGGGTGGCCCACCATGTTCATGATGAGGATGCCCGCGCCGTGCAGCCTGTCGATGATGTGCCTGGGCGGCACGCCGACCGCACTAACAAAAAGCCGCGCGCCCGACTCGATGGTGATGTCGATCAGCTCGTCGAGCTTGCCGCCCGTGTAGTCGTGGTTGGTCTTGCGGGCGTTGCCGCCCAGCTGCGGGAGGGCGAGGTCCACGCCGAAGGGGAGGTCGGGCCGGCTGAAGTTGGCCTTCATCTCGGCCACGATGTCGCGCAGCTGCTGTGGCGTGTACATGAAGCCGCCGATGACGCCCAGCCCGCCCGCGTTGGACACGGCGGCCGCGAGGCGCCCTCCCGACACGCGCGCCATGCCCGCGAGGATGATGGGGTGCTGGATCCCCAGCAGGGTGGTTATCGGGGTGGTGATGGGCCCGGTTGGTGCCATTGTGTGTGGTAGCGGTGGTCTTCTGAGCTAGATGGAGAGGTATTCACGTAGCCAGCCTCGACTGCCCCCTCGAGTTCGCTTGTTGCTGACGTTGGGCTCCTGTGAGATATATTCACGCCTGCCACGACAGCGAAGTTTACAGGTGGGCAATAGGCACTCAGGAAATTCAGGTGCAGTTTGAAGAACGAATACACTACAGGCTATCTGCATAAAGGACTCATCCATCATTTTAATAAGTGATTGCCAGGCAAGTAGCCTATTTGGTTGCATCCTTTCGCCCCTTCCGTCAACTTCCCCCGTCCCGCGGGAATCTTTTCTGAAGAATGCGGAGATCCTGCCGAGGCATTTTCGGGTTCGCGCACCCCATATCCATCGGATCTGGGGTAGCTCTGCCGTTCTGTACAAGTCCCGCGTTTGGGGAAGGCTATTTATTGGTGTTCGGTTCCCGAGATCTGACTTGGGTCACCTGTCAGGCTTATGCAGCCACAAAACTGTGTTTCAGTCCATACACGATTTTGCCCAATTTGGCATGCAGCTCATGGTCCTAAGCCGGCGGTAGTGCCCAGAGACACTCAGAAGACTTCTTCACAACTTCACATGCTTTGATGGTCATGACGAACTGCCAGGCCTGCTCGAGGCCCGGCATAAGGATGCCCACAGTCCCCAAGTTCAAAGTGGGTCACTTCGATTTGCCACTCTGATCAGCAGTATTGCCGTTGGGGGTAAGGCGAGCGAAAGGTAACTGTATGTATTGTATGCAGAGATTGTGTATGATTCGCTGGGAATCGTCTATCGACGCAGCAACTCTAGAAAGCAAGATACCGCCGTTTCCTTCAAATTACTACTCAACTAAAAGACTACTGTCTATCTTCAGTGTCTCACTCTTTTCCAATGATCGCACCTGTTTTTTTGGTCCACCCCCTTAGGGCGCTAAAACATATTCAAATGCCATTCTCCAGGACCGCCAAAGCACCAGGCTCGCTGCAGACATAAATCACATCGTGGTTGTCCGAGAAGCCGTTGAAGCGAGTGGCAGAGCACTTGGTGTAAGCGCCCATATCCTCAAAGTACAGCCAGTCACCGACATCCAAAGTCTGGTTGAAACGAATGCTTTCGCTGATGCGGTCAATGCCGTCGCAGGTCGGGCCCCAGATGCTGTACTCCATTCCGCCCGCCGTGACAGGTCGGCCAGCGGTGGTGTTGTAGTAGTTCTGGCCCGCGGCCTGCAGAACGTGCGCGACCGGGTTCTGGTGGTCGAACATGATGCTGCTGAAATTGCCATAGACGCCATCGTTGACGTACACCATGTAGCTGTTGTCGTCGCCAGGCTGGTTCTGGACGGTTCGCCGCGCAATGATGTTGCAGGCCAGCGTGAACGCTGTCGAGGCGTAGAACCGGCCAGGCTCAGCAATCAGGTTTATGCCCGAGTGCGCCGGGAAGTACTCGTCGAGTGCGGCGCGGAGGACACCAGCCATTCCCTCAAAGGTGGAGTCGCTGCAGAAGCCGCCACCCACGTCCAAGGTCTTCATGTCGAAGCCGTAGTCGGTTCCTTGCTGGAAGACGGCGTGCGCGTCTTGCACGGCCTTGAGGAAGGCCCTGGGGTCAGAAGCCCCGGACCCAACGTGGAAGCTCACGCCGACAACCTTCAACCCGAGGTCTCGCGCGGTACGCAGCAGGCCATCGGTCATGTCCATGGACGCGCCAAACTTCAGGCTCAGCCGGCAGAGGCTGGAAGAGTCGTCGGTATGGATACGCAGGAAGAGTTCAGCCTCCGGGAACAGCTTGGCAATCTTGCGCAGCTCATCGGCGTTGTCAAAGGTCATCTGGCGGACGCCAGCGTTGGCGACGTAGCGGACGTACGAGTTGGTCTTGCAGGGCTGGGCGTAGATGACGCGCTCGGGGCTGACTCCCAGGTTGAGCACCTGCTCAATCTCCGTCTTGGAAGCGCAGTCGAAGCCTGTGCCCAGGCTGGCCAGGAGGCGCAGGAGCTGGGGGTCCGGGTTGCACTTGACGGCGTAGAAGGGCTTGACGCGCGGGAGGTTGAGCTTCCACCGCAGATGCTGGCGGTAGACCTCGCCGAGGTCAGCAACAAAGAAGGTGTCCTCATCGCCAGGCTCGCAGAACTCGTGATCGATGTTCTCGACACGCTGGCGAAGGGCGTCGCCAATCAGCTGCTTGGGAGAGACATGGCCGTAATGGGCATTGTCGTCATGGTTGAATACAACGCCATGGTCCTTGATGGACTTGGTCGAAAAGATCCGATTATTGATGTAATCAACAGGTGAGATGGTATCGACGAGGGTAATTGCCATAACCATATCCCAACGCTTGTTTGAGGGACTTCCGCTGCTAGGCCTGACAGACACGCTTTGGGTTCTCGAGTGGTGGTCCGAGTAAAGGATGAACCTTTGTTGATTGAAAAAGTCTCGAGGATCGAGGCGAGTGTTAAGGTGGTCGGAAACGGTAGCAAACAGTTCCCTGGATAGATTGGCGAGGCCTCCGCGACTCTCCCTCCGTAAGAGAGAGGGTCTCTAGAAGACTCTTATTCGGCAGCTTAGATGGGGGGGTGAACTCGGGGTCCGGTCTGTGGTATGGGAAGTCGAGCAGCGGTAAAGACTCAGGGCCTTTAGTTGACTTCAGCTGGTGGAGGTGGAACAACACAGAGGATGTGGAAGGGCTTCCGATGGGCGAAATCTTGATCAGATACGAAGGCTACGGCCGAGGAAGCCGTCTTAGCGACGAGCCTTTGTAAGACCAAAGGCAGTCCGGACTGGGGGTTATCTGAGGGGTGGGAGACCGCTGAGGTATTTTCTCGTCAGTCGTGTGGTCTTTTCAAGATGGTTCACTGACGTAGTGCGCGGTGAAGACACGATAGCTAACTCAAGAGACGGGAGCGGGGAGATGATCTATGAGCGATTTGTAGATGGCCTAGGTCAAAAAGGCGGTCGTGTAGATAGATGAGGGCGGCACGTCGCGAGGACTGTTGTCGCCCAGGGGCAATGCTTGATGCCTAAGGGGGATCGCGATCGGGCGCAGAGGGCTGTGTTTCCGTTCCTGGACGCAACATACCTGCAGCTGGACGGCGGTGGAGAAGACTGAGTCACCGGTGCGGTTGGTGCCGAGAGTGTATACGGATAGAGCCTGAGCGATGAGGTTGGATTGCAGCACGAGGTGGTGTCGGGAGGAAATGAAGCTGCCAAGGCTGGCTGATGTAGGTTGGGCGGGTGAAGTTTTGTGGATGAAGCTGATGCTGATGTCGTTGGCTGATGTGGTAAGAAACCTTATGTGGTGGGGGCGGGAGGGAATTGTCTAGCAGGAAGTGGGTCCTTTCTCCTTGCTTTCTTGCCCTCCACGGTTCGCGGCCGGGTTCAAATTTTCTCGACTGTGGTTGATGTAATTGGCAAGAATCGGCCTGGCAGGAGCTGGCGGGGCCTGGGCTACGGCCTGGCTACACCTGGGGCCCCAAACATTAGCGCGCCACTCAGGTCGGCCAAACAGTCACCAACAAGAAGCCAAAGCCTCACTGCGGCCAAACATGACCCGTCACAGCCAGGGCGCACAGACCAACTGCAGCCACAGCGCCCTTCCCCGCTTGAAACTCGGAACCAATCTCTCCTCTGCTTTCTTAGCTGGACGAGGATTGATTCAGAGTTCTATGATGTCAAGTAAAACATGAGAGCATCTTCTTTTGTAGTTCTCTCTTGGTGCAGTGATAATAATTTAAGGATAAGGTCTACGTGCTTTCCAGAACAAGGTGCGTTCCGTAACTTGGGTACCTAGGTAGGCAGCTGCACCACCACAGCATTTCGTGCAACTCGGCAGCTTGGGCTTGGTATCTTGACACACTTGCGCACACGCTTCGCTGTATCGACTGGAATTGGCTGCCCATACACTCAAGAGGTTTCCAAACAAGTGTTTCCAAAGCCTTTTGTGTCTTTACATTTACACGTCGCAAGCCATTTTCGTTATATGTAGGCCTCCCCGTGGAACCTCAAGGTAGACCACACATGCGCTCACCACTTTTCCCAGGGAAAGAAAGCAGCCGCTTCATCCACAGCGGCAAACATTTTGAGAAGAAGATTTCTAACGGCACTCGATGTGGTGGGCTGCCGACCCGGTTGGTGATCTGCACGATCGCCGGCATCGAGCCCGTGGGGTCCGAAATCTTGGTCTCTGCTCATGCCCTCCATGACTCGAGCTGCTCGGCCGCCTCGTCGTCGATGACGATGAGTTCACCGGCTGGCCGAGGTACACATACTTCAAGTCGACCATCTAGCGGAAACCAAACACCTTGTTCTTGGACGCAACGCAGCAGATGTTGCCACATGATAGGTAAGATTTCCACTTTTTGAGCAGCAAGCGCTCCAAACCGTTCTATAGTGACCCTATTTATGTGATTCAACCGACATCAAAGCTCAGTCTGGACTTACTCATCATCCTAAATAGGAGCAGCAGTTTAGAAGCTGCTTGACTTCTGCTGTAAATCAAAAAACAGACTATCAATCCTTTGGATTGATAGTCCAGCAATATGTAAAGCCGCACTGTCACAGCACTACTCCAAACATTCGGTGCCCTGCGTATTGAATAGATTCTTTAAGGCAGTCACTACTTAAGTTTCCACTTGAGGTCGCTTTGTTCTATCCTGTCCAGGACTTATCTTCTTACTGAGAAGGAAAGGACTTGCCGAAATGTCAAATTAGTCCTTCACAGGTTTTGGAAGTATGTCTCACTCATCATACTCTTGACCTGGTATGATCGTCGAATTTCTGTGGGACTGAACAAAACTAGTATTTGATGCGTGAGAAATAGTCTACCTGTAGACTGGTACCGAGGACCGAGCTGAAGTAGGTGTTAAGCTGGCATATTGATCTCGCATGGGGTGGAAGAAATAAGAGACACGGACACTTTCAGCTAACACTCCTCTTCACGTAGTGCTGGTGGCACTGTTACCGGTCACGGTGACTCGGGCCTGGCTGTCGACATCATCACCAGGAGCTCGGCGGTTGGCTGTTAAACGGAAGTCTTGATCGACCGGGAGCCTGAGCACGATACATTACATAAACAGCGTCCCTATACGCGGACGACCTGGAAATTCATCATTAGAGATAGCTATTTGATAGTCAGAGAGGCTGGTGGAATGGAATTATAACTCCGAGCAGATGATTTGGATATGCGCTACTTGCACGATCCCCTGACGTCTGCATCTGAGAATGCTCTGTATTTACAGCAATTCTAAGGGACATCAAGAGTGACAGGTCACTGGAATGATATTAATAAGGGGGATTGGTCCACCATATTTAGCATATATAATAAGTAGGATTAGCTACTAAATAAATAAACATAAAAGTATATTATAAATTAAGTTTAAAGGAGCTTAATATAATAATATATTTCCCTAAGCCATTCCTCCCTTTAATTAAATAAGTATTTATATATAAAAAGATATAAAGATTATAAGTTTAATTTAAAAGTTATAGATTTTTTTAAAAAAGGGAGGGTAATTAAGGTTAATAAATATAAGTACTTAATAAATAGCTTATTAGGCCCCTTATTAATAAGCTTTACTTACCTTATATTTATAACTTAAAAGGCTTTTTAAGCCTTTCTTTCTTTCTTTTTTCTTTAAATATAGCTATTCTTAAAATCTATATATTTTAGTGCTTATTTTAAGCCCTTAAGCTATATAGCTTAAATAACATCTTAATTTTAAAAATATATAGTTCTCACAGCTTAGGAAAGCTATGGAAACATTTATTTAACTTATCGATTAATTAAATGCAACTAAACACAACCATAATAACATAAAACAATATAAGTTTTCTAAGGATATAATAATTGCTATAATGGCTTAATTAATATTAAATACCTTAAATTAACTAAAGGCTACTTTATTAAAAACCTTATTAACTATTAAAAAGAATATACGATTTAATATAGATATATTGCTAAACCCTTATATAATTATATTAAATATTAATCTATCATTGCTTTATAAAAAGGCTTCCATTAAATAACTTTAAATCATAAATAAAGCTATAATAAATACCATTAAGGATGGAGAGTTTAATAATACCTATAAAGAATATAATATTATTACCCTATTTCATAAATAGGTGAATAGAGCTTTAATATATAATATTATATAAGAGGGCCTTAATAAATATATTAAAGAGAAAGTGATGCAACTAATAAACAATACTTAATTAAATAAATTCACTTTTTATATATTAATTAATAAGCTAATATTTATAAAGTATAAGGGTTCCTTTATTTATAATTATTTTAAAAAGTTTTATAATATTAATAAAAAGGCTTTTTAATAAGAGATATATTCTGCATTTATTTTTATTAATATATTTTATAAGATTAATTAAAAGCTATATATTATTAATAAGCATTTAAGTTATAACGTTAAGGCTTTAAGGGAATAAGGCCTTATATTTTATATTATAATTTAAGAGAACTAGATTAAGCAAGCTAAGGAAATCAATCTTATATATTCTTAGGTTTATTAATAAGGAGAGGAGCTTATATAGCTTAATAAACCAAACCACCCCTTAGATATAATAAAATAAATATATAATATTAATATTATATTTATATAATTAAATAATAAGAATTAAATATTAATATTAAAGAATTAAGATTTAAAAGATAAGAATTAATAACTATATAATATGGTTGCTAATATTATATTAAAGTATTGCTAAGAGTAAAATATATATATATGGATGTCCGTTAATATTTCTTCTTATAGTATTATGGTAGGTGCTACTATATTAGCCCCTGCCCTTGATGGTAATAACTTATCATTATCCTTTAATTCCTTTAAAGATAAAGATACCGCCTTATATAATAATAAACGACCCTTATATAACCTTGATAAGAATAATAAATTTAAGAAGTTTAATAAGCAACCAGTATATAATCTGAATAATAATAATAATAAAAACGACCATATATATTATTCTGCTAATATAATAGTTATTAAAATCTCTACTAGTAGCACTAGATATTATATTAAACGATCCATTAAGTTTCTTAATTTATTTATTTAATATAATAACCTTATTAAGGATAAAAACCTAAATTTTAAGATTTAATAATATAAACTTTAAAATAAGTTTAAAAATAATATTAATCATTACCTAAATGATTTTAATTATATAAATATAATTAAGGGATTCTTAAATAAAAAAGCTACTTAAGATATAAACCTTTATCTTAAAAAGGGTTACCTTAATTAACTTAAGACTTTTAAAAAGCTATTAAATTAATTAAAGGTTAAATATAACGATTTTAATAAGATAATTAAAGTAAAGGCAAAATATATCGCCTTAATAATAAAAAATTTATAACCTTTTATTACTTTTAAGAATTATTTTATTAACTTTATAAAATAACTTTATAAGCCTAAAAATAAATAAAAAGATAAGATTTATAATAAGCTTACTAATATTTCTTAACTTTAAAATAACTTAATTAAAGAATATATTAATTAAAAAGTTAATTTCTAAAAGTATTATACTTTAACTTAATAAATAGATATAAATTACCATTATATTAAATCCCTATAAACTATTAAGATTAAGAAGAAGAAGTTTATAAATATAATAATTAATAACCATTCTAGCAACTAAGGTTTTAATTTAAATAACTAATTCCATTAGCCTATTAATAATTAAAATTTTATTTAATAATAAGCTTAAATTATTATTAAAATTATCACTTAACGCGGAGTTTTTCAGAATTAATTAAAGCATAGCTTTAAAAATAAAAAATATTATTATTATTATAAAATAAGATATATTTCTTAAAACTACCCTAATAAGCCGATAAGTAATTATATTTCTTATAATAATCATCACCAAAATAATTTAGCCGCCATTAATACTATTTATAATAACAAAGATATAAATAAAATGCTTAATATAATTAATAATAATAAATAAATATATTATATAATAAATTAAGGAAATACCTAACTCTAAAGATAAACTTTATCTTAAAAGATTTATTTATTATAATGATTTTAATATTAAATAATTATAAGGATTTAAGTTTAAAAGGTAAGCTTTTAATAAACTTTTTAAAATAAATATTTAAAAAAAACTTATTAATTTTTAAATATATTATAGCCTTAAATTTAACTATAATTGCCATAACCGCTTTAATAGATTTTAAAATAAATAAATTGATTTTCATAAATATCCCATTAGCTATATAATTATATTATAAGCTACAGCTATTTAAATTAACAGGGTTTATACCTAAGATAGCTAAGGGTTTTAATAAAAAACTATTATAAATATTAAATACTATCTTTATTAATGATTTTATTATTTAAGGGAAGTTATTTTAATACTTACTTTTAATTATATTAAATATACCATATAAAGTGATTATAGGTAAGTAATAATTTATAAATTTTAATATAATTATTAATATTTACTATTAATATTTTAATTTTAAGGGAAAAGGATAATTACTATTAAATTGCCACCCTAAATAGTTTATATTCTTAAATATAATAAGGAAAACCTTACCTCTTACCATTAAGAAAGTAACCACTCCTATTAATTAAAAAAAGCATAATTATTATACCTATAATATTAAGCTAGATAATAAAGCTACGCCTCTTATTAAAGGTATTATAAACTATAAAGTAAAAATATAAGAATATATTAAATAATTAAAGGCTAAATCTATAAAGATTAAGCTTAAACTAAACTAATCCTTAATATCTTAAGATCTTAAAATCTATATATTATAATATAAACTAAAATCTAATAAGGAATGAAAAATATAAGATACGCTAAATGATATACCTTTATTTATATCCCTATCTCCATTACTTATTTAAGAAAAAAAGAAGGATTAATATATTAAGGAAGATAACCATTAATATATAAGCGGTATTAATATATATAATTATTATATATTAAAAAAAGATGAAATTATATAAAGATATATCTATAATATAAAGATTTTTATAATTTCTTTTAATATTTTTCAAAAGATAATCCTAAAAGAAGAGGTTATTATCACCTTAATTAATAAATTAAAATATTATATAATAAATAAATAAAAAGAAATAAAAGTTAAGGAAATATTATATAATAAAGAAAAACTTCATCACTTAGCTCTTAAATAAATCCTAAAGCAATATTATTACTTACTTTATATATTTAGCAAGGCTAAGTTAAATTAACTTACTTTATATAAACCCAGTATAAATCTCTGGATTAAATTAAAGGATAGAAAGACTTTAAAAGATATTATTAAATATAAAGGATTGCAATATATATTATAAAAAGAAGCTAAAGCTATATATATATATATTATAAAAAACCTTAATAAAGGGTTTATTAACTATATAAATATATTATAAGCCTCTTTAATCCTTATAATTAAAAAACCAAAAAGTAAACTTTATTTTTATATTAATTATTAAAAGCTAAATAACATTATAATAAAAGATAAATACTTATTATCCTTAATTAATAACATTATAAATAACTTTAAAAAAGCCTTTATATTTATAAAGATCAATATAAGGCAAGCCTTTTATAAGCTTTAAATATATTAAGATAATAATTATCTCATTATATTTTAAATATAATAAAGATTATTTAAATATAACGTTATACCTTTTAACTTAATTAATAAACTATTTAATTTCCAATAATATATTAATAATATATTTATAAATTATCTAAATAAATTCTATTATATATATATTAATAACATTATCATCTATTTAACTTTTAAGGAAAAGTATATTTAATATATTATAAAGGTATTAATTAAGCTATATAAAGCCAGCCTATAGGCTGATTTAAAAAAATATAAATTCCATATAACTTAAATTAAGTTTTTAAGATTTATTATTAAAATATCCAGAATTACTATAAATCTTATTAAGCTTAAAGCTATTAGTTAATAAAAACCCTTAACTATAATTAAAGGAATATAATCTTTTCTAAATTTCTATAACTTCTATTAAAAATTTATCCTTAAATTTAATAAAATCACTAAGCCATTATTAAATCTTATTTATAAAGATAAAGGTTTTTATTAATTATTTAAATATAAAACTACCTTTAAACAACTTAAAGCTATATTACTTTTACTACTAATCTTAACCCATTTCCATTATAACTTAAAAACCTAACTTAAGATTAATATATTAAATAAAATATTAACTAATATACTCTTATAACGCTATAATAATAACTAAAAACCAATAAGATATTTCTCTAAGATCATAATATCAGCTAAGATAAATTATAATATTTATAATAAGGAGCTCCTAGCTATAATATAATTATTATAATTCTAAGAAGTAAAATTAATAAGCATTTAAATTACTCCTTTTAAGATTATCATTAATTATTATACCTTAATCTATTTTAATACTAAGAAGCTATTCAATTTATATTAAGCAAGCTAAGCTAAATTCTTATTATAATTTCACTTTACCATTATATATTAACTAAGCACCAAGAATTATATTATAGATATATTAACTAAGGAATTAATAAATATCCAATCTTAAAAAAAATAATATAATATATATTATATTATTAAACTTTTCTATTAAGATAAATTAAATGATATAAATATCTTTACCTTTAATATATATAACTATCTTAATAAGGATTAATAATATTATAAGTTAGATCTTTTCTTATAAGATATAAATATAATCTATAATATAAATAAGGAATAGGGAAAATCTTATCCATTTCCACCGCCTACCTAATCAGAATTAAAACTGATAGGTGTATTATTTAAAGCTAATTAAAAGCACCTAAAATTAAAAATCTACTATAAATAAATATATATATCATTTAAGATTAATTAAGTATTTATAAATAAGTATTATATAATATATTAAGGATACCTTATTATATTAAATTTTAAAAATTTCTAAATTAAAGTTATAAATAATATATATTATAAGCTTTTTATAGCTCATCTTAGAAAGAATAAGATTAACTATTTAATTAAAAGTTGATATTAATAAAGCAGGATAGGTAAAAATATAGCCTAATTTATCATTAATTATTCCTACCATTCCATTAAATACCAACGAAATAAGATACTTAGGTTATTATATCTATTCCTTATTTTATATTATACTTAATAGCATTTAATTATTAATTTTAAAAAAATACTTAAGGATTATTATAATTATAATAACTTATTAATTATTATAAATCAATTCTTTAAAATATCTTAATATATATTATATTATAAAATAATAACTATTAAGGTAATAGCTAAGATATATTATAATAAATTATTTAGGGTATTTAGTTTTTTAAAAATAATCTTTTTAAATAACGATTTATAATTCATCTCTACTTAACTTAAAAAGATTTATTTTATTATTAAAGTTCATTAGAAATTATCTTCACCTAAGTATTTAAAATTATAAGGATAAGTTGAGAATTTAAACTAATAAATTAATTAATGCCTTTATATATTCATTAATTATCATTAAAATAATTAATCTAAAAGGATTCCTATTTTAAATTTTATATAAAATATAATGCCTTATATTATATTAGATAAGCTATCCTTATTTAAGGTTTGCATAGGAATGATGTTATAATTATATTTTAATTAAAAATATAAAGTATCCCTTAATAATAATTTATTATAAGAAAAAATGATTTATATTAATATTTAAAAGATAATATAAAATATCTAGGAGTATATTAATATTATCAGGGCTATTATTAAATGCGCTAATACTTATATAATAAAGCAAGCTAATTAATATTAATAATACCTTAATTTTAATATAAATAATTATATCTTTATATTTAAGAAGATATAAATTATTAATTAATTAAATAATAAGCTAGATTTCCCATTTATATAATAATCATACTAGATTATATATATAAATAAAGATAAGGACTCTTATTAATTAAAAATATCATTAAAATAAAGGGGGTTTGCGATATTTTATATAAATTAACTCTATAAAGATCCTAAGGACCTCCTTCTTAATTAAAAGCTAAAATGGTTAAAAAGCAAGGTTATTAATATAAAAGAGGAATAGGAAGTTAATAAAATATATACTTTTTATATAAATAGCAGGATATATAAACTTATATATTAGGTATTATAAAAAGGCTGGGATTTAAATAATTAATAATACCTAATAAAAAACTTTTAATATACTCCTTTTATACTTAAGATATATTATAATCATTACCCTAACTATATAAGATTATTAATATATTTAGCATAGTAGCTTATAACGGTTATAATTAATAAAACGATTAAGCCTTATAATAATAATAATTTTATAATTAATAAAGATAAACGATTTTAATAAATAAGATAGTAATATAAATTAAATAAAGTTAATATAATTAATTATAATAAAAAAGAAATAATAAGTTATTAAAATAATATTAATAAGGGGGATTAATTTATTATATTTAATATATATAATAAGTAAAATTAATTATTAAATAAATAAATATAAAAGTATATTATAAATTAAGTTTAAAAGAGCTTAATATAATAATATATTTCCCTAAGTTATTCCTCCTTTTAACTAAGTAAATATTTATATATAAAAAGATATAAAGATTATAGATTTAATTTAAGGGTTATGGATCTTTTTAAGGGGGGGGGGGTAGTTAAGGTTAATAAATATAAATACTTAGTAAATAGCCTATTAAGCCCCTTATTAATAAGCCCTGCTTACCCTATATTTATAACCCAAAAGGCCCTTTAAGCCTCTCTTTCTTTCTTTTTTCTTTAGGTATAACTATTCTTAAAATCCATATATTTTGGTGCCTATTTTAAGCCCTCAAGCCGTACAGCCCAAGTGACGTCTTATCAAGCATCTTCATGTGGACCGCTTCCAAGTGACATTCACGAATTACCCGCGCGGAAAAGGCCATCATGCATTACTATCCAGATACTCAACCCTACATTACCACCCAAGTGCCTTTCTAGCCCAGTAGGCTTTTGCTACGAAGCCGTCTGACTCATTCGGTAAGGGAAAGACCGGCCATTCATTCTCATTTCTTCAAATCGCTATGACTCAGGGATGTGTTTAAATTCATCGACAGAATCAGCGGCCAGGGGACCAGCCTCAGAGGTCTACGGATACCACAAAACATTCGAAATAAGCATGTACAAATCCCCTGCCTATGTTCACTTGGCAAGCTTGGCTATAGAATGTGCTGGTACGGTGCAGGTTTGTAGAGGCTTTGCGATTTGTGACTTAGTTAAGGGCTGTCAAAAATAAGTGCAGTACCAGTTGACTGTAGCTGGACGAGATTAAATTCATTCTTCACGAACAGCCAGGCTGCTATCCTTGAGTCGATGTGAAGAATGAAATCACATATAAACACCTAGTGAGGCGGCAAGGCCTTATTCCACGAAACGCAAGGCTCGCTATCTAGCCTCTCAGTCATGCTCACCAAGAACGGTGACCAGGTCAAGTCCGCTCAAATCACAAATCAGGCACCTAGTTTGCCGTGTCAACAACTCATGCGGCCGTTACGTTCGTACCCACTTCGGGCGATGGAGCCAGATCCTGTGACAACCCGTTTCCTGGTGCGCGCACAGATTTGGCGCAAGTTGGACTTTCACATGCATGACCAGCACTTGAGGCGCACCCTGGGAAAGCTCAAAGGGTATAATTCCAGCGACCCTTGCCTTGAACTTGCCATGCAAGACTGACTTCCGGATATTGAAGATAGTGATCCATCTTCCGCCTAGCATTTAAGAACAGCTAGCAGGTTAGTATCTTTAAATAAATAAAAACTGTTTCTTGTCATTAATTTAATTAATTATGTTTACTATTCTCCCTCCAATTACTTGAGAAGTAAGAAAGTTTTCTTGTAATTGACCACAAAAGAAGGCAAAAAGATCTCCTCTCTCGGAAAACTGAGGACCTGTGGATAGATGTGTATACGATTACAGTCCATCGCTCTGCCAACTGAGGTAAGAAGAAGAGCTTGCTAGGATGCAACGAAAATTGATTAAATATAGCAGCCCTACGAAACCTAGCATATTGCGTCAATGCTCTGAGCAGTCGATGCGACCAACCTGGAATACATGTCGGCGCATGAGATATGAATAAATATTCTTCCTCCCTCGTACGCGCAACGCCTTATTGAAGCAGGCAATTAGTTCTCAACTTGCGTGTAGATATAGTATCAAGAAGAACGCGGAAACTTTGTTTTCTGACGCATGATCATGCAAAGTTCAGGTGGGCACCAGGCATCCGCCTAGTGTGGGCGTGACAAGCTGGATCACAACACCGCCTTTACTGTAAACATCGGGCCTTCAGAACAATCGAATTAAGAGATTACACCTCAGATCACATCCACATAAATCACCGCACTATCAACTACACATGAGACTCCAGTAATATCCCACAAGCCCCCGCCCCTCCCTTCCCTTCTCTTCCCCTCCATCCCCAAGAAACAGTCTCACTCAAGCCCCGACATTCAAATAATTTCCATACTCCTCCATTCGCAGTCGCAACAGATTAGGCCGCGGTGCCGCCCCCGGCCGCCGGCGCGCCGCCCCGAGGAGCAGCAGCAGCAGCCGCTGCGGTCTTGGAGCGGGTCCCGTGGTGGTGGCCTATCGTGTTGTCGGCGCTGGCGAGCTGCTGCTTGCCCTTCTCCTTGATCGCCCGGTTCTCGGTCTCGCTGACCCGGGTCTGTGGGTGGTCCGGGTTGCGGTCCAGCAGCTCGTCCGTGGCCTCCATGGCGCCGCCGCGGACCGCCTCGCCCGCGCCGCGGATCCCCTTTAGCCCGGCCTTGATGTCGTCGGCGACTTTGGACATTTTTAGGGGCTTTGCTGGGAGAGGTATGATGGTTTGTTATCTTGATGCGGTTTGTCCGTGTTTGATGCTGAGCTTGAAATTGTTTGGGCTCAGAGATGTGTAAAACACTTAAGTACGAAGAAGGGAAGGGGCTTCGCGATATGCTTTCGATCGTACTCAAAGGTGAAAGTTTTGGTGAGGAAATGCAAAGACAGGTCGGGCGGGTTATAGTAGGGGATATGTATATGTAGATACACGATATTTGGCGCATCGTCAATATGACGTCCTCGCTTTGCTCCCAAGTATCTATACCACTGCCGGGAGGGGCCGGGAGATCTGCACGGTGGCCATGTTGAGATGCTTCCCAGGACCTCACAATTCCACATCTGTAAACATACGCAGGATTTGTCCGTAGCAAGTCATCGACTGCATTTCGCTCTGGCTCGTCTGTTCCACCGCGGACTCATTATCCGCAAGCTTCGATCCAACCGACAAGAAATACAAAGGATCCCAGATACCCGCGGCCACAAATCACAGCCACACAGTACAACCCAATCAAGATAGTCCAGATCTCAAGAAAAATGAATGTGATTGTACGGTACAACCTATGTACGCGACACGCCTCCCAAGCCCACCGTCAGAGATTGTCCAAAATCTAACTTTCCCAGCCATTTTCCTCCCAGTTAAACAAAAAGAAGCCTCCCTCCCTCCAAACTCCGTCAGGTAATCATCAGAACGAGCTCGGAAATACACATAGAGATCCGACCTCCGATATGTTGCCCAGAGTGTGCAAGGCAAATAGATGTGTGATGCGGGCAGAGCATATTACCCAATTATGTCCACCCCATTTCTGCTGAAACGCCCTCACGCTCGTATTATGTTCAAACGTTACAATATATCCATAGCTTTGGTTGAACAGTTCATAAATCAGTCGTAACCAAGGCCTCGTTGCCATGGGCTGCCAGACATCGTCAGAAAAGATCGTCAGGTGGGATCATGCGCACTGTCATCGCACTCACCCTGTGTGATCCCCGGCCCTCTGCGCCGACATGGCGCTATGTGGCTGGTGGGCTCCGTTTGAGCCAGCTCCGCTAGCCAATGGGCTTACTGGCACAGGTGCACGATTCATATCTCTCAGGCTGGCCGAGTCTGTTGTGCTTGGAATCGACACCGGCCGTTGGACCATGGCGTCCTTTTCATTAAGCTCCTCGGACGGTACCAGACTCGTACCGCTGCGCCTGTCCCCGTAACCTCGTGTGTGAGGGACGCCATTATGATGAGGCAGGCCCGACCGGGACGACCCGGTGTCCTCGTCGTCCTCATCTTCGATGCGAGCTTTGATATACCCGCCCTCGTGGTCTCCGCGTGCGGTAGCCGCCAACGCGTCAAGTTGCGTTGTGTGGTTGAGAACGGACCGCGACTTGATGAAGGAGGTGCGGTCGTCGGCCATCTGGTAGCGGCCATCTGGGTTTGTCTTGAAGAAGATGATCACGGTGGTGATAATCAGGATGAGCAGCAGGATCAGCGTAACGGCCGCGTTCAGAATCCACAGCAAGATGCCCACGATGCCGGTCATCAGGCCAGGCTGGTCGAAGACATCGGTAAAGATGAGCAGAAAAATGGCGTTGAGGAAATTGACGACGCAGATAGTGATGTTGAAGGCGTTGGTCGACTTGTCCATGTAGGGCCGCAGAACGCTGGTAGCAATCAATGCGGTGACTTCGATGATAATCAGAGCGACGGCCTGTGCGACACCGGACTGCTGGGCGAAGGCGATGAATATGGCCTTCACAAGAGTGTGGATAAGCACTGGCACAATAAAGTAGTACGCCGAGGCGCGATACTGAATGTACAAGAAGCCCCACTTGTTGAGTGCGTGAGCGTCTGAGTATAGGGCGTAGGCCGGGTTCTTGTGCAGCGAGATAGAGCGCCTGGCCATGCGTATGACATTAAAGGCCGCCCAGCTCAGTGACACCATAATGCCCAAGAAGAAGAAGACGGCCAAAACCATCTCGGCTGGTGAATCCCCCTGGGTCAGCTCCCAGAGGCAGAGAACAGACATTGGAAGGAAGCCGACCAGGCTGATTCGGAACAGAATGCCCTTCATGTGCGTACGCCAGTCCCGCCTGAAGTCAGAGAAGGCATCTGACTTGACCCAGCCGGCTTTTGCACAGCCCTCACAGATGTATTTGAACGCAACCACGGCCAGGGCGCTTAGGATTAGGAATATGCAGAACCAGACGAGCCCCGTCAAGAAAAAGTTGGTGGTCTCGATGCCTGCCTGGTATGCGTACCGCTGGACGCCTGTGACAACGTAGTCACCGGATGGGCTCTTGTAGTTGCCCGCTCGCTTTGTGATTCTGGCAAGGTGGCGCGCCGCCTTCGCCGCGACTTCGCTTCTCGGCATCATCGCAACGGCCCTCCTGTACAGGCCTTTGACGGGTGGCACCTCCTGCAGGGCCAACGAGCGCTTCTGCACCTGAACCGAGTACTTGGTCAGGGAATCGAATAGCGAGGCGGGAGTCCCACCAGTAGCACGCTGATACCAGGTGAAGATGTTTTGCATGAACTTGACCTTGATAATTCCCAAGCTCCACTGGAAGTCCTGGGTCCATGCTTGGACAGAGGGCGGCAGCGGGATCGCGACGAGGCCAATGACGGCCTGGGACTGGAAGTAACCACATAACGACAGGGCGCTGGCAGCCACATGAGCAGCAGCGTTCTGGTGGCCCAGGCCGGACATGAAGGCGGAGGACGCAAGGGCCAGCCCGGCAATGACGGCAGAGGCCCACTTAACGCCGACCAGATCGACGGTCTTGCCGTTGGATACCGCAGCCTGGACGCAGGCGACAGGACTGCCATCGGTCTTGTTGATATAAACACGGACCTTCGCATCGATATCGGGAAAAGTGTAGGCGATGCCAGGGATCTGGGACTTCGCGCTCGGGTCGATCTGGATGTTGAAGGGGTTGTTCAGGTTGCCGGGGCTCATGGGACAGAAACCTTTAAAGCCATCGCCGGCAGAGCAGGGATCGATGGTCTTGTGCATAATCTCGTAGCCGTAGGCGGTGATAGAAATGTCGAAAGTCACATAGCCTTCGACAGTGGAGGTCGCGGTCATGTCGACGGCGACCGAGTCGTTATTTGGCGTGAAGACGACATCGAACAGACTGGCGGAGAAGCCGGAGTTTGCTTGGCAGGTACTGAGCGATGTTGTCTGGAGGACATATTCGGCGTTGACGGAGAGGGAGAGGCGGAGGAGGCAGAGGAGGAAGAACGGCAGTCGCTGTGCTTGTGGGAAGCGCATGGTGGCTGGCGGTGTCGGCGGCGGTGGTGACGATTGCACGAAAGTCTGTCAAGGCGTGGGACGATCGGATGGTCGGTCGGTCGGATCGGTCGGTCGCACGCGGGCGCGTTGTGGAGAGTTGGTGGGTTGGGCACAAGGCCTATATATTGTTGCCCTGGTCGGGACTTGTTCTCTCGTGGTGTCTTTTTCAATGTTTCAGTCAGGTCCTCGACGGGAATGACCTAGCGAGCGGATGCCAGAGGCCAGCCAGAGAGAGTTGGCACATGTGAGGCGAGATCGAAGCCAAATCCGAAATCCTGAGCTGAGCCAGAGCCCGAGTTAGAAATCGGACGGATGGTGAAAAGCGAGTGACGAGCAAGCCGTGCTCTCAGCTGCGTGTGAGTGCCCGTTTGCCTTTTGTCTGCCACGTTTTGGCCCGTCCTTGACACGCGAAGCGGGATTGTACGAGGAGGGTGGTGGTGAGATTATTTGGAGGTGGGAAGGCGGAAAGTCGGGAAGCAAAAGCAGAAGTAGGTAGTTGGACGACGTCAAGGACTGGGCTGGCTAGGCAAGGGAAGGTCGAGTGGGTGTTTGTTGAGGTGTGCCCAGGAACTGCCTGGTGCCCAGACGGTCACTAGAGCCTAGAGCCAGCCAAACCCAGGCCGGCTGGGCGCTAAAACGCCAGAAACGTTGACCTCCAGACCTGGCTTTGCTTGCCGTGCTGCCGTGCTGGCCCGTCGCTGGCCCGTCATCAGCGTCCGTCCAAGAGCCAGGACCCAGAACCCAGCCTCCTCCCACTGCTTTGCTCCCCGGGCCCTGGACCAGACCGCTACACTAGAAGCACCAGGGAACAACAGGCAGTCAGACCCAGGGCACTCCCCTACCCCTCCCCCTCCTCCTCATCCTGCCCCAGAAACAGAGACAGACAGCTCCGTTTCCGACCCGGTTCTGGTAGTCCGAGGACCCGCCTAGGACGGAAATGGGCAGAACAGGCGGGATTTCGTTCCAAGGCCTTCCCAGCTGGGAAGGGCAGCTGTTGTGATCGTCGTCTCGATCAACAGCGGGCCGCCGCTGAGGACCCACCACCCAGACAATCCTTACCCTGCTTCGTCCTGCGCGTAACAAAACAGGACTGTGTTGACTATGTGTACAGTAGGCCTGGAGTCTGCTATGTCATGATCTCCCTTCAGCAACCCAAGGCTCGGGTTCCCTGACCGCCAAGTTCATTCCAGTGGTCCGTGGTCGCTCGTCTTTGTCTCTCTGGGCAGCTGGGCAGTACTGGCAGTCTGGCAGTCTGTCGTGTAATCCGTACTTGGTAACTTCTGTCAGACAGACTCGGACTACGGCGAGTCGCCCTGGCCAATCGAGGGTGCGGTGGCGTGGCAGTGCAGACCTCGTATCGCCTACAGGAACGACGGCAGGGCCAACTTGGCTTGCTCATTTGTCTTCCGAGGGTTGCTGGGCCAAATCCCAGGCCATTCCAGCCAGCGTCTTATTATTATTATTACTGGTAGACCAGGTACCCGAGAGGCCACGGACAAATTGCTGCGATCGGTAAACACAATGTCAATGTCTGATTGCAATCTCTACAAGAGTGTTTCTCCACCACAGAGAATTCGCTCTTCGTTGACATCTTGTGAATGAGTTCGGTCGCTAGTCTACCCACAACCTAAAGTTAATTTGATCAGAGGCAAACGGCGAGCGTGGCTTACTGTTGCAACCTGGTTGTGTCATAGCTGTGATGACTGTACGGATTAATGAATGCAACAGAACAAGATTGCATCAGAGGCTGCTGTGTCTAGTGTAGTCTGCAAGATTCAAGAAAATCTTGGTAGGAGGTCGCTAGACCCGAAAAGGGCTGCCTCACCCGTACCGTCAAGGGTTGCTCGTATTCGAGCAAGAATGGCTGGAGGGGGGTGGAGGGGACGGCGAGCAATAGCGGCACCACCTTGGCTGGATGTGACGCGGCCAAAATAATTCCTGGGGTCAATCAGGCCTGACCGAAAAGCCGTTTTGGCTGCTGTCATCAGCTTATCGTGAGCTCATGTATCCGGGTACATAACTCTCGCAGGGGTATTAGTAAAGTATCACGGTACAGAGTACATGATCTATTTCCACCCCACACCCCTCCGCCTTGCACATCGATCCGACCAAAAATCACAACCAAGATGGACCAACATCTCACCTCTCGTACACCGTATTAAGCTGCCGTTACGATGTCCCGTCGCTGACACGTGCGACACGCATGGCATTGTCACCACACGGCATTCGATGTGGAGATCGCAGCAAGCACGTCCTCCCGCTGCCAGCCGCCTCCCCACCCGAGTCTCAGATCCCATCGCAAACACTACAAACTCCATCCGCCGGCCGTCTCATTGCGATCGATCTTGAGTGTCCTGAAACACACAAGACACAGCCACGCGCAATCTTCCCTCTCTGCACTCTCGGGCCTGGTTTCCCGTCACGCCGTGCTTCCTTCGGTGACGCGGGCGCCGGTTACGGCCGTACTGCCCATTCGAATCGAACAGAAAGAACATTTGAGATACCGATCAGCATGCACAGCCTGCGCCGTCTCCACGCCCGACTGCGGGGAGACACCTTGGAGCTCTGGCTGCCCCGTGAGGGTGAGGGTGATGGACTGGCCCAGAACCAGGCGACAAAGGGGAGGCTCGCGACTGCCTACGCGTTCTTGAATCAGGGTCCAATTCTTCTCGCTCTCGCGCGCCTGAAGTCGCACATTGTATCATATTCAAGCGGATGAATGTGTCCGGTATTGGAACTGGGGTTGCTGACGAACTCCCAATCTGACGGCTTTACTACTATTTATGGGATGATCAGGGCCGCTGTCACTTCTCGTCGCGACGGGCAGACAACGGGACCGGCCTTGGTGACCCGGGACCGCTTGATCCGGGCGGCAACCCACTGTCTGCACAGTTTCGGCGGTGGAGATGGGCGCAGGGACGAGAATTGCGGATCCGGATGCCACCGGAAATTCTATTCGCGGTCGTAAGCCATTACGAAAGGGGAAAAAAAAAAATCTAACCTGAAGGCCTCAGCTTCAAGCTGGCCCGGCCAATACATGAATGGCATCTAGCCTTGCAAAAAGCCAGATCGCAGGGTTGAAGAACAATCGATGCCCTCCGGGGCAACCTCGTCAGGCCGTTCAACGGCAGGTTGCCTTCTGCATTCCGGGCAAAGCATCATTTCGGATGTCTGGGCATAGGAAGTGCATTTTGGGTCCCGAGTTCCTGTGCAATCCTTCAATACCCTCTCCTCCACCTGACCTAAATCGGCCCATCTTTCACGGGCATGATCTCCGATTGACTATGCAACCTGGATCCTTCTCTGGGCACTCTCCTCTCTGGCAGCGGCACACTCAGTTTACCGCTTCGCAGCAGCCTCTTTGCCTTGCCCTGCCTCAGCTGGGGCAGCAGCTGTTGCATTGCCACCGGCTCCGGCGCCTGCTTCGGCAGTGACGTTCTGGCAGTTGCTCGGAAGAGTGAAGGTCTGGCCGACAGCCAGGTTGAAGCGGTCGATACCTGGATTAAGCCCCAGGATCTGACCCGTGGTCGACCCCGCGGCGGCCGCGATCTTGTCGAAGATATCGCCCTGCTTCACCGTCCCCTGGCCGATGGTGCACTGCGAGTTAGGGCACACAGGCACCTGCATGACGGTGCCGCCTCCCAGCTTCTCGCTGCTGTTGGCCGGGATGGCGGCCTGGTTCGCGGCGACGAAGGCGTCCTGCGTGATGTTGAGGAACTTGGCGGCCTGCTCGGCCGTGATGCCGTCCGACGGAATCGTCAGGCGGTCTGGCCCGCCGAGCACGCAGCGTTCGGTGGCAGGCGGCGGCGGCGGCGGGAGGCACGATGTATTGTCCGGGGTCGCGGTCGGGGGCGGGATCGTGAGGGTCTGGCCTACCTCGATGAGGTTTGGGTCGGCGAGGTTGCTGGCCTTTGCGATGTCGCAGATTCCGGTACCGAACTGCTTCGCGATCGCGCTGAGGGTCTGGCCCTGTTGTACCACAACGGTCGTGTTGCCGGCTGCTGCTCCTCCTGCTGCTGCTTCCCCGGCTGCCGCTCCCTCTCCTCCAGCGCTGGCTGCCTCACCGGGGGCGGCTTCAGCGGGCTTAGCGGGCTTGGCGGCCGAGTCGATCGGCGTTGCTGCATCCTCTGTGCGTCGTCAATAATGCTGAGTAAGGCTCGATAGTCGTTCAAGGTCATGACGACTCACCTATTGTCCGAGGTAGGAGCCCCTTTCCCCGCCTCTCGTTGACTGGAGACCCAGCTGCGATACACGCAATGGCCGTAGCCGCGGACAGAAGCTGAACAAATCGCATTGTGACGGAAAGGACTGGATATTACTATTTATCACAAAAGATGAAAAGCCTCACAGAGGATACGCGGCACTGCCCTGGAAGACTACAAAGTGAGTATTAAACGAATGAATCCGTCCCGAAAGTGCGATGAGGTACCGCATTTCACGCGATGAGGACAAGGGCAGCAGTCACCATTTATGCCTCCATACTCTTACTTACTACCTACGTCCAACTTGGGGCAGGTGGAGGGCAGAACGGAAGGGTGCATGATAAATTGGCTTCGCCCTTTCTCCTGTTTCCTCCATCTTGGGGTTTGAGCTTGGAAACAAAAAGCCCCGAGTTTAGCCATGGCGAATCATGGCCAATGTACGCAGACGGGAGCTTTAAGGTTTCGGTATGGAACCCCGGGGTCTGAAAGAGGTGGGTCTCGTGCAGCCATAATAAGTGCCGAACATTCCACTTGGCGATGAATGCTCATCAACAGACATTCGGTGGCAGCAACTCGGGCTCTATCCATCTACCGCAGCGGCCGCTGGGTACTGTATGTGTCCCCAGCGCAGTATTGCATGGTGATCATCCAATGTTCGGTCTGGACAATAACCCTTAACTTTGCACATGTGTGACAATAGACGACATCGACGACGTGGCAATTCCTCGGAGCATTGAGGCTCTGTTGGTGGGAGTTCTCCTTTCCAACGGCGCGCGGGCTAGAGAGACGGGAGCTAATCCTTTGGGCCTGTCCCAAACACCAAACGTCGGACAACTGACTCTCCAAGTCAGAGCCCACGGCAAGCCCAGGAGATTGACTTCGTTCCCGGCACATGCCAAGGTCAGATCGCGTGCAACCCAGCCACGCGGGAACACATCAGACCGAGAGGATAAAAGAAACAGCCCTTGTGCTTGTCCTGAAAGTGTATATCATCACCTGGCTGCCTGAATCATGACCACTATTTTCGAGATGCGCTCGTGATCCGCTGATCCGCCCACGATGCGTTCTTTTAGAGTGAGAAAGTAAGCTTCAGGTCCACTGATGCTTGTTTGACTCTCGAAAGTCGCGTGGGATCTTTGAAGAGGGGATTGGTTGGGATTAGAGTTTACCTCTTTGGTGGTACCCGTCACAGCTCGGGAGGGACCATCGCAGAGTTGCGACGGAGTCAGTCCGCAACCAAGGCACCTTGACAACGGCAACAACCGTCAACGATAATACACGGCATCATATCTCTGCTCATTTGAGATGTGCATGCTTGGTCCTAATCTACACCATGACCACTGTCAAGAAACACCGCGTGCCCTGAAACACCAGGCACCAATGAACAGCCCACACATGCGCTTGTGACACAGAATTGTCGAAACGTCGCGGTGGCTCAGGCGGCTGATACGTTACCACGTGGGAAATCATGTGAGTCAATTTGGGGACAAGGCTGCCTCTTTTGCAACTGTCATGTCTTGACTTTAGTGGTATATAGATAGTTCGTAATCGTAACAAGGAACGAGCGACGTTCCCCTGCAGCTAACGGGTCAGAGTCATCAGCATGACTTTCGAGGTACAGGAGCATAGATGATCTATCGCACTTTGTGCCACCAGCTCCTCGTCCGGCACATCTTGTGTCGACTCAGCCTCCCTATTCTTCTTTTCTTCTCTCACTTACTCAATAGGCCTGATGGCCATCCCTTGAACCATCATATAAATACAAAAGTTCTCTGCTTGACACTCCATGACACCGCGTCCTACATCTCGAGGTCAGTCAAACATTTCGACCCAAGTCATGCTTATTCTGAGATACTTGACTTTTGTGTAAGCTGGGCTGTGTCTGTGGCGAGCTGAACGGTGAATAGGTAAGGAGCCATGGCAAGTGTATGACGGAGAGTTCCGAGGTGGTATGATTGTGCATTACATCTGCGTTATCTACAGTATACAGGGCAGTCGCACTTTCTCCTTCTCACTCTAAAAGCAACAGAGTTTGATTTTTACACACTCTTGTGGTGTCTAGCCTGGGCATGGCCGGCGTGCCGCCATGAGTCCACGTTGTGGATGGGTATTGACTGCTAGGTTATGTAGGAGATTGGCTCAGGTAGCCAATTAGTAGCCAATCATACGCATGTACAAATGCTGATTGATGATCGCGTCGGAAAGCAAAGAAGAAAAGAATGGCATGGCAATATGATAAAGATGATTTAGTACTTGAATCGGTACTAACACTACGATGAACAATTCTTCTAAGCATTCCAAATCTTGTATTGTTCAAGGAGACGTAATCCTCGGCTCACGTGGCTTATTCTAGTTGCCCAAACCCGACAGAGCCAGAATATCAGACTTCCAAGCTACCATGCCGGCGCAACCAATGAGAATACCCAACTAGATGTCAAATTACAACTGCTCCGGGACAACACGAGGGGGGAAGTTAGCTTCGTAAGCCTTCATGACCTTGAAGAGAGTCCCCTCTCCTCCTGCCTTTACATGAATGGCCAATCCGAACGGGCGACTGGCCTTGCCCTTGAGGTGATATCTGCCCAGGGGTACGTTGACAATGGGGTATCCTAAGAAGCGTAAGTGAGTTTCCATTATCTAGGATGCCTGGTTGAGATGGCCTACCAGATACAGTGCTAAGAGAGCACACGGATGAGTCCATTGGAACTAACACAACGTCAAAGTCGTTCTGGCTCACGACTCTATCGATCCCTTCGTCCCTGGAAACAGTCTGCATACGCGCGAAGGCTGCGTGGTAAGTAACCTCTGTTGGCGGATTTTCAACGACCTTGATCAGAGTTGACTGGTCCGGCGCATCTGCGATACAGTCAAACCTTCAATCATCATAGATCTTGGTGAGTAAGCAATCTTTTACTCTTCCGGACACAATTTCCCGGGTGGTCCTTGTTGTACTGCACGACATCCGCTAGGTTCCTGACGCTTGAGTCTGCTTCGAAGTACTCAGCGAAGAAGTTCTCGGTTGTTGCCGCATTCTCATATACTAGACAATTTGAGTCAGTTCAGCGCTGCGTCTGTCTGGCCCCATCGATGGTAACTCCTCACAGTTCACGATTTCTGGGTTCCACTCGTCGCCGATCTTCAATTTCTCCACGGCTGGGAGTTCGACAGGATAAACTACCTTGGCACCCAATGTTTTCATCTTCTGTATGACAGCATGATACGAAGCATCCTGTACGCTGTTAGTGCGCCATTTTCGAGGCGAAGTTCGAGGCTGGCTTACATGTTGCTGCTTTGCTTCCTCACTAGGCACCCAGAAACGAGCGGGAAGCCTCCACAGGGCAGGATCGACAAATCCAACCGTGAGGCCTGCAAAGGAGTTGCGGAAGAAATGCTCGTAGGAGCCACCCGGTAGTGAGCTCCTCATCTCATTATTCAACATAGCTGCAGTAGCCACAGCAACATCCCGAGCAGAGCGGGCCATCGCTCCGGGAGTGTCAAGGGTCTTGGACACGCGGAATGCACCACTGCAGTCAATGAGGCCACGAGTGGGCTTTGAGGAATAAACCGCCTGTCGTGACGACGGCTGCACGATGGATCCATTGTTCTCGGTGCCGATAGCAATGAAGGCGAAGCCCGCAGAGACGCTCACCGCACTCCCTGTGGATGATTCGGAAGGGCTCTACCTGAAGAGTCAGCCAGGTACGTTGGGAAACATGGCATGCCGTACCGATGGTGGAACATCACCCTCGTCAAACAGTATGCCACCTTGGATGTAGGGTGAGTTGGTCTGGCCCCAACCGGGGAGAACCCGTCTTTGAGCCCGTCGCCTCTGTTCCAGTAAGCATTGTTACGTTGCGCAAGCGAATGTGATTTCACTTGAAATTGCAGAGTTCCTAATATTACTGTTAACGATTGCCATCTACATTTTCAAACACTCGAAGTCACGGTTAAGTCCCCTCTGCTGATGATGACGGCCCCGCTGGCGAGAAGCTGCGGACGAGATCAGTGACGGTTTGAAAGGCTCGTGAGGGCAGCGCTCTGGCACCTTTTCCACAACAGGGGCATTCTTAATAGGCTGGTTTTGCAAGAATGCGTAGCTTCCTGCACTGGTAGCCATGCCCAGATCCGGATGAGAGGCGAAGCAGTCCTGGTCAAGAATCGTCAATAGGCAACTGAAAGAAAGGTGTGATTCACTACCAGAACGAACCTTGACGATTACTGGAATCCCATGTAGAGCCCACGAGGCTTGTTTTCCGCCAACTCTCTGTCCAGCTGCTCGGCAAGTTTTAGGACATTTGCTTCGGGCGCAACAGAAATGATGGCAGCGAGGTTGAGGCCATAGCTGTTGTGTTCCTGGATCCTCTGGCCTGTCGCCTTGATAACATCGACCACACTCAGAGTATGGCTCCTGAGCATCTTTCCAATTTCACCCGCCGTCAGGGCAAGTATTTGCTGCTGGTCAAGTGAGGTAGTCATCATCGCTGCCGAATAAAGGAATCCGCGTGTTTTTCAGATAAGAGATTATCGACTTGAGCAGGCAATACCAGATCGGAAGCATTTATAGTCAAGCGAAAGGGTAGGGTGATTAAGAAGTTAGCAACAGATATTAGCTGAAGGTGAGTAGCGGGTAAGCGGTGTGCCCATTGGTTGGTGACTGCCCATGAGCGTACCATAAAGACAGTCACGAGTGTTGGTAAACAAAATTTGCTTCTCATGTGCAAATGCATCTTGAGATCACAAGAGCAGTGTAGTGCGTAAGGGTCTCCATCTCAATTCAACAACTGAGTGCTTCCATCGCTGTTTCCCACCCTTGGGGTGACAGTTGAGCCCAAATTATTACGAGGTTTGTCTACTTTGGCAGCCAGCATCTATCCTCCTACATCAAAATCGGATAACCTGAAATTCCCTGGAGACACTGTGATAGTTGAGATTTCGGCTGGCCACGCTGCGAGCCCTCTCACTGGGTCAAGGTCAGCACTCCCATGGATAAGACTGAGCCAGCTATGAGGGCAGAAAATGAGCTAGTACATGGCAAGATGACCACTGAGAGTGCCTTGTGGCTTCACGGTACCGGCTAAGGAGCACGTAATTGCGATGTTAAGGCCTGGCTGCTCCAACCCAAACCCAGAGGTGCCTTTGCACTGTGTAATGAGACACTGGTTTCGCCAGAATACACACTGGCAGTCCTCAGCTTCGATATTCGTCTGTCACCACGAAGCCGAGACTCGTCATAGTGGGCCAGACCTTCGAAGCTTGTCCGGCAGCCGCAGCGTTCAATAAACGAGGCGATGGAGAGGCGCAAATGTGGAACACTGTAAAGCGTATCCTTGCAACGGATTCAATAAAATGCTTCCCGAGATCACCTCTATTGTCCTATGTACAGGTGCCTACTCCCTGCAGGTGCGCACTTCCTCATCGCGCGATGGCCTTGGGCTGCCAGGCATCGATCTTCGGCTTCGTCCTATGTACGATCAGCATAATTCATCAAGTCATCCCTCCGATTCAACATACGTGTTGTATGGCTTGTATGCGCCTCTCGTGGCAGTGTAGTTCGGGATGTGGTAAGGCTTCGCCCAGCTGCGAGCTACTTTGGCAATGGGGTCCTCCGTTGGGGGCTTGTCGACGGCGTAGGAGATCCATGCGTGCCAGAAGGGCTCGATCTGGGAGCTATTTTCGCCGACAGAGGTCAGCTGGCGTTCTCCGTCTCTCATTCCTTCAGAGGGTAGGGATGCTCTTAGACATACGGGTCAAAGTCGTGCTTCTTGTAGTCCACCCATCGTGTTCGCACTATCGGCCATTTTGATCAGCAACCTGCTCGGAAGGCCATGTCGGATGTATTCCGGGAGCCATACAAGGCAGCTCATCTGTCCAGTTCTCGTAGTACTTGTTGCCGAACTTGTCGGTGCCGACCAGAGTGCCGGCCTTCGTGTCGCCTGCTCCAGCATCAGCAACCATGAGACCCCCTATGTATCTGCTGTGCGCATCATACCGATGTACTATTGTGGAGAATAGATGGTCAGTCGTCATCTGGAAGCCGGCGAGGGATCGAACGGGACAGGACGTACCTGAAGTTGGTGCCAGTATTCCTGCAATTGAACGCGTTAGCAGAGACTCGGATGCGAGGGTGGCGGAACACCTACCTTGAGGCCGATCCGGCGGATGTTGCCAAGCGTTCTGGTAATGGTCGACATCTTGACTGCTGTTCAATGGGCGTCAAGTTGTCAAGGGCAGTGAGACGAGGTCGGAGTCGTGATGCGATTGAACGAGGTTCGACCGCCGCCGTCCTGACGCAGGTCCCAAGCCGAAGGTGGGTGGGCCGACCGCAACCAATCACGAAGCTCCAGTATCTAATGGGACGTACCTCGGCCTCCCTGGCAGAGCTCCTTTACTCTTCAACCTGCCGACCTCGACCCCTTCCAATCTGTGCCGCCACCGAGTCCCTCCATCTTGTGCTCCCGAGAAGCGCAATACCGCGAAAGACCGCCCGGCTTCCAATGCGGCAATGCTCGCCCGGAGTGCCGTGACAAGATGTGGCATCGGTAGGGTGCGAAAGCCCTTTTCCTTCACGCCCAACTTCCGATTCTCGAGGGTACCAGCTCGACGCCAGTATGCCACGGCCGGCGCGGCTCCTGCATCGAGCACCATGAGCTCTGCAGGCATGCTCGCTCCTTTTATGAGCGAGCTCGACAAGATCGCACCATCGTTTCCCATCAATGGTTCGCAAATTCGGATCCTGCAGACGCCGGCCGAGTTCTACGAGACGCTGAAGGACAAGATCTCCAAAGCGGAACGGCGCATCTTTCTGTCGACGCTGTACATTGGCAAGACAGAGCGGGAGCTGATAGAGACGCTGCAAGATGCTCTGCGGAGGAAACCAGAGCTCAAGCTGAGCATTTTGACGGACGCCCTGCGTGGCACGAGGGAAGCACCACAACCGTCTTGCGCCTCTCTTCTGGCGCCTCTTGTCGACGAGTTTGGACCAGACAGGGTCGAGATCCGGATGTACCACACGCCGAACCTGACCGGTCTGCGGAAAAAGTACATACCTAAGAGAATAAATGAGGGTTGGGGGCTGCAGCACATGAAATTGTACGGGTTCGATGATGAGATACTCCTTTCCGGGGCCAATCTTTCTACGGATTATTTTACGAACCGGCAGGATCGATACCATCTTTTCTCCTCTAAAGATGTCACTGATTTCTTCTGGGGACTGCACAATGCCGTGTCGTCCCTGAGCTTCAGGATAGAACCGTCGAGCTCTGCAGCTGGCTTCGAAAAGGTCTGGCCGGTCGAAAATGCTGCGCCATCTCCTCTCGACAGCCCCAAGCAGTTCGTATCTCAGTCCACTTCCCTGATCCAAGGACTGATCACACCTGGGAAAACTCCGTCAGACGGGTCGAAAGGTGATTTCGACACAAGTGTCTATCCCTTGGCACAAATGACACAGCTCTTGTCGCCAGATACGTCGACGGAATTACCTGCCCTCACGCATGTTCTGAAGACTCTTGCATCTCCCGAGTACTCCAACTCATCTTGGACCTTCACCGCCGGATACTTCAACCCAGCGCCATCACTCACCAAGCTCCTCCTTGCCACGGCATCGCACCACAACGTTGTCATCACCGCGTCCCCCTTCGCGAACGGCTTCTATCAATCCAAAGGCGTGTCGGGCATGTTGCCAGATGCGTACACATTGCTCGCGAGGAATTTCCTCCACGACGTGCATCATCGCAAGAAGGACCTGGCTATCACGCTCAAGGAGTGGAGAAAGGGCAGTGTCAACGAGCCCGGCGGCTGGACGTACCACGCCAAAGGCATCTGGGTGACCTTGCCCTCAGACTCAAACCCCTCGCTGAGCCTAGTGGGGAGTTCGAATTATACGAAACGGAGTTACTCCTTGGATATTGAGGCCAACGCGATGATCATGACGAGGAACGAAGATCTGAAAAAGAGGCTCGGTGACGAGCAGCGTTGGCTACAGGAACATGCCACTCAAGTGACGAGGGATGACTTTGCTAGAACGGAGCGCAGAGTCAGTCTGAAGGTTCGGCTTGCAATGTGGATTGTTTCGCTGGTCGGCGGTGCGCTCTGAGCGCAGGCAGGTGGTTGCTTCGCAACGTTTCTGTCATGGGGCGAATTGACACGTAACCCAGCTGTCCTGCCAAGAACGAGCATCCGGATGCAAAGAAATCGCATCTGTTAGACCGCTCTGGGTGACCAAATGGTCGCGCGGTGATTGAGATACCACATCTCCCATAAGATCCTGGGCCCTATATTCCCCCATGCCACGGTGTTGCAGTTGGTCTCTGCACGTTTGATCTCAAGCGATCCGCAGGCCGAAAAGACCGCAATCGTGCCTAGTTTGCGGGTTGAGCTGAGTCAGAACGAAACATGATACCCTCACATAAAGCATCAAAAGGACATTTCGAGGCTGAATGACCCCGTGATCTCAAGTAGGGCTGTCTTTCTGTATGTGCTCCGTTGTATGGTGCTATTACTCGACGAGGAGAGACTGCTCGTACCGGTCACTGCTATCGTGCGTCACAGTTGGTACAGGAAGTACTTGTTCTCCAAGTCCGTCAGGTCCAGCAGAGAAACGTCTGCCTCAACCTGTACTGTGGCCCCATCCCTTTCGACTTGGACCATGCCGACAGGCCGATATCCTAACGCTTCCTGTTCCGCAATCCACTTTTTTCGCTCCTTGTTCCTCCGCGACAGGATCAAGTGAATCGCACCCATGCACAGCGGAGCTCCGATCCAGCTGACCACAATCTGCGTGATCCACGCTCCATAGTAGCGCGGCCCGTCCTTCTCGGCCCAGATCTGGGGGCTCACCAGGTTTGCCACGCTATATCCAACCATCCACATAACATTCCGCATGAGCTTCTTGGTGTACCCGCCCGCCGTCGCCGTGTTCCACCCGAGCGCGATGATGTACGTGATGCCAAAGGTCGACCCGGCAAGGAGCATGCAGGCGAGGAGCGGCAGCCTCTCAGTCCAGCGGATCGAGACCATGCCGATCCCGCCCGCGACGGCGAACATGGACCAGAAGGCGCCCCAGAAGGCGGTGCGGCCGGGGAGAAACCACAGGAAGAGGAAGGCGCAGACGGAGCATACGACGGCGAAGGCGCCGCCCGCGGCTGACACGAGCGTAGACCCGAGTGTGTCGACTCCAATGGCCAGGAAGAGCAGGTTCTGCTGGTACGCGAGGTTGTTGGCGAGCTGGTTGGCCAGGGCGGTCAGGAAGAAGAGCCAGGAGACCGGGTCGCGGAGGGTCTCGCTGATCTGGGACCGCTTCACCATCTTCTGCTCGATGGACGACTTGGTGGCAGCGTGGATCCGCCGGATCATGTGAACGCGCTCGTCGAGGGTGAGGAAGCTGGCCTTGGCGGGGTTGTCCGGGTAGAAGAAGAAGGTGTATACCGCGATAAGAAGAGTAATGCCCCCGGTAATGATCATGAAGAACTTCCACGGCAGGACGGCCTTTGACTGGATGTGCAGCAGCCCGTACGCGATGAATCCTGCCGGGATGGGGGATGCGAGGCAGGAGGTCCAGAACAGCGGCTGGTAGCGCACGGCTTCGACTGGGGTGAAGAACATGCCCATCGTCACCTCCATTGCTGGCACCAGGCAAGACTCGAAGAACCCGAGGAAGAATCGCAGGGGGATAAGGCCGCCATAACTCTTGGCCGTGCAGTGGAGGAAGACAACTACCGACCAGAGGAAAACGGAGATGGTGACGAAGCGGCCCAGCGGCATTTTCTGCATCAGGTAATGGCCTGGGATCTGGGCGACCATATAACCTGGAAGGAGATCACGAGTCAATGGTTTGAAGAGATTTTGTTTGAGTAACGAAACATCTCACCAGCGTAGAAGAGCGTGTTGAGATTATTGTATTGGGTATCATTGATTCCAGTCTCCTCGTATATACCCAGGAGGGCTGCATAGGACAGAGTCGACTTGTCGATCTATTGGAAAGGCCGTAGCCACGTGAGTCAAAGGCTTCCCTTCGAAAGTAGACGGATCAACATACATAGAGCATGAGATCGATAATGATGACGAGGATCAGGATATGATTGCGAATCTTCGCCTTGAGCTTCCCTTCGGCCTCGGCCGTCAGTTCGCCTACGTTGGCGCCATGCTCCTCGAGCAACTGTAGAGTCTCATCTGCGCCCCTCTCTGAGACGACCTTGGCCAGCCTGATGGAGGCCTTGTCTGAGGACACCGCGGGCTGTTCCTTTGCGACTTGGACGTTGTCGCCGTTCTCCATGTTGGATGTCTGGGGGCTTACGGATCGGGTTGCAGAGGACTGGTCCCACGACACGCAAAGGGGGGCCCAACTCGTCCTACCTGGCCACGCCGCTCCATCGCCTTTGACTTATAAGTCAATTTCATTGTCTCTCCTGCCAAGCCAACCTGGGAAATCATATATTGTCATCCATTTGCGGAAAAGTTTGTGATCGCGTTTTCTGTTCCACGAAGCACGCAAGGCGTTGATAACCAACAGCGCGTTAGAAAGTGGGTTATGATTCCATATTGTCGCACAGGAAGGGGCTTATCGCTATTGAGCTGGGAACTAGTCTTTTGGGCGCATCGGATGTCCTGCAGGGGCCATGAGTCGCACGTCTCGTGCAGCCGAGTGGTGCCGACAATTTTTGGTGACGGGCCGGGTGAGCGGAATCCAGTATGGATGGGCTTCCCAAGCGCCAGGCTGACGAATATCATCATGCTTGCGAATTCGGACTCATGCTGCGAGCCGAGAATTAGAGCGAGCGTGTTGTCCTATGGATATTTAATCTGCCAAGGCGAGGTCTTCTGACGACCTCATTGTCTATTCAAAACTATGAAAACTAGACAGCGTTCCACGATAGCCTCGATCAAATAATTACTTCTAGTCTAAGGTCGTGTCACATGCATTAAAGGCTGGTGTTTCTTTGGACATTTCACTTATACTGAATCGGAGAAGCCAGCACTGGAAGAATACTTTACTTTTCGGGGCCAGGGTGATGAGGAAGGATTGAAGAGATACATAAAAGGTATCCCTCAAAGCCGATCATCTATCCACTCCGGTGCTCAAGAATGCCTCAGATGCATCACCAAAACGCTGAGCATTGTCGTCAATCTGACTGGCATCTGATAACCAGATACGGGTATGCAAATTCTTTTACGCCTTGTCATTCGACCTAAAGCAGATGAGATGAACTAGAACGGGGGAGCCACGTGCAGCTCGAGGCTGTTCCTCTCCATATAATGGATTTGACGTCCAAAGTTGACTATTTTAGATCTCATCCGAATACTCATCAACAATGCTGTCAAATTATTCATCCTTGTTTTTCACAATCTAGTTTCAGCATCACCTACCCGGCGACCAGGCCTGGCTGTCGAGTATGTATACAAGTATTCATATATTCAGTAATTGTATAAAAAGGGCCAGCCTCGTCGACATATTAATAGGTAGTACCATAGAATGTTGTCGAAAATGTTGATGAATAGTAAATGCGGATAAAACAAGGCGAAAAGTTGATCTGCACACCTGGCTGTCACAGAACTTTGAATCATCTTCTGCTACAAGTCCAAGGGAGCCTCGGCGTGATACTCATGTCGCATCTCTTTTCGTGATTTTTAATTTATTTCTACAGATAGCATTCAAAAGACACGACCGACCGCAGTCAGCATCTCGTGTGATTGTGGCCATGTGTAAATAGGAACGGGATCCTGGATCATCCAACCACAACCACCGCTGAGTATGAAACCGCGGAATCGCATGTGCACGACCATTGGCGGGATGAGCGAGAATTCTTGACTTCACACATGTCCCTGCTCCTATACGCTGGCCGCGACTCTGATTCCGTGTGTTGATGTGTGCGTACTGTTGAGGATGAGGTTTAAGTTGAGTTTCGCAACCCAGCATTGTCTCTTCTGTGAGTCACTAGGTAGGGTGCACTTGCAATTAGTGAATGGCCAACAACAGTCTCGTTGGCAGATTACTCTCATAGCCCCAGGTGACACTGATAGATATTGAAACATCGGCCTGTCTAGACTGGTCTCGTTGGCCGTGGCTTGCAGGCATCCCGCGGCAGTGGTGATCTTCAAGGTTTCCGCAACGTTTACCTGGTAATTTATCCCGCAAATGAATGGACGTCATATTACATGTCAGCACTGATGTTGACGATCTAGCTGTGATGAGTTTCTGAAGTATTAAAAGTGCTGGTTTTGATTTTGTGATGGTAAACCTTGGGGTTGTCCGCTAAACCTGGAGTGCAGGTGCGAAGCACTTCGATTCCGGGACGGGTATCGGCCGAGACAGGCCACACTCGGCCGAGACAGACCGCCCCTTTTGTGCCACCTTCCAGAACGAGTGCATCCTTAATTTATCACATGTCGCTGCCTTGTTTGTGGGGGATCGACCACATGCACAGCACACACGGCAGTCTCTACATAGCAGCGAGTGGCCCTTTAAGCGCATTCCTCAGCTCAAATGGGCCTTGTTGGAATAAGATCACCACTTAACTAACCCTAATGTGTGCCTGGCAGGGGCTGGGCATCAAAGTTTCAATGTTCCCCGTCCGCGAGGCCGGAACGCAGACGTTCCGGCCGACCCCCGCAGAGGCCGGCCACCGGGGGCCCACGGGTCCCGCGCACTCCCCAACACGGGAGCGCAAGACAACTTCGGTACTGCGACAGCAGTCGATTCAACCGCTCGTCTGATGAGATGACTCGGCTGGGTACTACACCATTGCACGATGAGGCCGAGTGACGTGTCGTTCGTACGGTTGTGAACTATCGTGGTCAAGTACCACATCACACTGCCGGCAATGGCGCCCTACAAACCGAACCTGATGGACCGCTTTGCGTCTTTATCAGAACAATCGGTCCGCGCTCGAACCCAACCTCCTGCCTGAGGTCAGTCACTAGCTCTGCCGGCTCTTTATTGGAAGCAGACTAGTAGGTGATGTGGTCGCGCGTCCTCGTGCCGGTAAAAATGGCTTCCGCGCCATCAGGCCGGCCTAGCAGACCGCCCCCCTCTCATCAGGGAGCAATGCACATCAGGTATTCAGGTCAGGTATTCGCATCTGTAGTCAGCTGGCGCTGTCATGCTGGCAAGCCCGCTCATCCCACTCTCGGGAAGGGCAGAAGCCGTTCTGTTTACTTGTCTTTGTCCGCTGGCACCTTGCCTTTCCCGACGGAAGCGCGGGGTCTGGCGGCGATGTTTGGGCTCCTGTCAGGGACGTTTCAGCCAATGGCCGGACCGCCCGTTGAGCAGCCCTTCAACAATTCTTCTCGGAAACCACCCTTCCCGTCTCTTCGGATCCTCCTTTTATGACCAGATCTGCACGGCCTAGCATGTTTGGAATCCCACCCTCTCTCCTTGCCACATGACAACCTCTGCTGGCGCTCATCCGGTACTTGGCATCCGGGAGCCAAGACGCCGATTGTCTTCCCATTTTTTTGTTTCATAAACAACATGACAGCACGGCCCGAGTAGGGCTGCTTCTGTGTAGCCTCGTGCTTACATGGTCCCGGACTTTCTTTGTGGTGCCGCCCCGTCCTTATTTCTTGCCCTTGCAGCAGCGCCCGAGCATAAAATGACCTGGCCGTCTAAAAGCCATGCTGACCCGTCCATCTCCGTCCCTCACCGTCCACTTTGCCTGGATGCCCCCCGGCCTGTACACATGGGCTCACCCAAACCGCACCCTCTGGTCCAAGATGCCCGGTATCAAGGTCTTCCACGTCACAGCGCTGGCAACGCTCCTCCTCTCGTCCGTGCTGTTGAGCATCGCCGCCCAGGACACATGCACAACCAGCAGCCAGCCAAATCCAATCGCCCAACAATATGCAGACACGCCGACGGGGACCCTCAACACAACAATGGCAATAGTGCCAATACCTCTCGACACTGCGAGGAGGATCGTACCTGCGCAGCATGCCATCCTCGAGGGCGCATACAGGGCCTTGATGCCCGACTTCCCGGCGGGCATGTACCCCGTGCTCTTCACAGCCGCGCTGGACCACGACATTCAATTAGCCGCCCTCAGCATTAATGTACAGGACTTCCAGGTGAGCCACTTTCATAGTCCCACCAAAATTGAAGATACATGGATTTCTGACAAGTATCCACAGCGCTTCGGCTGGTCATTCCCCTTCATAGACCTGCTCGGCGACGGCTACTCATCATTCACAATGGCGCCGGCCCAGATGATCAGCGCCGACAACGAGATCGCCATCAACGGCTCCCGGGACTACGGCACCATCGTGCACCCGACCAAGTTCGAGCCGGGGTGCGACGCCTACGGGCGGCTACCCAGCGGCTCGACCTACTTCAAGGGCCAGGCCGCCGACGACTCGGCCAAGTACGTCATGCTGGAGTTCTCGGAGCTCGACGGGGGGGAGACCAACCCGTTCCCCATCGAGGTCTACCAGAACATCACGAACCAGCCCATCTTCGCCAACGGCACGCAGTGCGACAGGATGGTGCGGCTGTTCAACTCGACTATTAATGAGGGCCGGTGGGCGCCGGTGCCGGTAAAAGGCACCGTCTTCTCGAACCTGGAGCCCATGGAGGACACGGAGGGTTTGGGTGAGGTTTATGGAGTTCTTGTTGATACCCCCTTTATTGAGTATAACATGCAGGATTGCGCATCGTTGAAAGGATATTCTGGCACCGGGCCTGGAGACTAGACCGAGGGCATAAGGTCTTGCATCTCTCATGTTCATATAACATTGCATAATACATCTTGATGACTTGAAGGCATTAATTAGAAGAGTCTAAGATTATGCCCATGGATCAAGATTACCATGTGCTCATACACACTTTAGTGTGCGCATAACCAACACCGATGCATTGTTTTGTACCTGCTTCTCCCACTTAGTAAGCTGAGGATGTTTTAGTCTTGTACTATTTGTATTGATACTAAGCTATTCAGAGGGACTCCCTTTCAAATACTCCCCATCTAGTTTGGCAGGTTTCCAATCTCTGCTAACAGGCAGCTAATATAGCACAATCGTGGCGTTTCTCAGTCAACCGTGGATTACATTCAGTCGCGCGAGTTGGGCGTGACGGTGAAACTCCTCGAGACTCCGCTGGCAGCGGCGGCGACAAGCCCAGTGATCTTGTGCGTCCTGTTGGAAGCCGACCAGCACGGAGCCTATATCAGATAGTCAGTCTATGCAAAAGGGTTCCACGTACGTTCCGCCAGAGTCGAAGGTGTAAGTGACGAGAGTGGCAACGTCACTGGTCGTCTGGGGTCCGCTAACGTAGAAGTTGGCATAGAGAGGGCCATAATGGCCGCCACTCCAGTCTGTGATGGTCCACGTATATCCTGTAGGGACTGGGGCGGCGAGCCCGATTAAGGCTGTAGCAGCGGCCGCAAAAAGGGTTGAGACACGCATGTTGGTCAAAAGAAGGCTAAAAAGACGATAGGCCGAGGGGAACAAGACAGGCCATGGAGATGAGAGCTTCGAGTCCTGGAGTCAGTGAAGAGCAGAACTGTCTCTTTGATGGCCAGGGAAGTCGGACCTACTTACATCCATATACGATTCTGTCCCCTTGCACACTTTCCTGAAGTGAGGTTATTTCGAGTGGACTGGCTCTCCTGAAGTTGCAGAGATGATAGCTCAAGTTGGCGAGGTTACCACCACGGCATGACGAGCTCCATCCGGCTCTCTTGCCGGCACCGCCAATTTACGAGAGCTGTAGCAAACCACTGAAAAGTCAGGCGAGAGAAATTGAACCAGTGGGGTGATCGAATGCGAAAGCGATGACACCTTCGGAAAGCGGACGAGAGAGCCCAAGTTTCCCCACTGGCTCCAGGAGGAAATGGCTTGGCAAAGCCTCCAGATGGGGAACGGTACTAACGAAGCAAAGGGGAAGGATACGCGTATTACTATGTACAAATTCCCTGGCACAGGCGGCGGCTGAGCCGTGGAAGAAAAGGATCCCCAATGTGACCCGTAGCCTGTCATGCATCTGGGCTAAACAAATAGCCAATATCACGCCATGGTTGACGCTTACAAATACGTATGGCAACGGGGAGAGAAAGCGGTACCTGTTGACGGGTATATGACTCATCTGGGAAATAAAGGCTTATGTGCGTGTAGTAGTACCTTGCTTTCTTTCCATGGGGGGCCGACTCTGTACAGCATGAGGCAAAATTGTCTTGGCATTGGAATGGTGCCAGCAGTATGGGGGATTCGATTGCTGGATTGTTTTGCCCTTGAGGCTCCAGTATCCATCACGGTCAAATCAGAACCAGTAGTGTCACTCGCTAATAATCCCTTGGGCCGAACGCCTGGAAGCTGCAAAGACCACAGGTAGCTCTATTAGTGAGTAGAATCAAGCTATCCTGTCTTGCAAAAGATGTTTTGGTTGTCAAATCTCGTCCCGACGGAGCTCGTCCTGAAGGGAACAGTTGGCCCATAAGTATCTTGCGGAAGTTTTCGTGATGGAATAAACGTCCCATCTTATGGGAGCGTTATACCATAGGGGAGAAGACCTTGATGTGGGGGCTCTGAAGAAAGAAGGATCTTGTGGTCATCCATTGCTTGCCCGGGAAGAGCATCGTAGTGGCAGGATGAGGATAGCCATCCCGTCTGCAACAGGCATCGCCCGAGGAAGCCTACTCGCCGCTGAAGCAGTTCTTGACCCTGATCTTGCGGAAGCACTCCGAGGCACTGCAAAAGTATCTGACGCTTCCATTGCGATCCGCCGTGATACCGAATTCCGGTTGATAGTGCCAGTGAGGAGGTTCGACATTGATGGGCGAGTTGCAGAACTGGCAGCGCACCTGGGGGCCTGGAGTGATGAACTTTGAGTTGTCGATATGGCTCATCCTCTTGAGAATGGCCAGGCTGAGCTCAGGCGCCTGACGGAGGTATTCATCGAACTCTTCGCCCATTCCAGACAAAACCGGGTAATAGCGCTCGACGAAACGAAAGACCTCGGAGCGCACTGGCTCGTAGAAGTCATAGTAGAGCTTAGACTTGTCGAAAGCAGAGACTGCGGCAGTCATAAGATCTTGTAGCGCCTGTCTGGCCACCTCGGGATCGGGAAACAAAGCGTCCTGGCCCACCCTGACCAAAGTCATAGCGGACTCATCGAGGCGGTTCTGAAGTTCCCTCATGATCGCATCCTTTAGATCCTGGACTCGGAAGAAGGCCGCGTGCCGGTAAAGCTCGAGAAAGATTTCGTAGAACTGGGCGTTGTTCATGGGTCCGTATACCTCTAGGTCATAACCAGCCTGGGGAACTGGAAGTAGATACGTGGTTAATGGTCTTCTGAAGTGACAGGTGCCGATGTCCGTCGTAGCAGACTTACTAGACAGGTAAAGGTACTTGATGAGGAGCCCAACAAAGTAGGCTGCCACGACCTCCTGCAGGTCGAGAAACCTGGTTTTGCCCTCCTATCATGACGTTACCAGTCAGCCCTACTCTAATGAAAACATTCCACCGTCCTATGTAACTGGAACAAGATGCGGGCTTTAACAAACCATAAAGCCGCCCGCAAAAGCGGCCTGGAAGTATTCACTGTGGCTGCAGAGAATGTCCGAATGAAGTACCAACGTGAGTCCGCCGCAACTGACAACGCAGTCACCCCGTACGCCGGTTTGCAGGAGCCTTGAGGGGTTGGAAAGTTGTTAGAACGTCCGTACAAAGTAGACATTGACTGGTAGAGCATGCGATGCGTGCCAGATGGGAAGAGGAATTGGGCTAGGACTCGAAGCCAATGCGCTGGAAATGAAGCAGAATGTTGAGATTGGGTTTCCAAAGTGACCTACATGGCATGCTCCTCGAGCTGGTTGAACTCATCATCCGAAAGACGGCCGCGCTGCTCCTCAGAAATTGTGACGATGTTCATCTTGGCAGGTACACGTTCTTCCGTTTCTTGTGGCAGTGGATTAGTATGTTGATTGACGATGTTGACAAAGTGTTTGTGAGGATGTTTTTGGAAGAAGTGGGTTGAATTGGATTATTAGAAGCAGAAGCGGATTGATGTGATCTGATGCGATTTTTTCACGGTCCGATCTTTTGGTTACTGACCTGAGTTACTGCCATTTCTTGTTTACAGAGTTTACGAGGAATTCCCTTCGCCATCGTTAGATGTGAGAGTCCAAGCTTGATACGGCGCGTAGCTTCCCATGGTCTTTTTTTGTGTCAAGGCTCAGAAGTTGTCACATGCTCTTCTGCATGACTGAAATATAACTTTGCTTAGTCGCTATGTATCAAGATATGGACATGAATGACTGGACGCGACTAATCTCTATGAGATCTCTCAATGTCTTTGGGTATCTCTGCATGGATTTGGCAATACATATATGCTCATGGACCCGTCTTTTGCAGTTCCTTCGCATGTCTGAGTTGGTGTTTGCCATGTATAGCCACCTTGATTCCAAAGAAGCTTAGTTTCTCAGGCGATATCACAATTTGATGCATTCACCTTTTTGGTCTGTGACAAACACTATGGATTGCACATTTTGATGCAGAAGATCTCTTGGATTGCTTGCAAGCTTGAGGTGATTTGGCCACGTTCTGTAGAGGGTTCCATGCATACAACATCAAAGTACCAATCCCCTTTCTACCCAATTACTTGGCGCGTGTCAACTGGTGTTGGTACAGATACCTTGCGATGGGAGACTTGCGATGAAAGACGTGCGATAGGAGGATTCGGACGGGACAAACAGGAATCACTTCACTTCAATGGGAGGAGTCGCTTGTGCAAGGCGGCATAACTACCAGGACTGCTCTCCAAAACTGGCGAGCAGACTGCGATGCCTTGCAAATGGCACACCAGAGACCGTCTCCCAATCATTTTGTGATCAATCAGCCAGCACAACCGGCTATGCTCTCGTTGCCTGTCATGCCACCGAGTGATAAGCTTATGGCTGTTGGTCTTTGTTTCATGAAGCTAGCTTGATTTTCAATAAGGAAGTGCAGAGCATAGCATCTCAACTGTGACTTTGCCAGTTGGATGCACTTCAATATATCCCAATCTCAATAAAGGCATCGAAACGCAATCCAGTAACTGGTGTTTTTCCCAGAAAGAGAGCGCATCGTTATTTCCCACATCAAGCGCACTGTACTGTATGACAAAACCGACTCGGCGGTAAGTCCCAGTTGTCCTCCAGTGGACGGAGCATGAGACCTGACGTCCAGCAGAATGGGGCGCACAGATCGTCGTGCGCATGGTCTGCCTGCGCCATTTCAAATGATTCATGATGGAAGGGGATGTAATAATAAGTTGTGCTACGGGGTTATGCGTCTATTTCTGTCCTAGCATCCTAGCATGTCTGGAGACATGGTGCTAGAGAACCCTCATCCATCAAAATAAAACCAGCAGCCAGCAGACTGGAATGTAATACTTATAAGTGGGCATCTTCATGTATAATGTATGCATTATGTCTTGTAGTGATCGTCGTAGCCCTTAGATGGATACCTAGGTATGACCTTAAAGCTACCTCCAGCCCCATGTGTATCCAAGCCACAGAATTATTAGGACCAAGTGGCAAGCGATAATCATCTTGTAGATGCAAAGTAGTGCTGTGTAGAGAGGAAATGCTGTTGTAGAAAGAATAATCCACACGGGCACTCATAGTTATCTATACACTAGACCTTGTATCAGAGAGTATACAAAAAGATGCTTGGGATCTCAAAACACTTGATGGCCATGATTCGTTCACCCACACTTATATAAGGATCCTTCTCAGCGGAATCAAGTCTTTCTATTCTCCCCAACATAGGCCTCTGTTTCGGGCCACAGCTGCAGCTGCCTGTACCTACAATGTGGCTGTGCAAGTGGCCTGCAGTACTGTATTCCCTGTAAATCAGGAGGGCTGCTGCTCCTCCAGGCTCCGCCTCTACCAGACCCCAAACCCCTCATCTGGCAGCGTTCGGCCATTAGAGAACACTTGTCGCACATTCAGATCCGCTCCCAAACGAGACATGGCTACAGAACTTTGAAGACAGCAGCTTCAGCTGAAGAGTTCAACTTGAGCAGCTCCGCAACCTGCCGGACACATTGAGCTTTGGGATATCTGCTTTGCGTCACGGAACCTTGGCCCACTCTGTCACGAAAGGGCTGCGAGAGGAGCAACGGCAACACAACACGAAGGATATCCAAAGGGCCGAGCATGGACCAGGACGGAAGGGTGGATACCCCGCGCTTCGGCAAGATCGTCTATTCCAAATTGAATGTTTCGAAACGCGGTTCGAGTGCGACATCTATGACTTCGAGGTCCTCGGATGCCGGCGATCTCGACCTCGATTTATTCCGGCTGAATGGTGACTCGCGACTCCATCCGCTGAGAGCGCGAGACCTGTCCGACGTCGGAAATAAGAATACAATATCGAAAGATAATACTTCCGGCGCCGAGTCGAGGAAAGCCGACCTCTTTGAATACATAGGGCGCAAACTTCGCAAGATACCACGCGATGGGGAGTGGTCGGGAGCAGTGGGCTGGCTCATCTTCGTCACCAGAATGGGAACAAGACCTGTCGCAGAATGGCCCGCAGAATGCGCAGCAATTGATGCAAGCAAGATTCATCCAGCAGCAGCAGGCCATGATGCGCGAAAAAATGCAGAACGGGCAGCTGCCTGGGATGCAAATGGGCCAGCAGCGGATGACAGACGCTAACATAGGAATGCCGAACGGAGCGGCCCGTATAACGAGGGAAGGAGGACAACAGGCTCAACTCGAGCAGCGAATGGCTATGCAAACACAGCAGCAGGTCTCGATGTTGAGTACCAAGTTGTTCCAGGGGAACCTGGCAACCTGGTTACAGCAGCAACAACTTACGCAAGAGACCTGCCCACCCGATTTACTACAGAAGTTCAAGATGCAATGTCTGGGCTCGGCTAGGCAGAAAATTATGCAGTTGAGGCAGCACCAGCAACATCAACAGCTGCAGGCGTCACTTATGCAACAGAAGCAGCATATGGGCGGCCAAATGAGTCCTCGAAGGATACCAAGCATGTAGCATTTTCTGCCCAAGAACTAAGACTATAGCATAACAAGGTACTTTCCCGGCTCTAATATATATATTTCCCTCTACCAAATTGCCTGTTAAAGGGGGAGACAGTAATTCCTTACCGGATTCTTTTACATGTATGCTGGAGGTTTGGAGTGGAATGGCCCCCGCGGGTGTGCCCTTGGCCTATCATCTTGAGGACAAGGTCCAAGCGGGGCTCCTTGGTCTCGGGGGAGCCAACCAGAGCGCAGATCGTGGGCCAGTCACGTGATACGCCAAGAACTTCGGCGCCAAGGACTCCCAACCTCCTTGTTTTCCGATCGTTGCCTGTTCATCTACAACGCGCCCGCCAGCACGGTCGGGGACTTTACACCTCCCGCCCCATTTCATCCCTTCCTTTCACACAAAACCATTATGGGACAACGTCGCACATGAGCGCTCCCAGTTCAAAGGTACTCGCACCGGCGGGTGACCGCGCATGTCTGCTCAGCGCTGAGCGTCGATGGCACCGGTGACGCGCGCCCAAGACCAGACACGACTGGCTTCTACCCACTGCTCACGGGCAGTGGAAGACCCAGGGTCTTGGTGATAGCCGTACTGGTTGCTGTTGAACTAGTGCTGGGCGAGACATGCGGGAACGGTGCCCTCGTCTCTCCGGCTCTCCTACTGTCGTCTTGATTGATTTGAACGCCTTAAGGAGGAGTCATGGCTGCTCTGCCAACCAGAAGCCTGGGCGGGCGGGAATCCTGTTCTTCGTCATAATGGATGATACAACAACACAGGGGCCAGATTTATCTCGCGGTTTGTGTGTTCGTGAATGTCCCAGCTGACCACATGTAGGCCTCGCCTTCCGTCCAGCTCCTAAGCCAGCACTCTAGTTGGCGGTTCGGCCTTGTACATCATGATTTCCTTGGATCTCATTGATGTTTCCGCTCAGCCAGCTATTGCTTCTTGGACTCACGAAATCGGGGCGTCCCGTAATCTCGAAGCTCTTCGATTCCACATCTTTCACGATCCGTCGACCAGCACTGCGTTCTTCAAGCTACGGGCCACGGTGACGTTCAAGGCAACTGGTGGGAGACCGAAACGGACAACAGCAGCCTGGCTCCATATCGCTCCCGAACGAGTTGAGACGATTGCTCTGGAAGACGAGAAAAATGTCGATGAGGCTATGAGAAAGAAGCTTGGACCGAACACCGTCTGTTGGCACTTCTCTTTGACTCGACCGGCCACGCTAGTTCTCCCACCGGATTACGATATCAAATCGAAGGACCAGCAATCAGATGATCCGCTCGACGGTCTCTGGGCTCTCGCTCGGGCCACCAGGTTCTCTATCTCAGCTTGCCTGCCTGCCCGAACCGTTTCCAGGGGACGGCTGAGTTTGTTGTGCTCGGCTGTGTCAGGAGGAAATTTGACCGCCGACAAAACGGCCGGAGACGCGTCCGCGGATGTCAAGCTCGCTAGCAACAAGCATGCTGCTGACACATCTAGTTTGTACGGGGGTAAAGGCGGGCAGGTTATCGAGCTCGACAGCCTAGATCTTCCATCCCCTGTCGGCAACGGAGCATTCCCGCCACCGTACGCAGATATCGAACCTAGTCCTCCCTTTGTAACAGATACTCCTGTGGGGAAAAAGCGGCGGCGGAGGACCAGCTCACAAGCCAGTTGCGCGCCATATCGGCAAGACGACAGCAAAGCCAACGAAGAGAAGACGTCTTTTGCCAAGGCTCTCAAGGGCGACCTGAAGGCAGAGCTGAAGGCAGAGTTGATGAGCGAGCTCAGGGCTGATGTGAAAGCCGAGCTGAAGGACCAGGTGAAGACTGAGCTGGTCAAAGAAGTAATGCAGGAGATAGAGGGGCGAATTCTCCATCGCGTCGAAGAACGTCTGCAGGAACAGGCAGATGACTTGGAAAAGCAATTATACGACCTCCGTCATGAGTTTGGAGCCACGATCTACTCCGAGGTTGAGGACCAGACGTACACAGCTCGTAAAGAACTGGAAGATTTCGTACAGGAGGAGATGGAAGAGGCTCAGAAACGAGTCGAGGAGCGCATAGTAGATAGATTAGAGAGTGCCAACATGAATATAAGATTCAATGACCGCTAGAACTTGAGAATCCGTTGCCTATGTACCAGCTGCGACAGTTCTGCGGAGCTTGTGAACTCCGGGACTTTGCTGTTGCTGCGGCCAATGTGGTGACACTCGCTGAACATTGAAATTAATGACCTTGCCCATCTAATGGCAATGTACAAGAAGGCTTGGAGGTGTGCTGTCACTCCATGATGACCTGGATCGAAATGTTTGTGCACCTCACATCTGAAGACAGCACCGTCACAACGACATCAGGGTTAGGCTTCAAGTCCCAACCAAAGTGACGCAAGTAGCACTGGGCAGACCCAGCTTTCAACACAGCTAGCTATTTGAGAGACATCTTTGCACTCGCTTCCGACCCAGTACACCAAACCATCGTACCCCGATCAGTCTGAATTGCTGGCCCGACAACTGGACACCATGGCGCCAAGCATCCGCATTCCCAAGACCGAGGACTTCAAGTCCTTGGAACCAGACCTGACCGTGTCTCTGCACTTCCCCTCGCCGCCAGAGTCCACCACCGCCATCCTGATCCTGTTCCACGGCCTTGGCGACACGGACGCCCCCTTCGCCGGTTTCGCGCAGAGCATCAACCTCCCAGGCGTTCTTGGAATCTCAGTGCGAGGCACCAGCCCACTGCCGCCAGCCTTGCTTGGGCTGCCGCTTGACAGTGGCCCGCCCATGAATTTCCACTGGGGCGACGACCTGAATCTGGGAAGCTCGGGTGGGCTGGATGCCGACCCCGGGTTCACTAAGGCGGCAGAACTTGTGCTCAACAGGCTCATCAGGGAGACCTTAGTGGACAAGTGCGGTTGGGCGCTGTCTGACATCCTCTTCTTCGGCTACGGACAGGGAGGGTCACTGGCATTGGGCTTGGCCTCAAAGCTCCGTGAGGGGCCCCAGGTTGAGGAAGTTAAGGAGGACAAGGATGGAAAGCCTGTTGAGACGGGCAAGGCGTTCAAGGGTGTCGTGTCTATCGGAGGAGACCTGCCGCCGTCTATGATCCCGTCGCTGAGTGCAAGGCCCAAGTCAGAGACGCCGGTCCTGGTTTGCCGCGGCAGGTCATGCGACACCGTGGACGAGGATGCCGTCGATGTCCTCAAGAAGGAGTTCTCCAACGTGCAGGATGTCAAGTGGAACAAAGCGGATAGCACCATGCCCTCAAGCCAGGAAGAGGTGTTGCCGATGATGAAGTTCTTCGCGGACCAGCTGCGGACTGATTCGCTTTGAAGGAGTGTGGGTCGTACTGTCTCGAATCGGCCATTTGCACCCTCACCTGCTTCGGGGCGCGGATGCCTCGTGAGCCCCTCACCCGCCGGCGTGCGGCTTCCTGTTATTTAGGTCAATTAGCTGCACACCCGGGTCGTTGTTGCAGTGTCTGCCAGAGGTTGTACTAGAACCTACCATGCTGCTCCCAAGATAAACAACCAAACCATCTTCTCCGGCCACAGTCTTCTTCCCATCCGCTTTGAATCGGAGTCGAATACCGTCACACCTATCTTCATCCGTCTCTGCATTTCATACCAATATCCAAGCGCAACTCGTTCCCAACTACTTGTTCAACATGTTGGCCACATCCTGTCCGATCATCGTAGGTCGCGGCGCAGGGTACCTCGAAGGGCACAACCCCGGTCCATCCATCCCCCTTGAGGATCTCGATCCTAATACCAACCCAGCGGAACGCAAAGATTCGCTGGAGCTCGGTGCTGCCAGCACCAGTGGCAAGGGAAAGCGTGCCATCCCTGTCGACGACCTCCGCAAGGCCATTAAGGGCATCGAAAATATCCAGACTGGGTTGCCATCCAAACTACATGACTTTGTGGCCACTGACAATGGCGTCGTCGGCGGCGCAGTGGCGGCACTTCCTGGAGCGCTCCAGGTCAACCGGTCGAGCGCTCTCAAGATCGTGGACAAGTCTGAGGCCATCGAGGGCTTGTTTTGCCCATGCGTCACTTACGGCAAAATCAAGCATGAGCTGGACAAAGCCGAGATGGACCGCGTCGGTGAGATACTGGGCGAAGAGGATGACTTCAACACTTGCAATGGGCCGTGCTGTGGCTACGCAGCTGTCACCATCTTATTGCTTTGTGAGTCCGCCTCGCGACAGACAGCGCTACCTAGGGCATGTACTGAGCTGACTGGTGTTCGAAGAGTTTGGCGGCGGGATCCTTGCGACCAAGCAGACGAAGGCGATCCGTCTCTTCTATCATCTGACAGCGCTCGAGGGCAACAAGGCTCTGAACGTCGTCTTTCACAATGCCACCAACATCCGCAACCTGGCCGAGGTACGGATACGCGAGGAAATCAGAAAGAGACTCCAACAAAGCGACCTTCGGAAGGCCCAGCAATATGTGTCTGAACTGCCCATGGAAATGAAGAAGATGTTGCCGGACCCGCTCCCTCACCTTGATCTGCCGCTTGATCTGCCTCATGACCTGCCCCATGGTCTGCCCAGTGGTCTGCCACTTGATCTTCCCCACGGCGTACCACTTGATTTGCCTCATGGTCTGCCACTTGATCTGCCAGAGGCACTAGAGGATGCACTCCAAGACGGGAAACCAAGAGCCGTCTCTTTGGCTGATCGGTTCAAAGACTTATTGGCGGGGAAGGCCTCGGAAAAGTCTGAAAAGGCACCTGAGCCGGGTGTCCTGACGACCATCAGCCCTTCCCAAGACTTGAGCGCTAATATTGCTCCTGAGTCGAAGGAGAACGAAGAATGGAAGCTCTCCTCCCCTGTCGGATACAAGAAGAAATCCAACAAGGATGAACAACCGAAGAAGCCAAAGACCAAACTCGGCCGGCCCAAGAAGAGTCAGAAAGCCAAGGGGAAAGAGGTTGCCCGGGAGAACGAGTCTCCAGTACCTGAAGGTGCGAATCCGGACGACGAGGCAGACAAAATCAATCAAGAAGCAGATGGCGCACAGGAAGCTATCCCCGAAGTCCGACTGGATCGAGGACAGTCCATTGTGGAAATACCACCCAACGCTCGAGTGCATTCCTTGTCGAAAGACACCTTTCTCATCGAAAAGCCAGCCCACCTGCCACACGATCTGGACCTGGACAGCATTGTACCTCTTGACAAGGCACGGCTTTCCCATATCCTCGAGCACGACCAGATCATTCAGTTGAAGCCAACTCCTGAAGAACACCGCCTCTCAGCAGATACCATGATCCCCACGACAGTCCCCGCGCCAGGCCACTTCCTCGAGGGTGACCCTGTCGTGTCCGGGCCACGTCAGCTCCTCTCCCACGAGCTCCTGGACGACCCCATCGTCAAGCGAGCCAAGGCGTTCCTGCCTCACACGCTCGAGTCGGACAAGAAGGTCGCTGCGGCAGAGACAGCCAGGGCTCACAGCCTCGCCAACGACACCATCCTCCCGGCCCCTCCAACGCGTGCAGCCCACGACCTCGAAAGCGATAAGATAATCGAAGTATCTGCCCCCGGCGGCCAGGAGCATGACATCAGCCGCGATGTGCGCATCCTGTCGCCATCGGGCCAGGTGCGCGCGACGCACACCATCGATGCCGACGAGATCATCCGCGAGACGGCGCAGTTCCGCAAGTCGCCTTGCCCGGACCCGGCTACCATGCCTGGGAACTGGGCGTCCTCGTCCGCGTCCGAGGACGGCGCCGAGAATAACAATAACAGCAACCTCGTGGCTTCTCTCAATGCCGTCGTCAACTCTGCCGACCGGGCGCTGGACGAGTTGGGCCAGCCGGCCGAGTCGGGCAAGGAAAATAAGGCTGCTGGTACGTCTTGAGTGACTCCCATGTCTACTTCGGAGCGTACTTTGTCCCACTTATTTTACTCATCTTGGCTGACCCGGGCTCACAAGGAATAGATGCGCCATCAGGTCGGGGCTTCTGGGGCAGGGTGTTCCCCAAACGGCAGGCTGCTGCCACCGCCGCCGCTCCCGAAGCCACTGCCCCTGCTGGTGACCAGCCGGCTGCTCCAGAGGTCGAAGGAAATACCGAGGGCCAGGCACCAGCCTAAGTGCTTGTACATTGGCGTTATGGGAAATACGGGAACTCTAAATGGGATTCAGCATACAAGAGGTGCAGGCGTCGGCCAGTCCTCTTCTCGTCACCCCGGCATCTTTTCAGGTATCCATGGATGGACGAAACTTGACTCGCGCAGGAACGTTTAGACGGCGGCCTCATTCTTTTCTTCAATCGCATTGATTAGTCTTACAACGAATCACCTAGGGCGACTACCACTAATACAACTCAATGCAGACGGGGTAATACAGATAGATGCGTTGTTGCTTTCTCCCTAGAAGCTGGCAAAATTAGGTTTGATCACTCATCTGATGCACGTTTCCGTGATTTGTGAGTGGAATGTCGAGCGTTAACCTGTCCATTGCCAATAGACGGGCAAGCAGTAATAGTAAACACCCATGATTTCTTCCAATGACATTTTATTCGACTGACTGGACTTGATGTGACAAGTGGTGGCGGCTAAAGGCATGCGCAGAACTGCGTGACACGGCCCAATGCTCTTCTTGTAGTGTACATTGAAAGAAACAAAAAAGGTAGGTCTTGCGTGACTCCCACATGGACCCCAAAGGCTTGCTTCTTGTGTTGACGTTTTCTTGAAATAGGAAATTACGGGATGAATGTGATGTGATGTGATGATACCCGGGAAAAGGGCCCCAAGACAAGACCCCCGGTTTTGCAAATTCGCCCCTTGGTTGATATTTCTGCTCCTTGCAGCTCTTTCACGCCTGAACTTCCAAATTGCGCAAGCAAAAACAGAAAACAAAGGGAAAGGTGATAATCAGACCCCGAACAACAAATCAGAAGTCCAGTTTCCGTCCGGTGTACCAATACCGAGAAAACAACCCTAATGCTTTATGTGAATCAATCAGCCATGTGTCTCCTCTCCTCCCTCTGGCAGCATACATGCGATTACAGCTCTGGGAGCAAATCTTTCGACGCGCTCTTTTTTCCTTCCATGGAACAGTTGCTCTGATCGTTGCCGATGCAATACCTGCTCGTACATGCCCTCTGCCCCTCCAGCTTGGTGCCTTTCTCTCACACAGAGACTACATGTATACGCATTGTTGCGCCTTGTATTCTGACTCTCCAGAATGAAAGCCATATCATTTCGTCTTTCGATGGGCACACAGCATGGCCAGGACGAAGACAGAATCGGATGCGGGTCAAGTGCCGAAGAGTATGGGACACTTTGAGTATGCGGCCCGGGGTGCTAGCGCTCGTGCGATGAACGGTTGGGATATGTGGTCGAGCGAGATGGTTGTTTGTGGTGGCGCCTCAGTGAATGTATATGAATCCTGGCGGCCAAATAACGCCTGCGCATGCGAGCGACGCAAGCGGGCTATGACTAGCAGTTTTGGTAAAGGAGGAGTGGCTCGCCCACGTTCTCGATCTCGGGTATTGTGCACTTCAAGTCGAAAGCTTTGGACAGCACAATCTTGAATATCTGGGGTCAATTAGCACCCTGGGATTTGACTGTGGTTGCAGAAAAGCACGAACCTTTTGCACGTTGATACTGTGACTAGTGCTGCTGAAAATCAGGGCAGCTCGCATTGCCTTTGCGAAACGGCGAGCCTGTGTGTCCGACGTTAGTCTTGTCGCGGCCGGTAAATGTGTTGCTACGAGGCATCCGTACCTGATTCGATATCTCCTCCTGGTCCTCACGTGGGAAGTTCACAAAGTGGTCGTACTTGGTGCCGACCAGGATAGGAATGGCCGTCTTGTTGAAGCCACGTCCTTGGCGGTACCACTCTTTGATGCTGTTCAGAGTGCTCTTGCGCGTCAGATCGAACATGAACAGGATGGCGACAGCATCGTTGCAGACAAGAGGCAGCATGTTCACGAACTCGCGCTGTCCGCCCAGATCCCAGATGCTGAATGTGATCTCCGTGTTCCGGATACTGATTGTCTTCTCCATGAAGTTGACGCCCAAGGTCTGGATGTAGTCCTCGTCCCAGCTGCCCTCGACGTATTTGACCATTAACGACGTCTTGCCGATCTGCGCATCTCCCACCATCCCGACTTTTATCACGACATGGTTTCGGCCGTTTGCGGCGCTTTGCTCTGAGGGAACGCCTACGGACGCGCGATCCCCGTAGCCCTGGCTGGACACCTGTGAGGGCGGTCTGGATATATTCGAGCCTGCTTGGGCATTCTGTGGGATTGGGGGAGTGGTGTAGCGTGCTGCAGGGTCCATTTCGTCTGGTGAGTAGGGTGCATCGGCCATGGCTGAGTCGAATGATTGCGACGGGTGTGGACGGGGGTTGCCGTTCTCGAAGCCGTGTCCGCCGGCCATATTCGGGGAGCCCTCGATGCCCCCGAGAGTGTCCTCTTGGCCGTCCACGGGCGGCTGGTCGTCCATAATGTCTGTCGCGTAGTACAAATGGGCTGGGGACCCTGCCGTTATTGTTGACGATGAATCTGGCCGATGGGGATCGGGTCAGCAGATGAGAAGGGGGCGACGGCGGGAGTAGGTGTGCCGAAGTGAGACAGTCTAATGAGGGTTGCGTCTGGAAGCGCATTGTTTCGGAAGGGGGGCGGCGACCTAAGCGCCGGGGGTGACTTACCCAGGTTGGCGGTGGTGATTGTGCGGCTGTCACCGGCGTCGGGTTCAAGGAAGGGTGGTGACGGGCTTGGGGAGCAGTGAGCTGGAACCGAGGGGTTCAAGGGAGGGAGGGCGGCCTTATCCCAGCAGCGGCTTCATGAAGAAGACGGCTGTCTTACTGGGGAGAGACCGGGATGGGGGACGGAGCGAGGCGTCTAAGCGGAAGACAGTAGCTGGATGGTGCTGCTCAGCTGGCTCTCTCTTTCTGTCCAGAGTTCCGTTAGCTGGAACGGGAGGGCGTGAGCAAGATCAAGGTTGAGGTCGAGGGCCAAGTCCAAGGTGGTAGAGGGAGGATGTGGGAGGGTTGATTGGTGACGGGGAGTTTTGGTGGTGCAGCGCGAGCTGAAATGCGACATGGATAAGCCCGTTTGGGGACTTTCAGGTACGGACACATACAGTATGGATTTGCCGGGGTGGTCGATCTCAGATGCAGACCGGGCTCGAAGGGGTCTTCTTGTACGGGAAGAAGGGCAAAAACAAGGCTGAAGGGTGCTGCAGTCGGCAAAGAGCTTGCAGCAGCGTCACTGGCAGTTGTCGGCTTGTCGGGGTCAGCGTCACTGTCGCGCACACCGACTGGGACTGGGGGCAAGTGGGCGCAGCTATCGGCGATGCGGGCGCAGGGCAGGCAGGGCGGGCAGGTAGGCACGGTAGGGCAGCGCAGGGTGCGGTACAGGGTAGGTGCGGGACGGATTCGAAGCCTCAAGAAGAATAGAATAATCAGCAGTCGGATGCGCTGGCGACTATGACAGAAGACGGTGGATCATGGACCGTGGGCGGTGGATCGTGGAGCGGGCACCTGCTGAGATCGTCTCTTGAGTTGGGACCCAGTCCCTCCGTCAGTCAGTCTTGCCTGCAGCTGGCCCAGGCAGAGGAGGATCGACGTTGGCTCGAGTTCGATGTGTGGAGGTGGGTGTTGGCCAGCTCGATTCTCTATATCATCGATGTCGTGTGTCGTATGCCGGATGCCAATGTGTACGAAGGTTGGCAATCCGGTTGATTGAGATACTGGTTCGGTTCCAGTTCGCTTCGACTCTGGGACGGGATATTGGGCGAGCAAGCCAAGTCAATCTCCCAGGTTACCTGGACACGAGTAAACACCGCGGAGCACCCCTCGTGGTTGGCCTGACCCTGCAACTCTCCCTGAGCTGTGCTGCACTGCGTGCAGTGCCCCGTGCCCTGTGTTGTCGTGCTGAGCTTTGACCCAATGGCACGGCTCCGTTGGGGACCGCAAGACCAAGACGGGGCTCCACTGAGGGGTCGGGCTGTTCGGGTCAAGTGGCCCAGGAGTTCATAGCGCGACAAGCTTGCTGCACGCTGAAGGGAGAAGAAGATCGGAGTGGACCAGAGCATGGGCGACGCGACGCGATGCGATGCGAGGCGTGTTTGTTGCTGCAGGCGATTTACAGCGCAGGCTGATCACACAACACATCCCCTCGTAACTCTATCTGCCTCCTCTCGGTCATCCGATTGCTCTGTGTCTCTAGCTTCTGACCTCATGAAACAGCAACAGCTGGCGGTGAGAAGCCGTCGCCAGAGCAGAGGGGCCCGAAAATCGGCCAGCCAAGCATCAGCACTACCAACTGCACAGAATGCATAGATGAACGGATAGACGTGACTATGGGAAACAAAATCACCGTCGCCAATTAATGGCACACCACTATGGCCATGCTGCGTTGTCCACGACCGTTTCCTTCATGCGCCGCGTCCTCCTCGACAGCTCATGCCTGTCTCCCACCTTCCAGAATGTCTATATCACGGCCGACTATCGCAACCCACCCCTTCTCTAGCCACGGGACGAGTATGGACTACCCGTGCTGGTGTACCCAAGAGATCGCAGGACGATGAATTTCCGTCGATGCTCATTCGTGATAACCCCCTTCGCCCGGTACTCTGGCGTCTTCCTCGAAGCTTCCCGCTGGCGTCCCGGAAGCCCACAGTCCAGAGTCCAGACGGCTAACAGTGGGCGGGGCGGGCTTGTGCTAATCATTACCATGACATAGTTTCAATCACGTCTGCCGAGGACCTCGACCAAGTCATCAAACCGTCATCTCATCTCGTCAGCCTCGTACTTGGTAGACCTGGGCATCTGTCTGCCTGTGCCTATCCACACCAACGTTTTACCCTGTAGGAAGTCTAGCATGCAGATTTGACAAAATGCCAGAATGCATAGCTGGATATCTTAAGAACTTCCAAGTTGTTCGGATCATGCAAGACATTGCAACGGACAATTCGACTTCCACCCGAACTTCCACCCTAGCTCCTGGCAGTAATAGTATGTCTAGACGGTGGATAATGTCAACGGCCCACATCGTTGAGTGCGCATGAAAGGGGCACGCTGAACAACTTGTCTTGTTAAATCGGTAGCCGGCCGAGTGGTCTCATTCGGACTGCCTAGGTACTGCGACCTGGTGTTCGAAAAAGTCAGGCAGGCTAGTGCTATTGGACAAATGGCACCTAGACAGTGCAAAGGATCCAGGAACAGCCGGCAGACCACAGAACTCATCCAGTCATCTCTAACCTCCGGGCTGTGAGGATTCGACGTGGGAGTGATGCTCTTCTAATGCCAAGTGCAAACCGCATGTCTTTCCCCTCCCGCCTCACTGACACCCATTCCCCCCCTCCTGCAGCCAAGTCCGGGTTAGGGCTAGGCGCCTGTCCGGCTTTACCTAATATGCATTAGCGCTGGAATGCCAATCGGCGCCCGGCTATCAGAGGCACGGCAACGGCGACTCGTCGGGAGACAGGAACGATTCATCGTGCTCCGAATCGCCAGCGCCATTGCCTTTTGTTTTTTCCCTCCTGATTCTTCCTGTCCAGGTTCGCCAAAATTGTCACAGCCATGACTTCAGTCGCACGCTGCATGCGGGTCGCAAGACCATCCGCCCTCTCAGCCCTCCGTCAGACCACTGCCGCCCGCCCAATCCACAGGTTCAACACGGCCAGGTCCTTCTCCGTGACAGCTATCAGTACGGTCTCCCCTCTACTCCCCAAGCGCCGAAGCCGGCCGGCCACTTTTTTTTTTTCAACCCTCAACCCTTTTCCTGGTGCTTGTCTACAGAGGAAAATATCAAACTAACGGATACGTGCTTTGCTACAAACAGACCCCATAAGGAAGTACACCAAGGACCACGAGTGGATCGACCTGTCGGCCGACAACAAGACTGGCGTCATCGGCATCTCCGAGTACGCCGCCGAGGCGCTGGGCGACGTCGTCTACGTTGAGCTGCCCGAGGAGGGCCGCGAGGTCAAGGCCGGCGACGCCATCGGCGCCGTCGAGTCGGTCAAGTCCGCCGCTGACATCAACACCCCGATCGCCTGCCGAATCACCCACGTCAACCTCGAGCTGGAGGAGAAGCCCGGCAACATCAACAAGGTTCCCGAGGACGACAGCGCCGGCGGCGGCTGGATCGCCAAGGTCGCCGTTGACGAGGAGGGCGTCAAAGACCTCGAGGCGCTGATGGGCTCCGAGGAGTACAAGGCCTTCACGGCCTCCGAGGGCGACCACTAAGCGAGGGCGAAAAGGAAAGGAATTGGAAAGGGGCCAGGGGTATGGGGACATGGGGATATGCGATGTGATGTACACACACATACATCCACTGCTTGGCGGCATGTGCATGGCAGTTCAACCTGGTGGAACAGCAACTGATTTAACATTTGCACAAGGATAGGCGTTTTCGAGCTGGCGAGGACGGCCCAGGACTCGCGCGGTTGGCATTGATAACAAAAGATTCTCGGCTCGCTTGCTTGCTCTCTGTATGCGTTAGAAATGAGGCGAGGTATCTAAGTCTAATAGAATGTGCAATGCAGCCAAAGTCGTCTTCGTTGTGTGTCCATCATGTCGTCGCCGCAGTAGTAGCAGCAGCAGACGTGCCAGCCGCGGGTGTCTCCGCCCTTGTCTTGTTGATGGCCTCGAGGATCTTGCCGGCGCCCTTCTCGACGAGAATTGATGCAACCTTGTGGCCCAGCTCCTCGGCGCCTTTGGCATCTGATACCTCCTGTGTGACCTCAGTCTCGGCGCCTTGTGACCCGTCCAGACTGACTACTGTTGCCCTCATCCTCAAGACCTGCCCTACGCCATCCTCACCAGGCACCCAGTCCGTCTCGACGCCAATGGGCACGCTGCAGCCACCCTCGAGCGTCCTCATGACAGTCCTCTCCGCCTCGCATGCCAGCATCGTCTCCGTGTGCAACACGCCCTTCAGCAGCGACAGCGTAGCCTCGTCGTCGGACCGCACCTCGAGCCCCAAGGCGCCCTGGCCGACGGCGTGCAGCATGCCGCCGCCCTCGCTCGCGGAATCGAGGTATTGGCCTATCCGGTGGCCGCAGTCCATGCGCAGCAGGCCCGCGGCGGCGAGGATGATGGCGTCGTAGCCGAGGCTCTCGTCGTCGCACTTGCGCAGGCGCGTGTCGATGTTGCCGCGCACGTCCTTGAACACCAGCCCCGGGAACCTGCGGCGCAGCTGGGCGGACCGCCGAACGCTGCTGGTGCCCACGACGGCGCCCTCGGGTAGGTCGGCCAGCCTGCGGTACCTGCCGCCGTGGGACTCGCGGAAGACGACGACGTCGCGGGGGTCCTCGCGCCGCGTCACGCAGCCCAGCACGCAGCCGTCGGGCAGCGAGGTGGGCATGTCCTTGAGCGAGTGCACGATCATGTCCAGCTCGGGCGGCGAGCTCGTCAGCATCGCCTCGAGCTCCGACGTCCACAGGCCCTTGCCCAGGTTCGGCAGCGGCGTCGTCTTGTCGCGGTCGCCCATCACCGACACCGTCACCGTCTCGAACTTGATGTGCGGGTGCGTCTTGGACAGCTCCGAGATGACGATCTCGCACTGCTTCAGCGCCAGGCCCGACCGCCGCGTGCCCACGCGGACGGTCGTGCCCGAGGAGAGGGGCACCGGGGGTGGGGCGTCTACCACGGCCGCCATTGTGTCGTTGTCTTGCGGGATTCGCGCGGAATGAGAGGTTGTATTGGTGAGGTGAAGATTGTGCAAGGGTCCGCTGCTCAATTGACAGGTAGGATGGCTCCAATAGGCTGTTGCTGTGTGGCTTGTGTGACGAGGGAGGTGCCAGCTTTTTGACGTCGGGCTTGCATCGGCGAAGGCGAAGCTTATTGCGATGGAGGGGTCCCAAAAAATCCCAACCCTGGCTAGCCAGCCTGAGTGGTCGGTCACTCTGACTTCACATTTCCTGTCTGCCTGTGGCATTTTCCAATTTCTCTATTATCTACTGTCATAATTGAATGTTCATCACAGGCGTGCAGGCATTTCCCGACGTCTTACACTGACCTCGACATTGCGTGCAACAAAGTCCTGCACCGAGTATCGTATCCTCTTCATGCAGCATCTCCATGGGCGCTGGAACTAGATCTGCACCACCATCGCACATCCGTGACACATCCCAAGGGATCTATCTCTACCCCATCACTTTTTGTTATCGATTTTGCTAGTGTTGACCTTGAATAGCCCTCAATTTACCCGATGTTGGCTACATCAGGACTCCGGAGGCATGCCGTCACCAAGTGCCCTCCCTATCTCCAAGGTGGACTTGGATAGGGATGAGCAAGCAGAAGGCCGGAAGGCAGCGTGGCTAGGCCTGCAGACATCGGACACACCGATGGCAGATGAAAATGTTTGAAATCTTTCCGTGTTGCATTGTATCATATTCGTGACCCTCCAAGTGGACCAGGCGAAGACGTTTCCAAAACCGGCATGACTGCAGTCACCCCAGGAGCGTCGTCACTGGCGTCGTCTCAAGCACAGGTCTGTCACTCATATCGAGAATCTTGGGCCGTGGGTTACGTGGTAGGCCTCGGCGACCTCTTGACCTCGACTGTGAAATGATCGTACCTCGCAAACTACAACTCTGTCCGGTCACTCGTTGCAAGTCTTACATGTCCAAGGTCTCATCGTCCTACTCAGCCCTTGCAGACGGTACAAAGCCATTGGCCTTCAGGATCCCGCTCGCCTAACATCTGAAATGGTGGGCACATTTACCTAACGGGAAACGCGTCGTGGACGCCCGGCTTTCTTGCTGGGAGCCGTTCTGAGCCCCTTAGAAACTACGCTCGAGACATGCCAGCTTCACACAGAGGCTGAGCCGTTCAAGCTCGCCAAACTTGTGAACACATGCAACCAGATATGACATGTCCCTGTGGAGGCCAACTGCCCTCAGGCTGGTGATCTGGGACTATAAGACCTGAGCACGTCATGATCAAGAATCTTCCATCCGCTGTTGAGGCCGTGAGACCAGACCAATCTGCTTTCCTCTAGTCCCCACCAGAATACCCTCACATCACCACCAAGATGAAGGCCGTAATTTCCCTTCTCTTTGCACCTGTGGCACTTGTGCAAGCTGGACTGAGGCACAACGGGGTCGGCGACCCGGCATCACTGGCTAAGGTCACCAACACATCCGCACCTACATGCGGTGTCGGGTACACATACTGCGGGTATATCCTGCAGCAAGAGAAGCGTGGGCTCCTCCCTCCTGCCAAGCTCCATGATGGGCACGACTGACACCATAAATCCCTCGCAGACTTCGAAATGGGCGCCATCCTCACCGCGTACTGCGGCGGCGGCGACTGTGACTCTGCAACAGGCACAACGAGAACAGATCCCCTGCAGGGTCTGTATGTATGCCTCCCGGAGAAGGCAGTACCGAGGGAGCGGGATGCCGACGACGATAAGCCGTACTCCGGGCCGGTCAAGCTTGAGCTCCTCTGTGCCTGCAGCGGGGATCCGTTTGACGGTGAGGAGAATGTGTGCCTGAACCCTGCTGGAGACCATATCGGTCGGTGCAGCACGCCTTGCATGAACACGGATTGTGTGGGTGAGGCTGCTGCTCCTGAGTCGCATTAGTTTACTCAATTTTTGTGTGTGGTGTCTGGGATTCTCGAGTATTCGCTCTACCGGGAGCGGTAAACAAGCATGTTAATAGTCTGAATTATTATCCTCTTGTCCCTCCGTGTCAATTAATTTGGTTGTCAGCACCCTCGCTACATGACTTCCACTCTTGCGGGAACCTGGGCCAGCTTGTAGCAGTGAGCAATACCAAACAGAGACACTCACAGCAGACGTTGACCACTGTGCTCAAGAAATGTGAGTCGGGCGTGCCAGTGAACAAATATTCGACCAAGATCTCTGCTCGCCAGAATACAGATCATGTGTTCAAGATGTCTTACTAGCCTCACTCTTGTTCGTTCCCTACGAGCATCATCAAGGAGACAGGGAATTCCCAAAATTGGACTGGTCAAATTGAATGCAGTTAGTGACAATGGGCAATAGGTTGCAAACTGCAATTACCACAACCTGTAGTGTCCAAAGTTCTCAGACAATACCCATTAGTTGTGGATATTAATTACAATCAACGATTCATCACAACATCATGAAAATCCTCTTTCTAAGGTTCAGATTCGAAATAACAATGCTGACAAAATGATTGTCTTGTTCATGGAAAAAAGGGTTGTCTGCCCCATGAATCGAACATGGGTTTCTTCGGACCGTCGAGTTCTTTTTCAGAAACCACAACGAAGTGTACTAACCACTATACTAGGCAGACATGTATTTTCACAAAATTAAAGACATCATCTTGGAATGCTGTTCTGGCAGTCCACAGCATCCGGCTGCAAGTCTGGAACTGTTTGCACTGATGAATTTTCTCAGGTCATAGACAACTTATGCAAAGAATTGAATGTCAAAGCTGAACAAGTCAAACATCCTGAAAGAAATCCACTCCTTGCCGGTGTGATGATCCCAAAAGTATCAAAGTTTGTACCATCCGCAATGAATCCTGCTGGAGAAGCTCTGGCCTTGTCAATTGCAGCTGTGATGGCCACGCTTTCTAATTTCCTTCAAAAATCTTTACATGCTTTCTCTTCTCTCTCTCTGAATATATATATATATGTCAACGCCGATCATACTGTCCCCACTATCCGTAGGAGCCACGAGATACGGTAAAGTAGTACCATTGGCTCGGTGCACCATTGGAGGATTGGGTGTTGCTCTCCTCTGTAGGACTCATGCGGAAGAGCGTTTCTGTACCTGATTCATCGTCCGGGATTGCGGTTGCGACGGAGATGGCCACGTCTCTGACCGTATAGCTGTGAATGACCAGGGGACACTCTGACTGCTCGTTTACCTGCGTTATGGCTTCAACGGCGGGGGCAAGATATACTGTCGCCGGTAATAAGACCTCACTCGCTAAGCGGTGATGCGAGAGCCATGGCAAGTCCTCATGCCGTAGTACGTTTCTCTAGATGGGTTCTGGAGGGGACGGCCCCACGACGTGGCGGCCGAGGAGATCGTGACGTGATCCTCTCCCATCTTCCCTCTTTGACGAGACGGGATTCAGGTGAATGTTTTCTTGTATATGACCAGTGGTAAGTCGACCAACAGCTTTGTTGCTTTTGTGTCGAAGGTATCGTCTGCAACGATCCAACACTCAGAACACTGGTCTTCTTAGATTGTCCACCCAAATTAGGCCCTGACCTGGTCGGCTTGGGCATAGATCTGCTGTGGGCATGTCGCAGAAAACATCGGAACCCGGGGAAGCTTGATGCATTCTTCTGGCGGGTGTTGGGAAGATTGAAGATATTCTTTCTAACAGGGCGCCACCTCTTCCATGTGGAAGGAGTGGTATGCTCTGCCATTCGTCATGAGCTTGCGCACAAAAATCTTGTTCTCCAAAGCCACATGAATCTGGTCAATGGCTGTTCGATTTCCGCTGAGTGTAACACTTTGTGGTGAGTGGTGACAGACAATAATAATTTGCTCCTGATATCAGCCTGCTGAATGTATTTGCTGGCTTCATCTGCGCTCAGTCCCGCCGCGAGCATTGCTCCGTCACTCTCGAGTGGTGCAACTGCTCGTCCTCTGTAGAAAGCTGTTGTAATGGCCGACTCTGCACACATCTGCCCGGCGGCGTACTAAATCACGGTTGTTCTAGCAAAAACCTTCAAAAGACGCGACTTGCAAAGTACTCCATGGAAATGTTGCCTGATAAGACGCGTTGCTTGCCACTGCAACAGATCGGACGCTGGATCATTGTTGTTACCCTATCTCACGAGTTTTGTTATCTAGGGTGTTGCAGTACCTGTACAAGAGATCAAATCTGCAGGCAGGCCTTAGTGTGTAGGAGACAGTCTGACAGCCACTGCCTGGGCTCCACAGGTATCTCGATGCTCCTCGGTTGGAATGACTGTATGTGATTTCGTTGCACCGGGAATATGCAGGAGATACAGCAAACCCCCCCCCGGCTCCCAAAATATATTATCTAGCTAGGTACCTAGGGAGCGTCTAAACCATTTGACATCTGATCTTAAGAACAGTAGTGTCTTATGATATATTTTTCCTTTTCCATCTAGCCTGCAGTCGATGTACTTGGTGAAGAATACGATTGGTCAATTAATTTCACGGCAAGAATAGGTCAAGGAACCAACAGGGCTGGAGTTGATATTGTGCATATCACCCCGCCTGCCTGCCCGAGTAGATGTTGTTGGCCGTCTGTGCATGCAGGTAGGTGGCGAGGTTCATTCCTAATACATTTAGTACGCCCATCCCATCCTGTTGACTTCCTTCTTCCTGGCCTTGGACCAGCATTCGGATTGATCTCCGAGAGTCTGGGAAATCGACTTGGAGGAGCACGCAGCTTATCCTGTGCCGCTGAAACGTTTACCAATCCACCATTGGTCTGGAATACGTCATTGACGGGCACCCAACATCTGTTTCTCCCTGCGCCGCAACGAGAGGCTGCCCCTAGGACGAAATGGAGACATACGATGTTTTAATTGTCGGCGCCGGTCTGTCAGGCATCAACTGCGCATATCGGGTGCAAACCGAGACCCCGGAAACGAGCTTCACCGTGGTCGAGGGGCGGGAGGAAATCGGCGGAACCTGGGACCTGTTCAAGTTCCACGGGGTGCGTTCGGACTCGGATCTCCCATCCATGGGCTTCGCGTGGCATTCGTGGCCGTCGTACAAGCAGGTCTTCGCTGAGGGAGCGCTGATCATGGAGTACCCTAAGGACGCCGTGGCAAAGCACCACATAGACAAGCATATCCAATTCCAGCAAAAGGTCGTCTCGGCCAACTGGTCGTCAAAATTCAAGAAGTGGGAAATTGTGGTGGTTTCTCAGGGACAAACGCGACGCATCATGACAACCTTCCTTGTCCTCGGGACTGGGTACTACGACTATGAGACACCACTGCGGGCGATCATCCCCGGCCTTGACAACTTCAAGGGCAAGACAGTCCACCCACAGTTCTGGCCGGAGAAATACGATTACAGCGGCCAGAAGCTTGCCGTCGTCGGTAGCGGGGGCACCGCCGTGACCCTGTTGCCACGCCTGGCCGAGCAAGCGGCTGAGGTGACGATGGTGCAGCGCAGCCCTACCTACATCGGCGCCAAGCCAGACGCCTCGCCGCTCTCCTCGTGGGCCCGGGAAGTGTTTCCCCTCTCTTGGGTGGTGGTCTGGGAGCGCTTCTACCACATCACGACCTGCTACCTGCTCGTCCTCTTCTGCAGGGCCTTCCCCCAGGCCGCGAAAGGCGCCGTCCTGAAGGAGGTCGCGGCCGCGCTGCCGGAGGACGTCAAGGTGAAGCCGCACTTCGAGCCAAACTACATGCCCTGGGATCAGCCGCTATGCCTGGCGCCGGACGGAGACTTCTTCAAGACCCTCCACCGCAAGAACGCCCACGTGGTCACGGGCGAGATTGACATGGTGACGGAGCACGGGATCCGGATGAAGGACGGCACCTACGTCGAGGCCGACGCCATCGTCACGGCCACAGGGCTCAACATGAAGCTCGGGGGAGGCGTGGAGCTCGCGGTCGACGGGGGGCCGTGTCTTGGGGCAAGAGGGTGGTCTGGAACGGCGCAGTGCTGGACGGGTTGCCGAACCTGGTGTTCATGCTCGGTTTCACGGACGGGACCTGGACGATCGGGGCCGACGCCGCGGCCATGATCCTCGTGCGGGTCCTCAGGGACATGCGGCGGACTCAGGACGCGTCAGTTACCCCTCGTGGGCCCCGGGACGCGACCGTGGAGACAAGGCGTGTATGGACGACCGATGCGACATACCGCCAGATTGCTGATCATCGACTGCCTGTGTACGGTGTCAAGGGGCCGTGGGGGCCTAGGAGAGTGAGTCCGTTCGCGGGCTATCTCCATTCACGGTGAGGGAATGTGGCGAGTGACCTGGAGTTCCGAAAGGAGAATTCTTGATCGGGGGGAAGTCCTGGAGCGAGGTCAGTAATGAATTCTCTGTTCTTCCTGGGGATTGGGCCAGGTCATCGATCTAGAGACTCACAGTGAGAGATATCTCCCTGGAAAAAGACTAGGACCAAGCAATAGTACGAGTTTCGTATATCCAAATGCATCGACGGCTATAATGTAGCAGATAAATAGTGTCCGAGACACTACCTCCTGGTGGCACCAGCATCGTTGGGTCACGAAGTCCAAACTGCGTGGTCAGACATTCCCCAAATCACCAACGATGCGACTTGGTGTCTGAGGGTACAAAACTCGTGTATAGTAAATGGTGGTAAATTTTAGGGCTATCGTCGTGGAATGACCCCAGTTGCACGAGAAAGTAGCCGGAAACAAGGGGATTGTCTACTCTGGACCCTTCCACCCTGAGAGAGCAACTAGAGTAAAGGGCCTGTTGATGAGGTGGTGAGTCTCAATGTAGATACGTACTGGTAAGCTCTTCCCAAGACATGTACCTTGCAAAAGGAGCAACAGGCCGATGAGATTTCGCGCGATGTCTCGCAGCCTTACCAGGGTGGAGGGTCACGCAGCAGAGCAGCAACATGACCCGTTTCCCGCACCGCGTATATCATGGCATAGGTAGCGAGATGGTCACTGCTGATGACTTAGTATTGCGCGACGTGGAGTATGCCTGGCCAGTCGTGGAGACGGACCTGAACATTGCTTTCTCCTCGTCCGGTGGTGGAAGCTGTTGCTTATGGAATGAGGTAAACTCACTCGGCCCGTGTTCGGCAGCATTTGGCCGACGAAGGTAGCAGGATAATGGCCCAAGCTCCGGACAGGAATAACAACCACCAGACCCGGCCGAGAGCGCCAGGCCGAGGGTACCCAGGCCAAGAGCTCCCTTCCCCGCATTCTCCCCCACATTTCCTGGGTGTTACAGACCAGGGATGGCGAAGTCGAAGCGCGTTTCCTGGTTTCACCCGCCCCGGCGGCTGCGTAATGGGGAAGTGGTGTCGTGTCACAGAGAGGCGGCCATATTTCTGGATAAATGTCAAACACGGCTGCCAGCGGGGCTACTGTGTTGTTGTGCTCTTGTATGTACCTCGTCGACTCTGTATGATACAGGCACGGTCATCACAGTCTATTATATACGTGTAGCACAAACAAAGCTCCAACAAGGGCTTGTTGCATCGTCGAGGCCGAGATATCCCTGGCCTTGTAACAGCTTCGCGGAGAATGCGGGGGTGGGTCCGGCCAAGCAACGCTCGTCCTCTTTTGGTAGGTGGGTACGCTGCGGCGGGCGCGGTGGATCCAGTGGCCTGACTGCCTCATGATCGACATGTCACTTCCATTCCGCTGCTGGAGACGGCCCTGAGTCACTGGTGAGGGGCAGAGTGCGAAGTGCAGAGGGGAAGGGGGCGCAACAAGCTTGGAAACCTTGGGTTGCTTCGAGTTGAGATGCACGTTGCATGTCCCAAGCCTCGAGGCTCGCTCAAGATTTTGGAGAAGGCGCCCTCCAGGTGCCACTCTGCAGGCTTCTCGGCCCTTTCCTCCTTCCCTTCCGCCCGAAATCTAAAACGGACCCTCTCCGTCCTGTCCTGGCCTTGGTGTGTGCCCTGAACCATCCTTCACAAGCCAGCTGTACCCCAAACCTGGCTCCCGCAACTGTGTCCTCGAGGCTCTCGTGCGCGCCTCCCTAAGCTTCTGAGCGAGGCCTTAGACCTATCGAGGGGAGTAGCAGCATCGTGCAACTGTGAAAGCGTACAACCCTCCAGTCTCGCAACCCTCCTACCGTACAGCCTGTCTGGTGACTGGCTGGGAAGTCGGGAATCCCCTCGACGTGAAGCCCTCCAATCCCTCCCGGCAGATGATAACACCAAACTGAGACGCTCGTCGCGCAGACTACGGGCAGTCAGTCAGGACCTCATCGCCCATCATGGCGTGGTCTGTGGTCCGGCCAGCTTTGGCGCACAACAACCACCTCCCCTCCTCGGCTCCAGCTGTCGAAGCTCTCCTCCAGCGGTCCTCACGTGTACTGGGTAAGCTTGCCAGAATGAGAACATGAGAACAAGCCTCAAAGCCCGAGTCAATTAGACTCCATCTGTGTGATTGAACCTAATCCGCTCCTCAGATCTTGTGCCTGTCGTCACTGCTCGCAACCGCCCGCTTTCCCACCGCTATCAGCACCAATGGCACGCGGCTCGCGCGCACAAGAAAGCTACCGCGCCCCCTCTGGCAATTGCCATCCGGAAGCAACAGCCGCTCCAGCTCGTCCGCCATGCTTCCGTGCTGTCCAACATCCCGGCTCCGCCGCCTGCAGCTCCGGGCGCGAGCTACTCGACCGCGGTCGTGCCGCCCACTACTCCGTACTCCAAACTGACTGTCGGTATCCCTCGTGAGACCTTTCCTAACGAGAAGCGCGTTGCCATCACTCCGCAAAACGTCGCCCTCCTACTCAAAAAGGGCTTCTCTAAGGTCCTGGTCCAGCGCGGCGCTGGCGCCGAAGCTGATTTCCTGGATGAGGCCTACGATAAAGCCGGCGCCACCCTTGTCGATGACGCTTCTCCCATCTGGCAGCAGGCAGACATTGTACTCAAAGTCCGCGCTCCCTCCACCCCTGCCGAGACGGACAGCCTGCGTGAGGGCCAGACAGTCATCAGCTTCCTCCAGCCCGCCCAGAACAAGCCCCTGGTTGAGAAGATTGCCGCCAAGAAGTCTACTGCCTTTGCCATGGACCTGATCCCGCGCATCAGCCGGGCGCAGGTCTTTGACGCTTTGAGCTCCATGGCCAACATTGCCGGTTACAAGGCGGTCCTCGAGGCTTCCAACAACTTTGGTCGATTTCTGACTGGTCAAGTCACAGCTGCTGGCAAGATCCCGCCCTGCAAGGTCCTCGTCATCGGTGCAGGTGTCGCCGGACTGAGTGCTATTGCGACAGCCAGGAGACTTGGCGCCATCGTTCGGGGTTTTGACACGCGTCCGGCCGCTCGTGAACAGGTTCAGTCCCTTGGTGCCGAATTCATCGAGGTGGATCTCCAAGAAGACGGCTCAGGCGCTGGTGGTTACGCGAAGGAAATGTCCAAGGAATTCATCGAGGCCGAAATGAAGCTCTTCACCGAGCAGGCTCGCGAGGTTGACATCATAATCACCACTGCTCTGATCCCCGGCCGCCCTGCTCCGAAGCTCATCACAAAATCTATGGTTGAAATCATGAAGCCCGGGTCAGTCATCGTCGACTTGGCAGCTGAGGCCGGTGGTAACTGTGAAAAGACCGTGCCTGGCGAGCTGACCACATATCACGACGTGAAAATCATCGGTATGTTCGGCTGCATGACATCACATATGCAGAGGACCTCGCTTGCTAATACGCATCCAAAAGGTTACACTGATCTCCCCTCAAGGCTGCCCACCCAATCGTCTACTCTCTATTCTAACAACATCGTCAAGTTCCTGCTGTCCATGGCTCCTGCTGAGAAGGAGTTCGGCATTGACCTGAACGATGAGGTTGTCAGAGGTTCCATTGTCACCCAGAAGGGCGAGATTATACCCCCAGCTCCACGTCCAGCTCCGCCACCCGCCCCGGCCGCCCCGTCTACATCAGCCGCGAAAGAGGAAGAAGTGGTTGCGCTGACTCCGTTTCAAAAGACATCCAGAGAGGTCGGCTTTGTGACAGGTGGCATGGCTACTGCTTTGGCCCTAGGGAAACTGACAGGCCCAGCCTTCATGAGCAATGCCTTTACCTTTGGTCTGGCCGGCTTGATCGGTTATCGCGTGATCTGGGGAGTCGCTCCTGCTCTTCACTCTCCTCTAATGTCTGTCACCAATGCCATCTCCGGCATGGTTGGAGTTGGTGGTTTGTTCGTTCTAGGAGGAGGCTACCTCCCAGAGACCATCCCCCAGGCTTTTGGCGCTGCATCGGTCGTCCTCGCCTTTGTGAATGTTTCGGGAGGCTTCGTCATAACGAAGCGAATGCTTGACATGTTCAAACGACCAACAGACCCTCCGGAGTACCCTTGGCTCTATGCTGTTCCCGCAGTGCTGTTTGGAGGGGGCTATTTGGCTGCCGCGTCGACTGGAGCAGCTGGTCTCGTCCAGGCCGGATACATGGTCAGCTCTATCCTGTGCATCAGCAGTATCTCTAGTCTCGCGTCGCAAACCACGGCCCGTATGGGGAATGCGCTTGGAATCCTCGGAGTCGGCTCCGGTGTGCTTGCATCTCTCCTTGCAGTGGGTTTCTCACCCGAGGTTCTGACCCAAGCTGGTGTCCTCGCAACCGTTGGCAGCGTACTCGGTCAGTACATCCCGACACATAGGTAATTTTAAGTATTCCAAATGTGCTAATATGACTAGGTTTCTTGATCGGCAAACGCATCACTCCTACCGACCTTCCCCAGACCGTGGCTGCCCTCCACTCGGTGGTTGGATTGGCAGCGGTCTTGACCTCTATTGGCAGCGTTATGGCAGATATAGACCATGTATCAACACTGCATTTAGTCACCGCCTACTTGGGTGTCCTGATTGGTAAGTCAGCGACGACTTGTTTTAAGCATCGTGGTTAACTTTTTTCAGGTGGCATCACTTTCACTGGATCTATCGTCGCATTTATGAAGCTCGCAGGGAGGATGTCGTCGCGACCTACAATTCTTCCAGGTCGCCATGTCATCAACTCGAGCCTTCTGGCAACTAATATCGGTACTATGGGCGCTTTCGTGACAATGGCACCCGGGTCGCCAATGATCGCTGCCGGCGCGCTCGCAGCGAACACTGCCCTGTCGTTCGTGAAGGGGTACACTACAACAGCTGCGATTGGCGGTGCCGACATGCCCGTGGTGATCACCGTTCTCAACGCATATTCTGGTTTTGCTCTCGTAGCCGAGGGGTTCATGCTCGAGAACCCGCTTCTGACGACCGTTGGCGCTCTTATTGGCGTATCTGGTTCCATCCTGTCGTACATCATGTGCGTGGCCATGAATCGGTCTCTCACCAATGTTCTGTTCGGCGGCATTGCTGCGCCTCAGCAGAGCGACTACAAGATCGAAGGCAGCGTGACGCAGACCAACATCGAAGACGTGTCGGATGCGCTCGTCAACGCCGAAAACGTCATTATAGTAGTCGGGTACGGTATGGCTGTTGCGAAAGCGCAGTACGCGATATCGGACATGACCAAGATGCTCCGGGCCAAGGGGATCAACGTCCGTTTCGCTATTCACCCTGTTGCTGGCCGGATGCCTGGTCAGTGCAACGTGCTCCTCGCGGAGGCGAGTGTGCCATACGACATCGTGCTGGAGATGGACGAGATCAACGATGACTTTGGAGACACGGACGTGACTTTGGTCATCGGTGCCAACGATACCGTGAACCCCATCGCCTTGGAGCCGAACAGCCCGATCGCCGGCATGCCGGTGCTGCACGCCTGGAAGAGCAAGCAGACGATCGTCATGAAGAGAGGAATGGCGAGCGGCTATGGTGAGTCTCCTGGAGTTGGGCCACCGAAATACTGATTGTGCAAATACTGACTGGAGATATAGCTGACGTACCCAACCCGATGTTCTACATGCCCGGTACACGCATGTTGTTTGGTGATGCGAGCAAGTCTACCAATGGTAAGTACATGCACAAGATACGCTTAATTGCTGGCATGCTAACCTGATGATAGCTCTGAAAGCTGCCATCGAGGCCAAACTATCGTAGATTCTTCCGCGTGGTCCAAGATTTCTTGTAGTTGTGAGTGTCCAGATCTGAGTGCAACGAACCCCCCCTCCCCCCGCGGTCTCCCTCTTCTTTCTGAGAAGAAACACACCGCCGGTAGCCCAGTCAAAATGCTGACATTGTAAACTCCAGCTTCTGTAGTGTGTCTGTTTGAATAAGAGGATGACTTTCGCGTTACATTCCCGGCGATACAGCTTAGATACGAGGGGTCGGCATCTTGCATCGGTTCACCGCTGTCTCGAGCATCGTATGGTTTTAAGATTGCGATGAATTTGTGTTCCTCTTTCTCAAGAGACCATTGTGCCATCTCCGTTTCAGACATTCGCGGGACAGTGGACGGGTGGTCCGGAGTGACCACTCGGGTGCAGCTATATTGGCTCCTTTTAGGAGTCATCCGCCGTCCATCTCCTTTTTAACACAGAGCAATTGCATCTCTTTCAAGCTTACTACTATTATTTTCAGGTTTTTTTCTGGCATGTCTCTGAGTGAGCGTGTGAAACCTCGCCTATGCCTGAGCCAGCAGGCGTTGGTCTCATGCACCAATCACCTATTGCGTTGCTGACACTTGGGACATCAAGACAGCAACGCGTCTGCCGGGCCTTGGTATGATTCATGATGAGTGCTGTGACTCCTCGCCGCGCCAGGAGATAGCCCCGGCATTAGCGCCCAGGAATCCACTGCGGGCTCTGGAAATGCAACTCCCTCCACTACTTTCCTTCCTAAAACAGTCGGTTTGCCTGCTGCGGTTCGTGCACTCGTGGGCTGAGAGGTCACGGGCACTTGCCGCGCGTCACAGACCTTCTAGTCTTCTGAAGCCGGTCTTTGAGCCAGGCCTGCTCGACCAGCACGCCGGCCTCACGGGCAGCCCCGAGCCGGACGCCGACCAGATCGCGCTGGCCCGGTCGCTGCCCATGCACCGTTTCGACTGGTGGGCCACCGACGCGCCTGGGTACCCTTCCTGGGCGACGGCGTCGTCGGACGCGACGAAGCCGCAGGACCGGGAGGAGATGAGCAAGCTGAGCCCCTCGACCTTCCCGCGGTGGCCGACATGGGACATGTCGGCGCCCGTGGAGCACGTATAGATCCGCTTCGGGGCGGATGAGGTCGCGCGCATCAAACAGGCTGCGCAGGCTACCCTGCCCGGTCAGCAGCACCAAGAACACCCGGCCATCTCCCGGCTCGATGCGCTCCTGGCGCACATGTGGATCCTCATCAACCGCGCGCGAGGCCACCACGCGACGCAGGAGCAGGTCTACCTGGACATCACGCTCGGCCTCCGGGGCCGTGTCAGCCCGCCGCTGCCGGACTCGTTCGCCGGCTCGCCGATACTACTGGGTCAAGTATCGCGGCGCGGGTCTGACGTCGCAGGAGCTGACGGGATCGGGATCAGGCTCGGCGCCATCGCGCTCGAAATTAGGCAGATGATGGCGCTCTTCACGCCGCGGGCCGTCGCGACATACCTCCACGACGTGGCGCACGAGGTCAGCCCCCAGAGATTGTGGCAGGCCTTCCTCGGGAAAGGACACACGCTGGTCACGTCGTGGGTGCGCGCGGGGGCGTACGAAGTTGATTTCTGCGGTGGTGGGACGAAGCCGGTCTACGTGCAGGGCAAGATGCCGCGGATGGACGGCGTATTGCAGGTGATGGATGTGGGCGATGAGACGGGGGGCTTTGATGTCAGCTTGTGTCTTGAAAGGGGGGCGATGGAGAGGTTGCTTGAGGATGAGTTATTGAGGATGTATGAGCGGTGACAGCTTAAATCTCACAGAACTCGCTTGATAGACTACACCTTAGAAGATTCATCGAGATTGCTAACAGTGCAACTTGGCCCTGTTCCTGTGCGGCTGGGTTGGCTCTGTGCCCTGTTATATCCGTCCTCGCCATGGTTCTCTTCGTTATCTTTCTCTGAGGTATGTCCCTTTCATTTCGCTTCCTTGTCAAGATTGACGACAGAGCTGTTGATGCTACTCACCTCATTCTTTATGTTATCCATCTCATCCTCATCCTCGTCCTGTTGCTTTTCATCAAGGCGTTGGTCTCCCCGCGTCTTTTTGAACTCATGCAAAACGATCTGGCGTCTGGAGTATACACCATGAAAGAAACGCGCAACCTCTTTGACAGCAGCTGATTCTTACTATCCTTGATGTTCTGTATGGTCTGGGTCGTCGACAGCTGTGAACTCTTTCTATTAATACTTAATAAAATAATTCTCATCTACAGAAGTGGCACGAAGTCCTACCGATGTACCTAAGTTATTCCATATCAGCATCATAAATGAAGCCTTCATAATGCAGCTAATCGCAATAGAGAGCATGTAGAGATGCAGTGCTAGATTTTAGACGGGAGAGGATCTTCAGAACAAATACTCTCGTTGATCTTAAGGAGATAGCCGTTGTCCAGGTTATTGGTGTCACGGTACCCACTACAGTGGCCCGCTGTATAAACGTTGCAGCTTCGCCTGCGGCTTGTAGACTTCTAGCTCTCCTTTCTTTGCCCAACAACGAGTTATTACTATGGGTTTCTGGCAGCACCGTAACAATTGGCATCCCCCGGACATCCCACGCGACGGGTGCATGCGAGGAAGAGGAAAAAGATAGAGGTACTAGATTTGATCAACGAAAATAAGCGAGGAATAACACATTGGGGCATCCGACAACTTGAGCGCAAATGCAGCATCGTTCGTCCCGCCATTCGCTTCTGAGTAAGAATCCGCCCCTTGCGCAGGCGATCACGTACCTCGGTCTGGGCTGGAATGCGTGCATGAGATAGATGACACTCAGATCGCTGCGTTGGACAACAACCGAGGCCCTGGGGGTGGAAGATATGCTCGACGCCGAGATGAATGATACTCGGGTCTCTGAGATCGACAACTGGAGCTCGGCCGCAGAGCCGTCTGGCAGTAAAACGGCGCAAGGGGGATCGTGTTGACTGTGCTCGTCATGGCTCGTATATTCCCTCAGCTGAGGCCGAGACCGTTGCCTTACTCACCAACCCCCGGCCAATGCCACGCAGGAGTGCGCCAGCATCACCCTGCATGTCGCCAACACACGTGCACAGAAAATGGAGTGGTTTCGGAGGCAGGACTCATTTCTTGAGATCTACCAGCGAGACAGTAAAGAAGCCGTTGTCAACCATTGAGGAACAGGCGGTCAACGAAGGACGGAGTAATTCCTCCATGGGCTTACAAAGTCGTCACATGTCATCCACCCCTGGCGAACCGCGGCATGGGTGCTCTCCCCCAGCGGCGTATCCAGGGTTTCAAGTTAGTAAATGGCGGGTAAAATACTTCCGCTGGGATCGTGATCGTCGCCGATGGTGTGGAAGGTGCTAAACTGAACACCTCAACGGCTCATTTGTTTTCCGGGAACTTCAGCATCGTGACACTTGAAAACAAGTTTTCGAAAGCAGCACCTCCTGGACCATCCACATTCTGGACCACCACCTCCTTGTCAACAACCTCGATATGACGGGTCGTACTCGAGCAAGAGATTGCTGGAAATCCTCGAAGCCATTGTTCCCGTCACTTATGTCTGAACGGCTGCTGCCGGATGGCCGACGAATGGAGGACTGGTCAGTGAGATGATGTTCGTCTTGATTCTCGTGATAAATGTCAGCAGGAGGACCAGTGAGTTGGCCAGTGTCGGGGATGATGTTAGCTGGAGATACAACATCATTATAATAAGCCTCGAGGCAGCTCTTTGAGCTGAAGCAGTGGTTATGACTCTTTCGACACCATCAGCAGGCGTATATATTCTCTGTTCATTTCACACAATCGCCTTAAACGTCAGACAGAGCCGTGTACTCAAGATCGCCATTGTCGAAGGACACCCGATTGAGCTTGTACCGGACAGGAGCAAGGCGGTCGGTCAAGGGTGCGAAGATCAGAAGTTCGAAATCGTAGCCGTCACCTTGCAGTAAAGCATATATAGATGGGACTATGGAACAGAGGTTTTGGTTCTTTCAGATTTGAGGTCAAATAAAATGTACGTATTGCATGGTTAGAAAGGCTTGTGTCGAGTTGGTATGAGCTTCTCATGAGTGTTTATCTACCTTTTGCATCAACGGAAGCCTTTTCAGGCCAGATCGTTGCTGATGGGCAGTATTGGAGTGGGGGAGTTGCGCGTCAGCTCGCACTTTATCGAAGTCTGTGGCTCTTTCTACACCTGTGCCGCATATTGGAAAAAGCAGTGACCCTGCCCTGGCTATGCCTCCCATGCGAAGAATGCGTGTTGGGGCAGTGGACCCGAGTTCTGTATTGTCACCTGGGCAATAGAGTAATGATTCTGAGGGCTGGAAGCAACTGAGAGACGGGGGCATGAAAATGGTTATTAGATCCACCTAGAAAACATAAATAATCTCCACTCTTGCTCACCAATACTTTGCTATCACAAGTCTGTACGAATTAGAACGCCACAGTTTTTTCTGCCAATACTCGGACTAGATCAAAAGCCATCGACTGTGAGGAGAGGCTCAGTAACTCGACAGCTCTGTTTCGTCACCGATGACTTGCTGGCTGTCTACCCTCTGCGGCTTTCTGTTCACCAACTGGAAATCTGCCTTGCCCCATCGACCTTGGAAGGCAACACCAGGATGGGAAATACTTAGAAGAATGACAGCGATAGCCACCATTGCCCCCTCAAGCACCAGGAAGGCAACCTCGTCGTTGGCAAGATCACTATCCAGGCCCATGCTTAGCTCAGCGAGCCGGTAACAGGTACGGATGAAGATACAGAGCGTCGAGGCGGCGAGAGCTGTTGGCCACAATCAGCAAGTGAAAGATAAATGATGAAGGAAGTATGGTCATCTGGTTGTTGGAAAAAGGGTGAAAGCCATACCAAAGATAAAGAAACGAAACCCCCTCGTTTCACGCAACCCCAGATAATCACTATCGACGTCCTTGGCCGTGGAGTGTCTGTTCCTCCACACGGAGCGGGCATAGTCGGACGCCAGCAGCACAAAGGCGAGCATCCCGGCGACGTGGAAGGCGAGCCCCGCGCGCAGGACGCTGAGCCCCGTGTCGAACGTGTCCTGGTCCAGGGGGCCGCTGCCGGCCACGAGCCCACCGCCCGCGGCCTGCAGCACGAGGGCGGCGAAGTCGCACATGACGAAGGTGACGGTGTAGGTGCGCGGCTGGAGGCGCGAGTTGGAGGCGCCGAAGACGGGGATGATGCGGGCCAGGCTGAGGTACAGGGCGGCGCTGAAGAAGGCCGGGCCGATGGTGATGGTCACGATGTACCTGTGGGCCATGGTTAGGTCAGTTGATTCTCTGTGCCTCAGTCTCCTGTAAACCTAGGGATAAGAGACCGGGACGGGGAGCTTACTGCCGGAATACGTCCTCGCCGTCGTGTAGCTTGATTCTAGCTACGTAGGCGATCATCTCCAGGGCGAGGCCCAGGAGCATGCTGACAAGGAATCCCCAAGTCTTGTGCCGAATACCAAAATAGAGCTGAGGTAGTATAGCTCCCGCATATACAGCGAGAAAGAAAGAGCTGCCGGCAAGATTGTATAATGCTGTCATTTTGACTAGCTGCCAACTTAGACAGAGTCAATGGAATTTTGTTGAAAAGGATCGTTAGAGGAGCCCAAGGAGGAAGACAAAAGTGAGCAGATGGATGATACTGGAGCGGAAACATAGAAATGAAGGGTGGTCATACAGGGCAATGCCATCCATCAGATGGGAACAGGAAAATGTGCTTGTATGATGGGTTGTTTTGATATGTAAATATGCTCCTATGGAGATTATCGCATTAAGAAGATCATGGGGAGCATATGTTCCCATTGGCTGACAGGCGAAGTGGCCAATCAAGATCCTGGTTTGCAACGACATGCAAGATGGTCGTTATTACGTGGCGGAGCTCAATTGTGGTGTCGTAAGATTTCCCAGCCGCCCGACACTTGGTGATGTCTCTGATCTTCTGGAGGAAAGTATCTGCAAGCAAAGGGAGACACCAATTACCCTGCTCGATAACGACAACCACCACCAGCTCCTCTTCATCTTCCTTCTGTTGCACCCCCCCACACCCCCGCAAACATTTCGAACCTCTTCCCCAACAAAGACAGTAATTAACATTATGAGATCATGGCACGATCCTCCAAACACAAACGATCCACCAATGGCTGTGGAGTATGCCGGTCCGTCCGTTTTCTAATCATCATCCCAAGAGTCGGCAAAGAGAAAATGGCTAATGTTTCCCTTGGCGCAGCATACGGCGTATCAGGTGCGATGAGACTCGCCCCAGCTGCAATCAATGTACCAAGACCGGGCGGACTTGTGAAGGATATCCGCCTAGTACCACTAGATTGACAAGTACCCCCACACGAGCATTGGCCCCTTTGCAGGCCATCAGCCAGGGGTCTCTGACATCGCCTCAGAGCCATCTAAGCGCACCAGCACAGCGCGCGCTGCAGTACTACCGAGCCAATACGGCTAGGCATCTGTCTGGCTATTTTCACGACGACTTCTGGACCACATTGGTTCTCCAAGTCGGACACCGAGACCACTGCGTTAGTTACGCCCTGGTGGCCCTGGCCTCCCTCCATGAGCATTTTCATACTGAGGCGACCGAGAGGTCATCCTTAACGGCTTCACAGGCCGGAGGAACAACATCTGATCGTGGGGGAGCCGGTGCATTATCGCTGCCGATGCACCATGCCGTATCGTATTATGCCGAGGCGGTCCGCCGCCTCCAAGCAAAAGTCTCCAGCACGGGTGGCGAAGAGGTCGAGACGACGCTACTCTGCTGTCTCCTCCTCGCCGGCTTCGAGCTGCTCAGGGGCTATCACGAGGCAGCCCAGGTCCACCTCCACGGGAGCGCAAGCCTCCTGCAGGCGTGGCAAGACCAGCAGAAGAACAACCGCGGCGGGGGCTCCTTGTGGTCGCCCAGGGGATATTTCATCCGCGAGAGGCTTGGGCCCCTGTTCCACCGTATGGCACTGCAGGCGGTCTTGTTCAGCCACGTAGGGCCGGCTTCATCGTCCTCATTGCAATTTGGAGGTGACGGCGCCGCCTTCGTGCTGTCGTTGGAAGACAGGCATTACAGAAACAACACCAAGGAAAGGACTAGCCCGGGCAAAACTGAAGTCCGCGTCGCCAGCCCGACAGAGGCACGCGACATGCTGTACCGGCTGATCTGGCAGCTGTATCTGCTGCCCGAGGGGCAGCAAGATCCACCCAAAAGTACCAAGAAGAAGCGGGCCAGGGCCAAAGGGCGCGAGAGCTTCATCAGGAGCCTGCACCAGTGGCACGAGGCCCTATCCGACTACCTGAAGAAGCACCCCGTGGAGGGCGCGAGCTCCGACATGCTGAAGCTGTTCCACGCCACGGCACAAGTCATGATCCCCACCTGCATGTCAGACGACCAGATGGCCTTCGACGGCTTCGCCGCTCAATTCAACGAGATAACGGACCTGGCGGGAAATCTCCTTTTCCCATCTTCACCCTCCACGACGCCGCCGACGCCGTTGTCCGCCGCCCCCGGGAGCGGCAGCACCAACGGCAGTCGAGCCCCACCACTACCCAGGCTTCTTCCCTCGCCGGCCAGCCAGGACGTCTCGTACTTCTTCTCCCTGGACATGGGCGTGCTGCACCTCCTGTACTACGTAGCGATCCGGTGCCGCGTGGCAGCCACGCGGTTCCGGGCGCTGGAGCTGCTGCGGCGCGCGCAGGCCCGGCGCGAGGGCGTGTGGGACGGCGCGGCTACGGCGCTGGTGGCGAGCCGCGTCGTGGCCATGGAGGAGGAGGCGCGACAGGAAGGTGTGGAGACGGGGGACGGTAGCAGCAGCAGCATCCCGGCGTCGGCGCGTGTGGGCTCGGTCTGGACTGAGACCGACCTTGAGAACCGCAGGGTTGTGCTGCGGTGTGGGTGGCAGCGGGACATGACGTCCAGCGAGGAGGTGTTGGCGTGGTGATTAGTTTATATGGTTACCATTTGATGTAGACTGATTATGGCTATCCATACCAGGACATGGTATAGGCTTGCTGGAAAGCATTCTAGATAGAGCTACAGTATCCTCGCTCGCTGCAGTCACTGACGGCTCCTTAACTCAATAGACTTCCGCGCTCACAGTAGCAGAAGTGAACTTGTATCTGTTTCTATAAGCTGACATCAGAAGTGACCTTCATAAAGCTATGTGGCAATACACGTATATCAATTTCCGTAGTTTCCCCTCTTATTACTTCTTCAAAGTTTGCGATATGAAGTCCGACTGGATTTTCATCAGCTCAGGAAGGTTCTCCCCTTCCAAAATGTCCAAATGCCCTCTTCCAGGCTCCACATGCATACTCTTCGGGCATCCCAAGCTGTCAAAAACTTCCCTGTTGCGTTCCAGCCCCACCAATGCGTCATTCTCAGGCACCACGAGCAGCGTCGGCACCCTCAGGTGCTCGGCCCACAGGCCGGCGGGCTGCCACATGAGGATGCGGAGGTAGGACTGGATGGTGGTGCGGTTGACGTGGCCCGGCGCGAGCTCGGTGCGGGTGGCGATGGAGTCGTCGCGGGCGCCGAGGATGCGCAGCGCGGCCGCCTTCTCGACGCCGAGGTCGAAGCCGGCCGGGTTCTCGCCGCGGGCCTCGTCCATCATGGGCACGTAGAGCGGGTCGTTGCCCTTGATGCGCGACTCGCGGTCCCGCGTCACCTTGGCCAGCACCTTGGGCAGCCTCGCGCCGTCGTACCGGTACTCGACGGCCGGGCACACGCCGACGGCGAACCGCACGCGCGTGTCGAAGCACGCCGTGCACAGGGCCACGGCCCCGCCCAGGGACATGCCCCAGACGCCGAGGCGCGAAGGGTCCACCGAGGGCTGCGCCGCCAGGAAGGTCAGCGCGTCGCTCAGGTCCTCCGTCTGCTTGAAGGGGTCGATGTCGTTGCGGGGCGTGCCGTCGCTCTGCCCGACGCTGCGCGAGTCGAAGAGCAGGACGGTGAAGCCGCTGTCCTGGAAGTGCTGCGCGGCCGAAGGGACGCCGACCATCTCCTTGACGGCGTTGAACTGCGACGTAAAGGTCAGTCAGGGGCTTTCAACGGGACCCAATGAGACGGGGAGGGTCACGCTCGACTCACCCCGGGGAGCATGGCAATACCTGGACCGCGTCCTTGGCCGTGGCCATGGGCATGGCTGACGAGTAGACGTCCTCGAAGAGTGACACCATCCGCTGTGCGGAATTCGACATTCTTCTGGCTCGCCATTGTGTTCGGATTTGTTTTAACGTGCTTTCTGACGCAGATTATGGAAGCTCTTCTTGCACGACTCTGGCAAACTGCACGTTAAAGCCACAGGTAAACACAATAGAATTGGTTGAGCTCACTCCGATACTTCTAAGCATGCCTTGATCTTATTTATTTATTTTTTAAGGGGGCGGGGGGACTGTGCCACTCGTTCAATATATACATGACTACCCCCTCGACCGCAAGAGGAATTATTGCCTCACTTATACTAGCGCTCACTTGTGAATGACTGATAAATGTTCGTAACAACAGGCCAGGAACATAATGAGGCTAATCGACAGATATTCGCAGAGTTGCACGGAGTGATGAATATGCATCAATAAGGGTTTGGTGAACTGCTCGGGTCTTACGGATCTTCCCCGTGGGATTGTATGGGGACATATGCAGTTCTGACTCCTATTCCTACCAAAAAAAGGAAGTCATTAGGACTGTTGGCTCGAACGAATAGTAAGCCAAGTATCTATAGGATTTAGGATTCTGGGCAGGCACCTGGGCAGTTAATCAGTCATCCCGCGGAAGATTACGAGGTACGAAGGAATCCTAGCTCCTACCGGTGAGCAACTCCGTGTTACATCGAGAGAAGCATAGGAGCCTCAAACAACCGCCCATGAGTCCATTTCCCACAAAATATCTGACGTCTTTTTCAGCTTTGATGGCGCGCCCTTGCTCAATTTGTTAAATTTGCTTTCCAGTATTATTAATGTAACAGTTTCAGCCTCCAACGGCACATTCCTCTAGCCATGGCGACTCCTTGGTTCCATCCGGACTCGTCCGCCCTGGGCCTCTTGCGCAGCTTCCTCTCACAGTGCTGGCCCCCAGCCCCAAACTTTACTCCCCAAGACCTTATTGCCCAGGGCTCAGCATCAGGCCGCGTCTTCATCGTCACAGGAGCCAACTCCGGAATCGGGCTCGAGCTAGTCAAGGCCCTGCACCTCGGCGGCGCCACTGTCTACCTGGCCTGCCGCTCCGCCGAGCGCGCTACAAAGGCCATCGAACAAGTCAAGAGTTCCTACCAAAACACCACCCATGCAGATGACGCCCCAGAGGGTGGCACCCTCCACTTCCTGCCCCTCGACCTCGCGGACCTGGCTTCGGTACACGCCTTCGCCGCGGCCTTTTCGGCGCGCGAGTCCCGCCTCGACGTGCTCTTCCACGTCGCCGGTGTGGCCAACGTGCCACGCGGCACCACGACGGCACAGGACCTCGAGGCGCACCTGGGCACCAACTGCGTCGCGCCCCTCGCCCTGACGCAGGCGCTGCGCCCCCTTCTCGCCGCCACCGCCGCCCTCCCCGGCGTGCTGCCTGGCTCCGTGCGCGTCGTCTGGACGGCGTCGTTGTCCATGGAGACATTCACGCCCCGGGGCGGCGTGGACTTCTCCGTGCTCGGGGACGACGCGGCTTTGTCTCAAGTCCACCCGTGGCGCGCGTACGGCGTGTCCAAGTGCGGGAACTGGTTCCTCGCGCGCGAGTGCGCCCGCCGCTTTGGCGGCGACGGCGTCGCCAGCGCGGCTGTCAACCCGGGGCAGCTCCGCACCGACGCCTGGCGCCATGTCAGCGGTCCTATCATGTGGCTGATGAGACCGACCATGTACGATGCCCACATGGGCGTGCTGTCGATGCTGTACGCCGGCTTTGCGCCCGAGGTGGCTGCCAGGGGGAATGATGGGTGCTACGTGATGCCGTGGGGGCGGATCATGCGGCGCTGTGCGCGCGAGGACATCGAGGAGGCGTTGCGTGGGGGCGCGGCGGAGCGGTTTTGGGAATGGTGTGATTCAAAGGCACGGGAGGTATTCAAGAAGGGAGTGTGAGTCTTGTTCACAAAAGTCTTTAGAATTTATATGTACACTTGAAGAGATTGTTGCATCAGGGCTGTTAAAAAAAATGTCAAGTGATCACAGTCTGCATGACTCTGAGTTGCGTCTACACCTGGTGCCCGTTTGGTTGCGATAGCCCACTCTGTTCTTGCTGATATTGTGGTGGTTCTAAATGTTGTTCTTGTCGTTGCTGTTGTGGAGCGTTCTTTTCCGCTATCGTTTCCGGCGTACTCTTGACCTCCAACTCGGTGTTTAGATGGTATGCGCGTATGAAAAGCCCCGCAACAAGAGACGCCCCTGCAAAGGCAACATACTGGGAGACGGTGAGTTCGGTGAGAAGACTGGTCATGGCACTCAAGACTGTTGCGCAAGCTTACCATAATCCACATATCCGTAAGTGAATTCGAAATCACCTCTCGCACAGCCCTTTGCTGGCTGTCAGGAAGTTCTGTGATGACGTCTAGCTTGGCCAGAATCTCTGAGCCGGCCAACTCGCCGGCGAGTTGCGGGCCCAAAGACGCCTCTAGGGTTGAGAATTGGCTGACCATGCGATTTTGGAATACGACGCCGCCGACGACAATCGAGACGGCCGTCGACATGGTCCGGACAAAGCCCATGGTGGCCGTGACGGTGGCAACGTGCTCGACGCCCATGACGGCCTGAACGGCCAGCAAGGGCCCCTCGAAGTTGAAGCCGACGCCTGTGCCGGCAACAATCTGGTAGCCGATGATCTTGGCCCATTCGGGCTCTGGGCCCAGACTGATGAGAAGCCCGGAACCAACGCAAAGCATTACACCTCCCACGTAGACGGACGGCATGTACTTGCCAGTCCACTGGATGAAGGCCCCGGTGAATGCGGCCGAGATCGAGACGGAAAGAATGTATGGCAGCAGGTAAAGGCCCGAGCGAAGGGCCGTTGTTGCAAGAACGGCTTGTAAATACAAGGGGAGATAGTATGCAATGCCTATGAAGACGAAGCCATGGCAGAAGCATAGGGCAAAAGCCGCGGCGCTTGAGCGGGTGTTAAACATCTCGACCGGGATGATGGGAAACCTGGCCCATTTCGCCTCGTGAGAGACGAAGAGGGCGCCGCAGATGACGCCGAAGATGATCAGGCAGATGACAGTGGCCGAGTCCCAAGGGTGTGTGTTCCCGCCAAAATCAAGGCCCAACAGGATCATCAGGACACTGCCGGTGATGAACAAAGTGCCGATCCAGTCGATGGAGCGCAGGCCATCGCGCACCGAAGTCTTGACGGTATCAAGCCGGAGGAGGAAGAAAATGAGGATGGAGACAACGGATCCAATGGGGAGATTAATCCAGAAACACCACCTCCAAGTCAACTGGTCCGTGAAGACGCCACCAAGCACGGGTCCCAGCCCGCTGGCCGCAGCCCAGACGATGGAGACGAGCCCAAAGTACAAGCCCCGGTCCCGCAACGAGAACAGATCGCTGATGCAGATGTTGACCAAGGTGATCAGCCCCGCGGCACCAAGACCCTGGACAGCGCGTCCAAAGAGGAACAGCGGGAAGGTCCCAGCCAGCGCGCACAGCAGGCTGCCGGCGATGAACAGCACGGCGCCGGCGAGGATCACGGGCTTCCGGCCCCAGACGTCCGACAGCTTGCCCCACGACGGCACGCTCGCCGTATGCGGCAAGACGTAGCCGCTGCCGACCCACTGGTAGCCGTTGGGGGAGCGGAAGAACTCGGTGATGGCGGGCAGGGCCGTGGTGATGATGGTGACGTCCAGGGCGGCCACGAAGACGGCGGCACAGAGCGACGCGACGACGACGGTGGTCTGCAACTTTGTGCGGCGGCGGGTGGGCGTTCGTGCGTCAGCCGGAGCCGCACCAGGACCTGAGTTGATGGGCTCGGAGGCCTGGCCTGGTGGCACCAATCCGTGTGGAGGCCCTGAGGTGCTAACCAGTGTTTGCTCGGCCATAATGACCCGAGGAAAAGATAGGAGGAAAGTGTGGTCAGGATGCTTGCGCTATTCTATCGGAACTAAACAGGCAGAGTGCAAACTTGAAATCTTTTGCTGCGATATGGATTTGTCAGGCAGGCCTGAACGAAGGGAAGGAAGCAAAGGAAACAAGGCGGAGACAACGAGCTGTATTTCGTAGCTGAACAATATCAACCTCGGGGGGACGATCATTGGACCTGATAGACGATGTCAGATTGCCATGGGACAAAATCCCCAACATCATGCCATGCCAAGGGTTGGCAGTTAATTCCTTCAACGACCAATGGTGGTTGTTTCTGGTTAGTTGCATCTTACATATGTATCTATCGTATAGTTGCATAGCCGAAAGCTCCGTAAAACGTGCGTGAACTAGTTCACGGCTTGGATGCCAATCCTGACGGGCCGACCGGTATTCCATCTTCCGCGGACAAGGTGCTTACTCACATTCTCACGAAAGGGTCAGACTATTGAATCCTCACGAGCTCACTTACCGAATCGAGGAACCTGACAACATTGGCTTGTTCGCCAAATTTTCCAATTGACTCTCTATTTGGCAACTGATCGTGTGCACCCTGGAGGATCCTGTACCCAGTTGCCTCATCATCCGAGCCGGAAGTTTGCTTGTCCGCCAGTTTCTCCTATCTCCAGCCCTTGGCAGGTCAGCCAGGATTTTATACCCAGACCGCCTGCGGCGATCAGCACGTGGGGTGATGACAGTGGCAGGCAGGAGCCTCGGCCATATGCTTCATCCCAGGACATACATGAAGTAACATGGGTGCATCCATTCGGCCATCCTTCCGATTCCCCTCCCGCTCAACCTCCCCCTGAGACTTGTTGACTAAACACACAATTTCCTTCCCATTTAAATCAAATTAATACGTGACTTGAGTTACACACGCAGCTCTGTGTAAGAGTTAAATAGATAAATAGCATTAACAATTTATACAAGTTATATTTTATAAAGTATTGGCCTTGAAAGAGTTATTTTATTGAATAGGAAGACATTTAATGCATTGATGACTTAATACACTTTGACATTTATAGCCTCGTCACTTCTCACTATAGTTCATTTGAAATTAAAGAGTGGGTCTTACCAGGCAAATGGTCAGTTTACGAGATGTACCACTTCTATCCACCAGCAATGTGAACTTCTATTCAGCTGGGAGTCGTCTCGCACGCCTTACACTCTTGGCTCCATTCACAAGCATTGGACAACTCACCGGGGTAATTCCTTATCTACACATTCAGGACCAAGGCTGACTGCATTAGACTGGGAGAAGTTGTCAATATGGATGGATACTGCAGATCAACCGTATCACCATTTCGGTTTCACCGCTTCCCCATGTACAACTACTATCTAGACTTTCTTACGTGTGATTCCAAGTCGAATCCTAAAGCCAAATCCTGTCCAAGAAAAATCCTAAAGCTAAATCCTCTCCCAGAACAAAAAACCCCTGGCAGAGCGAAGTAGCCCCCACCCCTTCAGCTCCAACCAGCACCACCCGAGCGAGGCTACGGCAACGGCGGAGCACGTCAGATGCACAAAGATGATGTAGACACATAGGAATACGAACCGCGGAGCGTGGAGGTCCCACACCTCCTTCCCGTCCCCCATCCAGGCGATACACCCCATGAGGACTGCGCTGGCCGCGCACATGATCATGGTGTGAACCCCCAGGTTGCACACAAAGGGCCCGTAAAGGGTGTCGTAGTCAGAAGCCACCCGGAAATTCTTTTTCTCCGCCGCAGCGCTCCCATTCCGGCCCCCCTCAGTTCTGAGGGCCATAACCGTGCCTTCAGCGATTCTGACCTTTTCGGCCAGAAACACCAGGGACGCGAGGGACCACCATATGGGCCCCGCCCAGTTGGCCATGATGGTCTTGATCACGACGGGCACCAGGCTGTAGCTAGTGCTGCCGACAAAACCGGGTGCCAGGTCGGCCGAGCCGATGGCCTGGGTGTTGCCGAAGGAGAAGTAGGAGCTCTGAGCCAGAAACGCGCAGGTGATGGCGATCTGCTCGTACGGCATCTCGGCCAAATGAGGCGCTGTTGGTAGCGTTAGTCGACGCAATCCTCGATTTTGAGGGAAAGTGGTTCGTTCAGATACTCACACAAAAGGTCTATCTGTAGACCAAAAATCAGAAATAGTGGCGTGTTCCACACGCGGGACAAAGTCAGAAGATATAGCTGCAGCAATCCGAATAATGCATACAAAACGTCTAGTAGGCACGTGATGCAAAACTTTGTTAGCCAGAACTCGTGACACTCGATCTTTTTCGCTGTGGTTGCCCTGATCTTACCGGTAAATCTCCCTCCATGTCTTCCGGAGCATCTTCTAACCAACACCATAACAGCGCCGAGCTGAATCGCCGTAAAAATCATGCTGTGCGCAAAATTCACGTCAAGAGCCAACAGTCGAGCTTCAACGTGGGCAGGGATGAAATCAAACCTGCCAGGATCGTCTCTGACTGCAGCCGCGAGCTTAATGACAAACGCGGCTAGACCTAGTATGACAGCGACTGCTGAGAGAGATTTCGACCCAGGAAACATTCCTCGCAGCCCTCTTTGCAATGAGAGGACGGCGGAAACCATCGTGACTGCGATGAGGCCCCAGTTCGCAGCGGATTGTGGTTCAACCACTGCCGCAGGCGATCCGGGCCCGGCTGAGTTCCAGAGCTGAGAGAGAAAGCCCAGGAAGACGACAGCTGCGAAGTGAGGAATTCCCTGAGGGCTTCGTCTAGGGTGCTGTTAGACTTCTCCCTTTTGACTGACTGCACATCAATGGACCGCCAAAGAAGAAAGACTTACACTGGGCACTCGAAAAGAATAATCAACAAGGCGCCGTACTGCCAAATCTCTCGTTCTTCGACAGCTCCCGAAACGAGTGCGTACCCGTAAGAACCGAGGATCCCAGTCGCAGGCAGCCAAAAGGTGATTACTGGGTCGAGATGGAACTTTGTAGCACGCATGGCTAATCCAAGAGCAAGTAGTGTGCTGAGAACACCCCCAGTCATCAGGAAATGCTGCAGGTTTCCGGATGCCCGAGTCAGGGCTCTCTGGTACTGTCTGCAGATCTGGTTTCCGCATATTAGTGGCCAATACCATAGGGTGTGTCATTGCAGTAGCAGAAGGAAAGACTCACTTCGAGTAGTCTGTTTGTATCAGTTTCACCTGTGAATGTGTTGTTGCCGGAGGCCGAAAGGGAGGTCATTTGGGCCCCTTCGGGAGAATGCAGCTCATGAAAACGTTTCAACTGAGCCTCATTGCCTCTGAGCACCTCAACTCGCTCTTCTTCAGGCCAAAGCCCGAGAAAAGCAGGAATGAAAACGCCGACATTCTTCCTAGGGGTTGGAAGCCCCAGCAAGCCAGAAAGAGTGGGCACGAGGTCAGCTTGCTGCACCGCGTCGTAGTACAAGTATTTACCGCCACGAGGTTGGACTGGTGCTTGGAGACGAGTCTGATTCATGGCAGGCAAGCTGGGAGAAGCGAACAAGAGGGCCGCAGCCGTCTCGCCTGGCGTGCAACCTCCGTGGTTTCCCTTCTCGTTCATGCCGTGGTCTCCTGCCAGGATGAAGAGCGTCGAGTTCAAGTGCGCTTGCTCGCCGACGGACGTGTAGATGTCTTTGACTACACGGTCCATCTGCTCTTGCTTGAGGAACATATCATTGCTGCAAAGAATGGATCAGTACTTGTGTATCTCGTCTGTTTTCTTGTTCTCTGATGTCTCACCTGTATGGGCCGCGGAGATGACCAACATGGTCGACGCCTGGGAAGTGGAGGACGAGGGCACTCCAGTCGTCTCTCTGAAGCTCGGCCATGGCACGAGAAGTGATGTTTCGATCTCCAGTCATTGCGTCCTAGAAGCTGTCAGCATCTGTGCCACCCAAGAACCGGGACTGGAGATACCCTACCGGAAGGTAGAAGGTTGAGACGGTGTCGGAGCGGTCAAACATAGACGGGAACAGTTGGAGCCAGGTATGTTCGCCATAAAAGGCCAGCTTCTTGGCGGGGTCCTTCGCCTTCAAGCGATGGAGCCACGAGTCTTCATGAACCAAGGTCAGAGCGTCCTCGGAGTCTGCAAGATTCAGGAACAGATCCAGAAACGAGGGGTTGGCACCCGTGGTCATGGACTTCAATCTTGGGACTGTGAGACTGGGAGGGTCGGCATGGCTGGTGAACGGGAGCGCATGACCTGAGCGAATGAGACTTTCGGAGTTCAATCAGCAACACAGTCTCAAAGTTATCCATCTGAGACGTCATCTTTGACGTACCTCTGCGTGAAGCTAAATCCCGACGCGTTGGAGAAAACCATATCACTACTCTATGGTCAGTGGTCCAAAGACGACTGAATATTTGGGAGACAATCAAATACCTTCTGAGCGCATCGATAACCATAAAGATGACCCGGTCAAACCGAGCGTCTGGGGGTGGTATAAAAGAATCCCCATGGAAGCTGGCCTGTGGAGAGAGAGGCACCTGAGGTATAGGTCGCAACAGACCGACGCTGAAAGTGATGACTCCAAGCGCAAGCAAGAGGTTGTAAGCAAGAACGGAGCGCAGCTGGAAGCCGCCAGAAGCGGAGTGGGTTGAAATTCTCATGATCTACGATGTTGGCAATATTTTTTCGTTTGTACGGCTCTTGAGTTTTCAAATTTCACAATTACATTCAAGTTCTGCACAAAGCTTATAAAATACCAAGTGCTTTCTATGCCCGCTTTCCCGTGGAGCCGAGAAAGTCCGGATTACAGAAACAGCTGTAATACCTTGTATGCCCAACATGACCTAGATGCTACAAGTGGAATATACCTTTCTTTTTTCTGTTTTTTTTTTTTTTTTTTTTTTTGGGGGGGTTTGGAGTAATATTCACTTATCAGGTATCCTGAACACGAGAAGACATCCTGGCCAAGACTAGGCGACTCCTTTGAGGATTCCGTGCCGCACGGTGAGCTGGTCAAGGATCCTTTTGACGTAATTTGCCCGTTGAGCTGTTATCGTCAGCATCATCAGTCAGCGACACCAACATGCACGTTGATCTACAACGGAATTTACAAGTCGAGCTGTTATCGTAAGGTTCACTGACATGCACATCGATCCAACGACCCACAAGTAGTTGTCCTTTATCGAACCATCATTCCCAAGTCGCCCAGCCTCACACCATCTTGCGCCTTGCCGGTCCAGCCTGCCCAGGTGAATTGACGTGGGGGCTGACAATGCCTACTATTTGCTCACGGACCACAGCCTTCCTTTGAACCACGCTGCTGGGATGTGCCTGGCGTGGTGTTAACAATGATTTAATACAGTCTCGCTAGTAGGAGCTAATATCAATTTGGAACTGTATGAACAAACATAGTCAAGAATTTAATTTTAATCCTGTTGAAGAGTGGATTTTATATATATTATTTGTGATATATTGATAATTGAATACGGGTTAAAACTTTATCGTTTTTATGCAATGGATGGGCTATTCAAGGGTTTGTAGCCTGCTCAGGTGAAGACAGTCGGTCCGCGATTCCTACAAGCGTTGCCCAGACGGTGCCTTTGAATGGTTGCAAGGAAGACGTTCTGATAGAGTCGTCCAAGGGAGGAGGGTGACTCTTCCCGGTGGCGGAGATATTGTATATAAAGCCCCTCCAGCCGCGACCTTGTGGACAAACTCAAGTCCACATCAGCTCTGCCCTACTCACTCTGCATCTTCTCTCTTCCCCTGGATCTTATCATTGATCTGCCCTTCATTAAATGACTCTCACCATGTCCACCACGGTCAATGGGCTGCAAAACGGGCATGCTGGGGGAACCCACGCCAATGGTGTGACGGGGGACCAGCCCCTTCAAGACCCCATCGCCGTCGTTGGCTTTGCCTGCAGGCTCCCGGACGAGTGTGATTCACCACAAGCGTTCTGGAAGTTCCTTGAGCGCGGCGGTGTCGCTAAGAACGAGCCCCCTCCTTCCCGCTACGACATCAAGACACACTATGATGGCACACGCAAGGAGAAGACCATGGCCTCCCCCGGCGGTATGTATCTGCAAAACGTCGACGTCCGCGACCTGGACGCGCAGTTCTTTAAGCTGTCCCGCCTGGAGGCCATCTCCATGGACCCCCAGCAGCGACAGCTCCTCGAGGTCGTCTACGAGGGGCTCGAGAACTCGGGTATCACTCTGAAGCAGCTTGACAATAAGCCCATAGGCTGTTTCGTTGGGTCCTTTGCCTGTGACTATGGAGACATCCAGGCGCGGGATCCTATGGACCGGGCACCCGCCACGGTCGTGGGTATCGGCCGAGCTATGCTGAGCAACCGTATTAGCCATTTCTTGAACATCAAAGGCCCAAGGTATGTGTGGAAGGGGAATTGTGTTACATGTTACGTGCTAACCACCACCAACAGTATGACTATCGATACGGCCTGTTCCGGCAGCTTGACAGGGCTTGACGTGGCCTGCCGCTATCTCCAATCCGGAGAGATAGAGGGAGCCATCATCGGTGGTGCCAACCTCTATATGAGCCCCGAGCACGTTATGGACTGGCACATGGGCTCCGGAGGCACAGCTTCACACTCCGGAAAGTGCCACACATTTGACGCCAAGGCCGACGGCTACATAAAGGCCGAGGCCATCAACATGGTGTATATCAAGCGCCTGTCGGATGCCGTCCGCGACGGTGATCCTATCCGCGCCATCATCCGCGGCAGCGCCGTGAACAGCGACGGCTGGACCGCGGGAATTGCCAGCCCCAATTCGGAGGCGCAGGCCGCTGCCATCCGGCGTGCCTACCAAAACGCCGGCATCAAGGACCTGTCACTCACCGGTTACGTCGAGTGCCACGGCACTGGGACAAGAGCCGGTGACGTGATCGAGGTTAAGGGTGTCTCGTCCGTGTTCCGCGATTTCCAACCCAAAGACAGAAAGCTGCGCATTGGATCTGTAAGTTTGGCCCTGAACACCTTCCTATGATGCCAAGGCACGTAGCCATGAAGACTGGAGTGCTAATCAAGGATTTCTTTCCCAGGTCAAAAGCAATATCGGCCACTCGGAGCCTGCCGCGGGAATATCAGGTCTCCTCAAGGCCATTCTCGCCCTGGAACATGGCGTTATTCCTGGCAACCCGACATTCATCGATCCAAACCCCAATCTAGACTTTGAGGAGCTGCGCGTACTCCCATCGCGTACGGCCATTCCATGGCCGGCCGACAGGATGAAGCGGGCGAGCGTCAACTCGTTTGGCTACGGTGGTTCCAACGCCCATGTCATCCTTGACGCCGCAGGGAGCTTGAGCAACCATGTGTCGTCGTACGAAGCTGGATCGGAGGGCTTCGACATGTTCGACGACGATGACGAGGTAGTTGGGCGGCCTTACCTTGTTGTGCTTTCTGCAAACGACGCACCGTCTTTGCAGGGGCAGCTCACCCGCCTGGACAAGCACCTTTCGGACCCCACCGTGCGCGTCAAGATGAGGGACCTGGCGTACACGCTGGCCGAGAAGCGAAGCCGTCACTTCCACCGCGGCTTTGCAGTTCCATCATCAAAGGCTGACCTCGGATCCGCGGTGCTCACCAAGGGGACGACGCGGGAGACGCCTCCCACTCTTGGATTCGTCTTCACCGGACAGGGTGCACAGTGGTCTGCCATGGGCAAGCAGCTCCTCCAGACATACCCAGTAGCCGCAGACACGGTACGACATCTGGACAAGGCTCTCCAGAAGCTTCCCAGCGCTCCGTCTTGGACCTTGTGGGGTAAGCATTGAATCCGTTGTTCTCTCTATCAACCCCACCCCTGTACAAGTACAGATTATTAACGACATCGCTTCCCAGATACCTTGACCCAACAATTGCCGGGTGATGAGCTGAAGTCTCCCGAGCTATCGCAGCCGGTTGTGACGGCGCTCCAGCTCGCGCTCCTCAGTGTCCTCTCCAACGCTGGAGTGTCGCCGACATGCGTAGTGGGACACTCTTCGGGAGAGATCGCGGCAGCCACAGCTGCAGGCTACCTCACCCCCGAGCAGGCCATCAAGATTGCCTACCTCCGAGGACGCGCCACCACAAAGGTCCGCCCCGCCGCCCCTCTGGGCATGCTGGCCGTGGGCCTCAGCGCCGAGGGCACCAAGCGCTACCTCGCCGGCACCGAGGCCGAGGTTGCTTGCATCAACAGCCCCGAGAGCGTCACCGTCTCCGGCTACAGTTCGGAGCTTGCCGCGATCGAGGCCGCTATCAAGGCCGATGGGAAGTTTGCGCGGCCCCTGCAGGTGAAGGCGGCGTACCACTCCCGGCACATGCTCGAGGTGGGCAACCTTTACAAGCAACTGCTCGTCGACCAGGTCGAGTGGGACGACGACGCGCTCCTGCCCAGCGTCAACATGGTCTCCTCCACAACGGGCAACAAGGTTGACGCCAAGCTTGGACCAGACTACTGGGTGCGAAACATGGTGTCTCCCGTCCTTTTCGACCAGGCCGCCGGCCAGTTGATGTCGGCTGACGACGCCGTAGACATGCTGGTGGAGATTGGACCAAGTGGTGCCTTGGCTGGACCCATCGGCCAGATCAAGAAGCTTCACAAGTCCACGGCCGAGTACCACGCCGCGTGGAAGCGTGGCGAAGAGTCCCTCCAAGCGCTTCTGGGCATGGCTGGTTCGCTCTTCATCGCCGGCCACCCAATTGACATCACCAAGATGAACCAAGACTCAGAGACACAGGCGCCCTCGTTCGTCGTGGACCTTCCAAACTACAGCTGGAACCACTCGGTGCAGTACTGGGCCGAGAACGAGGCCAGCGCCGACTGGAGGTTCCGCGAGTTCGTGCACCACGACCTGCTCGGCACCAAGGTCCTGGGCACCTCGTGGCAGGCGCCGACATGGAAGAAGATTGTCAATGTGCAGGAAGAGCCCTGGCTGTCAGACCATATGATCGGCGAGAGCGTCATCTTCCCGGCCTCGGGCTACATTGACATGGCCATCGAGGCAATCTTCCAGCGGACCAAGGCCCTGGGCCGCATCTCCCCAGACTCGAGCGTCAATGATCAGACCTACCAACTCCGCGACGTGCGGTTCGACCGCGCCCTCGGCCTTGACAACAAGGACCAGGACGTCAAGATGTTCCTGAGCCTGACGGAGCGGAAGAGCACGACATGGCACGAATTCAAGATCTGGTCCATTGGCCCGGACCGGGAGTCGGACCAGGAGCACTGCCGGGGACTGGTCAGCATCGTAGCCTTTGAGCCCGAGGTGGCCGGCGCCGAGAAGCTCGCGCCGCTGCAGCACAGCACCCCGGCGAGCACATGGTACAAGGCCATGCGCGAGGTGGGCTACAGCTTCGGGCCCAGCTTCCAAAAGCAGCTGGCGGTCGAGGCAGTGGCTGGGCAGCGCAGCAACCGCGCCCTGGTGTCTCTGGACTATCCGCCGTCCAGCCACCACCAGTCCAACTACCCGCTGCACCCGGCATGCCTCGACTCGTGCTTCCAGGCCGGATCCGCCTCGCTGCACCGCGGCCACCGCGCGGGCGTCTCGCAGCTGCTGCTGCCCGCCGTGGTCGACGAGCTCACGATCCCGGCGCAGGCGTCCGCCCCCGTCAAGGGCATGGCCGTCGCGAGCGCCCAGTACATCGGCAAGGGCCGCAAGACGGATGCGAAGCGGTACAAGTCCCACGTAGATGTGTTTGACGTCGACAACGGGCGCCTCGTCTTCCGCCTCAAGGGGTTGCACTACCATGCCCTCGACTCTACCCCCGAGACGGCGCTGCAGCATACTTTCACACGGCTGGTGTGGAACCCTGATGTCACGTTCCTCGCGGCGGAGGGACTGCGCGAAGATCTCGCCGCCGTCTCCCAATCCTCCTTGGCGTTGACAGGTCCCGCCGGGGCTGTCCAAGCGGCGGGTCGGTTGATCGACCTCGTTGCACACAAGCAGGGCTATGTCCGGCTGTTGGAGAAGGCACATGGCAACAGTCCGTCGAGTCTGTGGCTCGACAGCATCAAGGCCCTGACCTCGGAGACGTCGCAGATCGGGTCCGAGTACTGCCTGTCTCTTGCCACCCAGGACGGCGGACTCGAGGCACGAGCCAAATACGGTGCTGCGGGAGGCGTCAAGTTTGTAGTACACGATGACCCGAAAGCAGTTGAAGAGGCTGGTGGTCCATTCGATGTCGCCATCATACAGGTAAGGTTCCCCCAAATCATCTCCTAACTAACCCTATACTAACATAATGTCGTCAGGTACCGGCTTCGCACAGCACCCAAGACGTGCAACTTTTGCTGCAAGGTGATGATATCGGCGATGCCGGCCTTGTGATCGTCATATCCTGTGAAGAACCCGGGCCCATCGCCAATGGCCAGTCCAACGGACACGCCAACGGCCCGAACGGGCACCAAATTGGATATCAAAATGGCCAGGATGGCCAGAATGGCCAGAATGGACACCAGAATGGCAAGAATGGCCATCATCCGGCGCCTCAAATCGCCGGATTCGAGAGCGTGGTTCCCCTTTCCACTGACCCGAGCGCTCACCTCGCCTACGTGGGGAGGAGACCGCACGCATCAGCAACTCTATCAGACGGCCGGGCCGCACATGTTGTTCATTTCGAGAAGCCCAGTTCCGAGAAGAAGGCCTTGATCTCTAGCCTCTCAGGCCTAGGCCTCTCCGTCACGCAGCACACGGAGCTGCCCGCCGAGGTGCCCGAGGGCAGCACCGTGGTGGTCCTCGACGAGGTCTTCACGCCCGTCATCCCACGCGTCCGCGACGAGCAGCTCGCCATGCTACAGGAGCTGTTCAGGCGCAAGTGCCGCCTGCTCTGGGTCACGTCCGGCGGGCACATGACCGTCACCAACCCCGAGCACAGCCTCTTCGTCGGCATCCTGCGCTCCCTCCTCGCCGAGGACCCGACCTGTCTCGTCATGACGGTCGACGTCGAGTCGCCCACGAGCGGCTCCAGCGCGCAGGCCATCCTGACGACCATGCGCCACCTCGAGACTGTTGACGATGTCGAGTTTGTCGACCGCGAGTGGGTCGAGCGCAGCGGCGTGCCCTACGTCAGCCGTGTCGTGCCCAACTCGGTCATCAACAAGGCCGAGGAAGCCGACCAGTCGGCGGCGGAGCCGGTCGTTAAGCACCTCTTCCGCAACGAGCCCGTCACCCGACTCATCAACACACGCGTCGGCTCCCTGGATGGCCTTGTCTTCGCCGAGGTCGACGACCCGGTCGGTCCGCGAGACGTCGAGGTGGAGATCCACGCGGCGGCGCTGAACTTCAAGGATCTCGCGCACATCATGGGCTTCCTGCCTAGCAACGAAGACCGGCTGGGCCTAGAGTGCGCCGGCATCGTCTCGGCGGTTGGTGCCGAGGCCAGCGCCCAGTTCAAGCGAGGCGACAGGGTCGTTCTCATTCGCAGAGATGGCGGATGCTTCGCCAACCGCGTTCGCAGCCGACTCGAGGACGTGAGCAAGCTCCCGGACTCGTGGAGCTTCGAGGAGGCCGCGGGCGTCGGCGTCTGCTTCATGACGGCCGTTTATGGGCTGATCGATCTGGCCAACATTAGAGATGGCCAGACTGTTCTCATTCACTCGGCAGCAGGTGGCGTCGGATTGGCATGCCTACAGATTTGCGCCCAGTACTCCGTCGAGGTCTACGTAACCGTTGGCACCGAGGAGAAACGCAAGTTTATCCGCGAAGAGTTTGGCATCCCCGAGGACCACATATTCACGTCTCGCTCGATAGCCTTCGCTCAACAGCTCATGGATGCCACCAAGGGCCGCGGCGTCGATATAATCATGAATTCGCTGGCCGGGGATATGCTGCACGAGTCCTGGCGGTGCATTGCCAACAACGGTACCTTCATCGAAATTGGCAAAAAGGATATACTGGAGCGCAACGCGCTGTCCATGGAGCCCTTCGACAGAAACGCGTCGTACCGTGCTTTCGACCTGTCCACCCTGTGCAAGGACCGCGCCATTGCCCACAGGTGGGTTGTGATCCGGCTGCTTCTGTCGTACCATTAGGAAAACCGGCTAACATGCTGCAGACTCACCGACTACATCTTCACCAAGGGCCAGGAAGGTGTTATCAAACCCATTCATATCTGCAAAACGTTTGAATGGGGCAACATCATCGACGCCCTGCGTTACATGCGTGACGGAAAGCATATTGGAAAGATCATTATTTCCAGTCCTGCCCGCAGCGCGGTCAAGATCCCCGTAAGTCTTGCCCACTCAGTCATGCTTGCTTGTGTGTCCATTTAGTAACTAAAACGAATGTTTTAAGGTCCGACCCATGGTTACAAAAACATGCCTCAAGCCTGACGTGCCATACCTCATTGTGGGGGGTTTCAAGGGACTCTGTGCTTCTCTCGCCATCTACATGGCCCGCGAGGGTGCGAGACACCTCGTCATCATGGCCCGTAGCGGATACGCCGACGATACGTCACAGGCGACCATTATGCATCTGTCGGCACTTGGATGCAGGGTCGACCTCGTCCAGGGAGACGTTACAGTCATGGCAGATGTTGAGAGGGCTGTGAAGGCCGCTGGGAAACCCCTCGCAGGCGTTATCATGGGAGCCATGGTCCTAAAGGTATGTGATAATTGCCCTTGTAGCCACAGATTAGAAGCTAACGAAAATCCCAGGATGGCATGTTCGATACAGTAACGGGCGACAACTTCCGCGCCCCTATTGACCCCAAGGTTAAGGGGGCGTGGAACCTCCACAATGCATTGCTGGCACAAAACGAGCCTCTCGACTTCTTCACCCTCCTCTCCAGTATCAGCGGTGTGGGAGGACAACGCGCCCAGACCAATTACAGCGCGGCCAACGCCTTCCTCGACGCCTTCGCCATCTGGCGCCACGCACAAGGTCTCCCCGTGTGCTCCGTCGACCTCGGCATCATCGAGGACGTCGGCTACTTCACCGACCGCGACGCCATGGCCGCGCGCCTGCGGATGCAGGGCTGGACCCCGATCAACGAGGCCCTGCTGCACCGCATCCTGCGGCTGTCCCTGCTGCAGCAGGGCGCCAGCCCCCCGGACCCGGACACCGTCGCCAACCTCATCACGGGCATCCCCAACCCGCTGGGGCCCAACAGCCCGCAGAAGCCCGTCCACCGCTTCAGCGCGCTGCGGCCCCGCACCGTCACGGACGGCGCCGCCGCCGGCGACGGGGACCTCGCCATCCTCCGCGCCGCGGCGCACGGCGACCAGGGGTCCGACGTCGACAAGGCCACGCTCCTCGCGGCGGCCGTGTCGGCCGTCAACAGCGTGCTGACCATGAGTCTGGGGCTGAGCGAGCCGCTGGAGCCGACGCGGCCGCTCAAGACGTACGGCATCGACTCGCTCGTCGCCGTGGAGCTGCGCAATTGGGTCCGCACCGAGCTGAGTATTGAGCTGAGCGCGTTGGAGATTGTGGGTGCCGTCACCCTGGTGGCGCTGTGCGAGGTGATTTTGAAGAAGCTCCTACGGTAGTGGTCGTCATCTTAAGGTGTGTTTTGCTAGATGAGAAAGTGTTGAAACGAAACACCATCACACCTACCTCCACTTCATCTGTATATATATATATAGTAGACAACGTGCCCCAGCATCCTTGGGCACCATTCTCTGTCTTATTAAATCAATTCTTCTCTCCGTTTTGACAAAAAGAACTACTAGTTTATGCCGCAGTGAATACAAAGCTAGTTGATTCAATATTGTAAATAGGTATTGACTAAATTAAGGCAAGTACAATACCGCACTACCCCCGCGCCCTCCCCAAACAAATAAAAGAAGGAACAACACGCTGTATCTTGAATTGAGTATTGTATCTCACTTAGAATTAGTAGTCATGTCAGAATAACCAAGTGAAATAGTTAAAAGTATGAATATATAAATTTTGTTTCATTATTCAAGAAGGCGATTACAGGCTTGACTAAGGGAGAGCGGACGGGATCCCGTATTTTCCTATATCTATGGCCGTATGTGCTTGGTTGAGTTGTTGTATGGATTATATGTGGAGTTTATGTGACTCACCCAGCCCTATGACGTTGACGGGCGCACGACAGCCGACGCTTCGAGCTTCATCTGCAAGGAAGTCTCTTCGGGGTGTGTCTTGAAGGCAGCAGAAAATGGAGAAGGGAAATAAAAAATTCGCATTGATTTGGATGGCACTTGCTGGTATATACTTGCGATATATGCAAAGAATTATGTTGGGTTCTTGAATCAGCTAGCATATCACGGCATTTAAACAGCTTTAATATCCCATGGAAACACCAGGGCTTTATTTGAAGGTTCTACTGAACCCTATGTCTCGAAGTTCAATACTTCGTCGCTTATTTCATTTCAATTTGTATGATGGCCCAAAGACCCAAGCATAAACCGCAACGCAGTGCTCGACCTGACGTGCAAGGACTGTGACGATGGCATTCTTTCGCTTGAGCAAGAAATCTAATCAAGCGCCCGCACAGCTTTGGAGCTGCTGAAGGATTTGATCGAGCTTGCACCAGCCCGGCCCCAAACATCTGCAGTGAGCTGTGCCGACTATTGACACATGAACTGGAGCTCGGAGCTTGACTTTGCCATGCTTAGGCATCACAAAAAAAACACGTCTTTCAAACCACTGCGTATTTTCTATCACTCTCGCGTGCGCTTTCGCTGCTCTAGTTTAGAATGCTCGGAATATTCTGGCGTTATGGGCGGATTACTATTCAAAACTGTTGCCCGGAAAGTCACTAATTCTCTTACGCGAAGATTTCACTCAACCGAAGGATGAAGGGAGTCACGATTTAACTTCGGCATATGTTATATTTGATGACTCGAGGCACGACATCGCAATTGCCACAGATATCCTCCCAGCCCGACCTGGGCTGGCTAAGAAGTTTTCCCTTTAATTCGGCTGTCAACAATACATTGCAAGATCATGCAGAAGAGGACTATTCAAAGGCTTCATATGGCAGAGGAGAAGCCATTCGAACTCGCAGATGCACATTTGTCTTATCCCTACTAGAGAGGTTGTGTGGTCAACAATACATCGATCAAACGTAGAGCTGGATGGGCTGTGAACAAAGGATATAATCTTGCGATCGTTTCACATCAAGCGGGATACTTGAATATGAAGAAATCAGCATATCATCGCCTGCGTACAGTCGACTAGAGTCTCCGGTAAGGCTGCTGCCAGAGAACATCTTCGGCAGAATCTCCACTGCCAGACTCACTTAGGAGACACATTTTTACCCTCAAGCAAGTACCAGAATCCTCCTCCTTATTTCGGGGCCGTTCAGAAAAGGCCATCTTCAGGTACGAGTTTGACTTGGGTTGACTGTGATAGGGTTCTGAGCATTGAAGCACACACTTCAGACTTGTAGTATTGCCAATGAAGCAGTGACTGTAGCGACCAAAACCCCACACGCTTCGCTTCCGGCTGAGAGCATCAAGCATAAATAGAACCAGAAATTCCCCTTCTATCAGAAATAACCGACTTATGCGTTCTTTCCTACCTGAACAGACACATTATAATATGTTGGCTTTGTTTTCTTCACGATTCTCGGGCGCATTGGCGCCTAGAATTGCGATTTGCCCACTTGCCGTTTTGCCAAACGACGCATTCCGATTTGACCCATCATCTGTGCCGGCTATGGCCAAATTACCCTTGCACACTGTGGTTCTACTCTAACATGGCCGTTCCCAACTAAAGCACTGAGATCGTCGCGCCATTCCTCGTTGTCTGCCAGTAGCGATTTGCATCCACTCCTCCGTTTCTGCTCATTGTCCAGCCAGCAATTTTCAGGGAATCCACCAACAATCCAATTCACAGCTGCTGCTCGCCGCATTGCCAAGTGCCAAGAGAAGGTTGAATCACGTACACCAATGAAGTAGCCGGAGTGCTCAAGAATCAGCATATCTACTAATGCTTGCTGATCCCAGGCCATGTTGCGAAGCGCAGCGCCGGCGGATGTGCCCTCCGGAAGGAGGTCGTTCTTCGTCACCACAGTGATAGGCGCGATGTCCTCAGCCAGCCTAGCAATGCCGGGTTCGTCACCGGATGCGACGTAAATAACCATCTTGTCTGTGTCTGGCATATCCGTAGCTGCAGGGAGTGTGCTGCCGCCCTTGCGTCCTCGTAGTCGCTGCTTCACATAGTTGATCTGGTCTTCGTATGAAAGCCAGTCGTAGTCAGTCGCATCCTTTTCAACGCGCAAGTGGATTCCGACGAAAGCATTAACATGTACCGAAGGCTTGTTCCCGGTGCGGAAGTCTATGTGGGTGCCGAATCGCTCCTGCATGATTAGCAGCGCCGAAGCTGCTAATATCTTGGCGTCGTCCAGCGGGCGTACCAGCTCACTGAAATGGCGGACGAGTGAAGGGGGGTCGTACGACGTAGGCCATGCAAACATGATTGATTGAAGTGGGAAGGCAACTGGCGACTCGACTGACGGCGGTTTGCCATCGGTCGAAGATTCAATCCACGCGTCCAAGGCATATGGCCATTGTTCCGGAGCCGTGGGCACAGCGAATTCGGGCGGCATACCCTCTTGGAGATGACTGTTGATGTGCAAGTCGAGGACGGGGGATATTGCGGGCAAGCGGCGGATTCGTGAGTCCTCATAATCTGCCGGATGGATGACGAGTTTGGGGCAGTATTCGTTCAGCCTCCTCCGCAAATGATGCTCGTCGATCAGGTATTCAAGCCCTGCTTGATCGCTTGTCATGAAGTTGCTGATATCATCAGCGCTGCGGCGGCTAATGGTTGGCAGCTTCAATGATACTATGACAAATAGTTAATGTCAGCGACACTAATATGTTCACATCTAAAGTGACAGTGAAAACGTTCGCGGCGGCTTACCTCTAGCCTCAATGACATAACGGATGCAATTGAGAAGGTTCAGGCGGCAATTGCCAAAGCCACCGTTTAGGACAGGGCACTCGATAATGACATTTGGGTTCCAAGCTCTGTTCCCCTGGCTGCAAAGAGCGGCAAGTTCACCGCCTGTGTCCTCTCCAGTGATCTGTTGGCGGAGTAATTCTGTCATTGACTATTAGTCAGCGTCAAAAATCAAGGAGGACTCCTTGTTGAGAGGAACCGATAGCATACTTTGGAGAATGTCTTGCTGGAAATTCGATGCTGTTCTATCGTCAGTTTCGGCCGAATTTGGTTCTGGGTCTAGCAGTTGTGCCACCAGATGTTCGCCATTGTGACAGTTTAGCTTTTGGATCCGATCAACCGACAGTAGGAAGAGGAACAGCACAAAATGAATCACAGCTATTTTTAAGGCCGCCCTAGAGAAAGAAGAATGGGGTCGATTCTGGAAGATTGACAGCCCTTTTGAAGGGGTTGCCAGCACGACCATCTTGCCGAATGAAATACAAGCGGGAGACCTTTGTACCGTTGGGCCCGGCGTGTTTTCCAGGAGGTGGGGAAAGAATCACAAGAGTAAGAGAAAACAGCGACTGGACCTGTTCGACAGGAAAAGATGTGCGGGCAAGGAAGAACAACAGTCGCTTCAGGAACGAAGGGACAGTTTCCATGCATGACCCTTAAGCAATGGAATTCAGGTGTTGTCTTGTGGCTGAGAGGCGTGCAGTTTTGAGTCAGAATATGACGCCTCACGCAGATGGCTTATGCGGAAACAAGACGTCTTCCGCGGAAGCAAGATACACAAGGGATATGCGTGTCTTACTTACGATCGCGCGAATAGTTATGTTCCCCAACCAGGGCTCAAGAAACTTCGAACTCATAAGATTTCTCAAATTAGCAAAAGCATAATCTCGATCAAGTGGCACTGCAAGCTGTAGGTATCTCAGACACAGACTGAATACATCAGCCAAGGGATGATTTTTTGTTAGGATGCCATGAAAGTTTGGTACTGCAGCCGTGTTAGATTTCGTTCTCCCACAAATCGCTCGTGTAGCAGATTCAAGCCATTATCGAGCATGGCACAACCACGTCGCTTTCTCCACCAGGCACCTTCCGGCTCGCGCACAAGAAGCTGCACCTCGTCCTCTTCTTACAAGCAACCCCCGCCGCGTGCTTGGTGGGCTGGGCAGTGTTGTTCTGCTATCCCATGGTCTTGCGGTCGTTGATAAACACTGTCACGATGGCCGGCGCGAAGGTCTTACCATTCCCTTTCACCCCCTTACTTGTGTTCCCCACATGCTAGGCATTCATCTTCCATGTGATGTGTTACGGCAAGCCTCAAGTGCTTGCTCGCGGGAGATTAAGAGACAGGCTCAACGAACCAACACGAGCCTTTTTTGTGCACCTGCGCCGGGGGAGGGAAGACGACGTATAGCTTACTGAGAAATGGAAAGATGCAGCCGATGCGTTGTGATATGCAATAGTTTTCGCATAGTCGATCCTCCATCATCCACATACTGCCTAAATACCATTATTTCAACCGAACCATGCCATCTTGATGTCGCATAAATCCGTATATATCACAGGATGCTCAGCCAACGGCACAATTATGACGATCGCCAAACTGACACGACGTGTGCGCCACGGCGTCGGACACATCTAACATCTCTAAGGAGTTGTTCGCCCTATCTTGCGCCACCGTCCTCCTCCTCGAACGCCCCGTTCATCCGGTCACCGCTCGGCTGCACAAGTAGAGTGCTCTCCCATCGTCAAAGGTGGTGCTGAAGCCTTCTCTGAAACCCTGCACCTTGAGCTCTCCCACGGGGTCAGCGTAATTATTGGTTTAAGAACTGATGACGACTTGGAGTGGAAATTATCTGAGCCATTCAACAGTTTGAAAATACAATCCGGCTCACTGCGAAAAATTGGCGACAACAAATCAAGAAATAGCATGTAGTATGATAGGGTATTTTACGTCTTTATCTTCAGATTGATTGCTGTCCTTGGTCTTCCAATAGCTGGCTGGAGTCTCAGGCCGGCGCTGGCAACGATGTTCACATGAAACTTCTCAATTACAGTGAGTGTGACGTTAATAACTGACTGCTACACAAAGAAGGGAAGCGAAAAATTTATTTACTCACCCTCTATTGGTCAATCCCTTCCTGGCAAGCACATGCCAGAGCACTAACGCCCACTTCCTCCTACATACCTGCTTCTGTGGGTAATTTACGCATTGCGTCCTGGACGAACTTATTTCCTGCCATAATAATTGCAGAGAATGTAGTCGACTTGACTTTGACGCCTGATTTGACCTCAGTGCCCATATCCAGAAGAATTTGTTGGAAGGCATTAACGGCCAGATTGTTTGCATGTTTAGGCTTAATGGAGGGCTGGGTCGGATGAGTATTTTCCCACAACGCCGGTGGAGGAAGAATAGAAGGAGGCAAAGGATGAAACCCTTCCGTTGCTGCTGTGAGAACACATCACCGTTCAAGATCTTTGCCTCCTCTCACTGATCAAACTGCAACCCTCCGGGTATGTACGTCTGCGGTCGCGCGGCAATAAATCAAAAGATTTTCAACGGGCAAGCCCAGCAGTTGTTCCTGCCGGGCAAGCGTCTTGCTGAAAGCTGATTTTTCATCCGGGCAAGATATAATAAGCAGCAGTCTGGTAAATGATTGCCCCTGTGATATCAGCTTGTATGACGCACAGAGGCAGAGATACCTTGCATCTCGACGTCAGCGTATTACATTCGCCTGCTTGGGCCCGGAAAGACGGGTAGCAGGACTGGCCCAATCGACCCAGTTAGGAAGCAATGTCAATATCGGTTTCCGGCGTATCAACACAGTTCGGAACTGCCCCATCACGGGAGGACATGGGCCACACATTGAATACGAGAAGGCAGTTTCTGGTAGAGCCCATTCTCACAGCGAGTAAATGTCGTACTGTCCCGTGTGTCGTATCGAACTCAGATGAGGGCGGCACCCACCCACAACCCCTTTGGTCCTCGCTACGATGCAGATAAGGTGAATCTTGGCCAAGCTTAACAAAGAGCCATCCGCATTACCCCTGCTGCCAATGTTGTAGTACATCAAGGGACAGGTTGCAGCGCGGTATTGTGAAATTCCCATTGACGGCGGCTCGGCGGGTACAACAGTAGTGCTGATTCTGATTCTCGAGACCGGCCGGGTACGAGTTCTGGGCGGGCCAATGACGAATCGTGGCGGCCAACTGATGGCAGCGATACCAGCCACTATTTTGTACTTTTCGAGCCGCTTCCGTGGGCACTCAGCCAAGAAGTGACACCGTCGGAGGGCAGCGGCCAGGGGGGCAGACACCGACAACTGCCATGTTTGAATAGTCGCCGACTATTTGAAAAGCCCTAGTTCCAGTGAGAGCCCCGGAGAAAATGTTGACGAATTTGTCCCGCTCGGGACAATCGCCCTGGAGAACCGAGGCGCCAAACCTTCGAGACTGATGACCGACCAACTGGCCTCGGCCGCACATCTCGTGTTCACATGTGCAGAGACAGATGCTGCTCGGGACTGGGGGGCGTCGCGCTTCAGTCACGCGCTGAGATTGTTTCTTCGGAGTTTATCGCCATAGCCTGATGTCGCGCCTCAACCGGTCCGTAAGTGCCAAAGCCTTCACTGTGCCGTTGGCGAGCGTTGACGCCACTTGCACGCGGTCGGCTCGCGCTCCCGGCTCGCTCTCGCTTTGGTTGTGCCAACGGGCACCCATGTGTACGGGCCGCCCGCTCGGCGGACATATCCGTGCTGGATAAAGAACCAACCACACCTATTCCCACTGGGGATGAGCTTCGATCATGCGAGTATCGCCATGAAATAACTATTTCGTCGCAGGTGGTCCTGCGTGGAATATGCCGCGGGCCCAGGAACAACAAGAAGCCCCTGGCAGACACTGCCGAGGCTCTCCGAGATCCGGCCGACCCCAGAGAAAGAGACGGAGCTTGCCTGGTGCGTAGGTGGGCAGGACTAGTAGCCGAGCCAACGGAGATCCTCCGTAGATCGATGAAACGCCATCCAGAACCACAGTGGTTCATTGGCATCCGTCCGGCCGGTTGGACTGTCAATCGGAGGACCCCTGCGTTAGTTAAGACGACAGCTGCCGTTGAAGGATCGTCAACGAGGGACATACACGAGACTTCTGAAAGAGTGCCATGTCCCCGATACTCCGCGGGGATTCGCGCGCAAGTCAGCTTTGGGAGCCCATCCCACAGGACGCTTGTCCCGAGCGCTCGGAATTCTCGTATGTCGACTGATTCCATTACGAAGCACCTGGGCAATGCAGGGAGCGCATGACAATGGGCAGGCAAGGCAGGCAAGGCAGGCAAGGCAGGCAAGGCAGGCAGCCGGAGCCCCAAGCGCCACTTGGGGACCCTGAGGTGTGCAGAGAGAGGGAGGGATGGACCTAAGAATAACGGCTCGCAGATGCTGGTTCGGACGCATGCTACGATAATCAAAAGGCGGGGAGGATCGAGGATCGCGCACCACACACACACTCACTCACACGCTCTCTCTCACACGCGCACTGCTCAGCAACACACTCACTGCATTGCACTGCACTGCACAGACCGGTGTGCCAACCAACGTTCGTCATACCTTGGTACCGATAGATAATGCCAGACAGACGGGACACTATAGACGCCCAATCACAAGCGTGAGGCTAGCTTAGACACTGCTGTCAATCAGTCAATCCGGACACAGAGGGAAGCGGCCGGACCGCCGAGCCAAAAAACCAACGGATATCTACTATGGGCAGCTATTCTCCGAAAGGGGCCAAGCGCGAATAGGCTGGAGGGGAAAGCGACCACAACGGAGCGGGGCATTCCTTTCTTGTTAGTTCTGGCACTGGAACTACTCTATTGTGGCTCTGGGCTCCGGCTCGATTTTTCCTTTCATGTGGCAGCTGCTGCAGGGGCCGGGCGAGGAAAAAAGAAGCAGAGCTTGGCCGGGCTACATTTCCTGGCGCTCCCTCAAGTGCTCCCCACCAATGCAACGGTCTGGCGTCGGTTTCCAAGGTTGGCAGGTTGGCAGGAGGCGGCACAGACTGTCGTCAGCAAGTACGTAACTGCGCGGGCATGCACAGCAGGTGGTGCACGTCGACGGAGGGAGGGTGTCACAACATGGGGGCCAAGGACGAGAGGGAGGGCTAGAAGCACCGCAGCTGGGTAGTAGATGAGATGACTGGTGAGACAACACGCTGGGGCTGCCCTCGGGCTGCCACAACAGATTGGCCGCCTCGGATATATAGGACAGAGGCAGGATGCACATGTGCTTACCATCCAGGCGGATCCTAGAAAGGACCTTTTGTTTCCCCCCCTTCCTGAGCGCTGGATACAGCTGCTTGTCAGTCATCAGTCATGCAGCAGTCATTCTGCTTCTCTGTCTGTTGAATGTTTCATTCTGGTCTTGTGTCACCAAGGCGCATCTTCTGTTGCCACTTCTCCTGGCCCCCTATAATACCAGATAACCTCCTACTTGGATCGATTTCGCCATCGGGCGCAACCCCTTGACCTTAATACTGCAACATTATAACAATACTCTCGAACGCTATCCTTTCTGCCTGCTCGATATCGTGTACGATTCGAGGAGATAGACCGAGATTGCCGTCGTGATACCCCGCAGTGTGCAGCGCAGCCGGCCGGACAGCGGTCCATCGAGTGCACTGCAAGCCATCGCGGCCAACCTTGCAACCCTCGGACTGGAACCGTGGCATGGGCCCGTGGAGCATGGAGGTGTGAAAATTGGGAGGATTCAAACCATCAACAGACTGGCCCGGCTTGGATGGACATCAGGACATCCGGTCATGGATCCGAAACCTACAGCCCAGAACCTGAGTCTGAATATATGCAACAACCCTGAGGGATATACGGATCAGCAGCAGGCCTCCACACCCGATCAGTTGCAATTGCATCATCTCCCATCGTCTCGTCATTTTCCCTGCCGTCCGTCATCCAGCCACCAACGCCTCGAGAGGGACCAAGGCGCATTGCACGGTTCATCACGTGGCCATCGGGTCCTGAGGGCGCACAAGGAAAGAGATTGCCGCCGACGCTGTGAAGGGGGACAGAAAAAAAGGCCAGTCCGGCCTGCCACTCACTGGCAGCCTGCAAGGAACGACAGCCGATTGTTCACCAAAGTGACACCACTCAGACTATAGGGGTCCCACCCCCGGGGAGGCAACCCGGAGTCCAATTTTGGGACCTGACGGCCTGCAGACCGGGACAGGGCACCGACACCTTTTTTTTACCGTGTGTACTGACGGGAGGCAGGGAGGGGAACAGCCGAGGGGAGGGGAGGGGGCTGCATGAATCGCCAATGATCTCGACTTGCACGCGAGCAAGCAAGCACGCCCGTACGACTGACAAGCAAGACAGGCAAGAGCGGCCAACAGATGGAGTGCACCTGCTACAAACTTGGGTAACGAGCGAGACACGCACGCACACAAGGCAAAGCATAAAAACAGTCACGGTCACAGGCACAAGCACGGCGGCAGGATTGGAGGAATCGGATCAAAGAACAATCAAATTACCTGACTGAGTTGACTGCATTGAGTGTGCCCACCACGGCTCGGTCACACAACAAGAAGACAGGCAGCACGTGGGATTATCCTCGTTGACTGCGGGCGCCCACCAAAGCGACTCCCCCTCGACCCACGGGCCTCGCCGGGGCAGGCGGGCGACCACTTCCCAGCCCAATCAGGCTGCCCAGACGGGCTGGACGGGTACAGAAATCTCCAGAGCGAAGACCTTGACGGTGGGGACTGTTGACTGATTTGAACGTCTGGAGGGTGTGGGGCCACCGAGTGCAGTCGAGGCGAGAAAAAGAGAGGGTGAGAAAGAGGAGGGGTCTGCTGCAAGTGGTACCACCCATCGGCGCATCAGATCCTCTAAGCAGAAAGAAGCTTAAGCCGGGCGGCCGGGGCAAGGTTTGACGTTCGAGAAGGAGGGAGAGATAGTGTGCGTTACAAGGAGAGATGGAATACGCTTGGGGCATTGCAGCCAGCAAGACGCCGTTTCCGGCCGAGTTTGCATCGGCGGCGAGGTCAAAGCCCAAGGCTACTTCGACGTCGCAGCCGCTGCCGCCGCCAGAGACGATCACGCCCGCGACCACGACCACCTCGACCTCGCCCGAAAACCCCTCGACAAAGGCCCAGCCAGCCAGCCCGCCGCTGCCGTCGTCGAGCTCCACCAGGACGAGCCGTCTGCGGATTCCTGGACACTCCAGGCCGCCCCTCAGTCACGCCAACCAGAACCAGGCCGAGCCGCGCAGCCGCAGCCGCAGCCCCAGGTTCAGGTCCAGGTCCAATTCCAGTTCCAGGTTCGGGTCCAGGTCCAGGTCCAGGGATCAGGGCTGCGCCGCGGCATTGATGAGTCCGGACAGCTCGCGGTCGCCAGGCCTCTTCCCACACGAGCTGCTCTCGCGTGTCTCGTCACATCCTGCCCCGTCCGCCCCGTCTGCACTGACACACGACGACCGACGACGCCCCGCCAGTGCAACCATTGCCAGCCATCTGCACCGGAGTCGCAGCCGAAGTGGTCGCAGCAGCAGCAGCAGCAGCAGTGCTACTACCACCACCACCAACACCGCCAGCGGCAGGCCAGATCGAGACGCCGCCCAGCCCAGGGCCCAGCAGAGACCCGCTTCTACTTCGGCGGCTGTTGGCAGTGGCAGTGGGACGGCCACAACCAGGGCCTCGTCTCTGACTGCTACTGCTCCAGCTGCTACTGCTACTGCTCCAGCTCCTGCTACTTTCCAGGACAAGCAACTGCCCGCCCTGCCGACCGAGGCCTCCCCCTCGTCCTCAGCATCTTCCCCCTGGCGAGCGCCAGAGAAGGCCAGTGATGCGATTGACGGATATGATGACAGCGTCTCCACGTCCTACCCGGGGCCTCTAATGAGCCGTGCTTCCTCCACCTTGTCATACGCAGACGGAGCAATCTATCGGGACTGGCAGGGGGACCACAACTCTGCCGTCTCGGCTACGGCTCCTCTTCTGTCAGCAGCGGCAACGTCAGGCCCTCCATCGCAGCATCGCAGACCCCCCTCCTTGAAGCCCAGCTCCACCGCGGTGTGCGACGCTTCCAAGAAATCCAGGAGCCCCCTTTCCTTCTCCCGGAGCCGCGCACAACACCAGCTCTCACCTCAACACCACCACAACCACCACCACCACCACCAACCAAAAACCCCCGACAGCGGGACCAGCCACAGACTGGTGCACAACCACGAGCTGAGCCGCAAACCGCCGAGCACCCACTGGGCCAATGCGGCATCTTCCTCGACCCCGACCTCGACCCCGACCGCGAATGACCCCCCTGCCCGCAAGCGTGACCGGAGACAGTCTAATCATGCCACCATGGTCGGCACAGAGAGCATCATCTCCTCTCGCACCGAAAGCGTGGCCGAGTCCATCGGCGGCCGCACAATAATGTCCAGTGAGCCGCCCTACAAGGAGGGAGACGGCTCCTCCACCAGGTCGCTCTCCCGGCCGAGCAGACCCTTCGTCACCAAGAGCAATGGCCGCACCTACCTCGCCGACCCGACACTGGCCTACCCCCTACCCGTCGACCTCCACGAGCTGCACCGCCAGTCCCTCCGGACCCTCCTCCTCTTCCAGCTCTTCGGCGGCCCGCTGTGCTCGCCCTTCTTCAACAACAAGCCGCCCACGCGCGTCCTCGACGTGGGCTGTGCCTACGGCTTTTGGAGCATGATGTGCCACTCATACTATTCGCGCAAGGGCTTCCCCAACGTCCACTTCACCGGCCTCGACATTGCCGCCCTGGGCGGCATCGCTGGCATGCCGCAGGTGACGGGCCCCCCCGGGGGCCCCAAGGACCGCGTGTCCTCGACCTCGACGTCGTCATCGGCGTCCGCCAGCCACTGGGCCGAGCAGCCGCCCGACAAGAACATGAGGTGGAACTTTGTGCAGCATGATCTGCGGCTGCTGCCGCTCCCCTTCGGCGAGGAGGAGTTTGACGTCATCGTGTGCAAGGACATGTCCATGTCCGTGCCCACGGACCACTTCCCGCTCATCATCGATGACTTCATGCGCATCCTGAAGCCCGGCGGTGCCCTCGAGGTCTGGGAGTGCGACCATCCCATCCGCATGCTCCGCCCCCACGTGCCCGACACGCCCGCCACGGGGCCCAACACAGAAGACAGCGCGGCCTCGGCGCCTACAACCGACGGCAAGGCCGCGGACAAGGCCGCTGCCGAAGAAGCCAGCACCCCGACGACCCCCGCAACACCAGCCACCAGCCACCACGGGAGCAGCAAGAAGGTCGACTACGAGAAGGAGGTTGCGGAGCTGGGCGCCTACGTGATCAACAACAACACGCCGCTCTCGGGTCCGCAAAACAACTACCTGATCGAGTACAACGGGTGGGTGAGCAAGTACATGGACGCGCACAGGCTGCTGACGTTCCCGTGCGCCCAAGTCAGCGCCCTCATGATCCAGGAGCAGCTTCTGACCAATCGCGGCTCCAAGCGCTTGGCTATCCCGCTGTCCGAGGTCCGCTGGGAGCGCGAGGGTGTGGGCGGTGTCGTCACCAAGGACGGCAAGAGCTATATCGACACGAGCAAGGCCATCGGCAAGGCCGCCGCCGCCGCCGCCGCCATCATGGGCAGTGGTAGCGGAAGCGGCAGCGGCAAGCGCGGGTCCGCCGCGGCCGGCGGCGACGCGGACGATGGCAGCGGCGGGAGCAAGAAGGGCAAGGCGCTCAGCCCGGGCCAGCTCGCGCTGCGGCAGACGGCGTTGCAGACGGTCGTGCAGCTCATCGAGGGCCTGGAACCGGCGCTGCGCGAGATGAGCGGCAAGAAGCCCGACGAGTGGGACACGTGGATGGGCAAGCTCATGAAAGAGCTCCTGGAGCGTGACGGCACCAGCTGCGGCGAGTGCCTCGAGGTCGGCGCCTGGTGGGCGCGCAAGAGGCAGGACCCTCCACCTTGACACGGATTTTGATTCATTCATAATTGGGGGCCGGGAGGTGGTTGAATTCTCTTTCTCCTTCTCATCCTCATTCTCGGTTGAGAAGGGAGGATGGATGGTAGGAGTGGAAGATTATAAGAAAGATTGCCTGTGGTGTATCTTTGTGGGCGGCCTTTTTCGATTCTTTTTTTGGGACGTCGTGGTGTCTTCTTTTTGCTTTTTCCCCCCTTCACTGTTGGGAAATAAACACATATGCGCGAGCTCATCATCTGTCTATTATTACATGTCCACCTTACATTATCTCACCCTCGCGGCTGCACCTATTGACGCCCACACATGGAAGTATCTGTATTACTTCCCGAATCAAAAAAGCCCGTTCACCACGCGCCTAACGCCCCCGATTGCTCACGCCATGCGCCACTCCGAAGCTCGATCACGCCTCGCCGTATCGCTTCCTCAGTGTCCGATACCGTTTGAGGTAATACCTATACATCACCAAGTGAATCATGGCAGCGGTCAGCGCATCTTCCTGCTACGCATTCGTCACACTTGATACCTTATTCTTGAACAACTAGAAGGGAGAAGAAGAAGGCGGGAGACTGAAAGCAAGGGGTGAAAGGAGGTTTTGCATATTTTGTGGCCAACATAGGCTTAGTTCAGTACTGAAATTTCAGTCTGGCCCGGCCGCTTGGCCACGTCGTGTAGGCGGTTCTTTATTCGTGTTTATGTGTGTGTGTTATTTGCATGTGGGTAGAGCAGGGCGGTGATCCCCTGCCCTGCCAGTTGAATATGTATCCAGGGAGAGAAACATTGTGCATTGTCTGTATTGATGGCCGAGGAGACAAGGATGAACGGGCATGCCACGGCGGCGGTACCATGAAGGCCGACGCATGCTTAGATGCATGCACGCTTGTACGTATATAAAAAAATGTGTGTGCATATGTACGTTCGTCCACATCGAGACACTGGGAGGGTGTGGGTTGTATGTATGCACGATGTGATCTGCCGGTCCCAGATGGGAGAAAGATCCAGATCTTGCATTCCCGGCCTTGTCTCGTTATCTTGCATGCATGCATGTTTGCGTTGCATTGCGCCGCGTGTGTGCGTCGTGGTGCGGGTCGAACAAGATGTGGCCGGCGGCGCTTAATTGTGATGGATCGACGTTTCGAGCCCGCCGAATGTGTCACGGACGCATCACCTGACGTGAGGGGGATATCCTCGTCGCGGCGCTTGCCCTGGCACTTGCCGCAGAGTGGCATCGGTCTCTGTATGGTGTGTGATTGTGTGTGTCTGTTCGTGTTTTCGACTTGGGGGTACGGGAAGATGGGACGAAGATCGTGTGATTCGAGGGGACCCCTGGAAGATGGGACGAACGGAGACAGCAGATGGATAAACTCACAGCGCCTCGATCTCTATACATACAACGTCAGCCGCTTCGTTGAGTCCGTACCGTCTACATTGAGGCCGGACGTTGCCTTACCTTTACGCACGAAATCCGCCCTCTTGATGCCGTCCTTGATCTTTTCCTCGTCGCGCAGGCCGGCGTTGGCCATGAAGGCCTTGTGCAGGCGCGGCCGGAAGAATTGGTAGCCCGAGGGGTAGTCGCGGCCGAGGTAGAGGAGTTCTACATCGCGTATGCAAGGTCAGGCCGCTTCTTCTCTCTGGCTTTGTGCAGGGCAACGTAGCTAGGGATCCGAGGTGGGCGGGGGGAGAAGGGTGGAAGGTTGTTAGGTGAGGTCCAGGCAGGTAGGGCAGGGCAGAATGGGTAGAAATGGTGTATGCGCACGCTTGTAGATGGCAATCACTTGCTTCCTCAGCTCTGGATTGATGGGAGCGGACATTTTGTGTCTCGATTGGCTGCGAGAGGGTGCATCTTTGACCTGGCAGTTCGTATGACACTGGACAGGAATGTTTCTCGCATGTGTTGCGAAAGGAAAGTATCATGCACTCACCACTCCCGAGGTCGAGGAAGCGGAGCCGACCTCGGCCATGGCCATGACGTAGATCTTATCTTATCGGCGAACAGGGGCCGTGGTCTACTGTTTCCCCCTCCACTCAAGCACACCTTGTAGTCTACACCAAACCCGGGCAATTTTGTCTCCCAACTATCTCCATTGACTTGGACTACGTGCGTTTGGTCATCTTTGTCTTCTGCCCATTGAGGTCGGCTTCCTAGTGCAGCTGCCACAGCTATTTTCGATGCCTTTATAGCACGACACATTCCCTGTCACCATGGTTCCCCGACCTCGCCTCCGCCCACTGTCCACCCTCAGCCGTGGCTGGCAGTGCCCAGCCCTACCGCCAGCTCTGCCACTCAAGCTCGCCCGCCCATTGTCAGCCTCGTCCACAGCCCCCGCCGATGCGATCCCAGACCCCCCTCCACAGCGATGGCTCTCCGACCTCCATGCCCGCCTGGGAAAGTGCATAATGTTCGGCTGCTCGCCGGCGCAGGTCACACAGGCAGGCGGCATTCTAAACGCCCTGGCAGCGGATTGGAGGCGGCTCAGCGCCGGCAGCGAGGGCTTCCTGACGGGCGGGCGGCGCGGGCTCGAGGGCCAGCAGGTCGTGTGGGGCGAGCAGGACAGCTTCCAGCACGTCAACAACGTGCAGTACGTGCGCTGGGCTGAGTCGTCGCGCGTCAATTGGGCCACCAACTTCGCCGCCCGCGCCGGGGACCCTGCGCGCGCGCGGCAGTGGGCAGAGCTCATGACCCCGCGCTCCGTGGGGCTGATCCTCAAGAGCATCCGCGTCGACTACAAGTTCCCCATGACCTACCCGGACCGCGTCTCGGTCTACCACCGGCTGCGGTACCCGCCCTCCGCGCAGCCCTCGCCCTCGTCGCTCGTCCTCGACGCCGTCGTCTTCTCGCACAGGCACCGCCGCATCTCGGCCAGGGTCGAGGAGGACGTTGTCATCTATGACTACCGCGCCGGCAGGAAGACGGAGATGCCGGCGTTCATGCGCGACGTCCTAGAGGATACCTTTGAGCAGCAGCAAGCGGAAACGGTGCGCGCCAGGAGGCGGATATGGGAACTGGTAGGGGACGTTGAGAGGCTAGAGAAGGAGACATGGGACCGACCTGACGCTGTTGAGGATATCGGGGGCGCCGCGAGGGCCAAGTGAGAGCGGAATGAGAGCCCGGCTTCATGAGACCGTGGCTGAAGCCGTGTTGTGAGCGTGTGTCTGCCTGCACAGGCTCTGTGCCACGCGAACGGTGACTCACGCCTTGGTCCCTTTGTATCTTTGCTCCATGGCCTCCGCTGCGTACATTCCGCTCGTAGAACCTGTGGGAATAACGACGGACTTAGGGCGAGCCCTGCCGTAATTACATACAGTACATACCTCTTGAGCCTCATCATGCGGATCCGCTCCCCGCTCACCAGGCTGACGGGCGCACGACAGCCGCATGACGACGCCTGCAAGCCATCTGCCGGAGTTTGGGCCGAGTAGGGCTGGCTCAAAGATCTCACCCACCGCCTCTGACTGTCTCCGAATTGCCGTACATACCGGCTTACTGTCAAACCTTTCCCCCCCCCCCTCTGATTCCACTGTGCCGTGGTCGCGGGCGGCCGCTGACCCCGCAGCACCTGCGGCATAAGCCTCCGCCCTCCACGTGTAACCCAGCCACGAGCTGTTGGAATCTAATCTCACCTTACCAGACTTGCTCCTCCCACACCCGGGACGGCGTCCAATCCAGCTTCGCAGACGGTCTGGCCCGCCGGGGCCGGTGGGTGATAGCCAGCGTAGCGCGGGCTCGGAATGCCGCTTGGTTCTCCAGCTCCCCGGCTCTCCAGCGCAGGACCCCCTGAGTGGGCTTGGGTAACACTGGACTAGCAAGCAAGCTTTCCTCCACGCTTCTGCTGTGCACGGTTCGAAGGATGGGGGTTTGGGGTTGTACATGGCGGACCTTGGATGGTTTATTCCATCTCCGTGGACGCATCTGGAATCCTAAAACTGGGTTGAAGGCGAGTCACATCGTCGAGGTTGTTGGGCATGCCTTCCACCACACCATCTTCATCGGAATGACCTTGGAGTACCATGGGTTCTTTTGTTTTCGGTGGTGTGTCGACGTCCTGTCAACTCGTGAGACATCCCCGGAGTGCCTGAAAGTAGCGGATGAAGAGAGTGTGTGGCTGCCGAGACCTGACCGATTTGCGGCGGCAGTCACCCTCCATGGTCGAAGTACCGCCGGAGTTCCTGTATGAACTCGGCAGTAACAGTGCTGGCCGAGACTATCAAGCAATTTGACGAAATTGTCGGCCGGTTTCTCCCTGGAATTTTCATAAATAGATTACTATGTAGACATGGCCAGAATACGCATCCAACTGTCTCGTATCCGTTCCCTATCGCGTACCTAGGATTTGTGGTTCGGGCTGCTCACTGTCTAGTTGCTCACTCTTGGGGCATCCTTTCGTATTTGCTGCGGCTTCCACCTCAACACCGGGTCCAGCTGAGCATGCCAGTGATCCGGTCTTATCCTCTGAAACCTAACGAGACCAAAGCTTCTCTGTCATCATCCTCGTCAGCTCCGCCAGCTAATATGCGCTTACTTGTGTGGGTAGAAATACGTACTCTTCACTTACCCAACCGGATCTCGGCAAGTGCAGCCAGCAGCGGTGAAAAGACAGTTAGAGTTGCAATGACAGGAAAAAGAGCGCGCTGGTCTTTTCTTGGCCATACTTTAAATATTCACCGCTCTTGCAACATGTAGCTGTTCTCTCTTCGCTGTGTCGTGGGTTCGCTGGATTCCGAGTTATCGACGGGTAAAGTTAGGTCCGCAGGGCCTTACTAAGTAAATACCCGATACGTAGCGCAGTGGTTGATGCTGAGGCAACTTTAGTGATCTGACCGCGCTCCTGAATACGCACGTGGGCATCACGGAGACACGTGGGAATTTCAAATGGCGAGCGCCACAGTCTTGGGTGGTGGATGGAATAATAATAATGCCAGGGAGGAGAAAAAAAAGGTGTGGCACCTGCGCGTGGTCGCGCGCCCAATTCTAAATTCTCACAAATACGGGCTCGCCGGGGATCTGTCGGCTGTTTTTCGCTTTGTCAGTCATCGAAGGCTGATTCACCGCTCGTAAGCACACGCAGCCCAAAAAGCCAGATCTTGCTTGCGTGTGGTTATGCTGGGCGTGCCAGTGGGCTGGCTAGCTGGGCAAGCTGGGCAATGGGCTACCTAATCAGCCCCCCCCTGCCCGATCCAACCCTGGCCGGGCTCTGAGATACATACTTACGCCCTGCATGCATGCATGCGTTATCAAATCCCATCCGATCACTTGCATCGAGCCATCCCGGGGCGCGCTTGGTCGCGACGGCGGACACCCGGGGAAAACGACATCTACGTCATTGAGGATGAGTCCTTTGGCGGATTACTTATCACTGGCTCGCTCGCTGGTGAGATTGAAACGTGGGCAAGGGTCACATGGAGTGGGCGCGCCTGGAGGCTGAGCTCTTTTGGTCTGGGTTACTCATGCTAGGGTAGGTAGCCGTCGACACCGCGGAAGAGAGGAGATGGCCTTTCCACTCCGTACCATAAGGTGACTGTCATCCACCCGTAATCTGGACTCGGCCGCATCACGGCGTTTGGGGGCACTATTTTCGGCTCCACGGCAGGTCGCCTTTCCCGAAGTCAAAGCCCATTGCAGCCCAACACCACATAGTAAGCGGCATCGTGGGTGGTCCGTCGACACAAGGACGGGGCCTGCTTGGAAGCTTCTGCGCCTTTCCAGGTGGACGGTAAGATGGGGACGGCTGTGCGACGGTCGAAAGTGGTAACTCGATGACTGTTTACATCGGCCTCGTATAAATGTGTACGCCTTCATATGTAAACGAGGATGAGCTCAGGTAATGTTCCACGACAAGTCATCTGCAACACCAGCCCTATAGAATATCACACCTGAAACATAGTTGGACGGACGAGACCACCTTGACTAACACAGCGACATGCCCTCCTCAAAGTACGGCAGTGGCTCTGGCGGCGGCAGTGACCCCTTCAAGAACAGCACCTCCGGGTCCATGTCCAAGAAACTAAAGGAACCCAAGAAGAAAAGAGGCGACTCCAAAAACAAAGAGGAGGAGCACGCATCAGTGAGTCAACTCGATAGGCTAAACAAACTCGCAAGCCATGACCGAGTGGCATAGGATACTAACAAGCAGCCCAGAGACGCCGAACACAAAACCGCGCCTCCCAAAGGGCATACAGGGAGCGCAGGGAGAACCGCCTCCAGGAGCTCGAGGGCCAGGTGCAGGAGGCCGAGATGCTCAACCAGACCCTCACGGCCGCCTACCAGGAGCTCCGGGCCGAGATGGACAGCCTGCAGGCCGAGAAGGCGCAGGAGCAGTACTACGCCAGCATGGCCGCCGCGCAGGCGGGGCCCTCGTCCTATGACGCCTCGTACGAGGGCACCCCGGCCTCCGGCGGCACCTCCACGGGCTACGGGCAGCAGGCGGATCCGAGCCTGTGGGCTTACGACAGCAGTTGGGTCCCTGAGGAGTGGGATGACGGGGGTAGCGGGGGGCAGCAGTACTGATGAGGTGACTGGCTGCGGCGTCAATGTTTGTGAGCAGGTAGAGCCGCTTGATTGGGTTCAACTTGGCGAGTGTATGATTAGATTAGAACTTTAGACTTGATACCAGGAGCAGCTAGAATCTAGAACAGGTGTTCTGTGTACATCTGCTTACTACGAGCCAAACTTACCATGAGCACCGAGGACTTTGTTACTCTCGAAGTCTTCAATTAAACTATGCCTCTACGTCACCCTTACAATCTGATCAGAACAGTTATGTCCCTAATACCTGAGACAGACTATAGCTGTATCGTTGTCGATTTTCTACAGTTGTCCATGAAACTGACGAACAGCTCTGTGGCAAATTTCTCTGTAGCCACGTACACGTAGCACACGCACAAGTTGCCGTCAAAGTCAGCTCCGTGTTATCCCATCTTCAGAAGGTGACAGAATCATAGGTTCCCCTGATAGCCTAGGAAGGGAGGATTCGGTGTAGTACAATTAGGGCAATTATATTTATTTTGAGACAATTTACGACATATACGAGGTACAAAATACGAAGTACAAAATACGAAGTCGGTCATTTGAGAGCGTACTCAGCTTCACACGAAAGAATCCTCCTGCAGAGCCGGATTCCAAAAACAAAACAAGACAAGACATTTTCTGTCCTCTTTCCCTTCGTATAACAGTTTCTTGTCGACCGGCTCTGGAGGAATACCCGTACAAGAGACCACAACAGAATTCCGCTTTAACCTTATCAATTCAGCGCCTATAGGTCGTTGAGCTCCCGATTATAGACAAACTGCTTTCAAGATGCAGGGAGAATCGACTATTCCAAGTCTATCGCACCACAAGCCGTGGGACGATTAATATTTTTCATTCTTTTCAAAAACGCGGAGTTCCTGTCCGAAACTGCGTGATCGCGATTGTTCGTTCACCGCCGCTTATATCCAGGGGGATTCTATTTACAGCACTGCCAGGCCCGCAATTTTGGGAAGGATTCAAGGTACCCACCCTACCTAGGTAGGAATCCGGGGTTGTTCGAGACAACGCTCTACTGACCGGCATTTCTAGGCAAGAGAGAGTCTTTAAAAGCTTGACAGGTCAATGTCAAGAATACTAGCTGGCATATCTGAGCGATAATTGTTTCCAATTGGCTCAATGGGTGGACGCTCCAGACCTGGATCCCACATTGATGCATGTGTCAAGTGTATAGACCCTCACTTGGCAGGTGAGTTGCAGGGCGGCGCTGATGCATAGCATGGATGCATCGTCAGATATATCATATTTCCAGAGTCACGAAACAAGATTATATGTCTGCTGTTGGACACAAGTCATACTTCAATTTACCCAATTTGCCCTGTTACTAATACATTTGTGGCCTGTTCTCTAACGTTGCCCCGTATAAATGTCCTAGCGGCCACTGCGTCAAATGCTCGCAGGATCAACGCAAAAGGTCTGTGACGCAAGATCCTAGCCAGGCAGGATTCCAGGCTGAAAGGATCGATGAAATTGGGCAGAGCTAGATGGCCCGCCTAGGAGGTGCACCCAATCTCTGCGGGCATTTCTAGAAAAGACCTGGATCCGGGGAGCAGCCGAGTGAGAAGATCTTCGCGAGGCGCGGGACGAAGGATCCAGACTGGGGGGCTCGTGCAACAGGGGTTTTAGGCAGACCAATTTCCACAGGTGTCATTCGAGCCCGGTGTTGACAAAGTGGATTTCAGCTGAAGGCGATCCTTTCAATGCAGTCAAACATTAGTCGAGGCTCGTCCAGACTTCTTTTTGCTTTCCACATTCATCTCAAGCTGTTCTCTTTTTTATTTACATGTAGGAGTAAGCACCATAACTTTGGAGGTCTAAAACACGAAAATGGACAACACCAAGCCCGAGGCGCAGCAGCAGCCACTACCAGAGACCGAGATCACATCGGACTCATCAGCGTCACCACCACAACAACAGCCAGATATTTCACCTGGCATCTACCCTGCCCCACTGCAGCCATCTGCCTCACCAGAACCACGCTCCCGGTCAAGAACAGGAAGCTCACCACCGAGGAGGCCAGAAGCTGAGACGCTCCCGGCAGATTCATCGCGTCACGAGCGCATGCCCTCGGTCAACTCGCTACCGCCCAAGGAGGGACAATTCGGCCTTGTATCGAGCAGCGGACAGCTGGTGTGCGAGTTCAGGCCAACGCCCAGCGGGGAGGGCGTTCCAAGACCACAACAGGCGCCAGAAGAACAGATCACCAGGGCCACATTCGCAGCATATTCAGAGCATAACCCACCGGCGATATTATCATTATCACCGCCCCCAGAAGCCGCCCCATTCAGCCCACCCGCCGGCCCAACGGTGAGCTCGTTAGAGCTAGTGGTGGACTACAACAACTACCCGGAGGTATACATCCCAGAAGCAGACCAGCCACAACAACAAGAAGGGGAGCAACGGCCAGACCTGCCGCCGCGGACGACCACCACCAGCCCCCCGATCCCGCGGAAATCCCTCCCCATGGAATACAGCACCAGCAGCGTCGAGTCCCCGCCCCCGCCGGCGCCGGCGTACTCGACGCCCGCGGACTACCAGCGGATCGGGTATACGGGGACGCTCGACATGTCGACGGCCGTGGCGACCGTGACGCCGCTGCACATGCTCGGGGACCAGCCGGACACGGTGGACTGCCCCTTTTGCATGAGGCGTGTGGAGACGTCCGTGAAGAAGAAGGCTTCGAGCAGGACACAGTGAGTCTCTTCCCATCCGCCACTTCTCCTCCCTGGATGGTCTGAACGAGGAGCGATTGCACCACAGAAATGAACCTCGAAGACTGATGTTTTGGATTCTAGCACGTGGGGGGCCATCCTGTTCTTCAGCACCCTCCTCGGCGTGGTGGCGCCGTACTGCTGCGACTGGTACGTCAACGTCGAGCACTACTGCAAGAACTGCAGGCGGAAGGTGGCGCAGAAGAAGTTCGACAGCACCGAGACCGAGGTGCTCGGGACGCGGCCCGAGCACAGACAAGTGTCGTATTTTCAGCCAGCCGAGAAGCCGGAGAAGAAGAAGTTGTTTCGGTCATGAGTCCGAGAAGGGATGAAGCGGGGGAAGGTGGAGGCCAAAGATGGGGATGATACAGTCAGATTCTCATCGTTAATTATTAGCTTGTCGATTACTTTTCGGTCTCGCTACAAGCAAAGTTTGAAGAGCTAGATCATGTACATTCTACATACTACATTACCCGAGAAATTTTACTCGCCGCCATGCTCAAAGTCGAGCCATCCAAACTGCACGTCCTCGCTCAGGAGCGTCCTCATCTCGGCCTCGAAAAGCTCGTTCGACATGGCGTCTGCTTCTGTGCCGGGGACCTGGGCAATGTCGCCACCACCCCAGAAAGACGCGGCAGTAGCATCGTCCGCACCTTTTGTTCCACTATCCATTGACGCCGTAAGCCTCGGATCAATGATAGACTCGTCGAGAGCAGCTGAGGGGGTCGATTGCTTGAAAGTCACCCCTCGAGACTGCGCCGGTTTGCTGTCCGACCGAGCAGAGTACCCGGACCTTACTGACGTACTACACGACGTGGGCGGTGAGTCCCCGGAGGAACTCCCGCTCTGACTGCTTCCGGACCCGGAGGCAGATCCGGAGGCGCCAGATGATGATGACAGCGGGCTCGCGATCTGCTGCAGGCCCTGCTGCCACCTCGTGCTCGTGGGCCACGCCCGGTGCAGGTCACCCAGGACCTGCAGGCACCTCAGGGAGATGGCCTCTGCGTCGCCCGCCACGCGCGGACATAGCTGCGGGTACCGCCACAGGTATGAGGCGAGTGAGCCGCAGATGTAGACGCAGAAGACCAGGATCGCCGGGAAGCCTTCACCATGTGCGCCACCGCGGGCACTGTTCACGCGCAGGGCCGCGAAGGCGTCGATCTGCTCGTGCAGTTCGACCACGCCTGTAAACAGCTCGTCCGACATGGCGCGCCAGAAACCGTCGGGGGCGCCGCCATTGGCTGACGTCTTGCTGCCGGGGGAGACCGCCGTGGTGTCTGCGCAGCCGGTGCGGCTGCGACTGCTGTTGGCGCTCAGCAGGATCTCGTCGAGGTAGATGCGCCGCTCGACGATGTTGCTGACGCGCAGGACCATGACGACGGCCAGGTATGCCAGATGCAAGCCCTCGGAGCGCCAGCCGCGCAGGTTCCAGGTCGACCAGCGGTGGCGCTCGGGCATCTCGGCCTCAAAGCGGCGCAGCTCCTGGGTCAGCACCTGGTACTCACTGCCGGGCTCCCAGGGTTCCGTGCCGTGCGTCTTTAGGTCGGACCGGCATGCGCGCCGGGCCACCTGGCCCCAGAGGTTGTGCGACTGGATCAGGGTGGCGAAGAGGCAGCGGTCCGGAGAGCGTGCGGACTCAGGCTGGAGCTGGGCGGGGAGTGTGCCGGGGAGGACGGACCGGGGCGTCGGGTTGACGCCAAAGGCGAAGTCGTGCTCGTCGCAGGGGAGACGGGCGGTGATGTCCTCGAGGGGGAAAGGTGCGGGCGAGCTGTAGCCGGCATGGAGGTTCTCCTGGCTGTGGATCATCCAGAATGTCCTCCGGGCCGACTCTGCGCGGATGACCTGCTCGGCGGGTGCGCCTGGCGGCAGGAGGTACGACTCCTCGCGGTGGAGCTTGAGGATGGAGGACATGCGGACGGCGACGCCCATGTTGACAGAGCTGCGGTCCTTGTCGCCGTTGCCCCACTCGGCGATGGCCAGGAGGAAGAAGGCCTGCGTCCGCTCGAGCGAGGGCTCGTACATCTCGGAGGGCACCATCATCCTCGCCAGCCTGAGGAAGTTTTCGGTCGCCCGCTCTGAGCTGCCATACTTCTGGACCAGGACGGGCGTGAATCTGGCTGATATGCCGAGTATGCAGCTCAGCAGGAAGGGGCTGATTGAGCTGGCATTCCGGGAGATGGCCTCGATGAAGATTGCTTTGGGGAGGAAACCGAGCTGGAAGTAGGACGTGACGAAGGAGCGGCAACCTGCCACGATCTCTTCGTGCGAGGGGAAATAGGGACTGGACGGCGACGACGGGCTCACAGACGACCCTTGGCGCCGGCGGCTCATGCTTGCGTATGAATTAGGTTTTGAGAAACGTGGTGTGGTGGTGGTGTTGAAAGAGGATGTGTGGTGACTGATGGGGCCAAATGGAGTTGTTGAGCCCGGTCCGAAGATGGGGGAGTCGACGGGCATCGACAGTCCCGCGGGAAGTGGCTGAACAGCAGGAGCCGACAGGTTGAGGGCGGCGGGAGTTCCGTGGCCTTGGGAGGTGGATGACGACGATATACTCAACCTGTGGGCAGGTTGCCTCCGTCGGAAGTCTCTGTCGACGTCCTTCTCCCCCCTCCTGGGGAAGGAGCACTCTGAGGCCGTCTGGGGACCGGCAGCACGGCATGCCTCGCAGGGCGGGCTGCTCTCCGGGCCGTGGAGACACTTGGTCCGTAGCCTTCGGCACCGGCGACAAGCTACTGTTCCTCGGCGTCGGGGCGGAGGGGGTGTCTTATGGTCGTCTGCCGCGCTCTTGGGGGTGGGAGGCGACTGGTGGGAGGGAGAAGGGGACGGGATTGGGTTTGCCACGAGTATGCTGCTGCCGCATAGCTCGGCGGACGACTCTCGTTCTCCCTTCATGACTGATGACTGATGACTGGTGACTGATGACTGACTGGGAGACGGGGTAAACTGGCTGGCTGGCCAACTGACTCGGTGCTCAACTCAAGTGTCACGGGGGGTGAAGAGGAGGAGATCAAATCAGACAGGACTGAGAGGGATCACCAGCAGAGAGGATCAGACGGAGGCTGGGTCGGGACACAAACGCATCACAACGCAACGCAACACAGCACAACCACCGGGAGACTCTTGACTCTGGGGGGCAGTGATCGTGCGGATGAGGGGATGGATGATGGACAAACAGACAGACAAAGAGCAGACAAACCTCGATCTACCTCAGAGTGGGCACATCATGGGGATAAGAGTGACTCGAGCCACCCGCCCTCGGCCGCCTCTCGCAGTCCTGGGGCTGGGCTGGACTGGCATTGCTCGCTCACAGTCGGCATGACACCGGACCGGAAGTGGAAGTTCGGGGGTTGATAGGCGGTCGCGCAGCAGTCGCGATAATGGGGGCACCGTACATTTTTGCGGGACCCATCCGGGAAGGTTCATGCGGTCTCCAGTCGCCCCTTCCTAGTTGCTGGGCCAAGGTTGCTGAAGGAAGGCGCACCAAGGCGCACCGTCCCCACTGATTAACAACCCCTCCCCTCACTATCGGGATCTGCAACATGGGGGGGACACGCAGAAGCTTATCTGATAGAGGGAAAACTGCTCACGTAACCCCCTTCCTGCCCGCCCTGATTCGCCCGCCCGTAGCACGATATGTGCGATATGCGATAGCCACACCCTGTACCCCGGAGGGCGCCGGAGATAGCTGATGACTGGAAATAATGATAATGACACTGGCCGTGTCCCCCCTCGCTGCAGCAGGGTGTCCCCTCTCTCAACTGGCTGGTGGCCTGCACGAGTGGTTAGTCTGGACAATGGAACCGTCCGAGGGGGCAAAGAAGCCCAACGGGTATAATATCAGCAATCAATTCCTTCGTCGACTCTCCTCCGTGATCGCTGTTGACACCATCTGGACCCTGAATGACACTGATTGGAACCACCCCGCTCACACGTTACCCCAGACTCCACCCCGATATGGGCTACTTACGTACAATTATATCCCCTGCCACCCCCCCCATGACGTTGAATGACTTACTGATTTCCAATTTCCAAGCCACCCGGGAAAGTCTGCGAGACCCAGGACCTCGGGAGCGGGAAATTTGGGCGAGCAACTACCGGTTGTGTCGGCTCTCGCTGCATTGATGTGCTAGCCCATGCGTGTGACTTGACTAATGCAACCCTCCCACTCGGACAATTTCCCGAGATTCAACGTCCTCAGGGAAACCACACGCCTTGTTGTGGCGCTTTGCCAGACGCCTGCTGAGAGGTGAATGCTGCTATTGCTGTGTTTGTACACTGATTAAAGTCTATATACTCACTCCTAAAGTTGACCTGAGGAATGCCTAGGTAGGCAATTGCCTCACGTAGGCAGGTTATTATTTCGCCTTTGCCTTCTTCGCCCTTGCCTTCTTAGCCCCCGCGGGCTTGCCCTCGCCATCGTCCTCATCCCCATCCCCATCCCCATCCCCAGCCTTCCTCTTCTTGGCCGCCTCAGCCCAAGACGGCGTAAACGCCTTGTCGCTCTCCAGCCGGGCGTCCAGCCGGGCCCACTGCTCAGGCGTGCCCATGTCCTTGGTCACGCGCCGGAGCGTGACGGCGAACCGCATCGGGCTCCGGCAGTCCACCGCGTGCTCCATGTACCGCTGCGTGTTGGGTCCCCACATGATGACGACGTCACCATGCTCGACCGTGAAGGAGAGGAGCGTCCTCTTGGCGTAGCTCCTCCTGTTCTGGGGGCCCGCCATGTGCGCATCCATGTGCTGCTGCAGCCGGGCGGTCCACTCCTCCGCGCTGATCTCCCCGCGCTCGAACGTGGCCCTCAGGTCGGCCCTGAAGGCCTCCTCGGTGCAGCCCGTGGGGACGGGGTCGACCTGGCCGCCCTGGGGCTTCATCCAGACCCCGTCCTTCTTGGACCGGCCGTAGTCGAACTGGGGCTTGATGCAGAACTTGAAGGTCGCTCGTCCGCCGAGGGTCCAGGTGCCTGCAGCATTTAGGGTCAGCTTTCGAAGCAGTGAGGGGGGGGGTACGCGAGGTGAGAGAGAGTAAGTCAAGGGTGGCAGATGTTTCTTCTTGGGGCTTGCGAAGATTGTGTCTTGAATCTTCTTACCTATGATGCTGCCCAGGCCCGTCTCCCCATCATCGTGGAAGCTCATTCCCATCTTCTTCGACAGGTACGCAGCGATGTAAATCTCGTTGAACTCGCACTCGTCGTTATCGTCTCCAAAGTACTCCCTCATATACCCATTGGCAGTCGCGAGGGCATCCCTGACGACACCGGGTGCCTCATTTAAAGGTATATCGCTCAGCGCAAAGGGGAGGTTATACCGCTCGCCATAGTTCTCGACAAAGTGGTTGGTCAGGTTCAGGCCGCCATTGGCCGACACAGACCGCCGGGCAAGGCCCAGCGCGCCCGAGGCGGCGTCCTCCTGGACCTGCCTGAAGAGCTTGTCCGCCTTGGCGACGGCCGCACTGCCCGGCTTGGGCCGGAAGATGGTGGCCCGGCAGCCGCCGCCAAAGTCGAGGTCGTGGGCGACGTGGGAGTCGAGGTCGGTCTCGCCCCGGTATCCGAGCAGCGCGCTGAGGGGCTTGTCGGCTTTGGCCTTTGTCTGCTGCCGCTCCGCCTCCAGAAGGGCCGGCGTCACCATGAGCGGCGGGGCGTGGTAGCTGAAGGGATTGGCTTTGCCATCCGCGTCCCTGCAGTCGGTGTTGCGGCAGTACCAGCCGTGGTACTGGACCCTCGAGTTGGCCAGTCCGCATTTTGGGCATGAGAAGCCGGTGAGTAGGGCCTCGTTTCTCGCTGCGAGATTCGCCGCAGTGACGGATGACTCTGGTCCCTGAGAATCGGGGTAGTTCTTCGCGACGAACTGCCCGAAGTTTGGGTAAAGGTTGGGGTAGGTCTCCTCCAGTGGCTGGACCACCAAGGCATCATCAAGCCTGTCAAAGCGTTCTCGCAAGAAGTCGTCGTTGTAGACGATGTTGTCCGGCTGGTTTTCGACGAGTTCGCCATTCACGCGGAACCACTTTTCACAGTCTCCATTCAAACACACGAAGTGTGACTTGAAAAGCCTGAACGAGATCTGTCCGCAAGTTCCACAGGCCTCCTCCGCCGCCTTAGTCTTGAAGTCTCGCTCCTCCAGGCTCGGGTACGGCAGCGCATCGTGGGCGGCATTCGACCACCAGCTCCGCTCGGACAGGTCGATCTTCTCCAGCCTGACCATCCACACATCCTTGGTGATGCCGTTCTCGTTCAGGGCCGGTTTGGGCCACATGTGGGTGACGAGGAACCACGCGAGGGCAACGCAGTCGAGGCCCTCGGGGATGGGGCACGGAAATGTCCTCACACCACTCGCGTCCGGCTTCCAGGCGTCTCTGCTCACCGCGACGCCAACCGGGACACGTTCAACCAGGTTGTGTGCTACCTCTCTCTTCCGGTCGGCAATGTGCCTGTCGGTGTTGTCTGGGCCGTTGATGGACGTGATGATCACCTCGGAGTCGAGGTATCGTCCGACGGGAGGGCAGCCGGCGATGTACAGACCGGTGCAGTACTTCTTCTCTTGGCCGTTTGCATCCTTTCCGTTCCTGGGATCGCCAGAGTTGGTGCTCCAGTACCCGGTCTGCAGGCCGCGAAACCACGGGGTCGAGTTGGCGAAGTCCGCCCGTCTCTGCGCAAAGTGTTTGGGCTTGCTGAAAGCTGTCCATGTTTCCATGTCTCTTCGGATGATCTTTTTTCCGTACGAGAGCTGGGAATCGTATGGGTTTGCGTTGGTGATGACGAGTGTCTCTTTGGCCTTTGTCCACCCCATGTCGGATGACTTTCCTCCTATATGCCCTTGAGTCGAAGTTGGAGGTGGCATTGGGGGTATCTGTAGGATCATGGGAGGTGGACCCTTCACGCGCGAGGAAACGGACTTGTTTCTCATGGTACTAGGGCAACAGGTGACGAAGGATGAGGAAAGATGGGAAATGATGAGCAAAGGTGCACGGAGGGTGATAGATGACAGCCAGTGGAAGATGGGGGTGATATTGCTGAGGAGAGAAGAACAAGCTTGGAGTTTCGTGCTTGACGGTGTCCTCGATTGAGCAGAATCAGAAGCTTGGTCGGGACAGGTTCGCGACTTGGTATGTTGTTGCTTATCAGTTGCTTTGCCAGATACGCGCCATCAACGCGCGGACTATTTCACCTCTTGTAAGTCTCAAGTGAAGATCAGGTTATTACGTCATTCACAAAATTGCAATGAATGCCCTTTTTGTAGAGATCAGACGAACATCTCATTCTATGGGTATCACAGATGATTGTGTTTTGCTCGAAGGTGGCCAGAGTGGGAAAACTGACAGTCGTTCAGTCCAGAGGGCAGATAACTCGTCAACTTCAATTGATGGACTATAAAACGACCCTTGGGATATTCGCGAGTTGTAAGCTATCCAGTTCGAATGGAATGTCATGTACTTAAGTAGTTAATATACTACTAATGTGATGACCGGGAGAAGATAGTAAAGGCACAGTGACGAGACTCAAGTGTCTATGTAGAAATATCGCAAGTTGGGCCAATTTCCTCTTATTGATGATCTACGAAGTATCTGCATTATTGTCTACCCATTGATGTGCATTGACAGTGTACCAGACTCCATTTTATTGGCGTGCTTCATAATGATACTGTAAATCCACCATCTTGTACGTAACTACTGTATTAAATGAACTAGTACACCTGAATGTCTATCTCAGGTTGTGAAAAAGGCTACATATGCAAGAGGATACTGCTTTACGAATCCCCATGAACAAACTATAGTTGTGTGACAATCATTTATACTTTGTGGCTAGGCCGTTTCTGTGCTCACGTGTAATATTCTTCGAGTTGCTATGTGTAGATCACTGCGAGAGCAGGATTCTCAGGTGACAAGAAGGCAACGCATCCGATATATCAGATCTAAGAGGTAAGTGTGCTGGGGTGGTGACCTGGTTTGGCTCAGGCACATGGAACCAACCACTGTCATGCCAAAGAATACTGGTGGACAGGAATGCGAATTGTGCAGTCGGGAATCTCAGCTACGCCGGGCATGCTTTTCAGACAAGTATGGTTAGTCCCAGCTACTTGCTGTCTTATGAATGAAGCTGAAGCAATGACATAAGTCCGAGTATGGCACAACTCGATGATGTCTTCAATTACGAGAATCGTCCGGATCCACTATGAAATGCTCGCACTGGCTCAAAAACGACTCCCAATCCGATTATGGAACGCCCGTCCGACTCTCACTTCCAAAACGAAAAGAAGACTAATATAGGAAATAAACAAGAGGACACAACAAAAATTGGCTTGCGTGGTTCTTTTATAACTGTGCCGAACGCATGGTGAGCAATTTCCATTCATTGGCCTGGCCACAGACTGCTACTAACCTTATGCGAGTGATCCGCCTTATCTTGCGTGAGACGATGATTTCATGCCGGTGCCTTCCAGCCACCCCTAAACCCGCCAGGCAGCAGCGCAGAGCTGATGGTTCGACTCAAAACCGCATGCTTGAAATGATTTTCTCGCCCTCAGTATCAACTGTCATTAAGAAGTAGAAATTTTGGGATCGCCAACGGCCACAACCATCCTCCCATATTGCTTCACTCTTCCACCTCCTCCACACACTTCGCCCATATTCAGACTGGCCTTTCCAGATTGGCTCAGAATGTAAGTCACTGCCTCGTATTCTACGCTCTACATTCCAATTTACGAGGTTCTAACTCGCCAATGCAATATTTCAGTGTTTATCAGGGCATGATGTCACGTGGGTCCCCTTCGGGCACTCTCGGCCCCATAGGTGGCGAATATATAACTATATAGGGGCTGCTATATAGCTAGGGCGCCCTTAGAGATATTTAGACCTTAGGTTTAATTATTGCTTTGGCCTATGGGGGCTATTTGGCCCTATCACTCTACCTTTGCACCCTTATTTCTGACAGTGTTCTCCTAGTGCTCAGCTTCGCATCATTCCTACCTCAGCTCCAACTGTTATGGCTGCGCCGGGACAGCTCGGGCGTTAGCCTTTACTATGCTCTGTTCAACCTCATAGTCACGACGGAGCTCTTCACCATCGACCTCTCCATCCTCACGAGCGTTGACGGAGGCGACATCTTCGTGCACTCGCCAGCCACGATCGGCGACTGATTGAATCTGGCTCAGTTTGGAACCGTCTGGTTCATGTGGGTAGCGGTGTACGTCAACCCATCGTCCAGTTGGAAAGGAGTCACGTTTCTGCTGTTGTAAAATCGCTAATCAGGAGTTTTCCTCAGCTTTATTGCCTGCATCATCTTCTATCCTCGCGACCGACCTCACACCGTGCCTGCGAGCGCCTCTGTTATCTACACATGTTACCTGCTCATCTCTCTGGTGCCTCTCATTGTCGTTCCAGCCAGCACGGGCCCCAAGGATGATCGCAAGTGGTTCGACGCTATCTTCACCGGCGTCCACATCCTCTTCTTGAACCCACCCATCACCATGCTTGGTGTCGCCTCTCTATACCCACAATGCCGTGCGATCCTTGGGCGCCCTAGGGGCTCAGGGCCGGGTGCATTGAGTCTCGTGGGCCTCGCAGCCCAGGCAGTCCTGTTCCTGCTTCTGGGCTTCAGTTGGTGGGGTCGCTTGGTGTGGCCCTATCCAGCCTTTGGGCGGGCATTCCGCAGCTGGTTTCGGATGGTCGGTTACGTGCCATTTGACTATATCATGTTTGCCGTCGTGCAGGCGATTTTGTTATACATTGCCGTACGGCACAATGGTTGGCATGCGAGGGCTGATGAGGCACATCCTGCTAGCGAGAGAGACCCGTTGCTTTGACGTCGATTTTCGCTAATTCCAGGGACAGAAAATCATGATCCAAGTTCTGGTAGTTTCTCGGTTGTTAAGTTGATACAGCGACAAAGAACCAAGCAAATGCGTAACGAGACGGTTGAGCTGAATTGGCCGGCTCGACATGCCAGCTGGCACCAGCTGATCCCAAAGCCGACCTCGGCCAGTTCATGCAGTCCTGATAGTGGATGCTGTCCGAATCTGACTTCATCCAAATCCACTCAGCCGTTAGATCTCACCGTCACTTAATCGAGACTCATGTAGGAAGGCATGTGCTTTCTAAACTCAAAAAAAAGTCTCTGCATTAGCGTGCCTTATCCTTTTCCTGCATTTAGAAAAATATAGACGAAATCGCGCGGCCCATTATCAGCCAGTCGTCACAGCTCACCGGCCAACCCCTGGCAGGATCTTATCAGAGCGCTACTCTCAAGCAGAAGAGCCTCGCCATGAAAGACGACGAGAATCCCGGGCTTATTTACGAGGCTGAGGACGGCCCGGACCCGCTCCATTGCTCATATACTCCTCTGGTGTTGATTCACGATGGCGGCGGCACATGCTTCTCTTGTATGCAGCCCCTGATATCAACAGCGCCCGAACCCCCTAGCCCTGTGTGATGTCTCAAAACGGCACAACCCGACGACCTCACTTGTCTCAGAAACCGCTAATGACGATTTTGGCTAGACTACTGCTTGAATCCCATCGGTCGTATCGTCTATGAGATCCACAACCCACACTTCTACTCAGCCAAGCCATGGCCGGGCGGCATCCCAGAGATGGCAAGGCACTATGTCGGGCTGATGCGCAAGGCGGTGCCGCACGGCCGGGTCCTCCTAGGCGGGTGGTCGCTCGGCGGGCTGCTCTCTCTCGAGATGGCGCGCGTGCTGGCGGGCGACCCGGACTTTACGGTGGTCGGCATCGCCATGGTGGACAGCATCTGCCCGGCCGCGCGCACGACCAAGACGGGGCCCGCCAAGGCCGCCGTCGTGCCGTACAAGCACCAGTTCGGGCCCAACACGAAGGAGGAGACGATCGAGGGCGTGGAGAGGTGCTTTGTAGAGGCGAGGAAGTCGATTGAGACGTGGACCATGCCAAGGTGGGATGGCTCCGATGCTGAGGGCGGCGACGGGGGCCAAAAGGGAACCGATGGTGAGGACTCGGTGGATGGCCAGGCGGGTTCTCACGTGCCATCGTCGAGTATCAAGTGTCCACCGACGATCCTGCTCCGCGCGATGGAGGCTGTGCCGACGGAGCCAGGTCAGGTCAGCTTCGTTGACACAACCCGGGACAGCAGAAGCCTTGGCTGGGATGAGTATCAAAAGGATTTCCTCGAAGAGATTTTGGATATTCCTGGTCATCATTTCTCCATTTTCGCTTGGGAACACATCGATGATGTCTCACAGAAATTGATGGACGCTTGCAATACTCTTGAGAAGATGGCAGCGGGCACAGCATCATGATCAAGCGACGGAGACGAGATATTACTTAAGATAGGTTGAATATATTGGGCGGTACATATATAGATGGCAAGACACTACACTACAGGGAACATATTACTATAGAAGCAATGTCGGCTCGTCTGAGGTGCGAGGAAAATCTACCCAAGCAGTTGGTTCTTTTTGGGGTTGTTTTTGTGTGGCACAGTAGGCACATCTAAATGGGATTTAGAATGCATATCTCAAGTTTCTCTGAAGATGAGGTGTCTCGGTCAGTATTCTCATGGCCTGAGGCCCTGTTGCTTGATGCCAGACGAACCTGCTCCGGAAGACTATTCAGGTAGGCCCTGTGATGGCACCCGGGGGTTCGGGATTTTCCCGTCTTTCTTTCCGCACCTACCAGTTCCCCGCTGACAAAAAGGTCGACCGCGGCAGGATCTCGGTGGTTCGAGACTGGAAACCAAGGTGCACTGCTCCCTGTCTCGGGCAAGTCCGTCTTCTACATTAACGCATTTTTGCGCGAGGTTGTTGCCGAGTCAATGCTGATTTGGTACCCCAACAAATCCGAAGGTCAGCACCTTCAAGAAGGGGCCGAGAACACTCGGTAGCATATTTCTGGCTCGGGAGTATGTTTAGATGATGGAACATCGTGTCCGTTTGAAGTGTGACGTGAGGAGATAGAAAATGTACTTCTTCTATGCCTTGCCATAGTCTCTCCCTCGCCTCGCTAGTGGACATCCATGTATCTCCTGTCACTTGAGCAGCAACAGGTTCAACCCGGTTCTGACCCCAAGTCTGAGCCTGATAATGAAACGCCCGCTAGTGGATTTCAAATGCAGCATCCATATCTCCTTAGTCATATCGAACATTTCTGAGAGCCCGAGATGCATAGCTCATCCTTAGGATGAAAGTGTATTTGGCATATGAGATCATTGCGTACACTCTGCAGACCTGAAAATCTTGATCATTCTCGGTCAGAATCAGTTGTGACTTTTTGATCAGTATTTCTATGATCATTGATACATATTCAAAAAGGCATATTTGCTACGGACCCCAAGTCTTGTTAGCACAAGGTCTCCGAAGCGCCGCCATGTGTCATTTGAACGTACTTCCGACTCCCTGAGACGAAGGATAAGACTTACAAGGAGTTGGAAATCCTCTACGCGTGGCATCAAAGCGTCAAACTTTGGCCCATACAAGGTCGACCCCTACGCGAGTGGCCATGATGATGTCTTGACAAGGGAGGAACATTTGAATACATCTGCCCGAGAAATGTGAACTGAGGTGGTTTTTCATCGCAGCATTCAATTGCCGAGGTCGTCCAGATTTCGTAATTCATTTCAACAACCTACCACAGCCATTCATATAAAAATGGTCAATTGGTTCTTAAAGGGTGGTGGATAAGATGGGGGACAGAAACTAATAGGACTAGAAGAAGTCAATGCTTATTTGACACAGGACATGCCTCAAGCATTCAAAATAGACGACCAATCCTCGCTTCTGATGTATTCCTCCATCGATGTCACAGGAATCTTGAAATCGAGCTGAAGAATGTTAGCCAAGCCTCCTAGAATACGGATGAGTGGCACCGGTCTTACCTGCTCGGGATCCAACACATCCGGGTCTCCTCCAGCGAAGCCGAACTCCTCAATGTAGTCAAAGCTGTCCCCAATCTCCTGCGCCATAGGTCCAGGGACACCCTCAAACATCTCCTCCATCGAGATCTGCCGAAACCCGACCTTCACCCCCAGCACACGTCCCCAAACCTCGACCCACTCCGGGAAGGTCATCCACTCCGACACGCCCAGGAGGTCCTTCCCAGGCGGCAGGTCAACCAGAGCCTTGACCAGCGCCCCCGTGTCCCTCTCCATGACGATGAACGGCATCCTGAGCGCGGCCGATGTCGGCCGGGACATGACGAAGCTCCCGTCGGCCTGCCTCTCCGGCGCCAGCCTCGCGAGCTGCTTCCAGTTGGTGACGTAGTGCCCGATCTGGAGGGTGCTCATTCGCGCGGCCACCTCCGGGTGTCGCTCGCGCGTCAGCCGGATCACCTCAGCCTTGGAGTCGAAGTGGTATATCTTCGTGTACTTGCCGCCGCTCCACCCGCTCGCGTGCGAGAGGCTCGACATGACGAAGCGCTCGAGCGTCCTGAGCACCGCCGGCTCCGCGGCGGCCGCGGCGATATTCACCCCCTGCTCGACCTCGCGGTCGTACGCATACTGACCGGGTGAGAGCCCTGCGGGCAGGTTGGCTGGGTTCAGGGCATGATAGAAGTGGGTGAAGAAGTCGGTATTGGAAAAGATGGCCGTGGCGCCCTCGAATGCCCGGGCCAGGGACTGCTTGTCGTCGAGGTCCCCCTGCACGATCTCAATTCCCTCTGCTGCCAGGGCCTGGGCGGCATCGCCTGAAGGGGTTCGTGTGATGCCACGGACTCGCCAGTCAGGGAGTTGCGAGAATGTTCGGGCGACAGATCCTCCCTGTGAGCGGATCAGAAAATACCAAGGTGATATGTATTTGTTGACTGGAGTTACGTACCTGAGCACCGGTGACTCCCACAACAACAATGAGCTTGGACATTCTGTGATGTGATTCGACGGTAATTCTTTTGCTTCGATAGTATTCAAATTTTTGAGGCCCTTTTGGAACGGTTGAAGGCTTTCGCTGCAAGTGGCATGTTTCCTGGCGACGTAAATATATCGAGGCTTTAAGTGCAAAAGTTCTGATACAGAGTTCCGTGTTTAGTCCTTCAGCCGATCGCACATCGGTCTGATCATTTGCCCGCTGTTGGTAATTGTTGTTGTGGTAAGCCAAAGGTGGGTCTAGCTTTGCCATTCATTACATTGTAAAGGCCGCATCCTTTACGACTTTTCGGGATAGCTGTGGAATCTCCGCACTTTTTGAAGTGCCGAATCTGACCGTCCCCAAGGGACTTCGGAGTGAGTGTGATACACATGCTTGGTCATCAATTTCCGCACTTAGCTAATTAGAACGAACCAATATGCCCACAGCGGCATTGAAATCGATCCCACACATTTTAGGATTGTACCTCGGATGCTATACTAGTCAATCAGGATTCGAGAACAACAGAACCCCCTGTCAGAATTGTCAATTCAAAGCGGTCCAAGGATTCACGGCTGCAGCGTTCCGTTGGCTTCCGTTGTCAACGCCGACTTGCTGAGTAACTTTCGTGTTATTACTACGGCGCGTGTCGAGCGGGTGGCTTCTCTTAATTTCCTCACCCTGTGGTAGTGAGAGCACATGTGCAAAACCAGTGGAAGAGAATAGTCTGATGAGGAATTTTAAGATGACCGAAATTGGGACCTACCAACAGGTGAACAGGATTTCCAGGCAGGGCGAGGGTGAAAAGATTACAGGCAACAGATTCGCGACGCCGGAATCATTGTTTTGACGGAGAAGAGGTGCTCAGGGATCGGAGGTGCACAATGACGTGGTGCCGGTGGTGAGCTGCCGGACTGCGCGGCCCGCTCCGTCGTTCACCCTCCGGACTGTATTGAACAAACTTGGGTGACGAAATGTGTCCTCGAGTGCTCGTCGAATGGCTCCTGGCGGTGGGGCATGTGTATCTGAGAATGCACTGCTGCGTAGGTGGCGCTCTTGCACCGATGTTCTAGAATGTCATTGCTGTCTCCTGGATCCATGACAGAGGTAGCATCGCAAGATGGTGCACCCCTGCCCCTGCCCCTGCCCCGGTCGTGGCAGGGCTGGAGCGGGCCCGAATCGAATCGATCTCGGGGCTGCTACACCGTGATGCGGGCCACTCGGCCGAGTGAGATTGGGCGAGGATAAGCATGAGCAGTGACTACTACGTGCATCCGCGTCTGCATTTTGCATCTGCATCTGCATCTGCAGGAAAGGGACGAAAATACGAAAATGCCATGCGACAATTCCATGTCCGACCATGGCTAGGGTATGGGGTTTGGAGGATCGAGATTCGAGTTCCGGTGTTCAAAATTCCAAGTTGGAAGGAAACGAGCCTGGTTGTTCGAATGGGATACCTGAATAATATATGGCTGGCTGAAGGTGGTGGAGAGGACGATGGCAATGGCATCGTCGCACCATGCGGATGGACAATGAAATGCAACGGTAGTCGGAGAAGACGACGTAGAATGTGGATCCAACAAGGAGAGAATGCTCCTGCCCCGTGGAAGAGGACACCCATTCACGTCAGGCACGCCGCACGTCACGTCCCGAAAGTGCGCGGATCGAGACCAGCGCACCCCGGTCCGACAGGGGGTGGGGCTCAGTCGACGTCATGCCTACGGCAGCGATTGGTTGATTGCCTGCGTCAAACGTCGACGGCGGCACTTGCAACCTTCATCTCTATTACAGTATTTTGTAATGATTTGGTTGAGGATTTGCAGCTCACCCATTTTGTATCTGGGCCTAGACTTCTAGCCTAAGGGTGTCTCCGGGACGCCCTCTGCCGCCGGTCGCCCAGCTCGGCCCAGCTCAGCCGCGCGATGGGGGATGAGAGAGAGAGCCGTGGCACCTCGTGCCCTTCCAATGACGTTTGCCTCCCGCCTCATCTCGATCCGACCTCTTGTCGCAAACTGACATTGTCCATTTGTCTCTGCCAGATCTGCGGCCTGCTTAGCTAAGTTCAGCCACATTCTGCAACACGCTTCGAGGGTGCCTGCCTGCCCTTGTCCCCTGGTCTCTTCGTCTCTCTGTCCGTCTCTCCATGTACCTGAGCCCTGCGTAGACTAGCAGACTACTAGGTAGTCTGGTGGGCAAGCAGCACATCGTCATCATCACTCGACCGGGCGATATTGTGTTGATGTAGTCATCTACTCCTTTCAGCCCCATTTCTCTCTTCTCCCTTTCCTCTCAACCAGCCCATCTCGAGTTACTCGTCCCCAAGCATACAAGTCGTCTGCCCTACTTTTCAGCACCTGGAATTTCCCAAGCTAGGCGAACCTTAGCTGCAAGTGTCGTTCACAATAAAGGACTCCCTCGACAATCACCAGCATATCCAGCACCGCGGATTCCCAAGCCGTGCATACTCGATCCTTAGAGCTAAGCGGCTTCTTCCGAAGCCACACGACGGCTCACAACACTCTCTGCTTGTTCGTAGACCTCCAAGTTCTGCGCAGATTTTCGACCCGTACTACCCACCCTACGGTCTCTTCTCTTCTGTCCACACACCACCTTACCACGTTGGGGCCAACCGACAGCTTATTGCATGTCCCTGTGGTCCCGTACTCTGTCAAGAGCCGTTGCAACTCGAGCTCTCATTCATCCTAGTTCCCGGCTGCTGTCTACATCATCCTGCAATCACTTTCACTTATGCAGGACGCTTTTCTCCGAGACAGTCCTGCCAACGAGCAAGGACAAAGTAAGCCTCTCGGACCATCTCGCGAAACGTCATATTGCCACCGCAAGCCCCACAATGCCGCCGCGGAATAGAAAGAGGGCGTCCGCACAAGTGGAGGCTCAGGACAACCAGCCAACACATGTAGCCGACGTTCCAGATTTCCCTGAAGCCACATCAAATGGTCCAAGGAGGTCGTCCCGCCGTATACCCTCCTCTCGAGACCCCCCTTTCGCCAAGGAGAATCAGGCTGGCGACGCCAAGAAGCGTGGCCGCGTCGACGAAATGGATGACTCGGAGCGCACGAAGCCAGTGGAGAATGTCGCGAAACGGCTAGAGGGTGTCGATGAAGTTTCCGCTTCCGCCCTACGACGCTTGGAGGAAATGGAGACGTCCTTCAAAAACGACATCAAAAGACGGAGGCTGCAGATCGAGCAGAGCATTGTCAACGGGGCGAATGCTGGTAGATCGCCACCTGCCCTGAAGCCTCAAAGGGCTGCTGCATCGCAGAACAGCGATGTAGTTCACCTAGACCACATCTTGCTCACCCCGGAGGAAGAGAAAGATCAAGCATTCGGGACCGCGAAGGACGATGAAAGTGCTGCTAGCGATGAGCTCATAGAGACCATCAAAGGGGCCAATCGCCCACCAGCGGTCAACAGTGACTACCTGCCACTTCCATGGACAGGACGATTAGGTTATGTCGGTTTTCTCATCTCACGGGGCGACAATAGTGTGGAAGTACTGATGTCCCAACTAGGCTTGCCTGAACACCTATCTGCGCACCGCCAAGCCCCCGGTCTTCAGTTCAAGGACATGCCGCATAGCATCTATCCTAGAACATCGGCATCCGCTTGCAGACCCGTCGCAACCGGAGCATCCTACCAAAAACAGGCCGGATAAGACCAAGAAAGCCGACCTCGTGCTAGGCCAAAAGTACGTGGAGAATCTGGGCCTGGCTAACGCAAGAGATATCGTCAAAATGCTTCGGTGGAACGACAAGTTCGGCATTAAGTTCATGAGGCTGAGCTCTGAGATGTTCCCTTTTGCAAGTCATGAAGAGTACGGCTACAAGCTCGCTCCATTCGCATCTGAGGCTCTCGCCGAGGCTGGAAGGGTTGCTGGAGAGCTGGGACACCGTCTGACAACCCATCCTGGACAGGTGAGAATCCAATGTTGTCCAAGATTTCTTTTCTCATATCAGTCTTGGCTGATACCTACCAGTTCACCCAACTCGGGTCGCCTCGAAAGCAAGTTGTCAGCAATGCAATCCGGGATCTTGAATATCACGACGAGATGTTGTCTCTCCTGAAATTGCCTCCTCAGCAGGATCGGGATGCTATCATGATTCTTCACATGGGAGGAACATTTGTCGAGGCAGGTGGCAAGCCAGCGACTCTCGATCGCTTCCGTCAAAACTACGTGCTCCTGTCAGACTCTATCAAGCGTCGTCTTGTTCTCGAGAATGACGACGTTTCGTGGTCAGTTCACGACCTGCTGCCTATTTGCGAGGAAATGAACATTCCCATGGTCCTCGACTATCACCATCACAACATAGTATTCGACGATGACAAGGTCCGAGAAGGCACCTTCGATATCTCGCAACCGGAGATCATGGAACGCATAACTAGGACTTGGACAAAGAAAGGTATCACGCAGAAGATGCACTACTCGGAGCCCTGTTATGGTGCCATCACGGCGCGTGATCGCAGAAAGCACAGCCCCCGCGTCGCGACGTTGCCGCCGTGCCCTCCCGACATGGACCTCATGATCGAAGCCAAGGACAAGGAGCAGGCCGTGTTTGAGCTGATGCGCAGGTTCAAACTCCCCGGCTTCGAGAAGATCTCGGACGTGGTGGCCCATGAGCGCGGTGACCAGGACAGGCCGCCGCAGAAGGTGAAGAGCACCAAGAAGTCTGCACCGCGGAAAAAGAAGCGCAAGGCCGGTAAAGATGCTCCTGATGATGCTGAAGATGTCGGTCAAGGCGATGCGGAAGCGCCTGAAGCGACGGTTCCTGCCCCTGACCCCGGCTTGACAGTGAACCCCGAGGAGTTTGGGATGGGTGGACCGCTGGGGAGAGTATACTGGCCCATTGGTTGTGAGGACTGGTTGCATCCTAGAAAAAAGGAGAAGAAGGTCAAGATTGATGATTCTAAGTCTTGAGTGAAAGGGTGAATCGGACGTCATTGGCAGGTTTTGCGGCAGAACCAATCAGGAAACACAGTACAAATGATGAATGCATGCAGATTGTTCAATCATTTTAACCGAGAAGCGCCGTCAATACATAGATTTAGGGAAAATGGAGTACTATAGCTTATCACTACGTCAAACGCCACCGCGAGTGGATACCCTGAAGGAATAGACAAGCCATATAATCGGCATGAGGAAACAGCTGCCAGAGCTATAATTACCAAGATACCGAGCTTTAGAACGACAGCGGAAGCCCTAATCTAATATAACGCGCGACTTGCTGCAACAACAATTGCAAAATACGGATGTTTTTTCCGTGATCCAGAATCAGGGAAACTGGCAACGTCCGGATCAAGTAGCCGGCGCGTCGTCGGGGGCTTTCCAGACCATAGCATACTGGCTCTCCCCAAAGACCTCCTGCTCGCAGATTTGCTCGAAACCCAAGGCCAGGTACAATGGGCGGCCCTCGGGCGTGGATCGCAGGCACACGTCTCTTCCTTGGCTTGCCGCCCGGTCAAGGCCCTCCTTGGCTAAAAGCCGGCCGATGCCTTGCCGGTGGTGGGTCGGGTCGACGACCAGGTAGCTCAGCTCTGTTGTGTGTCAAACCCATCAGCCGCTGTCTTTCAAGGCATGTATGCTCTGGACAAAGGGGGAAAGCCTCAAATTGGAACGGACTCACGCCACGATGCACTGGACCGCTCAATCCCGAGGAACTCGTCAAAGCTCTTCTCGAGCTGCTGGCCCCCACTACCCAGCCTCTCAAACGCCTCTCCGTCCAGCCCGGCCGGGTTGGCGCCCAGGTCCCTGACCATCTTCGCCTTCATCTCCTCGCGGCTCATCCCGCCCCCCTTCCGGGTGGCAGGCAGGTCGATCCACTGCGCCCAGCCGACGATTTCCTCCCTCTGCGCCTCCACCTCGCAGGCCAGGAAAGTCTCCCGCCATGGGCTGTCGAAACCGGAGGACATCATGTAAAGGCGCCAGTCGAACTCGTCGCCGTCGCCGGGCTTGACTTTGAGGTGTGGTGGGAAGAGAGTACGGCCCCATGGCCCCGGGGCGAATTCGTCTACGAGAACGCGGGCCATACGGGGTAGGTCCGCCCTTGTGGCGCGGCGGAGGATGGTGGTGGATGGGGGCATTGTGCGATATATTTTGCTTACGATCAAAAACAATCTGCTTACCTGCGTTTGCAGATATTTCACATCATGATGCTTTTTGAGAGAGGGAAATGGTCAGGAAGAGTCATAGTACTTGCGGTCTAGCTTGTGATGCCTTCCCGCGCGTTTGCAGTGAGTCATTGGGCTAAGGGATAGAAAGCCCAAAAGATGAGTACCCTATGCGACAGAGAAATCTGATAGAGAAGTCAATTATCATTAACTAAAAGTCAAAGGACTTCTATGCTTATACTCGCAGCGCAGAATGCGAGCCTCCATAGTGAATGGCTACTGAGGTGTGCCTGCAGAGCAATCTCCGGGGTTATGAGTATTCCTCAAGCCAACAGATGATTTCAGTCAGATTCCATGGTGAAGCCATCGCGGATTGCACCGGCGGACCTGGATGCGCCAGGTTATACCTCTTTTCCGGCGGAAACGGTGGTTCAGTATCGGGCCTGTAGGTTGGAATGGAGTGAAGACGCAATTCTGGCGGCTTATCTCGGCCCGCGTTTGTAATAGTGTTTTCGGCGCCGCAGCGATTCGCGCTTCGATCTCCGTGGAGCACTGAACACGGTTTAGGCTTTTACGTTCTTAACTCCGGCATGATCGAGCGGTTGCGGCAAGCTCCACATGGCACAGCAGCACCCGGCTGGCCACCCTAACTCCACATCGGTAGATCAACAGACACTAACCAGCCGAACCGTGGGTGGTGACGAAATCAATATGTGGTATATAACACGTCGATGGTGAAGCAAATCTGTATTTCGAAATCAGAACAATCACCTCTGCCTCCACCTCGTCAACTCACAGAAGCTGTCGATCACCACGGAGCACTCCAACATTACGAAATTGACCAAGTATCTAAATTCTCAGATTGCACAATGGCCCCCCAACTCCCAACCCGCAAGCTAGGCAAGAATGGCCCTGAAGTCACCGCCCTTGGATATGGTACAATGGGCCTATCAGCCTTCTATGGCAAGCCCAAGCCGGATGAGGAGCGATATGCTGTCCTGGACCACATCTACGAATCGGGCTGCCTGAACTGGGACACGGCCGACATGTACCAGGACAGCGAGGACCTCCTGGGCCGCTGGTTCAAGCGCAACCCGGGTAAGCGCGAGAACATCTTCTTGGCCACCAAGTTCGCCAACTACGTCGACCCCAAGACGGGCGAGCGCAGCGTGCGCAACGAGCCAGAGTACATCGAGCAGGCCATCGACAAGTCGCTCAAGCGCCTGGGCCTCCCGTACGTGGACCTGTACTACTGCCACCGCCTGGACGCCAACCAGCCCATCGAGACCACGGTCGCCGCGATGAAGAAGCTTCAGGACGCCGGCAAGGTGCGGTACCTCGGCCTGAGCGAGTGCAGCGCTGAGAGTCTCCGCCGCGCCTGCAAGGTCGCGCACATCGATGCCGTCCAGGTCGAGTACTCGCCCTTCTCGCTCGAGATCGAGTCCCCCGAGATCGATCTGCTCCGAGCGTGCCGCGAGCTGGGCGTCGCCACCGTCGCGTACTCGCCGCTCGGCCGCGGATTCTTGACTGGCAGCATCCGGTCCCCAGACGACTTTGAGGAGGGCGATTTCCGCTCGTTCGCCCCACGATTTTCCAAGGAGAACTTCCACAAGAACCTCGAGCTCGTCGACAGCATCAAGGCCGTGGCAGACAGCAAGGGGTGCACTCCGTCGCAGCTTGTCCTGGCCTGGTTGATGACGCAGGGGGACGATATTATTCCCATTCCCGGGACGACGCGGATTCAGAACTTTGACGACAACATCGGCGCGTTGAAGATCAAGATCTCGAAGGAGGAGGAGCAGAAGATCCGAGCAGCTATAGAGAACGCCGAGGTCCAGGGTGGAAGATATCCCGAGGCCTTCTCGAGCGCGTTGTATGTTTCGACGAAGCCATTGTAAAGTTGTTCACGGAGTGAATAGCCGAGGACTGTACTCTCTCTCTCTGTTTCAAGATTGTCATCTTAGCTTCTAGTTAAGTCAATCGGAATACTATGAACCTCAGTGATATTGAAGATAGGGTGAGCACACAGTGCATGTCGTGGTGACAATCTAAGCATCTACCAAATAGACACATTCAAGTGGACCCCTCGTGCTGATGCTCCTAATTATTGACGCCTAGCAGAGAACTCAGCTGCTGGGGCCCATCTTCTCGTCCTCGACGAGCTCGGCTACTGGACCTTTGGTTTCTGAGCCCTCCTGCTTCCTGACCTCAGCCATCGCCTTTTCTTGAATCGTTGTCTTGTAGCTCTTGAACTTCCACGCCGGCACCTTTTCCGCAAACAGTTCATCAATCTCCTCAAGTGTTCGCCCTTTCAACTCGGGCATGAAAAAGAAGAAGAAGATCATGCAAGCAAAATTCGACCCGGCCCATAGGTAACCATACTTGGCGCCCTGGTTGCAGGATTAGCCGCGTTGTGAAAAAGAGACAGCGTAGAGGATGAATGCTTACCCAGTTCAAGTTCTCCGGGTTAATGAAGTATGGTGAGCAGAACCCTGTCAACCATGCGAAGAAGTATCCAAGACTAATGGCCGAACCCACCGACCAACTTCTTAGTCTCGTGCTGACCAGTTCCGTACTCACTGGATAGCTCGCGTCCCCAACGAAAGCGTTATAGGAGAACAAGTACAGAGCGAAGAAAGCGATCAGGCAATTTCTGCCCGCCTCACTCCCCACTGGGTTAACACTACCTGCCCCAATTGCCATCCCAAGCATGCACAGTCCTTGTATTGCGGCGCCCATGGTGAGGATGGTTCGGCGTCCTACCACATGGCGCATGAGGTAAATCCCGAAGTTGACGCCGACCAGACCAAGGCAGGTATTCATGATGGAATACTTGAAGGCCTCGTTGACAGTGAGGCCGGCGACGATGAGGAAGTAGGTACTGTAGCTGATGACGAACCACGAGCCACTCCCAACCTGGCTCATGATAACACCATAGCACAGCAGCGTGCGGCGGAGGTCAGTCCCACGGTACTGGTCCAGGGGCCCGATGGTGCTCGCGAGCTTCTTCTCCTCCTCGATGCCCTTGACCATCTCGATCCACTCGAGCTCGAGCTCCTCGGGCCGCAGCGACCCGCCCCTGAGCGACTCGAGCGCCCGCCGCGCCTTCTGCATCTTGCCGCGGTTGACCAGGTAGCGGGGGGACTCGGGCACGAAGAAGAGGCCGACGGCCAGCACGACGGGGACGACGAACAGGATCCCGATCGGGATCTGGTAGCTCGCCTTGTCGAGGCGGGACTGCGTCGCGTTGGTCACCACGGCGCCGACGATGCTCCCGATGTTGACCCACTCCGAGAACAGCGCCACCATGACCGCCCGCAGGTGTGCCGGGCTGGCCTCGGCGGTGTATATGTTCGAAAAGGTCACCAGGAAGCCGTTGCCGATGCCGAGGATCAGCCGCCCGACGTAGACGACGGCCTTGTCGGTGGTGTTGATCTGGATTGCGCAGCCGATGACCGTCAGCAGGCAGGCGAGCCAGAGGGCCGTCTTGCGTCCGAAGAAGTGGGCGAAGCTGCCTGCGGTAAGGGAGCTGAGGAAGGCCCCGAGGGTGAGCAGGGAGCCGATCAGTTGTTGGAAGGTACCCTGGTATGTTAACGTATTAGTCTCGAGTAATGCTATCGGGATTCTGGCTGTCAGGAGTACGCCCCAGATGAGCACTTACGTCAATGGAATAACCACCAGTTGCTTTAGGATCAGGATATCCGAAAACGACCAAGAAGCCGGGCATAGCCTGCAAGCTTCCTATGACTGCAGAATCCAGCCCATACTGCGCGTTTGCAATGGCCACAGTGGCACATATCAAGAGGCATTTCTAACGAATCCGGTCAACCACGGGCAGCTGTCACTACGAGGTGACTGGAACCTACTCTGTTCGCCCACAGGGACGTCTCTGGCAAGTGGGCGTCTGAAGACATGGCTTCGCGTATCGGCAAGAGGCATGGACAGAGAGGCACGAGAATGCATGTCAGCTTACATTCCGGGCTTCAAGGGTCCATTATATATGCCCGCTCACATTTTTGACTTCCGTGATCGTTACGGCGATCTGCCCCAATCCAAACATCGGGGTCATCTTGGCTGCGGTTCTGTCCAGGTCCCCCGCAAGCTGAGCCCTTGTCCATGTAGCGACTAACCCGGGTTGCGACGCTCGCGCGTTTGCATCTTCCTGTTCTGGGAATAGACGGCGCCAGCTGGGACGGGGTTTGATTCCCCGCAGTTCGGTAGTTCATCCAGTCCAGAGGTCAGAGGGCTCAAACACTAGCTTGAGTTTCCGAGGTATGGGGTCTTGTTCCCCAAACTCCAAATTTCGATGTGGCAGTATAAGCACAGTGACAGCGTGGACTCGTTTACTATACGGGACTCATTGGTATGTAGAAAGCTTGGGTTGGGTTCTACCTTGATATGCTTGTCATGGCTTCACTCCATGTGGTAAAGAAATTTCAAACAAAGTTAATCTGGTCTTTAATATTGTTGACTGTATAATATGGCCTGCTATTAGTCTGAAGGCTATCAACACTGAGAAGGTTCATGAAACTCTTTCATCGATCAACAATCTTTGCTATAACCTGAGCACTGTTCAAACTCTTGAACTGTTACAAGTGTGTCACATTTAGATCCTCTTTTTTTCTTTTATTAAGATTCTTCACTCTTCGGGTAGTGACTTTGTGTCTACCGTTTTATACTCCTTGCGAGCCTTGCCATTTCCTTCCCCGTCTGTGGATTTCTCTATGCTACAAGGCTATGACTACCTTGGTTATGGAACTCAAGGGTACAATGTAATATAGAAGCACGTAACTCCTCTTTGGCCGCCAGCTGACGATCCGGGACGTCGGCCAAGAGGGGCTTGCAGAACCTGCTTGACAAGAGACACCCAACATGGTGAGTGTCAGATCGCCGTTGAAGGATGTTTACTCGGTTTACAAAGGTCGACGGTTTTGCAGCAAGGATAAGACGTATGATACTTTTGCTGCTTGCTGACTCTTAGGCACTGAGACATACGCCCGCGTCGGGTGGAGTGTGGTCTATGACTAAGATATCTTGCCACCATTCTGGTTCAAATTAGCATTCCATTTGGAACTTTCCGAGAAGGATAGATCGTATTCAAGGCCGAGAGCCGTTGGTATGCATGCCATCACTCAGCACCGTCCAGCCTCGTGTCGGATCTTCATTATCTCAGCTGGTCTGTTCAGTGCTCTTGTATGATCAAGGCTGACTATTGTACAGAATTAGTCCCATGAAATTAAAAGCAAGGCTGACATATCGAACGATGTTCCAGATTTTGAAGATCCCGGTTAACTGATTATGATTCATTTTCGCATCACCAGACCAGTATCCGCTCCATTAACAGCAGCACTTTGCTTGATGTGTTGCAGAGGCGGCACCATGATCCCGAATGTTGGTTAGTCTGTACAAATCGTAAGACCTTTTAAATACTGCCAAGGAGCAGGTCTGTCTCAAATGAGTAAGTCCTGGGTGAAGTGATGCGAACAGAAGCAATGTGCTTTCAACATCTAGCCAGAGTAGAGATGACTTGGCGACTTGATTGAGACATATAAATATTGCCGTGCTCATCGTCTTTCCAGTGTGATAGAGAACCATCTTCTCATCCACAGCTGACTCCTACATTCGAAAGCTATACAAAGAAGCAAAGACCTATATATCCAATCCAAGTGAGTCTTCCACTGATGGGCTAATTTTGGGTGCTTGAAGTTTAACGAAGACTCGGTCCATCTGCTAAATCTGACTCTCAGCTTTCATTCTTCCAAAATGAAGTTCAACGCTGCCCTCATCATGACTTTGGCCCAGGCTGCCAACGCAATTTCCCCTCCAACTCCATCGGAAGTCGCTAGATGCGGCGACCTAGGCGTCAACGTCAACAATGATACCGCCCTTCCTCCTGGTGTGGACCCTACCCAGGTCCGCACCTGCGTCGATCATCCCCTTCGCAATGAAACGACGCCCGAGCACTCACTTGACAAGAGGGCGTGCTACTACGGCTCCAAGAAGAAGGGTTGCGACAAGGGCTACTGCTGGAAGAAATGCAAGGGCTCGGGCGAGGGGCCATGGTGCTGGACCGCCCGCAACGGAGGGTTCGGCGACTGGTATACCTGCGGCAATGACAAGGACTGTAACGAGAAAATGGATTGTAGACAGTCCCTTGACCCTTGCGGAGACTGTGGATGCAGCTGCTAGCTGGTAGAACCGCGGCATGCAGACTAGAGACCTGAAAAGACGGGAGGCAGCATTTGGGGATATGTGTTGCCTAGGTTGTCAGTGGGATCAATATGAGACTGGAGGTCGAGCTACATCAAATACTGAACATTACACTCTTTTACAGCACAAGTAGTCGTCACGAACGCGGGGGCACAAAGGTGTTCATACCTTACCATGGCTTGGACTGTTGGAGAAGCCCAACCCCAGTTTAGTAGGAACTACTAGGTGAAGTGCAATCATGGGCAGGAGCTTTTTTCAATTAAACTACTTCATTATTATAATGTCAGTGAAGGCATAGAATCTCGCTCGTGCTCGGATTCTACAAGAGTGCGGCAGCCCGGATGCTCTGTTCCATTCTTTCGTCCTACAATTATATACAAATCTCTCGTCTCTTGCCTCTTCCACAGCCCTTCTGGCCCCTTTTCGCAAATTTTGTCTCAAGACACAATCGCCTAGATACCAGTTCCCCATCGAGGAGCATTCAAGACGATACCCATGAGCAGGCCAGAGATCAGACCAGCACAAGGTAGCGTGATGAACCAGCCCATGTAGATCCACGCGACCATCCGCCAGTTGATGCTCCTCCAGGTGCCGTTGCAGAATCCGACGCCGACGGTCGCGCCGCAGATGCACTGGGTGGTCGACACGGGCAGCTTCAGCTTGGTGGCCATGATGATGGTGATGGCGGCGCCGAGCTCCATGGAGAAGCCGCGCGACGGCGAGTGCAGGGTGATCGATCTTGTTGCCGAGCGCGCGCATGATGTTGTAGCCGTACGTCCAGAGACCGACGACGATACCTGCTCCTCCGAAAGCCAAGACCCAGGTGGGCACGGGGACCTTGGAGTTGATCTCTCCTGTCTGCCAGATGAAGTAGATTGTGGTGTAGGGGCCGATGGCGTTGGATACGTCGTTGGCGCCGTGCGCGAAGGAGGCGGTGGAGGCGGTGAGGATTTGGAGGAAGGAGTATGTGTATTCAGCTGGAAGGCTTTAAGTATGTTCTCTCTCCTTTACAAATGGGGATATCAAACAAATTACTCACCTTCGTTATTAAAGTGTTCACCGGTAGCGTGTATTGCTTCGATATCGCCCGAGAGGAAGTCCTTCTTGCCTCGGGCCGCGACCACCTCTTGGTCGACACCATGCCAGAACCAGTATTTGGCCCAAAAGAACGCAACGGCCGGCGTGTACCAGGGTCCTGGTGGTGCCGCGAGCTTGGGATCAATTGGCTTATCTTTCAGGGTGGAAGTCTCGTTGGCTCGAGGCGCCGGGATGATGTCTGAGGCAGAGCTACCCTTCTCGTTGGCATCGGCCCCGTCTCCTACCGTGTGTCTCTCGATATCGTTAGAGTGTCCCGCGGCAGCTCTCCTGGCATCAAGCTCATCCCTGGTCAAGTGTCCCTCGTAATAATCTCGGATGCCACCCTCTTGGACACCTTCGGGGCGAGCTGGTGGATCGGGACGTCGGAGTAGAAGAGGGCCTTGAATGACTTGCCACCCCTTCAACTGCCAGTCGTCCTTCAGAATCTTGCGGTAGAGGTACGGGATGAAGAACACAGTGACGAGAAGCGCGACACCGGCACCCACGCCGAGGATGGGACCAGGAAGCTCCCTGTCCTCCAGGTCGATTCTTGCGGATCCACCTTTCCACACGATAAGCATGGTCAAGAGAGCCGATGTATGGAAGAAGTAAAATGGCACGGCGATGAAAGCCATCTTGACTGGGTTCTTCCGGCGCATGACTCCGTACTTGGTCGCGAGGAAGATGATGGACGCGAAGATGCCGGAAATTCCCGGCGCAATCGCCCACGCCGCAAAGACTTGGGACACACCGTCCCACTCCCAGTTGACACCGTCGGCACCGATAGCAGCCATACCTACACCAATGACGCCACCCATGATAGAGTGCGTTGTGGACACGGGCATGGTGAAGCGAGTCGCTAATGTAAGCCATACTGACGACCCCAACGATGGCGCAGACCATACCGAGCATGAGGACGGACGGGTCGGACTCGAAGAGCTTCGTGGAGATGACCTTGGTGCGGATCGTGTCTGTGACCTGAGCGCCGACGGCCATGGCACCGGCGAACTCCATACATGAAGCGATGACCATGGCCTGCTTCAACGTCAGGGATCGGGAGGCGACCGATGTCGCGAAAGAGTTGGCGACATCATTGGCACCTAAAATAACTGTCAGGTGGAATCCCCTCGCAGCAACGACAATTATAGAGAAAAAAGAAACAACACATGTGCCTCAAGAGATCATTCCCTAGGTGGACAGGTGACATACCGATATTCCACGCATCGAGGAACGAGAAGATGGTGCCAATGGCGAAAAGATAGTCGAACTGGGGAAGCGCAGCCGTCTTTCACTTGGATCTCCTGACAGAAGTTGACAATCTGGCGTGCCTACTTGGATGTCGCTGCAACCAGTTGACCATGCAGCATGCCATGCAGGAGAATGTCCGTGAGTCTATATACCGTCCCACAACTGCAGACAGAGAATATGACCAAAACCTCTCGCACGGGATGACAAGTCCCTGGGCCAATGAATTGAGTTACATCTTGCATGTACGCGACGATATTGCCTTTCCCAAGTCTTGGGAGAATCTAGGAATCGGGCCTGGATTCTTGGAAGTTGTGGACCAACAGCATACACTAGAAAATCTCGAGAAGGCTTGGTGAGCCTCTTCACCAGCTGAACCTGCTGGATGAACCTGAGACATCAGACAGCCTTGCCTTATTCGCCCGCGGCTGACGCAAGGGTGCAGGCCAACGGCAGGACATCAAGCGTCCGCCCAGCGGCCAAGGCCCTCGGCGGAAGCAGGCGGAAGCAGGGCGGGAGATGCCAAGTTCGGCCCAAGGACCCGGTTCGCGGGGGTCCAGGAGCCAATGGGTGTGCAGCGTGGGAGCACGCGGTTTCGATTGTGGATGTGAGTGGGAGGTTGATATCGCAGGTGTCTGGCAGCCTCAGCAACTAGCGTGGCGTGCACCGGGCGGCATTGTTCGCTCACTGTATGGGCTGATGGTCAGCATGAGGATCATAGCGAGCACACGAGCATACGCCACCAAAGGGTCACGGTGCAGCACTTCTGTGCATGTGTAGGCAAGGGCGTGGTCTGGAGACCGATTCTGGCCGGTGAACGTAGATTTCAACTAGGACTTGGTGGTGGCGAGCTTCCATTAGACATTTTTGTGCATCAGGGACTTTGAAGAACTGTTGTCAATCATTCCTACAGATTGCTGCAGGAGTACATAGCTAATCCCAAATCGGTCACGGTAGTCCGTGGGGGAAAACGGTTTGCCTGCTTCACGTAGCCGGATATAACGGCTCTCAGGAGCCGTTAAGAACTAAATGGGATACTGGCCAGGTAGGTTGGAGCCAAAATCATCCAGATCTGGACGTGGGAATCAGACATGTAGAAAACAGTAAACTTTTACCCAGTGAATCCAATTTGTCCGTAATCACACGAACCGAGATGTTACATGGTATGTGTAGATTGGGCGTGAGTGAGTACTGCCGTGTTGACTACGTCCTCGTCCTTCGGTCAGTTCCAATTCTGGGTGACTTATAAACATGGTCTACCCTAATTGTTAGCTGTGGTGTTTGCACCAAGAAGGAGGGTGGACTTTTCCACATACGGTGACTGCTAGACTCCATTACCATCAGACGCCATTACGATCTCTCGGATCACTATCTCCTCAGGCTTTGACATCAAGAATGAGACTGAGAACCTATTTTGTCTCCCTTGCTGCTGGGGCAGGGCCGTGTATTGCATAAGCCACAGTGGGGATGTGACACAAAGCTGTCCCTATCGTTCCAGAGCAACTGTACCGGAATTCCTCGGTTGTTAATTTTCTGGGCTTCTACGTTTCCGCCCAGGCTTTCTCGCACAGCATATTTATTTCTCCTGGCTTGGTTGTATTTCCTCTACACACACCAGTCCGACTTTACACGGCTCGGAGGCAATCTCGATGGTGGTCCTGGCCAGATCACCCGCTTCTCACCTCGTCGGCCTTGTAGTGTCGTTCTTGCGTCAGGCACCGAACGACCTTTTGGAACACAAAATGACAGAGACTTTCAGGAAATCAAAAACTGACTTGTCATCGCATTTATACCCTCACAGATATGCTAATGTGATGCCTATACCCAAACCTGGCTGATAGGTCTACAGTATCACGCATGAGTCTCTGGAAGGTCAATATCTAGCAGAAGATGAAGGCAGGTGGAAGCTTGCCGGATTCCTGGCGTTGGCGCAGGAACTTTTATGGTCTCGTCACGATTTGAGTAACTAGCTTTACGATGAGGATGAGGATGTGACGCGCAGAGTATTGCTCCTTATTGCTTTGCGCCATTTCCACAAGTGCCTTTCATAGACGTCCGGGGAGCCGATTGCAAGATATCTGGGTTTCTGACAGAATTTTATTGACTCCTTGAAAGGGGAATTTCCATCCATCTCGGCCGAGGCATCACATCTTTGCCTTTAGTGACTTGAAAGCATCCTCTCTAGCCCCCACAAACCGTGCCTCGGCAGTCTTCCAGTTGATCACCTTCCAGATGTTCTCGACGTAGGCGGCTTTTCCGTTGAGATATTGTAGGTAGTAAGCATGCTCCCACATGTCGACACCGAAAATAGGCGTGTCGCCGACGACGACAGCCTCCTGGTTGGCAAGCGTCACCACTCTCAGTTGGCCGGTGACGGCCTCCTTGACGAGCCAGCCCCAGCCGCTGCCCTGGATGCCCAGCAGGGCGGCCGTGAATGCCTGCTTGAACTTCTCCAGGCTCCCCCATGTGGCTGTGATTGCTGCCGACAGCTTCGGTGCGGCATCAACCTTCGAGTCCGCCGAGGAGGACGGTGCCAGGTTCTCCCAGAAGAGTGAGTGGTTGATATGGCCGCCGCCATTGAACCGGATGGCGGATAGCTGAGCGGCCGAGTTCGGCAGATTGCCCTCGGCCAGCGCTGTTGCAGATACCTCCAGTGCCTTGTTAAGATTCGTCACATAAGCTTGGTGATGCTTGTCATGGTGGAGTTCCATGATCTGCTTAGAGATACTTGGCTCCAGGGCCTGTGGAGAACTTAGTCTGGAGTCCCAGGGACGAAGCATTCTAGAAGATTGCTATCCATTGCAGGACGATAACATTTATGTGCACGTTCTCGATCATGAAGATTTATTAGAGTGGGTGTCTTACATCGTAAGCATATGGCAACGCCGGTAGAACGTATGTAGGTGGCGCCATTTTCGAGACCTAGGGGGCTGTGAGGGGGGAGTTCGGTCGAGGATGTAAGCAAAAGGTGCGGGGAAAGTAGTAGAGGCGTGGATTGTTAATTGAGAAAATATATCGATGCTTCGCGCCTGTACGGAAGACGTCGACTTCCGGTTCCGAGGCAACAAAGCATGTACCTTGATGGGCTGTGGTGGGGTTTCTGCGAGGCCAGTCCGTTGTGACGACTCACGATGGAGCCAATCAGAAAAAAGTTGCTCATACTTGCTCATACTTGCTCACGCCCCCCGCAACTCTTCACATGTCACTTTTGCCTCAGGAAGGGCGTTTGAGAACCTTGATGGCCAAGCTCCAATGCCAACTCAATAAGGGGTAGAAGTCATGTAGTCAGTTAGTCAGCTCTAGCCTCTATACTGTAGTCTTGTCTTGCGGGCTCCTATTGGCTATCTGTTACGTCTTAAGATGCGCTATCTCTCCAATTGACAAGCTGCTTTTTAAATACTCTATGAATGAAGAATGATAAAAATATATATGTTTTTATCAAGTATTGATTTTCATAACCATAGAGACTTATAGAACAAGGTTGACAAAGCTCAAACTTCTCCTTAACAGCAAACTGATCTGGCTCAGAGTTCTAGCTGCAGCTACAACTCCCATCGATATAACTAGCCAGTCGCGTCTGCACAAATGATGCTGACTTGAAACCTTGAGAGCATTATAGGAGCAGTTTCTATCGAAGAGTCCCATACTTTAGTTGTGCGTTAACGGTTTTCGTCTCAGCTATGTACTACCCAAGAGACAATGTGATTGTCTCAAAGTTATTGACCTCTACCATCTCAAGTGCCTGCCAAGGAAGCAAGCGCGTGGAATCTCGCTCACACTATGTGGATAAATAGCTAAAATCTATGCAAGGATCACAAACAAGCCCTCATATGAGCATGGCCGCACCCTCTTGGCACTGCAACGCACCACGCGCATACTAGGGGATGGCATATGGCAACCACCGGTTCAACTCTCGATCAATAGTAACGATGCAAAATGAAAGCTTGGCCCCAGTTTCAAGATGCAACGCTGAGGGTATCTGATGGGCGCAGAGCACCCTGTGTCTCAATAGGTTTGGTGCCATGGGCGATGGGTACAACAAAACTCGAGCGGAAGCGACCGATCCCAGAATAAATATCAATATCATGATGGTCGTAACCAGGAACGTGTTTATTTAAACACGCACGCGCGTCATCGTTCTCGACTTGAGCGAAAGACACCAAAGCGTAAGTCATAATCCTTAAGTGTACCAAATTACTACGAAAGGAAACCCACGGTCCCCAATGACATCTGAAAATAAAATGTCGGGACACCCAAAGAAAGTTATCCTGATTCATTACCCGATAGCCTTCCGTCTAAGAGCATCACCTTAAAGCTCCATATGAACAGACGAGCGGGGAGACTCCTCGCCGACCCTGGCGCCGCCGAAATCGACCCACCCATCCCTCTGGAAGAACCCAAACACGAGGTCGTAGTCGTCAAACTGGTGGACGATGCGGTCAACGCGTCTGTACCCGTTGATGGCCTCGCTGCGGTTCTTTCGCAGGCCGTACGGGTCCGGGCCCCGCGCCGCCCCGGCGCCCTTGGCCTCGAACAGGGTGACAATGAAGCGCCCCGGCTTGAAGATGCTGACCACATGCTCGATGACCTCGCCCGTCTCGCGGCCGTTCTGGCCCCCGGGGACGTTGGTCTCGAACGAGGCGAAGCTGCAATTCGGCTCGGGCGTCACGTGGACCGTGAAGTAGTGCGTGGCGCCGGCGGTCTTCTTGACGGCATCATCAACCTCTGCGTCGGCGTCGACCGGGGCAGGAATGACGGCGTTGGCGGAGAAGCCGCACGGGGAAAACAAATAGGCGTCAACGCGCGCGTCAGGGTATTTGGAGGTGGGGTAGACCTCGGACAGGCCGCAGTTCTGCGAAACAACGGTTCCGAGGGCGTGGCCCTCCGAGGTGAGCTCCTCAACCTCAGCAGTGGGGGCTTGATCGCCACCAGCGTTAACACCATTGGCAAACACATCGAAGGTTTCGTCGTTCTTGTTGTCAGGAGCCTCGCCGCCCTCGGAAACATCCGATGCCTCCTTCCTCGCCTCTCCAGCCTGCACAGGAACCCGCTCGCGCGCGACCGCACTCGCGTGCGACAGATAGAACTGCTTGGCATTTTCAGGGTCGAGGTCTGTCATGAGGATCTCCAGCGTCTCGTCCTGGTACTCGTCCCCGGCCCTGACCTGTGGGAAAGAAGACATGATGCCCGTAGGGATCTTGGCGGGACGGGTGGGGCTGTTCTCCTTGCTACTGCCCGGAGTGCGTGGAGGAGTAATCTGCGGGTCAGGGGTGGTGATGTAGAGGAACCAGTGGTCGCCATTCATCTTCCCAACGAGATAGGCGCTACCGCCATCGAAGAGGTTGTCGAGGAACTTGATTTCGTCGTTCCAGCTACGATGGGGACCGCGCTGCTTATCCGGGAACAGGAAGTTCTTGCGGCTGTAGAAGACGCGGTACGGAGAGGCCATGGCAGCGTCATCCTTGATGTCTGCAACATTGTGGAAGGGAAACCCGGCCTCGATGGCTGCGATGCGCAGGAGCCGCCTGAGACCAAGGAGCAGGGTGGTAGTCCCGCAAGTCTTCAGGATCAGCTTGTGAGGGAAGACGAACATGCTCGACTCGGAGAGTAGGTAGGCGTCCATGTGCTCGGAGGAAACAACCGAGAGAACCTCGCAGTGGACGAGCTGAAGCATCTCCTTCCAGGTCTGGGAGGGGACAATCATCAGGCCATTCTCGCTGGCTCCAGCTGGAAGCGCCGAGGGACTGGGGGCAAACCAGACCTCCAGAAGCTTCTCCGGTCCTTCAAAGGCATTGCTAGAGTCTAGATCGTCGGCGACATCGTGATTGATAGTCAGATGGGGAGTGACCTCCGATGTCGACAAGACAGAGCTGTTAGGGACCTCAATATCGACCATATCCGTCTATTCTCTGCAGGACAGCAGCAGCAACAGCAGCGATAGCTGAGACGGTCAGGGTGGCTGGAGGAGGAGAGGGGAGGGCGAGGGCGAAGTCGGTAGGTCGAAGGAAGACGAGGTTCTTCCGCGGGACACTAACTGCCAACTCAAACAGACTTTGCGGCGTCCGTTTGAGAGGGTAGGCCCACAGGACGGTGGTTGCCTGTAAGTGCTGGCGGACGCCAGCAATAAGTCGCGGGGTGTGTCTGAACGTCTCACGGAGGGGACGTTAGGGAGGTCGTGCGGGAAGAGGAAGAAGAAAGACCTGCGACGACGGAATGGTGGGCTGTTTTGTGGTCGTGTGCCCCGTGGGTCACAGTTTCCGCCGACACCTGTGGTGGAGTATCGGTGCTTGATAAAGCTCCTGCCGATTGTTTTGCAGAACTAGAGGATTCAAGAGAACATCAGTACAGCTTGCGGTACCGCGCTCGTCGATGTTGCAGAGCCAGCCGTTGCGCGTTGACGATGCTGATGTCGGGTGCGGCAACGTCCAAGATGTCCAAGATACTTGTTTAGAAATTTTCGCGTCTTGCGGCCGTCAATGGTGGGGTTCTTGGGGTTGGGCTGTCGCCGCTTATAGCAACCCAACCATTACGTAGGTCGTGCTACTCCAGGAACCAGGACCCTGATAACCGGAGCTGCGGACCCACCGCCAAACCTTAACACCCCCCCATGGGCAGGAACCAACGTCGCTTATAACCTGTGGCATAAGAGGATGTTTCGGCCGGCACCGTCAAGGAACCCCTGGCGAGCCATAGCAGCGACTACAACAGGTAGACTACATAGTGGGCACAATCGACAACCTGCTCCGTCTTGTGCCTGCCAAGTGCTTACGATTCCTGCATGTTCATTACCCGTCTACTGCCTCCACTCGCTGCAGCTGCGCTGAAGCCCGACTAGACGAGGTCGAAGTACTGAATGTCCAGTCCGACGGATCGCAGGACTTCGACCTCCGTTCTGTAGTTCCGCCCCTCCTCTGTTTGACATGCCCACGCTTGATCAGGGCCCAGGAACGCGTCTAAACGAGGGCTCCGCGGGAAGCTCTCACCCGATATGGTATCGAGGAGCTCAAAGTGCGCCCGTGTTCCTTTTCCATCTTCGTATTGCGCAACAGGCCGCATTCCTTTCGGGAGGGGACCCAAGAAGCCTTCGCCGAACATAAAGCCTTGCAGGTAGCACGGCCCGACCACCTCATATTGCTCAGTCTCCGGAGACGAGACGGGGCCGAGGACTGTGGAGGTTTCGCCCCCAAGCATGATGGCAATATGATCACACTCCCTCGCCTGTTTCGGTGCCCACCACATAAGCCCATCCTCGGTGATGAAAAATCGGTGAGTATTCAGGCACGTATCCACCGCAAAATAGGAGGCATATCCAGGGCTGTCGTTTGGCCGCACAGGTGCAATCCGCGTGATAGATCCCAAACATGAAAACTGCCTAATTCTGGATCTCTGAAAGAGACGTCAGGGGACGGATGCACTATCACTCATGATTCGGGTGGTGGTAATCCTTTTGGGCACCACACTGAATAATGCTGAATATCCTTCAATGACTTGTTATGTATGTATTTCAGCATATTTTTCCTCGATGCCTAATTGTGAGACTTCTTCAAAGGGGGGCGTTAGCTGACGGTTGGGTCATACGCTGGGATTTGCATCCCCTCATTTTGCTCTTGAAATATCCGTCGAGGACGACCCGGCGGCAAGTTACCACAGAGGCCTTGAGAACATGTTCTCAGAACAACATCCGTGGCATAACACCTGCCACAGATACCCTTGGAGCATCTGTCTCTGCGGAAGTATTTGAAGCGTTGAATGTGTCGATCCAGCCTGGGTAATTACCAGGACTTTATACTTGCTTTCTGGTTACCGCCCGTTCCATCATGGGCTCCCAGCTGCTTTGAGCACTCCGGTTGTGATACTCTTGAAGACCGTGCTTAATGCACAGTCCTTATATTTCAAGGCCAGGGGATCATTGTCGTCGTTGACGAGGTCCTCACTTAGCGCAGGGGCTGCCTCGGTTGCGCTCGATAAGTCCTGCCCGTCGAGAATAGTTCCGTCCGGATACCAAGGCCTTTTGCCCGAGGTGATAAGTTTGGTGAATTGCGGATCGATGGGGATGCTCCCCAGAAACTCAGTTTCAAAGTCCTGCGCCAGGACCTGACCGCCGCCTTTGCTGAAGATGTACGTGCATTCTGAGCAGTGCGGGCAAACGAAGCCACACATGTTCTCCACGATGCCGATGACGCTCAGGCCCGTCTTCCGGCAGAAGTCCAGCTCTTTTCGCACCATAGCAGTGGACATGTCCTGTGGCATGGTCACCAAAACGGCGCCAGTAAGCTGGTCAGGTCGTGCCAGCTGGAGAAGATACTCGACTGCAGAGATGTGTTCGTCGCTGGTGCCGGGCGGGGTGTCGATCAGCAGGTAATCCATCTCGTCCCAAGAGACGTCAGTAAGAAACTGTTTGATCATGGCCGTCTTCTTCGGACCCCGCCACACAACCGAGTCGCCGCGCTTGACCAGAAATCCGAGGCTCATTATCCGCAAGGAACCGAGGTTACGAGAGGGGTCGGCGTCGTGGATGCTGACGGGTACCCAGCCGCCGGGGCCCTGAGTTATTCGGGCATTGTCTTCAACGCGAAACATGTGGGGGATATTGGGCCCGGTGAGGTCGATGTCGAGAACGCCTACGGAGTGGCCGGCTAGTGAGAGGGAGAGGGCGAGCTGGGTGGTGACGGAGGACTTGCCCACCCCGCCTTTGCCGGACAGGACCTGCAAGAGTAGAAGCCATGGTCAGACAAAACGGCCAAGTGATGCTGACAAGTGGTTTTCCGTAGATGCATCACTCACCAGCACAATGTGCTTGACCTTGGAGAGATTGGCGCTAGACATGTCTATTGCCCTGCTGTTGGTCTTGGTCTCTGTGGGTGGATACTGAGCGAGGAGTTGGGCAGTTTGGTAGAAAAAGCTCGATGGGGCAGTTCGACGTTCCACCAGCAGGTCACAGCGAGTGAAAGGTAGGAATTAAAGAGATACAGAATGGAAGGCTGATCGAGAACAGTTTGGTTGTCGCCGCCATCTCGTCTTCAAAGTTGCGACAATTCAGCGGCCGAGCCAGTCCTGCGCCTGCACTTTGTCATCGACCAAAATTGATCGGAGCGATCTCGGCAGGAAGCTGATAAAGCATGCGAGCACGCCCAGCCGGTTGTTAGATAAGCATGTGCTTCTGCTAAGCTGTTTCTCCTGTCGGTCAATGTGCACCAGGCCCAGCAGGTACGCTCGGGTCTGCCCCGTAGGGATACTTACCCCAGTGTGGACGACTCATACCGCGCTAGGTAGAGATACTTTTGCCCCTGATACTCCTGATCTCCACCACTAGTGTCACGTCAGGACTTGGCCAGACTTGCGGTGGATGGCCCATTCGCAATCATCAGCCAGTCTATGCTATGAGTAGAAAAGACCAGTTCGGATCCCCAAGATGCCAATTGTCCATAACACAGCTGCTCGAAGCTCTCTGGACGTTTGGACTGGCGACAGATCCTCCTTCGAAGTGCATCACCTACCTCCAGCATACGTACTCACTAGCACATATACAAGGTATCTGGTACACACGCCAGGTGCTCAGACCCTGGTGCCTGCTGGGTCTAGAGTACGGCCTACAAGGTAGACACTGTCTTCGGACTTTAACTTTCCCCACTGACGCGACTCTCGGGAGTGTAAACCGTCCACCCCCAGGCTTGGCCGTGCTCCAAACCTCAAATCTGCATCAACAATCGAAACACCACCCTGCCCAGCCTTCGACACTACAATCACCTCACCACCGCGATTTAGGATACTTTTGCTTCGAACAGCTAGTCAGCGAGGGAAACTAAGAGCTCGCTAGTGTCTTGAACACCCGCGACCAACGAGCACAGCAACCTCTCCTCCCCGGCACTCTTGCGAAGTTGCGATCAACAGCTCGATTCGGGAACCCCGGCTGGACGAGGTTCAACTCTGCAAGACGGCCACCTACACATCGCCAATGACCGACTTATAGTGCCCCTCAACATGAGAAAGAGTCCTCGAAAGCATGGAAGATCCATGGGGCTCGCCGTGGGCGACCGATACCAACACAACCCTTGAGCCGACCATACCTCGTTCCACCCTCGAACTCCCCGGCCGCACCCTCACCAGACAACGCTCCTTTTCCACCGCGTCGCCGTGGGCCACCGACGACGATGGCCTCGATGACTGGGCAGCTGGTGACCCGGGCCTGGCTTTGCCCACTCCCGCCGCCACGTCAAGTTCAATCTGGGCCGGATGGGGTGGTGAAACTGCGCCAAACTCAAGCCAGACATCACTCGCACCTGTCTCGAGGGCACGGGAGGGGAGTCTTGGAATGCATAGTCCTTCATGGCCCGCCGCCCCCTCTCCGGGCCTTCCTCCAGCCAGGACGATATCGCGCAGGAGCAGTTCTCGCTCTCTATTTCGTCAGCCCTCCCCCGATCCATGGGCTGTCGAATTCTCAGAGAATCGATTGAGTCTCCCGACTCCAGCTCTGGTCTCGGCCGAGCAGGCTGCGTTCTCTACGCTAGACAGGCACGAAGAGGAGAACGAAGACGACATGGCAAAGATCAACGAAGACGAGAAGGCCGAGGGTGCTACACCAGAGGCTGCATCAACCCAGGATCACAAGACTACCCAGCCCACAGACAGGACTCAGGACGAAGATGTAGACCCAGTCACAAGCACTGGCGACGAAGCGGCCAAGAGAGAGATTGAGGATGAGGTAAATACCAGGTCTCTGAGCGATTCTCGGCATTCATCAATGTCAGCTGAAAGCCACCATGACGATCGGCCAGACTCACCAATCACCTCCATGGACGAGGATGCGAAGGACCGCCCTCAAATACCCAGGAGACCGTCGGCCAAGATCCAGGAGCTGGTTCACATGTATGACGGGATGGTCAAGCCCAAGGACAACGCACTCTCGGTACCTATCGCGCCTGGTGGCAGGCAACGCAGCACCAGCCGAGGTGCGGCCAGTATTCGCAGCACAAGGACGGAGGACATCAGCGAGTTCGGCGAGTTCGAAGATGCAGAGAGCCTTGAGTCTGCCCCGCCATCGAGGAAACCATCTGTTGGCGGATCCCCCCGTCCGGGTAGTTCCAGATCTGGTCCCGCAAGATCTGCCTTGAACGCGAAAGCGTCAGCCCCAGCGCCAATACCTGAGGAGAGGTCACATATGTTCCAAGACTTGCGCGCCAAGTTTGGGCCCGTTGTGTTCACTCCAGACCTTGAGAGCGTTGATAAATTATTCGATGTGGCGAAGCTGGACGCAGAGCAGCCGAGCGCCAAGGACTACAGTCTCGATGCCGTTGAGGGAATCATCAGGGACAGTTTCTCATCCGTATCAGAACGGAAAACCTGGTACCGTATTTCTCGCCCTGGATCCATGCGAAGACATGATCTGGGAGATGATGAGAACTATCGTCGTGTGACTTGGCCGCTTTCGAAAACGCGGGAAGAGACCAACAAGATCGTGCGCCGGTGGATGGAAGAGGACTCGGGAGGTCGTCCGTCGTTTGGCGGCGGTAATTCCGTCAAAGGCGGAGCGTTCAACTGGGACACGAAGTCAGAACCATTATCAATGGATCAGATCTTCGGCAAGAGGAAGAGCGCGCAGCCTCCAAAAGTCGCTTCCGCCACCGTACCTCGCCCTCTATCTCTCCAGCCAAAGTCGGCCGCGGCTCACTCCCGCAATTTGTCCGCTGGAGTCAAGAGCTTGCCTCCTCAATCTCCAGGTGTGAGCAGTCTACCATGTCCATCACCGATGAGCATCCCGGGCCCACCGAAAAGTCCCGCCTTTGGCTGGAGCACCATGACCGATGAGTCGGGAACTCCTTCATCTTCACGCCCGCCCAGCCGAGCTGTAAGGCAGTCCCTCGAAGCCACACCGTCAAGATTTGGCAGCAACACAGGCGTCACTACTAGCACCCATGAGCCAGAGAGCAGGCCTTCTCTGCAGCTGGCCCCTCCGTCATCAGCGCCATCAGTTGGCTCAAACGCATTGGTGGAAGAGGAAGACGAGGAATGGGGCGAGATGGTAGCCTCCCCGATGGGAAGCAGTCGGCCTGTCAGCGGGATTTTCGACATGGGGGTGAATAGCTCCATGGCCGAGCTCTGCACGAAAGCTCCGTCTCCGGCGGCACCGGTGAATGACACCGATGCAACACTCGTCGCCGTTGCCTCGAAGCTCGAACACGATGAAGGCCCTAAAAAGGCACGCCAGCAGCCACCTACACCCTCGACTGATATGTGGGACTTCTCGGCCTTCGACACGACCCTGGCCCGATCATTTTCGCCCGTCACTCCAACCGTACCCGCCATCCCTCCCACCACCACCTCGAAACCAGAATTCGATTTTGACACGCCGCTGCAGTCTCCCGCTTTGAGCGGGCCCTCGAGGACTGGCTCGCCGACAGCAGCCTTCCAACTGCCTACTCCGTCCACACCGTCAGGCCCGATAGCATCCTCGAGAACTTCATCGCCAGCCTCATTCCAACTGCCCCCACCACCCACACCTCCTGTTTCGACCTCGTCAAAGCATACGCCGAAGTCATCTATTAGCTCACTACCACCCCTGGAGCCCATACGGCCGATCTCACCCGCTGCATTCCAACTCTCTAAACCGCCATCCCCCAAACATTCAAACCGACCGTCACTTAGCTTGGGTCGACCATCACCTTTACAGCATGTCATAACCCCGAAGGCGTCTTCGCCGAAGCCGATGAGCCCAACCGTACATTCTGCGACTATGCCCCCACCTGCGAAGAGCGTCAGCTTTGCTCAGCCTGACGAGGAGAGCGCCGCTGTAGCCCGTATTGTGGAGGCATTGCCTGATCTCTCATATATGCTTCGTTGACATGTATGTCTATTGATGAAACCATCACCTGGAGTTAGAATTGGTCTTGCTGTCCGCATTGCCTGTGGCGTTTGGGCTGGGTATTTTTGGAAAGAAAAAGCATTTCATGTCGCTAAAGTTGGATAATGAATGCAATGCATCAACATGAAATAGTGTACACTGAATGAATAAACTAATAAGCGATTCCTCTTATCTCAATGTTCCTAGCCACTTGCAAAGGTTTGATGCTTGTGGGATTCACTTGAGTCGCTGCTTTCTTGCAATAAATTTGAGCAAATCAGTCAGGCTTATCGGCCTACACCACTTGGAACTCGCTGTTCCGGCCTCATATTTGATTTGAGCAAAGGGTATATCATTCTGTCAGCAAAAGTTGAAACGCCATATAGCCGCATTTTACATCAAATAATCCTCTCACCCCCCCCCCCCGACTTGTCTACTCTAGATGAAGACTGGGCAACTCCTCGCTCATCTGTTGTTGATGACTTTTCCCATCTCAAGCCCAAGAGCTCTTCATAGCTTCTTTTTTCTATACCATCACGCCGCGCCTCAGCAAAACACATAAAAACACAGCTCAAACCACACTCAACGCGACTCTTCCCTCAGAGCAGACCCATATGCCTCTACGCGGCCACCATCATGCAACAGAGCTCGACGCTCCTCGTCCACCAGGTCCTCCCCATACCTCAGATCCTTCCGGCGGCCGAACAATCCGCTGCCGGTTTCCCTCGTCTTGATGTACACAAAGGCCGTCAGGGCCGCGCTGATCACGCTCCCGGTCATTGCGAAGACGAGGTTGATGGGCACCGGGTTGTCGTGGAGTGGCCCGTGGGTGAGCGCGTCCAGGGCGGGCTGGATGAACTGGCCCAGGCCTGAGACGGCTGTGATGCTGCCGTAGATCCGACCGAAGGTTGCGAAGCCGAAAACTTTGGTGGTATAGTCCCTTCATAAACATGGGATGTCAGTTTCACTTAATCTCGGGCGAGACGGAACGGAACGGGGCGGAACTCACGACACTGCCGAGTAGTAGAAAGGTCGGAATAGCACGAACGCAACAACGGTGGCATAACCGGCCCACAGAGCCGGGATGACATTAAGCACCCCCAGAACCACAATCAGCACCGCCAACACGCCCTGCGTCCCCCACACGGGCACCTCATTAAGGAGAATCCCGATGAAGGGGGTGGTGATCACACCCGCAACAGGCAGCGCAACATCAAAGAACGAGTTCACCCGGGCGGCGAGCTCCTCGCCCCCGAGCATATATCGGTACTGCGCGCGGACGGTCGCGATGAAGTAGTTCATCCGCATCATCTGCAGCACCGTAAGCACCAGGATCAGCCAGAACCACGGCGTCCTAACCTGGCGCGCGAACGGCAGGTCTCGCACCCCGGCGCCCTGCACGCCCGACACCTCCTGTCGGTCACGCGCGGCAGAGCGGTACGCCTCCCGCTGCACCTCGTTGCCCGTGACCGTCTCGATGGCCTCGAGCTGGGCCCCGCGGCGCGCGGCGCGGCGGTCCCGCGCGCGCTGGAGCTCGAGGGGCCGGTCGGCGTAGACTTCGTCGTCGCTGTCGTGGACGTCGCGGGCCTCGTCCTGCGCGCGGTGGATGGCTACCTGGTACTCTCCGTGGGTGACGTAGCTTGTGGGCGGCATGATTGTGAACTCGCCAGTGAGGATGAGCAGGGGGATGAAGACGGCGAAGCCGGCGAAGAAGTCGGCTGGCTTGATTGCGTGGCCTGTGGCATCGTAGACGAGCCGGTAGAAGAGGTATACGGCTGCGCTGGCATCAAAGGCTCCCGTGACCAGGGCCACAACCAAGCCGGAATGCCGCGGGAAGGCATTGGAGAGCTGGTACGAGCTGACAAAGAGGAACGTCCCGCCCAGGCCGAGGAGTAGGTTGCCCACGATGTACCCATCGAAGTGGCCCATCCTCCCGCCCATCTGGAAGGCCAGGGCCATGCAGCCGCTGCCGAGGAAGAGGATCACCGCCGCGAGGACATAGCACAGGCGCCGCCCGTAGGTGTCCAGGACCCAGCCGCCCAGCATGTTGCTAATGTTTAGCGTGATCGAGGCGAGGATGAACATTAAATTCAGGCGCATGTCCTGCTCTGGGCAGGGCAGCTGGCCTTCGTCCCCGTCCGAGGGCGACCAGTCCGCCGGGCAGAGGGAGCGGTAGACTCCCTCGGCGATGAGAATTGGCTTTAGAGCTGCGAACCCGCATACTATCCCTGATGCTAGGACGCAGCAAAGCACGGCCAAGGCGACTTGGGCTGTTGCATGATATTAATTTGTGGACTGAGAGGGAGATTTTCGGAAAGTGAGCAAGATAGATTTCATCACTTACCCGCTCTCTTCGTCGTGGACACCTCGTACGCCGCTTTATTCTCCGTGATCTCAGGCGGGAATGATTCATAGTGCTGGAGCGGTTTTGGCGTGAATGGGTCGTAGCTTATTGTATGCCAGATCTCGTCATTTTTTGTAAACTGTACAGCCGTGTCCTGGGTGCCATCGCCACCTCTCCGGTCATCGTCGTGGGTATTGTCCCCGTAGATTTGGCGGTTGCCAGTTTCATGGACATCGTAGTCTGACACGGCGTCAATGCCCTCCGGCGCCGTTCGGCGTTGAGCCAACGACATGATTCACTGTGCTCAACTCGTCACGGATATGAGTGTCTAGATGCACCCGGCGTTTCGCCAATTGTGACGTGCAAATTAAGTACGCTGCTTGCAGTCAATGTTGGTGGAGAAAGACCGAGGAAGGGCTGGAGCTTCAGATCTGGCACACTGTGTAGTGTGCGGGCACCACTTTGCAGTGATCAAAGTAGGTCCAGTTGGAAAGGAAAAAAGCAAACATAATCACATTTCAACGGAATAAAAATGAGAGGACAACGCTTTGGTTTTGTAATATGGCCATTTTAACTTTCCTGCGATGGAGCGCGGCCTGCAGAATCGAGATGATAAGACTATGATGCATGGAATCCTGGAACCCTGGTCCACTCACTGCAACCGTGAGGACTGGAAATGTCTAGAATTGCTTGGGGACCAGCCAGCCAACCACCAGCCTCGGTGCCGACATCCGGCGGCCTACCGTGTGCCCGGCACGGCACCAGGCACTTATCCAATTCAATGTCCAGTGGAAGTTGACAGCCAGTGTAGACTTTTCTGTAACTCATACTGGCGAGAACCTTCGCTGCAACCAAATCGGATTTCTTCATCCACCCAACCAAATTGGCCTTGTACCTAGGTAATGAAAGGTTAAACATTACTGCCAAGCATAGGACAGCGGCTTGAGGCTCGGCAGCAATAATCAGCAAATGGTTATGGCCACCGTTTCACACCCGGTGCGCCATTGCTAACAGCCGCCAGCTGCAAAGTCATGCAGGAACTGTTTCAATCAAACGACCAAGGTCGCTCAAGTGGATCAATAGACACTGTGATGGTGGATCTGAGTTACAGATGAGGTAGACTACCAGCCACGGCTGCGTCATATATTGGGGTCAACGGCGCCAGCGTCGATTCATAGTGTCTTTGTGTGTATACAATTGTAATCCCACATAGCGCAGAGCCGTGAGCTTCAATGTGAATGCGCATGTGGCAAGACGTGGCTAACAACGTTAAGCAGTCATTCACACTACCTTTGGATTACAAAGTAGTCACTTGGGACAAAACCAACGTGTCAACAGACTTCCTAGCCTGGTGACCAAGACTTCAGTGTTCATAACCAACTCGAGTGATCAAGGCCATGAGTCGAACTCCAGCCTTCAAGGGACATACTATAAGAATGTGGATCAGAGCTTGCTCTTTCGCTATCATTGCTCTTCCTCTTTCGCCGTCATCGCTCTGCAGAAACCAAACATCAGACAAAGCTTCTTCACGTGAGACCAAAAACTACCTAGGTATAGCATTAATGTAAGACTCCTTAAACAACAACTGGAAAGGCAAAGACTCACTCTAGCCTAATGTAATCAAGTCTAAAGGAAAGCGACCGGGACCCAGTTGAAGCTTAGAACAACAAACATCAAAATAGTTCGACTACGGATATCTCTTACCAGCCGGCTTCAGAAAAGTCCTTTACCTTACTCTTCGTAACGTCGTTAAAATGTACGGGCCAAGAATTCCATACCTCGGTAGGTAAGTGACTCACAAGACCTAGGAGCTTGGGAAGCAGCGAACATGTGTAAGGGTCATGAAAAGTGGTATCGATGCCTGCATCCAGTCGAATGCATTTGTCCAGACGGGAGTTTGAAGCATGCAATGAGATATGATATATAAATAATATTAATTTAAATAAGAACTTTCTTAAAAATATTATAAAAATAATTTATTATATTTTATAACTTTAGTTTAATTTTTATATTATAATTATTAATAATAATAAATTGTTTATTTTTTTAAGTTTTATTTATATCATTTTACTTTAAAGCACTTTAAATATATAATAAGCAAATATAATTAGGTTATATAGCAAAATTTATTATTTATATAATTGTATAAACTTCGCCTGAAAGCTTTTTTGTATGTTGAAGAATACGGATGCAGTGTTCCATTAAGGGAAGAGAATTGTATAAGTCAGCCATGTCGAAATATTAAGTAGAATTTGTGAGTGCCAGTGGTTGTTCAAATTGGTGACGTGAAGGAATGTGGATGCTCAAGTAGGAGAGTGAACTATTCAATCTTGGTGAGCGGGTTGAGGGGTTGTGCTCGGCGCCATACACCGCTTCCGTAGTGGCTATTGTGATGAACGTTCTGAAGAAGTCGCACAACTCGACCTCCTGTCCCCTGGCCAACGCATCCTCCCTCGAATCTAGGAATTTCATGATACCTCCTAGCATCCCCTTCGTAATTTCTTCCAAATCTTTGCCAGGTGCGAGCGACTCATGCTGCGCCTTCATGGTCTCCGGAAGCAGTCCTATTTCTCCGTGCTTTTCTGGGATGTGATTCGCCAGCTTGCTCACAGACTCCTCGCTCGACATGAGCAGCCTCTTTGCAAAGTGTATGACCATGGGAGCAAAAGAAAAGATGTTCGGGCGTCGGTCAACAAGTGGGACCAGCTCTGGGGCCGTAACAATGTAGATCTTGCTTCGTGGCACGTTCAAGGTATACACCGGCGCATCCGGGTACCTGTTACTGTCTCAGGGGTCAGCGGTACATACCACGGACCCCCTGAGGTACGGATAGCTTAAATAAGCGCCATCGCGCCCCCTCCATGGAAAAAGAAATGAATCATCTCCCCTCTATTCTTTCTGAACAGCCCTAAGATGTGACTTGGAACGTTATAAAATGGTTCATTGCAGCTATATTCTACTTCTTGTTTGGTCGAGGGATGAAGTCCCTCAGACCCGTGGGTGACGACATCAGCCACGGTTTCATTACTATGGAACGTTTCTTGTCAGCTCATAGTCGCGGTATTGGACGGGAAGACTCACGCAAGCATTCCATAGTAGCGGGAGCCATGCCAAAGAATTCCGACCACATGAGCGAGAACCGGGACCCTGGATGGTATCAAAGCGGGCTCACGAGAATCATGTGATGGGGTCAGGTATAGATCGAGCAAGAAAATTGAAAGCAACACGAAAGCTGCCCCAACTAGATATGGAAACATGTTATCTTTCAGCAAACTGAGTAACACGATGTGCATTTTCTAAGGGCTAAGCTGGAGGGAGTTGATTGGGAAACAACCGGGCGTGTAAGACCGCGGATGGAGGGCAGAGGTCCAGATCTTTTTGTTCCTTCTGTGTCGAGTTTACAATTCTTGGAAGAATATAGAGGGGGGGGGGGGCAAGAAGAGGGAAAATAACAACAGAAGAGGATGTGGAGCCCTCACAGTGATTTCCCTTGCTAATCTGTCATTGCATTCGGAAGACCGCGGTATATGGTACCCGGACTGGAGTAACAGGTGAACGAGTGTGTCTGGCCATTGTCCGGGGAGTTTCCCAGCCTGAGATTCCCAGCCATTGTAAACTTTGGACTTGTGCATGCACACAACTCGTACATGGCAAGGTACCTGAGCACGTTGGAAATTGTTGCCCAAGGTAGTAGATACCCTACCAGATTGCGGACGAGGTAAGCCGACTGACCCGGCATTTCCACATGCCTGCATGGCTTTGAACCAACGGGCATTTAGTGGATAGAGCCCACATATTGGGTTACATATTCGCGTTCCATCAATGGCGGGCCTCTGGCAGGGATCTCACAGTAAAGTAGCGTCCGCCCTCTGTGGCTCGCACGAGCTTTCCACCTCGGGCCCTCGGTCTCCGCCAAAAAGTTTCAACGTCCCGAATTCATTCACAATCGCGTTCAATGCTGTCTCCCTCAGCTCGTATGTTGTCGATTTTGACGCAGCTCCATCTCTTCGCGCTCTGTAAATACTCCCCTCTTCTAGTCGACAAAGTTAGACATTCTCACTTCCCCAGTCCCTGTGCCTTCTCATCGCCACCATGATTTTCCAGCTTGTTCTTTGTTCCGCCGTGGCCTACTTCGGCTGGAGCATCATTTGCCTCTAGCTTAATGTTCGAAAAGCTCGCGCTCTAAACATTCCCGTCGTCAGATTGTCCGTTGATCCAGTCAACTTCCTGTGGATTTTCCTGCAAGGGCATGTCTGGCGAGCCCTTGACCGCCTCCCCATTGCATGGTCCTCGTATCCCGATTTTATTCGATTCTCTTATCGTGGCTGGCATTTCAGAGAAAAGTCGAGAACAGCCGTACGCTTCGGGCCAGTCTGGGCCCTAGTTACTCCCGTCACATTCTACTTGCACTTCACCGACCCAGACGCCATCAATGAACTCTTTTCAAGACGTTCTGACTTTATTCGCCCGGTCAAAAATTATAGTGAGTCATTCTTGTATATCCGTTTTGTTTAGCTTGCACAGTCACTAAAACTGGTTACATAGAGCTGCTGGAGGTCTACGGGCCGTGTATCTCGACGGCTGGCTGGGATGACTGGCCGCGCCACCGCAAGGTGCTAGCTGCCCCTTTCAATGAGAGCATTATGTCTTTTGTTTGGGGTGAAAGCCTTCGCCAAGCTGCCGCCATGCTGCGAAGTTGGAGCGGTCAGAATACCGATGGGATCCGGAGCGTTCAGAAGGATACCCGGACTCTATCGCTGAACGTTCTCGCTGCCACTGGCTTTCGGAAGTCCTACGATTTCCGCAGCTCAGCAGAGCCGGTTTCCCAGGACGAAACGGTCAGCTACCGTGATGCCCTTCAGACTGTGCTTGACAACGCCATCCTCATCATGATAATTCCTTACAAGTACCTTCAGGGCAGTCTGGTACCGAAGAATCTCGTTCGTGTGGGCAATGCTGCAAGATCTTTCAAGAAACATATGATTCAGATGCTTGAGGATGAGACAAACGCCCTTCAGAAGAACAAGCCTGGTTCTGGCGGCATCATGGGCTCATTCGTTAGAGCGCTTGACATGCACGAGAAGGAGGTTGTTGCTCAACCCACCTTGAAGGGCAGTAAGGATGGCAAAAAGGGCCTTTCCATCGACGAGATCTTCGGAAATCTCTTTGTTATCAATTTTGCTGGCCACGATACAACCGCCAATACTCTTGCATTCACTATGCTCCTTCTCGCGGCCCATCCGGAAATACAGGCCTGGGTAGCGGAAGAGCTTTCAGCTATCGAGGCTGTGAGGACCACTCCAATCGACGAGTGGGACTATAATGCTGTATTCCCTTACTTGAAACGATGTCAGGCCATCCTGCTCGAAACACTACGCCTCTACCCTCCAATCATGTCGCTCCCCAAATGGACAAAAGAAAGGGCACAAACAATTCAGGTTGGTGACAAAGTTTTGGTCATCCCTCCTGGTGTGGGGACTTCTCCTCATCTCCTCGCTATCCACACTCATCTCAAATACTGGGAGGATCCTTTTGTTTGGAAGCCCTCACGCTGGGTCGTAAGTGACTCACGGCCCAATCCTGAGTCTCAATTTTGTAACGAAGATCTATGGACACCGCCTGCTCATACTTATTTTCCTTGGTCTGACGGGCCCCAGAATTGCCCAGGGGCGAAATTCTCCAGAGTCGAGGCTGTGGCGGTGCTGGCATGTCTCCTGAAAGGTCATCGTCTTGGAGTGCAGAAGGAGCCCAATGAAGCAGAAGAAGCTGCCAGAGAACGAGTGATCAGATGCGCCAATGACGTAAATCTGGAGATGCTTCTTAGAATGCGAGATGCGGATCGGGTGAAGTTGGTATGTACAAAGGCATGAACGTGGGCATCTGGTGCCCTCTTTGTCTGCACAAGCTCATCATGTACCACGGGATTATGGTATACATAAAATCCAAAGCTGTAAAGTTGACCGAGACCACTCGAATAGAACAGTACTGTCAAATTTAACACTGAAAAGAACAACTTTTGGGCCAAAGAGGATGAAGAGGCATGAGCGGACATTTTCTGACTGAGAATGGGAAATGGTATCGCCTTGCTTCCGGCAGTATGGATCCGTGAAATGGAGCTATGTAGTTGCAGCATTGTTGAGTGTCTGTGCATTCAACGTCCTTGAATTTATTTATTCTTAGTCTATGCACTGCTCTCAGCACAGCACATCGGTCTCTAGGTTGGATGATGAAGAGTCTCTCTAATCGTTTACATTGAGTCCCCGCTAGCCCATTCTGCTTCAATAATGGCCATCCTCGCACCTTGAGGTAGCATAATTCCTTTGAACTGGAATCTGGGATCTGCTCGTTTGAACAAGGCCGCCCAAGTCTCAGCATCCCGCTCCCGAGCATTATTGAATGCTTTCATCGAGATGTCCATCACCCTAAGCTTGCGATCTGCTGCAATACCCAGTTGGCCAGGTTCCAGAATACAGACATTGTTGATAATGACTTTCGCTCCCTGCTTGAGGGCGGGTATCAAAGCCCTAAGGATAGTGACGCTGTATTTGTCACTCCAGTCATAAAGGATCCAGCGCAGAAAATACACATCAGCGCCTTTGACTGGCTGCGAAGTGAGGAAGTCATGCGCCATTCCTTTGATCCAGGCTCTATATTCAGTCAGGATATTCAGCCCAGAAATAATATCAGGGAGGTCTTACACAATGACTTTGGATATACCAGGATACCGCTTGACCAATACCAAAGAAACCTGACCATGCAAGCCTCCAACATCCACAACCGTTTTAGCGGTGCTGAAATCATAGCTCTGGAACAGAAAGTCCATACTATAGCTGCTATATAGGTGGGAGAAGCTCATGGCGTCGATAAATCACTGCTGCCAAACAGGATCCTTTTTGATGACATCAAAGGGGTTCTCATCCACCATGTTGTGTGCCAATGAGTAGCCACTCTCGTTTGGCTCTTCGCTGCCGGGCCATCTCTGGGTAGCGTCGACAGTACGGGACAAGGATAGCCAGAATTCCTCGGCGATATTCAGGAGCCACGCCTCAATCATAGAGTTGTACAAAAGAACGCGAAAGGCTGCAGTGTGAACAACGACGCCCTTCCAAGGCTCAGCAAACACGTGTCGGCCCATTGCCACGCGGAGGAAGCGTGTCAAATCTGTGACAGGCACTTTGGCGGCCTTTGACATGTCCTCAAACGTTATCTCTGCGTCAACTGGTACATGCTGAGCAAGCTTATACCGATAGATGTATTGAACACTCAACATCAGGTACTGGTCGCCTGCGCAAGTGGCAATCAATGCCATTGGGCCAAGTAGGAGGTGGTGAAGCTCATCGGTAGCCTCAAGTGCTGCTTCTTTAGCAGCCTGGATATCGGCTGGGAGTGGCTGTCCAGGGGAAAGACCGTCACCATGGCTGAAGGATGGTTCTGCCAGGCCTTGAGAAGAAAAGAATTGAAGATATTTGTTGGTGTTATCCTGGACACGGGCCAGTAGCTGCGTCATAGGGCCTGTTAAGGCGTGGTGATTCTCCATTGTCAAGAACTTTAGAAGGGTATTGATATCGTGAGTGTGATGGATTTGTCGTGTGACTGATCGCGAGAGTAAACAGAGAGATCAGATGCGGTGTTGTGTTTGGTTGTCAAGCCTCTGATATATGAGAGATTATCACTTGCTACAAAATTCACAGGCAGAGAGGCACAAATCTGGATGGCAGTCGCTTGCACGCGTCTCCTGGAGAACAATAGCCAGGTTACTCAAGGCCCAATGCAACTCCGTGCGGGACGGAGGTACACTCTTTGGTTTCCAACTACAATGGTGGATGAGGCTTCGTTGCCCCAACGCGACATATCATTTTTGGAATCTCGCCGTGATAGCCGAGCTTCACGCTTCTTGAATCATGCTCACTTGGAAAGATTCCCGTCCCGAATGCATCCCTGTGGATTCCAGTACTGTGTGGTGGAATCCATTACCACGGCAAAATGCGAAGCCAGGTCAAAACTTGCAGAACTAACTTTCTGTTGGTTAATGCTTGTTCACGTTGCACTGACTTAGCGTGGTTCTATGTGCAAGACACAGTGTACAGTGAAGTACTCAAGTGGGATGTACAGTAGTCTAGCCCCTGCCCCTGAAGGCGGCACAGCAGTAGCGATGCCTCTATGGAACCCCACACCAACCAACAGGTCACTAAAACGAGATTGGTGTGACAGCACTGAGTGGATGCTTGAGTAGGTGGACCCATTCGCTACCTAGGTACTTGCGTGCCAGATAGCATGGGAAATTTCGAATACGTACGGCATCCCATGACCGCGGGATCGAATACCTTTCTGGCAAGTTCTGATTTCGAGGGCAACATTGGCCGCGGACAAATTGGTCTTCCTGCGTGATATTCAACGCCGGCTTGTCTCTGCTCATTCGAGCCTCCACAAACCCAAGGCCTGATACTCCCTGCCCTTCGATGACTATGTCCGAACCAAAGCAGATCCAGCCCACCTCAGGCTACCTCTCGGGATGGCGACTCTATGTTGTGATTGCGTGCCTTTTTTGGGGCTCTTTTGTCATGGCACTGGACACCAACATCATAAACGTCGCTTTGCCAGTCATCACAACGGAGTTTCACGATCTTGAAGGATATGCCTGGTACGGGAGCGTGTATCTGCTGACCCTTACAGCATTTCAGCCAATCTATGGCTCTCTGTTCAAGTATTTCCAGACCGACATTGTGTATCGGTCTGCCATATTCAGTTTCGAAGGTATTTGCACAGTCTCGAATCCAGATACTTGTCAAAAAACCAGCTCGATTGACTTCAAATTTAGTTGGCTCGGTCCTGTGTGCTGCTGCTGTAAACCCGACGATGTTTATCGTTGGGAGAGCTGTTGCAGGATTCGGAGCGGCTGGGATTCTGCAGGGTGCTTTAAGCATAATCGGTCAGGTCGTTGCTCTCGAGAAGCGGTTAGTCATTCCTTGTAGTCTCTTCTGTCATGCCACTGAAGATCATCAAGATCCGAGGAGCCTTTCTGGGAGAATCAATAGCATGAATTGATTTAGCTGACAATTCGATAGCCCTCTCTATATGGGGATTGTTATCAGCGTCTTCGCAATCACCACAACAGTTGGTCCCGTCCTTGGGGGGGTCTTCACGCAACACAGTACTTGGCGCTGGTGTTTCTGGGTGTCAGTCATCATCTCCTTGTCCAAAGCAACATGTAATATGTGATTATGGGCTGACCGCAGGGCAGAAATCTTCCCATTGGGGCTCTCGTTCTCCTTGGGCTCACTCTATTTCTCAAAATTGGCGGCGAGCCCAACAAAGACCGAGCACTACCCATTAAGACCAAAGTCCAGAATATGGATTTACTAGGATGTTTGACATTCTTAGGTGCTATTTGCTGTCTACTACTCGCCTTCCAGTGGGGCGGTCAGTCCAAAGCATGGGATTCGGCCGACGTGGTGGGCTGTTTTGTGGGCGCAGTAACCATCGCAGCTGTGTTCGTGTATCTTTCCTGGAAAAGGAAAGATACAGCCTTGATTCCTCTTCGAATTCTGAAGAAAAGATCTATCTGGACAGGATCAATTGTTCTTTTCTGTTTTGGAGCCCAGAATTACGTCGTAAGTCGGACTCATATTTTTAGGGGCCCAACTCCGGCAAACACTAAGCTAACACGTCCTCCCGCGCCTCATCAGAATTCCTATTATCTTCCACTCTGGTTTTAAGGGGTGAAAGGTTTCGATCCTGTTACTACTGGCGTCGACTTCATCCCTCGGCTACTTCCACAGCTCGTCGCTCTTGTGCTAACAGGTGCTGTGGTGAAACGATACGGCCAATACGTGCCATATATGATCATGGGCGAGCTGATTGCTATAGGGGGCCAGGCTATGCTGACCCAGCTGCGGGCGAACAGCTCCACTCTTTACTGGGCAGCATCGCTTGTAGTAAGTGGTGTCGGTACTGGAATCGCAATGCAACTGCCCTACACGGCCGTGGCTGTTACACTGCCCGATGAGGATGTTCCTGTCGGCAACGCGATAGCAGTCCTCTTCTACCAGCTTGGGGGTTCTCTGTTTATTTCCGTGGGTCAGAATATCTCAATCAGCACCATTATCGACTTGGTGCCTCGAGTTCTTCCCCGACTATCTCCCGAGAGGGTAATTGGTGACGGCGCGACGCACCTTGAAGCCATCGCCACAAATCCTACGGACTTGGCATTGCTGCGCGCTGTCTGGAATACGTCAATCACCAGAACCATGATCTTGTCTACGGCTGTGGTGGGTGCCTCAATACCATTTACCATGGGCATGGAATGGTTGAATGCGGTCAAGATTTCTCAGGAGAGGAGCAAGGCAAGTGAATTGCTAAGACAGGAGAAAGGGGATGGCCCAGCGACACATTTCTCTCGAGCATCTATCTCTTTGCAACACGAGGCACATGAAATCCTGGAAAAACGAGATATCGGTATTGGTAAAGAGACACACACTACCACTGTGTGATGTTCTCCTCGATTGATACCCACCCAGTCCAACTCTGGATACAAAACTATGGTCACACTCCACTAGTAGACTCGCGTCCTTCTTACTATGACTCGTGAGCGAGCTCATTTTCAGGTCACCCATGTTGCCTATATGATATGAGAGCAGGATCAGGTGGCGGGAGGGCAAGTGAATTAGCGGAACTTGGCTAGAAGCACATAGTTATAATTTTTAGAGGTATATAATCCCGAAATGTTGAGATATCATATACACTTGATGGCTGAAATAAGATATTCACGTTATAAAAATTCACGCTGAAACTTAAAAAATGGGGTTTTAAAGAAATAAAAAAGTTATGAAGTATTTAATTATTATATTCTTTTAGCGACCTCGGCCGATGGAGTGAGCAGCAACCGCTTTGCTGCTATGAGTGAGAATGCGGAAGTTGGAGCATGGCAAAACGTCTTTGCCTACTAACTAGTGCCTAGCTACCTAGTAGTCGTCGCTATGCCGTTCACACAATACGCATAGCCAGCCCAGATATTATCGCATGCAGCATCAACATAAGTGTTCAAGCTGATGAAGTAATCCAGCGTGATGCCATATATGCCCTCGATCTTGTCGCAACCATCGCCCGACTGCACAACATACCACTCATAACATTTATCCGTCGTTCCCGCCACAGTGGATGTCGGCGCTGGCACAAGTGTGCTTGTAGCCGCTGCAGTCGTTGTTGCTGTGGCCGTAGCAGTAGAGGGGGTAGCGGCGATACCGTTTACGCAATACGAGTACCCAGGGTAGATGTTGTCGCACGCCGCGTCAACGAAGGTATTCAGGCTGCGGAAGTAGTCGAAGGTGATGCCGTAGAGCGTGTCGATCTTTTCGCACGAGTCGCCCGACTCGACCACGTACCACTCGTAGCACGTCGACGTGGTGCCACTTACCGTCGCCGACGGGGCCGGCACGGTTGTGGAGGTCTGCACGGCTGCCGTGGTGGTGGCAGTCACGGCGACGGTGGCGACGCAGTAGTCGAAGCCGGTGAGCAGGTTCGAGCAGTTCGTGAGCAGGGCCGGGTTCATCGCGTACAGCTGGTCCAGCGTGATGGAGAACTTGAGCGCCACGGTGTTGCAGAAGTCGCCCTCGGCCACGGCGTAGTAGAGGCCGCAGTTGGCAACCGTGCCCGAGGGCGTCGGGTCGGCCGGCGTGGCGGTCGTGGTGTAGGCGGTCGAGGACGCCGGTGTGGCGAGCACGGGCGTGTAAGCGCCGCCGGGCGGGCCGATACAGACGACGTCGCCCTCGACTAGGTTCTTGGAGTCCATGTGGGGGTTCCACTGCCAGAACTGCGTCGCCGTCACGTTGTCGTACAAGTCGACGTAGTTGGTCGCCGACGTGGTTTCGTTGACGACGGCGACCTGGCACGACGCGGGCGCGCAGTAGCTGCCGGCGGGAATGCTGTTGCCCGAAAGGTAGTCGTTGAGTGTCAGAAGCGCGGCAGTGGGCACACTGTTCTCGAGCGCCAGGGCATTGGCCGTCGTGAAATTCGAGTCGGCGGTGGCGGTGTAGGTGATGGTCTGGTCGCAGGTCGCGTTATATGACCAGACAACCGCGCCTATGCCATGCGACTGCCAGGGCCATGTGCTGAGATTGTGCGCCGGCGCGAGCTGCCACTCGATCTGGCAGTTCTGCTTGACGTTGTCCCATACTTGATCGCTGACCTCGTCGTATACTTCGCCCCACTGAGACTCGATGCCGAGTCTGTACTGGGCCAGGAAGCATTCTGAGCACTGGATCTCGAGCGGATATTCGTCGTAGTCGAGAGCCGTGGGCCACCCATGGCCTCGGTAGTCCATGGAGATGCCATCCTGGTAGAAGTCCTGCCCCAGCATCACTGATAGGTTCAGGCCGTAGTCGGAGAAAGTGGGTGCAGGATCTGAATTGTCCACCAGATTGCCGTCAGAGTCCACTGATGGCGTGCCATATTCTGGGTCGTCATCGAAATTTGGGTGCGTCTTTGCCCAGAATGTTAGCGAACCTAATGCCAGACATGCTTCATTTGATACTGAGAACTGTGCATGAACAGTCGCTACTTAGAGCCAAGAAGGCGTATTATCTCAACAGGAGATATTTACATACCTTGTTGGTGAAGGTAGGCCAGGTCACCTTGCCGCTGTTGTTCAGGGCCGCCACGTCCCATGACTCCTCGACAATAAGACAAAAGGCCCCCGATGAATCAGCGAGACAGCTCATGTTATACTTGTACGCGAACAAGTCAACCACCTGCATAGCAGACAGGAAGGCGCCGTTGAAGTCGATCTCGTAGCTGCCACAGCCACTTGCGACGGCGGATTCGAGCTGCACTAGGCTCGACGAGCAAGATGCCGTGCAGAGCGCCGTGAGAGAGTCCTCGGTCAGCTCGAGACGGTCCATGTCGTAAGATAGTACCTGGACTAATGGGTCGCAGTCCAGCGACGTGTTGAATGCGGCGAGACATGGTGCTGTGGCGTCTGGGAAAATCGTGGATGGGGCCCCGTTGAAGAGAAGGGTCGAGCCCAAACCAACATGTGGCCCGAAGCAGAGGAAAAGAAGAAGCCCGAGCATCGTGATACTTCAGCAGCACCTGAGAACCCGTTGAGGAGTCCCCAGTCGTCGTGACTGAGCGGCTGTGTCCAGTATTTACAGTCAGCTCGGTCCAGTGCACACGGCATTCGCGCCTTTCGTCTAGCAGACGCCATAATGGTCGAACATGCGTATTTCCTACTCGGATGCCTATAAGCAAAAATCAGGGGATTCAATGTCCAATTTCACTCGCATTCTCACTAACGACCGCAATTTCCAAACAGCGACGGGGCTGTTGGTGAGGGGGGTGGTTGCGATAATTTCCGGACGAAGGAGGATTATTGCTGATGTGAGCACCCGATGTACCATCACATAACAATAGTCAGGGGTGAAAAAAGCTTAGAAAAGCTTCGAAAAGCTTAGCTCGACGCGTAAGACGGGAGGATTTTCTAGCGCAGGTGTTAGGAATTTTGGTGAGGGCCACACGGTATCCTTACTAGCATCGACTCGAGCGCTACTTGTTCTGTAATATTTCGGTGGTCCTTCGGACATTAAGCTTATCCCTTTGAATGTCTTATGGCCAACAAACTGAATTGTGAGTCGGAAAGTGGCCTATCTGTAGGATTCAGCATATGATCCTTCGTGAACATGAAAATCACTAGGTTCATGCATACGGGAGATTCGAACCTCTGTGTACAGTATGCCTAGGGCTTTTTGTACGCTCGGCGCAAGGATACCATGTGCCCAGGAGTCAGTCCACAATGGTGTCGAGGAATGCGTAGCACGGAGGGAGGTAGCTGAGATGTTCCTCTGCCGGGCACACCTCCTCCCTCATAAGAGTACGCATAGCCTCCTTCCATGACTTCTTTCCCCATCAAGTGGTTGTCGTCGAAGGCATCGTGACTCGTAGCCGTCAGCCATTACACTGTCTTGTAAATTCCACTCTTTTCATCATCATGGCGAGCCCGAAACGCCCACTCTCCTTTTTCTTGTCCTTGTTGCTACTAGCCACACTAGCAACTCTCACACATGCAGGCGATGGGACCTGCTCGCCCACCAGCCCCTGCACATCCGGATGCTGCTCGTCCTCGGGCTTCTGCGGCTACGGGCCGACCTACTGCGGCGACACGTGCATCTCCAGCTGCAACGCCACGGCCGAGTGCGGCATCTACGCCGCCACGCCCGGCGCCACCTGTCCGCTGGGCGTGTGCTGCTCCGGCTGCGGCTTCTGCGGCACGACGACCCTCTTCTGCACGACGACCGGCTCCGACGCCACGTGCAAGATGCCCTGCCAGAGCGGCTACGACGCCGTCAACAAGCCGTCGTGCTCCTCCGCGACCAGCTCCGCCACCAAGCGCCGCATCGGCTACTACGAGTCGTGGTCGCAGACGCGGGCGTGCGATGTCTGGCTGCCCGCTGATATCGACGCGACCAAGTGGACGCATCTCAACTACGCCTTTGCCCTCATCTCGGACACGTACCAGGTCGCGCAGATGAACAGCTTCGATACCAAGCTGTACTCGCAGTTCACTGATCTGAAGAGCAAGAACTCGGCGCTCCAAGTCTTCATCTCGGTTGGCGGCTGGGACGCCGGCGGCGCCATCTTCTCGTCCATGGTCTCGAACTCGGCGAACAGAGCCACTTTCATCAGCTCACTGCTCCAGTTCATGAAGACGTATGCGTTTGACGGCGTCGATATCGACTGGGAGTACCCTGTGGCGTCCGATAGAGGTGGTAACGACGCTGACTTTGCCAACTATGTTTCGTTCCTCAAGGAACTCCGCGCCGCTCTGGGTTCTTCGTATGGCATTACGGCCACGCTGCCATCTTCGTATTGGTATTTGCAGGGCTTTGATGTTGTGAACATGGAACCTTACCTGGACTGGTTCAACATTATGAGTAAGTCAGAAAGGAAATGAACATGTGGACTTGGCAGCATTCACTAACACTTGACTGCAGCTTATGACATCCACGGCACGTGGGATGGCAACAACAAATATACCCAAGCGGTCGTACAGGCCCATACCAACCTGACCGAGATCGACGCTTCGCTTGACTTGCTCTGGAGAAACGGCATCAGCCCCGACAAGGTCGTGCTCGGTCTCGGCTTCTACGGCCGCTCGTTCACGCTCAAAGACCCAAAATGCACTACGCCTGGCTGCGCCTTCGCCAGCGGCGCCAATCCGGGTAGTTGCACGGCTACCTCGGGCATCCTGTCAGACGCCGAGATCCAAAGCATCATCACGGCCAAAGATTTGACGCCCATCTTGGACACAGCCGCCGCCGTGAAATACATGTCCTGGGACAGCGACCAGTGGGTATCCTACGACGACGCCGAGACGTTCGCCCTGAAGATGGACTACGCCAACACCAAGTGCCTAGGCGGCACGATGGTGTGGGCGCTCGACCTGGACACGATCGGCAGCACGGACAACGCCATCAACAACCTGGCGCTCTCGGGCGACAAGATCAAGGGCACGACGGTCGAGCGCCTCGCGGCCGTGACCCACTCCAACAGCATGTCGCTCGGCCTGTTCTGGACCGTGTGTCTGCCCAAGGACACCACCGCGCCGTGCCCCACGGGCTTCCGCGCCATCGCGTGGGGCCACGGCAAGGTCTTCGATGCGGACCTGCAGTACAACACGGGCGAGGGGTGCCACGGCGGCGGCGTCAAGGGGTTCCAGCGCGCGCTGTGCGCCGCCAGCAACGTCCTGTTTGAGAGCATCCAGTGGGGGCCCGGCGCCGACTCCAAGGCCTGCAACAGCAAGTGTCCCAACAACTGGCTCACGCTGACCAAGAACTCGCACATCACAGGCCAGGGGTCCGGGTGCAAGTCGGGCAAGTATGCGCCGCTGTGCGTCTACGACATGCGGGCGCTGTACACGTCCAACACGTGCAATTCTAACGCGGCCGGCCAGGCTCTTTCGGGTGGCCTAGCGCTCCGCCAGGACGTTGCGGGGACCACCGACTTTGACTACGAGGACGAGGACGAGGACGGGACGGCGCTCCAGGTCCGCCAGCACCGTGAGATCCAGGCCCGCAAAGAGACGAAGCGCTCGTTCCTGTCAGGCGCCGGCTGCCTGGACGCGCTTCCCCTGGGCGACATCGTCCTCGACGTACCCGCAACGGTGATGAGCTTCTATGATTCCGGCACTTCGTACTACTATTTCGACGCAACGTCCATCAAGCCGTCCTCGTCGACCAAGAAGACAAAGACGACCAGGACGGTCACGGAGACCACGACAACCACGACACGTCCAACCGTGACGCGCACATGCGACGGCGACAAGTACCCGCAGGCGTGCTACCACTACAGCTCCGTGGCGCAGCTAAGCACCTACAGCCGCGCGTCGTGCTCCAACCAGGACAAGTCCAACGGCCTGCGCCCGCTGACCAACTCGTGGAACGCGGGCCACAAGGCCTTCAAGCGGTGGAACGCCTTCATTGCAAAGTCCTATGTCAACGCCAAGGGCAACAACAAGGTGACCAACTGCCAGCGTGACGAGTGGCCGCCCGCGCACTTCCAGCAGGGCCGCGCCGACGGCTGGGTGCGCTTCCTCCCCGGCGACCAGAACACCGGCATCCCCAGCGACGGCGAGGGCGGATGGAAGGGCATCTGCAAGTTTGCGCCCGAGAAGCAGGTCAAGAAGGAGGGCGGCCCCATCACCGACATGGGCAACTACTACCTCATGACCACCTACACGAGCACCATCATCACGCTCAGCGTCATGAGCTACACGTGGAAGAACGTGAACCCGGCAGCAGGCGATCCCTACGGCCTCGCAGAGAACGTGTGCAGGCCCTCGGTGCTCACCGGCGACGTGGGATACGCGCTGCAGACCGACGATCCCTGGTTCGGCGGGTGGGCCAAGACGGATTACAACAAGGACCCGGGCCCCCTGACAATCGGAAAGTCACAGCCCAAATTCAAGCGCGACAGGATAGGCGCGGCAGAGGACATGGTGGTCTTTGGCTTCAGCGAGGACGGCGGGGACGGGGCCACGAGGATGACGGCCGACGACGGCAACAGCACGCGGCTGGCCACAGACGAGGAGCTGCAGGAGCAGCTGGGGTACGTGCGCTGCAAGACACCCGATTGCTGGGAGGAATTGGAGGAGATGCGCCTCCTGCAGGCTGATGCGGACGTGGCAACCGCAACGACAGCGGCGGCAAGTGATGCGCTCCTGGTGGCGGCCACGGCAACAGCCACGGCGGCTGGCGCGTCGGCTACAGGTCTGGAGGCCACGCGCCCGATGCTGGTAGCCTACGCGGGCACCCAGCAAACGAGCACAGGAAGCGGTCCTTTGCCTTTGCAAACGCAGGGTGGTGGGCACTCGGCGAATGGTAGTGGCGGCAGCAGACATGGTCGTGGCCATCGACATGGACATGTTCGACCACGAATAGCTGAGCTGGACACGGAAAGCGAGGCTGACGCTGTGTAGATGATATTGTATCCGCGGGAATAAAAGTGATCTGGCCAGCAGAGAGCCATGAACAGCGATGTCATAATTATTGTAGTATGCAAGAATGAGATGCGTGCAAATCCGAAAGCTTTCCCGAGCTCACAGGTCAGCCTCGGCCTGGACCAAAGGCTCCACCACAGCGGTCCAATATTCTGCCCTCCTGCGCAGAAACTCGTCCCTCCGAAAGGCGGGCTGCGGTCGGCTTTCCACGTCCCAGCCACACTCGAGATAGATGTCCTTGATGCCACGCGTAGCCCGCCACACAGCGTACTGCGCACGCCACTTGGTCGCGTCACGAGCCTCCCAGTCGGGGGGCGGCTGGGCCTCGCCGGTGACGGGGTCCAGGGGTGCCTCGGCAAACAGCGGAGAGGAGAAGTCCACCTCGCCGGCGGGACTGGTGAGGTAGTCCAGGCGGCGGTAGTGGTCTATCAGAGGTCCGACGACTTGCCGTGGTGGCAGAGCCGTGACGTGCGAATAGTCATCGGTGTCGGACAGGCCATCGTCAAAGGGCTTCCAAGGCGTAATGAGGCCTTGAACGTTTGGCTGTCAGTATCGTGACTGGCTTCATGTTTGACAAGTCAACACTCACGCGTCCCCACATCATATACCCATTCAACGCCGTACACGTCGCTCTGCGTCAGCTTCAGGGCTGTGGGCGGCATCAGGTGATCATCGAGCATCTCGCGGCGCCACTCGAACTCGCCCTCGTCCACATCCTCGCCCAGGTACGACACGCAGTACGTGCTGGGCATCAGCTGGTAGCCCGACCCGTGCTTGTACGCGTGCTCGTCGGCGAGGAACGGGAGGGCCGACATGAGAGATACGGCCTCGGCCGAGTATCCAGCTGCGGCTGCTGCTTGCACGTTGAGAGAGCCTGCCGGGTGGGGTGGCAGACAGACATTGACGTCGTCGTTGGAGTCCGGGTTCACGGCTGGCAGGGCGCCCAGTGTGTCCAGGAGCGTGTACAACTCCGTGAGAGCATCGACAAGCTCGACGTGCGCATCTTGGGTTTGGGACTCTGCCATCTGCGCGAGTAGTGACAGGACTTGTAGTATCTTTCAAAACTGCCAACGATACGTTGGCCTCGGGAACTCATGCTCTTTGTATGGAATTGGAAGTACCATGGTCGCTGTGGGGTATTAGTCAGCACGCTCCGTTGCGGAGGATCATCCTAGCATTTCCCTAGCGGGGGAGGGGAAGGGGGAGCTATCACTCATCGCTCAAGTCTGCCTTACTGTACACATCCTGTTGTGAACCCCACATGGGCGTCTTGTAACACTGATCCAACAAAAGATAGGACCTGATGCTCTCGCTCTTCGTTGTCCACTTTTTATTCTCTCAGTGCAATTCTGTTATGTGCTCACGATAAAAGTAAATCCTCTCTATGTTTCTGTGAGCGAATTCGCCCAGTGAATCGTGGAAGAATCCTGAGACAGAACAGGCCAAGCGAGTGTGGGGTCGGGGTGCATGTTTCACCCGCCTTAGGAGCTCGTCTCGTGTCGACCGAAGGAGAACAACGTTCACGCCCCTTTGACCAAATTCGTACGAACGAGAAATGCATCTTCAACATAAATATTAGTCGGGGCCTCGTCATTGCTTAACGCATGTATTGGACTATTCTCTTCAACTGTCAATTGTATCACTTGTATCAACGTTTACGTTTTGCAAATTCAACCACAACGCTCCTCATTCTAATCACCCAAATCAACAAGTTGATCATCAAAACATCACAACGTCAACCATGGTGTACCTTCAGTCCATGTTGCTCATTTTCGCCAGCATCGCACCTATTGCGGTGGCAGCTCCTACACCACAATCCGTCCCCGCCAAGGACAACAGCGGAGGGCGAGTTGTTCTTGATGGTGCTCAGTGCAGTCCTGTTCAAGGGCGATTGGTCTGTGACGACGGCACAGGCAACGCATTGTGAGTATCTATTCATATTCAAGGACTGTCTGGCTGCTAACTTGTTTTTACAGCTTCGCCGACGATCCTTTCTCGTCGTAAGATTCAGTGTGAAGGGCTAGCGGGGGTCAACTTATTGACAATAATAACACGCCGCATCATGGCGAGGATAAGTGAAGTCAGTTGTACCAATTAGAATAAAATGGGTGCCCTGAAGGGACCCAGGCATTTCGTTGGATGGAAATCAATAATTTGCGGCATTCCGCACGTCGACGACACATCACAAACCCCTACGGAGTCTCCGCTCCTATATTCGACTTGCGCTCCCTGTGACGGTTCCCAGAAGCAACATGTTTATTTCTCGGGGTCTTCAGTTCTCCACCAGTCTTGTATTTCCCAATATTGATCTAGTTTCCAATCTCGATGGTGAAGCTTGCTCATGACATCACTCTTCTAGGTTGCACAGGTTCGTGTTCTATACCTCGAAGCACCTGGCAGGCCTTTCCAACAAACCTGCCTCCCAAGAAAGAAATACTTTCGTGTTGTCACAGTCACGTTGGCACACACAGAGGTACAAGGAAATGTAAAAGGGAGCTTAGGCCAGCAAGTCAACCATCAGGTCTGTGAACGAATCTTCTGCAATGGGGCAACTCACTTCAAGTGGTTTACTCCGAGAGAAGACCCGTTCGCCAACATGGATGAGCTCCATTCTTACGAGGTTTGTACATAGCTGTTCACTCACTTGCGCCCAGTCACCCTCAGGCCTTCAGCAGTATTCACAGCGGAAATTGCATAAACCATCTTCAATTCGACTTTCTGAAGCCTATCCGATTGCAGCCGTTCCACTTGGCTGCCGCAACAGAAACGTGCCCGTTCTGCGCTTTCATCACGACGAGGGCTAGTGAGGAAGGAAGGCTTGTCAAAATCATGAGTGCTTGGGAGGCTACATCACCAAATCGAGAGATAGCCACCGCATTCCAGCATGACACAGCACAGATCTGATGATGGATTTCCTGGCTTGATAGGTATTACGGGCCTGGTAGATACAGACCCACAGTGCCCAACAAGATCGAGCAGATGTGGCTGTAGATCGGCATCGGCCAGAATGATATGAAGGAGCTTTCCGACTCCATCCCCGAGGAATGGCCGGCCTCGCTGAGGACATCCTTAAGTTGATGCCTGCGACTGATTACCCTATTTAGGATGTCAAGGAGGTGAGGGAGGGTGCCTCACCTTTTCCTGGAATTTTACTAATCGAGGTCGATGAGGCTTTACATCGTAGGTCATCTAGGCTACCACTGGTTTCGAGTACACAAAGTATATTGTGTATACAAAGGTTGCCTTGTGTGAAACCAAGCTGGCTCAATTTGGGGCTGGTCCTGCTGATGCCGGGTGTAAGCCGATATATCTACTCTAACAATGGAAAGATCAAAGCTGGTACCAAGGTGGCTGTGCTAGCAAGTGCTTTATTGGCAATACGAAGCGCAATATGAGGGAACAATAGACACATGGTTTCACTGTTTCGACTTGAATTTCGACCATTGAAACTGCTGAGCTCCACTCTCTTTCGACGTCAAAGAGGCAAACACGGATAGGCTTGATACTCGAGGAAGCCCGAGCCTCGCTCGGGCGCACTGTTGTTTACAACAGGTATCCTCGATTACACTCCGTGGCCCACCTTTGTCACGATGTTTCAAAGTCGAATGGCCCCAATTCCCCCTTTCAGAATGCCTCGAGTTGTGAACGACGTCTCGCTGCCAGGGTCTGTCAATTGCGTTCTTTCCGTGACTGTATGGCCTGGACCGTTATGGTTGAGTAGCTTTCAGGCAGCCTGGTTGCAGTATTGGTGTTCGAAATGACAGTTCCCCGTTCGAAGATCTTGGAGATGGCAATCATAAGAAGCTACGTAAAACCAAATCTTGACCCTTTTTTCCATCTCTCCATTACCGGACCAGACAGCACAAGACACCGACAATGGCTAGCTACGAGCCTCCACATTTGAGGAGACTCCGTTGTAAGTGTACCAATTTCGTAACGTTCCAGTGCTCTCATGGCGTGCTTTGCAAACTAATGTATCTGAAAAGCCTGGAACTCAATAATTCCACGATTCTTGTTCAGAGGCTTCAGCGAATACTCAGCTGGCAACAAAAAACTGAATACCCCTACAGCCATCACTCCCCACGCATTCCTTGGCAAATTTGAGGACATCAAAAATGACAAATCGGTCGCATCCGGCGTAGACGCCATATCTGGCCCACATCGCCAATTCTATCCCCCGAGCCCGACGGCTCTCAACTCAATGTCGCTTGAAGCATTTCGCTCTGAAATCAATAGGCACCTCTGTGGAAAGAGTAACCTTGTCTCTCATTTCAGCTCGTGGACAGCCGACTTGCAGACTGCTATTCGCTACGCATGCGGTGCGCATGATCGGCTGGTTCGTCGGCATCGTCACATTGGGGTCTTCGACACGTCTCGCCGCGACGATGCCAACGTGATTCTGCATGTACGTACACTCCGAGATGAAGGCCATACGACCGTTGAATATGACTATGAATACCTGGTGTATGGCCCTGTGAAGGGGATATCCTACACCTGCCTGACATTACCAGGCTGGCGGAACACTCCCTTGGACAATCCGTTGCACCCTCCCTTGTACACCTCTTGGTCTGGTTGGCCCGGGTTCCCAAGGTTTAATGCCTTGTCACCCATACGCAGGGCATATAATCGAGCCGCTCGCTACTCATTTTATCATGCTGCAGCCACAGCGCAGGAGGCTCGCTGGGGCGCGTGCACAGACACAGCGCTCTGTTTGACAATCATTGCAGGCGAGTGGAGTCAAGAGGTCAGTAAGGTTATTCAAGCGGAGCTAATAGTCTCGGACACGCGGCCTTTGGTGGAGAAATGGTGGCAGCTAGTGGTCTCTGATCTGTCGCAGGTGATCGAGTGGGCGGCCAGGGATGCCTTTCTCGTGCTGCCGCTTGTGAACCCCCACACCCACCAGACTGACCTTCCAGAGGTGGCACTGATGATCAAGATACTGTTGAATTTTGAAGATGAGATCATCAAGCTACGTTCAAATCCCCAGCCTAAGCCTTGGTCTCTCACTCGCTTTCTTTGGGGCTAGACTTGAAGCCATAAGAGGATTTCAGATGTTCAGGCTGAAACCACCTGGGCACCGGCGAAAGAAGCACAAAGCAACAAGAGAGCAAGAATGTAAGCCGGCAACACCAGTAGTTTAGACGCAGGTAGCAAATGGAACGCGGCGCGGTACTTGAGGCTGGGTGCACATTTTGTAGAGCAAACATTATGAAAGTTGCATGATGCCAATTATGGGAGAGGGTTGACGTCCCACGGGTATCTGCGACGTGCCTGCATACTTTGGATGTTCTTTCTTAGCCAAGCACTTTGCTGAAGATATTTCTGCGAATGAACGTTCAAGATGAGAGGTGCGCAACAAATGGCTCTTAGAGCACCAAGCCAAGTCTTGTCCACCACGAACCTATTGTACTCGTCGATGATTGGGTCCATGATTCCAAAATTGTCGAAATACTCTACCGTGCTATATATTTGGGAGACCTTGTTGTTGACGAGATCCAGTCGAATGTCAGCGCATTGGGCATTGCATTTCATGGGCTCTGCCAGCAGCAGTTGGACCTATCACCAGCAGGCCAACTCATAGCTGAGTAGAACCTTCATCATTGCATTCTGTGCATTGGGAGGCATCCACTTAAGATAAGGTGCTGCCGAAAGGCCTAATTTAGGAACCACGCTCTTTACCACCTTGTGCTGTAGCCACTTCATCGCTAGGGACTGACTGCCTCTCGACCAGGTTGTTCGTTCACCGTGACGCCAATGACTCGGGATGTTCTTGTGAGGAGCCTTTTGCGATGGATCTTATTGCATCGTCGAGGCGGATCTTCGAGCTAAAGTCTTGAAGAAAAGTCCCGGCACTTGTTGTTATGTGACAATGTCATCAGCGATCTTTACCCTGCCATATTCAATCGGGCAAATGGCTGATTGATCTCACTGCGTTAGTGGTCTTGCGTGACGGCATATTGGGACGTTTTCCACTGGATAGAAAAGATCTGATCATGCTTATTTGGAGTGATTAAGCCGGATGAAGGAGACATGATAACTATGGCCCAACCCCTCCTGAAGCCTTGAAGTAGGTTAGCACGAAGTGGGTTAGCACATTCACAAAAGCAACAAGAACATGGCCCGTCGCTGTAGATACTCCCAGCTGATAATCTACGGGATGTTACCTGAACAAGCCCTTCCAAGAATATCTCCTCTCCCACTGAACTGATGTGCTCTTCTGTCAGAAAAGCCAAAGAAAGAGGGAAGAGTGCTCGTCATCAAAACCATGGAGATAACCCTCAAAATAACAGCAACCTTTCCATGACATGAGAATCCAATACAGAACTGATAGCTGTTCTTCTCCCGTATGGTCACTCATCTGCCTCATCCCCGTCCGTGTCTAATAGTTCATCGTCCATGTCCTCGTCCAACGAGTCCTCATCCAGTGAATCCTCGTCCATGCTTTCACCATTTCGTTGCGATTTGTACCAGCGGGTCTCGGTCCAGGTGTTTTCAGCGAGCCGCTCTAAGGTTGTGGTATCAATGACTCGGGTTTTGGTGGAAAAAGCACACTCCGCAGGCTTGTCGTCGTTGCGGAAAACGATGGCGTTACGTTTGCCAGATGTTTCTTGAAAGATACTATCCAGTTCGACCTGCTTCAGTCTTGGGTTGGTGTGATGGAGCTTGCGAATGACTCTCGCCCACAAACAATCACTGTTATTGTCTGTGTGGTGTGGATGCGAGTCTGAGGTGGCCGCAGGATCTCGCAACCAAACAGCCCTCATGCTGATGTGCTCGAGGTCCTCAAACTTGTTGAGCAGCCCACGAAGGATAGCCGAAGTTGATGCGAGATTTCCAAGGTCCAACCTTTGTAAGGGGAGTGTGACAGGGGCCGGATTACCTTCCCTCCAGGGTGCATCCGATGGGGGGGCATAGTCGGATCTCAGCCCCAGCCACGCGAGCAGCTTTGAGGGAGAAGTAATTGACGAGCTGCCGTGGTGGGGAGTGAAGTTCAGCCTCAGCCATGTGACGCTGGGTGTAAGCGCAAGGAAACGTCGCAGATATGCAGTGTGTGGATCAAACCAGTCGTGCCCAGGCATGACCATTCTCAGAGGATATTGGCGTCCAGACAGCCGTGAGCCACGCGCATCCAGGTCAAGGTGCAGTTTGGTAAGACCACGAAGGGTGTTGGCAAGGCGGTTGTCCGGAACACGAGAGATGCTGAACGCATCGTCCCCCAGATGAATCTGGCGATTGCGTAGGATGACTTCTAGATTCTGCACCGTTGTTGAACATCGGCAAACGGCAGTAAGAACGACAAGGAATACTGTGTCAGTGAAGTTTGTCGGAGAGTTGAGACTGATGAGCCAGGGCGTTTCGCGAGGCCACTGCTGATAGTTGGATGAGCCATAGGAGCGCCATTGGGGCACCCCTTTTCCAGGGGCCGCATCTCGATAGCGAGTGTTGGAGTTGAAGTCACGAATGTCAATGGTCTTCAGATTCGGTAGGTTGACTAAGGCTTGTGACAGAAGATCGGCTGCGCCACCTCCAAAGAGAAGGGCTTTCTGGGCACAGTCTGCAGCTCGCCATCGATCGAACTCGACAAAGGAATGCAGGTGCGGCGATTGGCTGCTGAAATTTCGCATCTCATCGAGGCCAATGACGAGGTGGGTCATGACTTTGGACAGGGCCTCATGGCGTGAAATGTCGACCAGAGTCTGCAGAGAGAATTCATCAATCACTACAATGGGTCAGTACATGGCATTTGGCACTCAGAAGCATCGTTGGGAGACTGGAAAGATGTGCTTGCTTACTGAACTGCCTCTTCTTGAAAAAGCAATTGGCCCAGTATTCCCAGAGTTGGGTCTCGAGCTCCTTGCAGGCGAGGCGAAGTGCGTTGAAGTCCTGTGTGGGCAACGAGCTGGTGACGTTGTCCAGAAGCTCACGAGGTAGCTTTACAAGCTGTGAAGTCTGAGACATCATCTTGATGTGGGCAACAAGAGTGTGTTTGGTGCAGCTGGAGAAAGCTGTTCGCATGGGCTTTAAGAGGATGACCAGTAGTGGCCTTCTTGGGTGTAGAGGAGGGGAGTTTGTGCAGAACAGAAGAGCAAGCGCAGATAATTATCTCCCAAAGTGTCAAGGTGTCACAGCGTTTCTGGAAGGTCCAGGTGGAAGTGACAAAATCCCCACTTCACCTCAAATCTTCAGGCAAATAAATGGACAAGGCTGCAGCGACAGGTGGCTGCACTGAATGTAGTACAGAGCACGTGAGGACGTGACCATGACGTGAATGAAGGGAGCACTGTCGCCAGGCAGGGGTGACGGGCTAACTGGGGAGTTGGAGCTGTTGCCTGCTGCAGCCTAAGACTTAATGCCCGAAAGGGAAAGGGCTCCACCCAGCAGCTTGCAGGCAGGAACGCGGTCACGGTGAATGTCAACACCTCATCTGCAATTTCTCAGGCTCTCCCGTTGTCTCATTTTAAAAGTGCCCTTCTCAGCACACCATCTTCGACTCGGACTTGGACATCCGAGACCAATCACTTCTCTTTGACTCTGCATACTTGATCCCTCGACCATCCCGACCCTGTGCTGGAGACCCTTGAGCTCTCCGTTCGCAAGGCCTCGCCACCTTTATTTACCCTTGCGGGGGACGGTTTCCACTGCACAGCTGCCACCAACGATCCCCATGGTCAATTGAATCGAGTCTGATCAGCCAATTCATCATTCATCGTCCACCCACTGGATCCACATACCGTTCTCGAGGTTCGCACCCGATCTTGCCCTTCTGTCCGATGGCTGTTCTAGCCAGAGGAATACAGTGTGAATTGACCTTGCTGACCCACATGCAGCATTTAGGTCCCCAACATGCCGCCCAAAGCAAAGAAGGCTGCAGCCTCAGCCCCTCCAGTACTGGATGGCTGTGTGATCGCTTTTAGTGGAAGGTTCGCCGGCTATCGACAGTCCGCTCTGGAGGGCATGGTTGCAGACTTGGGAGGGCAGCCCGCAAAGTCCGTCACTGCAGACACGACTCATTGTGTCACCACCCAAGCCGACTTCGACAAATTGTGCACCAAGGTTTGGCAGGCCAAGGACCGTGGCATTTTCATCGTCAGCCTCGAGTGGCTGCTTGACACTGAGCAGTCGAACACAAAGCAACTTGAGGCTCAGTACCTCTTTGCTGATGCCTCTCAGAATGGAACCACAAATGGCAACAAAGCCTTTGTGTCTTCCACCAATCCTCCTTCCACACAGCCACCTGCTGCCACAAACAATCCTCCTATGAAGCGGCAGGCATCGTCGACTGCCATGGACTCGAGTCACGAACCCAATGCCAAGAAGACGAAGCTCGACCAAGTCGCAAAGAACGCCAAGGCTGCTGTCATAGGAAAGGAGCAGATTGCTAAGTCATGGGATGTCCAGGTGCCCCTTGATGAAGGCTGCTCTCTCTCTGGATATGGTGTGCACGTCGATGAAGATAGTGTCATCTGGGACGCTTCCCTCAACCAAACCAATGCTGGAGCCAATAATAACAAATTCTACCGAATTCAAGTACGTGCTCGAGTATTGTTTCCTGGCCTGGCCGTGGCCCATGACTAACTTCCCTTAGGTCCTTGTTTCCGCAGGAGATGCAAAAACCTGGACCAGGTGGGGACGCGTGGGCGAACGTGGGAAGAGCATGATTCTTGGAGATGGCTCCCTCCAGAATGCGAAGTACCAATTCGAGAAAAAGTTCAGAGACAAGTCGGGTCTGTCCTGGGCAAATCGAATGAACGACCCTCTTCCCAAGAAATACGTCTTCCTTGAGAAGAGCTACCAGCCGGACTCTGACTCAGAGGAAGACGTCAAGCCCTCCGATGGCAAGGGAGCGACGAGAGACGGCCCGCCGCCTTGCACCCTCGAGCCTGACGTCCAGCAGCTTATGCAGCTCATCTTCAACCAAAAGTACTTTGCTGCAGCCATGACTGACATGAACTATGACCTGGACAAACTTCCCTTGGGAAAGCTCAGCAAGGCCACCATCATGCGTGGCTTTCAAACACTGAAGGATCTCTCAGTTCGCATGGATGACCCTGCTGCTGCCACCGCCGCTGGCAACTCCATGTCGGTCGAGGACCTTTCCAACAGATACTACTCTCTCATCCCCCACAGCTTCGGACGCAACCGCCCACCGATCATCAATAATCAGGAGACGGTCAAACGGGAAATAGAACTTCTCGAGACCCTAGCTGACATGAAAGATGCCTCCAATATCCTGAAGGCGGAGATCGATGAGCGAAACAGTCTGCATCCTCTGGACAGACAGTATCGTGGCCTCGGTATGGAGGAGATGACAGCGTTGGACCCAAACGGAACCGAATTCAAGCACCTGAAAGAGTACCTCGTAAACACGCGAGGTCACACGCATGCGGTGAACTACAGCATCGAGAACATCTTCCGCATCGAGCGCCAGGGCGAGAAGGATCGGTTTATCTCTGACAAGATTTCCGACCGCCGTCTCCTGTGGCACGGCTCCCGTGCCACCAACTTCGGTGGAATCTTGAGCCAAGGCCTCCGAATTGCACCTCCAGAGGCGCCCGCAACCGGATACATGTTTGACAAAGGCATCTACCTCGCAGACATGAGCAGCAAGAGCATCAACTATTGCGTACCCAGTATCTCTGATGGCACAGCGCTTCTCCTGCTGTGCGAGGCCGAGCTGGGCAAGCCCATGCAAGAGCTCACTAATGCTGAGTACAACGCAGCGGATCATGCCAAGGCCAAGGGAGTGTGGTCGACCTTCGGAAAGGGCGTGACGGGTCCGCCGGTTTGGAAAGATGCGGAGTGCGTCCATTCCTCTTTGAAGGGCATCAAGATGCCCGACACGAGCCGAAAGCTGCCCGGGCCGACCAAGGTACCCGGAGCGTACTTGCAGTACAATGAGTACATTGCATACGACGTGTCGCAGATACGCCTTCGGTACCTCTTCCGGGTCAAGGTGTGAGGGGAAGTGGTGGATAGGAGACGCCTGATCCTCAGTCGTTGCATCATTTACGGCTGTCGTGTAATGTGCATCTTGCCCACTATTATTGCATGATTCGGCGTGTAAAACACTCGGGTGGGTACTTTGGAGGGAAGACAAAATTTTGGGTGGTGTCAGCACCAGATGAAGCCAGGAAGTGCTTTTGCTACTTTTGCAGGACTTTTTTGGGACTCATGTATGGCAGGTATTTTTTCTCGTCAGCTGAGCATTCCATAGTGCCCCAATTTAAGTCTATTACCATACTGTATACTTGTTGGTCGGTGAGACCTGATGAAGTTCCAGGGTCTCAGCTGATGAGTGTCAGCGAGGCTATACCTGCACCACCGCCGGATTCCCAATGCCGGGTATTCCAGCTCAGGCCAGCGACTGTAGACCCAGCGCTGAAAGATACAAAGTGAGCGAGTGAATATGACATGGCGGCCATGCACATCACGAGCGAGCATCGTCAACGTCGTCGCCACGGTCGTCATCAAGACTCAGGCACCTGCAAGAAGCCATCAAAGTACGCGTCCAGCCACCGTGCGGCCTCGCGGCCCGTCTCGATGGCGTCGTCGGCCGCGCCGCCCGGGCTCATGTCCCAGCGGCGCACGGCGCCGACGTAGCCGTCCGGGCGCACGTTGACGATGGCGACCTCGCCGTCCTGCAGCGGCGCGCCGAGGTACTTCTCGGTGCAGGTCAGGCCGCGCGTGTCGAGGTCGGGCATGTCGTCCAGGTAGATTGTCCATGGCGAGCGGGCCAGGATCGCGGGGAGGTCTGAGATCTCGAAGAGGTGCTTTGATGTTGATGCTGGAGGAAGGGAGGGAGGACGTTAGTGAAGTGTATCTCGTTTTCTTGTGGTTTTTGGGACGTTGGGTTGAGGCGAGACATGTGCGCAATACAGCATGCGGAGGGAAGGGAGGACTCACTGATCAGTGCGAAGGCGAACAGCTGGCTCACGGCGATGTACCGCTCCGGCCGCTTGAAGATGTCGGCGTGGCTCGGCACCCGCGGCCTCTCGAGGTAGCTCTTCCCCGCGGCGGCGGACAGCCGGCTCATGAGGCTCTCGGGCTCGGCGATGGCGCCGCACAGCGACACCAGGAAGGCGGCCGCGGGCGCGGACAGGATGTCCGGGATGAAGAAGTACAGCCGGAACTGGCCCAGCACGGGGATGTCGAGCTGCACGTCGACGGGGTTCGCGTCGATGTACCGCGACACCTTGCCCGGCGGCAGCGTGCACCCGGGCCGCGCGCCCAGCTGCGGGAGACCGACACCACCCGCCACTCCCGAATCCTCCATGGTGTTCTTGACGTCGTCGAAGCCTTGTGGTTCCAGGTTGAGCGCGTTGGGGGCGTACTCGCACCCCACGCCGGAGATGAAGCGCACGTTCTTGCGGAAGTTGTCGGCCAGGGCGGCAGTGTTGCCACGCGACATCTCCTGGGCGTGCTTGAAGTCGAAGGCGACCAGGTCGCGCGCGATCTTCTGCCGCTCGGAGGAGTACGACTCGAGGAGGACCGAGGGCTTGGCTAGGCCGCGGATGGCGAGGTTGAGCTTCCAAGCCAGGTTCCAGCTGTCGTGCAGGGCCGTGTTCATGCCCTGTGCGGCCTTGGGCGAGTGCGTGTGGGCAGCGTCGCCGGCGATGAAGATCCTGTGCTCGTCTCCGGCGTCGTCGATGACCTCGTCGATGGTGGCAGGCGTGGGCGTCTCTTGTCTGGCCGACTCTGGCGACCTGGGTACGGGGCAGGAGAAGCTGGGGGCGACCCGTTGCGAGACGCGGTACTGGCCGAACCACTCGACCCTTCTCCATCGGATCCGGTATGGGCCTCTCCCGTCGGACCCGATGATCTGAGCGGCCCGGCGCATGATGGCGGCCTGCACGCGCGCCGGGTTCGAGTCGGCGGCGCCTATGTCGGCGTCGGGCCTCATTTCGATGTACAGCCGTGTCATATCCCGCTCCCTCGGGATGATCAAGACGCTGCCGAACTCCTCGGAAAAGACGACGCATTTTGTCCATATGTCGGGGAAATTGGTGTCGACCTCGCCGTCGAGAACACCCCAGACCGACATCTCATCCGGGTCATCCCTGGCGCCGGGGTCCGACGGCCCGACGATCATCTTCCGCACCCGGGAGTGCGCGCCGTCGCAGCCGACGAGGTAGGTGGCGTCGAAGGCCCTCAGGTCCCGCGTGACGTTGAACTGGCTCTGGACCTCCATGGTGCCGTCGTGCTTGACGCTGACCGAGTCCAGCTTGTGGCACCTCCGCACAGTGATGCCGCGCTTGGCGAGGTCTTCGACGAAGGCTTTCTCAACCATGCCCTGGTGGCCGATGAGGACGAAGGGGTCGACCAGGTCGACGATGAAGGCAGGGTAGTGGACCTCCCTGCCCACCCGGCGGAGCTCGGACTCGCCGGACGATGACAGTGACTGCCACAGGGTGATGTCGTAGATCTTGACGCTCTGCTGGAGCAGGGTGTCGGCCAGGCCGAGCATGCGCAGTGTCTCGATGGTCTTGGGCTGGAGGCCATCTGCGCGACCCACAGGGGTCTGGTCGGCGCGCTCATCGAGGATGAGCGGCATGATGCCGAAGCGGGCGAGAACCAGGCTGGTGCATGTCAGTATGGGTGTGTTTGAGCAGTTGTCGGGATGGAGAGGATTCAGTGCCGGGATGGGACGCAACTGGATAAGACGGGGTGAGAGGTGGTGGTTCTCCATACCCGAGCATGAGCCCCGCCGGTCCGGCGCCGACAATGCACACGTCGTGCCGCTCCGTTTTGGGCTGCCGCCTTGCGAGCAAAGGCATTATGTTGACGGGCGCATTCTCGTTGATGGGCTCGGGGCGCGGGGTGGCCTCGTCCTCGTTGCCGTTGACGAGGGTGTCGGTGTCCATGTCTACGTCGCCGTCGCTACTCCCGCCCAGCGGGCTCGAAGCTCCGTTGGACATTCTTGGTTTCTCACGAGGTCCGCATAGGACCGGGACTTGGTGGGAGGCAGAGAGGAAGCAGGTGAGGAGATGTCACTGTGGGCCTTGCTGCTTGGTGCTCCTGCTGCTGCTCCTCTTTATGCGAGGCAGAAGATGTGGCATCGACGAGATCAGATTTTCGCATGCATGCTGCAGCCAGTGATTGTGTCACAGTGGAGACCTGTCGAAGTGCGTAGTCCCTGTCCCTGTGTCGCTCACTGCTGGGCCCCAGTCGATAACCCCCGTGTGGAGGGTCCGCTTCCCCTGTCGGAAGCTACCGATGACTGCGGGACGGGCCTACTGTGGCAGCTAGCTAGTGTGGGCACCAAGCAAGCAACCCTCCTCCTTCCTCCCCAATTCCCCCCACGACAAGCCATTGTGACCACCCACGGGATGACTCCAACTTGAACAGGCGTCACCGCCACACACCAGCCATCCACGTTCACATACTAATATATCAATACCACAATATGGCCCACCAGCAGCGCGGGACAATGAATAGAGTGACCACCAAAGGCCAAATGTGGTAATTTGACTAGGAGGAGGAGTCTATCTTCATTCTTCCGCCTCAATGATACCCGACCAAGCTGTTTATGTCAGCATTAGGCGGCATAGCAAGGCCAATACTCGAGGTGCCACCACCCGGAGAAGCCATGACATGTCTCACAAGGCAGAGCTGCCACAATATCGGCCGCGTGTGTGATAAACCAGTCAGTCATACGATCATGACTCACTTGGCGCACGCATGCTACCGGCACATTATCGCCCTCGCACTACTATTTCATCATCCTGCCTCGCTAGCACACGTCTATGTAGCAGCTTCTGCGGTGCCATCTGCTGCCCTACCGAACCGAGGTGGCACAATCACATCCCGCTCCGCTGGACGGGCACCAATCGGTAGCTTTCCATGCGATGAACCCTGGCACTGTTCTGGAACAGGTGCATGAGACATCGGCACGGGTACGGATTGCTTTTTGACACGTCGTCCTTTGGAGTCGACCTCACTTTGGCAAGATGTGAAAGAGCCTGTCATCATGGAAGCTGGGAGTTTTGAAAAATGCCATGCTGGATGGATTCATCTACTGCTGGAAAATCGGGTAAGGCCCAACCCTTGTCATCTCATCCATCCCATCGAAACGCCGTGGAAGCCCAAAATGGAACTCTTCACCCCGTCGTAAGCCTCCTCTCCGAACACTCATAGTTCCCTACCCAAGCATCTCAGGCGAGCAAACCCCCAGTGCAATCCGGGCACGGGCCCAGGATGGGCCGCGCCTGGATGTTGCAGTACTGCGTTTTGTTGGGAGAGTTGGTATAAAAGAAGTAGACCTCCTCGAACAAACCGCCGTATGTGCAACCGTGCGGCAGGCTCATCACGCCCATGCAGAGATCGTAGTTGCCGCGCATGTCGAAGACGTCCTGCGGGCCGAGGTACATCATCTGGGCGATGATGCCGTACGTGCCGTTGGTGTATTTGTCGGGCTCGCAGTGGTTGTACTAGAACCGTGGTCAGCAAACTGGGTGTTAGGGCAGGAACGCCTTGAGGAAATCCAAGGACGCCTACAACGGCAACTCTTACCGGTATGTTACGGGTGAGGATCGTGGCGCTGATATTCTTGCAGAGGGTCGTGAACGCGTTTTGCACGGCGAGATCTGACTGTGCGTCATTCTCGTTCGTGAGGGCGGTCCATGAAACCAAGGTTGAGTTGCCGCCTCCCGCGGGTGTGAAGGTGGAAGTGTTGAAGCAGCCGGTCTCGTAGTTCGTCCGGGATGGAGACGCTTGGCGGAGGTGGACGTGACCGGGAACAGTAACCACGGAATGCTGGAAATCAGAGGAGAGGACGGTGTCGACGAGAGTGGTGGCCAGAATCATCGCCGTGGCGTAAATTCCAGGCGCAGCAAGTGCCATGTTGGCCATAGCCGCCATAAGGAAGGCAAGAGCAGCCTGGAAGGAGCGCATTTTGAAGGACTGTGTGTTTCTGATTGAGTGAGGATTTTCTTTCCGTAGCAGGTTAGCTGATCCCTCGTCTTTCACAAAGGGGTCAAGAGAAGATACGTTGTGGTGGGGATGCGAGGCAGCAGTAAATTTGCTGTCGTAAGATGTGACGATCTCGTTCTAGGACTTCAGCACCTCAACCATAGGTTATCAGGTTTACCTGAGGAATGCCGACTTCAACGTGCTAGACTGTGGGATGATTGACTCTGGGCTACAATTTTGTACCTACGGAGAAAGGTTTCACATGTCGCGGCGTGTGACTGGTTCCCAGTAGGTGCCCACAACACCGATTGAGAAGCAAACGTGTCGAAGCGAACCTGGAATTCGCTATGGTCTTAGAACTGATGCTTGGTAGAGGCAGATATCTCAGTAGACCCCGGGGGGGAAGACGCATTTGGTTGTAAGCTTTGAGGATGTTTTTAACTGCTTGTGAGGTCTCCCAAGCAAGTAGACGGTCGTCCGGATCACTCATGCACCTTCCTTTCTCGGAGAAACGCTGAGATAAGACAGTAGCTGCCCCTGGAGTTTTACTCAAAGGGCTGCTGACGATGGTGTTGTGTGGTAAAGACTTGGTCGTGCATGGATTGATGGCAGCCAATGTTGACAATGGGCTCCAGGAATGAACTAACAGTTTGCCTATTTATGCAGAATTGATTGGTGACCGGGTATATTCATCAGGTTTCTATGTTCTTTGGAGGTCGACTGCGTCAATTTCACTTGTCTGTATGGTGTTCAGTTCGAGAATTTGGACCGAGGATAGACCTGCTTCAACTGGATCCGATCCGATGGATGAGATAATTAGGTGGGTATTTGAACCGTCCCTGAGGTCATTAAGTTATGTTTGTTGAACTATTAGAACCCACAGATGAAGTAATTCTAGATTTATGAGAATTCGCCTGCACTCCGTCATCTCATGAAGCAGCGTCGGTCGAAATGTATTTGAGTGGGAATCTCTCATTCTGGTAAGGTGGTCATCGAATTATGAAAGGGGGGTAGAGAATAAAAACGCTGGGTGGGGAGGATGGAAGGGAGACAGGATTTTTAGAACGCTTGATGTCCCAAAGTGTCTCGAGAGCATGAAGAAGATGTAAATCATCATTATTCTCACAGTCTTCGAGTTATGCGAATAATTCAAGACGAGAGAGCTATTCCAGATCATTATCTCGCTCTCGCCGAAACGTTTAGGCTCCTGTTTATAATTAATTTTGCAATTGGGAAAAGAAGAGAACGAAATATAATCGTGAGAGCTAGGCTAATCGGAACAGAGGAATGTTACCTCGCGCTCTGGTTGTTGGCCCCAAGACGTTGAAAGCAAGCCTTAGTGAGATGGAAACCTCCTAGTGATCAATCATGGGGAATATGATTATTAAACCGTGGTATATCGGTTCGAGTGTCTCGTGTTAGCTGTAATGCAGCCTCCTTGTATCCACTGTTGTACGAATTGTTGGGGATGTAGTTTCAGCGCAGCATAAGTTCTGAACTAGAAGGCAGGTCACAGAAGGCTGTCATTAAGGAAGCCACATGGACATGGATTTATAAGCTCTCCAATTATTTTCTTTGATCTCTAATGTCATCACACAACCGGAACATCGCGTACTAATAGTCTTGCCAACTTGATTAATGTACATGCCGCTTTACGCGATTTGGATCCAACTCAAAACTCGTTTAGTTTCGTGAAAGTCTTTGAATCTGGCCAGATCCATGTAGGAAAATTCAGATCCAGGATCACAAATCATCCGTAAGAAAGCAACCGAGGTATCTCTTGGTCACAAAAGTGTTCTCCCCGCGAGGCTCTCTGGGCGGACAGGGGTGGGTCGGGAAATTGTTGACAGGCACGTGGTGACATCGTGCCAAAAGGTGACCAACATTACATAGAGGATCAAGGCTATCACTGCGTCATAGAATCATGCTGTACCGAACTTTCACGCTCAGCAATGATCCGGTCCAAGTTCGTTCGCGGCGAGTGGCACACTGTCGCCGTCTGCTTTTATCAGCAATATTAAATAGTCCTCGTTCCTCGTACCAGGTCTACTGCTCAAGATGTTGGAATACGATACTACGAAATTTCTAACTCGGCTGCAACTCATCCAATATATCTAGGCAGTTAGTATCATGAAGACATTACATAGCTGGACGCAGAAGTCGAACGCTCCTCGCGCCAGAGGCGGCCACATCAGCCCCCTTGCAGCTCACCTGATAGCTGCATCAGGAGAGTTCGTCGGGACATTCTTTTTCCTATGGATGGGCTACTCGGGCCAGATCGTGATCTTCAACCAGGCCCCAGCTCTCGCGATTACGGGCGGTATCAGCGGCGAGACAGTCGTCTATACAGCACTCGTGTATGGCCTTTCCCTGTTGGTCAACGCATGGGCATTTTACCGGATATCAGGCGGACTGTTCAACCCTGCAGTGAGTAGTGAAAGGCTAGGTGGCAGTCCGTCATCGTCTAGTGCACAAAGTAGGCTAATAACCTTACTCTAGGTCTCCCTAGGCCTGAGTCTATCTGGACAAGTGCCCTGGCTCCGCACGGCCTTCCTGGTTCCTGCGCAGGTACTGGCATCAATGTGCGCGGCAGGGCTTGTCGCGGCAATGTTCGCGGCGGATCTCGCAAAGGTGAACACCGTCCTTGCGCGGGGTACATCGGCTGCGCAGGGGCTTTTCATCGAGATGGTCATGACCGCACAGCTGGTCTTTGTTATCCTCATGCTCGCCGCTGAGAAGTCCAGGGACACTTTCATTGCTCCCGTGGGTATAGGCTTGGCTCTTTTCAGTGCGGAATTGACTGGTAGGTCGCAGTGTGTCGCATACTAGTGGAGTTAATGATTCTTACATCGGATCCAGGTGTCTACTACACTGGAGGCTCCCTCAACCCTGCGCGCAGCTTCGGATGCGCGGTAGCAGGTAGAAGCTTTCCCGAGTATCATTGGATCTATTGGCTTGGCCCGTCACTGGGTGCAGCTCTTGCTGCATTATACTATCATTTTGTCAAATGGGCACACTATGAGCAAGCTAACCCCGGGCAAGACAGTGATGGAGGCCAGCAGGAAGACTTCAGGAAGTAGCATAGAATGCGCTAACCAGGTGCGTCTCTCTTCCACTCTATTCAAGGTTTCTTTCCACATCGACTGACTCTGCTAAGCAAGTAGCCATTATCGTGTTGACCCTTCACTCGTACATATTCAATCGTTGCCGAGGGATATGATGCATATCAACTGGCGGTCGTCGAGAAGTGTGCGTGCGGATGGCCACCAATCAATCTGCTTAATCACCGTTAAAGTCCATGTCTCGCAATTCATGTTACCTGCCTTTGCGGGTGCGGAAAGCTAGAAAGCGAATACGACTTTGCCAACACAAACATGTTTTCCAAGAGCCTCAACCAAACCACCGGATGTCCGAAGAACTCCAAGCAAAACGCATTGAAATCTTGCAAGATCGCCCAATGATCCCCGATCGGAGTTCATCCTACCTCCATAGTGGTAGGAAAGATCCGAGCCGTTGGCTTGTTTAATTCGACTTCAGGCAAACGTCATTGCGAATGTGTATGTAAATCAACAAGCAGCTGTTTCGGTACTAGTAGTTCATGTTGGTTAATTGGTGTCCAAGACATATTATGTTGACACGGATGCTAAAAGGTTCAATTGATACATCAACTCCACAGAGAGGTAAAAATAGAAAATAGAAAAAGAAAACAGAGATGACAGTACGTGAAGTAAACAGAGGCGGTGTAGCCAGAATCTCAATACACCCCCTTTGGGGCAATGAGAGCGAAGAATGTGGACATTCTTGCTTGCGGGTCTGCCTGCCTGTTTGAGTCATGGGCTCGCAGTATTGGGCTACCTCGAGTTGGAAATGTCCTGGCGTTGTACAACGGTCTGTTACGAGTGAGATTGAAGAAGGCATTTCTCCCCGGGATCCATGGATCGGATCAGGGTGGGCGACGGCTCGGAGGTTCGACTCAGTTCGATTAGCAAGTAAACTGACGAATCGCGAGCTCAGATGGTTCGGTGAATGGACTATTCTCAGTCTGTAAATCCGCGTCCGTGAGATCGGACGACTAAAGCACTCGGCAGTGTCTCCCTTGCTGCTTTTGGATGGCCGATTCTCTCGAAACCATACAGGAACGGAATAGTTAGTGCGAAAGTAGGAGCCACGCATGAGTCTAATCAAATATAGTTTGACAGTCCCCTTTTCTTTGTCTCTACAACAGCTCAAGAATCTCGCCCCAAATGCCTCGGCCAGGTTGTAGACGCACATATTAATATCCAGAAGTGTGGGTCGTTCGTTTGGTCGTTTGGGAAGACGTCAGAGACAGACAATCCTGCGGGTCCTTCCCACGCAGCAAGTCAGCCGCGAAGGCTACCGTCCACATCCTGCAAAGTTGGTTTCAGAGGGTGAGAGGATCCTACTCGTCGGAACCCACACAAGTGAAGGGGTTCCTAGAGGCCAATCGTCTCAACTTCACAGCGGATTGCGGGGAATCGTTGGTCGACCAGTCATCGCTGACGCCCAATGTCAGCATCTGATTGCTCAGGGCAGCGACGCAAGCCACGCGTTGAGCACGTCCACGGCAAGTGGGAGTCTGAAGACCCGGGGGCCCACGGTTGCCTCTCCAGACTCTCTATTTGGCAGGGCGGCCTAGACCGGCGCCAACTAGCTAACATAGTGGCAGCCTTAGCGGCTGGGCCGTCTCGACTTTGGTCGAGATCTCAGCCTCAAGACCACAAGGCTTGGTCGCTTGGGTCTGGACCATCTCCCTCAGCCGTTTGGGCCCGGCTTTGTGGAATGGCGCTTGTGCCATCTACTGCGAGATAGATCTAGACCGTGCCACTTTTCAGATGAATCAGTTATTCACAGCTTCCTCAGGATCTCGCTGGAAGAACACAGAGCATCCGGTGCTCTCGGCGGTAAGGGTTGCTTGGATATTCCTTCGGGGACTTTGGTATTTCGGCAACTGAGAGCCGCAGGAAACGTCAGGGCCTTTTGGATGATACTGCGCATCTGCCGCCGGCTCGGAGTAAGTGCACAAAGAAGTCAATATGCGCGCCAAACGCGCAGGCAGCGTCACCACCAGTCAGAAGCGGGAGAGCGACAATCCGTGCTCAGCGGGGAACTGTCCCACCCCATCTGTGCGCTCTACTCGCCCACAAAAGCACTATTGAGACTAGCACATGAGACCAAGGGCGACACTGGTCCAGCGCTCCCGAGAGCCACTCACAAACTTCCCTTGGTACCCGCCACCACGCGATCCAGGGGCGAGATGCAGAATCGGTGTCAGCCACGGCCGGCTGACCTGGCCAAGGCCCAACTCAGGAGAAGCGTCTGCTGCATGATTGCCATCTTGACTGACGCGCATAGGCCACCTGTTTAAGGCTGATTAGCACAAATTATGCGTGGCCCCTAATTGCATTGGCCTGGACCCACAGCCGGGCTCACGGTCAAAGCCGCACCTTGAGATGCGATGTGACTTCGTGGGCATCATCCTGGTCTGAGCCCCTGTCAGCCCACATGTGCAGAGTTGCATTGGCATGTGCCATATAGGCCCTCCACCTGCCACTGCTGGATCCCCACAGTCTGACTACCTACTCTATCGTCTTTATATTCTACCGTGTTGAGTCGAAGATATATTCGGTGAAGATTTGATACCACTTCTTTCTCGGGTATTGTAGCCGAGCAACAACTCACCATGGCACAGTCAACATCCTCGGCAAACTTGGTTCTCATCACAGGCGCCACTGGACATGTTGGATTCAGAACACTGGTCCACGCCCTCAGGTCTGGTCTCAATGTCCGCGTCGCGGTGAGATCAGAGGCCAAGGCAAGCCGGCTGCTGAGCCGGCTGTCTTTGAAAATCACCAGCAAGCAACGTCAAAGACTCACCTACACTATCGTGTCCGACATCACCGCAGAGGGAGCATATGACGATGCAATGGACGACGTGACTCATGTCATCCACGTTGCCTCCCCTTTGGTGACAGGGTCCCAACAACCACCCATCGAGAGCAAGCTGGCCGAGGACTTCTTCATCGGGCCCGCAGTACGCGGCACACGGAACCTCCTCGAGGCAGCAGAAAGCTGTGGCACAGTGAGGAGGGTCGTCATCACCTCCTCGATCGTAGCCCTCATCCCGGTAGCCCAGATGGAGGGCACCGAGCCACGGCCCAAGGGCTCCCCAGTCAGGCCCACGGACCGCGTCCCCTTCACGTCGGGGCCGTACCACTCCGAGTTCGCGGCATACGCCAACTCCAAGATAGCTGCCCTCCACGCCGCGGAGACGTGGTGCGAGACGATGCGGCCCGCGTTCGACGTCGTCCACCTGCACCCGTCCTTTGTCCTGGGCCGCAACGAAATGGCCTCCACCACGGCGCAGTGCATGAAGGGCACCAACGCCATGGTCCTCGCAATGCTCCTTGGCAAGCGGTTCGGCCCATTTGCCGGCGCGACGGTGCACGTTGATGATGTGGCAAGATGCCACGTCGCCGCCGCCATCGACACGGTGAACGTGCCTGGCAACGAGAGCTACATCCTCAGCCAGCAGTCGAGGTGGAACGACGCGAAGGACATGGCGGCCAGGTCGTTCCCTGCTGCGGAGAAGACGAGGCTGCTGGTGAAGAGCGGCAATGTCGGCACCACGGAGATCGAGATCGACGCAAGCCTGGCCGAGGACACCTTTGGCCTCCAGTTCCAGGGCTTCGACGAGCAGGTCGAGAGCCTCGTGGGCCAGTTCCTGGAGTTAAAGACCAACGCCGCGCAAAGCGGGCCAAAAAGGGTTTCGGGAAAGGGGGGCAAGAGCAAGTCAAGCGTGAAAGTAAAGGTGTACCCAGTTGGTGACGATATGGATATGCCCACCTTGCTGCCGACGGCTATTTTCGTTTAAGTTGGTGCATCTAGAATGATCAGTTGGTTGTTGAGGAATCATAGCAAGCATTGCATGGGGCTAAATAGCACCGAAGGAGTTTAATGGAATACCCACCACTTCAATACATTGAATGATGCCACACTAAACTTCCAGTCGCCAGTGAGCCCTTTGGGCATGTGAAGCATACTCTACTAGTATATGTGATCCGTAGAGAACCGACATGCTTTGGATGAGCTTGTACGTTCAAAAAAGCTTCCACTTACTATACACCAATCTTTCATAAACCCATGCGATAATGGAATGAAATGGAAACGGCGTGGGTCGTTTAACGCATATGGGGTCCACGCAGCCATCATTGCTTAGAGACAGTATATCTACATGCATTGCGGACGTGTCTGCACGCCCAGGAAATTTTCGCTCGGCAAAGCGGACCAAATCCTTATTTGGGCTCTTGAGACCTGTTGGTTCAATGTTGTACTGCAGTGAGCCCCTGGTCTGCTGTAGCGAGCCCTGTTGGCCAATGTTCTCGCCAAAATTCTTATGGGGCCTCGTACTTTACCGTCCATCCATCATTTGCGCGCAAGAGTGGAACCTGGGCGACCCGGCTCCGTGAGGATAAAAGTGCAGGCGCATGGCCACTTAATTCCATGACTCTCGTCCTCCGGTGTCGCCTTTCTGTGCACGTCCATCCTTCTCCTTGTCGCTTAAGCTCAGTTTCCGCTGTTCCGGCTGCAGCAGAAGTCGGATTCTTCGAAAATGACCGTCGCACCCTTTGTGCTCCGTTCAGGTTACGTCGAGTTGGCCAAGGTAGTCCACTCGACGTGTGGATCGCTCACCACGGTCTTCCTCTTCACCAGACTTTGGGCTAGGGTACAGCACTATCATGGGCTATGGCGGGATGACTATATTCGTCAGTTCCATCCCCCTTTAGCCTCTGGTCCCGCCGAAACCCAAATGGACACGTGGACAATGTAACTAAGACACGAATTTCGCGTAACTAACTAATCACTGTTCTTTACAGTCATTGCAGCCTGGGTTTGTCTGTTAATATCGAATGGTTTCGGTGCAGCTGGGCCCGCGTACGGGTTCAACGTTCTCGACGGAAGCCCCCGTGGCCAGGCAATCCACTTTACTGGGGTCAGCTTCATGTACGGCGCGATAGCCTTGAGCAAGACAGCATTCGCCATCACCCTGCTTCGGTTAACGTCTGGGTGGCGGAGCAAGGGACTTCTTTGGGTGGTTATGGTGCTGACCAACACGTTCAACCTGGCACTCTTCATACTCACATGGTTGGATATTTGCGACACTCGGTTCGATCTTTCGCATCTGCCCGGTCGGTGCATCCCAATGTCGGTCGCGACCTGGCTTCACCTCGGCGCTACCCTCAACTCCTTGGTCTGCGATATTATCCTGACTTGTTACCCGTGGTGGATTATCAGTCAGGTCGCGTACATACCCACAAAGGAGAAGTGGGGAGTCGCCGCGTCCATGGGGCTGGTGGGTTTTGCTATACTAGTGGAAATCGCCAAGATCATCATATTCAGCATGATCCCTTCCCACAAACATGGAGAGGTGGACTATACTTGTAAGCTCCCGCATCCGGCCTGGAACTTTTTGTCTCGCGATTATCTGCTGACCCTGCACAGATGGGGTCGTAGCAGTGTGCTGCTTCCACCAGGCTGAGGCTGCTGTCTTCATCATCGCCCAGACCATCCCCGTGATACGCGTCATGTTCCAATCCGAATACGCTTCTCACAGATCTACTTCCTCGAGCAGAGCAGTGTCAACGAAGTCAAAGACGCCAAAGCCCAATGCATCCAATAAAGTCTCTCAGCCGGTTGAGCTCGTCCAGCTACCCAGCGGTCGAATCGTCGCTGCGGACTCTGATGAAGGCAGAGCCGCTCAGAGCCAAGGGACTCCCGAAGGCAAAAGTGTCCTGAGTGTGCAGCCGCCGGATGTCACTGTGACCTCTCCACCTCGGCAGGATGCTGGTCAGAGGACTCGCAGAGAAGGTGACGAGGTCCACAGAATCTGGGAAGAAATGGGTCTATCCAGGAGAGCATGGTCAAAATCACCATCGCCGCCTCCGGAAGGGCGCATGGGATAGGATGAACTTTCTTTGCCACTCATCATGACGGAAGACTTCGATTCTATCCGGCGTTCAAATTCCGTGGGTAAGATCACAATATATCAGGGGCGGTCACAGTACGCCTTGACATCGATATTGATAGACTCCTCTCCTTTGCTAGCCATTCGTACGACTTTTCGCAAAACCAGTCACACACTGTCTATCAAACAAAATCTGGATGGATCGAGGCCTCCACATGCCAGTTCCTACAAACATCAAACATGGTCCTCGGATCTTGACTCCTCAGGGGATCGTTGGCCAGGTATCGGATCAGCAATCTCTTTACAGAGGGCGAGCTATTGGCAAGATGCGATGTGGGCAGTCACGAATTCCGGAAACATGGTCAACATTGAGGGCCTTCAGCGCCCTCTCCACATAACACACGAAGGTAGAAGTGAAAGAAAACAACATCGTTGCTCAATCTGCACTTTTGAGTCGCCAAATTTCCCTGCTAGAAGGACCCAGGATTGTGACACACCCCAAGTCTGTTTGATCCCTATGATGGTCCAGATGTCAGATCAACAATCTCGACAATCTCGAGGTGCACTTGTGTGCGAAGTTTCAACCCTCGATCGCGCCTCATGTCCAACATTCCACCGTCTTTGCCGGATCCCGACCATAGCTCGCGGAGTTGGTCTCATTGTACATCCAGGCGCCCTGCCCCGGGCATTCCTCGTCGAACCGGGGGTTGAGCTCGAAGAACCTGATGGAGTTGCACGACGCCACGGCTCCGTACGTGCATGCGTAGATCATGGTATTGCGTTCGGTGCCCGTCGCGGGGTTGGTGTAATCCGAGTAGAGGCCGAGGTTGGCATTACATACCAAGTCCATCTCTGTGAGCAGGTGAGCACATTGCTGCCTAGGTATTCGGACGTAATATTTGTCTCTGTGTGGGGGGGGGGGCTCATGGCTTTGGTCCTTGCCTTCTCGGCCGTGGTCTCCTCTATTTCAGTCGATCCAGACCGATAGATCAGGACGATCATCCCCATGGACGATTGTAGATTATGAGCGATGGTATATAATACTTACTTGCTGCAGCAGAGGCCAAGTTGTCTTCAAAATTGTCTTCCAACAGGTGGCCGGTACACACGATTTCACCGTCAATGAACTCATCCAGTTGACTACCGGGCCCGACAGCCGTGATCTCGTTGATTGGGCCAGAACGCGAGCATGTTGGAAACAGGGCACAAGATACGATTCGAAGGAATGTGCTAATCATAGTTGAATTCGAGCCAGGTCAACGCAATAAAAGGCACAAAGACGGGTCATTGAAGATGATATCGGTTTCTCGCGTGGTGAGCTCTGAGATATGGTGAGACCGTGATAGTACCCGGTCGAGGGACCAATGGGTCCCTTCTGAATATTTGTAGAGTGTGGCATGAACGGCAATATGTGTTTTACGTCCGCGGCAGCGATGCCACCAGTGCCCTCAATACTGAGGGAAGGACGCCTCACCAGCACCATTGCACCGCAACTCTGCCTCAACTTCCTCTGGATCGTGTGTATCTTTGCCAGTGGTACCTTACCAAGCAGGCATCCACTCGTGTTTCACTCATTTTGCAAATTGTGACAAGAAGGTACAGAAGCGCTCCGTTCAGACTTGTCTCCGATCATCCCTGGCGTGATGTCTGTTCCAGCGGCAGTTCAATACTATCAGTCGAGATATGTAGCAAGTGCCAAGCGTTTTTCCCTCATGTAGCTCAAGATCTGTCAAACGCGAACGTCTTGGCCACAACGTCGCGCATAATAACACGGAGAATGACAGAGATTTTGCTCTTCTTTTGTCATGTTTGACCAGCAAGATGCCGATGGGCACATCACCATGAGGCAAGCTTTGCGGTTACGATGTCCTGGTCTTGTGCTTAGATACTTATGACACAGAATGACGAGGTGATCATTGTGGGGGGAAGAGGCCGCGAGTGTGACAGATTGCCCATGTTGGTGTTTGAGGATGTGGGTAGAACGATATTCGATGTCGATTGTTGCGCTTCAAGTTGTCATGTAGCAGTATCCTAAGTGAAATCAGAATGGTACGTCAATTCATCAAATATATGATGAGTGGGAAACCCTGCTCTTATTCTCGGTGATCATTCCCGTGCGCTTGAAATTGTCGTGTATCTCTGATCTCTCACCAATGGGAAGGTCTTCATTTTTACCATGCTCACCATTTTCCCTACAAAATTAACATTCATTGCTCCCGTCTCCACCCAAACACTGATTTCACCGTGCCTATTTTGTAGCCTCCGCTGGCTAAATGCATTCAAAGTAATGCTGTCTCACCCGGAACATGGCATAACATCCCAAGCCCCACAACATGAATGAAGAAATGAAAAGCCAGCGCGCACATAAAGTGTCATATTCATGTGTTCTCATTGCCTCAATCTCAGTCTTCTCAAAAGTTGAAAATAATCAGACCACAACAGCATACGCCTCCTGTATCTATCCAGATATCCAAGTTCCGAACTCTTCAATGGGGTCACGCCCAGATGTCATCATTAAGTGGGCCGGTCTCGCCATACCACAGATACCCCATACCTACCGCCCCTCCATGCCCAGACTCGCGGCACCATTGCTAATAGCAGACCTTGCAGCCATGCCTCGCCAGAAGCCCCGTGGGTCAAAAGGTGGGAATAGAAGGGCAATACAATTTCAGGAGATCCTGGCTGCCTGGTAGGCGATTGATGTGGGCTGTAGCGAGCTGCGCCGTGATGTCAAACCAGGGTTCTTTATGTGGTGCCTCTCCTGATGATGCCCTTCGACCCGTGGCCCTGTTGGACTGGAGCCCTGGGCAATAGGCAGGGGAAAGGAGGATAGACACAGTATGGAAGAAGCTTATATAGGTCCATGGGTTGCAAGTGTCCTTCGTACGTCTCGCGGGAAACAGTGTGGGGCCATAGCGAGGCCTGCATTTGCGTGATTTCCATGTTCGGGTATCGCTATTGGGTGCTCTTATGTACGCGCTGCCGCCCACCTCCCAGAATTATATATACCTACATGCCCGAGCTTCTGTACTCTATCTTGTTCACATTTTTCATGCCATCCATTTTTGGAGGCAGCCTGCACAGCTATTTTGCACATATACTTTCCCTCACAACCGAACTTCCAACTCATGCTACATTAGCCCGCCGTTCGACCAGTCCCCTGTGTACCAGCTCGATGAATCCATCGCAAAGGGCTCCAGACCGCCCATCCCAAAATTGGAGCCATCCAGAGCTCCCTCGAAGGCGTTGCTAAGGTTGGGTGTCACCCCGGTCATCATGTTCGCTTGGGCGACGGGGATTGATTCGTCGTCGCGAAGCACTGCGGGTGTCGGTGGTTGCATTGGTGCCTGTGGCTGCGATACGTCGGTTGCCATTGCTTGGCCGGGTGATTCGATCTGCGGCGGCAGATTCTGTGGTATCGATGGGTTGCAGAGCTGGTGGGCGACATCGGCTTCTTGGAGGGCGTCTCGTTGGAGCATCGGGTCCACCGCCAACGCGTCATGGTCCGCAGGTGTCATGGACACAGGCGAGGTCACATTGCTCGGAAGGGTTGGTCTTACCCACCCGGAGTCGATGAGCTTTTCGAGAGCCTCGGCCTGTGCATGAATCGATCGGTCAGCCATCCGGATCGAGTTTGAACTGTGGGGTTCATCTAGAGATGGGCAAGACTCACAATGGCGGCAGCAGCAGGGCCAGGGGCGGATTGCTTCACAACTTTGAGGCAAGTCGCTGCCATTTCTGTCACACTTGCGTGTGAAAGGCCGTATTCATCTCCACAGGACGCAAGTGTGTAGTACAGCGTGTTGGCACACTGGTAACCCAACACGGGAAGGTCGAGGTCTGAAACCGGGACGCCCTTCTGTAATACCATGTCGAGCATTTCAGCCATGGCCTTGGCGTGCTCAAAACACTGCCGCTGACAATATTTGACAAACGCAGGATCTAACCTCGAGATCGCCTCCTTAGAGAGGCTGTCTCTCCTGCCCACCAGCGCGATTCGGTACAGGTCACAGTGGCATTGCTCCCACCATATGTGTGTCATCAGGTAAACACACAGACGCGGGTGATATGCCCGCAGTCGAAGGTTGGCCTCATTCCATTTGAATTGAGGCGGCAAGCGTCCCTCAAACGCATTGAGATCGTCTTGAAGCTCCTCACACTTGCGAGGCAGTGCCTTCAGGTCTAGACTACCGGTTCTTGGAAGAACGAGCGTCTTTGTGAAGGCCAGGATCTTGCTGCGGATCCATTGGATGCGGATGTGAAGAGCCAGAAATCCAACTTTATCAGTTAGTGGGGGCAAACTGCCATCCGACTGACGTGTTGGCGGAACCAGCGATTCCGTGACTTCTGGGAGGTCATATTCGAAGTTCCGTTCATTGCACGGCAGCTTGAGGTCTATGCACTTGGGGCGGTGGGCCCAGAGGGTGAAGTCAGGGTGACCAGCTGCCATCCCAATGTCGATCATAAAGAGAGACCACATCAGGCGCCGCCGGGACTCTTGGGCTAGGAAACACAGCCTAGGATTCTCGTGGTTAAGTTGCAAGGCAGCCGCGAACCGGGATGCCAGGCCTGTAAGCATGAAAGCGTCCGAGAAGCGACGGCAAAAAATACGGTGCTTGATGATGAGAACCAAGGCCTGGATCTTCAGCACCGTGGGTCGACCGAGGTCACGCTGGATGAGGCCCTCGGCGGCAGAGATGCACCTGTTGCCGTACTCTCGCGCACCGGGGCCGAGGTCGGTCAGGATAGATGTGATTCCGATTAAGGATAGGAGAAGAGGTCGGTCCATGGAACCGGAGTGGTATCTCTGCATCAGAGAGGCTTGGTGCAGAAAGGAAAATAGCGCGATGTGGTGAACGTGGCGAAAGAATTTCTCAAAAGTGCGGATAATGAGGGATTCCTCAGGTGGCGGGAGATGGCGAAGGTCGGCGAGGCCATTGGTCTCGAGATGGTCGGACGCGCTCCGGCTCTGGTCCGAGAGGTAGTCATCCCGGCCGGAGCCCCCTGAGGCAAGCATACCAGAGGCGCCGTCGCCGATGAGGGAGTCGCGGCCATGCTGAGATGAGGATGCGCCGGGAGTGGCGCTGAGGCGGGACCGCTTGGAGGGGCGGTAGACACACTCGAGGCTGTGGGTGCGACACCTGTCGCACTTGGGCATGGTGCCGCTGCATTTTGCCTTCCTAGAATGGCAGCTCTGGCAGGCCTGGCGGACGCGACGGCGAGGGGGGTGAGAGGCGACGGCGTGGATTGTGAGAGCATCGCTCGCCGAGGTGCCGTCGCTATTCATGCCTGCGGCGGAGAGGGTTGTGTTTGTGTGGGTAGGGATGGAGTCGTCATAGGAGCAGGTGAAGCCGAGTCGCATGCAGTTGTTGCAGATGTCGCGTTGCCCATCGCAGCGGACCTTGCGTGCGCGACAGGTCACGCACGTGTTAGAAGGCTTCTTTGACGGGTTGGAAGTGATCATGGATCATGAGTGTGAGGGCGGGTATGGCAATGATCACCGGGTCCGGGGCTGGAGTCAGAGTTTCAGGGTGCGGTTGAGGCTGATGGGGAACCCTTCATGGGGTGACGTCTCTCGAGGGCCGCCGCTCAACGGAGGCGGAAGAGCGGTTCCAACAGCTAGCTAGGCTCGCTGGGCAATGCAATGAACCGGGTTGGACTGGACTGGGAACCGAGCCGGCGAGTCAACAGCAGGGCGCATGAACCTGGTATGGTGGGGCAGCCTTAGTAATAACAGGCGTCGCGTAATTTTTTTCAAATCGAGCCAAGCTGGGCCTCCGGCTCTTAGCTTCTCTCTGGGGAGACACACACGGACGGCCGGGCGGGCAGCCAGTTGACGGCCCCGTGACCTTGGACGAGTGGCCTCTCAGCCTGCTTGAGGCAGAGCTGCTGACAGATGGCTGCCGGATACTTCCGGGCTGCCGGATACTATCGCGCAGCCGGACGAGTCAAATATTCTGTAGACTCTGGACTGTGCTTTTGGAGTAAGCGTGATGTGGCCGTTTGGCCCGTGGCCTCTCTGGTCTCGTCTCGTCTCGTCGTCCTGCAGCAACTTCGTGCGCCTCATGAGGTGAGTTGATGGTCTCTGCAAGCTGCGGGCAATTATCTGGCTCAAGTAGGAGCTGATGACGGCGGGGATGGTGAGGAAGGCGTAGCTTCAGGCGGCGTGCCAGCGGGATCATTTACCCACAGTGCTGTTGATGAAGAGCCTTTTGGTTCTGTGGCCTGCATGAGAGTCGCAGCAATGATAATACAAGGCGAGGTTGACCTGGCTCTGATGTTGGTGGATGAGACAGAGGTGACGTGACTCGGGATTCGGTAGGTCAGTCGCCGCTCCGATGACAGGTATAGCGGGCCCTGTGCTGTTCCTGCAGGTGGCCTTCAATAGCAATCAATGGATTTGGTGGTGCAGTGGATGGAATGAAGATGGTTATGAAGGGTGACGACGGATAGACAGGCTTATGCTCTCCGTGGTCTACCAATTGTTAGATACGAGGTGTGCAGTGTTTCCGGTCGTTGTTCAGGGTTCCCCATCTTTTGCTTCGATGGGCCCCTTCCTTCTGTGTCCGTTCCGTGTCCAGGTCAGCAGCATTGTCGCATGCCGCGGCTATGTGGGGTAAGACCTTATCCCCTCCCCTGCGGCCACTGCCAAGACCAGCAGGCGGACATGCGACTTCCAACCTTGGCGCTGCTCTGGGCACGTTGGCGGTCGGTCACCTCACTTGCACTACCGCTGGCATCATTTTTGTCATTCCTACCGCGGTCGGCCACAGATAACCCTGACAAACCCTCATCTTGATTCATCTACTCGGTCCACCCCATTGAACCAGATACCACACGTTTCAGACTATTCTCTCGCCACAGCCAACAGTTTGTCCAGCATCTCATCCACGTAAGCAGAAAAGATAGAAATGTGCCCCTCACCTTCCAAAAGACGCGCCTCGACCTTGTCCTCTGGGAGGTGACCGGCCAGCCACTTCCCATGCGCCAGTGGCACCATCTTGTCCTCGCTGCCCTGATACAGGAACACAGGCACCTTAATCTCACCCAAGTCGAATCCCCACGGCCGCGTGAAGGCAAGGTCGTCGTCCACCCACCCGTCGCACGACACCCTCATAGCCTCCTGCATCGACCTGACAATGTCGTCGCCCGTGTTCTTGTCCTCCAGCATCGCCTTCTTGTCTACCTCGGGCAGGAGGGTCGCCAGCGCCTCCGTGAGCCCCTTCGCATCCGCCGCCAGCATCCCAGGCGCCTCAGCCTGGCAGAACTTTTGTAGTTCCTCCTCCCCCTTGAGTGCGGCCGCCCACTCATCTATGTCTGGACACGCTTCTGTCAGCCTACTCCAAGGCACTCAATTAGGGCCCTGCCAGCCCGGGTGTCCAACTTACTGCCCTGTCCTTGGCCGGCGAGGAAGTCGAGCCCATCCGCTTTGAAAGGGCCCACGCCTGCGACTACCAGCGAGGCCACACAGCCAGGTAACCGAGCCGCGCAGGCCAGAGAGTGCGGTCCTGTGTTGCCGACATTTTCAGTATCACACATTTCTGACTCGGCAGTAATTATAGCAAGGCATGCAGGACAAAGACTCACCACCACCGCTTTTCCCACCGACGACGCACTTCTTGACGCCGAGGTATTCAAGCAGTGCCTGGATGTCCGCCACGGCGTCAACGACCGACCTGCCCTTGTTCCGCGTAGAGCCACCATAGCCCGCCCGCGAGAGCGTGATCAGCTTGATGCCCTTGCCCTCACACGTAGAGCTGAACTTGGGGCCGACGGTGTACGAGCCCGGGGTGCCGTGGATGAAGATGAGGGGAAAGCCATCCTGCGCTCCGGAGATGAGGTACTCGGTCTTACGCCCGTCTGGATGGTTGAACACCTGAGCAGACATGTTGTCTTTTATCATGTAAGTGCGTAGAAGCGGCAATATCCCCAGTATCCAGCTGGATCAAGCTTTTTGACTCATCGGAATTGCCTTATATGCCCCGCAGATCTGAGGTGAGATTCACTTAACACTAGGCCCTTTTGAGGTTACTCGAGATGTCAAGCTAGTCGTCAGCATTCCTTAACAGGGCATCCCCGGAATTGCTGGTGAAACTGTTAGTCTATGGGTATTGACCCACACATGCCAACAGAGAAAAACAACTTGCGTCTGATATGGTTCGGGTCCCAAGTCGCACTGCGACAACCCAGCAAATTTCGGCACCCAACTGCGGACAACGGTCAACTTGATCAAAATGCTTCTTAGGGTCGTTACAACATGTCAGGCCAAGCCCAGGCGCTGACGGCGCTCGTATTAAATGGAACTCTAAGCAGAAGAGGAAACTTCATATCTCATTTGAACCAATCAATCATCAGAGGCTAATATATTTTCCGCATGGCTGATTTGTCAATCATTGACAGTGATCAGAATTGCAGGATCCGGCCTGGAAAGAGGTAATCTCCTCAGGAGGTATGTTTTCGCATAGGGTAAAGAGGCATCTGAAATAATGTCAAGTAGCCCTTGGAGTTTTGGGGTCTCATATGAGACCCCAAATTCAATTCACTGATCTGGATTCGTTGAGGCGTGTGGAGTGAATCCGAAAATAGGAAACGCCGCCACCAAGACCATGTAGGGTCCTACATACGCCAGGTATCCGAAACGCCTTTCAGTTTCCAGCGACAGAATGAGGGGTCAACGAATGGCAATACGAGAGACGGTGTGTCTATCGCTGTAGGGTCCCGGAAGTCAAAAAACCAGCTCCTAGGATGTGCATACAGGAAGGTTGCTTAATTGCTATAGCATACAGCCCCTCCCCAACGGAACAATATAAAGCCACACCGCCGTTCTGCAACTTTCCATGAGAGTTGCAACTTGACCTTAAACACGCCAACATGGTCGGCTCACGTTGTCTTCCCCTTCTTGAACCTCATTTTCTTGTCAACGTCCAGCCTTCAGCCCTCCCTTTTCTGCGCTCTCACTTCAGCCCTCTGAGAAGAAAACACACCAGAAATCATGGCACCCTACGCTAACCTGGATGATGACGAGTTCTGCCCCTCCTGGCGTGACCTCCCATTCTCCCCGGAAACGCACTCTTGTTTCTTGGCAGAGATCCAACAGTGTGATGGCTTCCTGCGCTACCGCACCATCGTCAAGGATCGCGAGGGCGCCGAGGCCGTCGTGGCCTTCTATCCGGACAGCTACAACGACGGCTTCGACTTCAAGAAGCTGAGGAGGGGCCACACGTTAGCGATCATGAATGCGCTGCAGCACTACTTCATGGACGGAACGCACGGAGTCAGGGTCGAGGACATGGACGATGTCTGCGTAAGTCCACAGAGATAATCTCGACGAGGCAGGCGAGCTGACTGTTTCGTGTCCTAGGTGTTCCCCATCGGTCTGCAGGCACTGCGAGACCTTGGTCCCGACGTGGCAAAATACGCCGTGGACAGTGAGAGTGAACAGTGGAAGTGCCATGGCTGCGAGACTAGTAAGCCGACCCATCAGATGAGCCGCTGTGGACAGTGCAAGGTCTACTCCTACTGCAGCAAGGTATGTGAAAATTCCATCTGACTCGACAGAGGCCGGGCCAGAAATGGTCTCGATGAATCATGCTAACTTCAGAAAATAGGAGTGCCAGGTCAAGGGTTGGACGGACAAGAACCACAAGTCGATTTGCAAGGTCTTGCGTGGTCCCAACTTCTTGTCACTGTTGAAGCTTGACTTTTCCTCGGGCCCGGACTCGAACCCACTCAGATTCCAGCGACGTTGAACCGGCGCTTAAAGAGAGTCATTTGAGCTATTTGGGGTGGCTGTCGCACAGTAATTATGAGAGTAGGGAGTGTCGGGGAGTCGGGGAAATTAGCTTTTCACGTCTGTGAAGGTGGAGGCTGCGAGGACTGGAATAGCCCGTGAAAAAGATTCGGCCGGCAGCAATCGAGAGAGCAATACCTGTCGGACTTGAGGCTAGTCAATGATATTCATGTTGACTTCATTAAAGTTTTTTCCAAAAGTCCAATCTCGTCATTTAACTAAATTTAATTTTTATGTTTGATCTGGTTTCCCGCTCAGAAGCCTTGACTCAGATGCTTCGTCCCTGTTGCAGCCTCCCACCCTACCAATCCTTTTGCCTAGGAAGTTGGGCTGAGGTAAGCGATTTATTCTAGAATGTCTAGTGTCTCCTCGTGCCCCATATCCCGATTAACTACGGCGAATTCTTTCAAGGAGATGAGCGACGGAGAAATCATTGAGGCGGTGCTGCTAAAGTCGCAATTACAAAGTCTATATACGAAGGAAGGAGTATGAAACCCATACTATTCAGGTAGCGATATGAGTGAAATCACAAGTCAATATACAAGAGGCAACGTAATCTGGTATATAGAAGCGGCGAACGGGTGTTAGTCGAATCAACAAGAACTGGGTACCGGCCGAAAGTGCGCTATTCAGCCACTCGGAGTTTTTCCCAGCGGAGCTCACATATCATTTTAAAATGAACCCAACATTCCACCATGATCTCCCTTCCCCCTGATCGTTTGTCCATAGTGACGAAATATGCAGAGATGTGTCCACGCTATTCCATACCAAGCTTTTGGCGCATCTGATCCGGTCCACCGGCGCGGTGATTCTCAAATTTCCACCTCCATGATCAGGGTTGGAAGTGGACTCTTCTCAGGTCCACTCCCCTCAGCCTTGCCAGATTGATCTCCACTCAATGGCTCCGCGTATCTGCCCGAGCAGACTTTACTCACCTGAGCTATACACCATCAAGCGTGACTGTCATGGCTCTAGTGTCGGGGCTAGAATCACCCAGGTATAAAGATGGCGAGTCTGTTCTGTAAGATGGGCTTTCTTCAGACCAGCCAGCTTCCATCACACCCACCCTCTCTTTCAGTTACCACCAGACTAGCATTGACTGCTTCTTAACTCTCGTTTCAACAAGCTTGAAAACTTTGCCTTCAACTCTTCTCACAAATCTTTCACACTTCTTGAAGAAGCTCATCCACCAAAATGTCTGCTCTCAACGCCACCTACCCTACTTCCAACACCACGATTTCCACCGGAGGCGTCGCCGCTCTCTACCACCAGTGTGGCGGCATCAACTGGACTGGTCCTAGCGAGTGTGAGGCCGGCTCCTACTGCAAGGATCAGAACGATTTCTACCACCAGTGTGTCGCCGTCGAGGGTGCCTACACCAACGCGACTGCTACAGGCTCGAATGGTAAGCTCACAAGATTGCCTCCAAGGTGTCCTCCAAAGTGAGCCACACTATCATTCTAGTATCTAACATGCATGCCTCAAAACAGCGGATTACATCATCACACTTCTCGCCTCTGGCCCTGCTTCAGCCCGGCCCACTACACTGGTAACCATCACCGCTTCCTCATCCGCTCCCGCGACCCCCACCGGTACAGCGGAGGACGATGACGACTACTGCGAGGATGAGGAGCCAGTGACCGCTTCTGTCTCGTCCAGGCCTACCCCTTCCCCGGCTGCAGCCTCCGAGGAGAATGACTACTGTGAGGTGAAGGAGACAGTGACGGTTTCGGTCTCGGCCAGACCCACTGCTACCGCGGCTGCAGCCTCCTCGGAGGACGACTACTGTGAGGATGAGCAGTAGACTGCAGCTCCCAAGCTGGTATTGGAAGGCTCCCGAGTCTTGGGGTAGAGATGAGGACATTAATTCACTTCTCGTACATATTATTTTCTTCGCTTCTTGTACATATGTTTGTGTGGCTTTTAGTCAAGGATCATTAAAGCCTTTTGGGCTTTGGTTGACTGTTCATTTCTATTTCATGTGTGCGGAGTCTAACAGCCTGGATGGGCAGGCGGGCGGATGTATGGACGGTTCTGGTACCGGGGACTTGCGATACTGGCTCACAAATACATGCCACTACTTGCATACAAGACCTCACCTTCCTCATGACATTTTGCCATTTCAGATGTGATTGTGTTAAATGTGAGTCGATTCAATTTACGTCTCAGCCATACATACGTGTTCTGTCACCTCGCGAGCAAGCAATACCACTCGATCACTGGACTCAAATACTTGGATATACGCCCATTACGCTTCACTCTTGACTCAAATGAGACTGTGCTGACGTCAAGTCAAGTCCTCAGTTCCATAGACTCATCACTGCCTGCTTTATTGGTGCTAAGATATCTACGTAGTGAGACCCCGAACGCGTTGACGAGCTACGAGCTCCTCGGGCTGGTGTCGGCCACGGCGTTCCCTTCAGGACGCATGGACGCCGCAAACCAGATAGAGGAAGATTTCGGTGTGGCCCAGTACGACGCATTGTGAGAGACATGCAGGAAGAGCAGAAGCGCCTCCACCACGAGTACGACCATCGCTATTGTTTTAATGTACCCCGCCGGCATACCCTCATTGCTCAGAGATATCCGTACAAATAGTCATAGTTCCACCTTCACATCAGATTATCTCATATGCCATCCAAAGTTGAAGATCCGTTTCTTCGCTTATCCTCGCGGAAATGCCCCCAACCTCTTGTGTCTGCCCACACATTTTGTTCCTGGAACCATTAGTTAGCCTTTCCTTGTCTTTCTTGAGCGGAGGCAACTCACTCGTCATGAAGGATCCTAAGCTCTTGTTACATATCAATTCAACTTCTTCCGTGACATGGACGCATTTAACAGCTCGAAGGACTCACGAGCACTAATTCTTATACCGGCCTGAAGATTAAGCATAATTAATACCCTTGCGCACGTACCAAGTTTTCAAACCGAACAAATACTGGGACTCCTGTGTTCCAGCCCCTGCCCTCCCGACTGAACGCACAATGGGTTCTGAACCCCAGTCTTTGACACAACAAGAACAAGCAACAAAACAACCACCGAGATCAGGAGTAGAACATATCTTTTCAAGCAGATGAAAGGGGATGGTCTATCACCGTTCCGTCGGCGCCAGGGCCCAAATCACCGAGATGGTACCCTCTCAGAGGCTTTGCTATTGTTGGTGGCCTACCTGGGATGTGGTTGTGAGCATGGCCCTCGACGGCCGGAACGAGTCTGCTTGCAACTGGGCACTTTACAAGCCTCCTTTACACGGAGATATTCGGCGTCAGCAATGGCGCTGCGAGTGGGCGTCGGAGGCCGACGTGGGCTCGCCCGTGAATTCTAGCTTTTGGGCTGTCAAGAGACCACAATACTTGCGGACTTTTGTTTACTCTATTTCGACAGCAGCACAGCTCAGTTATAATCCAAACAGCAAACCCTGAACTAAGTGTTGACAGGGGGAATTCGGGCCAGGAACAATTATCAATCTGAGAGCTCAGCAAGGATGAGAGGTTGTTGTTTCCAAGGCGTGCAGTCATCACTTGCGGAGTCTGCGTCCCAAAGAAGGCAGGATCAGAAGACTGCCTTGGAGCAGTAAATCGTGGTTCTTAGTTTCTAAGCGCATTTTCATGAATGATCTTGCATAGTGGCGCCATCCATCACCACCGTCATTGGTGTTCATGGTAAAATGTTTTCCGTGTCAATGAAACGCTGTTCGCTTGACTATGCTTCGACAACGGCCTTTCCCAAAAGCAGAATCCCCGTCGCGTGTATCTGCTCGAACATCCATCCCACTTCCGCCGGGGACCAATGCGTAGATGCGACCAACAATATTAAGTGGGAAAGCGATCTTCTTCCGGCTGTTACGGCCGAGAGAGATGAGTCGGATCGCTACCGTGCGACGCACGCTTGAACTGTGCGTCGAGTGTCGGCCGTTGTGGAGGGGTTGGCGACAGAACCTCACGTGTTCTCTAAACCACATCGGGCAATCTCACTGCGATGTCGCCTGACTGTGTGATATACCTGACCCATGGCAAGGACGGGTATTGGAGCTGTTGTTCTTGTCAGCCGGGCCCGCAAACTGGACCACATCCTGGGGTATCTTACCTTCGGTTCCGTGATCTTCAGATAGCGCACCTGGATTCCACTCGTCGTGAAGTAGGGAATCTCAAACTTGACCTGGATTGGCCTCTTCGCACCCTTACCCGGGCCCCCTACACCACCCATGCTTCCTCCAAAGCCACCAGTCATTCCACCGCCATGCTCATCGTCACCGCGCACGCTTGGAAGGCCTAGCTCCGCCCGCATGAGGAACTCCTTAGCGCCTCCAAACTGCTTGATCTTCCAGACAATGGCGGCCTGCTCTGGTGCGTAGTGTACACTGCCAATGTTTGTTCGGAACCGGGGTGAATCGGCATCCTCCGGTACAGGCACAATGATCTCGACGTTGTTTGCCGTGCTGCGCCTCTTGAACTGTGCTCGAGCCTTGACCATGTACTCTACGCGGCTTCCCGAGTGGCTCTCGACCACGCACTCGACCCAAATAAGGGGCTTGACCTGAGTGTTGAGGCGGTAGGACATGAGCTCGAATTCGCCGTCGGGTGGAATAAAGGAGATGGTGCGGTCGTTCTCGAATCGTGATAGCCGAACGCATTGGTGGAATTTGACGTCTTCCATCTCGATGGCCTTGCCTCGCGTGGTCCGCCCCGTTGTCTCGAACATGACCTTGTCATTGAGTCCCAACCGCAATTCAGGCATGCCGGACAGATAGCACTTCATCTTGATCGCACCGAGGATCTCGGAGCGCAGTACGTTGCCGTTAGCAGAGACGAGGAGGTTGAGGCTCTCGACGACGTCGAGGAACACCTCGTTCTTGCGGTACCGAATTCCTTCGGATCTCCATGATACGGCGTTCGTAACGGCAATGGGCGGTCGTGCTTGTATCTCCAGCTTGTGAGATTCTTGGGTGATGTATTCTTGAAGGATCTTGGATTCGGTCGTCTGAGGGTAGCCAAAGTCCATCATCTCGTCGAGAAGCTCGTATATAATGACGAAGTTGTCGCGAATGGACTCCTCCTCCAGGGCCTTGAAGTACTCTGTGAAGACATCGACGAGCTTGTGCAGGAAGAGGAGTATCTCGGCGGCATTTGTGTTTCGTTTCGTAAGGGCGAGGAGGTAGAGATTGTTGTGGCGGATGTAAAGGTACTAGAGCGTACTATCAGTCAATCGCAGGCCTGGGGGTGCTGGCAGATCACGAGGGGCGGCGGCATACGTTGATTCCCTCGTGTGAGAAACAGGGCGGTACTGCTGATGACTCCTCTTCTGCTTCGCTAAGCAGCACAGGGAACTTCTCCACGGCGGACATGGGGATATCTCCTCTGTAGTTCCGGGCCAGGAGGGTCTGCGAGGCATGGCTATCAGCTCCAAGACATTGACTTAGGACAAGTACCGAAGCTCTGGTGGACGGACCTTGCCCTTCAAGTCCAAGAAAAAGATGGCAGAAGCCATGGTGGAAGCTGGAGTCGCTGTTATCGAGGGGGCGTATGCGTCTTCGTCGAGGCGATGGACAAGGCAGGGAGGGGCACGAGAGTAACTGGGACGGCGCGCTGGCCAGAGGAAGCAGGCTGCTACGGAGGCCTATACCATGTGGATGGGAAATCTAGCGAGCCGTTGCGGAATTTGGGTGGAGCAGTAGCAAGCTCGGGACTGTCGTCAATGGTGATGGACACTTGGGCTGATGTTGACTTGGAGTGGATTTCGAGGCTGCTATCGCGACCCTAGCTTGGTATGGACCTCCCAAGCAAGGCCAGCCAAGCCTCTTTCAGGGGACGACTGCAGCCGGGCGCGGCTCAGGAGGTCCAGTCCAGACATCTGTCCACGTCCAGCTCTCAGCTTGGCTGGCGCCGCACGGGCCACTCAGAACGGAGGAAGGAGCCACCGTTCCGTTGTGCACGGGCCTTAATTTTTTCATTGGGAGCGAAGACATCAAAAAGAAAATTCGGCTGCTTGTTTCCTTCAGACCTGCTTCTCTTCCTCCCTCAACGCCCCCTCTTGACAGTGCAGCCCATCACATTGCGACACGCCAGATTCGGGCGTCTTGTTCGAAATCAACTGTGCCGACGTTGGTGAATTCTGCGATTATGGGGGCGGAGAAGGATGGATTTCCTGCGGTGCCATTAAGAACTGCCCAAGCGTTAAACTCTACCGTGGTTTGGGCGGTGTCAGAGGCACCGAACATTTCACGTCGCCTCACAGACAGGTTGGGTTGAGGTGCACTACAAACACAACCAGTACGTATCTGCAGCACATGGCAGGCAGCACTTTTCGGGGCTCAACAAACAAACGAGCGGCCCGAAAGGGGTGGGTTGGGGCTTGGCTGGGCTGGACTGGGTGACAATGCAGTTGTGCAGTCGTTGCAAGCGGTGAGGTGCCTGCACCGGCTGTTGGTTGATGCCGATGTGCTCTGCGCCGTTGCGTCGCACAGCAGCTTCTCCTGTGGCCACGGGTCACTCGTCACACGCAGTACTGTGGTAGATCTTTCCTCAGGCTGGGCCGGCCCCAGTGCCAAAGGGGAAAGATGATGAGACGGGCAATGGCCGGATAGTCTGTCTATAGTCAGCCCGTCCAAGCCCGTCAAGCTTCTCCAGCCTCTGCTCACGCCGCCGACCCGAATCTGGGCTCGTGGGCGCCACGATTGACGTGCAAAGGGTCTTTCTTTTGCATTTAGCCTGCTGGTGGCCCGCCTAGCTGGGACCTTTGACATCATCACATCACATGAACCCATGTTTCAGGCATCATCGTGGGGGTGCGGTATGTCCACACTATCAGAACCAGCGCTGAACACAGTAGTAGTTTGCGGAGTGCAGTAGGCCCAACATGGCGCATTGCCAAACTCCGCAGTCTGTTCGCAGCAACGGCGCCCCGATCAATCACAAGCCGTCACTCACCGGAGGCAATTGGGCATCTTTGGCAATCGCGGACTCAGGCATGCGCGCGCGTGCGCGGCATCAACCTTGAAAAATGTTCATCCTCCACTCTTGTCCAGATCCTGGTGACACAGACTTTGGTTCAAACGCCGGAGCCGAAGTTCAGCCCGAGTGGCTCCCAGTGGAGCGGAGGGGGGGTCGAGAAGGTTAGAGAGAAGCAGCTGTGCCCAAGAATTGCTTGTGACACGCCTGGGATATCATATGCAAGTCGGCAAGGGGCCTTGAGATCGGTCCAGGACCAACAGGGCGCACCCAATAAGCTCTGCAGCCGGTGAGACAGGGTCGTCCTTGACGGGTGGCTCCCGACGAGCATGTGACGGCAGAGAAGCGGGCCACTTTGGCTCTCTGGAGGATTCCTTCTGGTGCTGGGGTGCCCGTTTTTGTTTCGGAGGATGGTAAGAGGGGTCTGCAACCACCAAACCATGCTTATACGGCAGCCCCCCTCCCACCCTCAGCTGGACATGTGCTGACATGTGCGTGTCTGCCAATCCATTCCCCCATCCCGTCGCAACGACCACATCCATCGTCTCTTCCCCTCCCCTGCGGCAAGGGGTCAAACTCTGTCGCCACGCAGGGACAGTGTAGCAGCCGCCGGGTGTTTTTATTTTGTTCCTGTTCTGGCTTTGATTCTGCATCGTCAATGTGAACAGAGTTGGAGATATCCGTTCCGTCCCGCCCACAAATCCTTGTACGCCCTGTGAACAAGCAGCAAGCATGTGATCGCGCCTGTGTACGGATAAGGACTGTGATTTATCCGCAGCATGTGCTGGACAACTCACTGGAACATGGGATCAGTGCTGGTCAGACATCGTGGGGCCATGACGGCAGCCTCGGGCCCAGAGAAAGAAAAAATTTCTTGAAATGGTCATGCGGTGCTGTAAGGTACACGGTCGTAGAAGATAGCCCGTCTGCCGGCCCGGCGCTGACTGGAGTCCTGTTAGGGCGGAGGCGGAAGGGAAAACCAGGCCTAAGGCTGGGTGATCCATGAGTGCCATGACAGGCCGGCAGACGGTGAGTCGCTGGGGCGAAAGCGAAACCCCACCCAGAACCCAGCCGGAGATTGGGGATGACGGTTGCTGGCTGGCTGGACTGGCTGGGGAGGACGACTATTGCATCCGTCTGTCTATTACTGTATCTGTCTGAAGTCTGTCTATCTGCGCCATGGCAGACAGCAGATCCCACATTCAGCACCTGCCAGCCATCCATCGACCATGGAGAGGCAGGGAAGATCCGACTGCGTGTTTTGCCTTAACCCACTTTGCAGGGGCGTGTCGCATCAATTGGCTTTGGACAGCAGCAGAGGCAGCATCAGCGAGGATTGTGGACTCCTCACATGATGGACTGACTGACTGAGTGACTGACTAGAAGTAGGCACCTGGGTACCCGGGTAGTCTATTTGATGTCAAATTGCGACACGTACGCCAAATCGGGCAGACTGCTTGAACTCATATATTGTGTCACCGTATTCGGGACACAGAGCCAGCGCCTGACGAACAAACTCTCTCTTCTCTCTCTCCTTCATCCTCCTTCTGTCAGTGAGTGAGTGCATGCAGCGTTGTGTGCTTGCGTTGCGCCACCATCCGCTCCAGCCAACCGGGCACATGGTTAGACTCGGCTTCATGCAGACCCTCCCCTCCCCGGCATAACCCTGCTCGGCATCGGCTCCTCGTGGGAGGACGAAGGCAGGGCACCATCAGTCTGCCAGAACCTCTCCTGACAAACCCCTTGGGACCTTTTTTGGCCGGCTATCGCCAGAAATCCTTCCCTTGCCTCTTCGGCCCTTGTCTGGCGTGTCTTACCTGACCCTATCTACCTTTTAGGTCTACCGTGTGGTGTGCTCTGCGTTTGCAGCCTTTTCCCCCTTGGGCGCTCGTTCTCGTAGTCTCCCCACTGTCATACTACGGTGCACGCATTTTATCCTGTATCCCCACGACTCTGGTATGGTCTGACCTTGGTCGGTTCTGCTCTGCTCTTCATCGTTCGTTGACCTAGGCATCCTCGAGTCAGTACCTTGCGCTTCCTCGGTCCCGCCCATTCTCGACCGAGCGCGCCTGTCATCCTGAAATGACGACTTAGTCGTGACCAGAAAACCCCCCCTTGGCGGACTGTTCCTGGCCTAACCTGAATCAACGGACCCGACCTCGCATCTCGCTGGGCTCGGCTGCTTCGTTGCAAGAGCCCACACCAGCTGAAGCACGGGCGGACCAAGAGGTGGCCAACATGGAAATGGAAATGGAGCATCAACAGCAGCCGCAACACCACCACCAACAACTTCCTCACCACCACACTCCTCAGGCTCAGGCTCAAGCTCAGGCTCAGACCCAGGCCCAGGCCCAGGCCCAGAGTCAGAATCACATGCGGCTCCCACCTCCCGTCGATTTTGACTTCAACGGCATCGGCAACGGCAACCCTTCGCACAGCGCCATAGACCCCATATTTCATAAGTCTCTCCAGCAATTGCAACCGCCGCCCGACCAAGCGCATTCCTCCTCGACGCTGTCTCCACCATACACCAAATCCAGCGCAAGCCCTTTCTACGTCTCGAGCGCCGCCAATAGCAACAACCACCACCCCCACCGCCATTCGAAGTCATCCTCCCTGTCGCCTCGGCCACTGAGCCAACTTCCAGCCTATTCGCCGCCCTCATACGCATTCGCCCAGCATAATCACGATCCTACGACCTTGAACTTCCCACAGCCCCCTTCCAACGAACTTGCGCCTCTGCAGTTGAACGCCAGCAGCGACCACGGCTTGAACTCCTTGCCCTCGCTGGCCTACCTGACAGGCCCGCCCACGTCTGCCTCTCTGAGGTTCTCATCAACAGGAGCGAGCGACTCATCCTTCTCACCTCCCGCACGACCCCGGCCGTGGCCCTCTGGGAATCCGTACTCGGCGTATTATACAGGAAATAATGCCCAGTCGGCTGGGTCGCCTGCGAAGATGGATCTCGACAGCTTGAGTAGTGGTACGAGGGGGCCCTTGAGCCCAGAACCCGTAGGTGGTCGAGCAAGTAGTGTTAGTCTGGACGACCCGGACGTGCGAATGGCAGCGGAGGCTCTCGGGGACCTCAAGGCCGGTGAGTGCATGATCATTCGTCCCATCTTCCCCACCCTCGGTAGGAACCCTATCTCTGACAAGCCATGCCTCAAGATTTCGTCTCGTCTCCCCAGAACAAGAATACCCCAATGCCCAACTCGCCTTCGAATATGTTTGGCACGCCTGGCCCGCCCGAGCCGCTCTTGTCGCTTGTCATGACGTCGGGCTCTGTACTCGCGAAGCCAATCGAGGGCACCGTCTCCGCATATAATACGACGAAGAACTTTTCTCCCGGGTTTATCAAAACTCCTGTTGATTACATCGAGGGCGTTGTCGGCTCCGGCCTTCATCTCACCGGTATAGAAGGTGGCGTGAGGTGGTTCTTTCGCGGTAAGGGCCGCCATCAGTCGTCGGGGGACCTGGAGACGGGCGAGAAGAGCCATAAGCGGAGAAAAGTTGGCAGCAGAGGTAATTCGACCTCCGCGCCGCGGCGGGATTCTGGGGCTCCTGCCTATAACAGTGCAGATGCGCAAGGCCAGATGGATCCTTACGGCTTCACCACCAAGGATCGGCGGCTCTCCATGAGCACGGTCGACACACTGCCGGCATACGACGACGCGCGGAGCCCGGCCTATACCGAGGACGCAGGTGCAGTGCAAAATGAGAAGTCCGAACGGACAGCTTCAAGACCGTCATCTACGACCCCTACGGCGTGGCAGTCCCGGCTCATCATGTCCACCTCTGGCTTGAGCATTGCCATGAGTGAGGAAAGTTTGCGCAGCCTCAAGTACTGTTTAGGCTGGTTGCGATGGGCCAACGACCACATTGGCAGGGTGATCAGCGCTTTAAAAGATGCATTGGACAAATATGAAAGCCACCCTCAATTGGAGGACCACGCCATGAACGATGCGACCGGCACGTCTGCAGTACGGGACGACGAACAGGCTCGACGCGCCATTGGAGCGCGGATCGATGCTCTGCGATCAGAAGTTCTCAAGACACTGCAAGGTGTTATCGAGACTGTGTCCAAGTACGCGGGCGGCGCACTCCCCGACAACGCACGAGCACTAGTCCGGAGGCACCTCACCTCTCTGCCGCAGCGGTTCCGCATCGCTACACAAGAGTCGGGCAGCAATGCCAACAGCAACCAGGCCTCCTCATCCGAGGAGGGTAAGGAGCAGGAGGTCCGCGATGGCGCCCAGCGGGTGCTGGTCCTGGCCAAGGAAGGGCTGGACATGATGGCACAGGTGAGCGGCGTGCTCGACGGCACGATCGTCAGCGCCGAAGAGTGGTGCGACCGGCTCGGCAGGAAGAAGAGGGATGAGAACCAGCCAACGGAGGGCCATGGGGAAGAGCAGCACCAGCACCAGCATCAGCAGCAGCCACAGACTGTCCCATTCGCTGGGGTCGGTGTCGATGGTGATGTAAAGATGGGCTGAGACCTTCACCCAGACCTCTGGTGAGAGAATAGGGAACTTTGAACCGCCATGATTTGAAAGCGACCTTGCTGCATATATGACGACTTGGGCTCTTTTTCACTGCGAACATACCCTTATTCTATTTTCTTTGTTTTCACGAAATGTCTCCTATGGAGCGAAGAGGAGGGGAGGGGAGAGTGAGGTAAAGACAAAAAAAAATCCATCACGAACCGAAAAGACAAAAAAGATCTCTACCTCTGGCACAGGGACTCTGTTTTCCCTACGGATGAAGCGGAATGGACGGCTGCATGCACGGGAGCGAACTAACTATTGTGGATACATCTATGCGTGGTCGTCGAAGGGACGAGCCGGAGCACGGAGCCGGGACCGTGGAAATACTGATGCCGCACGACGTGTGTCTTGTTGCGTGTCACTGTTGTTTATATCGACCGAACGAAGCCACCATGTACTGGCATTTCCCCCCCACTCCTTGTCCGTCATATGTGTCGTGAATGGCCCTCTTGGGCCGGAACACGCTTCTCTTTCACGTGGCACTTGATGTCAACTCGGGACGGCTGGACTGAAGAGACGCTGTGTAACTTCGGGGTGCGATCGCTCGACGTCCATATTGGTTTGTGTGACAGACATGTGAGTAGTCGTTTTGAAGGGCACGCACCTATTAGTACACACACCCCGGCGCGAATGCCCAAGCGGGGGTTCGAGGTGAGGCTCTTCGAGGCGTATAGGTGCTCTGGAATCAGGACGCAACCAGTTTTATTCCGTTCTAGGACCTACTCGCTGCTGTCACAATGCGCCCGAGGTTCGCCCAGTCTCCGGGAGTCGGACGCGTCTTCACTCCATAAAAAATAAGAAGTAGCCCACATCCAGCCCAAGCCTTGGATTTAAACACACAAGCTTATCAGGGAAAATCTGGCCGGGCTTCGGTCTCCACTTGCACAGCCGAAGCCCCCCAGGGACAGCCCTCTCCTGTCAGGCCTATGACAAAGCCTTCCGCCATGTTCGCCGCCCACAACACGACGAGGGTTCGGCGAAGAGGCGACGATCCCAATGAGCCAGCGCTCTTGCCGGCTCTGCGCCGCCCTGGGGGGAAAGAAGTGGCCGACCCGACCCGCCCGTCTGGCTGCCCCTGACCCGAGCGGATATGCCAAGCTTTGTTTGAGTGAGGCCGGTGGAACCTGGTTTGTCTTGAATGTTTCGCCGGGCGCACGACTCAAGAGGACAAACAACTAATTAGAGGGGGACCCCAGGAAGCCGAAGCTCCCGGAAGCCGAATGGATTTCCCACCAAATTCCAAAAACTTAAATTCCATATAATACCTTTAATTTTAAATTAATATTGTTTAAAATTTTTTATATATATATAATTTACTTATTTTTTATAATAAAAAGTATTTTATTTTATTATAATTAATTTATATATAATAATAATAAATAATTAAAATTAAAAACTTTTTTTTTAAAAAAAATAATTTTTAATTTTAATTTAATATTAAAAAGATTTTATTTTATATAAAATATATATATATATATATATAAATTTAATATATAATTAAATATATAAATATATTATAAACTTTTTTAAATTTATTAATAATAATATATAATTATATAAATATTTTATTATTAATATTTAACTTTTATATATTAATATAAATATTTAATTTATTATATTTAAAGTTAAAATAAGTAAGAAATAAAGAGTTGACTTTATAGAGTTTAAAAGCTTATTTTGGTGGGGTTTATACTAAAAAACGAGCATTCGGGTGCCGCGGTCATTCGGCTTCCTGGGGGTCCCCTCTAGTGTGTTTCTCCCCCGGGCGCACCCAAGCAGGCGCCGGCGCTCTCGCCCCCAGACGTGCTGTTAAAATAGACATTGCACCTAGACGACTTGGCCGTCGTGGATATAGAGCGTGTCCATGGCCTATGGGGTGGAAGAAGAATCTGCCCTGCCAGTGGAGAGTCCTCGCCGTAATGTAATTTCATATATAAGCGAGGCGTGATGCCAACGATGTCTACAACATGTCTTCCTCCTCACCCCGTTCTCCCCCAGTCTCGCCTCTGTCGTCTTGCAGTCTAGTCTAGCCCAGCCCAGTCCTTCGTTCTTTTGGCAGACAACATACCGCCAGTGTCCAGGCTAGCAGACCCGCTCTTCAAGATGCAACTCACCCAGAAAGCCCTCGGCGCGGCACTCGCCCTGGCCTGTGCTTCTCAGGCAGGCCCGGCGCTCGTCAAGAGGCAGGATGCCGGATTCAACCGGTTCAACGCCTCGATCGGCGACTTTGGCGACCACGCGCACAGCGTTGCTCTGTCTCGGTTGTCTCCGAACTCAACATGTACGGCTGATAAGGTGTCGGTTCGCAAATCTTGGTAAGTTTTCCACTAGTGCACCAGGGGGGAAAGAAGGGCGATGAACCCTGTCGGTGATCAACAAAAAGGATTAGAGTTAACAAGACATATGCAGGCACGATCTGACCTCGGAAGAGCGTATCGCCTATACAGATGCCGTGTTGTGCCTGCAGAGCAAGGAGGCCAAGACGCCGTCCAGCCTTGCCGAGGGTGCCAAGTCCAGGTTCGATGACTTTGTCGTTGCGGTATGCATGAATAAATAGTCTCCCCTGCCCGAACGGTCTCACATATATAGTCGGGCTTATATTCCCCCCACAATCTGATAAGAAAAAAAAGAAGCGCGCGCTCCTGCTGACTTATTCCGCCACTAGCACATTAACCAGACATTCACCATCCACCAGACCGCAAACTTCCTGGGATGGCACCGCTGGTTCATCTGGGAGCATGAGCAGGCCCTGCGCAACGAGTGCGGCTACAAGGGCTCCCTCCCCTACTGGGACTGGGCGCGCACCGCCGAGGAAGGTCTCGCCAACTCGCCCATCTTCGACGGCAGCGCGACCTCGATGAGCGGCGACGGCATCTCCATGAACTACACCAAGGACGATTACATCGTTGTCAACGAGGACAAGGGCGACGCCGCCGTGTACCTCTCCGCCGGCACCGGCGGCGGCTGCGTCACCTCGGGGCCCTTTGTCAACTACACCGTCAACCTGGGCCCCAGCGGTCTGACGACCATCAACAGCGGTTCTGACAACTCGAGCTACCCGTACAAGTACAACCCGCGCTGCCTGAAGCGCAGTCTCACCGACGATGCCAACAGGCGCTTCGCGAACTCGAGCAGTGTGCTCACCCTCCTGCGCGAGCCCCAGGACATCTGGTCGTTCGAGTGGCTCATGCAGGGCGACCCGCTCTTCCCAGAGCTGGGAGTCCACGGCGGCATTCACTTCTCGATGGGTGAGTTTCTGCCATGTCCCTCGCCTTCTGAGCTCCCCCCCCCCGTTCACCCCTCCCCACGCAGATGAAAGGAAGAACACGTCACTGACAATAAATAAATACAGGCGGCGACCCCGGCAGGGACCTCTTTGTCTCCCCCGGCGACCCGGCCTTCTACCTCCACCACGGCCAGATCGACCACGTGTGGTGGCTGTGGCAGATGCAGGACCCGGCCACGCGCATCGCCGACTGGACCAGCGCCGTCAACGGCGCCTTCACCATGAACAACTCGACCGAGCCGCACCGCAATGGCACCGCCGAGGATGTTCAGGACCTCGGCTTTGCCGCCGAGGGCAAGGCGCACCTACTCGGCGAGCTGCTTGACCCCACCGCCAACGACTTCTGCTACGTCTACGTGTAAGGCCGGTGACTGGGTTGACTTGTATGTCACGTTCTTGGATATATTATTAGTGTTGCTTTGGTCGCGATGCTGTGCTTTTTGAGATGTTGTATATAGTTCGACATATTGCTTAGGGTTATGCTCCCGACGCATGGATATATATTAAACCAACATGGGTATAATCTAAACCAATGCACATACTTTAATCTTGCACTTATCTTGCGTGCAGGTATAAATCACTAGTCGTGTTTCCCCCGAGATCGCAAATTTGTGATTAGTATGGTGTCCAGACTATTACCACAAGGAAACCGAGCCTTTTAATGTATCAGATATCGGGTATTGCTCTGCTGACAGTATACATGGCCTGAATTCTATGAAAATCCGTCTATATGTGTCATACCTTAGAGACGATATCTAAACCCAGGTGTCTGCCAATCTGTGACATCTTCATAATCCTCACTTCTCAGCTCAACCTCATTCACAGCATTCGCATCCCCGGCAATGTCGACGACCTTCCCACCCCCCACCGCCCCAGCAGACCCAGCACTGCCTTCAAACCCTTCCTCCCTCGCCCTCCTGGCATTCGTCCAGGCAAGGTACGTCCGCAGCCCGAGCGCCAGCAGCACAACCAGTGAGTAGCAGATCATGATAGTCTTGAAGGCAGTATTGTAGGTAGGCGCCTCGGCACTCTTAAAGAACTGCGGGCCAGCAATATTTCCGGCGCAGTAGGCGAGGAAGAGCAGCGCTGTCATAGTCATCTTCTTCGTGACGCCGCGATAGTTCGCCTGGACGAGCGATAGGGCAAGGGGCATGGCAGAGGGGCCGGTCGAGAGCAGGAAGTAGCCGAACAGCTGGACGCCCCCGGACACACGCGAGCGCGAGTAGATCAGGGCGGAGCCGGCGATGCAGGGGAGCACGACGCAGGCGACGAGGATGCAGTTGGCCTGGCGGAAGCGCCCCGCCAGCCACCCCGTGAGCATGATGACGCCGCCCGAGACGAGCGAGTAGGGGATGTTGACGAGGGTGCTCTGCAGGCTCGTGAAGCCGAAGGACTTGATGACCAGGTTGGCGAAGTTCTGCGTGCCGCCGTTGGGGATCTGCGTCAGGATCTCGAGGGCGAAGATGAACCACGTCTTGGGGTCGACGAGGCACTCGCGCGCCTGGGCCCAGTCCCAGGCCGTCTTCTCCGTGCGGCCCGTCCCCGCGACGATGACCCTGTCCGTGGCAAACTGCTTCTCCTCCTCGGTGAGGAATCCCGCGGTGGATATGCTGTTGGGGAGGGCGAACCACAGGACGAAGCCCCAGAGGAACGTGGCTATGCCCAGGATGATGAACATCCACCGCCACGGGCCGACGGAGTCGTCGATGTGTCCCACGCCAAAGGCGAAGAGGGACGCTACCATGCCGCCGATCGAGTTGCCCGAGAACCAGATTCCGGTGCGGAAAGGGATCTCATCGCGGGTGTACCCTAGTGCCTGTTAATCACCTGCTACGGATCCTGAAGTGATGTATTCTGGAGCATTCCAAAACATGACAGACGGGCATCCGTGAAAAGGACAAGAATTGTGCTTACACGACGTTGTGATGAACATAAACGCGGGCGTGATGGTAGCCTCCGCGACGCCGAGCAGGAAGCGGACGGTGAGCAGGCCGCCGTAGTTGGAGCATGCCGCGGTCACGCCGACGATGACGCCCCAGAACAGCGTGTTGGCGGTCATGTACCGCGCGACAGGGAGGCGGGCGATGAGGAGAGTGGTAGGATAGGTCCAGGCGAAATATCCAAAATAGAAGACGGACGACACCCAGCTGTAGTCTTGCCCTTGGAGATTCTGTTGGCTGTGGTCAGTCTGGTGCTTCTTGGGTGCATTGAAGCATAGGATGGGAGGTATTGGACGAACTGTGTCATCTTTGAGTCCAAACACCGATGCGCTGGACAGGATGGTCTTGTCCATGAAGTTGAGCGCGTAGGTCACGAACAGCAGTGGGATAAGTCTCCTGTCAATCTTCCGGAGCACTCGCTTGGCCATGGCACCGGCATCGCCACCGCCGCGGCTGTGTTGGCTGCTGACCATAATGTCTGCGGGTGGTGATAGCTCGTCGCCGATGTCTTCTCCCACAAGTGGCTCGTACCTGTGGCCAGGCTGTCGGCGTCTATTCAGCCAGAATTTGGAGGGGTGGAAAAAGTTAAATCTTTCAGCAGCTGCCATCGTCCAAGCACAGGCTTTTGCCGGGCCGGGCTGCTGTTATCTCTGTCTGGGTCGGTCGCGGCTCCGTGACATCGGAGGCAGGACACCCAAAGCGGACTCGGACGTAACGTTCTCCCCTGCTATCACCTGGGCCCATTCACGGAGTAGACTCGCGCCGGAACTTGGCTGCGGCTGCTGAAAGGTGTGCTGTTAGTGGTCCGTGGTCTGTTTTGCGTTCCACTGCCCAGACTTAACATCTACCGCTAGCTACTGCTTATCAGCGCTCTGTAGGTGGGCCGGAGATGGCCGAGGCTAATCCCCGTCCCTTCTCGCCATCCTCGACCATCAGAAAGACAAGACATTTGTCGGACCACACAGATTATATCCACAAGTTGATACAGCAGCCTCGCACAGTTGATCTGCGGCTACAAGAGTCTTCCTAGGCCACTTAACGTACTTCCGGCTCCTTCACAGTTTCAAACTGCTATGATCCATCGATATCGGCATGATGGGAGGGGATACTGTAGATTCTCGCACACAGGTCTTTGAGTGACAGTGATTCAAATCAAGTCCAGCAAATTTTTATGGCATCAGGCTCTCAAGTCGAACGGTGTCCATTCTAATTCTCTTTGGGGAGAGAGAGGAATAAAGAAGCGAATAGCCATGGATCATGAACGATATTTAAAAATTGAAAAAGCCAGTCTGACCAAGATACTACCTAAGTACTCCTCTGAGGACTGTAATGCCCGTGATGCAGTCCGAGTTTCCGTTTTTCATACCTAGGTAGTTAGCCGCTCCCGGAGGAGTAGCTACCTCCTAATGCAACATGTCTTGCGATAGATTCGACGGAGACTCTTTTCTCTTCTTCAGCGCTCGTTCCGACCTGATTTGCTCCTGTGTTTCAAGGTCCCATGCTTTTGCTTGGTGTTTCCGGCTTCGTTGAAGTCTCTCCAGCATTTTCTTCTCGGCTTTGGTTGGAGGCAGCTCCTTCTTTGGTATCTCAGAGTGTCCAATTTCCTCCAACTTCTTCAACCTTTGTTGGTATTTTGGCACCGATTCCACCGTTACACTCCTTGACACTAGTAAAAGTAGGCAACGTAAAGTAAAGTGTGCATCGTTACCGGCTGAATGAAGATTGTCATATACACAATGAAGTTCTTCAAGAACAGTACGAAGCGACAAAGAAATGAGGTTCTCTCAAGTTGATTAATCGTTTTTGTGTATTGTGCCCGTACCTACTGATCAGCGCCTGCAATAGTCACGATGTGTACTGCAGTCTGAAAGCGTGGGTCGACGTGTTGTTGTGGATTGAAGGCCTCGTGGCGCCTGCCACGAGAATTGGGCCAGCATCGGCCCACCCTACGTTTTCCTTCGGCCTACCCACGCTTTTCCGTCCGCCCACCCACGTACTTTAAAATGGCTGCGCTATATACCAAAAAAGAAGTATTTATTAACATTGCTCCACTATTTACTATTTATACCTTTACGCCCCTACCCTTTATAGCCTTTATAGCCTCTATAGTACTCTAAGCCCTCCATAGCCCTCTATAGCCTCTGCAGCCTCTGCAGCCATAGCCATTGCAATTACAGCCTTTGCAGCCTTTGCAGCCTTTACAGCCTCTGCCTTTATATATTGCAATAGCTATAATAGCTATAAAGGCTGCAAAGGCTGCAAAGGCTGCAAAGGCTGCAATTGCAATGGCTATGGCTGCAGAGGCTGCAGAGGCTACAGAGGGCTATGGAGGGCTTAGAGGGCTTAAAGGGCTGCAGAGGCTGCAGAGGCTATAAAGGCTACGGAGGGCATATATATATAAAGGGTAAAATTGGAGAATTCTTAAGTTTTACCCCGCAGTACTTATTTTTTAGCGTGCAGCGTAGCCATTTTGAAGTACGTGGGTGGGCGGAAGCAAAAGCGTGGGTGGGCCGAAGGAAAACGTAGGGTGGGCCGATGCTGGCCCCGAGAATTCTCGTGTTTTGCAGGGCCGGCTGGGCAGTTGCCTGGCGGAGCACATCATAGCCTAAGATCTTGCTAGACCTCCTCTAATACTTGATTTAAATTCATAGTCCCAGGTGCCTGTGCCCCGAATCCGAGCCGGGCAGATCGACTAGAGCAAAGCAACTGGTTTCTTAACTATGAAAAGTGAGCGGGGGAAGCCCCCTTTAATAGGCAATGAAGCGTTACAATAGTGAGTGGAGCCCCCCTGCTCGCGATAGTCCGCCGTTGTCACTATCAGCACGATTTCTGTTGGCACCCTAGAAGACAAGGGGCAAGAGCGACTTGATGTCTAGCTTGAAGTAGGATGAACAAGACGTCCCTCGAAAACAAAAGACAAAAGACCGATCAGTCTCGCCTCTTCTTCGAAGAAAGGAGATGAGTCGTCGAATCAATGCTCGGTCTGGGAGAATCACCTGAGGGCATAGAGTGCCCACTCGGTCCGGGACTTGCGCCGGCCCCCATCCCAAGGCTGCTGATAACCTTGTTGTAGACACCCTTAGCAGCTGCCAAAGCCCAGTCCCCTTCTGAGTGCCTGCTTGGCTCTGGGGGCAGTGGCAATCCAGCTGCTTTCCTGGCCGACCGTTCTTGTGCGTAATTGCTCGTGGTATAGGTGGACGGACTCGGGAGTTCTGTAAAATACCTGTCCCTTATTTCGTCCATTTTCCGGAAGACGGTTTTAGCGATGTTGTCATTATAGGAGTTCGGGTCCAGCGGTTTCTGGCTGTACAAGGTGACAGCAAGCTTACGGTCGCGGATCAGCATTATTGCCAGAGCCGACCAGTTACATTCGTCGATCAGGCGGTAGATCTCGCCGGTTGGATATGGCTTAGCTGCGGCGATCCTGATTCTTCTCTCGACGTGGTCTTGGTCCAGCATTAGTTCCTTGATGGGAGTAGCAACCGTCTGTCGATATAATTTGATATCCAGGTCCTTCTTACTCTCCTCCGCAGTTTTCTGGTGAACATCCAGCGTCTCAATCTGGCTAGATACCCAAGAGTCAAGGCCTGCCTCTTGTAGGGAGTGTCCTGTATAGTCTAGTAGTATTGATGTTGCTAAGAATCCCTGGTATCTTATGATATTGGCAAAAAGGGCGGTCCGGGAGACAAGGCCTGTGTGCAGATCCTTCCAATGTTCCGAAAGCTGCGCATCTATGCTGTCGAGATGTCCGAGTTGTCGGAGGGCACGCTGTTGTTCTGAGATGGTAGGATCAGGGCGCTGGAGCATTTCTTCGTGCTGCTTAGTCGCATCTAATAGCTCTTTGTGGAAGAGAGGCGTCAGGTAGTCCAGCAGAAGTAATTGGTACCCTCCAACCCGGCCGCTCAGGATTCGACGTATCTCCTGAGCGGCTGTACCATGTGTTTTGTCACCCATCTTGTGAGTGACAGGTTTGGATGAAGAGAAAGCTGAAGAGTGCGAGAGGAATATGAAGGTGCGAGACCTGGTGTTTTGATGGGGACACGCGGCGTGGAGGACGTGCCAACTGGGAAGGTCGTTTGGATTGTATTTATGGGCCCGGGCCGGCATGATGTCATCCACCTACCTAGGTACTTAGGTACCGTGGGTCGATGCGCTTCCGTACACCCAAGTGGCCCAGCGGCCCAGCGGCACAGCAGCCCAGTGGCACACAGCGGCACAGCGGGTTGGCGACCTAGTTCCTTCAGCGCTACTGACGAATCAAATTGCAAGTCGCCAACCAACGGATATCATCAAACTGTGCTCGAGCAACAAAAGACCAAAAATAGCCATCGCTTGCGCAATGTGCCATTTGCTTGCAGGTGGTTTGTTTTGTGCCCTTCATCATTGGCCTCCAGTATCTGGGCTCTGCTGAAGCGCCAGCGCCGTGGCTGTGCGGGCGACCCGGCCTCTGGCACCAACAACAATCCTGCCGAATGGGAGGTGTGTGTCGCAATGCCCATGTAGGCATTGTCTCTCGTTAATGACACTCTCATTGTGGCCGGGTCGAACTCCAACCCGGCCCAAGACGGTCGTGGGATTCTTCAGTCAGGCCCTGCTACGTACCGTAGCCCCGAGATTCGAGTTTCCAATGGCCAAGAACGCAAGTGCTGGTGTGCAGTTGGTGGTTTCATCAAAGATAGCTTTCTACCAACACGTTCCGGAGATTCCTTCTCGTGAAGAAAACCGCTTCGAAGATTTGAGTAATGGGAAGGACCCGAACATGTCTTAGTATCAGCATCTCCATATATAAAGAGATGACAGCTTCCTCAACCCCAGCAAACTTCGAAACTTGAACCATCATCATTTACCTCTTCTACATTGCATAACTTGCATTAGCACATCCACATCTAACGCGATCAATCGCCGAGCTTCCTGCCCTTTACAACACAAACAATATGCCTCAGGCTACTACCATCGTTCAGACCATATCCGCAGCTCTCGCGGCTGCGGGTGTAGTAGCTGGAGCGGCCAAGTACACGGGGGTTTGGGCCACGTTCGTCGCGCGGATCAAACGTGCTATCGAGACCGGAAGCGAACAGGACATTGAAGCCGGGGCCACTGTCGCGCACGCTGCTGGGCCTCAAGCAGGTGTGGTTTTGGACAACATTGAGAGACGACTTTCAGGAGAGCAGTCACGGAGAGTGCGTGAAGTCAGGCGCAGGGCCAGCCTCTAAAGCAACACATGCGCATGGATGGACCATCATGGGGCCAGGCCATTTCGCTCCAGCTGGACTGGAATGGGGGCGTTGTTTGTCCCTCGGTGGAGGCCCTTCGTGGTGGATAAAGGTTGGAAAGTTGGAAGGCTAAGACGTTGGGACTTAGGGTTGATGGAAGAAGAGAGTGGCACGAGGCCAAGGTTGGGGGCGGATTTGTGTAAACGAGGTCACAGCAAATGAGCTAGAAGGGCGTTCGGATACCTGGGCTGGTTCCCAATACCACATTCTCTTACATCAAGTCTGTTCCAATATTCCAAAGACCTGTCTTGTCGTCAGCCTCCGGAAGTCGTGCAGTAGTTCTAATATTGCACAATCGGACGAGGTTCCAAATTGTGGATAGGGCACAAAAGAAGCGGTGCAAAGGTAGTTAAGGAATATTATGGTGGCCAGTTCTGGCTGCATTTTCCGCCAGGGGCTTACCAATCAGAAGAAGCACCGCAAAGTCACTCACGGCTCTTGATATTGTAATCCAAGTGATTCAATGTCGATTCGACCATGCTCAGAGCAACCACGGCAGCACCATACTTGATTGGGACCTCGCGGCTCTTGTCGTCCAGCTTAGGGTGATCAAATAGCTGATCGGGGTCCTTCTTTCCGGAGTCTTTACAACGCATCGGCAGTTCCGTTGGGAGGGGGTAAAAGGGCAGCGGGATTTCCTGATGGTCTCCCGGACCTTTCTCCAGCAGCTCCATCGCCTTCTTATACGGCGCGAAGCCCTCGTTGTTGTCCGCACCACGCCTCACGTCCTTCTTGCTGCCCTGGTGCAGGCAGTCAAACATGAGCCACACGGCACGCACGACGCTCTCGAGCGCGCCGACGACCCACGCGTGGTGGGCCGAGGCCGCCTCGCCGATAAAGTACAGCTGGCCAAACGAGTTGGGCTTGGTGATGGCCGGATACAGGTCCCAGAACTGGCACGGGCCGAAGAAGGCGAAGGCGCCGGCCATGTGCGGGTCGCGGTACCAGTCGTAGCCGTGCACCTCCATGAGGTCTCCGGCGATGCGGGCCCGCGTCTTCTTGTATGAGTCGGTGTCGCTGGGGCCTTGGGAGTGGAGCAGGGTCAGGTCGTGGATGAGCACGTTTCGGAGCTCCTCCTGGGCAGCAGAGTCGTCTTTACTGGACGGGATCAGGCTCGCCAGCCGCTGTGCCGTCTGGCCCCACGTGTACGAGACGAGGAGGACATTGGGCTTTTTGACGGGATCAACTTCGTTGTTGACATTGTACGAAGGGTAGACGCAGACCTGCAGCGGGAGGTCGGTGCGGGCCAGGCCGCCCTTTGTAATGTTATACGGTGCCTCCCTCCACCAGGCCGTCTTGAACTTCATCCCGACTTTGCACGAGGCACCGTAGCCAAGACAGCGGATCGCCTGCTTCGTGTCCCAAAACAGACCTGTCTTGGACAAGTCCATGTGGTTCATGGAGCCGAGGGTGGTTGAGTTCAGAACGGTGAGGCACTTGACATCGGCTTTCTCCTCCTTCTTTGTGCTGGTGTCTTTGACCTTCAGGGTCATTTCCGCGGAGACGGTGTGTTTGATTTCGAAGTTAGACTCAATTGCCGTGACCTGGGTGTTGAACTTGATGGCCTTGGGCTTTGCGATCATCTTCCGCATCTCTTCCGCGATTCTTTGAGCGCCCCCATCTACACACCACCACTTCTCCTCTTCCTTCGGCTCCTTAGGAGTCTTGAAGTCGAGGGACTCTAGAACGGCCTCAGTCAAGGACTGGTCATACCAGCCGGTACCACTGAAAATCATAGAAGTTAGAGCTTTCCATTGGCTGAACCGTAGCGAAGGACTTACAAAGTAGCCGTCTCGATCCACTCGATCGTGCTGTAGTTGTATCCTGGTCCATCTGGGATGCCTCCAGGGTTGCTGGTTCTATGTGGTTGTGTCAGAATAGTTGAGCAGTCAACGCAAAGGGATTCGACCTACGAAAGCAGGTATTGGCGAGCACTCATTCGGTCTGAGAGCATCAGCTTATGGTAGAACGCCTTTTCCTCTTCAGGAGTGACTTCTTTATCAAGTCCCTCCCGCACCATCTTGAGGTACTCATCGATAGCTTTCTCGAACAATACGGCGGGATCTAAACCCAATAGGCTTTAGAATGACATCAGTCTGAGATCTTCTTGACTTCTAGATGCCGGATCTGCAGACGTACTGAGCAGGAATCTGGTCACACTCGGCCACTCCCTTGTTGAGATCGAACGGGTCCGGGTCAGCCATTTCCCATGGGTCGCGTACACGGCGAATACCATTGAAGTATGAGGGTTGCTCTTTGTCCTTCATGTAGTAAGGCACGAGTTTGGGCGGATCTCTCGGTTCCTTCCTGTCACCCAGTTTTCCTTCCTCAATGCCCAGCATCTTAAAGAGTCGGAAGGTTCTAGGCAAGGAAGCATCAGCAACCGAACCCAAGACAAGTCAAGAGACTGGTCAGACAAGACACGCACCTTTCCATGACGTTGTTCTTGGGGAAACGCATGGCGCCAACGTCGTAGTAGTCGTGAACGCCTCCTTCAAGGTCGCTGAACCTGTGCGTGTACAGCCTACCACCGAGCCGGTCTTCACCGGCAGCCTCCAGGATCTCGTAGTCAATGTCAAGGTGCTCCTCCCCAATCTTCTCTCCTAGCTCTTTGTTGAGCCAGTCCAGGAGGAGGGCGGTGAAAAGCCCCGCGACTCCTCCGCCGACAATGCCGACCTTGAAACGACCGTGGTGCTCAGGGATCAGGCCACCGCCTGTCGCCGGTTCCGTGATTTTAGAGAGTGCCGAGACCGAGTCGGTGGGCTGGCTTCCGACCTTTATCTCGTTGAACACCTCTTCCATCCTCGCCGCTGTGGCTTCCAGGTCTCGTTGGAGCTTGTGCCGGGCAACGTACCGCGCCCATTGGGCATGGTAAGAGTCGTTAGGGCTCTTGGGAGACATGGTGGACGGTGCGTGTTTGTTTGGAATTGATTGATATTTTTTTCGCGCTTTCTGGTAATCGTATTGATGACTTGAAGTGATGCAAACATCATTTAGACGCAGGGAAACAAACTGCCCCTTCTTATATTCCTCCAGCTTCCCTCGAGGGAGTCTCAGCGACATTGTCTTCTTTCCCTCATTGCTGCTTTCCCAAAGGAACCGATACGTAGTCCCACATCTCTGCTCTCGGAATAGGTCATATCAGGCCATTCCAGTTCTTAAGACAGATTCTTGAACCAATCGTGTCTCAGTCTCAGTGAATTATCATAAGATACTGCATCCATTCCTGTTACCTGCTGGCGGCTGTAATTACCCTGGTGACAGCCAAGACATGCATTTCAGCCGACCGTAATGGGTTCGATCTTCATTTTGGCTTTCAGCTGAGCGGGAGGAGGCCTTGTTCTGAGACACGCATGTCTTCTCCACAAACTCACGTAGGCAGAGCAACAAGTCGCATGGAACGGGCCGCAGCATTTCTGTAGCGCCGGAGGGCCTGACCTAATGGCCACCCCAGTCATAAATTAGCTGAGGTAAAAGCGGCCACGTCAAGGTGAGCATTTTGCTGAGGCAACTACACCCGAACAAAGGAGTCTGCCACCGCTAGAGAGAGGACGGTGAGAATTCAGGGTACCAAAATTCGTCAGTTCGATATGTCACAGCATACCAAAATGAGACCTCATCACCGTTCTCAGCTACGTGAAAATGAACAAATTCTCCAAGTGAGCATGGTCCCATATTCCCTGACAATCCGTGACCTTCTCGAGGCTCCGGCACGGCCGTTCGGAGATGCGAGTAGTTCCGACCCTCACCTCTGGATAAGCAGAGCCAAGGCTCTCGCGTCCTACGCGAGGTTGGAAAAGCCATGCCGCCATTTATGACTGAGGCCTTTCAATCTGAACGATTGGAAAGGTCATGTTATTCAGTCGTACCAGGTAATGAGAAGGGGTCAGTTGTCTAGGAAAGTTGCCCCTGATGGTCTCACTGAACGTTCTCAGAGGTCAAAAATTGGCTGGGATGTCAGTGATGGTGGCACCTCATCGCGCCCTTTGCAACGAGTGCGGGTTCTCTGCCATGGGCTCATCCGTAGTCTTGTAAGCGGAGCTGTTATCCCATATCTATGCTTCAGTATTACAAAAACGTCGTGCCAGGATCTTCTAATGGGATGATATTTGTGAGGTTGAAATTATTCATTTGGGTCTCATACTTCTAAGCTACGCCGTTCTCTCTCTCACTTTTATAATATACTCAAGCCCCTCCTTAGCCAAGCCCACCATGTGTAACTCAGCACACTTCGACATGTAGGTTCAGCGCTTGTTCAGTTAGAATATAGTATGTTCGCACAACCAGCCTCCGTACAAATCATGATAAATGTTCACGGAGTTCATGTCAACAATCCACTACGCACACACAGAGGGAGAACTTGGCCGTGAGCATTCGCACATGTCTACTAACAAAAGTCGACCTCTGTCGGCCAAGACGATGGATTACGGCCAGTTGTCAGAAATAAGGGTGCAAAGGTAGAGTGATAGGGCCAAATAGCCCCCATAGGCCAAAGCAATAATTGAACCTAAGGTCTAAGTCTCTCTAAGGGCGTATACGCTATATAGCAGCCCCTATATAATCACATAATCGCCACCTATAAGGCCAAAAATACCTAAAGGAGACCCATATAACATCATACTTTAATAGATTGCCCTCCCTTCTTAAGGCTTATCCTTAAGCCCTTTATATTCACATTACTCTTACTTTAAATAAGCAGCTTCTTTATATTACCTTCATTACTTTTCATTATTTCTTTATATTACCCTTATTTCAAATAAGCAGTTTTCTTTATATTACCCTTATTTTAAATAAGCTTCTTTCTCATAGCGCTTTTATATTACCTTTTCTTTAAATAGGCAGATTCCTTATAATACTTTAAATAATAACCTTCTTATAGCGCCTTTATATTATCTTTATTATTTATTAATAGCGCCTTTATAATATTTTCTTATAATACCTTTATAATATCTTTATATTATTTCCATAATACTTTATTTATCCAATATAATGCTTTCCTTATAATATTTTTAATAACTTCTTTATATCATCTATATTACTTACTTACAATATCTTCACTTTACCTTTACTTCATTCTTTATAATACTTCTAAGGTATCTTTAACCCCCCCTTCTTAAGGCCTTATTCCAAAGCCTTTATCTTTATATTACCTTTACTTTAAATAAGCAGCTTCTTTATAACTCTCTTAATAATACCCTTAATAATTAATATTCTTAATAAAGTCCTTAATAAAACTAAACTAGATATAAAATCTTCTAAATATAATATCCGCACTACTTATATTGCTTTACTACTACTCCCTTAGCGCTTCTTTTAAGCACTCTTTAAAATAATAATATTATTTAATACAAAGTGGCTAACTTCTTTATTAAGGATATAGCTAATTAAGTATATAAAGCCTAATAGGATTTACACTTATTATTATAACATAATTATAATTCATCAACCTCAGCTTTATATCACACATCTCATAACAGTATATAATAAGCTCTCTATTCATAAGCTTAATTTTAAATAATCTTTAACTATTCTCATCTATTAAGCCCCCTTTAATAAATAGCTTATAGCAATCAACAATCTTATAACGCTCTTATAACACCCTTATATAAGCTTATAAAATAATACTCTTTATAAAATATATATATAATTAAATAATACTCTTTATAAATAATGCTTATATATAACGCCCTTATAGCGCTCTTATAATACTTTCATAGCTCTAAAAATAATTAACTTAAAGTAATTAAGATCTTATTATAATACTTCTTTATAAGCAATACTTCCTTATAAATAATGCTTTTTTATAAATAATACTCTTATAAATAAGTTCTTATAAATAATATATATATATAATATTCTTACTATTAAATAAATTCTTTTTATAAATAGATCTTACTTATAAATAAATTCTTCTTTATAAATAAATTCTTCTTATAAATAATATATATATATAGCGTTCTTACAGCTTAATAATAAGTTTTTCTCATAAATAGATTCTTATAAATAAATTCTCCTTATAGATAGATTCTTCTTATAAATAATATATATATATAACATCCTCACTATTAAATAAGTTCTTCTTATAAATAAGTTTTCACAAATAAATTCTTCTTATAAATAGATTTTTACAGATAGATTCTTCTCATAAGTAAGTTCTTTTTATAAATAGGTTTTCATAAAGAGTATTTATATATAACGTTCTTATAGCTTAATAATAGGGTAAATAGATTCTTACTAATAAATTCTCACAGATAGGTTCTTCGCAGATAATATATATATATAATATTCTCACAGCTTAATAATAAGGTTTTCTTATAAATAAATTCTTTTTATAAATAGGTTCTTATAGATAGGTTCTTATAAATAGGGCTTTCTCATAAAGGGTATATATATATAGCATCTTTATTATTAAGTAGATTCTTCTTATAAAGCATATATTCTTATAAAGGGGGCTTTTTTATAAATAGGTTCTCTTATAGTTAATACTTTTCATATATTATATATATATATAACATTATCATAATTCTCTTATAGCTTAAAAGAAAGAAGCCCTATCAGTCTACCTCTTAAAAGGGGCGGAAGTTTAAATTATTAGAAATAAAGGTATAAAGGTAGAGTAATAAAGCTAAATAGCCCCTATAGGCTAAAGTAATAATTAAACCTAAGGTTTAAATCTCTCTAAAGGCGTATATATTACGCGGCAGCCCCTATATAATCATATAATCACCACCTATGGGGCCGAGAGTACCTAAAGGGGACCCACGTGACATCATACTCTAACACCAGTCGTCAGGCCAACTTCACCGTTCAGTGTGACGTTACGGCTCTTATATACTGCTGAATACACAATCTGGCAGATTGGTTATTATGGGCTGTTTAGGCCGTCATGTTGATTTACAGCAGTTGTTTAAGCGTGTCATTCAGCCCCTGGCGCCTAAATGCCTAGATTAGCGAATGAGCGAAAATTTCTGTGACGCAGCATGGTGGCAAAAATTGCCCCTTCTGGTGTTCTGGAGGACTGTTGTGATTATAGTAGATGCGCTCAGGGTAATCAGTATTTCAGACAATTTTCGTCTCGTGAGGTTATTCAACTGGTCGAAGGATTTCAACGTCGATTTCCGACCACAAAAAGACCTTCCATACTAGAAAATAATCTTCGAATCCTATGAACACGTGAATTAGAGTTCAATTTGATATTGAATTGTATGAACCTTTTTAGTGAGGTCTACTCGGACTTGTGGAGGTCCTTCCTCATAACACCCTTCAAACTCTCCTCCGAAATAGTAATATACTTGTCCGGCGAGACGCTGTCCTCAAATGGCACCCTCAGCCACTCATCAGCCTGTACAATCTTGCCTTCCTTGAGTTTCAGATCAATAACGCCCGAATACTGAAACGGCAATCCCGTAGCCTTGCGTCTTCCCAGGTCGTTGACAAACACCCCCTTGTTGACCGTCCTGAAGCTGCAGTACCCGTTGCCCTGGTCGTCGAGCTCGGCCCAGTAGACGGGATACTGCTTGTCCAACCAAACCTCGAAGTCGTTATGGGCGCCGTTCCAGTGCTTGTGGTGGCGTTCTAGGTAGGGGAAAGGGACGTGGATCTGCGCGCCGTGGTCTGTCATGAACGAGTCCTTGGAGAAGAGGGCAAGGAGCTCTGTCGGGTCCCGTGAAGCCCAGGCCTTGCAATAGACCTCGGGGAGGTCTTTGAGATCGCTTTTGCCGCTCATGGTGCTGGAAATGCGAGGTTTCTTCTTGGTGTTGTTCTGTATCGATTGTCTTCACGTTCAGAAAATGGAGTTCATGCTGCCAATTTCACAAATCTGTCCCGCAGCATCAATGGGGTCTTTATAAGTGATGGCGGGGAGGTCGGATGCGAGCTTGGGGGAGCTCCGTCGTCGAGCTTCAGGTGAAACCGGACACTCGACACAGTTTGGACGGCTCGCGGTTGTGACGCACCTCTAGGTCAAGGGTTCAGGGAACTCAAATTTCTGTTTCCTTGTATGAAATCCTTATGTCGGGAAGTAGTGGCCACTTGATTACTGTGTTTGTGATCGGTGACCAACCTTTTCTGTAGCTCTGTTGAGCTTCACTATAACACAGTCGACACATTTGACATACTTAAAAGAGCCACTGAATTGTATCTGGCAGGATACCTGCTTCTCATTAATTGCCCTATGCTATCAATCCCAATCTCACGAACCGCCATGCTACAGCAGCCAACCCGAAGCCAACCTTTTGGCAGTGATCAGCGGCGTCCACAAACAAGCTGATTGATTACGTGCAAGTACTTACCGCGGCAACGTAGAAAGGCAAGCCTTGCAGGAGACCCTCCATACGCATGGATTTGGCAAATATCCTGAGCAGTATCGGATCGCCACACATTCTGCCAATGCCCTCGACAATCTGAGCAATGCCAAAGGTGCTCGCGCGGGTGTCCTCGTCCGTCCATGACGTGACGAGGGACAATACTGCAACTCGGGTCCCGTATCCGGTTGCAAAGAAAAGCGTAGCTGGGCTGCGTGAGTACCATGCGAAGATTGAGTCGCAGTAGCGATTGCCACCTACCACAGATGAGCCAGTGCATCGAAGATGCGAGGCCCATGAACGTCGCGCCAACCGTCAGGATTACGAGACTGGCGGAGACAACATTATAGTCGATGAGCTGCGGCATGATATGCCACCTGGACGTGAGGAAGGCGACAGTCTGCGGGAGAATGACGAGGAACAGGACGATGTTGCTCGCGGCGATGACCGAGACCAGCATCGCAGTCCGCGACGTCGGCCACCCGAACCGGACCGCGGCGTACTGGAGCAGCACCGACACGGTCCCCTGCCTGAGGGCCCCGATGAACAGCACGAAGAGGGCGAGCAGTATGTTCCTGTTCCTTACCACCGACAAGATGCTCCTCCGCGGCCGTACGTCTGGCTCACCTGCGGGGTCTGCCGGGGAGGACAGGAGCCGGTCCGTCTCGCGGGCTTCGCCCTGGTCCTTGTCTGACGAGCTCGACGAGCGCCGACTGCTATTTATCACCGGCGACTCACGCACCCTGTGCGTCTCTGGCATTACGTGCAGGATCGGGAAGCATGTGAGCAGAGAAGCAAGGCCGACGCCGAAGGGAATTAGGAGATTCCTCTCGATGGTCACCGAGGCGAGGGCTGGGGCGAACAGCTCGCAGACGAGGAAGGTGGAGTACAGGTAGTAGAAGTATCGGCTCCTCTGCGCGGGAGGGCACGAGTCTGCCGCCATGGCGTATATTGTGGCGTTTGCGGACGAAAGGTTGCCCATGAGGAGGAAGGCCGACCCAGCCCAGATCATACTCATGCCTCGTTCCTGAAGTCCTCCCATGCCTGGCGTGCCATGGTGGTGAGCTTGCTTGCCACGGAGTCGCGTCCCGTACGGAAACAGAAAAGATCGACCTACAGACAAGGAGGATCCAGCATAATTGCAGTATGGGTCCCAGGACGCTTGACGCGATAACCTTCTTTCGCCCGACCCTGTCAGCCAGGACACCCATGGGTATGGCGGTAACAAGGACTGCGGAAAAGTGTCAGTGACAGACAGTCCCTTCCGAGGGCCAACCCGGGTTCCCAAGTAAGCTTACTCGCTATTCCGTCAAAGAGGGCCTTCCAGCTCCTGAGACGCGCCAGCTGGTACTGGACATCCGGGTTCTTGCACAGCTCGTGCGAGATCCTCCCATCCGGGAGAGAGCCGTGTCCACCACCACCACCGTCGCCGGCGTAGTGGGATCGGCAGACGTACTGCTCAAAGAGAACGATCTCGGGCACGATCCTTATCTGGTCGTACGTCTGAGTGAGGAAGTCGAGCCCGATACAGGCCAGCCTGACCCAGAGGGGCTGGTACCCGGCGCCGGCGCCCTCGTCGTCGTCGTCGTCGTCGTCGTCGTCGTCGTCGTCGTCTCCTCCTCCATCCCCAGCCGCCGCGGGCCGGTCCTCGCCCTCGTGATCACGGGCACGCCGAGTGTCGTTTTCTTCCGCGGCGGTGCTGTCCGTATCGGTGATTGCTGTCCCGTCCATGCTGACACATGGGGCCCGCCAAGGTAGCACCAGGATTAAAGTTGAGAGGATGAGGGCCGGGGGGCGCAGGCGCGGGCGCGGGGGGTGTGAGGCCCTGAAAGGACAGCAGTTATTCCAGCCCCGGTGTCGCGGATCCGAGTCAGCTGTTGCGGGTGGCCGGTCCGCTGGTGACGCCACGCGCCACTGTGGTCACAGGCACCACACAGGGCGACATCCCGCTGTGGGGCATTTCTGCCAGCTGCCGGCTAATGCGGCTTGCAGCCAGTCATGTCACGGCTGATCCTGCAAGTCATGGCCTGTCAAGTGAGCAGGTCTTGTACTGTGGTACACATTTCCAAGACCTCGAGGCAGATAACCCACATTGGGATCGTAGAGTTAACATACTCAAATGGGACGATCTGTTCAATCGTCATAAGCTCTTTCGTATGTTTAATCAAGCTTCATATTTGACAATGCTAAGTTGAGATGGTTGTCCTTGCTTCGCCGGTGGAGAGCAGCGGTGGGAAGGACAGGGGATCCAAGTATAGAACATAAGGGGCCCATCCAGGCAACCAGGTAGGACTCAAGCACCGCGCGTCGATCATTTCTTGGCTACTTTGAGCAACGGCTATCTCTACTGAAATGTCGATGCTATCATCGAAAATTGGAGCACAAGTTTCAAAACTCTTTGATTCTCACGAGCCGGCTCTTGATGTCATCACTGGGTACCCCAAATGCACAGTGGCCGAGATCTACAGGTGGAAGATCCGGGAACTGGATTACTCTAAGAAGTGGATAAACGGATGAACTCCCTCCTGCCATACCTAGTTGGAGGAGGGTACCAGGTAAATTAAAGGGTAAGTACTCGTGATAGTCCCATATCCACACCAAGCTTTTGCGGGGTGGGGCCAAGTGGATGACATCTAGTCAGTTCGTGAGTTGCGCCGAGGAATTTCATTTACCATGGATCACGACATCTGGAACGGCTCTTTGTAAAATGCAGAAAACAAATGCTTGCTTGCTTGCTTGCTTGTTATGTCATTGATATCAGCCTCCGGCTGGGAATATATACATCATATGCATGAAAACCATGTACAAGTTGGCTGAAGAATATTGCCAATGAAGTTGTGATCGTTCTCCTCATCCGCCTGAGATAGATAGGAAAGTAGCTTTGTGACTGCAAAAACCAAAAGCCACTCCTGTCCTTGCCTCCTTGCCACGCAGCGCCTGCCAAGAGCAAGACACTTAGTTGTGCGTGCCAGTTCCGGTGCAGAAGGGGACGGGGTAGGTGGTGCTGTTGCACAGCCTGATGGGACCCTGGACCCATGTCATGTCGTTGTATGTCTGGTCCGAGTAGGAGTCGGAGGTGAAGGCCTCGTATGTAGGGGCGTCGGTGCAGCCCTGGACGAAGTTACCGGTGACTCTCCTGGTCAGGGGGTTGCTGACGACGACGCCGTACTGGCCCGGGACGATGAAGTAGGTGAAGGTCTGCGAGTCCGAGGTGGTCCACGAGTGCGCGTAGTCGATGTTCATGCTGACCTTGAAGAGGTCCTTCTGGACCGTCCAGTCGGCGCCGCCGCCGATGGTGATGGAGTTGGAGACGGAGTAGCCCTTGGTGACGGCCACGGTGGCCTGGCCGCCGGTGGCGCCGATGACGGGCGACATGGCGACGTCCCAGTTGGTGAACTCGGTGTCGGTCAGCACCTGCATCTCGTTGATCTCGTCGCAGCGGCGGTTGAGGTCGATCTCGTTCTCGCCGATGTTGGCTCCGATGGGGATGGTCTCGCCGGCGAGGGAGCGGCGCTTCTCCTCCTCGGCGCGCGCGCGCATCTGCTTCTCCAGGCGGCGCTCGACGTCGGTCCACTCCCAGTCCTTCATCACGTCGAAGCCACCGTCGGCACGAGGAAGGATGACATCATCGTGGAAGAGCATTCTGGGCTCCTGCTTGGCTGGGGCCGCGGCGGTGAGGCCAACCAGGGCCAAGAGGGCGGCGGAGTTTGTGAAAAGCATCGTGAGTGTTTGTGGTTTTGCGGCTGGCGCAACTCTTGGGTATGTTCGTGAGGTAGAGGGTATCGAGTGATGCACAGACCGAGAAAGACTGTGAATTGCCTAGTAATCGAGCAAAAAAGACTGTATGCTGAAGAGAATGTGATCTTTAGAGAATGGAAGAGGGCGGCTTGGCTATCGAACATGCCTCGATCAACCATGCGTCCCTCCGGCTCGTTAAATAAGTAGAAGGTCGGACGAAGCTCACATCCTTGACAGGACTCCTATGACTCTGATGACCCCGAGAGCGCGAAATGAAGGCATTGTCAGCTCCATTCCTTGCCCGCTTCCGTACAGCTCTTTTGCTAATTGCCCACGTTTCGTAGATCTTGAATCGAGTCATGCCCGTGCTCCCAGCAGCCACGCCTCCAGCAGCTCCAATGTCGTTGGACGAGAGCTCAGGTGCTCTGGGATCCCCTTGGACTCGCCCCTTGAGGCTCAGCCTTGGGAACAAGGGGGGGGGTCCAGGGCCATGTGATGTGTGGGGAGGGGGGAGCCTCGTAAGTCGCTCACAACGTGCGCCCGGCGCAGATAACGGCTTTGTCCAGAGTATCGAGCGGGCTCCCAACAGACCGGCTCACTGAACCTTGCCCCCAGGGATTCGGCATGCGTAGGGCCCACTCAGGCATGCTTGGGTCGGCCGGCTCACAGCCTTGTTTTAAGGTTGGTCAATGACTCGCCCCCCAGATCTTCTTCCATTCTTAGCCGTCCAGGACATTGAGACGAACCACCCCGATCCGCTCTCAGGTTTCAGGCCTCTGATACCACCGAGTACTGACTCGGCCCCAACTGCTTCGAAAGCGGTCAGTTCACGGATCCGATGGGAGACAAGCCAGTCGGCTGAGTTCAAGATACGAGTGCACATGGCTGCAAAAGCCTCCGACTATCGCGGACATGGAAGTGTCCGGGGTAAGGTCCTATACAGCCGATTATGCATGAACGCTGCTGTGGCGCAATTAAACAGCACTATCCCTGAGGCATGCGGCCTTCTTCCGAGTTTGCCGTATCCTGCCTTTGTGCGCACGTAAACACATATTATGTCGCGTAGCACTGAGAGGCCTGGACCGTTACAACGACCAAAATAGCAATGCACGGGGCATCACGACTATCCGAATCCGGATGGTGCGATACTGAACCTCAATCGAGAGCACGTGTATTGCTACGGGAGATGCTTTTTCGGGATACGATCGATTGTTGTATGCGAGTGTCCTTCGCTTGGTGGTTGCTGGCGATGCATACTCAGCGGGGTCCCAGGAACGCATTGACAATATTGATATGCACTCAAAACGAGAGACAGTGATGAACTCGCAACCCTCTTCTTCCAATTTTGAATTGAATTCCTTATTGATCTGTACATGCTGCGATAAATCATTTACTACGTAATCGTACATATGATCAAATTACGGCGATATCCCTTTGGACAGGGCCGACCGACCTCACAGCCACAGGTTCAAACACCGGGCTGGACAATCACAACCCCGGCAAGTCAATTCTGGTTAAGCTCCCTCGTGTTTTGGTTATCCTGTGGGTAGGGCGACTGGGTCCAGTGCAAGGGCTCTAATAATAGGTTACAAACAATTGCGTGCTTGGTTTCTAGTGTAGTATGGGATGGAAACAAGGGTGGTGCCTTTTACAATCCTGATAATAATACTGTTGAAGTCTTATTCTGTGCTGAAAATCGCAACTTGATACGTAAGTCACTGACAATTGCCAGAACGGAATACCTTTGCACGTGAATGATTTGTACAGTTTTTGATGATGATTGTTCTCCTCAGGTTCAGTATAGACCAACTGCCAATTCATCTCTACCTTGCTGCTGATCGATCATGGCGGTGCCTGAACATCCTTCCGTATTCCAATGCTCACAGTTCATTCTCATTAGTTGCAAATGTTTAGTACTTGATTGCGTTGAGACATAGGACGAAATTGTTCTACGCGGCACAAGCTACCAACCTGCACCTGTTTCACCTTTTCGTATGACAGCCCGCCAGTTCTTCCTAGCTCTTCATGACATATGATCAGATGTCTTCCCAGTGCTTGCTCCGTAGAAGTAAAATCAGGTATCCTGTCAAAACTAGGCGAACGAATGAACCTTGGGCCGTTTTCGAGTCAATGACCCAAACCCCTTTAACTGAGGAACAGGGGTTTGGTCCTGTATGGTGGTTGTTGTAGTGACTCTGGACCCGTTTGACTTCGCATTCCAGTGACTTTTACAATCCGCCTAGAGGAGATGGGACAACGAGTATCCCCACCGATATACTACGTTTCCATGAGCCATCTCAGTGCTGTAAGATCCGTTCTTATATCGAATCCAGGTGGCATCTCTCACCGCACGTCGGGCATATCCTTTGTTTATTCCGATGGTAACGTAAGGCTGCCCTGTATTATTCCAGATCGAGTAAGTAATGCGAGAAAGTTTACGATATGCTCTCGCGTGTCAATCTTGAACAACTGAAAATCCATTTGAGTAGGGACGAACAGCTGCTAGTTACATTGTTATCATCGGTACCGAAGCCAAGCGTCTGCCATGGCGACTGATCTTGAAGATCTCAGCTCATGAAGGTTGAGTTGACACATCATTAGCTGTTTACGGCTTGCCACAGACCCAACCGATGAAGCTGGTCGCTGCCCAAGGCATTTTAGTGGTAGACGAGGACTTGGCTAAAAGACTTCGTACGAGTGTTCGGATGTATTCACACTGAGCCGGCCCGGATCGCCTCCAAGTTGCTCGAGGCGCTGCTGTGTCCTTGCGATACCGCTCCGATATGTGACCTCGGCGTGACTTAATGCGAGGACCTGCAGCAGTAGCGCCGAAGAGTGTCCAAGTCCATCGGCACTTGAAGACCTACTCGAGAAGAGAGCCAGGATTGCACATGAAGGACACGAAGTTTGCAAAAAGATCTTGGGCCCCTTTTTAAACTTTTACACCTATACTGAAGAATACAGAAGACTCAATCGACCTCTGAGTTTCTGTCAGATCCTTCTCATCGGGACCTCGACTCCCAAGGAATCCCACAGACTAACATCACACGATGCTCATGAGCTCATCCCAACATCACGAGCATGACGTCCGATGCCCCATTATACCCGTGGCAAACCCGCCCGCCGAGCCCCACAAATCATTGCCGCCGACCCGGAGCTCCACCGAAGTCGCCGGACTAGGAAAGCCGACTGGTCCCCTCGGTGGGAAAGGGGGCCGAACAAGGCTCCAAAAATGCTGCAAGCTTTATCCCTAGTCGAGGAGCTTCAATGACGCCTGCCAGAAAGCGGGCCATGAAGCAGTCAACGCCGCCATGGACACACCGATTTCCGCCGCCCCGACCTTGGCAGGTGACCGCACGCCCCCGGCCGGTCAGCCCCTGAGCGATGCCACCGATTCCAGCCCCGACACGGCTGGCGAGTCCGATCGCGACCCCGAGGCCGGCTACGGACCAGACGAGAACCGACTCGCCCACCCGCCAGTCGAGAAGCCCCTCCACGGCGGCGGCACCACCACCACCGACGACAGCGACGTCGTGGACTGGGACGGGCCGGACGACCCAGAGTGCCCGCGGAACTGGCCCGCGCGCCGCAAGGTCCTCTTCGTGGTGGTCACGTCCGGGATGATCACGTGCGTCTCGTTCGGGTCGAGCGTCTTCGCGCCCGCGGAGCACGTCTTCGCCGGGGCGTTCGGCGTGCCGCTGGTCGTGGGCCAGCTGGGCGTCGCGCTCTGGATACTAGGCTTCTTCGCCGGGCCTATTTTCTTTGGGCCTGTCTCCGAGCTGTTCGGCCACCTGCTGCCCCTCGCCGTCGCCGTGGCCGGCATGTCTGTGTTCCAGATCCCAATCGCGCTGGGGGGCAACGTGCGGACGGTGCTGATCTGCCGCTTCTTCTCGGGCGCGTTCGGGAGCGGCGCCTTCGCTGTCGTGTCTGGGACGTACTTTGAGCTATATGAGCCGATCCCCCGGGGCGTGGCGCTGGCTTGCTCGGGCATGTCCATTAACCTCGGCGCGACCATCGCCCCGGTTGCTGGGGCCTTTCTGTCCTACAAGGCCCAATGGCGGTGGACGGCCTGGGTGACCCTGATATTCGCCGGCGTGCTGTGCCTCGCTGCGCTGTTTACAGTCAGGGAGACGTCGAGCCGGAAGATCCTGCAACTCAAGGCGAAGAGGATGCGCTTCGAGACGAGGAACTGGGCACTGCACGCCAAGTCTGAGGAAACACCCATCGAGTTCCACGACATCATTCAGCGATACCTCACCAAGCCGGTCCGCATCATCGTACAGGAGCCCATCTTGGTCATCTTGACGGCGTACCTCACCCTGGTCTACGGGATCTTGTACCTGTCTTTCCAGGCCTTCCCGGCCGCGTACCAGCAGCGCGGCTGGTCTGTTCCGATGAGCAACGTGCCGTTTCTCGCCGTGCTCCTGGGGGTGATATCAGCGTTCCTCACCTGCTCGCTGTACACAGTCACGTACTACAAGAGGCGAGTCATCGCCAACAATGGTATGACAGAGCCCGAGTGGCGTCTGCCTCCCATGATCCTCGGGGCTGGTCTCCTCCCGCCTTCCTTGTTCTGGTTCGGCTGGTCGGGGAACGTGCATTGGATATGCCAGGTCATCGCGAGCTACATGATCGGGTATGGCCTTTTGCTCATCTTCATCACGGGCATCGTGTACCTTGTGGACGTCTATCAACATCGTAAGCACATACATGTCTTCTCCTTTCACGTTTCCCCATTTTTTGTGCCTTGGACGGTTCCAAATTTGTTGCTCTAGACTCCGTGGCAGGTGATTAACACGTACCCCATGCTAGACGCCAACTCGGCCATGTCGATACACGTCATCATCCGGTCTCTAATTGCATCTTCGTTCCCGCTGTGGGCGAACATAATGTACGATCATCTCGGCATACCGTGGGGAACTTCACTGCTGGCGTTCTTGTGCATAGTCATGCTCTGCGCCCCGGTTACGTTTTACTATTTTGGAGCGAGGATCAGGAGCTGGAGCAGATTCTCAGTCAGGAGCGCCATATAGGGAAGACCTAGTATCTAGAAAAGATAAGAAGTCATAAATTGCAAATGCTCACTTGAAAGGGAGGGCACAATCATATACTTTTTGTCCCAATTCCTACACCCCCCAGCCGGGTGTTGCTGTCATATGGTATCGAGGGCCTGACTTCTTGACAGCCCAAACGCCATAGAGTCAAGGTGTATTGCGCCGCCCCCAACGAGACTGAACGACTCGAAAACAGTAGTATGGAAAACAAACATCGCAATCTGACCTTTTGCAAATAATACACAGACTGCCGGTGGGTTACCTCAAGGGTCCCGTCTGGTATGGGTATCAAAAACCATCAAAGCACTACCGGTATCCCTAGTCGCCACCCTCTGTTCGCTCATGCGCCTTCCGACGCTGTCCCGCGGTCGACCTTCTTACCCTTGTCTTTCTTGCCCTTGTCCTTGCTCGCCCGGCGCACCAGGATCGGCAGCTTCTTGTCCAGGTAGCTCCTGACCTGCGCCGTCGGCGCCAGGATCCTGCTCGCCCTGTCGGCCCTCGAGGCCCGCTTCGCCGCCCTCTTCTCCCGCGCGCCCTGGCCGCGGAGCGCCGGGTGCAGCCCCAGCACCTCGGCCGGGTCCCCGCCGGCGGCGGCGCCCTGGGGGACGCCCTCGTCCGCCTTGAGCTGGAAGTCGCGCACCTGCGTTTTCGTCGAGTTGCGCGTCAGGGTCGAGGGGCGGGACGACTCCGTCTGCTGGGTGCCGTTGGTGCGCGTGCTCGAGTCGCGCTTCGAGATGGTCTTTGAGGAGGAGGCCTCTGTCGTCGCCGTGATCGACGAGCGCGTCCGCCCTACCCGCTCGGACTTCTCGGCCTCTGGCAGGACGCCGTCCCAGAGCTCGACGGTGCGGATGGAGAAGGCTGAGCCCAGGATGCTCTCGAACAGCCGCTCTGCTGTCATCATCAGGGCGAAGGGCTCGTCTTTGTAGACGGCTATGATGACGCCGTAGAGGACTTCCCCTTTGACTACCCATGATCCTGATGCACCGGGGCCTGTGTGAACTAGGGTCAGCATATTTACATTGAAAATGTTTGGAACGAGACACCTACCGAGCGGCTGGCAAGTCTGCACCCTCCGCACACGGAAGTTCCTCCCCCGGATGATGAAGCACACCGAGCCCCAGACAAGCTGCGCATCAGCAACGCCGCCCCCGCCACACAGGATATACACAGGCCCCTCGTCGAGCGCGGACGAGCTAGCAGACGCGGTCGAGTTGATGCTGACAGGCTCCTCCGACCCAGGAGGCACGTACCGGTTGCGGACGGAGCCGGGCAGGTCGCGCAGGCGCAGCATGGCGAAGTCGGTGGCGTTCTGGGGCCGCGAGCGGTTGAGGGCGACGTCGCCCCGCGAGTTCATGGAGATGCCCAGGAAGTCGATGGCGGCGTCGCGCGTGGCCGCCTGCCAGGCCTCGACGTCGCTGACCTCGAGGACGATGGCGTCGCGGTCGACGGCCTTGCCCTTGGGCGTGCGCAGGTCGTCGTCCCCGGCCGCGCCGTCGAACGAGTCCTTGAAGATGCCGCTGCTGTCCAGCATCGCGTGCGCCGTCGTCACGCCCAGCACGTACTTGCCGTTGACCTTGAGGAGCCCGCCCATGCGGCAGAGCCCTTGCTGCGTGCGGAGCTTGTCCTCCTGCACCGTGACGCACACCAGCGCGCCGCAGGCCGTGTCCTTTTGCTGGCAGTCCTCGACGTGCACCGAGAGGACGGCCCCGTTCGACAGCTGGATGTTGTCCTTGGCGTCGTCGAGGTCCACGTCGACCAGCTTCCTGTCGCTGCTCGCCTCGATTCGCCCTCCTCCCTCGTGGATCTCGATGTCTGTCTGCAGGTAGTCCAGGCCAAGGGCGACCTGGTTCAGCGCAGCTGCCGTGACGACGTTGCCCGCCAGTGTGTACGACCTGTACAGGATCCACACTGTGGGTGCCAGGGTCACCGTGCCGGTCGTTGGGCTCGCGTGGCCCGACATGCGGAGCTCATACGTGATCCGTATGTCCTGCTGGCTGAGGTGTGCGCAGATCCCCTGCAGGTCCTGTTCCAACAGCGGCAGGGTCTCCGTCTCGAACTCCACGAGTGCCTCTGCTGGCGGGTTTACGACATCAGGCCACCCGATGTAGAGCTGGTGGTTCTTGGAGAATCTGTATATCACGGGTGAATTCAAGTCATACTCGTATGATCCTAGACTCCGTGGCCATGGGCTGATGTCGGTCATGGGTGTCTGTTCTGATACTGGCGTAGCCGTCTGGGTAGACGCGCCATCGTTGTCGTGCCCGTCTGAGAAAAGCGACAGCAACGACCTGAGGTAGCCCCCACGCGCCGTCCCGAGTACCGGCAGGACGGGCAGCTGGCCGACGGCGTCTTGCTCGTCCGGCTGGGCTGCGGTTGCTGTGGACGACCGGGTGGTCGACTCACTCGGCCGAGAGCTCTTGGCCCTGCCATTTTGCTGCTTGGAGAGCTTCTGGCCGTCGCTGTCTGAGGTGCGGGAGGACCTGAATGAGAACAGAGAGAAGGGTATTGACAGGCGGTTCGCGGTCGCACCGGACAGCCTTTTAAGACGCGACTCGGAGCGCGGGATTGTCTCCGGGTCGTCTGTCGCATCGACAGGGCCGTTATGGTCGGGCTGATCCATCAATGCGTCTGGAGTTGATGTCCGCGGGGTCCGCGACGGACCCGGAAGAGGCGGAAGAGTTTATGTGCTTTACGGCCTCGGGGGTATGTTGTGGGCGCGAGGGGGTTTTCCATTGATTCCCGGTGTGGCCGCATGAGACGTCGTCGGAGAAGGAAACCGGGGCCTGCAGGCGTTGTGCATTTAATGCATGAAGCACGTCCGCGTCGCGTACCGGTAACACAACAGCAAAGAGTGTGGTCAGCTTGGAGAAAAGGGCGAACCTTAAAAAACCGCCTCGACGCAGGAAACAAGAGACGTCCTTGCGCCGCTGCACTAGCCAACTGTCAATGGAGAGTGTGTCTGAGGCCGCTAGAGGCTCAAACACAGGGGTGAGCTGGTCGGTTTGATGGTGCGACGCTACGTATGGTGGGATGGCGGACTGTCCGATACCACATGCTATATGAATCCCGTCCGAACTATCAAAGCATGCTGCGCACCTCTTACTGCTACCGTGCTATGTGTCACAAGCTGACGCGCTCAGGTCCTCTTCGGTCCCGGAGCTCCGGTGACAGTGAAATCCACTCGCCAAGGCTAGACTGAGAGCATCTCTTCTCATTTGCAATGTTACCGTCTGGCAATACTGAAGATTGCAGGCACGCAAATGTTGGTAGATGTAAGGATCTGTGTTTATATGTCACACCAATTACTTGGCGGGCCTCTTGTGG